>CM056835.1:10766711-12047336 GCA_029853015.1 Chelidonichthys spinosus
ATTGCATGAAATACTGATTTGCACTGATATAGATTCTGCAGGTAGCTCGGCTTCTATTCTGCACACATAAAGTCTGTCGGCGGGGGAATACTTTTATGGGATTTGCATATTGAAATATGAAGATGTAATTCCCTCTGAAATAAGTACACACACAGTCACACACGCAGCCGGTGTTAATGACTCCCTGGCAGATTTATGGTGAACAGAGCAAAGGGGAGCCTACTTGACCTCCATGAAGGGACAAATGGCTGCATTAGTGCCCATAAATTACAATATACACACACACATACAATTACACAGCAAAGTAGCCGACATCGTCGTCTCCAGCTGCCTAAATGCAGATATGCCTAAAAATATGCACACACACACACACACAAGTTTATCTGAAAATCACCTCATTCACACTGAAATAATAATGATATCAGCTTTAATAGTTTTCTCTCGCCTTCATTTCCATCCTGAGAATCATAAAGACACGCTTGACCTGAAGTTGTATCGATTACACAGTAGACACTCTAATTAGGGCATTTTCATCTTCATAGCAATGCAAGAAAATGACTCCTGTGTGCTATTAAAATAGTTGATCTATTCACAAGCTAAAAATCTGTTTCTTGTAAGTGCACCTGTTCCCAGAGGGATGCGTATTGATTCTCTCTTATGGATGATGACTGTACGCCGCAGTCCGATGTGTCCAGAGCACAAATGAGTGTGAGAGGAGGATGTGTGTGTGTGTGTTATTTCTATTTGTAATGCTTTTAAATCACACAACAGAGTTTGAAGTTTGAAGCAATGCACTTATAGCAACTTCAGGGAACTTTAAACTGCTCCTGAAAGTTAAATGTAATACTGACAACTCTATGTGATCGAAATCTGATGACATTGTTTAAGCCCTGCAGGTTCAACAGAAACCCCTTCAGCTCAGACCAACCAGCCCACCATGCAGTCGGGGCTCTGGCGGGAGGTGAAGAACTCCGCCCCCAGCAGCAGCTCCTCCTCCGGCCAGGAAGAGAGCTTCACCTGCTCTGCCGGTGCAGGACTGGTAGTCAGGTAGTCACCGTGATGTCACTGGTTTCTGGACTATCATTTTTTTGCAACCAGAAGTGAAACGAGAGGTTGGAGCTAAGTATAACTGAACGTTGAATAAAACATTTTGAAGGTGACCGAAATGTTACAGTTAACTCTGATGAAGTGTTAACACTGTGAAAGGGTTAAAGTTGTAAGACAAGAGCACTGACAGCTGTGGAGGCGGGAATAATGGTGGTAATTAACAAAATAACATTAGTCGGTGTGTAAAAACATACTTCATTCAGTACAATTACAGTGCATTTCTTTTCATTTGAAGCATTCATGAGCTTTAACCGTGACTAACTTGAAAAAGTCAGTGCAGACCCAACAGAGAAGATGTGATAAAGGAAGAACGTGTAGGAAAACCAATAGATAAACTTCAGACCCCAGCAGTCCACGATAGTGCTGTGTTGAGTGAATTGTCCATTATTTCCCAAATTGGTTATCGGGGCCGAATTGATTTTCCCATTGAGCCTCCCTCTGAGCTCCAGGTCGACCCACACAAGCTGTCCGCCCACTGCCTCGCTATTGAGCTTCTCGCCTGGATACCCACGATTTGGCCAGCACCCCCCCCTTGCTGAATCAGCACATGATGGCAAAATACATCTCTGTTACGACAAAAATACGTGGGGTATCAATCCCAATCTGGCAAAGGATGTATGAGCAAAATAAAAACAGTGGTTTGATTTCTGTAGCAGGTGGACATTTAGATAGCATTGTTTGCCTTTCATTCTCTCCATGTCGCCGATCCATTTCCTTCACAATAGATTACAATGGGGCTACTTTATCTTATTGATCACTGATTAGTAGAACTATTACATCCACCCTATCTTCATTTAAAGTCTCTGAATGTGTCGATGCCACCTAAAGATTGTATGGAGGAGACTCGCCTGGTGGGAGCTCGAGGGAAAGATCTCCCAGAATATGAATGCAGACCAGATAGTCTCCTCGCCTTATATGCTTACTTCCTCATCAGGCTGCTATAGATCTCCAGAGTGAACACAATCTACACTCCATTAGAGCGCTTGAGCGGAGGGATGCACAGAGGGAAAGAAACACAAGTGTGAGGGCGATGAAGGAGAAGCTATAGATTCAGAGAACATGAGGGCTGCTGGAAGCTGGTTATCAGTAAATCTACCCTCCACGTGTCCACTCATCAAAAGGCAAACCTCACCACACACAAAACACACAGCGACATATAATAACCAACACATCAGTCCACACACATAATGGGAAACAGCTGGATGCTCCAGAGAGAGAGAGAGAGAGAGAGAGAGAGAGAGAGAAGAAAGAAAGAAAGAAAGAAAGAAAGAAAGAAAGAAAGAAAGAAAGAAAGAAAGAAAGAGGGAGGAAGCAAAGGAGGAAGGGAGGGAGAGATAGAAAGACAAAAAAGAAAGAGAGGAAAGAAAGGGAGGTGGGGGAACAAAGGAATCAAGGAGGGAAGGGAGAAAGGAAGAAGGGAGTTAGGAAGGAGTTTAAGGAGGTAGGGAGGAAGGAAGGGGAGGAAGGAAGCAAAGGAGAGAAAGAAAAAAGAAAGGGAGGTAGGAATGAAAGAAAGGGAGGAGGGAGGAAGGAAGGAAGGACGGAGGGAGGGAGGGAGGGAGGGAGGAAAGAAAGAAGTGTGTCTGTAGGTGTGTGTGTGTGTCTGTGCGCATGTAGGTGTGTGTGTGTGTGTGTTTGTGCGCGTGTAGGGGTGTATATGTAGGTGTGTGCGTGTGTGTGTGTGTCTGAATGCAGCTTTCATTGGTATGCACTGACATGGTGACAAAGCTTGGCTGCTTATTAAAGCAGACATCAAGGTGATCTGTTCACTTTAGTCTTTCCTATATTAAACAAACGCTGAAACACACACACACACACACACACACACTTAGGTTATATGTCCATACGTAGAGCCCTGCCATTAGAGCAGAGCACAGCAGGGACAGCTCATTACACTGTGTTAATAAGCCTGTCCAGGCACACATAAAACCCAAACTCCCTCCACGACCATAAAGAACAAGACTTTCATGAATTCCTCCTGGAGCAACGCAGACACGAGCGCTGTGAGACGGAGCGCCATCACCGGCGGAGCGCCCGGTGGCCGAAGTTAAGGAGATGTGACAGCTCCGTTCCGTCGCGCCTGACAGCAGACAGCTTCATTTAACGGAGTGAGCAGGCTGTCGCTCAGACTGTGTCTCACGTTTTACTCACAGCCCACTAAACACTGTGAGAAGCGTGTGATCCCGGGCTGCTGGACCCTTCTTCTGGACTACTTATGGACAGGAAGACTTTCCTAGACTAGACTGAGGCAGGTATTGATCCAGTCTTTTTGCTGGACACCAGTCATGGCTATAGAGGGATATTAGAAGTTAGAAGCATGAGACTTTCCACACCGGAGCTTCATCCTATAATCAGCAATGACACTGTATGATTGTCAACTGTCATCGTAAAGTTCTTGGATACTCAGTGTGAGTGTTCTGTCTGGTCTGAGAGCAGCAGAATAATAATCTGTCATAAGCAGCTCATCTGATATCAAACAGTCTCTCTCCTCAACTCCACATCAGCATCACAAAAGAGAGCCCCCCTCACAAGTCCGTTTCCAACGAACCCTCGGTGTCAGGAAAACAGGGCAAAGAGAGGGAGGTTTAATGGGGGGGACAGGATGGGGGGAGCGTGCAGGAGGGCTTACCGTTGAAGCCGGTGAAGTTTCCCCAGTCCAGCAGGGAGCCGTTGAAGGAGGGCAGGGAGCCGTTGAAGAACAGATCGGTGCCGTTGGACGGGCTCCGCATGGTGTCGGTGAACAGGTTCATCTGCAGCAGGGTCTTGATCAGGTAGCGCAGCATCTTGCCGTGGACCCGGGCTCCCCTTGACTGTCTCTCACTCTATCTGTCCTTTAAAAGAGTTTTCCACTGATGAATCTCCTCTGCCTCCTGCTTGGTCTGAAGACGAGTCAAAGAGATGATCCAAGGTTGATTTCCAAAGAATTGAAGAGATGAAAATGTGGAATAAAGGAACTGAAGTTTAGCTGATTAGTTGCATGTGGATGTCAGAGTGGGTGTGGGGGGGGCCCCCTCGCTGTGAGTCCCTCCTGGTCCTTCCCTGCATCGGATTCCTCCTTGTTTCTTTTGTTCTGGGATCACATAACTTCACACTCTGTCTGCCACCACACACAAAAACCTGCCTCTCGCTGGTGTGAAAGAATCCAGCAATGTGATGCTGACCCCTTCAGATTTGCTGCTCTCCACTCTCCAACCCCTCCCTCTGGCTCCTCCTGTGTCCCTCCCTCCCTCCCTCCCTCCCCTCCTCTCTGTGATGGGGTCCCAGGGGTCCGGAGGAGAGAGAAAGAGGGAGAGAGAGCAGGTGCTGTTGGCAATAAATGTTTAATTATTACATTAATAATCATCCCAGGAGGCTGTGAATTCGGCCGACGGAGAAAAGGGGAGAACAGACGTACTGTCATACTGTCACTGTCTTACCCTAACTCCACACAGTCTCATATACATACATGCAGGCATACAGTATGTTGGTTAAACAAACATGGGCCTTGCCAAATCCCTCCGGCTTTGTTCCTTTTCCTTCTGCCGCTCTTTCTGAGAAAACATTGCACGACAATAACTTCTTATAACAACATCTTCGAATTCTCCTTTGTCAGCCTCGCAAACTGAACAAGGATCAGAGTCGTTTGAAAATCTGCATGAAAGATGTGCTGCTTGTAATATCGATGCACAATTTTGTGCCAGAAAACTGCGTGATAATTTTGCATGCTGCAGAAAAGATGTGTGTTGAGAAATAAAGAATGTTTTCAATTCAATTTGAAGTCAAAGAAAAAACCTGAAACATCTACTTTAACTGTATCTTTTCTGTAAAGCAACTTTGCACAGCATAAAATGTGATATTAATAAAAAGTAGCATTATTAAAATCAAGCCAGAGTATAATTTGAACACATGAAGATATTTGTAATTGGAATGTGTTTGTCATCTCTCTGCATATGCAGAGCGCATGGTCATATGCATGAAACAAATCCACCCGCATACCTTCAATCATGCTCAAGCATGCTATAGCCTTAATGCATGGTCTACATATCATCATTGACATGCATGTGCGGTCCTAGCCGTGTGGTCGCATGTGGCGCCCAGACGCCCCGCTGACAGCCTCAGTGTGACTCCTATTAACGATGCCCGTCCCCCATCAGGACACCGTCCTCCTGCTCCATCACAGCGACAATGGGAGCCAGCCCGACGACAAAGTTGCCGTGACGACCCCCATCCCGCGCCCTATTCTTGGAGTCCTTTCCGGTCCCCCCCACCACCACCTCATTTCAGAGGGCCTTCCATTCATGAGGTGCGTGTGCCAGTTACAGCCACACATGCGCTGCTGATGGGCGTACCACGCGGCGTGGTACGGATGGAGGGAGAGATCAATAGCTGTGTGGGAGTCATCTCTTCTGATCCCGCCGTTTCACATAGCTGTGCTCTAAGTGTCTGAGTAAAGGGAGAAGACGTGGAGGTGGTGCGTGTCTTATATAGATGGAGAATTGTTTAAAACAGCGTGACTGCAGCACTTCATGCTCTTCAGAGACTCAAAGTCACACACACGTATGCACACACACTGATTCCTCCATCAATCTCGTCGAGAGCAGGTCTGCCTTCAGCAGGTTGATCAGAGAGAGAGAGACTACACTGTAAGAAAAGAATCCAACACAGATTGCCTAAACTCTTGGCAGCTAATTATATTTTCTGGTAAGTTTAAACATTTCCTTCGACCCTAAAAGGGAACATCCTGTAGATTTACACGATGTTCTCTGTATCTCCGGCATATCAGGGAAGCTGTCTGTGGAAAGAGACATCGCTGTTTAGTTTTGTTTTTATTATTATTATTTTAAGTCGATTGCCATCGTCCCATTATATTGGAGTTAAGGAAACACTTCGCAACTCAAACAAAAATAAAACATGTAAAAACGTAGTTTTGATTTTGGGGTGAACCGTCCCTTTAAAAATATATATTTTTTATTTAATTTATGTTAAACCATGAAATGGGGCATTTAAGAAAATACAGACCCAAATAGACAAAGTGGTAAAATAAACACCTTTATGTGGATTTTGGGTGTTTTCTTTCCGCTAGTCCATTAAGACATTATGCAGTTATGAAGGGAAAATAAAATAGCCCAACATCTGTAAATTGACCCGGGTTTTTGCCCTTTAAAGTCAGACTGCATGTGTGGAAAGAGTTTAAATGGATTAGAGGTTGGACACAGTTCAGATGGGAAACACTTCTCAGGTTCTCAGCACAGATCAAGACCTTTAAAAAATGGAAACTACATGAACAAAATTAAAGAATATTCACAGCACTGCCGGCAACTGATAAAAATATGTTGGGAGACACATGGAAGACAGCACATCACGACTTGTACATGATGATAATGTTGTTGCAATTATCCTCAAGGCCAAATTGTCTTTTCTTTATTTCAGCCATAAAGTAGCCATAATGAGGCAGCTCTGAAGTGCCTCGACCAAGATTACACGCTCCCCGGTTCCTCGCAGCCACTCGTAACTCTCACTAAAGACTCCTCGGCCGCCATGGCCATCGTGCTCTTGGTGATTACACTGTCACTTTAAATACATTATTCTGTTTTCTCTGAAGTAGTTTGTACTGTCATGTGTTATTTTATCTATGTGCACAGGTGTAACATCAGCCCTGTGCACCTGTTCTCCAAACGCATTTCAACAACCATCCTGTAGCATTGGAAGGCTGCAGTAGCACAGTGTGTTACACAGTATTTTAGCTGTCGCAAAGGTTAAAGAAGCGACCTGTCAATCAAGAGAAAGCCCCGCCCTAAAACAAAACCTGCTTTATGATTTTTACATTTAATGATCATCATGCTGTATTGAAGATGACTTGAAACTAGATATCGAGACCGTAAACTCATGTTTGCGATCGTTTATGTTCTTGACTGCAGAATTTTGCTTATTGTTTATTCCTTGTAATTACTGTGCGCACTAAACACCAAGGCAAATTCCTTATATGTGAAAACATACTTGGCAATAAACTCCTTTTGATTCTGATTCTGATCATGAATCAATTCAGTAGGGTCAAGTAGGGTAATTTTCTTATTGACTTCCATGCAATCAGACTCCTTTTTGAAGTCACCCCCTGATGGCCAGCAAATAGAATGCAAGTTTAAGGCACTTCAGAACCGGAGGTTGCCGCCTGGTTGAATATCAGCTAATGTCACAACGAGTAGTGATTTTCTAAGTGAGCGTGAAAGCAGTTCAGAGCAGCAGCAAGCTGCACGGAGACCTTTTTGTTTGGGCAGAGGAGCATTTGTCAGTGACACGAGGACCTCTGTCTGAAGCATGAAACTAAATTTCATGCAAATCCATCAAACCGAGGGCTGAATGGTGACACACTGAGAGTGTTTGGCTTTTCATTCAAATGTTAATGCAGCGATGGATGCAGATGGGTTATTAATGTCAACGTCCTGTTGGATGAATGCCTTTGTCTCGCTATGACAATCATTAGCAGTTCACGTCCTTTTAACATTCCCACACAGGTCTTAAACAAGAACAATACAATGCTGATATTCTTCCGTATCAGTTAGAGCCCTTGAATCTTTACTTGTATTATTGTTTGCTAGCAAGGCTGTGGTAATAACCTGTCAATTACATTTGTTACACAAGTGACTTAAAATAAGAACATTTGACTCAGAAAGAAACGATAACTTACCATTGCCGATAAAGTAAGAGCTAAAAAATAGAAACAAGTGTTAGGTCCTCGTCTGAGTAAAGTGGTAACTGTTCAGCAAGGATACCTTAAGTACAACAGTGCTATACTAAAAAGTGCTACAGTCCAAGAACATAGAAGTGCAATTTTTTTTTGTTGGGAAGCTTTCAAGAGAGCTACAGTGAAGCCACTCCAGGGGGATTTAAACAACAAGCTATCTAGACAAGACTAAATATCACAAGTAACTCTACTCACATAATGCCTAAACCCAGTATCTACAGTTAGTTTCTGACTAACCAACAAGATGCAATGCAGCTTCCTTCCTTTCTTCAGACAAAATGTAAAAGTCAGCCCCGCCCTAAATGGACATCATGCTGGATTGAAGAAGACTTGAAACTAGAGATTTAGACCATAAACTCATGTTTACAATGTTTACTGAGATAATGTATCAAGGTAGAAGTATGGCTATTTTCTCATAGACTTCTATATAATCAGACTTATTTTTTGCAACCAGAACAGTCGCCCCCTGATGGCCAGTAGAGAGAATGCACGTTTAAGGCAATTCAACGTTGCTTCACTATTTAAAAGAGGTTGCGACCTGGTTTTAATACACAACAGTTCAGACTTCACGTTTAGGCTGTTCTAACACATTGTTTGTAGCTATGTATTGCACTGTGATTCTACAGTATAACCCATGTCATTGTGAGCCAGGACAGATGATTTAGTATATAGAGTGACAAAGGTCAGGTGAGGGGGATGGATGGGTCCAAAAGCATCCAGACTTTCACCTAGGAGACCCATGTTTGTCTCCTATGTGAAAGGAGAAGTCATGTTGACTTATTTTTCAACTTCATTTACCATAACCCAAAGCATGATCTTTGCCTGAACATAACCAAGTGGTTTAGTTGCTGAAACACTGCAAGTGCACTGATGGTGCTGGTTGATCTGTAGGAGAACGCACACAATGATTTGCACATCCATTCTGCTGAGTTAAAGCGCTCAGGTGTGGACTCCAGTCACATGAATAGGACTCGAGACACACTCGATTTGGACTTTAACACCACTGATTGGTGACCTCATTTGGACTTGAGCCTTTTATATATGGAAATACTTGATCCCTTCCCCCAAGTCCATACTAAAACGTATGTTTGCACAAAGACATTCAACGTCTGAGACGTTGGGTTTATTGACTCTGTGAGAGATCCTTTATTGATTTGTTTGGAAAGAGGATTTACTCATTGGGGAATCACTGAACTGAACAAACTGAATAGAGATCCTTTATGTGTTTGAGAAGAGGATTTTATCGTGGGGAAGAATACTGAACCAAACTGAAAAAAAAACATTTTTAAAACTTTTCTTGTTTATTGCTGAATCCACAAATAAAGGTGCTGTGATTGTTTATTGTTGTTGAACTCTGGAATATGTACTTTTAGTGAATATTATTGGAACTATCATTTGATTATTGGGACTCCTCTGTAAAGGACATTTTCTTTCGTTGGGTGTTGTTTTCCATTATACCTCCAATATACTCTGATTATTGCTTGATTATTTGTGTGCATCATGTCTGGCGGTACTGATAAACATGGAATTCATGTCCATGTGCGGGATTGAACATAAAAATTTACAATAAATTAAATACAGGAAATCCAATACAACATGGGTCAGTTCATTTAATAGTTTGAACCAATCACCATCCAATAAAGTTGCAGATGAACCAAAAGAACTATTGTTATCTTACTGAGCGCTACTTGGTGTAAGTTACAATTGCATTCATATTGTTAAAATTGCATTACAATTGGTAAAGATATGATGTAAATTATGACTTTTTAGCAATTAAAACTCAAAGTTTGTGTGTATGACTTGGTTTCACCTCTGTACCAGTCTCACAGCAGTTCTTAGAATAGTAATCGTTTTGTTGTTTTTTTACTAGTTTTTGTCAATATTATTCCAATTTTGTTCTGTAGTATTTGTCAAGCACAAGCTCTGGCCGTTGCATAGCAAGGTGGATGCATGTAAGTAAAAAAAGGAATCCTAATTTACTTTTCATTGGCATTCTTATTAGGGGTGCAGAAAATAATCGATTCAAAGATGCATCGAGATGCTTAATGGGACGATTCTGAATCGATGCAGTAACGTCACATAATCGATTTTTTTTATTGCGTTTCCCGTTTCAATAAAGTTGTAAAGTTCAAATTGCATTGTGGGTGAAGAACGGACAAGCGAGCGAACACAGTAAAGCCACCATCATAACATGGAGGAACGCAGTAGCGGCAGCTAATGTGCGATAAAAAAATCCATACAATTCAAAAGCGGATATCTGGGAACATTTCGGATTTAATGAAGCTGCTGGGACGCGACGACAACTGGACAAGACCCATGCTATTTGTAAAACTTGCCACGCTAAAATCAAATACTTCGGTAACACCGCTAATATGAGGAACCACAACACTCTTTACAACACGTGATTCAGTGGAGGAAGCCGCCTGCAGTTGAGTGTTTGGAAAGAGAGAAGTACGTGTCCACAGGCAGCGGTGTTTCCCCGCGTCCAATTCATTGCGCCGGGCTCGACTCACCGCCTCGGGAACGCTCGCAAACGCTTGCGAAAATCTTCTAAACTGAATCTTGGCGATCTAAAATAAAGACCGATTCAGCAACTGCATAGCTTATTTCTCGCTTAAAATGTTTTCAGAAACACCTTCCGGTGAACTATTTTCGTAAAATAAGAAAAAGATTCCAAACGAGCCGCCATGTTGGTCTGCGTGAACTCCGGAGCAGACAGGACAGCTGTGAAAGCGATCGTCCAATCAGGTGCAGCCATGAAGTGTGCGCGTGATTGTATGAAGGAGAGCGCCTGTCAATCATCCTCTAGTCGCAGCCCACCAAGCGTGCAATACTGGGAAGCGGCGCGTCCACTCGTGTTTAAAATCGCCCCTGTGGACACGTATTAGGTACGTGTCAACAGAGACATTTTTTTTTTACCTTTGTAAAAATTACTCATCTTCCAATGATACAACTACTACTATGCCTCTGCCAAAGCAACAAACGTTTTTTTGTTTTGTTAAAGTTCATCGGTGCAATTAACATTTTGTGGAAAAAAATCGTGCAAGAGAATCATGATCTCAATTTTAAGTAAAAAAATCGTGATTCACATTTTTTCCAGAATCGTGCAGCCCTAGCCCAGAGGATACCTCGGTGTGTAGGAGCTTTCATAGCGAAGGACTTACGGCTTTATAGCGTCGTCATTAACGTGAATGAGGAATTAAAATTAAAACACGTTGGTAGGCTTGGCCTATAATTATATTTTTCTTTACAAGTTAATCTAAAAAAACATGAAATTTGTTAACATCTGAATTTAAAAGCAGCTTTCTAAATAAAGAGTTCATATTTATCTGACTGTTTGTTTTAATTGATGGAAAAGCCATGTGTGGTAAATTGAGGATGAAATGCATCTCGATGCATCAAGAAGATGCATCGAGATGCATCGTAGAATCGAATCGAATCGCATCGTAGACTGGTGAATCGTAATCAAATCGAATCGTGGGGGCAGTGAAGATGCACACCTCTAATTCTAATCACTCTGAGCAACACACAAAAAAAGACCAGCTGCCGTGAGACTAGCCTGGTCATACAGTACACAGTATGGGAGCACTTTCATCCACACTGTTTCAGCATCCTGAGGTGGGAAACAGAACAAACCACACAAGCTGGATAGCAGGCCAGTGGTTTTCCCACGTTCCTTCCTCACAACCCAAATCTATTGACACGTTGAAGAGCTGTCAGACGAGCATTAAACAGATCATCCTTTGCTGAACAATTCTACACTTACCACGAAGCACTGTGGCCTACAGAACGGGTCTACAACAAGGGAACTGAGCAGCCCCACATATCCTTTTAAGTCTGTAGCATTGCATGTATTTTTTTGTACTTCATGGCACATGCATACATATGAATATTACGATACCTTGAAGCTGACCAGTTCAACCATATCTTCCTGTACACAACTGGACAGTAGTGCAGTTTCAAGGTCTTTGCATCCACTCAGGCACCCAAACACAACTGCTAATAAAAGGAGACACATTCAATTATCAACTTCCATCCATCCATTGTCTACCACTTATCCTGTATTCAGGGTCACGGGGGGGCTAGAGCCAATCCCAGCTGTCATTGGGCGAAGGCAGGGTACACCCTGGACAGGACGCCAGTCTATCACGGGGCCCAATTATCAACTTTGCTAAATGTATTTCTTTTGCTAATCACATTAATATTGCAGGGATAAAACTGCTTAAACGTTTGAAACTCTAATGAGAGAGCTGTATTATATTATTCTCAGGCTACGACCATTTAAAACTCATTAAACTTGAATTAGAACCAATATTCCTGACCCATGCATGTTTCATGAATCACACTGTTTTTTTTTTTTTTTTTAACTATGAACATATTAATGCATCAAGGAAATTTTACCTCAGTGTTAAACATCGATTGTAGCCCAGGGAGTTTACCTCTCTTGACTTTTACAAGGTGATGATGAATGTAATGTCCAAAGAAAACTCTGGCCTCGTTGCAGCAGCTCGTTGTCATGACAGCGGCCTTGTCTGTCAGAGTAATGACAGGGTGCGAGTCGTATTCCCCTGGATGAGTGTGAGCTGAGATGAAGTGTGGTTAATGTCTGACTCATCCTGAGCAGCGAGACGTGATTGCTGCCAGCACCTGCAGTTAGACGGGCATCAGAAAGGTACTGATGTGCCACTAGACACCGGGGTGGAACATCTGTGCCCGGGTCTGGTCCTGTACACTTCTGGGGTCTGCTGCTGCAGTTCGCCCCCTTGGGAGGCTGGGCTGGGGTAAAGACAGCCGGATGCCTCCCCCACCCCTCTCTCTCCCAGCTGGAGGGCCAAAAGCAGGCCAGCAGCCAGATCTGGGCTGCAGGTGTATGATACTCCCCCCTCGGCCTTTGCTTCATGAGCTGATGTGTCTGATACACTGATACACGACTGCCATCAGGAATGGAGGTGGCAGTAATTGGGGGAGGGTGGGGATTTTTTGGCAATAAACATCATATGTCACTAACCTGAAGCAGTTGGCGGGATCCATCAAACAGAGCTGGGTGCTCGCCACTGCCCATATGCCAAAGTGCTATAATTGGTGCCTGTGTCCTATACATTCAGTGCGCAAGGCCACCACACAAAAGGACATTTAAATAAACCTTAGAAATCAGGTGAAGTTATGGACTCTGATGGCCAGCAGAGAGAATGCAAATAGGTTTTATGACTTGGTCTGTGGTTTTTCTGTCCACAAAAAACTTCCTGAGGTTTGTCTTTGTTGGT
Source organism: Chelidonichthys spinosus (assembly GCA_029853015.1). NCBI lineage: Eukaryota > Metazoa > Chordata > Actinopteri > Perciformes > Triglidae > Chelidonichthys > Chelidonichthys spinosus. The sequence continues at coordinate 10,779,804 of CM056835.1, forward strand.
GTTGAATGATGGTGTTTTTCCATCATTCGAATATCTTTGTGCTGTGTTGAAATGCTCTCCCAGAGTTCTCCTGTTAATTATTTACAGGCCACCTAAATATTCGTCAAATTTTTTTCTATGATTTTACTGAATTATTGTCTAGCATCTCCACTGATTTTGACTGCCTAGTTATAACTGGTGACTTTAATTTTCATATTGATGATTTGAATGACAAGGGTGCAAAAGAACTTTTTAATATTCTAGACACATTTGACCTTTCTCAACATGTGAAAGAGGCTACTCATTGTAAGGGACACACCCTGGACCTGATTATCACAAAAGGTCTCAATGTTTCTGATGTTTTTGTGACTGATCCTTCATTGTCTGATCACTTCTGTGTTTTCTTTAATATTTCTTTCATTCCTGACACACAAACAGAATCAAATAAGGTCAAAAAGCGGTACATCAATGAACATGCCAATGTACTCTTTAAAAATGCCATTTCCTCGTTACCACCTCTAAACCCATGTCATGCTGATGATCTTGTAAACATCTTTAATTCCAAAATTCTGAATGTCATAGATGTCATTGCACCTGCTACGGTTAAAACAATTTCTGGTAAGCAAAAGGCACCCTGGAGAAAAGCTGCTGTTGTGACAGCCCAGAGAAGAGAGTGCAGGAAGGCTGAACGAATCTGGCGGAGTACTAAACTTCATATTCACCATGACATCTATAAAGAGAGCCTCCGGGCCTACAATTTAGTCTTAAAAAGTGCGAGAGAAACATACTTCTCCAATATCATAAACAACAACACTAATAAGGCGAAAACCCTATTTGCAACTGTTGACAGACTGACCAACCCCCCAACACAAATACCAGCTAAACTCTATTCCACGCAGAAATGCAATGAGTTTGCATTCTTTTATACTAATAAAATTGAAGGCATCAGACGCACCATCAATATCTCAAACAAAAAAGTTGGATCACCACCCTGTTCAGGCAAAAGTAACACAGCAATCATGGCAAGCTTTAATGCCATAGACTCTAAAACTCTAGTGGAAACGGTGACAAATCTAAAATCATCCACCTGCTGCCTTGATGCTTTACCTACCAACTTTTTTAAGAATGTTTTTGACTGCCTATCAATAGACGTATTGCAAATAGTTAATAACTCCATTCAATCAGGCAATTTCCCAAAGGCCTTCAAAACTGCAGTCATTAAACCTCTTCTAAAAAAGCGGAGCCTAGATGCCTCTATTATCAACAACTACAGACCAATTTCAAATCTACCCTTCATAAGTAAAATAATTGAGAAAGTTGTCCTCCAACAACTAAATCACTTCCTGGCTTCAACTGGCTGCCACAACAACTTCCAGTCAGGATTTCAACCTTTTCATAGGGTCGACCGAGACGGCCCTTATTAAAGTTGTAAATGACATCCATCTTAACACAGACTCTGGCAAAACTTCAATATTAATGCTACTAGACCTCAGTGCTGCATTTGACACTGTCGACCACTCAATACTCTTGGACAGGTTGGAAAACTGGGTGGGGCTCTCAGGCACAGTCTTAAACTGGTTCAAGTCATATCTACAAGAGAGGAACTATTTTGTTTCCATTGGCGACTTTGTATCAGAACCTACCAATGTAACGTGTGGAGTCCCCCAAGGTTCAATCTTGGGGCCGACTTTATTCAACATCTACATGCTCCCACTAGGACAAATCATGCAAAATAATAACATTGACCACCATTGCTATGCCGATGACACCCAAATCTATGTAGCACTATCACCAAACGACTATCGCCCCATAGATCTTCTGTGCCAGTGCATTGAGCAAGTCAAAGACTGGATGTGCCAAAACTTCCTACAACTAAATGAGGACAAAACTGAGATAATTGTTTTTGGCGCTAAAAAAGAAAGGTTTAAAGTAATTCAACACCTTCACTCTCTGTCCCTGAAAACCTCACACAAAGCCAGAAATCTTGGGGTTATTATGGATTCTGATTTACATTTCGACAGTCACGTTAAATCAGTAACAAAATCAGCCTACTATCACCTAAAAAATGTAGCAAGACTTAGAGGGCTCATGTCAGCTCAAGACTTAGAAAAACTTGTACATGCCTTTATTACTAGTAGGCTAGACTACTGTAATGGTCTCCTTGCAGGTCTTCCGAAAAAAACTGTCAGGCAGCTACAGCTTGTTCAGAACGCTGCTGCTAGAGTTCTTACAAAGACCAAAAAATGTGAGCACATTACACCAATTCTTAAATCCTTACATTGGCTCCCTGTATGTCAGAGGATTGATTTCAAAATCCTCCTGCTCACATATAAATCACTACATGGTCTGGGACCGAAGTATATCACTGATATGCTCCCACTACATAAGCCCTCTAGACCACTAAGATCTTCTGAGACCAATCTGTTAGTGATTCCCAGAGTAAACAACAATCACGGGAGAGCATCATTTAGTCACTATGCAACAAATGGCTGGAATAAACTTCCTGAAGTTGTAAGACTTGCCCCAACTCTGACCACTTTTAAAACTAGACTGAAAACTGTTATGTTCACCATAGCTTTCTGCTAAATCTTTTAATGTCTGCACTGTGTTTAATTATTGCAAATATGTTTTTATTCTATTTTCTCTCTGTAATGCATTTTTAAAAATGTTATTATTTTCTTTTAATTCTTCTATTTTTCTTTTCTTTTTTTTCTTCTCACTTTGTTTTATGATGTGAAGCACTTTGAGTCTGCCTTGTGTATGAAATGTGCTATACAAATAAAGTTGCCTTGCCTTGCCTTGCCTTTGTTTTAATAAAAAAAAAAGTGCCAGAAGGAGAAGCCCCCATGAGCAAAATGACCGCTGTCTCCCTCTGGGGCTCTGTGTCCAAACAAGCCTCTCACAAACGGCATCTCCAGGAAACCCTGCGGCCAATTTTCCCATTTCCTCCAATTGCCTTATAACTTCAAAGGCAACTTTAAATGTTGGGACAACCCGCTATCACGGTAGACACCCGGGCCTCTTTATGAGCCAGTGGAATCTCTGTCTGTCATCTAGATCTATTTCTTCTCATTAACAGTCACATCGCAGGCAGCGTAACTGGGAGTGACAGAGCCAATATGCTTTAGTCAGGGGATTATCACATCTCCAGAGGCCTAAGTTACATGCGGGGCCACAAGGGGAGGAAGTTAAACAAACCACCAGCCCGACTATCTAAACCCTGTGCAAACTCTGGGTAATTGCACAACAAAAGCACAATTAGCCGCGACCCCATGGATATTAAGTAGGAAAAGATGGACCTGCCATTTATCAAACATATCACACATTTGCATCTCATGAATTCCCCTCCACACACCTTTTCATATCAATTTAATTCTATTCTTATTGTCATACTATTTTATTTTCAGATGAATGTAGATAAATGCAAAGTAGTAATTTAAATATGCATTAGTATTATAATCGGCCCCACATCCCCAAATCGAAGGTGGTAATTTTTGTGAGCCCCAGACCATTTGTGCTCCCTGGGGTTGGACTCCTCCAGTCCTCCTCCTGCCGTTCTCAAGAGTTTCTTGGAGACTGACCCTGCGCTCCGTGCTGCAGCAGGACTCCAATGTGACTTGCCTGGGAAAGGACCTTGCACCATTTAAGAAGATTGGTTCACATTCTCACAATCAGTGGGTGTGTGGACCTTTGAAACATTGGAGTTCATTTCAATCAGAAATGGTGAGACAGAGACTATTGCAGCGCCAGAGTGAAGAAGTCTAAGTTATATTGATTGGAGAAAAAAAAAAGATGAGTTATTTGTCAGCCTCGGAATTTTGAAGCTTGATTGCTTTCCCACCGTGCTGTGCACAACAGACAGCAAGCTTCAAACAGACCACGCATTCCAGAGCAAAATCAATGCAAGCAGAAGTCACTGCCTAATAACTGCTTTAACCAGAACTCACCTGGAGAAATTTGGTTGTGATGGTTTTCTTTCCCCACAAGGTGATGAATCGGAAATATTATTCAGCTTCATAATTCATGGTCGACATTACAGCTAAGTATTGAAGTCATCTTAGTAGCTAACTGCATTATTAGCTACGGGGCCGCGGTAGTGACCTGTCCATCACATGGTAGCCCCACCCTCAAGCATCCACTGCTTTATAGTCTATTTGACACTAAATTAACTCTAATTGACTAAATGAACATCATGCTGGATTGACGAAGACTTGAAACTAGAGATCGAGACGATAAACTCATATTTACAATGTTTACCGAGACAATAAATCAAGTGAGAAGTCGGATAATTTTGTCATTGACTTCCATACAATCAGACTTCTTTTTGCAACCAGAAGTTCACCCCCTGATGGCCAGAAGGGAGAAAGCAAGTTTATGGCATTTCAGAATTTGCTACACTTTTCAGAACTGGAGGTTGCTGCCTGATATTGAGGTAATAACAATTTTAAAATGTATATCTCCTTCCAACCTCTCCAGTTCTCACTATTGCACAATGTTTAACCAGGACTAGCTCCAAATCCATAAAGCCAGCATGAAAATGTAACATTTCTGAAACAAGAACATAAGAGTCCATGGAACTGAGCCGGATGGTTGTCGGACCATGGTCAGTGAGCATACAAGAGGTGAGATTTTGACAAATTTTCTCACACTGAGAATTCATTTTGTCAGAAAATAAACAGCTGAAATGGATTTGCCAGTGGTGGCAAATATGATATACAGAGTTTTCTCTGGTTTAATAAAGTCTGAATTTCTCAGAGGGATAAAGGGAATTTCAGCAGGTTAAACAAACGTGGTAACATTAAAGATTGAAAACCGATGCACTTTTATATGCACACTGACTGAGGTGTGTCTTACCGAGCACCGTGCACCGTGTCTTTCCTCTAAGTGCCAGTGCAGGCCAGCCAGCTGCCCCCACCCCCTCCATCCCTCTCTGTGCGGCTGATGAGCCAGGCACTGTAACAGGTAGACTCCCCAGGTGCTGGGACGTCCTCCCAGCTCGCTAAGCTATTGCGCCCCAGCTCGACAAAGCTGAGCTTAATTAACCAAGGGGGTGGGCTTGCTACTGGCCAATAATGAGCCATGGTGAGAGTAATGTCAGCATGAAAGGATGTGGAAGTGGGGGTCCAAGGGTGTTTTTTTTTTTCTGCTGGTGAATTATGGATTTTAACCATCTGGCCATGCAGGAGGGGTGGGGAGAGGAAAATGATATGCCTGACAGACGACTTTAACAAAGATGTGGGTAGAGAGAGGGGCGTGTCTGAGATCACAAGCTGAGTTATAGCAAGCGTGACTGGGCTATTGTTTGGTGTGATGGGTTGGTTATTCACAGCTGGGGCAGCCCAAATTGTTCTTTTATATTCTTTTATAGACTTTTATTGAAGCCAGAGGGGCTTGGGAAATGATTAACAGACAGCACAACAAGGCAGCACCATTGTCAACCTTTCCCTCTCAATTTAGTCCCCATCCATTTATTTTCTCCACTGTGATGCAAATGCACAGGCTTGCTTGGTTAACCGTGCCATCACTGGTCAGACACCAGATAATCGGCTGGAATAACACAGCGGGTGCAGCGTGTGTGCCAAAATCAAGGTTTGTTTTTGATGCAGTAAATTATGATGCAAAACATCATAATTTAATGGAAATTATTTTTTGGGGACGAAAAAAACGTTTTGCATGGAACTTTCTTACTAACTCTTGCAGCAGAGGGCTTTTACAACGCAGCCTCCGTCACATCCACAGTCATATCAGATAATACTTGTTTAATGACATATGCCCAAACACACAGAACAACAAGGCTCATGCAGCTGGCCAAGCTGCCCACCAGGCTCCGTGCTCAACCCCCCACTGCCACTCCATGAACCCCACTAGATGGAGTTTTCATGGCAATTAGGGTGGAGGGATGAGTGGCTCCTTTCCAGGCACCCACTGGTCTTCTTCTGCCACTGGAACCAACGCTCCCACCTCTTTCACACTGAAGCAATTAGCACGGCCGGCCTGCTGGCTGGTAATAATTGTCCTCTCAGGAAATGACAGTGGCTCTAATGGTCATGGCGTCATTTAGAGGCTTCTAAGATCAGAGACAGTTGGTTTACAATGACTGGAGGTGCTGACCTGCTTTTTTACAGGACGAGTTTCTGATGTTGTCGGTGGATATTCCTGTCACTAAACTTCTACACGTTTAAATGGCCCAATGCTGGACAATATTAATTTCCGTTATCATTTTGCAATGACACAGATTGATTCCACTATTGAGGGAAGATTTTATTCAGAGTTTTATAGTTTCTGTCATCAAGTCGAAGACTTTCATGGAGGTGTGTGAGTGTGTGTGTGTGTGATCGTTCAGTACAACGAGGAGTACATACTTGAATGGCGCTGTCCTCATGGACAAACAGAGCTTGTCTTGATTCAAGACAAGTTAATGAAAAAAGATTTTACATTTACAAATGCAAAATATATAGAAATATAGATGTAACCCCTTTTTCCTTAGTGTTTAAAATCTACACTGAGGTCACACCCAATAAGAATAAAACAGGTCCTAGGTTCTCAGCTTAAGATGGTGAATTTGCTGTGGTTCTTCTCTACCGAATTAAGCAAGGGACTTTATCACTTGAGTGAGAAACAAAAGATGTTGCTTAACTAGCACGGTGCCTCCACTGAAAACTACGCTATGCCCGAGCATAAAATTATGTAAGCCCTCAGAAATCAAATAAATACAGTTTACTCTGAAAGAATGTTAACGAACAATATGTAAAGGTAAGACACAAAGGTTTATTTGGCTTTAAACCTTTTTAAATCTTTGGAATAATACCTGGAGAAATGCTTCAGACATGGATAAGTATATAGAAAACAACAAACAAAAACATTTCCGCTACCAACGTATTTTCACAGTTCATATAGAAATAGTAAAGAAATGATAATGCTACGACCCAAAAAGCTAACCCAAGCGCTTGGATAATTTTCCCTAACCGTTGGGGCCCATTCGTAGCGTTGGTGCGCATGAATTTTAATCCAGTCACAAAAGTTAAACTTGGAAACCAGGGCCCGGTTTCCCGAAGCCTTCGTAAAGCCTTCTTAACGCTACGTCATTCGTAAACCCCTACTTAGAGTTCCTACTTAACATTTTGCGTGTTTCCCGAAACGTTCTTTGCTACGAATCTCTTTTGTATGTCATATGTTTGTAAGAGTGGTCTGGAGCACTCTTAGAGCCTTCTTAGCTCTACCGTAGTGATGTTTCAGCTCCTGACGCTAGTCGCCGCCACTGTCCAGTAATCCAGAAATCCCCGCTGCGCATGGAACTGCACATTGCCAGTGTTTCACCAATGGTTTTAAGTCATTCATGAAGAAAATAAAAATAAAATGTGCATGCATTTCACCACAAGGCTAAGCTTTACCTCCGCTGTTTCTATATTTATTATATCTTTTTTTAAATCAGTATAGGCTATGGTAGTAAATTGCACATGAAATGGAAAATCGAACTCTGAGCAATCGATTTCAGCACTTTCTTTATGGACAGCGCCGTGTACTTACGACGTAAGTGTTTCTTAAGAAGACTCTTAAGAGACCTTTCGGGAACCACTACTACAGAGGTAAACAACTTTGGTAAGTCATAACGTAGGAGTCTTTGTAGCGCGCTAAGAGTGGACGTTATCGGGAAACCGGGCCCAGGACAGTTCACACAGTCTGCTTTAAAACAGTCCCGTCTCTCGGTTCCGTTCCAATGTCAAGTACTCACGCAACCTCCCGTCACAGATGCAAGATGGCGTTAGCCAGCCAGGCCGTAGAGCGATGTGTCCAGACAGCTCCGCGACGACTCCCGTAGCCCGGGCTACCAGCAACACGTCCTCGTTCTCTGCTGTACCTCGTCCGCCGTCCGCTCCGTCCTCACGTCCTGCACGAACGTCGCTCCTCGCGTCCGTGTTGTGAAGCAGGCTAGCTCTCTGCCACCGAGCTAACTCACCACAGCGCTAATGTCCTAGTGACGGAGACCACGCTATCGCGGCTCGAGAAAAGAAAAACCCGTCACCGTCGTGTAAACTAAAACACAATCGATGGAGATATGTGAAAAGAATCCTTTGACGGATTAAGTCTCTCTGGCAGTGCAATATCTGGACCAACGTTAAGTTCGAGTCTCCACACATTGACTTCTTTCTCTGCCGAGGAAAAACAACAGCCGCTCTTCTCTGTCCCGGAGAACTTCTAGAGACTTCCTCCCGCGGAAAACAGGAAAAACTAAACCTTAATCCGTTTTAAAGGCCATATAATATTTTTAAACAATATAATACATGAATTACAGAATTAATACATGTATTCATTTAAACAAAACTATTGCAAAACGGGAAACAGAGGATTCTGGGAAATGAAGTCCTACTCCACTCCGTGTTCGAAAAACAGTATAAAGGGATAGGCTGCATGTTTTTAACATCACTTATATTATAAAAACACAGTTAAATAAAAATGAATGTTTTTACACGTTTTTAGAAAACCCTACATAGATAAGGGATATTTTTATACATAATCCATCATTATATTAATGGTGAAAAAACTCACATACATGTAATTGTACATTTAAAATAATATTCAAGACATTGGACATAGAAGAAGAATTTTATTTATCCTACATTGGAGACATTTGTATTGTTATTCATTACACACACATACACACACAGACACACACACACACGTTCCTGAAACACACCCATTCACACACAGAATATCGCGATATGCATTCGTGGTCACAAACATATCATACATAAATGATACAACATTTACCTTCCACTATGACTGAGCACAAACTTAGCTAAGCTTTGGGACTCTTCATAGCATTGGTAATAATATTTATTTTTAAATGTGTTGTCATTTTGAAAAACATGGTTTAAAAAAAACATTTTCTCTCTCGCCGAGTAAAAAGACCTACAAAGTAAAGTTTTATAAGTCACCGTCCATATGTCATTATTTCAGCATCCTTTTTAATCTGTTTATTGCCGTTAAATAAAGACAAAGAGTTTATTTTGGGTTCATCCAGCTGTGGTAAACCAGCCAATATGTGTCTTGCTATAGACACTGAATACAGCTTGGTGAAATTCACCTCTGGATGATGTCATGAAGTCAGACATGACGGTGTTAGTCTGGTTTCCCAGTGTTTCTGAATACAAAGAATTTGAACCCCCCAGTTCCCCTGCACAAACACACACACACACACACACACACACACACACAAACAGGCCATCTCTCTGTGGCACAATGCGGAGCACATCATCTAATTAAGTCACAGAGCCTTTCATTGAGATCATTAGGAGTCTTGTTAAGATTTGATGCTTGATCGGCCCTGCAGCTCTACAGCCGGGTGACGTCAGCCTCCCTGAAACCAGACCAAACATGGCCCATATGTTACAGTATAAACGAGGAAGGAGGTTTACAAACATGTGTGAGGGGTCTGATATGACTCTGTCAATGTGAAACACACACCTGTTCTAAAAGGACCAATGTTTTAATTTGAAGGAATTCTCTGTATTGATTTTTCCCAGGAGTTTATTTTTATTTACGTATTGAATTCTGGGAGCAAGAACCTTTGCTAGCCGCACGCAAACTTCAGTTGATTTTCGGATTTTTGGAGAAACCTTCCTCACACTGGTCAAAATAAGAAATCAAGGCTTATCTAAAACGATTTATGTTCAGGAGTTAACTTTAGTGCAGTATGGTTTTAGTTGGAGTTGGAGTTTTTGTTAGCTTTGTTAGCCGGTGTTACCGTTGATGTTACCAGAAATGACAGGAATAGTTTGTGGACTCCTTTTCAGACTCTATGGTAAGTTGGATAGTGTCATTTATTTATTAGCATATAACTCTGTGAACGGTGTCGATACTGTAAATCTATTTTTTTTTTTTTTTCTATTTTACAGAGACGTTTTTCTGTTGAAGGAAATGTCTGTCAATAGAAAAGGTACTTTTTACATTTGGAGGTTTTTTTTTTCCAGTGTTAATATATTATTGTGAAGAATTATGAATTACTCATGGCAAAGTGTATGTTAGTTAGTTGTCTTTATTGGGCTATAACTGAAGTGCTATTAAATGCCATTAGGACTTCCAACCCTTCCTGTCCTTTTTTGCTCCATTGTTCTTTCTGCTCAACATGCAAATAGCAGCAGCAACACAATCACGTCTGCATGGGTAAAGTTTGTTGTATTCATCCGATCACAGCACGACCTGACAAACAACACATATTGATTCAGGACGACTCATCGCTCAGAGTTTTCTTGAGGAACTGAATGGATTATTTGCGTTGTACCCTGTTGTTAGAATGATTAAAGCAACGCCTGCATTCGAACAAGATCCCAAGGCAGACCTCAACCCAGTCCAGTATACCCACTGCTAAACCAACAATGTGGCTGTGGCACAATACTGGCCAATTCATTCACCCAGACATTACTTCTTTTCTTATCTGGGATTTGTTCTGAGGTAAGAACAGAATGGGCACATGCTCAGGAGCACTTGGTCATTGCAGTTTCTTAAATTCTTTGATTGTATTTATTATAATTTTAATATTTATTTCATTACTTTACAAAGCATTATGGTCTTGCACTGAGCAAGACTCTACACTGATCAGCCGTGTTAATCAGGAACGACGCCATCAATCTTTTCTTGTTGTGTTTTTTTATCCACTGCTGACGGGACTAAGTATGACATCTTGTTTGGCTCAAATGCCAAAATTATGAGGCTCAGTTACAAAGTGTGCATTCAATGCATGAAGTATGATTTCTTGCGCTCTTACACTGTCCCTTCGTAACCTTAGTATTGTGAAGGAATCGTGCACAAAACTCCATAGTAACTCCATATTCCACATACCTTTTGTGACTGCTTTTTTAATCGATCCAAAAAACACACAATGACACGTTACAATGATGCTATGAAACTATGTATTTTTTCTGTTTATATAACTGTTTTGAGACCCACTATTAATAACAAGAAATCTGGATAATATTATGAAATATTTTGAAACGGGTAAAACAAAATGTGATAGGTTAGATTAACAAAATATGATGGCTTTTACTTAATTCACATTTCACATAATTAAATTAATTCACATAATCAGGGTAATTTATTATCAGTGTGCAGTTTTTCCCCCAAACATGTAGAAACTTTTCCAAACAATAGAAAGCTTTGTCTAACCTAATCCCGATGTGTTTGTTATCTCTTTACACCCTAACCCCCGTGTGTTTGTCTATCCAAAGCTGTGAGTGATTACCGTTCATTGGAAGGGGCAGCCCTTTAATTAGTCAGGGGTCTCTGGGGAGCCATTACCATGGGGGAATCTTGCCCCTCTTTATTAGCCCATTTTAATATTGACTCGCAGGGAAGAGATACACAGGATGGGGCAATTTGGTTTCCTCAGACGGGACACCAGCTCCTGTGAATATGCATGCTGGGACGTGGGCTGTGTCGGGGTTGATGGATGACCTGGGTCGGGCATCATCTGGGGTCCCTCACACCTCAACAAAAGGGGTTGCAAGTTCCATCGGACTTAATGAAGAGACTGTGGAAATCTAGTGACAGAAAATTAGAGTTGAGAGACATTTCTAATGTAATGGAGGCACAGTAAAGGGTCAGGAATGTCGCTTATGGAAATATACACAAAACATGTGATATTTAAAATGAGATAGGAGATTCAATGTCCTGCCCAAGGGCATCTAGGTAGGCTGAATGACTGCCAACACTGGTGTTTGAACAGGCGGCAACCTCTGGTTCTGAAAAATAAGGCTAACAGCTGAAGTGCCTTAAACTTGCATTCTCTCTGTTGGCCATCAGGGGGCGACTACTCTGGTTGTAAAAAGAAGTATGATTGAGTTTATGGTCCCAATCTCTAGTTTCAAGTCTTCTTCAACCCAGCACAATGTTCATTTAGTACATTATTGTCCATATAGGGTCCAGCAGACCATAAAGCAGGAAATTATTTAGGGCGGGGCTACCTTGTGATTGACAGGCCACTTACAATGCAGTTAGCTACAAAGATGACTTCAAGACTTAGCTGTTAAGTTGACCTTAAATTATGAAGCTAACTTTGTTAGCAGCTTCACACCAGAATCCACATGGATCCTGATCCAGTAAGGTTGCTGCTTGGGGTGCTGCTGTGGTTTCTGTGTGTTTCTCGATCCACCTGTTGCTCCAAATATGGGCACTTCCTTCACTGGTTACAAAAATTCCAATATGGCGACAGCCAAAATCCAAGCTGGAGGCCAAAATACTGACGTCACGATGTCTACGTCCACTTCTTACATACAGTCTGTTGGATCTCAGCCCTCAGCACGCCTCCCTCACACCAAATTACCATTGAAAACATCCCACAGCAAATTATTACAAACAAATGACAGCATCGGAGTAAACTGTGATAATTTCTTCCAAAAATTAAGTCACCCTTTTCTCTTGTTCCAATGTTACAGAAGGGTGAACCCATCAAAGTGCAGACACTAATTCCTGCCAAGGACAAACTTGATCTCTTCCAATTTCATCCCTACACCTCATTGAAAGCTACTTTAATTAAAAGTCAGACTGGAAAATGAACACATTTCTCTCCACAACTCTCTATCCGTCTCTTACTTTCCTCTTAAATCTATGTTCACATGTCTGTCATTGTTTCCAGACTCAGCTGCTCATTTCCAATAATTTAAAATTAAGAGGTGCATTACCGTGGCTGACTAATTACCAGCCCTGATGCATGTATTTTAGGCATCTTGTTTGGGAATAGGGAGATTAAGGAATTGAGAGACATATGTTGTCAAGCGGCGACCTTGGAGAGACCAGAGACGCATCTTTCACAGCTGAAGTGGCTTCGGTGTTGTATCAAGCCTCTCAGAAACCTCCCGAATGCAATTACAGCAGGGGATTACGTCCCTTACTCCACACTGGGATAAGCTCAAATTGGCCACAGTGTGTGTTTAAGTGTATGTTTTTTTGCATGTTGAAGTGGAAGAGGTTGGGGTGAATGTACACATGGAAACATCAATCTGAAACAGAATGTGCTCCAGCCAAAACCACATGTCTTTAAATCACTCATGACTCACTTTATAGGGAGTTCACCATGTTGTCATTCTGTCCGTATGTATAGGTTGAATTAGTATAACTTAGTGTGTAATAGTTGTAGGACTTCCACATCTTGAAAAGTTGTGTACATAAATAAGCTAGACTAGTCGTTTAGTTAATGAAACCACCTTTTTAAGAGCAGCTTCAAAATACACAAGAGGGTATTCACTGATGTATTTTATGACTCACAGCATCAAATACTTCGAAAAGCTCTACATTCCTCAATAGCACTACCTTTGCATGTCAGTGACGGTGTGTCAAAATCACTCATTCCATTTTTTTTTCAAAATTTAACTTCACAGGAAGTCTCTCTGCTGGCACAGGAAGTTAGGTTTTGGCAATAAAACCACTTAGTTAGAATCAGGAAAAGAGTGTATTTGATGTTAACCTCACTAACTCATGTGAATAGCGAGTGACAAAACGATTCCTGTTCCAATGACTGGCATCACAAAATGTCAGTTTTTACTTTTACTTTGACACGGGACACTAACAGCAGTCTCCAGAACTAAAGTCCTCCATTTGTCTGACCCGTCCACCTCCTTGTTTTGTGAACTCTGGTTTTCAATTTTCGACTCGTCATTTTGACTGTCGCCAATCTTGGATTTTTGGCAACCAGTCAACAGAAGTGATCATATTTGTGGAGGAGTGGCAGGTGACCATAAACTCATGTTTACAATAGAGATAGTAAATCAAAGGAGAAGTCGGGTAATTTTCTCATAGACTTCCATGCAATCAGACTTCTTTTTGCAAGTCGCCCCCTGATGGCCAGCAGAGAGAATGCAAGTTCAGCCTCGGTTTCACCCCTCAGAACTGGAAGATGCCGCCTGGATTTCATCAAATGAAATATGGCAGCAAAGCAAAAATATGAACCTGAATTACGAAATCACTCCTGATGCATGTTTTTTTTTGTCACATTTCATTTCAACTAGAGAAGCATTTGAGCGAAACAGCACTTTCTGCCCCTGAGCCATCACAACAAAGCCGAGGGTATCGCTGCTCCCTGTCGTTCTCCTCTCAGCCACCGAGGGGTCACATGTGCGGCGGAGATTGAGGGGCATTAGTGCTCCATGGTAATCAAAGGCAGAGGATAGAGAGGGAGGGAAGCAGGGATATAAAGGGACTCGGTTGGGTGCCAAAGCAGCCCCTCTGCACCCAGTGCCTTTTAATTAGGCTCACAGCAGGGACACCACACAGACACACACACACCGTTCATCACTCACACACACATGCATGCACCTACTCATATAAACTGACAGTCACATACCTTTTCCTGCTTTATTATTCCAGAGTCATCTCCATTTTCTGTTAAATCAGGGGGGTTGCTGGAGTTGTCGGAGGAGCAAAGAGGCTGTGTTCTGATGTATCGTGACTCTTTATGTTCAGGTAAGCCGTTTCAGGCTCTTTGTCTAACAAAGGGATTAATAGTGACATATATGTTCAATTTATAACCTTTGAAGTACAGATGGGATTTTATCAGGGATCGCGATAAAAAACACAACAAACAAGCAAATAAATTAAACATGGTGAATTCTCATCGGGATTATTGTAAATTTGTATATTATATATATATATTATATTTATAACATATATTTTAATGTATTTATTCTTTATTTATGCAGGGAGGCAGTAAGATTTATGATCTTATTTAAGTTTTTTTTTTTCACTTTCAATAAAAATATTTGTTTCTGAAAAAGCACTCAAACAACTGAAATGTAATTACTTCATTTATAACACTGAGGGGATTACATTCTCCGGTGCCTTTACTAAATGATCACAGCTGCATAGTTTCAAGCATAAACTTTATCTCACCTCATTAGATGAATTGACAAGATCAATTTTTTTAAGCAGAGGCACTGAAATACAGTCCGCCATCTGCCCGTACTCCTCAGTCTGCTGACATTTGGTCAACAACCTTTAACCTCAGTGAAATGTCACAACACCAAAGGTCAACCAGATACAACAGACCCTCAAAAAGAACCTTAATGGGTAGAAGCATTCAAACTCTCCTTCAACTGTGATCACGAGTCAGGACGGTGCTGTGATTCTGACACGTCTGGGGACAGGGAAGTACTCTGCTTCCAGGCGGCGTGAGGAGGGTCGGTCATGACCTTCATGAAGGTCAAATCTGATACTCTTATCCGGTTCATTTTATTCACATCAAAGAGGGATTTGGAATGAACTCAGGAGATGAGCAAAACTTTTTCACTCGGTATGGTGTCTGAGAAAAGTCCTAAGGGTGGGGAGAATATGAATTTTGAGAATATTCACTCATAAATGATTCAGCAAAGTTCAATCCAAGGCCACGTCATTTATTTTTAGTGATTGCATCTGTTTGTACTTGCCAGTGTAGAACCTGCTAATATTTAGACTTTTTGGCATTTATTTTCATTTTCTTGTCCTGATTTGATGCTAATAGTCTGGAAGAGTAAAAATCTACCAATGAGTCAACAAAATAGTCCTGACATATCCGGTAACCTCAACAGTACACAGATTACAAAAGCTGAACAACTCTTTATATCTAAAAGGAGGAACCCAGTGTGACGCTAACTTCCATCGCCATCCCTGCTGCACTCTATGTACTAATTTATGGAGTTCCTTCCATGATATATCATGGCACATTATATATATTATCATATAATTCAGTTACAGTCCTTTACAATAAAGTCTTACACAATAGAACAATTGATACAGGCCTGCGTTGTTAAAGTTGTAGGCACTAATTATTGCATCTCCCAGTGTGGACAGTGGACAGTGAGGTGGCCACACTGGTCAGGTCAGCTGCAGAGGCTAATGGTGTATTGAGCTGTGGACAGGCTGTGGGTCAGGAGGCCTGGGGGGTTCAGCTGCTCCACACCTGGGACCAGCAGGGAAGAGGTGGGGGTGAAGGATCTCAGCGCTCCTCTCCACCATGAAGAGGGACATCATCCTTCATCGGGTCCATGTCTCCAACCTCCAGAATCCCCCACCCCACCCCCACCCCCCATCCAGAAACAGCCATACAGATCAAGAGACAGAGATGACCATTAGCAGTCCTTCATTCATTCCTGTCAACTCTTTTCCTTTGTCTTTTCACTGATGTCTGACATTCAGGGAATTGCAAACCAACGCAGTCCATCTCATATTGCTGACTGCAGGAACACCTAATGCATAAGCAAAGCACTTTCTCAAATCAGGTACATCTGTTTGCCATGTTAACTTGCTCATAAAACATCACAATGTGCTGCCTTGCAATAAAAAAAATCTAATAACTGAAACAAAAGCACTGCATTTAGATTGTGATTTATGAATACCATTTGTGATGACATTGCAAACTATATCATCACTGAGCAATTATTTGCTTCTTGATTTTACATTCATGAGATGTTAATGAGCTGGGAAATGCCCCTAATTCAAAAAGCTGTCTGTGATATTTAGATTTAATTGGGTAATGGTACCCAGCTGCTGACCGTTCTGGGTGGCGCTCAAACTTTCAGATGCACCGGTTACAGCATCATTTTGCTTTTTGTTCCTCCAATCATGTCAAACTGCTTCATAAACAAGGCAACATCTGCAGAGGAGGCTGATCTGGAAAGATGTGCAGATTATTTTTACTACGCTCTGATTAAAACAAATTCAAGAAGAGTACAAGTTGTGCTGTAACTTTCAGACAAGGAGGCACAAACCAAATCAAATCACACCAGGGGTGAAGAAAATTGAATAAACAAGCTCTATTTTGATGCTTTTTATTCATTCTGGCAATGTATTTATATTCAGAGTAAGTGTTAATAGCATTCAGTTATAAACTGTATTTTTGTTCGAATGTACCCAAGTACATTTATTCCAATACTGTACTGTAGTACATGCTGAAGTACTTGCTAGCAATGCAACTATATCTCAGAGAGAATTATTGTATATTTTACTGCACAACATCTATCTGATAGCATTAGTTACTTTACAGACTCCAATATAAATATAAATATTATCGACTAATAAATTATGTATTGAAATGCCACTGGATCACATGAGACCCAGACTAAAATGTATGGATGGGTTAGCTGTGACCCATCACTCCTCATTCTTCTTCTTAAGTGCTTGAACTTGGATTCCCTCAGTCTGCCTCCCCCTCCTCCCCCCTCCTCCCTTCCACATCCTTCAGAGGCAGGAAGGCGTGACATGACTTTGGCCCTGACCACCGGCCCTACCTGAATGTTTTGTTTGGAGCGGGTGGAGATCAGATGTTTTTGGTCATTACACCGCCTCTCATTAGGTCTCCCGTCTCTTCCAAATAAACCTAATGAGACAGTGTTTAATGTCCAGAGTCCCTTTCTGCCCCTGATGTAAGGAGACTGTGTGTGTTAGGGCGCCTCGAGTCAAATTACCCCGACGTCTCGCTCAGTGATGGCACCTGGGCCCCTTATCGCCAGGGGGAGGTTAGATCAGGGTAGGGGAATCCACTGGGGGGGGGTACAAGGACCCAGCTGGAGGAAGTTAAAGAGCTAAATGCTGATTGGAGAGGCTTGGATAAGAGAGGTGTTTGAGGTTCGGCATCAGGAGAGTCAGCGGGAGACTCATGGGGGTTCTTTTGTTTGTAGACATGTGGGAGAATCCAGCAGAATTATCCGATGGAAAATTCCAGAGTTGAAGTTAATGCATTCATTCAGTGTTTACTGCAAAGATTTAGCAATAGAACGTTAGGAATAGAATAGGAGTAGAACGGACACTGTTTTCAGTCTGTTAGTTGATCTGGTGCCAACACACGTCAGTGGGGCTTTCACCGGGAGGAGAGCTGAGACAGATGTCTGACCAGAGTGTAGCTTGTCCAGCAAATGGGGGGGGGGCACTGCATTTGTGTTCATCCGTCCTTGGCCTCAAGAGGTTTTCCATCAACTGAGGGAGTCTACCCACACTTAAAGCAAGCTGAACTTTGTAAATACCTGAGGGACTTTCCAACACTGTTAATGTTGTAAGGCCTTCATTTTGATTGCAGACAGTTATTTTGGAGATATATTAAAGCCCAGTAGGTAGGGGAGAGTGTCCTTATGTACAAGAGTATGGAGTTGCGTGTTCAGCATTTTGGCCACCTGATGGCCAGTAGAGAGAATGCAAGTTCAAGACAATTCAGCATTGGCTTCACTTTTAGAACTGGACTTTTCCACCTGATGAAACCTAAAGGCCAACAGGGTACAATGATCAGGTAAACAATGTAAATATGTGTTGGTTTTCTTAGACTTATAAGTAAATTACAGAAACACAAAGTACTCAACTGCTTTGTTTCTTTCTTTTGGATCGACTTCTCAGTCCTTCTTGGAACCTCAGGTGATTTCCACATCTGCTGCTGTAAAAATCTGGGAGACAGAGACATGATCTGAGCGTGGTGTGCTAAGATGACTACTGCAATCAGCATCACGGAAGCAGCCCATGGAATGGTCATTTCACAGCTATCTGGTAATGATTCAGTATGAGATGGCACTGAAATTGATGGAAGATGTGAAAAGCCTTCTCTAAAAAAGGATAGCTCATTTGGTGAAAATAGTAGGGAGAGGGTCTGATGACTGAATATGGATTAGCAGTCGTTATTGTTAAATAAGTGCACAATTTAGTTTTAGCGCCATGTTGATGCTGGATGAACATTCAATGTGATGGTACAAGTCTATTCACTTTACTAACAATGGGTTTATCATTTCTGAAGCACAATGCATTCTCGATCCATGGTGGAAGTTTGAAAGAAGTAAACACAGTCCGTCCCAACTAGCTCCAAGTGATTTTATATCTGAGAGCTGAGTTTAGTCATACATGCAGAGTATTTCATGTTGCTTCTCATTGCTTAGTGCAGGTTGAGCTAAATCCTTACAGAGGCACACTGAATATATTGTAGTATTACATTTCTGTAGGGTGATAATGCCATGTTGGGTTTCAAAATCATTCCACATCGAAAGTTTGTGTTAGAGTTTGTGTAGTATGTGTAAGATAGGCTGTTGCATTAAATATTAAGTGTCTGTCAAATGACGTTTACCCCTTTGAACTGAACAAACAAACAGAAGGAAGTGATCACCTGATCAGCATGGAAACTGACAGGCTGCACTTTAACTTCATACATGTCGAGTAATGAGTTTGGAGCCGTGAGGAGGACTTAGCTCAGATACGCTTCAATGAAAACACTTGAGGGCATGCCTGGCACGGTCATTAATACTGAGGCTCATGGGTAACAGATGTGGCCAAATCAAAGATGAGCATGGAGACAAAGATAAATCCATCACCCGACTGAAGGGGGAAATTAATCTCGCAGCCTCCAGTAATACAAAGGTTTAGTTTGAGATCTACTTCAAATAGTCATTGTTTTATGATAACCAGCTTCTTCAGGTCAATGATACGGCACTGTTGACGAAACTATGAAATATCCTTCAAAGATCAACATCATTCTTTATTTTACCCACACCAGAGCACAAAGACCACTCAATAGAGATGATGAAAAACAACAAAATCTACGTCAACAATACGTTGAATACCAGAGAAGAAGATTTTGAGCATGTGGACTGAACTTATTTTGATTCCAAACTGCTGTTTCTGGCAGACTATCAGCTGGCACTCAGGTGGACCGCTCACTTTATGTTTGATTTTTACATTTCACTTCCACACAAATGTCCACACCTTAGAAGGTGTTTCACAAATCTTCACACAATCTTCTTCACAAAGTTTCAGTGACCTAAAGCTGCCTTACCTAAAACCTAGAGGGAAAAAAAATCTGTTTTCAAACACTATTAAGTATACTCACCACCAGAGACGTCACTAAGATTTAAAGACGGGGGGCTTAGCCTGCAGGAGAAGCATACAAAATCTTTGCGCTTGCATCTTTTTAGTACTGTATTAGAACGACACAACAACCAGTGAAGAAGTCAAGCTAGTAACAACAAGTAACAGACATCATCTTCATCCATTCTCTTCTGTTGAACAAGATTTTCAACAGAACAAGTAAATCTAAGCCGAATGCTTAGAACAGGCACTGGTTATGTGAATGTGTCTTAAAGAAATACCATATTTAATTTATCTCTGCATTAGATAAGCTGCAGGTCTCAATGTAGTTAAATTACTGTACTGTAGATTGGTTCAATCAGAGTGTGATTCTGCGCAGTAATATTTCTGTCATAAAGTATACAGTAGGATAAACCAAGACTGGATTTAAAGGTCACAGTGAAATCTGACAACATTATGAACTTTACCCAAATATTGTATTTATTCTGGATTCATTCCAGCAAAATTAGGATACATTGTCTCTAAAAAAATTAAATAGAAAAAACAAAAAGATTAAAGGTTTTACAGAAATACTTTTAAATATATTCTTTCTATGATGCTATAATCCTAAAACTATATATACACCCTTTTATCAGTATAAGATTATTCTGAAAATAAATATTAAAAAATCCAACTTATTTGGGGGGGCTTGGGAACAATTTAGGGTAGCTGCAGCCCCAAATAGGCCTAACAACATCACTGCTCACCATGAAGAGAAAATCAGTACTCTGGTATTTAAAGTTTTCACACTAATACCCTCCCTCCCTCCATCTCTGTCAAATTCAGTCTCTTAGCAATTAATTACTGTCTTTAAAAAGGGCATCACTTCTCTCTGATGATAAGCCTTGGATCACAACCATTCTCTTATTAGGGAAAAAAAAAGGCTATTCTAAAACCTCCAAATTCATGAGGCACCAGCTTAGTGGTACTTAGAGGTGAAGCCAGAGTCCTGAACATGTGCAATTAAAGACCCGTCTCATTAACTCTAAGTTATGTCTGTACATGTCCCCAGAATATAATGGCCGCCTCTTGATGGTACAAAGATTAACAGATCCTCACTATTTTGTTCAGATGTGCTTTCAGGAATATTGAAACACAAATGAGGCCACAGAAGACTTGACCTTACTGATTTTTAATGTTCCAGTGGCAAATCCAGGCAACGCACACTTTGAATGTAATTATTCTTCAGGCTTTGGTCAGAAACAGGACTTGGCAGGAGGGAGTAGGGCGACCTGACATTTGGTCATTAAGACAGAGTTTTACCATGCAGTGAGCACAGACACAGACACAGACACAGACACACACACACACACACACACAAATCTCTATATTGTCCTGTCCTCTATGTTTTCCTGCTCTATATTGTTCTGCTGTTCTATGTTGTCCTGTACCTCTATGTTGTCCACCACAGGGCAGTCCATCTCCTTTTGATTTTGTGGTCCTTTGGCTGATATACGAGACACTTCTCCATTTTAAGCTTATTGTGTCAAATTGAGGAAAATAGTGAATATCACCAGAATAACATTTTAATACGAATCCATATATGCATTCAATTTCCAGAAAGTAGAATTAGTTCAAGTCCAATCAGTCGAAGATGTTATACACGTTATCCATCATTTAATTTCCTCCTGACAGCAGACATGACAACTCGTTGACAGCTGCAGTTTTGACAGGTCCACTGTTTCCTGTCGTCAACCTGTATTGGACAGCTAATGTGTAGAAACCTCATCCAGAAAGGATCTTACTGTCCCTTTGGCCAGGTCAGCATCTCACTGACCACACACAACCACAACACACACAGCCAAACACTGGACAGATGGCAGAGCAGGCTGGAATTACTTGTAGTCCCAGAGGGAGGCCAATCAAACATTGTCATGGAAAAGAAGAAGTAAACAATGACACAATCAATCCATCGGGCCATCAGATGACCAATTATACACTCAAAATCCAATAAAAGGTCTCATTCACTGACCAGTGATGGCAGAGAATTGTTGAACAACACATCACTGAGTCTACTCTGGTGACAGTTTTTGTCAATTACATAACAAAATAAGACAAAGATCCCAATCCTCCCATGTGGACAATAAAGCACTGTATAAAGCATGTATCTAATAAAACATTAATTTAAACAGAATAAGATTAAGACATTATCACAATAAAAGGTGCATGACATGAATACAACATTGCTGCAGCTGGAATTAAAGAACTGCTTGATATGTTTCCCGAAGCTGAAATGACATTCTAATCACCATCTCTTTGTATATGTGTAAATACTTTTTATTTAATGATTGATGATATGATTTAACCTGCTAAAACTATGTTATTCCCTGCATCCCATGACGTTGTCTTTCTTTTGAAAACATACTTTCATAGTGTGTTTTCAGTTCATGAATGATAATTGTAACCCATTTGGTCTCCTAAAAATGACTTATTCAGCGTTCCGCTCTACTTAGCTCCACCCTCTAGTTTCACTTCTATCTGCAAAAAGCAAGATGGCAGTGGCCAAAATGGCAAACTCAATTTTTTTTAATTTCTTTAAATCATAGCATCCTAAAAGTAACACAGTGCACTAATAGCTGTGTTCATGAGCCCGAGAGCAACGCTGGACTGAGGGCTGGGAGGGGGGGGTTAAAGGTCATGCTAGTGCATTAGATCTTTGGGCTCATGGATGAGGAAGCTCAATGGGTAATGGTATCTGTATTTTATACTCCAAGTCAAACTACTTTTGCTTCATTTGCCAACTTTCGTATGAAGTGCCTCCAACGCTGTAACTTCAAATAAACATCAGTCAATGATTCTTAGATTACATTGTTTTTCTTACATTTAGCACGTATGACGCATAGAATAGAACTGGAGCATACTTGATACGCTTTATTATGGTTTGTATGTACAGTAGGCTAGTTGAGTGGCTAAATGTAGACTACTTATGCCACTAATACCTATGCTTTTCCTGCCATGACGACTCGAAATGTCTGATGTGAAACAGGTTGTTCGATTAAAATCAATGAAAGAGGTACAGCGTGTACCCTCCTCTCCACGTTACAATATCTAATAAAAAGTCTAAACTACCATTGATGATTCAAGAAAATTGAAAAACTTATTGTAAGTCGCTTTGGACAAAAGCATCTGCTAAATGAAAATGTAAATGTAAATGTAAAATAATCTACATTCTCCCAGGTTGCATGGTCTGCCATCCTAGAAACCTCTGCAGTGCTATTACTTTCTCGGCACGAGCAATGACTGCTCCGTGGGGTCGTATCTGAAGCAGGCATATCTTTCATTAGGATTACTTTATCTTTCATTTCCTATTCAAAAGGAGGCAGAGGAGACATTTCCCGAGTCGGTGCCACATTTACAACTTTATGATCTATTTGACTTGAAATGTACCACCACAGGGCCGACATGTAGAAACAGACAAACATTCACTCTCACATTCACACCTACAGCAATTGAAGTCATCAACGAACCTATCCCCATCCTGCATGTCTTTGGACTGTGGGAGGAAGCCGGAGAACCCGGAGAGAACCCACGCTCACATTTGGAGAACATGCAAACTCCACACAGAAGGAAACCAAACCCGAACTGGGAATCAAACCAGGGACCTTCTCGCTGTAAGGCGACATTGCTACCCACCACACCACTGTGCAGCCCGCCACCCCCCCTAAGGGCACACTCACACTACCCACTAGTCACTATCGTGACTTTAGGCTCAATCGTGCCTGTACGGCTGGTACATTGAGCCTAAAGTCACGATTGTTGGCCAGTGTGAGCACACTGTTCCGTACTTAAAAACGGTACACTTCCTCGGCCCGGCACGCTTGGAAGATGGATTTGAGTACGGTACTGCTCATGCACAAGCACATGCACGGGTACGCAATGTGGAAATGACGTAGGCTTTAATGGATAGGCCGTGCCACTCCTTATCTCAGTGTTCTACTCGGATCTCCCCCTCGGATCTCCCCCTGTTGAATTATAACTGAAAATACTGTTGATGACTGTGTCGGACATGGTGCGATTCTGGGTCGGGCTTGGGGCTTCAGGCTTGTGGTGTGAGCGGGACCAGAATGGAACTGGACCGGTACTTTTATTCTAAAAATGATGCTTTGTGTCTCCGTCCAAAATTCGCTCCGCGGGGTCGCACTGTCCGCTCGTGATCGCTCATGCTCAGGTTTTCTGATGCAGGCATGAGTGACCTTAATTGACCATAATTCACGATTGAAAAAGACTTGGAACTAGAGATTGAGACAATAAACTCACTTCTGTTTTATTACTATTGTTATTGAAATTATTATTATTGTTTTATTTGATCTCATTTTAGTTTATATTTTATTTATTTTATTTTAAAGAATGGCAACAGTGTATGATATTGTGCTTTATAATTACATATTACTTTGACTTACTGAGACAATAAATCAAGTGAGAAGTGTGCAATCACACATTTGCAACCAGAGAAGTCGCCCCCTGATGGCCAGACAGAGAGAATGCAAGTTAAAGGCACCTGTGCTGGGCTTCACTTCTCAGAACCGGAGCTTCCCGCCAGCCTGCAAGTCAAAACCTCCTCCAGGATCCACCTGCGACTCTCCTCCGATCCACTCCGTGTTTCCCTCCACGCCTTCCAGCGCACAGCCAAGAACGTCACCCTCCCTCCTCCCGCTCCCCTTAGCAACAGAGGCAACATGGCGGCGTCCAGTACAGCGGATCATTCTCCAGAGATATCGACGCCGTTAAAGATACCGAAAACCGAGGTGCCATCCCCGGAGTCGGAGGATTTGAGTGACAGTAATCAATACCACTCCAATCCCTCGACCCCGAACCGCTTCTCGCCTTTGAACGTGGGCTCAGGGACCGCGGGCCGGACGGCGGCCTCATCCTCTTCCAACAGCTTCACGGCTTGCCGAGGGATGTCGTGGACTCCGTCCGAGACGAACGCCCTCATCGCGGTGTGGGGCAACGAGAGGCTGACGGAGGCGAGGATGCAGCAGCTGGAGGTCGCCGGCACCGTGTTCTCCGGAAAGGCCCCCGGGCCTGCCATGTACGAGCGGGTGTCCAGAGCCTTGTCGGAGCTGGGGTATGAGAGGACCCCGTCCCAGTGCAGGGAGAGGATGAAGGTAAACCAGGTTATGATGTCTGCACATCCTCCATCATCAGACAGGACCCCCCCCCCCAGCTGACAACATCAGGCTGTCATGTAACGTCACTGTCACCTGTAGTACATGATGTGTTCTCATGAATTAACATAATAACTGTAATGTCTCATTGGACATTTTCCCCCAATTATTTATGATAATCACCAAATTAGTATCATTGTTCACAATACTTATTATCATATGTCAACATTTAACTACAGCTGTTAATCACCTCCCTGCATGTCACAGTCAGATAAAGTATATCCAATACTAATATTTTTGAAGGTTAATGCTTCATATCGATACTTCATATCCATTTGTTTGCCATAATCGCCTGATATGTCTTCCTTTGCGGCGCCAATGTGTTTTACAATGACGTTTGAATTCAAAATTCTAAATTGAAATGGACAGGTTGCTGACCATGAGAGGTGAGAGACTATTATGTCCTGCAGATCAGCTGTCATACTCAGCCTCTGTTTTCATGCAATTCAACACGAGGCTGTGAAACAGACCTTCTGAATTGTATTGACTCAATCATAGCTGACCACAAAGAGCATTGTCAATATTTCAGGTTTCACATTACATTCTATTTATTGTTGAGTGCTGAGTTACGGCTGGAGCATTAGTAGCTACGTGTGGATCTGTGATGACCAGCAGACACTCGGTCTGATTGGTCTGACGACATCAACCCAATGGATCCCAACTTAAAACCCACTTTGAGCTCCTGTACGTAGGCAGGGTACACTGCTGCTAAAGTCTCTCCTCTGTGAGTCACCGTTCTGTAGACCCGTTACAAGAAGCTGAGTGAATCCTTTCTGACTCGCCCTTCCACCACATACAGACGCTGCGGCGCTGCTACAGCCGCGTGAAGGAGCACGGCATCGGCAAAAGGAAGAGCAGCTACACTATAGAGCAGCTGGAGAAGGTGTTTGGTCAGGGAGGCTGGGACTCCCAGAGTTGTGCCCCGGTGCTCATCAACAGCAGCGGGCTGTATCAGGAGATGGAGTCTGACAGCAGCACCCTGGAAGACTTCTCCCAGGAGGACTGGTGCAACCAGGTGCTGGACTCGGCCTTCCAGGAGGGAGACATGGAGACTGGTGAGTGTGATAGCGAGGAGCGGACATGTAGCAACAAAAAAAAAAAAGACTCAATAAATGAACGTGTGTTTGTTTTCTCTCTAGAAGACATCCAGGTGCCTAAAAGCCGAGCTCAGCAGATTCAAATCGAGCTGTCGGAACAAAACCAGTAAGTCAACGGGAACGAGGGCTGAACTCACTTTGTCTTTGGAAACTCAGTGTGTGTTTGAAGCTTTGTGCTGTAAGTTGTCAATGAGGCGAATCATTGGAAACGGCATCTTAGGTCATAATCATACAATGGATCAAAGATGATTTTAGCTTTATTATAGGACATTATAAACCCACTTATTCATAAATATTCATTATTAATTATTACCTGTTATTATGCATTTTATAATAACATAATATTTATAATATGTTATAATGTGAATATAATGCATTATAATCACTATTGCTTATAGCAAGTGCTTATTATTTAATAAAAGTGAAAATAACCCATAAAACTATGTGAAATTGAGTACTTGACTTTAAGCAAAAAGAATAACCCCTTAAGGAAATGTATTATCCCATTATAATACATTATAACAATACAGTGTTATGATACTTGATGGTATACGTCATTATAGAATGCTTCACAACATGTTGGGATTATTGTAGTAAAGTATTGTGGATATTTATAAGTGCTGTTATAACTATAATTACAGTGCTAGAAGGAGATTGTAACGCGTTAGTATAAGTTAATATACATAAGTTAGAGGTGCTGTTTATTTAGTCTGCTTGTTTTAGACTTTATATAATGGAAACTGTTTTATTGCTCCGTCGTGCTTCATTATGTGTCTTTGGTTCTCTGCAGAAAAAGGGACATGATGCAGACGGTGGTGCGTATCCTTGAGTCGGTGCAGCTGAAATGGGAGCACTTCCAGACGTGGACCGAGTTCTCCCGGCTGCACCTCTCCAACAAACTGGCCATCTTCGGCGTGGGCTACAACACGCGCTGGCGCGAGGACGTGCGTTACCACTACGCCGAAATCAGCTCGCAGGTGCCGCTGGGCAAGAGGCTCCGCGAGTACTTCAACCCGGAGAAGCCAGAGGGCCGCATCATCATGACCAGAGTTCAGAAGATGAACTGGAAGAATGTCTACTACAAGTTCCTGGACATAACCATCAGTGAGGCACGCTGCCTGGAGCTGCACATGGAGGTGGACTGGATCCCTGTGTCCCAGTCCAGGGCGGCAGGCTGCAGCAAAGGCACATCCCACTACCTCCTACCTGGGGACATCCCCAAGGCATATGGACTCTACGCCATCGGCTACGAGGAAGTGCCGTCTCTGTGTAGTGCCGCTCACACCTTTGCCCAGGGCGACGGGGGAGACCACGGCTTACCTCGGTGCGAGTCAGAGAACGGGGCACACAGTCAGGCTGACGGAGAAGGGAAATGGGACAGGACTGGGGCCAGAGTCACTTACTGCTACCTAGGCATAGCGGAGGAGAGGACCATACAGCAGAGTCTCTTCCAGCACTTCCAGGGCCCCGGCAAACACTTCGTTCACGCCGAGCCCTCCGCTGTGACGCGTTTCCTGCAGGAGAACTGCCAGGTCTCAGATCAGTATGGCGGCGGGAGTGAAGACTCATCTCAGCGTTTTGCCATTTACATCAAATTCATCGAGGTGGAGCTGGACTTCCTGTCGGCAGGCTCCCTGCTGGAGTGCCTCGAAACTGCTATTGGTTTCTCCTTGAAGTACAACAACAAAGAAACGTTGTAACTACGCTCAGTGTTTCACATTTGTAATGACTAAAGATATTATTAACAAGTGTTACAGCCGGCAAGGCAACATGAAAGGTGACCAATTCATTCTGTCTGTTATAAAGCATGGATGTGTGCAAGAGTCAGGCATATTTTCGCAGCCTTTTCAGTTCTATCGAACTGATTTTTCATTATTAAGTCTGAAAAGACTGGCGATACACAGTATGGCAAATGTATTGTGTAGAGACGTTGGAACAGTAACTTAAGTATTACAGAGCTGCGACATCCAAGAAGTATGTACTTATTATTTTTTGGCTAATGTGCACTACAAAGGTTTCTGCTGCTTGTTTAGTGTAGATAAATATCGCCTCATCAGGGAGCGTGGGGTTGGCTAGGTGACTACTGCAGTATGCGTCTTGTCTACCTCAGTAGGATGTAGCAAACAAGGCAGCGAGGGGACCAGAGCGAGTATTTATTCTAAAACTGCCTTTTTTTCTGTGACTGTTGAGGTCTGGACCTGGATTCACAAAGCATGGTGGGGAGGGGGGCGACTGGTTTATGCCTTATGCTTTGCACGTGTAACTGGGCTGCAGCGACGGATGCTCCGATGCAAATTAAGGAGAAAAAAAGCAAATAATCACTATTGACCGTTGTGGATCCCTGTTTATCCAGCAGTGGGAACACCGGGTGCACAAACCCGGCCGACGGTTCGACTGTTGTTGTCGATGTGATGACACGTCGACTCGCCGTGTCCCGTTCCGGCATTATATGCTGATTCGGAGGCGTTATGATACTTGTTGGTATCAGAACTGTAAACTGTAAAAAGATGAAACTTAACATTTGTACTGCTGTCCTGCTGCGGTTTGCTCTTCAGTGTCATACTTTCCTCCTGCACTCCATGTCCACCGGCTCGGAGGACACTTAAAGAAGCTGACTTGTTATCTGGTCAGCCTTTTTGCTGATTTCGTTGTCTTTTAGAGCTTTGATACACATGCAAACATTTGGCAGGGTTGGTGGATGTGCGTCTGCACAAGCAAAAGCTAGATATCCTGAAATACTTCTAGATCAGTGAGGACAATATTAATTTCCTCAGTATTCTAAGACACATGGCTAGTCAGAGGAAGAAGAAGTCCCTGTATCTTGTGAGTACCAGTAACTGTGAGCCACGTCGGTACCAAAACAAAACCTTAATCCTTCTGCAGTGCATCACAAGTGTGCTGCAATCCCCCCCAAAGTAAGGTTTCACGTAGCGGCGCTGAGACAGAGAACTGAATGCCCGAGGCGTTAACGCTGCATGAATTAGGCTAGCGGCTAGCTGATGTTGACTTGGTTTCGGTCACTGCATCTCCAGACAGAACAACAACCACGGTTGAATTTGGATGTTTATCATTCAGCCCAACATTTTTAAAAAGGAGCAGCTCATATCAGAATGTTGTCTCTGCTCACATCGTAGAATGGAAACATTTCTTCCTCTAAGGTTTACTGGCGGCCGGTCCTTTGGAGCATCTGGAGCTGCAGCTGTGGGTTGTGGGTATCCGTAGACCAGCACCTCCCACATACTGGTCTGTAAATGCACCAGTGTGGCAGAGATCATCAATCATGCTTACGGGTGTGAAGCAGGCCGACGAGCACTGATCTACGACTTCTAGTCAGGTTAAGACAATAAGCTGCAGGGGTTAACTCATCTTTGACCAGAAGCTAAACTGAATTCTTTATGATTCCTGAGGTTATGTGCAATGTGCCAGGAAAGACAAGAGGAGAATCAACAAGGGAGAAGTCCATATTGAATCGATGTATATGAAATCTACCTTATATAGCTATAATATAATATATATATATATATATATTTAAAAAAAATATTGATGTTCTTGAGCATTCCGGCTTTTGCAAACTTGCAATGTTCATTTGTTTGGGTATACAGTAAATAAAGATAGATATGATATTTTATATTTTATTGGTTGACACCATGTCTTGTATGTGATTGTTTTGAAGTCACCGTCTTGTATGTTTACATGTTTGAAAAACAATAAATGGGGCACTCACTGGTCATTTGCCACACAGTGAAAATGGACTAGTGTGTATTTGTTTGTGCCTTTATTTCCATTTGCATCATGTTCTCCTCAATAATGTCAAAGACTCAAATGTGGAACTTCACCGTCCAGGATCACTAAGTCGACCGACTGTAGAAATAATGTCTTGTGTTTGAGAGAAAAACGTCTGTATTCCAGAGGCCAAAAACAGCTAAACATCCACCTCTTGGGTTTCGGGGATTCATTTAATTTACATTGCCATTTAAAATGTAAAATGAAAACTCCCAAACACGTCTCATTCCATTGTATTCAGAAATATTTTTTAACAACATTTAGACTTTGATCAGGTTAAAGGTAGAAAAAAAACATCTTTGATAGATAAAGTCAGAAATTGGGAAAGAGAACAAGAGAAATGTGAAAAATATAAATTCATGACTTAGTATCTTGCACATTTGTGAGTTTCTTTCTGGTTGTAATGTAAATGTAGGATTTTTTTTTTCTCAGGACCTGACCACTGGTTTATAACTTAAACCAGTGACGTTGTTAGGCCTATTTTGGGGAACTGGAGCTACCCTATTATTGTTCCAAAGCCCCCCCATATTTATACATTTTTGGTCTTTATTTTCAGAATAATCTCATGCTGATGAAAGGGTATACATATAGTTTTAGGATTATAGCATTTAGTCCGTAAAAAGTATACACTTTAGAAAGAAGCATTTCTGTAAAGCACATTTATCTTTTTGTTTTTGATTTTTTTACAGACACCATCCCTTATTTTGCTGGAATAAATACATAATATATACATACAAAATACAGTTATTTGGGTAAAGTTCATATGTATGTTGTGAGATTTGACTGCGGCCTTTAAAACCAGTCTTATTCTATACTTTATGACAGAAATATTACTGAGCAGTATCACACTGATTGAACCAATCTACAGGACAGTAACTGGTGTTTTTAAAGTACATTCTTTAATATTCTTTACTAGTATTATGTTTGCACAGATAATTATTATAGATTGATTCAACAAGATGCTTCGTTTCAACAACTTCTATTTCCATGTTTGTACATGTTTGCTGGTTTGTGTCATTCTATGTTGTCTATGTTGTATTTGAAGCTGAACCTGCTTGTTCATTTTTAAAAGAGCACACCTGTTCCCTCCCTTCTTATGTAGAAAAAATTACCTATTTTGAATGTGTAGGCCATCAACCACTGTGTCATATGAGATTCAAGTGGATGTAACTGCAGTAGCTGAATGAGACGTGGAATGTAATTCAGCCATGTGGCCAGGAGATGGCCTCAGATAGCTGCGGCTAATAATCCCAACCTGACGGAGTAGAACTGTGGGATGAAATGTTTGGCTTTGATAGACATTAATAGCTAATTTAAAAAAGAAAAGCCAACAGGGTGACAGATGTGCAGAGCTGACTAATAATTCAAAGGTGTCTCCGAGGGAGACACAGCGTGTGGATGGGATGTACACAGACAACAATGCTGCTGACCTTTTGGAAACCCAACCTTTGAAACTGGAACAAATATATAAATATATTCATCAAACATACAAAAACTGACTTTGTGTACAAATATGTGACATTCTAACAAGCGATTCTAGCAAAGCAAATAGAAAGGCACGTGTTGTATTCTTCACTTTAGCTTATGAATTAAGTGTCTGCCTGACTCACTTAGTCAATAATTAACGTTGCATTTTGTTTTATTTAAACTGTAGGTGCAAAATAGTATTGACTCACGGGCAGAATGTACATGTAAATAATGTTAATACATAGCCCATTATATCTTGTTGTATTGATAGGCCTTTGGCCTTAGTCTTTTGTTCACAATCGATGTGTAATTTGTGCAGGATAACATACAGGAAACAACAGAAATATTCCACCCACTGTAAATTATTAATACTCTGCATTAGTGTTTTTTCATCAAAGCATCAGATCAAAATTATACTGAGCTGTTTTGGAGCTACGGAGAGGAATATCACTGTACATGTGAATCTGCATGACATAACTTGACCTGAAGACAAATCAACCTGAAATGCCGGAAGTATCTATCAGCCTGTCCTCAGATCAGTCAGCACCTCTTTTACTATACTCTTTCACACACCAGCCTGCATATCTGATCATTAAACATTCTTCTTGTATTTCCAACACGCATTCCCACATTGTTCTGTTCAGGGATCCAACAGTCCAACAGCAGTTCCTGTGTGAATGTAAAGGGTGGAGGGATACAGGTGACTGGATTTTAGAAGAGCAAACATCTGAACATGACCAGTGGATTTCCACTGGAGACCAGCACTCCCAGCTCTCTACGGCCTGCAGGGAGCGCCTGTTTGCTTGGTCCTCATGAAGGGCAATAGCAAACACTGTAAACTGAATGCTACTCAAGCCTTTTATCTTCTCCTTGGATATGAAGGCATTGCTGTTCCTCATCGTAGGATTTCCTATCAAAGTGGATCATACTGAGTTGACTGTTTACACTTTGGGCTGTTGACTCTTATCAAAAATAACGTTTAATATTAAGAGTTTATTCCAGTAATGGATTAGCAGATTGACAAAACAATAATTGACATCTATTTTGATAATCAATTCATAGTAATGTTTCATGCAATCATGGCAGAAAATGTTGTTTTTAGCATTTCAAATAATATGCCATGCTTTTTTATTGTTTTATATCATATTTATTTATATCATCCAAAAGAAATACTCTATTTGCTCTGTTAGATTCATAAAACCAAGGTTTATAATGAATGTCCAAGCTCACACTAGTGTTTGTATGTGTGTAGATGTGTATGCACAAAATGCTATGTGCTACATATGAGTGTATGTGTACTGCATTTAACACTGCACATTCATACTGGATATAAAACAGATCAGCTGTTATACATATTTATACATATAAACATTCTGGCTGTTATTCATGTGTGGATGTAATGTGTTATGATGATGGTGACAGTAATAATCTTTATTAATATACTATTGAAAATCATTATTTCATGTCTTATCCTTTCTTGTTGATTGTCCTCCTCTGTTGTGAGGAAAATAAACAAAAACTAGCCATACATACAGCTGATAATTAATCGGATGTTTGGCCTCCAGGTGTCAGGTTTGCTCATGATTTGGATTAGCAGTCTAGTCCAGGATCCAGTATTAGACTCTCTGCCCTGCTCAATGATATTTGCAGCAAAATAAAAACAGGCCTGTTTTGACAGCTTCCCCTCTGAAACTGTAGATTTCAGCTGGAGGCCCAGATGCAATTTACAGCAACACAAAAAAAAAAATCTCATCCCCATAAGGCTTGGACCCTGCTTCTTTGGATTTAATCACAGAAATAACCCTTGTTCACCTCTCATAATTGAGCAGTCATCCTGCATTAGCCTCAGCCTTGTTGCTGAGGCAACTGGGCAACCTTAGAAAATGAAAAAGAGGGGTCTGACCACCACGGAGAGCACAGGTCAGTCCATATTTTTACATGAGGGGGTGAGCTCACCTTGGGAATTCACGTCAAGCCGAGTCCAGTCTGTTTCTGTGCTTTCAGACCCAGACCTCTTTACACATGAAGGAGCAGGAGCTGAACAAAAGGATGGAGCTTTATGTTCTGTGGCTTATTGTTGGAAACGCTTGAGCGAGGGTCTTTGAAATTGGCAAATTGCACACGAGTGTGCTGGACTAGAATTATACGCCACTTTATGCGCTTTATCATTTTTAGAGACACATTCAGGTCAGCGGTGAGACATTTAAACTATGGAAGGTTAATAATCAATTGACGTTCTGTATGTCGTAGCAAAAAAAAGAAAAAAATCAGACTTTTGCAATTAGACTGTACATAAGAAGTGGACGTCGCCCGTTGGTCTGTGGACTACAGTTTTGAAGCCTCAAGTTCAGCATTTTGCTGTAGCAATCTTGTTTGCAACCAGCAAAGGAAGTGACCATATTTGGACTGTGGAGGAGCAACGGGTGGATCTGATGAACACAAGCAGCGACCTGACTGAATCTGGATCCATCTGGATTCTGGTGTGAAGCTGCTAATAAAGTTAGCTTCATAATTCAAGGTCAACTTTACAGTTAAGGGTTAATGACATTGTAGTAGCTAATTACATTAGTAGCAACGCGGTGGTAGTGACCTATAGACAATTTGAGTCTTTTTGCAACCAGAGGAGTCGCCCCCTGATGGCCAGCAAGTTTAAGGCACTTCTGGTTTGGCTTTACTTTTCAGAACTGGAGATTGGAGGCTGGCTGCAACTAACGATAATTTACATTTTCATTCATCTTCCCATTATTTTTACATGATTCTATATTATGTCAGAACTGTCTATTGACATGAATCACAAAGAAATGAGTTAATTAATGGTGCTCTCTGAGGAGCATTACACATGTTCTACTATCGTGTTTATATGATTTGTGCTCGTGACTCCAAATTATTTCCATAATTGCGCATGAAAAGTAGCACTCGCACCTGCACTATAACGCTGGGCCAGAGGACAGGTGTACAATCATCGAGCTGCGGATTACAGGTGGCGAAATAACGGACGTCACTCTGCGTTCCTTTCAAAATAAGAGGGGACTGTCAAGCAGAGCATTAACTCCAAACGTGTGCGTCAACGGCGGGTTTTATTTTGAAGAACCCGTCAGTGAAATCGAGGCAAACTTGACGCCGAAGCAAGGTGCCTCTCTGCCTCAGCGCTCTCTC
This sequence comes from Chelidonichthys spinosus, assembly GCA_029853015.1. Lineage (NCBI taxonomy): Eukaryota > Metazoa > Chordata > Actinopteri > Perciformes > Triglidae > Chelidonichthys > Chelidonichthys spinosus. The sequence continues at coordinate 10,814,293 of CM056835.1, forward strand.
TCTCTGTCTCTCTCTCGCTCTCTCTCCCTGGATGACAAAGGACGACAACTTGCGGAGTTGGAGCTGCCGTCTCCAGAAGGAGGGAAGTGCGGATGCAGCGGAGCGTTCAGAGGAGGAGAGTCAGACTACACCGTCGGTGTCGGAGGCGTTCAAACCAACAAGCTACACTTTTGTCACCGCAAAGTCAGAAAAGAGGGGGGACAAGACGGCGTCCACGTTCCCTGAGCCCAAGTGCCCCTTACCTTCCGCGGCTAGCGTCCCTGCTGGGAGACTGACGGGAGACCTCTTGACAGACTTGTCCCCGAGGCGACGCGGAGCCCACAGAGGACATCAAACACGGTGACAAGCGGAGAGTGGATCCACCATGGAGGTCTACGCTACTTCCAGGAAACTTCCTTTGCTCTCATTCACCTTTCTCTGGGCGCTCTCAGGTCAGTGCGCTCATTTATACACATCTTCATACACAGCACACTTAACACACCATGGATTATTGTATAGATAATAAGGTGACAAGGTCACATTCCTGCAACACAAACTTTTTAACATTTCGCCCATTACTTTATCATTACTTTCTTGAATATGTTTAGTAACTTTCTGACCTGAATCCCATTGAACGCACCATCTTAATGAGTGATGGGGGAAGAAAGGACACTCTGTTTCTGGGGTTTCTCTCTGATGGATTTCCAGCTGAAACACCTGTTTGTTTTCCACAGGATTTGAAACAAGTGTGTTACACATGATTATGTCTTCCAGGGAAGAATAATCCCTTTATAGCCGCCGCCGCAGCAGCTCGTCACTCTCTAGCAATATATTAAACTCCTACTTTCTCTGCTGGCTGTACAGAATAGCAGCAGCCTACTTTCTCCCCCCCCCTGCCATCTCTTTGATTTAGAAATTGGGGCAACCCCACAACCGTTTTGCAAATGTTTTAAGGAATTTTAAATCTTTAATCAAACAGCGTTTCGTTTTCTTTGGCTGGAGGTCACATAGAGGCTTCATCCTCCCCTGAAATAGAGACATTATTTTATCATTCCTCTTGTCTCAGCATCAACATTTCCATGACTGCCTCAGACACTCAGCTTTTAACTCAAATTCAGACCTCTCTCACGGAGCTCTCATATGGAAATACAGGAGATCTCCATTTAAGTTAGGGAGCACCATCTGCTCCAGGTGAGCGCGTGAGAGTTCCAGCACACTAACAGGCTGCTGACTGTCTTTGGTGAGACATGAAAGCATGCAGTAGCTCTACAGTTTGCCTGGATCTGCTTTCAGCCAGCGATGCCCATGTGTGCTCTTCAGAGCTGTTGCCAAAACAATCGGCTGCGCTGACACAGCCAATCTCAGGCTTGTAGCACCCAGAGGGAGGGGTTTTACCTGGGAAAAAGCCACCATTTCACCACACAGACCCCTATGATGGTCACACATGACAGTTCAGGGAAACAGCTTGGGAGCGACTAACCTGGAGCTTTAACAGCAGGCTGTGATTCATTGTGGGGACAATACAACCACAGTGGCTGACCTTGACCTCAGCATTGGACTCGCCATCAATAGCCCTGCAGGTGTGTCCTGAAAACACAGAGTGGTCAAGATGCAGACAGGAAACATTCATGAATAGCGGCCTGCAGCAACAGGAAAGCTGAGCGCTCCTCGAGTCCCTGATGTGGCTGCGTGCGTCACAGCAGGAAGTGAGCGAACGTCCTCCGACAAAATACAATAGGCAACAATCTAGAGTGTTGGAGAATGTTATCAGAGTGTGGACTTCAGACAGACTATTGCTGAGCGGTTGTGGTCATGATAAAAAAGCCTTCACATTTCAAATTCAGAGTGACTGACTTGTGTAATTTCATCCGTTTTCAAGCACAATATTTGATCGTTAGGATTGTGATTTGTTAGATTGTGCTGCATTTCCTTCGAGTCAATGGCCATGTTTCAGCTTTTTAGACTGTTGGACAAAACAAGGCTTTAATGACGCCCGCTTAGGCTCCAGTGATGGAAATTAACTTATAGAACGGTTTGATTGATGTAAAGCGAGAAGGGCAGAAGGGTTTTGAAAAAAGAAATCTAATAGCAGCAATTATATCGACTGATATAATGCAATTGTGATATGCCCTATTAGAGGGAATGATACATTTTACATAATTATTCAAATGTTTTCATTAAAGAGATTATGGGGTGATTTGTCCGGGGATATGAAGGAAATATGTTTTCCTAATTCTGTAGAATAAGCTGTCTAGGACATTACTTAATTGAATGCTATTTTAACACATTGAATAATTATTATGCCATGTTGTGATTTTGTAACATTTTCGATCTATTGTGCAGCCTTAAAATACACAAACAAACAAAAAAGTGACCTGCCAAGTGTACAAAAATCTAGATATGAGACTTAAACTGTGTGCTGGTACAACGGCCAGGAAACACGTTACATACAGACATTGGTTCGATGCAAGAAAAGCTAAAAATAAACATTGTGAGTGGCACACCACTGAGATTGAAAATTAATTCTAACTTTCTTAATTGACGGTGACACTTCGGTGCCTCCTTCCAGCAGTTGTGTGGTTTTCTTCTACAAGTTAAGTCTGCTTCTCAGTCGCATTAACCCATTCAGCTTTTCTCAACTTTTCTTAACAGCAATAGCATGTGTATATATATATATATATCAACAGATGTTCATACAGATACCTTGAATCTGCTACAGATAGTATGAGACTTTCTTCCATACTTTGTGTGAATGAAAACCTCCCTCCCTAGTCCAACAACTAGGTTCTATAAGTTCTATAAGTGACACCATTACATTCCTCTACTAGATGTAAAATAGTTTATTCTGTTCACATTCTGTTTACTTGAAATGACAGTCGATGATGTAAACAGTCATAGTTATTAGTTCAGTTCCAGCTCATTCCACCACTTATTTAAAAAATAAGTCACTTATACGTCACTTTTAAAGCTGCTTGATGACCGTTAGCTGACAAGCAATCTAGCATTTAAAAGGCAATTTCTTTTTAATGGAGTCTGGTGCAGCGCTGTTTTCATATTGAACTGAATATTCTCTACTCTGATAAATACAATGAATGGTCACTACCCAGTCTGCCTGTCTGTCCTCTGCTCACCTGTATGTATGCGTGTTTATGATAAACAAACGAGCAGAGCATATGAGTGATTGTGTGAAAGTTTAGCAGCGTCACATGAGGAAACTACTTTACTGACGACTTTACTTACCTTTATTGACCCAACACACATCCTTGTTTTAGCCCCGACCACAGTGGTAACCACGTGTTAAAGCTGCAATCATGCGTATGAATGTGAAGAGTTTGAGAACCGGTTATTAAATCCAGCTCTGTCTCCTAAAAATGATGTTCCCATTGAACAAATCTGCATTGTGAATGACGTTGAGAAGGAAAGGAGTTTGGCATTTTTGGCAACCTTACTGGATCTGGATCCATCTGGATTCTGATGTGAAGCTGCTAACAAAGTAATGTTCATAATTCAAGGTCAACTTTTGTGGAGGTCATCTTGGTAGCTAATTGCATTGATAGGATGTTAGCCACGGAAGTGACGATAGCGAGGTCGTGTTTGCAACGCTGTGGTAGCGATTTGTCGATCACAAGGTTGCCCACCCTAAAGCCCCTACAGGACTCTAAATGAACCATAATTGACGAAATGAACATCATGCTGGATTGAATAATAATTTAAACTAGAGATTGGGACCATAAACTCATGTTTACAATGTTTACTGAGATAATAAATCAAGAGAGAAGGAGGGGCATGTTCTGCCACCTGGTTGCTGCCAAGTCAAATTGTTAGTAAGCTGGTACATTTGGGTTGAAGTAGAAATCTGGACAATCCAAATGTCTCCTATTGTTTACACGTTCCCAACCAAGTGGAAAACTTACATTATTATTGCTGTTACCACTGTGTTTTAGTGTGTGTGTGTGAGAGAGAGTGTGTCAGATGTGAATGCATTTACATGAGCACACATGGTAATCTTGAAGCTCGATGTCCCTTATCAAAAGCCAGTAGTTGGACGTGGCAGCGGTGTGTAAGCCGGTTCTTATCTCAGTTGTTCTATTCCTCTTCTATTCTGGACACGCCAGCTGGCAAAAGAACATCTTCATTTGTTTTCCAGGTGGGTCCGACGATGGTTAAGTTATTTAACAAGGTCAATCCATACAAGCTTCAAAGGCTCCATTGGGATGGGGTGTGTTAGTGTGTGTGTGTGTGTGTGTGTGTGTGTGGAGGGGGGGCTGCACTGCCACTGCTGATTTTCTGTGGCAACTCGGAGCTTTAGTGAGTAGTGTAGGTGTTATTTTTAACGGCATGTATTATGTTATCACAGGGCCATTTAGGGCCTGGATTCTTTATAACATAACATGCCTTTAAGCTTGACATACTGACATACTCTATATATGACAATATGACAACTGGTTTGTTTCCTGTTTCACTCCACTATTGTTGCCCCGACGACACGCCGTCCCAAAATATATGATACGCCCCCCGAGAGAGCCAGAGGGAGGGCCGAGGAATGCAGCGCGCCCAGCTCACGACGATGGCCTTATCTCTAATTGCCTATTTCTTAGAATAATACCAAATGGATGTGCAGCAAAGCCCCCTTCCACTTTGAGCCGGGATTACAGCGGTTTCGAAGCCTGTGCATCTTGTGGATGTGTCCCCAGCAACTGGTGTCATTTTTGATTTGAGGAGGGAGATTGAGGGATTTATCAGTACATACATAATGACGCAGCAATACAACCGTGGACTTTTTCCTCCCCGGCGAGCCAGTTTGCCATCCAATCGTCAGTCTACACAAGTGTGCTAGTGCCTCTTGTAATCCCATGTATTTACACCCACTGACAAGGCCCAGGAGAACGAGGACCTGGAGGGGGATTAGTGCAGGTTCAACCTCACAGTGATGGATGAACTGTGCAAGATGCAGTCAGGAAACATGTAGCTGAGATGACAATGAAGGCTGAGTGTGAAGAGGAGCGTGGTCTGATAGAAACTTCAATACCTCAATCTTAGTTTCATTGTAAAAAAATACAGCAATTAGGCCTGGGGTCATGACAAAACGTTGATATAATTATATTACTTTAATTAAAGTCCCATTCACAGGATTAATGCTGTGATTACAGAATGTGGAGCAGTGCCGTATTAGCTGCTCTGACCTCTAAACACCACGTTCAGGCTAATCATTGGAGGTTTGGTGAGTTGCTCCTCCTGGCCCACATTCACAGGGATGACTATTTTTAAGGACATGCACAAACATTCATTTTGCAGTGTGGGAAAGAGGCACGGGGGCAACACAAGGAGAAGCTCGTGGCCCGGAGGTGTGTTGATGTTGTCGCTTGGAAATGGAAATGAACGTCTGGAATCGGGAATTATCGTCGGAGATGTTCTGTTTTGCAGGCCAACGGAGCATCTCAGTGCTGGTTGTCGTTCTCTGATGCCCCCTCTCCATCCGTGGACACAGACGGAAGAAGGCCTCCTCTCAGGGGTCATGAGAAAGCCACTGGGCGACTTTCCCAACATTTGGTCCTGGTCTGGGGACTCTTAAAGGCACACACACTTCGCTCCTTCAACCTTCTCTTCCTCAGTTCCTTCTGTCTCTCTTTCCATCCCTCCACATGCTCCTATCAACACCCTCCACACACACACACACACACACACACACACACACACACACACACACACACACACACACACACCACACACACACACACACACACACACACACACACACACACACACACACACACACACACACAATGATTGATAGAAATCTCTGGTGGACGGTAAAGCACGGTTATGGGTATTGTTCTGCATATGGGCTACATAAACAGAGTTATTCCCAGCTGATGTTTTCTTGTCGCTATTTATGTACAACAATAGTTTCCCTCAACAGGGCATTATGTTTATGATATAAATAAATACAGTAGTATATTTCCAGGGACATTATGGTGATTCCTGATGGGTTTGAGTCATAATAACGCTGCTGAAATGCACACGCAATACGAGACTGCAGTGTCAGCGTCATGGCGCATGCTTAATTTAGGGTGGCCTGTGATGCTACTGTAGCCAGGCTTTGACAGCGTACTGCCTAATGACTGTTTACGTTCTAGAGAACCACACAAGGCGTATCAGGTGGCTCTTAAAGCCGGTCTGGTTGCTTTGCTGGCTACTCTCAGCCTTTTACTAAACTATAATAGTAGCCACTAACAATAACTAATAATAGGTAACTGACTGGCTGTTACACTTCAGGAAGTAGAACCCGAGCAATTCATCGATCAGCTGATTTAATTGGCCGATGTTAGCCTGCCACAGATCTATCGGTATGAGCACGTAAGCTGATGATAAAGTGAAGAATTAAACATTGTAGAGTGATTCAGATATGTTGTCTTTACTATGCATGGGACCATATGAACATTTCATGTCACGGTTATCATGCCAAACCTTTTTGCGATTCACAATATTCTCCTCCTAATCATCAAAAATGCTTAAAATGGCTCTGAAACTACTTCACTCGCTTTACATTTTGTGAAGAAAATAATGATTTTATTGCATCACAGGTAAGATAATCAATCATGAGGATGAAGAAATTAATACAAATATAAAAACTACAGAACATATGCTTTCTGATCAAAGTATGTGTTTAGAAGAGACTACAATGAAGCTGTATGTGATGGTTATATTTTGCACTTGCAGTGTGAGTCACTTAATGTAGTCAGCATGGTCTCAACAGTCCACTGCAGAAACAGTTAGTCAATTCATTTATGAGACGATCAACAGAGAAATGACCTGCAGCTATTCTAATAAGTGATTAAGTGCTGAAGTTAGAGACAGCTGGTGAACATAGTGGAGCGTTCACCAGCGTAAGAGACCAAAAACGGAGCTAAAAGAGAGAATGCGCCCTTCAAAATAAAAGTCTTAGTATAATTCCTCAATTTCACAGAAATATATAACGTTCTGTTCATAATTTAACATATTGACATTCCTGTGCTGAGATGAGCCATTTGGAGGCAGAAGATGATTGTTTTTCTCCCATCTACTTAAAAAACAACATGATTAATGCACATTTGATTACATTAATTTCCATTCATTTACACAAGTGACTTTTCTTCTTTTCATTATGCCACTCGAGCAGAAACTGGTTCTGTGAGGGTTGATTTAAAAAAAATAGCAACAGCTATTTTTGAACCAACTACGCATGACATAGTAGTTGGTTCAGGGTCCATGTTGCTGTCTGTATCCTCAGGAGACCAAGAGAGGAAGAAGAGATATTGCCTGTTTGTTAGAAGCTATGTGATTTGTGTTTAACATTGAACTGCCTATCTAATGGCTTTTGAAAGGGTCTCCAAAGGTCAGGGTTTGAAGAATTTTACCAACCCACGGGGGACCACAGTTACCAAAACGGAGCCCTGATATTGCCGCTGGCTACACGGCAGTCTTGCCTCCCAGATAGCCAAGACGAAACCACTGCTGTGAGCGAACGCAGCTTGCTTCCAGTGACGCTGACAGATGTTGTAAGCAAAGGTCAACAACAACCGCAGCCACATATCCACATAAACCTGTCCTTCAAAAAAAAAAAGTTAATAAAGCTGTGGACAGACGGGAATTGAGGGCATGGGCTTAGACAAGATGGGCTGATAAATGATTCTTACTTGGAGGTTCTTGGGTGGGGGTGGGGGTTAGAGCCTGATGCACCCGCGACTTGAGGGACATGGACATAATCCTGGTTTTGTCCTTGAAGTGTTTGGCCAGCTCATAATCACACTCTGCCAGTCAGATATCTATTTGCGAGCTGCTATAGTGTTTTATTCCCATTCCCCTCCTTTCAGTGAGCTCTTCTTTAATGAACTGTTCCAGCAGTTCTTTGAGATGTCATGGACTTCATTTCTCCTTCATCCCTGACAGCTGATAGGACCTGCTGCTTTCCACATTTGTCATTTTAGCTGGTGGTGAACATTCGCTACGAGGAGCAAGCTGATTTCATAGCTTGTTTTGGTGTTTTGAATGAGAAAGAGAGAGTTCCGATAAAATTCAATCCAAAATCTCTTTTTTAACAAATTTGAACAGTCTAGTTTGCACTTGTAGACGTCAGAAAGGAAAGCAGCTTTGCAACAACAAGCCAGTGCAATAAAACAGATCTTATGTATTTGAGCTGATCCCAACCAATTAAAACTGATTCTTAGGGTGCACTCACACCACGGCCAGTTGATCCGTACCGTGCCTCGGCATGATTGCCCCCCCCTCAGTCCCATGCTGGTCTGCAAACGTCATCAAGTCGGAATACGTATGTCGTTTTCAAGAAGGGCACTCTCAAAGTCATCACAACAGAGAACAATACAGAGAACATGAATGAAACTTTACCGTCTGCACATATTTCTAGTAAACAATCAACCTGCATCAGAGCATGTGAATGAAGCTGAATGTAAGCAGGTGGGGACTGCGAGTGGAGAGGATTTTGGACAGAGCAGTGTTTTTATTATAAAAGGATGGATTGTCGCACCACGTCCCGGTCCAGTTCTGCTCACACCACAAGCCAGAATCCATCTGTGTCCTGGAAAATCATCAATAGTATTTCCAAAGAAGCAGAGGCCCTGAGGGCATCCTAGCTGTATTCTCAGGGAAGAAGTGCAGTGGAATGAGTTTCCTTGTTTTGACATTGCTATGGGAAAATCCAATCATCTACAGTATATCATGTTCACATTGTTTGATGGAGCGTTGCAACTCTTAACTTCACTTTTCTTCGTCCAACCTTGAGTTCCTACATATCCCAGAATTCAGACTATTTAGATCATTTATACACACATAGTGTTGTGCAGACGGAGGTTAAGGCAGCAAGTATGCTCAGTCAATATGAAAGAAGGGACTGTGAAGCACGAGGGACGGCATAGAGAGGAAATGGCCCACCTACTAATCAAGTCATGTGACCAGATGCTGCCACCTTCACCAGACAAGATTACAGATCGCCTCATTAATTTTATGAGGTTATTAGCAAAGACTGATGTCAAATCCTCCGTCATTGTCTTGTCTTGTAAACTCTCCTGACTCTTATCCTGTGAAGTGAAATCTGACTCCTGTTGGCAACTTTACCACTGAGAGGACTTTCTATTTGTAGCATCCGTCATCGGCCTACTGTGTGACACATTAGTTTTTATTGAACGTGGGTGCTGATATGCATAAATGAATAAAATGGGTTTTATTTCTAGCGTAATATAATTGTCTAACCAAACACTGTGTAACACGCCAACACAGGATTCCTGAGATTTACCCTCCAGCTCAGTTAAGGCCTCAGGCAGAGATCACATGCAGGTCTACTTTGGCTGTTTTGCAGCATAGAGCATATGTTTTGTAGACGATATGTCGTATATTACATTTAAGAGAGGAGCATCTGCACCATCACTTTTATGCAAATGTACACAAAAGGAATGGTTTAAGCTTTTGGGAAATTAAATGTGCCCTTGGTGAGACTTAGATGGGAGGATTGACACCACTCTCATGTCTGGCTAGCATGGGTAGCTTAGCATGGTTAGCTAAGCCAAAGGTGAAGAAGCAGCCATACCTTGTTTGTTCTTTAGGGATTAAACAAACTATATATAATATGTTAGTAAGTTAGCTTTAAGCTCACATGCGAATGTCTAGGATAGTAGCTCATATTAGTCCAGAGACCGGACCAGACTATGTGGAGAAACCAGTCTACGTTCCAAACAACAAGGTCGTATTCATGTCAAGATGACCTTATTTGTTTTGTGTGATGACAAACTCATCATAGAAAGTATGAAACTATCATCCTATGGTGCTAAAGGTGCAAGAAAATAAATGTATAGTGTCCCAAGTAAATAAAAGCAAAGGGATGATGTCTATCATACAACAGGGGTTAGAGTGGTGATATATTGTCAAGATATTGTTGTCATAGTAACAGAAAAAAGAAAACAACAGCTGAGCGCTTTTCTGATGAATTTGCTCCCCAAGGCCCTGCAGATGCTTTCTTGCCAGAAACCGGCGCTACGTGGATGCAGGACCTGACTGTCTTTAGATGAAAGACTGGACCCTCCATCAGTGGCCTCTGAGCTCACTTGATGTGAGATATGAATGAAAACGGAGCCTTTCAGAAGGACTAGTGTCGGCCAGGGTTCTCAGCAGTCTCAATCCTTCCAGTCCCACCAGTATGGGAAGTAGCCGCTCCATCGATCATATTATTTCCCCAGCTTGTGTCTGTGATGCTCTAGAGGGCAGGACCTCCTGTCATCTCAGCAGTGGTGTGCATTAAATGCACCTCTGCTCCCTGCTGCACCGCCAGCCGTTTAATGAATAACATTTGTTGTCACTGTTTATAGACTGAGACACAGAATGATCTGCGGAAAATGATTCTCCTTTACGTTCATACATTATACCTCCTCTGTTGTCCCTCCTCCTCCATTCTTCATCTCCCCGGGTCTTTCATCAACATTATTACACGTCTCCCTCCCCCTACTCTTCCTCCTTGCCCTCTTCTTTTCCTCTTCATCTTGTCGACCAACCGTCCCCCTCTTCCTCTCCTTCATCCCGTCTCTCCTGAGGGCTGCAGCTCCAGCATCTCATCAGCATCAGTGTGTGGGATCAGCCAGGAGGGTTAGAGCCAGCGTCTGTGTGTGTGTGTGTGTGTGTGTGTGTGTGTGAGTCTCTCATCCACCCCTTCACTTTGTGTCTCATGTGTGCATTATTTGTGTTTATATGTATCTGTGCATATTCAGACTTTTCTGTGTTTATACTTCTTTCCTTTGCATCATTTCTCCCTCCATCTTTTTAACTGGTCCTTTCCTCCCTGGGTGGTGTATGTAATTATAAGCTCTTATCTATTTTTCTGTCACACATAACTACACTCCGGAGAGAGCTCAGTTGATGTCATTATCTCCGATAATGGCTCAGAGGTGCAGTCCCCGGCCCCCCCTCCCCAGCGCCACCACGCTCCGGCATATACAGTATAATTGCTATTTATTGAAAATATCTCCCACACCGCAGCCCTCCCCTGTGCTCTCTTTTGGCTAATGCCACCCTCTCCTACAGACAGCCATGTGGATATGTTTTAATGTGCTTCGAAAATTGCTCCTTTTTCATGATGTAGTGGGATCACTGCCAATGCTGTCATAATTGGATTTCTGTTTCTTCATTTTCAGTCCAAGCCCTCAGTGAAAACATGTGTGCTGTCATCAGATTAAGTGTAACAATGCTTTCTATCTATCCATCAAACAAATGGATATTTATTTTGAGTCCCCCAAATGGAATGACAAAACGCTGTTAGCAGCTTCACACCAGAATCCAGATGGATCCACATCCAGTAAGTTTTCTTCTCGGGGTGCAGCTCTGCTGCTTGTGTTCATCACATCCACCCGTCACTCCTCCACAGTCCATATATGGTCACTTCCTTTATTGGTTGCAAAAAGTACCTGGTCAGGTTTAGGAAACTAAAGTACTTGGTTAGGTTTAGGAAACTAAAGTACTTGGTAAGGTTGAGGAAAACAAAGTACTTGGTCAGGTTTAGGAAACTAAAGTACTTGTTTAGGTTGAGGAAACTAAAGTAGTTGGTTAGGTTGAGGAAACTAAAGTAGTTGGTTAGGTTGAGGAAACTAAAGTAGTTGGTTAGGTTGAGGAAACTAAAGTAGTTGGTTAGGTTGAGGAAACTAAAGTACTTGGTCAGGTTTAGGAAACTAAAGTACTTGTTTAGGTTGAGGAAACTAAAGTAGTTGGTTAGGTTGAGGAAACTAAAGTAGTTGGTTAGGTTGAGGAAACTAAAGTACTTGGTTAGGTTGAGGAAACTAAAGTACTTGGTTAGGTTGAGGAAACTAAAGTACTTGGTTAGGTTGAGGAAACTAAAGTAGTTGGTCAGGTTGAGGAAACTAAAGTACTTGGTTAGGTGTAGCAAACTAAAGTACTTGGTTAGGTTGAGGGAACTTAAGTACTTGTTTAGCTTGAGGAAACTAAAGTATTTGGTTTTCTCACTCTTTGTACTACGTCACCTGGCTTCCTTCTTAACTCCCGTAATAATTACTACGGCCACTAGAGGCAGCCTTGCACGTCCAAAACGGACGCTATAGGATTAGCGAACGTTTGTCGGGTAGGGCCGCTGACCAAGTTGCCACGTTAGACGAGTTAGAAGCCAGAGCGGCTTGAGCAGGAACACATTCCCGTTCACCGCTGCTCAGGTCCAGCTGTCTTCACAAGCAACCAGCTCTGTTTTCCGACTGCACAAAGAACAATGGTTGATACACTGTCGTGTAACTACAAGACAGGAAACACTTACTGTGACAGAACGCTGAGTGCTCAGCCTAGAAGTCTAAATGGCGCCTTTGCTGTGTCCCCTACTGCCGGGAAAAAAAACATGTCACTCCTCCTTCATTCATCTTTTCATGTGTGCAGCAGTACTACTGTACATGGGCTCTGGAGTACAGTACGGCAGCAGCACAGAAAGCCCACATAATCTCCTTTGCATGTGTTTGAAGAGGTGGAAGTCTCTCAACTGAATGCTAAACAGGATCTATAAGGATTAAGTCTGCGTTTGAGGCAGTTTAGCTTATTCCTGACTCTGTTTCAGGACTCTGAATTGAGAAAGGCTCGCCACTCGAACCTCAAAGCGACAGATTTCTCTCATGTCGCATGCAGAGTCGCGCTGAGCCGCTTTGACAAACCTCTGCCTTTTTTTTTTTTTTTTAAAGCATTTTTTTTTTGAGAAAGCCCTAACAGACAGAAAGCATTTCAGCTAAGGATCATCATCGATGTTTTGAGTGTTCATTAGTGACTGGTCATTACGCTCGCTGCTTTCCTGAGGCCAGCCATCCGTGAGAGCCCATTAACCTCAGACATTAGGAGTAATTAGGCAAAGTGCTCACTTTTTGTGCAGATATGTTCACCCGGCGGATTGTTTATGTGCATGTATGCATGACGTCCAGGAGGCAATTGTCATTCTACGTTAGGTAGGAAATTGACCTTTTGGCACTCTATTTCTGTATTGTAAAGGGACTTGAATTCATGCAGTGATGAGGTTAAATGGAAGAAACGTTTATTAAAGGAGAAAAGGATGAAGCATCATTAGTTGGCGTAGTGCTTGGAGGGATGCTGTGTAGGCCACACTCATATCCTCATATATACTGTATGGTCATACATCTCGCAAAGGCCTGATTAAATGTCGGCATAACACTGTCATGTGAAATGAAAATCCTCATTTAGATGCAACATGTTTTTTTTTTTTTGTTTGTCCCTCTTGGAGACTTCATTCTACCTCATTCGTCCTACACACCCACAACGTTACCACAGTACTCCCGCCAATCCCCTCCATGGGAATCATTTAATCATGATGGCAGCTCCATACATCCTCATCTCCTCCATCCGCATGCTCTCACACACACACACACACACACACACACATACACACACACACACACACACACACACACACACACACATTCTAACTCTCATCCTCTGGGAGGACGAAAGGCAAGCCTTGTCTGATCCGTAATCGCTCTCTGGAGTGTCCTCCCCCCCTGCGCACCTCCTCCGCGATCACGATCATCAGAAAAATAAGTTTACAGATTGGGTTTAATAACAGCGTTGGCATGCACATGGAGCCCTCAGAGGAATACTAGTTTCTGTCTCATCTCCCCTCCTGACACTACCTGTCAGTGAGCAAGACATCACACAGCGAGGTGCAGGAGAAACCATCAGAACTCCCCTTAACCGCAGAAACTTGTCGCTCATCTGTCTTTTACCTCCTCCCCGTGTTAAAAATAGGCCCAAGCTGTCATGTGCCAACCACAGTATTTTCCTGCCTTTCTCTCCCCGCCTTGCTCTCTCACTCTCTTTAACTCACTTTCTTCAGCGACTCATAACTCGCTGGCTGCAGCAGATTGCTCGCTCCATTATGAGTCACGTGACAGGACGGTGTGTGGCCCATTTGTCTCCATGTCAATCACTGCTAATATGTCTGCCTGTCAAACTCCCTCACCTATGACGTAACTAAGGTGCCATTGCAAAGGCAGCAGCACGGCCACATCTGTGACCCTGAATTCAAGTTGCAGCTTTAAACACAGGATTTTATATGGAAGTCATTAAAGCAACATGAGTCAACGAGAGAAGCAATAAATCAAAATTAGATTATTTCACATTTCACATGACTAGTAGTTTTGCTCTGTAAGTAAACCTAAAAACTAACTAATATCTAATAACTAATGTCTAGAAAAAGAGTAAAGCAACCAAACACTGGTCCAAGCAACGTTCATCATGTGTGATAAGATGGGAGACGGTGTTTACTTGTGAAGACCTTTGTGTACCCGAGCGTACGGACACAACCGCACACAGACACACACAGAATATTAATGTTTGATTGTTATCACTAAAGGATGGTTCATTTATCATCCCGTCAGTGTGTGATTAATGGGTTATGTAGAAATCTGGTATTGCAAATGTGTGTCTGCATGTCCAGATGGATGACATTAACCTGCGTTTTTATACAAAGGGACCTTAAGCATTTTACAGTGAATTCTCTGTTTCTTGATGTGCAACATTCTGAAACATGTATTCATATTTAGCTTGAGGTGTTCGTTCAATCAAGCGTAATCAAAGAACATAGAGAAGGTAAAGGCATTGCATGAAATCAGTTTGCAAGGTTCACAAAAGATTTTTGCAAATATTTTACCATCAAATATTAAGGCGAACGTTCCAGGCCGAGGCCATATTTGCCCTGGAAGTTCACCTTCGTTGAACTTCTTGCGAATGGCAAGCTGACTCCAAACATTTAAAGCACATAATTGAAAGAAAATGCAGGCGACTAAGTGAGTGGAGCGACGGTGGAGTTTCAGCCCAGGGTGATGCACACGGAGGTGGAGCGTGACACCAAATGCTTTTTAATAAATCATGAACCCACAGAGAAGAGACAGGATGGTGGTGTGATGTGAGAAAACAAAAGCTCGGAGTATGTTGAATATTACAAGAGAAGTGATTGGGGGACAAGAAAATAGGTGAAAGACAGTAAGTGGTTCAGGTTTGGGTCTCTCGACTAAGAGCTGGATGAGTCCGTTTGCTGCTCAGTGCTGCACTGGAGAAATCGGTAGCCGACGGCTGCAAAAGTTCATGCATAAATTTATACAAGTTGCCCTTTTGGAAAATGAAATTATCCACAAACTTCAGCTCAAGGTTCACACGTTAGTCCGGAATTCTTGTTTAAAAAAATAACCACCCCCAGAACTTTTAACTGTATCTCATGGTCTTCTTTAACAGATGGAGTTTTCTCAGTTGTCATGGAGATGATTTAACCTAAGTATAGAATGTCAGGGAAATGGCAGAGATGAGCTTTACATGTCACAATTATCCTGCCAAAATAACTGCGATACACCATATTATCCCAATTATCATACAACGTGGGGACACATTTTGCTACTAAGATAACTTCAACACTTAAAGTTGACCTTGAATTATGAAGCTAACTTTGTTAGCAGCTTCACACCTGAATCCAGATGGATCCAGATCCAGTAAGGTTGCTGATCAGAGTGCCGCTCTGCTGCTCGTGTTCATCAGCTCCACCGTCACTCCTTTACAGTCCAAATATGGTCACTTCCTTCACTGGTTGCAAAAATTACAAGATGGCGACGGGCAAAATCCCGAACTCGAGGCTTCAAAACTGTAGTCCATAAACCAACGGGTGATGTCACCATGACAACGTCGAAAGCTGAAGACAGATTCTTTGTGTGTAAAAACTCATGACAAGACAGGTGTGACCTGGTCGTGTGTGTGTGTGTGTGTGTGTGTGTGTGTGTGTGTGACAGAACCCACACCAACCTCTCCACAGTCCAAACTGTGATGTGGAAACTTCAGTCTCCTTCTAGACTGCATTTCTTTAATATTCCGAGGAGATAGGACTTACTAAACTCATTGAAAGTCTAAGCTCCAAAACATATGCCGTAGGATTTTTCTTAAAGGAGATTTTCAAAAAAAAATGAAGGAATTGAAAATCCACTTCTCCAAACAACTTCCATGAAAGTAGGACTTTACAGAGGAGCAGTTTTGGATCAACTTAGAACTCGACCAAAGAATGTAGAAGGAGTTCGGTCCATCTAGAGCTTTGGACCAAGTTTTCCACCAGCATGTCTGAAGGTGAACTAATGGGAAAGCTGTTTGTACAGAAACAGTTTAGGCTTCATCTGATGCAACAGAAACATCTGCTACGCCGGGACGGAATGAGTGAGAGCAAAAAAGAAGACTTAGAGAATTAGTGACAGAGAGGCTGAGAGAGAAGCAGGCAAGACGACGCCAAGAAGATAACGACTGAAGAGGTGAAGGGGGGGAGAGGGGGGCATGGAAAGGGAGAGAGAACGGGAGAAAGTGGAGGAGAGTGATAGAAACGAAGAGTGCGGCAGATAGAGCCAGATACCGAGCTGGAGATTTGGCTGTTTAATCGAGTCGGCGAGGATTAGAGCCGGATTATGTAGGAATTGCGACATAGCAGCAAATTAGCCCGGTAGCTTTAATCTGAGAGGCGGACAAAACCAAAGTACTTGACCAGACAGCAGTGTGTGTGTGTGTGTGTGTGTGTGTGTTTTGTAATGAGGTGACATAGTTTATGACTTATTTGGAAACGTACATCTTCCTTAACTGGCTTTGTGGTCGGGCTGTCACAATAAACACAAGCCAACCGAAGGCGATTGGACGCGACCACCACAACCACGTTCACCTGTTTTCTCCTTTCAAACCTTTGCAGTATCTTCGCCTCGTATTTACACTCTCCTCCCAACGGCAGCAGTGTGACGAGACGCTGAACGTCTATGAGCGCTGCACTGTTTTTTTGTTGAAAATGTTTAATTTAAAATGCTGTGTTCGTCAATGTCACCTGTAATGCAGATCCTGCATGGAAGCAGGGGAAGTAGGAAATATACAGGGTTCGTCTGAAAAATACACCACAATTTACTTGATTTCTTAAAAAAAAAAAAACTATATCGTCCCATCCTGATTGGATATTCCGTATCATAGCAACCAGATAAACACATTGTGCCTTATTGCCCTTCTGTGTCTGTGCCCTTCTATTTTTCAACCAATAACTATTCAAATTGTTTTAAAACTCCTCTTTGTCTTTTAAAAAGCAACAATAAACAAAGCTCATTTATAAAGCACTAAAATAAGGATAAATCATGTGGAAAATAATACCTTATGTTGCGCTGGTGAGCCAAACATCATCACAGAGAGTCTTTCACAGCCCTATGTTGTGGGCTTATAGTCGTGATGGTGGCGCTATATATATATATATACAGTATATTAGTACAGTTTATTACCATCGGTAGTGACGTGACTACCAGTAAAACGTGTGTTCAGTAGTGTAGTCTTTCCTT
The DNA here is from genome assembly GCA_029853015.1 of Chelidonichthys spinosus. Lineage (NCBI taxonomy): Eukaryota > Metazoa > Chordata > Actinopteri > Perciformes > Triglidae > Chelidonichthys > Chelidonichthys spinosus. Next base: position 10,831,641 of record CM056835.1, read on the forward strand.
ACATGTTAGCACTTTACATCGTTCACCAATGTTTCAGCACAAGTAGAAATGAGGATTGAGCTGGCACGTTCACCTATCAACTTCTTTGTATTTCTATATCAAAATCCAAAATCTTTTTACTTCAAAACAAAAAGCCCATTTCAGCCAATAATATCGTGGCACCATCCATCAATCAATCTGCAACTTTGGCTCTTCACAGAGCTAGAGAACGTGGTGAGCTAATCTTTTCAACCATCAAATTCCTCCCAAAGTTATGTCCCGCCTCCTATCCTGTTTCACTAGAAATAGGTCACCATAGAGAAGTTAGAGACTCTAATAATGTTTGAGCTCCACTTTAAAGATCATGAAAACTACAAACTCCCAGATACCGACTTCATTTTCTGCTCACTTTGAGGCTCTTTAACTCACATTTAGTTGATTTAGAATGCGACCCCTAAAGAAAGCGCTCAGCTGTAAATGAAGTGGGGCAGCAGGAGGACTGAAGTCCTGAGTCCAGCCCCATGAAACCCGATCAGAGCAGGTAGGTCAGGCAGCCGTGAAGGCAGGAACACTCCAGTGAGTCCTCCACACACACTGTAATCAGCATTGACATGCCACACATGCATGGGATTGCACGCCAACACACACCTGACACACACACACACCTTTGCAGCCGTTGTATTAGTGGCGGAGGAGGAAACGTCGCTGCCACTCACCTCTGTAAATAGATAGATGGGGTGAAGAGGAGGGCACGACATCTGAGTTATGACTAATTAAAGATACGTGTAAATGGGTGCGTGCGTAAGGGATGGGGGGGGCTATCGAGGACAGGACGACGTTACATAAGAGCTCATTTCCAGCCGACAGTCGCACCTTCACCACAGCCAAGTCCCTCGCAGCCCCCGGAGTGGCGGCCGCCTCGTGTCCGTTTGAATCACGGTCCCTCCGCGAGGGCCCCGGCGTGTTCCTTTCCCGCCCCAGCGCTCGGCAGGACTCGCTAACAGGCTGCAGACATTCTCTCATATTTGCACACGCCATGCCACACACACTCTACCACGGGGCTTGTGGGTAGTCGTTTTCTCGAGACCATGCCAGCGCAACTTATCCACTGCTAGACAAATGCTCTTCTAACCCATTGCTCATCTTCCTCGGCGAGCAAGGAACCGACAAAAACAAGCGGGAAAGCGACAAAAACAACTACCAGCTTATAGCTTCCCTTTGGGCTCCGAGCGTCCACAGCATGTCAGCCGATGATAGCCAACGCAAACTAGTTATGAATGAATAAAAGCAATATGTTACATGAAAGAATCTTTAAAGTTCAGGTTTTTGTATAATGAGTCGTTGGTGAACTGGTGAAGCCCTCAAGGTCTTCAAAGGGCTGACGTTGACTCAGTGGTCTCTGAACTGAGACGGTCTGGTCTACCCTTTGCTGCTCCCATCACCTAGCAACCAGCTGCGGTTGACAAGGAAGAGCACAGAAGAGGTAACTAATATCTGATCAAAATGGAGCCAGAGATCATTAATATTATGATGGAGGATATGCTTTGTTATAGGACGGGTGTTCGCAGCAAAGGGTCACTGGTCAGACTCGAACAAAGGGGCGCTGCCGAGAGGACTTCGCCTCGGTACGTGGGGTGCCATCCGCCGCTCTGCAGAGGGGTCTTCAAATATAGTCATCCAGCAATGAATCTTGGGAAAAGTTGATCCATCAGTTGGATCCTCTGTTCGGTCTTCACGTGAAGCCTCTGAAGGATGCGGCCGATGGATTGGGATGCAGGTTTTGTCGAACTTTATTCTACGGCATCGGATTTCCTGCTTTACTCCCAACATAATTACGACAACCACCAGAGGTCACCACTGAGGTCACCACAGAAAAACAAACCTGCATATACTGTGGGTCATAATAAGCTGCTTGGACCATTGACCTATGTGGGCTTTTTTATTATTATTTATTATGACTGCTTGGAATATTGATATGAAAACAGTCACTTTGACATAGTTGACCATTAACAGAGGCTCCAAGGATTATAGCTTTTTGTATATTTCTCTTTATATAATCGCCTGACATAAGCACATACTGGATCCTACCTCCTGCCTTTCCTCTCTGCTGATTTGTTTGTTTAACAGTTGAACAACATGACAGGGTAATTCCTGCCACCCTTGGGACCCACTGGGCAGATCAAGTGCAAATAGCTCACTTCTGAGGCCAGGGCAGGATATCACTATCGCCACAGCCCATCACGTAATTACAAGCCCTCTCCCAGAGGATGCTCAGCGCCGTTGGACGCTCGCCGCCATCGAAGGGAGGATGTACGAGCTGTAAAGCCCCCAATGGTGGATGGCTTTTTAGGAGGGACATCAGCGTCCTGGAGAGTCCAGAGTGCTTGGTTCAGAGGAAGGAGAGTGTCTTGCATTATGTATGGTGGTTGTTATTTTCATCACACGGTGCTGTCATTGTCGTTGCTGCGCCGTCAGCACAAATTGCAGTGTGTTCACAGATTGCTGTTTTGGTGTCTACTTTAACCCCCTCTCCGTCTTCCTCTACTGTGTTAGAGAAACGGGCTTAGGAGACACAGTGGCTTCCATTAACCGCTCCCGTCTCCTGAGTGGCGTGTGGGGATCCTGGTCTGAGGACGACTGCCTGTTGTGACAGAGCCGGCCCTTGCTCTCAGGCCACTCAGGAGAATGAGAGGGAGAAAGTGGCCCTGCTCTGGAGCCCCATGCATTATTTCACACAGCAAGTGACAGGCCGGCACACAGGCACAAATGCCAACAGACGCCGGGGTGTCAGCGGGAGGTGTGTGTTGATGTGCACACAGCCTCCTGAATGTGTGTGTGTGTGTTCTCCCGGCTTTATGTGAAGGATTGCAGCATACAGTATCCTTCGCAGCCAAATAACCTAGATTAGAGCTGCACAGGATTCAGAGGAGCAGTTGGAGGAAGTCTTTGGAGGCCATGTCTGGTGAAAGATGAGCGTTTTACAAAAAGATCTCAAAGCTCTCCGTATCTGTAGATGAGAGGTGAAGTGACTATGTTTCCTCTCATAGTAATTACTCAGATCCTGCCTCCTGAGATGCACACGCTCTGTTTTTTTCTGCCAGTCTGTTGAGCTAATTATTTTCTGTAAGAAGCGTTTAAAATGTTCCATGTGCTCTAGACATGACCTCTGGTACTGGATTGGTCCGTTTCCTGGAAGGTGACTCATTCATTTCAAATGAGAATATAATGCATTCTGTTTTCTCGTTTAAGAAATAGAGTATGAGACAATAACGTTCGAGCCTGTGTCCACATTTCTGAGTGCCAGCATGTTTTTTAATTGTTCCCAATGAACAGAGAGCGTATGAGGCCACCTCGCACCGGCCAGCGTCTTCTTGCCTCAGGCATGTTTCTGTTTGTCAGCGGGAGTACGGAACAAACTACCACACTGATTTTCATGGTGGAAGGGTGTAGCATGACAAAGAAGGGTGTAGCATGGACCAAAAAGGGTGTAGCATGGACCAGAAGGGTGTAGCATGGACCAAGAAGGGTGTAGCGTGGACCAAGAAGGGTGTAGCGTGGACCAAGGAGAGTGTAGCATGGACCGAGAAGGGTGTAGCATGGACCAAGAAGGGTGTAGCATGGACCGAGAAGGGTGTAGCATGGACCAAGAAGGGTGTAGCATGGACGAAGGAGGGTGTAGCATGGACCAAGAAGGGTGTAGCATGGACCAAGGAGAGTGTAGTGTGGACCAAGGAGGGTGTAGCGTGGACCAAGGAGGGTGTAGCATGGACCAAGGAGGGTGTAGCAATGAGTTCTATTTTGGAGCAGATCCACATCTGACTTTTTCCACTCGTGTTAACATTCAGAGACGGGGCATGACCTTGGCAGAGGTCGTGCCCCGTCGTTGTCCAGGTGCAGATCTAGTTGAACATGTTTGGTGATTCCTTCACAAAGCTTGACCAAAGGCTAAATGAATTCTTGAATTATTATTTATGACTTACTTCATTCATGCTGTTCATTTTGGTAATTTGCTTCTTATTTCTTAGTAAGCGCTGCAGTTTTAGGTTTTTTAGTTAGAAATAATTAGCACATAGATTTCAGTGATTTGAGCTCAGCTGATTGATTTAGGGGCTGTTACTTCACTTGAGTATTTCTGTTTTATGCTATTTTATGCTTCTTCTTCACTACATTTATCTCAAGCTGCAGTTATCAGAGACCTTGCAGTTCACGATTTACATCCAAAACGTGTGAATAAACCTAAACATATCATGCATGTGTTTAGATAAAACGACTAAACATGAAAATGAGCTCCATCTGGACCAGCTCTGACATTAAAATGCTGCTTATGTTAATGCATCAGTCACAGAAGAAGTGTAATCAGCCAGATTAACACGTGTGGGTGTACAAACACTATCAACAACAATAACAATGTGATATCAACAACAATAATATGAAATAATAATTAATATGACTTAATTAATATTTTGAATGCAGGATCTGTACCTCTAATGGACCGGCACCCGTTTAACTCCATCATGTGTTTGCTCTCCTCCTCTGCAGTGGATTAAGCCAGCAGCACGACGGCTATGACACACATAACTGGGATGGAAATGCACATGAATTCACATTTTCTGGAGTTCCTGTAGCAGAATGTGCTATATTTAGATAACGTGGATAGTGTTTCCTTAAATCGGTTCCTGACTTCTACTACGGTACTCTAAATAAATAACCGTGTAAAAACAGGGTTTCATGGGTGTAATGAATGCTTGATTTGGACATTAGGACATCCTGAGATCTCAGTTCTCACATTGTTGGATCCAGTTCTGTCAACCAAACAGCATCTCTTGGTTTGATATTCACTCGACTTTGAGCATCGCAATGCTGCGATGTTCCTATTTTTCCCTGCCCCCCATTCCATTTATTCTGTCTAAAAACCTGCTGATAAAGACGGAGGTAATAGGAAGAGAAAGAGTGGCGAGGAAAAAAGGAATTGGGAGGAAATAAAACCGAAATCACAGAGACAGGAGAAAGATGGGACTTGTGTATCTCTCAAAAAGTGTCCATTAGGCAGGAAATGCTCTGTGTGTGCGTGTGTGTGCGTGTGTGTGTGTGTGTGTGTGTGTGTGTGTGTGTGTGTGTGTGTGTGTGTGTGTGTGTGTGTGTGTGTGTGTGTGTGTGTACACGCCTGCCTTACATCCAGGCCTACTTCCTCTTCCCCTCCTGACACTCCACTTCCCGTCACAGCAGCCTGGCGCTCCCAGATAAGGCCTTCCAGTACATTCCTCCTTCCTGTCGTCGCTCTCTCCTCTATCCAGCACCAATTCCAGCCCACAGCGATCAATCGCACCGATAACGATTCCCCCCACCAAAATAAATAAATACATTCCGTCTTCTCCACATCTCAATACAAAGAGGCTGTCGGTGAACAGCGGCTTCTATTGTGGTCGCTGGGCGGGGAGCAGAACAAGGACGTATACGAGGGAGTTTGTTGTCTGCTGCTCGAGACTGCAGCTGCTCAGCGAGCACAGATCAATATTTCAATATTCCGTAACCTTTGTGGGTGATTGGTATATTGAGGTGCATGCAGGCTTTTCATGGATGCGAGTTAGTCGTCAGAGAATGTTGGTTAAAGCCAGTGTGGCGGCGGCACCACGCCCATCCTTCCTGTAACTGGATCCCTGCTGTGGGAGCAGGTGAAAGGCCAGGAAAGGGAGGGGTTGCCTTGTCTCCTGTTGCTGCCCATGCGCATGAATTTACAGGTGGTTGGTAACTGGAGTCGCCCCCCCATTGTCCATTGTCCTGAGGGATTCTGGGTAGCGGAGCAGGCTGCGGTGCACACAGTGCTTCGATTTAGAGACCGGAGGCTCATACCTGGAAAGGTATCGGGGTCTTTAGAGCCCCAGCTCTGCTTTAAAACACTAAAGATCTCTCTAACGGAGGGGAAGACACGGCTCTCCTTTCAACCAATCACGATTTGGTTCACTTCGCTCATTACCTGCATGTGAAGCGTTTCAGGCCATGAAATCCTAGTCTGACATTTAACTTCAATTGATATTATACTTTCCTCCATCATTCATTTCACAAATGGAGCACGGGAGCTCGTAATGGTGCATGAAATGATGATTGATTTTGAGCAAAGAATTAACACAGAATGTAGGGAGTTTGTCAAATATATGTGAATACCTACTTTTAAACATTTGAATAGCTTATGTTTAGACATTTTCAGTATATGAAGCAACTTGCTTGAAACCAATGACTTTGAATCAGTGACTGATTGAGCAGCAATAAACCAAAACTTTTTTTTTTTTACTATGGATTCATCCGAATAACACACATTAATATTAATAATTATTTATCAGCTGCAGGCGATCATGAAAAACAGACTCTGAAGACTTTCTCTTAAAAAGAGAGCATTTTCCATCGAAAGCAAAAAATAAAAATTTGTCACCAACTCACACACTGAAACTCTGAACTTGTCAAACTGATTGATAACAGAGCAGAATCAAGTTTTACTCCATTAATCAGCCAAAAAGCACACCGTCACAGTGTGAGCTTACATTAAACCAGGCGGTTTGTGTGTAAAAAAGTGCTAATGATGTGGTGTGAACAAACAGGGTGTCCCGTGTCTCAATAGACAATAGGGGACGTCTATAAACACAGTTTCAGATTGTTGTTTTTTTGCAATGATGAAAAGATTACAAATTCATAATAGCTGCAAGATGACTGATAAAGTACAAAGTACCTGGATGCTGACCTACTGCACCATGTTGAGCTGGAGACAGGTGCACAGGCCTGTTTCATTGAAGGAACCCTCTGATGTGGATGAGGGGAGGTCTGTCCTCGTCTGTATGTCAGGACACAGCAGCTAAGACGTCTGCTCACGCTGACAGAACACATCACATCACACTGATACTCACATAACCTGATGGGCTACTTGTTACTGCGGTTCGCTTTAGGACGCTTCAGACCAGATTTTATCTCTGACCTTTTAACCATTTGTGCCAACATTTGACCTTCTGATACCTAAACCTTTTTTAGACAGGCTCCCCGCAGGGAAAATCCGTCTTACATTATTTCATAAGACCCACCTCAGCATTCAGTGAACTTTTGTCCCACTGGTGCTTGTCTGACTGTGTCCTCTTTTGTGTGGAACATGGCATGTTGTAACTTAAGACTGATGTAAGGATCACACAAGGACAGTAGCCGACAGATGACGATCTGTGATGCCTTGTGAACACGGTGAAACAGTCATGGCATGGACCAGATAACAAGCTGAATTAGTGCTTATAGAAAATATTATAGAAATCATGACTGTTTCATCTATACTAGCTATGCTAACCTGACCTGCCAGATGGTTTGTGACACCAGAACCATAGACTGTATATAAGAAGTGGACGTAGTCATTGTGATTATGATCTTGAGGCCACGAGTTTGGCAATTTGGCCATCGCCATTTTAGAATTTGAACGGAAGTGACCATATTTGGACTGCGGAGGAGCGACGGGTGGATCCATCTGGATTCTGGTGTGAAGCTGTTAAAAAGTTAGCTTCATTGTCCTGTCAATCACCAGGTAGCCCCGCCCTAAAGCATCCCCTGCTTTCTTGACTCTAAACACACCATAATTTACGAAATGAACATCATGCTGTAAACTCATGTTTATAATATTTAATGAGATAATAAATCAAGTGAGAAGTGGTAGTAGAAGGAGTCGCCCCCTGATGGCCAGCAGAGGGAATGCAAGTTTAAGGCTCTTCAGCGTTGACTTGACTTGTTGCCGCCTGTGGTTTACACTGGATGTAATGTACTGGAGGCCATCCCCACCTTGTTGGGAATCACCCGTTTCCTCACACCACTGCTGTACTCGATGCAGCCTCAGAGGTTTTAGCTGGAACACTAGCAAACATTAAAACCTACAGTATTGAATGGCAGTAACACTAGAATACACATTTCATTTCCACCCGTGTGATCTCATTAATCTCCTTATGACAGCTCCATGACTGATAATACTTGACAGAGGTGCAGCTCTGTTGGTCTTCAGTGTGCAGCAGCAGCAGCAGCAGCAGCCAATATTCCTCGCCGCGAGTCTGACTTCTCAGTGACATGTTTACTGTCAGTCACTTTTATCTGTAGCTGGTAGCAGGGTTTCATTAGTCAGGCTACATGTGTTAGCAGGTGGAGGCCAGCACACAGTTCAGCATGTGTGAGACTCCCAGTCCGTCTGCTGCCACCATCCCTCCACCCAGCGCCAGATGTACCAGTCTCTTTGGGGAGCCTCACCTTTAGCGCTGCCTTTGAACGCTGATAGGATTAGGAGTGTTGAGGCTTAGCACAAAGTCCTCGCCGCTTCGCCATCTAACCCAATCAGCTCTGAGTGCAGCAGAGATGAGAGGAAGAGCTCCCATGCCAACACCTCTGTCCACAAGCTTTTACGTTGTATCCACACACCACGTTCACAGCACATCTGTGTTCATCTTCATGCGTTAGCGACTAAAGCAAGACGTGCTCTTGGGTTTGAAATGAAATAACATGTTATATTATATAGTTATAGCCTGTGCAGCATCTTACAGCTGATGTGGCACACTAATGGGACAATAGTGTTGATGATTGGGATTTAAATGTAAATACGGTTGATATGCAATGAAAAAAAATATGGCGCTAAAATTGCTTTAACCTGAAACCATTTGTGTCATGATTTGAAATGTTTTCATTCCAACCCAAACATTCCTGGTCAAATCCTCCCGATCCAGTCTGCCTTGATTGAAAGAAACCAACATTTATTATTTCAAAATATTAATAGAACTTTTAGGTGGGATGTAAATAAAATAGATGTGGGATTGTTTTGCATCCTAATAATTCAATCATAGTTTGAAGTTTTTAATAAAGTTGAAGCAACCATTTACGAAGAATTATACACATGATTTGACGCATCAATTATCACAAGTTAAATGGTCTATATGTTTGTACCTCATAATCATGCATAATTATACAAATTTATGGAGGAACAGGACACCCACACGTAACATTACGCATGCAATAACACACATATTGATATGTGATATGTACTACACACATCATTGTGTCTTTGCCTGCTCCAAAACCGGAATGTAAAAAATGTACGGATTGTGCCATGATAATGTGACCTATGAAATAGAAATGATGTCAGACACATTAGAAAGGGTGGAGATACAGTCTCTTCCCCGAGACTGTGCTGTGATCAGTGTCACTATTGTGCATATTGCCAATAGTGTGTAATGTCTGGCTTCATGTCAGTGATGGTGGGTGTAGAAACATAATTATAATCTCTCCAGCAACAGCAATAATTACAGAATGAAGATAGCTTCTCTCACCGGGAGTTCAGTCTATTACTGCTGTAGCCGAGCTGACCCCCGACCCCCCCTGGAGGCTAAACCACCTACATACAACTATATCATTAAGGAGCACAATTGCTATTATTATAATACATATTATATACATTATGCCTGGATGACTCATTATGAAATACAGTATCGCCACAGCTCGTCCAGAACTCACTCGCTGGAGGACAAACAGTGATTCGCCTCTTGACTTCAACCGCTACAATAAGACACAACACACTTTAGCTTTATGTTTATTGCCTAAATGATTTGTGACAACCAAAAAATCCACTGGACACTGTGATGCTGTCAGTCAGCTGTAGAGCCAGAGAGCAGTGATGAGGCTGATTTACTGTCTCTAAACTAGTCACGCAAGTGAATCATTTGGAATTGTCTAACTATTATGTGTTTCCATATCATTTACTCAAGTAAAAGCAGCCACACAGTAAAATATCTCCAATGGAGTAAAAGTCCTGCATTTATTTTACTTCCTTAAGCCAATCTGCACAATCGCATTGCGACATACCAGCAAAATAAAGCGTAAAAGTGAAAGTAAATGGTCCTTGTCAAGGCATGGATCAATATCACGTAACAGTTATCCTACAATGATGTTTTTGCAGCATATTCCACCATTAGAGGATCTATCTTCCATATCATGAAACATTTCCAGTGAAACGGGAGGAAGGCGGGACATAACACCGTCCAGAAGCTGATTCATCGACGGATGTCATGATATTATTGGTTGGTTCTAGCTGATGTCGGCATTTGTTATTTATTGATTTCCAGGAAGAAAAAATATTGGATTTTTTATATGAAGACATTGCATTCATATATTGTTAAACAGTTTCAACAATACGACTTGAGATGTGATTTTAAAGGGTTTAAAGGGCATTTTTCATTTGAGCAGAGGACTGTTTAGCATTAAGTGACAGATAGCAACCATGTGATTTTTACAAACAACCACTGAGCCTCATGACATCATGTCGACTTACATACAAACCTTGATGTTTTTCTAACTCTCACTTTGTGGTTTTGTTGCTTAAATGGTTATCTACGTGTGAACGTTCTGGGTCAAGATACTTCTAGTTGTGGTTGTAGTTGCTAAATGTCAGGTCAGGTTTTCTCTTCGAGCACTTGAAGGTGTGGTGCTCTTGAAGGCAGTTAAATAGCACTTTCATCCCGGACTTAAAGCTTTTCTGAGGCTATAGGCAATGTGGCAATACAGAAATCACAGACCGTTCCTCACTGGGAAAAAAAACCCAATCAAAATGAAGTTATGTTTAAACTTCACGACCATCAATAAAACGCCTTCTTTTTACTCTCATTCCTCTCATTTGAGTTTCCTTAAGCTATTTCTAGACAGTCTGACATTTCTATCTTTGGTGTATGGCGTCACTCCTGGCCCTCCGCCAGCAGAGAGCTGACACTGAGCAAATTGGTATTTTTCCATAAACAATTCCTCACAGTTCAGAGATTTATCAGAGACGGATGTCCCTCTCAACAATCTAGCCACAAGTAGCTCTTTGAGCTGCTCATGAATACCCAAGGGAGCGTTCTCCTGTGTTTTTCTCACCCTCTCTAGAGACAAATACTCAGCACATATCTCAGCCACAATGATTTCATAGCTCAATCTTAAGGTGTGTTCTTTTTTTTTTTTTTTAATGGTTTCTATACATTCACTGTGGACAGAATTAAAACGTGGATTTTGTCCATTGCTGCAAAGCTGGAGGGGATATCAGTCACAGAACAGCAAAATAACCATTTCCTCAGGGACAGTCAACTTTGCACTTCCCACCTCTGATAGCTTTTTGTTTGGTTTCGATGGCCCCACACCCACATCTCCCTCTGGGATCGTGAGTTCACTAATTAGGATATGCAACGTCTTCTGAAAGAAGGAAAGACAGGATGTTATCATAGGATGCCGAGGGTTACATGCTAGATGTATAGTTTAACAACTGATTCAATGTTCTTCACTCTGCATGTTTATCACAAAGCTGAAGGAACTAGACGGTTAGCTTTCTCAGTTCATCCTAAACCTCAAGTCCATACGTAAGTCCACAGCGTCAAAATGTTCCGGATGATGAGTCGATAGAGTAAAAAAAAAAGACGATGGATCTGCACACTGATAGCTCACAGCTCATGTGATATAAGAGTGTCTCCATCAAATGGAGATCTGTGTTGGCACAGAAGATCACTTAATCTGTAATTGAATGTAACATTTATGTTACGTGGTGGTTTTGTCATAGTGAACCCTCCATATTCTCGTGGGACATTGTTCTGGGTATTATTATTCACTAAGCAGTAAGTTGGCTGAGCATTGTGGGAAATATGCTTTTTATGTCCAGAGTTGAGAGAAGAATGATACCAGTGTGACTAAGCTGCCGGGTAGGAAGTCACTGCTCCCGTCAAAGAAATACTCCTCCACTGTATCCTGAGCTTTAGAGGTGTTGCTAGGTGGATTTTGTTACGTTGGAAAGAGCTGCAGTAACGGTTTCCACCGGTTTCCAGTCACTATGCTAAGCTAAGCTAGCTATCTCTGGCCTCCAGCTACGTATTCACCTTACAAGCTTTTTTTTCCCATCACTGGCATTTCAGGCCAAATTAGCGTGTTGAGTTGTCTGACAACTTCAATTAGCATTAGCACACGGCGGATACCCCTCCCTCCCGATGCCATACGTTATCAGCCTTTGTGTCAAAACAAGATGAATGCCTCTCTCCACTCGCTGAGCCCTTATCTTTCATTTCTAGCATCGTCCACCTCTCTGCTTTATTCAAGGCCATGCAAGACGAGGCTCTCGGAAAGAGAGTTGCATCTTAAAGATGTTTAATGGCCTTAGAACGTCAAGTCTGGATTTTTGGTTGCACGTTAAAAAATGAAGAAAAATGACCTTCGTTAAAGTTTTTGGAACACGATCGTGTTTTTACACCTTTAGAGAGGTGTTTGACCACTCGGATGCAAATTCCATTGTCCACAATGGCATCTGATAAGCTGAATTCATCCATGAGTCTCCCAGCACAAAGCACGTTACGACAAACCAAGTAAACAATACAGAGATGCAGAATTTAAAGATGAATTGTGGAACAGCTTGTAATCTGAGGTCGCCAAACAAAAGACGGAAGAAAGATCAGATTGTGCTTGCTAACACCGTTAGCCTCGTTTGAGACTAAAAGGCTAATGGTCACCCACATAATTATCTCATTGCTAGCAGGCTTGAGTTTGAAGACGTTTTTGCTATTTTTTTTTTACAACAAATAGAATAATAAAACGCATCGGAATCGGTGTGAAAGGTTTCTTTGTGTCATTTTATCGGATAATAAAACACTCGCAATAAGACCGAAGATATAAGACGCTGTCAGAAGAGAAATGGACTTGGAGGAAGAAGCCAATCAAGATATAATGCAGAAAATGTCTACCTTACATTGACATACCTGATGCCTGACTCCCTAATGAGTCATGTGGATTAGTCACACACACATCGAGCTAAGCATCCAAACATCAACATCTGGTCTTGCTAGTTCTGAGAGAGGAGGCGGACTGAATGCAGCATGTGCATTGCACCATGGGAGGACCAAATGGCGTCATTATGGACCTTGTCCGCTCCTTCAGTGCCAGACGAACTGCTTTCATCTCCCCAAAAACCAAGTCCTCCTTCCGCTCTCGTGTCTTTAAAGCGTATTGTTCCACTGCCTGCTGCTCCCGGAGGGTCCGTTGAATCCCCGCTCCTCTTATGGCGCTGTGTGATGAAAGCGTTTTGTCAGAGAATCGGAGGACACAAAAAGTTAATGTCACGATCACCACATCTAATCAGCTTTACCTCAGCCTGGCTTTGTGTTGTCTCAGAGATCTACGCTCAGCTCGTGGCAGCACAAATGCATTATGGATGATTCTGAGATTACAGAGCAGCTATAAACAACAAACTACATGCTATCGTAGGAAGACCCGCCATTACTTGTTTACTCGTCGTGCATTCATGTCATACCATCACACACAATGGAATCCCATCTCCTGGTTTCATTTAACCGCCTGTCAACCTCCAACCATGCCACCACATCTCTTTAATGGCATCGGGAGACACAAACACACACAAACATACACACACCAACTCTGTCCATCTTGTTTGACATGACGGAGTCACTTCAGTCTATAATGATTTCCAACGTTTGAGTAAAGCGGAGACATTATACTAAGATTTATATTTCAACACACGTATGTGTGTGTGCACTGGTGTGTGTGTGTGTGTGTGTGTGTGTGTGTGTGTGTGTGTGTGTGTGTGTGTGTGCGTGTGTGTCAAGCACAGAACTACATCCTACTAGTATCGGGGGGAGGGGAACGCAATAACCCTGGGCTGGATTCACCATAATGCAATGGTGTCCTGAGCAGATCATGTCACTTGTCACCCGTCCATATCCTCCAGATTGATCTCCTTCGACACCAAATGTCTTTATTGTGCGTGTATGTGTGTGTGTTTGTGTGTGAGAGAGAGAGAGAGAGAGAGAGAGAGAGAGATCCACCCTCCCCTCAATGTTAACAGTCTTCTTGTGCCCTCCGTGTCCTCAGATTTTGAGTAAATGCAGGAGAAGTTGCCTCCCTTCAGTTTTTCAAACTGACACTAATGAACCTGAGGGACGCCACAGTTACAGGTCAAACCAAAGAGCCAGATTTGTCACTGATTGGTCCAGATGGCAGTTTTTGTAGTGGACGACATGTTGCTTTGCTCGATTGCATATAAATTGAAGGAAAAAAAAGTTCACAATTGCCAGGAGTAAAAGGCATAAATAGGGCAATGAATGACCTCCACCACAGTCACATGACTTCATGTCACCACCGTTAAGCTAAAGGAGGACTAGTGCTGTAGTGATGACATTAAGTAGCCTCATGTAGTCCCATTTAACATACGTAAAAGCTTCACAATTCACCAGAGGGGTATTTACTGATGGAGTTTATGTCGTAGAACAAAATCTAACCAGCATACATTAAATAACATCAAGGAGAGGGAACAGGAAGTACAAAAATGCTGACTCATTTTCTGGTTTTAGGAGTCCTTCCTGCAGCACTCTATAGAGGAGAATTTGTGCTACATTGCAACCTTTAATTTCTGTCATGTTAACCAATCTATGTCATTATTAAACACAGGACTTTCTTGTCCCACGTGAGTACTTCTGTCGTACAGCTAAATACTTAGTAAAGCTATGTTGGAGGTTTATTTTGAAAAGACAGTGTTTGCATGTAAGTAAAGGAAACTGTTTTTAGAATTGATGGTCTAGTTTGACCTCAGCCACTATATTGAGTGAAGCCTGTTAAATTGTTCCACCTCTATTCCAGCCTCATTCTATGTTTGTCATCAGTGTCCATAACTGGAGTTTAACAACAGCAGTTTAACAAAGGACCACATGGGTCATGCACTTGCATACTTTATACAATAACAATAAACAAAAGTTGTTTATTTTTGGGACAATGAGCTTACTGTGATCTTGCATTGTATTTTTAATGGATTTGGTGTTTTTTTTCATTGTAAATTGTCTGCTGATAACATAAGTGAAGGTCAATGAGTCAGTATTTAAATGTGGGAGTAGTCAGCCAGCAGGGAGTGTGTTAAATCTCTGCGTGGGCTACTTCCTGTCTGACCCTGACTACTGGACTTCACTTTAACACTATGTACCAAGACAAACAGGCTAATCCTGGAATAATGCTCCAGCACAGTGCTATCAGGACGCCCAGCTTTTTCCTCCCTGCCATCAACCACACAATGCAGAGGAAGTGTGTGAATGTGAGTGTGTTTTTGAGTGTGAGGCTGCCTTTGATTTTTTTTCCCAATATTTTTTTTCTTTTTTTTTTTTTTGCAGATGATGTGAACCTCTTCTTTTTTTTTGCATAAAGATGGTCCCGTCCCACCCCTAATCAACGAGCTGTAAAGTCCGACCCGTCGCTGCAGGCGTGACTTCTCTTTTTGTCCTCATTTGAAATGAGGTGCCATTGTTTCTGTAGCCTGATAAGACTGATCGTGTTGGATGAACAAAGTTGGCTTTTTATCAGCAGCTAAAAGAGCCTCAGGCTCTGTCAATAGACAGATTTTCAGTCATTTCCTCTCTCAAGCAGTTCTCATGGCGTCTTGATCAGATGGAAAGCAGCTCCAATTAACCAACGCGCACCCTCGGCTCCGAAACCGATTCATCACTCTGGTACACGCATCAGAAAATAACGTGAGAATAAGAATCATATTATTTGTTAGGCACTAATAAGCATGTTTGTTATAGCAAATGTCATTATAATATTATATTAAAGATGGGATGATAAAGATGTTATCATGGATCAATATAGAAATACAATAAGTTCATCGAAGTGTATTTACATTTTTGGGATAATGTGACTTGGAAATTACAGCCGGATGCCCATTAACAATGTTGCATGTGCAATGTTGTATATGTTAACAATATAATACGGGTATGGGATTATGTCACATGACCATGTATAATTCAATGTGTCGCACTTTGTTTATGGTACAATAGCTTGTTTCTTGGCTTCTAGCAGACTCTCTGCGTGGGTAGGTGTTGCCTTTAACACAGATCTATCTCTACACTATCGGACGGTTTGTGGTGATATTTTGTACAGACTTTCATGGCATTCAGAGGATGAATCCTAATGACCTGGATCCCATGACTTCTCCTCTAGCGCCACCAGTAGGTCACTCCATATCTCATTATCTACTAGACATATTGTATAGACCCTCATGATGACTTTGACTCTGCCTCTAGCACGGGGCTTTTCACCGTCTGACACTGAGCCTTGATTGCTTCCATTAGCTGTATGTCACAGCCAACCAAGCTGCTGCTGCTTACATTGTTGGTAAACAGACCATAATCAAAAAGACCAGAATATAATAACTAGCATCCCATTCTACAGCATGCACATCTTCCTTTTAGATCACCATACATTTGTCCTGCGCCCCCCCCCCCCCCCAGGAGAGGCATCTCACTGTTTGAAAACCTTTAGCACGCTATCAAGCAAACTATGATGGTGAGCACGCTAAACATCAGCATCATAGACTGTGTAGGTGGACCTTGTGTTGCCCAGTCATCTGAGTAGCTAACTGCATTGGTAGCATGGACCTGTCAATCAGCAGGTAAGCCCCGCCCAAAAGCATCCCCTGCTGGTCTCTTTGACTCTAAATGCACCTTAATGTTCTAAATGAACCACATGCTGGATTGAAGAAGACTTGAAACAGATTGAGACCATAAACTCATGTTTACTGAGATAATACATCAAGTGAGAAGTAGGGTCATTTTCTCATATAATTCTATACAATCAGATGTCTTTAGCAACCAGAGGAGTCGCCCCCTGATGGCCAGTAGAGAGAGAGATACAAGAAGGCACTTTAGCATTGGTTTTTCAGAGGAGATTGCTGCCATGTGTTTGTGTTTGTTTGGTAGATGGAAAGCCGTATGCATACAAATAAACTAGTGCATGAAAACATGCATGCCTTTACAGCTACAAAGACACTGCTGACCCTCCTGACCTCACACTATCTCTGGCCTCCCAATTAAGCAGACGCATCCTCTTCTCTCCGTTCTGTATCTGGGGGATGATTGGCTGCTAGTTTCGCGGCTTGAGGACGGAGACGACACATTCTCCTCTCCGAGAGTCCCACCGCTGCGTCTCTCCTTTAATTATACTGGAAGGAGCGGTTATCAGATGATGAGACCAGCCTCTCGCCCGGAGCCCGCTATGTGAACGAGAAGCTGTGTGTTTCACTACTCTTCTTCTTCTAGGTTTGTGAGGACCAAATGGCTTCATTAGTCACGACTTAGAAAAACATAGGAAATAAGCACTCTTATGTTCCTCACGATAATGAGATTCTGTTTGCTTTATTTCGAGGTGTGGGTGAGTATAGCAGAGCTGTTGTTTAGGAGGATTGGCGGGTCATCAACGGAGGCCCCCTAGTGGGTTAATCCAGCCATATCCTCCATCAAACCTCATAGGATACCTGAGCATTTAGATTTACATTCTTCTCCCAATATTGCGATCACCCTGCAGTTCCCAGTCTGTTCAGTATTCATTACTTCATCATCTGAAAGCGTGTCGGTATCAGGCAGAGAATAAAAGCTTGTGCCTGAGGCGGATTCTCACAAAGCGTTTGCTCTGAATGATTTTAAAGCAGATGTTTGTTCAGGAAAAATGCTCTTTAAGGCTTATTACCAACTTAAATCATTCACCACGAGACAGGCGATGATATGAACATGTCATGTCACTATTATCCTGCCAAAATAATTGTGATTCATGTTATTATTCCAAAAACCATCAACATATGGCACATTAACATAATGGAATAATTTTGTTTAGAAACAAATATTTTTATTGCATCACAGATGAGATCTTTTTATTTGTTGGTAAACTTTTTTTTTTTTGTGAAAAACAATAAAATAATCCCCAATAAGATAATCATACATGATACGGTCTCGCTGCATAAATCAATCAATCACTCAAACATCCACTTGGACTCAAAGATGAATGGATTAGATTTCGATTGTCAAAGGTCACTCTGACCTCACAAAACACGCTGCTGTGCATAACTCAATAATTCATATGCTAATAATGACAATTTCAGGATACAATGATAAATGATGACATTTTGGACAGAAATGGATGTGAACTGCAAGTTGACTTGCTGGCAGAGAAATACGGCCGAGTATTCCAGTATGAAGTGCATCTTTGGTGCTTGTCGTTTGTTCTAAATGTGCACTATTAAATATTCACACACATATTTGTACACGTTAGACGTAAAGGGTGAGAGTAAAAGCATTTACTGTTATAGCTGTGAATGTAGGTGTGACTGAATAATTCAGTGCTGAATACTTTAATGTTTGGTTCAAATACTAATCATGCTTTTATGCTCTTATGTCATTCTTTTATGGCATGTGCAAGCTCCTGCGTCTGATTGTGAGCTTTCAAATTACTCCAGTTTAATGGACCTCATTATTAGACGCTCAGAGGAACTGATCAGACATAAAGAGCAAGAAAGTCCACATAGAGCGGGGGAGAGGCGGTCAAACAAACATGACTTATAACAGCAGTTACATAACAAGCTGTCTTATTTTATGTTACAAATATACATATTTGAGACCTAAAGGACAATCTAGCCAGAAACCTAATCAGGAAGCTTCTGGAAGTGTCCTTGACCAACACCTTGGTGCTTCACAAATATTAACAACTATTTACAACACGGCATGCTTTTATTTGATCTACCTTCTGATTGGTGCTCTCTCATATTCTCACCCACTTTGGTGAGGACCAATCCGGGCTCAGATCTGGTCACTTTGGGATAAGCTGACTTCACGTGGCTTCAGAAGTTTATAGATTAGAAAAAGCAAGGCATCACGTCTCCACCCGGCCTCCGGAGAGTCTCGGTGGTCCTCCGGGGGACGTCTGGGACGGTTGCTGCTTCTCAGTGCTCATCATCCAGATCATATCGCCTCAGTTTCTTCTTCACGTATAAGATAATGAACAGATGTATTTGAAATTAGGATGTATAAAAAAAACAAACACTTAACTACATCTAATTATTGACATTCTCATTTTCCATCTCCCATCCCCCGTCCCCCACTAGTTTACTCCACATGGCCGATAAGGCTCTCAGAGGAAGCGTCCGGCCCACTCCACCCATCTTCTTAGCATGAAAGATGGAAGTTACGGTCACCGTCCTCAGAGGCTCACACAAGTAAACAGGCTCAATCTGAAGGGTTTCCTGTAATTAGGAGGTCTGCACGTACAGAAACACGCACGTCAAACTCTTCATCTCGGGAAGAACTGGTTCTGTTGTGCCTCCATCGCGCTCAGAGGAACGCCGACCAACTCATGTGTACAATACACACTCTGCTCTGACACCGCGGCGTTCCAACTAAACACACGTTTGAGCTGCTGAATTCAACATAAACTCACGCGTGACTCATTTCCAAAGAAACAGGTCCTTTCATTGCTATTGACAGTAAATCAAAGTGTGCCGTCACACCTTGTTCATCGCAGCAAATCTCATTGTCTTTCTACCAGGAAATAGTTTACATTTAAAGTAGAGCACGATTGATTTATTCAGCCGATATAAATATCTATATCGGCGCAAACGCTATAAAATGCTATAAAATAGGCAGAAAACTCAGGATAAGCTTTCTATTAATAGTTTTTTTTTCTAGAAGAGACTTAAAGTCAGACTTTTTTTGGGTGTAATATTGGGGCACTGCTTTAAGCCGACTATCATGTTCCCAAATCCCCCCAGCTACTGTACATAAAGTCCCACACTTGCCATTAAAGGCCGAGAGATGAATCAAATCCACCTGACCATGAAACACCTTGTTAAAAGCGAGTCAGTGAAAGTCCCCCATTACCAGTGAGACCCATCCAGACCTCATTACTCCCTTCATCCTCCCCACACGGAGCCAACCGGCTCCCATCTGCCTGCCATCGGTCACCATGGAATATTTAGAGCAACGGTCATGAAGCCTGCAGAGTGGATCTCAGACCTGCCACGCTGGGCAAGATTAAGCCTCACTGACCAAATTAAGAGTGAATGTTATGAGTGTGATTCATGTGGCCTCGTTCATTTCTCTATCTATTCCTCCATTTCCCATCTCACCACACATTCATTCATCTCGTCCTCTGATGGGATGCACTCTCATCAGAATCAGGGAGGATTTCTGTCAGAAAATCTCCTTAAAGCAGCACTTGGCAAGATTTTCATGCTGGAAAATACACCCGTCTGATCAGCTAGAGCAGCCCTCTCCACTAATGAGCTCAACATTTGGCCCATTTTCTGCAGTGGAATGTTTGGTGTCCGGGTGGTCCCTGCTGGGCAGGCTTGTATGCACACTACAGGTCACACATCGCACCTGCAGAATAAAATGCTGCTTTTTCTTTTGGACAACAGTGAGTAATATCCACGCCGAGCTGGACTGTTTCTCTCTTCCGTTTGGTGACGTATTTCTGAGTAAACAGGATGCAGGTGGGGCATAACGTTGGGAGGAATTTGATTTGACCGTCACAGCCTTTCAGCCTCATGTTATTTGTTGAAATTGGTTGGTAGTCACTGATGTATGCATGTGCCATATTTTGTTTTTCATGAAGAACCCAGTAGACCACTGTTCATGTCCTGTTTGAAACCAGTTCTTTAGTTCTGTAACCTCATGTCGTTATGCTTGTTATTAGGGAAGGGATGATAAAGGATTATATATTGCAGGTGACTTGATCGTATTGAATTTCCATTATGAGGATAATTGTAAATGTCATGAGTGACACAATAAAAATTAAAAAAAATCTTAACAACATGTAAAGTGATTCCAGTATGCTTTCAGTGCCATGAGTCACAATTATGTTTGTCAGGATAATCGTGACATGAAATGTTCACATCGTTGCCTTCTTGTCGTAACGTTAGGTAAAAAGGTCCACTAAGGCCAGGTGTTTATTCAGCGAGGTACATGTTTACAGCTCTTCGTTATGTTGTATTTGTTTTAACAAAAAACATGATTTTAATCTTAACTTTCTTAACCAAATAGTGTTGTTTCCTAAATCTAAACCATCATTTCACAACATCATTATGTGTCTCTGCTAGGCTTATATGGACATTTTTATAAAACACATTTTTGGTTCTGAAACGTCCACATTCAACATGTAAGTGACTTGCAGAAACATACACCGACATTTTTATGGCGACTGTTGAGAAATAAATAGGAATGTTTCCCAGAATGCACTGCATTCCTTCTAGTTACACAAGTCCAGACACTGAAACCCGACGTGTGCTGCTTTCAGAACACAAGTCCCAGTGTCGTGTTGTCTTTCATGGCATCTTCCATGTCCCAGAGATTTTTATTTTCTGTCAGAGCGTCCCGTCTCCTCTCATTGGTGTCTGCTCCAGGCTTAATCATCAGAGAGCTGCTCCACAGCCACTCATTGCATTTCGGTTTAAGCCTCTTTGTGTCATCTCTACATGTCCACTGATCCAACCATCCATCCATCAGTCAGCACCTCTCCAGACAAGAGGTCTGCTTCTCACTGCCACAGCAAATCTGCTTAGGGTCCAAAGAGTGATTGACACGATGAATCCCATCTGTGTCTCTTGTCCTTCCTTTCTCCTCCTCCTCCTCCTCAGCTGCTTTCCTTCTGCCCCTCCTCATCTCCTTCCTCCTCTCTGTCTACATCGTAAAGACTTGGCATGACTGGTTATGAGGGAAAAGGTTCCCAGAGGAGCGTAGCCTACACGTTCTCTGTCATCACCGACACCCATCAGCTCCATCGGTCTCCACGGTGAGACTCCTTCCTACACCTGCTCTCTTTCTGCGGCGCTTTGCTGCCCTTCTCATTCCAGCTGTGCAGAGAAAGCACAGGAGGGTTCGCTGGATTTAATAGAAACCAATATAATTTTATTTCCAAGTCATCTCAACATCAGTGTTTCTATGATGTATATGCACAAAAGCAGTTGTAGCAAACTAAACCTTCTGCAGCTTTATGCAGCCTAATAGTGAGTTTCACTATCTACATCTACAACTTTGCTGTTTTGGTTCAGTCTCATTGCTCTCATAGCTCAGCATGGGATGAAATGAAAATTTCATGGCACAATTATTCTGCCTAAATAATTGAGATTCACGCTGTTATGCCAATAATCATCACAATCTGCTTTAAACTCTTGAAAAGGCAACAACACATCCTGGAATGATTTAACATTGTGTTGTTTTCTGTTACACTCGAGTAAGCAAGCGACACACTTCTAAAATCCTGTTTCATTGTGACGTTAAAGCAAAACGAGGGAACTCTCGCAAGCTGGTAATGGCTGGAGAGCCTGAGGCAATTTGAATACTGAGGACTTCAATACCCAGAAGTCCCGTAGCGTGACATTAGTAGACCAAGTTTCTTCTTTGTAGTGTCTAGCTGGTGCCGATATAGTGAAGAGGTTCAGCTCTCACCGATGAGTCTGGACAAACACTCTTCGATTGGACTTTGGCTTACATTTGATTGCATCACTTCCTGTGCATGGAGAGAGACTCCTGTTTGTTACAGTTGTGGCCTGATCTGTGGTGGTGGGCCTGTCTTGCTATATTCCCTCAGTGAAGAGTGATAATCCAGTATGCATGGTGCACCGGAGTGTCTCCATCTCAAGTGGATGTCATTAACGGCGTAGATTAACATCTCTTTGCATTCAGTCACACCAGTTAGCACACACACAGGAATCCATTTTTAGAGCTGTGCATACACACCTGCCATGTTTCTACAGCGCATGCTTTCTGACGAACACAAACACTGGCAGCCCTGTGATCGGAATGGATTCTGGTCCACCTTTCCTTGGTGTCGGAAGTGAAAGGGATATTATTTATAGGGAAACAGTCTGAAAGACGGAAAGAAATGCTGCCTTGAGGAAAGGTGGAAAAGGAAGGAGATGTGAGCGAGAAGTGTGTGTGTGTGTGTGTGTGTGTGTGTGTGTGTGTGTGTGTGATGATCTGTTACGATGTCTGGCTTCTGCAAACAACAAGATGATCCGGAGAAGAAGAATTTGTCACCAAAGATGAGAATGGCATGCACTAGAGAAAATGATGAAGACCTTTAGTGGAGTAAACCAAAAACTAACTGGATCAATAACTCAAGCTGAGTCAGCATTAGCGAACCGTCTCATTCACCGTTATAGTGTGCATGAATGAGTGGTGACACTAAATCATTCAAAAGTTGGATATCAACTATGACTTCTAACAGGGGAATGATTTTCTGTGAGTAGCAGACGTTTTGGCTCTCTGTCGCCTCCCTCTGGACAAACATGAACACTACATTTGACCAGAACGAGTTGGTTTCAGGCTGCTTGTCCTCACTTTTCCTCAGGTGGATTCTTGTTCTTTGTAGTTAATTTCATTCTTAGCTTGACCTTGAAATACTGAATCCAGTAATCAACTAAATAGTTTTAATGGTTAGTAGAGAGTAGACTGGCGTCCTGGTGTACACGGCCTTCGCCCAATGACAGCTGGGATCGGCTCCAGCCCCCCGTGACCCTGAATACAGGATAAGCGGTAGAAAATGGATGGATGGATGGTTAGTAGAGAGTGTTACTGAGAGTGTGAGTCATGGTTAATGAGAGTGTGAGTCATGGTGGTTAAATGTGGTCCCAGAGACACCGAGTGTAGCAGGAACCACCTCACCGAGGGTTGTGTGTCTGTCTGCAGTCAGATGTGGTCAGTCTGATAGCATCACAACCGTGCATGATGCAGTTTGTGAAACTTTACAGGTGTGTACTTGAGGTCAAAATGAAGGTCGAGTATAAGATGAAAGTCTGAGCACCAGAAGTGCCTCCTTTCTGAGAAACTGCTACTCTGGAGGTCATTTCTGCTGTAGTGATGGGGAAACTCTTCCCTGCAGCTTTCTCTTTCTTTTTTTTTTTTTGCTCTCATATCAACGTCACATACAGTCCCATATAATTCCCATATAATCCCCTGCTCTGTGGACATGCCGCTGTTTGAAACTGAGCTTGTGTCAGTTTTTCCAGCTTGACTGGTCAACATCATCTCAGACGACGTGCGTTGTAGGATTTTGACGACTAAAGTCACCTGCATGGATGTTCTCCCGGCTGTGGTTGGTAGGAACAGCATTTGGGATGGTTGACTGATGAACAGTTTTGATTTGTTGCTTGAGAAGCCGTGATGATGCTATTTCTTCAGCATGTTTGACTCTATTTCTGATATTTGTACTGCTTAGACTCGCCTCACGTCTGCTGACATTAATGCATGACTTCCAATGTTAAGTAGAGATACTGTTACATTTGTTTGCATTTTTAAAGAAACAAAGAACCAGTCCTAATGGCCAGTTACTGAATGCACTAACTGCTGTAGTCCATAAATCGATATTTCTGTCATATTTATTAAACACACACACACACACAACTAAAAGCTTGCTGTTAAAATACCACACTCAATTTTCAAATTCTTGCTCCCAGAATGCACCTGTAACAACAATGACATCACTTAGGGTGGCTGAACAGTAGAAACAGATTCAGATTTGTTGTTTGTGTGAACAATAATGAAGTTAGAGGACTGTAATTACAACATTCTGTATTTAGTTCTCAGTAAAAGACAGTAAAATGTTTATGTCATGTTCACTAAGAGACATAAACACATTACATTAGTGCTCATAGTCTGTAGTTACAGCATGCTGCAGAGGAAAAGCCAACGATTCCAGAGAACAGTGTTTTATACCGAGCACATCAGTGTGGAAAGTTGTGATACAAAAGGACCTTTAGAGGACTTTGTATTTGGATGAAGAGAGGTTTGTGTGTGTAGAGTTTGGACATCAAGGGCATTAGTTTTCGAATTCTTGATGGAACAAAACTACATTGTCAGTTACATTTAATGGGATTACGTTTGATTTCGACGTATCACAAGTACATTTCTAATCAAAGTGTGTGTAAGTCCAAACATGACACTTTCTCCAAGGAGACCAGTGTCCGTGTCTCATGTCCATTCATGAACACAGATGGGTGACACTGACAGCTGCATACTCTCTCTCTCCCCTGCCCCTCCCTCCTCCTTCCATCCAGGCATATGGGCCCAGATCCAGATGCCCCAGCCCAGTATGGCTGTGATCAAGGGTCAGATGGTGGTCCTGAGGGCCTCGTACAGCACAGCTCCAGGCAGTGACCTGAGCACCAACACCATCATCTGGAACTTTGTCTCAAACAACACCCAGCTGGTAAGGAAGCCAACAAGCCGACAGTGATGTTTGTATGTACAGTATGTTGCTCCATATCTAATAATCTACAGTATCTACAGTCCAGCAGGGACGTTTTTTACTTTGCCTTCTGTGGCCATAATATCTGGGATTACAGTTATGTTCCTATGCTGTTAATCTGGTAAAGCTCTTCCTTTGTAAACCCTTGGAAATTAATCCAAGACAGAAACGCTTAAAGCTTTTCATATTCTATATCATTTCTGTGCTGCTTTAATACACCATGCCGTAGCTTTTCTGTGGTAAGAAATGAAGATAAACGTGTTTTTACAAATCAGATTATTTATGCAGGAACACATGAAGTGAAGCAGAGGGATGTTTTGCCCCCCTCCCCAACCCTGTATTGTTATTTACACATCATCTAGAGGCCTGGCCGGGGCCCAGCTTACGTATCTGCCTCGGTCAGATCATTGGGCTGGACAGACGGGCAACCCTAAAGAGGATCACAATCAAAAAGGAAACAGGGGAAAAAAAGAACTCAGAGAGCTGGAAAAGACTCAGTTGATTAAGAGTGAGGCTTTTTTATGATGTGCCCAGACAGCCATGCAGTGTCTCATGTGAAGCCAAACAGATGAATAAAAAGAACAAATGCAGTACCTCAAAGCCAAGCCTGGATGACTTTTCTGTGTAAGTTACAGTGATGAGGATGCAGTCCAGCAGCTAATGTGGGGGATTATCCAACTAGTTAGTGGAAAATCAAAAAACCTGTTCAGTCTGGTTTTAACCAAACATTACCAATGTAAAGTATTTATACATGTCATGTGTGTGTTTTCCACATATCTCACCTAAATAAAAGAGCACTGAGTCAATTAGCGCTGTAGTTTGAGAGCATCTATGGTTGTTAAATTCAGCTTTAATGCAACGTTGAAGAGTGTTAAACCTCAGTACTGTAACATAACAGATGTCTGCACCTGTCTCTATTGCTGTCAGCTTCACATATACGTTCAGGCTCATCTATCCCATCAACTCAACAACATTAACGTTTGTCCTGTATTGTGGAGGGACATTTCCATCTTTTATTATGAAGCACGTTCTGTATCAACACTGTGAAAGTCTTAAAATGCTCAATCCACAGAGAAACTGGCCCTCTAGTGAGCCGCCAAGGACTTCTGTAAGGTTGTGATGTCACAACTATACAGACAACAGTAGAAGCTAAACTCTGTGTGGTTGATACCAGGTGGTAACCTTTGGTTCTGAAAAGTGAAAGCCAAACTGAAGTGCCTTAAACTGCATTCTCTCTACTGGCCATCAGGGGGCGACTCCTGATTCTGATTGTATAGAAGTCTATGAGAAATTGGTCCTACTTCTGACTTGATGTATGGTCTCAATCTCAAGTCTTCTTCAATCCAGCATGATGTTCATTCAGTACATTATGGTCCATTTAGAGTCCAACAGACCAGAAAGCAGGGGATGCTTAAGGGAGGGGCTACCTTGTGATTCACTACCTAACACAGCGTCACTAACACACTACCAATACAAATAGCTACTAAAATGACTTCAACACTTTCAATGCTGTAAAGTTGACCTCACTGGTTGCAGAAAGGCTTTAAAACCGCAGTCCTCAAAGCGGTGGATGACATCATGATGACTACGTCCACGTCTTATATACAATCTATGGTTGACACACACATTATCAGCATCCTAATCTGGCGACCACATCCTCCAGAGGCTGAATTTGAAGAACGAATGCGTCACAGCAGCTGAGACAAGTCTGTCCCGTTTCAAAGTCTCTTCAATGTGGCCTTCTTCTCCTGAATCAGAACAGCAGCAAACTCAGCAGAAATACACTCTCTCAGGCTATATATCTCAATCATATAACATAGTTTCCTCTTTTATGCTATTTCTTGTCAAGGGCCAAAGTTGATGCAAACAGGAAATTCTATGAAGTCCGGACCGTTTCATTTCAGAAACCGCTCGGTTCCTCCTTTGCAGTCTTCAAAGGACGCCAATGTCGAACGGAAAGGACACAGTTTATGAGAAGATTTTATCAGTGGAGTAAAGTTGTGTTTCATGAAACTATTCAACCAAATTTTCCAGAAATACCAAACGATCACATTTTCCTGGGCAGGATTAAAACTCCGGCTACTTCTTTTGACTGGAGATATGCATGGATGTCAGTGACGCCGTATGTTCCTCAACTGGGCGCCTCTCTGACTTGTCACTTGACTTGTCTTGCAGATCCTTTCCTACACCAAAGACTCCATGAGCTCGGGCAGCCCCCAGTTTCGGGGCCGCGTCGGTTTCTCGTCCACCATGCCCTCACGCGACGTGTCGCTGTACATCAACAACACCCAGGAGGCCGACTCGGGACGCTACCTCTGCCAGGTCATCATTCCCAACAACCAGGGCCTCACAGCTGAGCTCAGTCTGGACGTGAAAGGTAAGAAGCAGTCCTGCTGCCTGTCTTCCTGCCTGCCTGCAGTTATACATTGACACTTGACTATGACAGGTTGAATTATAACATTTTGTAATCCTCTGGTCTCAGTTCCTCCTGCGGTTCCCAAGTGCTCCCTATTAGGGAAGCCGGTGCAGAAGGGAAACGTGACTCTGAGCTGCAGATCCAGCTCTGGGAAGCCCATCCCTCTGTACAAGTGGAAGAAGACCAGTCCCAGCTCGGAGGTCTTCTTCTCACCCATGCTCAGTGAGTACACTCGCATAGCAACGGATGCATCTGCTGATTTTGTGTGTTAACATGCACGCCCAAATACACATGGGGAAATCCACGTGTTTGATGGTGTTTCAGATGAGAATGCCGGCACTCTGAAGCTGAACAACCTGAGCAGCAACATGTCGGGGAAGTACGTGTGCACAGCCAGCAACTCGGCCGGGTCCGAGAGCTGCTTCATCAAACTGGAGATCATCAGCTGTACGTAGCACCGTTTCCAAATACACACTCATTTAACAGAAAGAAACGTGTAGACATGATGTGACATCACCGCGTGTCCTCATTCCTCCCGTAGCCAATAAAGTGGGGGTGATTGTTGGCGCCACAGTGGGCTCAGTGGTCGGCTTCCTCTTCCTCCTCTGCATCTGCTTCTTCTTCCTGCTGAAGAGGCGGAGAGACAATGAGGATGACATGGCCAACGAAATCAAGTGAGTTCCCGTAGCTCACCTTACCGTCAACACTGACCATGTAGTTCATCTCGTGTGTCATTTCAAGTACATTGCTGTTGTTTACTGTCCTTTACATAACGCCGTTCACAGAGTTTGGTTTCTTTGAGGTGATTTAAAAAAAAAAGAGTTTGCTGTGGTGGCTGCTCACTCAAAATGACACCTAACTAACTAATTAAATATAATTGAATACTGTACAAGGTAAAGAGTAATATATAAAAGAGGAAGAAATGTAAGGGACTCATTATGAGATATTTGGATTGTATTTAAGTTTAAACCACAAGAGGGTGCCATAATATGTGAAGCATTCAGTTGCCAAGGCAATGGAGGTGATACTTATGATGACTTGATTTCCAATGAAGGACGCCATGTTGTGTTTTGGAAACCTATTAAAACTCATTATATTATATTATATTACATTGTGTCTATAAATGTTTTTGTATAGAAAACAGTATCACAAAAAGATCAAAGTTAATAAAGTCATGAAAACATGTTGGATCAAAGTCATATAAAAGTTACATCATAATATGAAAGAAGACAAAAATGGTGAGGACAAATGTTGACACGATGGGCCTTTAATTCAGCACTTGGGGCTAAAATAATCAATGAATCTGATTCACTCAATGATTTGTCAGAAAATAGAAAGAAATCTCAGTTATAGTGTCCAAGACGACGTCTTCAAGATGGAAGTGATTGTTAAACTAAAATGATTATTAGTTTTTCAAAATATATTCCTGTAAATGATTTCTGAATTTTCGGCCTGATTTTAATTGGACCACGATGAATTTGTGAAAATAAACCAGAGCTTAAAACATGTAGATTTAGTGAAAAGATGTCTTTACTTCTTGGCACAGAAACCGATATTTGACCATTTCTGCCTGTTCTGGTTGTTGCATCTCAATATTAAACTTACAGAATTAAATCTCCCATTAAGGCTTATGGGCCTTTAGGCTATGACCTGAAAACCATATCTGGCCATTTCTACCAGTAACTTATTTACAGATTTGCATTTTAATATTTGAAGTATTGAATTACTTTTAAAGAAAAGAGCAGATTGATGGTTGAAAGCTGCCGTTTGGCCTGTTAACTCGTTCAGATTATGACCCTTTCAGATTGCATGAAAGTCTTGTGTGTAACAGTAACATGATGGCGCGTCCTGTCTTTCTGCAGGGAGGACGCTCAGGCTCCCAAGCGTGTGTCCTGGGCAAAGAGTGGCATGGGTTCAGACATCATCTCCAAGAACGGCACCCTGTCCTCCATCGCCTCCAGCCCGCACCACAAAGAGCCCTCCGGCAACCTCCACCACCTGCAGCAGTACCCCCAGCGCCCGCCCTCAGACACCGCCTCCATCATCACCGCCACGGGCAGCATGGCCGGCTACCGGCCGTCCCGCCATCACGGAGCCTCCACCCCCACCCACTACAGCTACAACAACAACCCTACCCTGCCGCGCGGGCAGACCGTGGCCCCCGAGGCCAGCACCAACGGCAGCTCCCTCCCCAGACCGGAGCGCTACACCCAGCTGCCCCAGGCCCAGGTGCTGCCGCAGACCTACGGCCAGCCTCAGACCTACGGCCAGGCCGCTCCCTCCCCGCCACCGCTGCCCACCTCCGTGGTCACAACCTCCAACATCGTCCGCATGGGAGGGGTGCCCATTATGGTGCCTGCACAGAACCAGGCCGGCTCTCTGGTCTAACGCCTGCTAGAGCTGGCAAAACAGTGCAAAAAACAGTGTAACTGTCCCTTTACGCTCTCAAGAAGGGTCAGCAGATTTTTTTTTATTTTAAAGGGAAAGTTTTAACTACTATTTTAGCAAAGAGTAAATAGATGAAAAGGTCAAATTCACTTATTGACCCCAGAAGCTTAAAGGCAAGACTTTCAGACACAGACTACTTGCTCCCAGTAGAAGTCTTTTATACTCTGTATGCACTGTATACATTGCAGCATATGTATAGATATGATTTTCATATATTTGTCCAGTATCCTCTTTTCTACTGTATCAGCGCATTTCCAATATCGGTTTTATTTGTTGAATGTTCTTTTTTTCTAATTGAGCTTTTAAATGTCGTGTTCTATTTTTTTACTTCCTGCCACACGAATTCCACAAAGTGAACAGTGAACGGATCATCGAGCCTCACAGGTGAACTAAGAAGAGCAGGTCTGCTCTACTTCATCATCTCTACTTATTTACTAAACGACCTGAAGGAGGAACTATCGAGACCAAAAAGAGATTCAAGCACTACGTTCGAGCAGCGTTCAGAGGAGAGAGTGTCGCTCGTCGGGAAGTTAGCGAGGACTGGCTGAGCGATATGAAGATCTGTCTTAATGAGAATATTTCTGCAACACAACATTGTCCATTTACTAACGCTTGAAATTGCAAAGTATCCTAATCCTTTTATTTTGGCTTTACTTCAGCTTATATAATGCTCTTAGACTCAATTCTTGAAACACAGATTAGCAAAAGCTTCTTATAATATTCAGCACTTTGCTAATACACGGGTCCACACTTATAATATAATTCTAAAGTTGCCTGCAGAATGGAAACTGTAAATATGATATTTATTTTGTGATAAACGTATAGCATAATGTTGGCCTGTATGGAAGGTCATATGTTTGCCTGCCACACCGGATACTGAACCAAAGATATCCACCATGTAACATTCTCTCTGTAGATTAGATTCATATTAGTGGAGGTCAACGGGAAGAAACCTCTGGAAATCCACATGACATAGACGACGTTTGATTCAGAGACAAAAGGCTTTGGGCTGGTTAGACGAACCTGGAACCTCTAAATCAAAATCATGAGTTGTGAGGTGTTTTAAGATTGTTGATGGTGCCAAGGAAGTGATGGGGAGATATTCCTCATGAAGAGGAAACACTACAGGTGGACACAGTAAAAAAAATTAAAAATTAAAAAAAAAAAAAAAACTTAGTATACAGTATATAAAAGAGAAATGATATGTACATAATCTTAAAACTTAGTATACAGTATCACCATAAATCTTCCCCCCGTGGATTTAGGTCCAGAAATGGGAACGTTGGATAAATCCATGTTCAAGATTTTCATTTTGTTGACATTAGAATCAAATGTTTTTCAGAGGAATTTTGGAGATCTCTTTGTATCCATAAATCAGAAAATACTGTCAACAGTTATGTATATATATATTTAAAAAAAAAAAACAATTTTCTCCATGTTATTAGTAATAAATGTTGTATAAACAAGGCTATGAAATATATATGAACAAAGCCTCTAGAAATGGTCAGAATAAAGAGGAGGATGAAATGGAGATTTCTGGCTCAGAGTCTGAAAAAAGACCAATATTAGATATTCTCATTCACTGAGTGGTCATTGAGGTGCTTTTTAAAGGGACAGGTCACCCAAAATCTAAACTGTATCTGCCTTCTCTTGTCCTTGCTTCCTTTCAAGGAGTAAATAAAGACCAGCAACATTTATTTCCAGAAATCCTGACCCGGTTACTGAAGATAATCCACAGACTAGATTTTGGGGTGAACTTTCCCTTCAATAGTGTCAGCTTAGTTTTCTACTGTGGCTTTTGTTCTTTTCTTATTCCCGCCATAAGTCACAAATGTCTGTTGAAATATAATTTCTATTTGGAAAAGAGAAGGAAAACAGATGTATAATGATGGTAATCATGCTATCTATTCTGCTGTATTTTCATTACACTGGAGTGTGTCATTTGAAACGTGAAGAGAAACATAAGAGCATCATTTGTTTCTGCAGCTGGTTGTTAAGTCGTGACACGTTTTTAATACGTTAAAGCAAAATGGGAAGTTGTGAGGGAATGATTCCGACGGGGCTGACTACAGAGATGTTACAGTGTTTTAACTTATGAATGGGTCGTTATGAAACGTCTTCATTCTGAACATTAAAAGGTATTCAAGACACGCCTTTATTTTTATATAGTGATGGTGTAGAAGAGAACATGGGCTGAGTTCTGATGGATCGTGTAACTACTGTGGACAAACTAAACGTGTGAACAATGATGTGCAGTGTGCACTTGTATCCTCTATATTTATGTTCATGGAAAACGCTTTGTATAAAATAAATTTTCAATTAAAAGAGAAATGATCCGGTGCGTTATGTACATAATCAAGAGTTACATTTTATTGGAATTTTCAGTGGTTACTCTCGCATTTGAAAAATAGTTTTGATTTTGAACTGTCGTTATTTATTTCTAATCCTAATAGCTGTCAATAGTTTACTGGTTGCTATTTGTTGGAGGACATCTGCAGATTAAAAGTGAACCACCAGAGGGCAGCAAATGGACTTTATTTTGGTAAAGAGATGTGGAGGTTACAGGACAGACAGTCATCAACATGTTAAACCTACATCATTGTACATTGTTGTGCTAGGAAACAGACCTGAACACCATCCTATTTATGAATATGTTAAATTCTAGATATTGTCAAATTTGAAGTCATGAGTATAATGCTTTGGCACAAAAAAGGGAGAAGGGAGACCAACTGAAAAGGGTGAGACAGTCTGAGGCTTACCGGCTGGAGGATGGGTTTCCCATCTCCCTTAACCCCTCTGCCCCCAGGAACGAAACACTCAATTGGCCTGTTAAGTAAATGACGTACTTTCATGGCCTTTGCTTTATGACCATGTGATTTACAGAAAACGATTATGTTTCCATTCCTCAGCATTCTCACATTGAGTACACCTCCCATTTTATCTTTTATTTCATCCGACAGTTTGAGGGGATTTAAAGCTTTATCATTTTTATCTTTGAACTTAACAAGAAACTTGTATTCTCCTTCTTCCTGGACCTTTGGAACCTTCCGGCTGCCTTTATCACTGTCCCCCTCACTATTTGATTCATCAGACCTGTCCCTTTTATTGCCCTCATCCTTCTTTCTGTTTCCCTTTCCCCCTTGGCCATCCCAAAACTATCCCCTCACGGAGAAGCCTTGATCGATTCATTCCCAAAGTTTCGTTTTGATACGGAATCCGTAGCAGCTCCAAACCTGTCCGATGCAGTAAACAAAGCTCGCCAACAAGCCGCGCGCTGAGTCAAACTCCCGCGACCTGCGTCAAGTTACCTAACAGCCAGATATATATACCGGAAGCGATGTGTTTTACTTAAAATAAAATCATGAAGTATTCGGGAGAGTTGAGGTTTACTGAAGCTGAAATGACTTGTTTTTAATTTACAGCTGCGAAGCAAGTAAACGACTGTTTAAAGTAAAAGTCTAGTCTAGTCAGAGTTTTCTTGGTATTTAAGATGAAATTTTGGAAGGCGATCGTTTAAATAGGTGCTTTGAAGATGACTGGTTTTTCCTCATCATTTGTTTTATTCAGATCACTATAGAGGTCGTGTTTTTTTACACTCGCACTAGATATTTATTGTAGCCTACTGGCTGCTTTCAGAATTTTCCAAACTTAACATAGGCTAACATTTGTATTAATTCATGACGTCACCTTAAATATATACATAGATAAATTATTGAGTATTTCCCCCAGATCTTCATTGCTGCATTGTAACTTACATATTCGGAACACAATTTAAACACAATATTTAAATAACATAAAGTATATACGATTTAACAAAAATATGTGACCTGAATGTTTTAATTGTGGTTAATGAATTAAGAAACATCAAGGCACGTTAAATTATATAAAATAATAATATACTAACAAAAATAATAGAGTATAGATAAAGTAATGGGAAAATAAACAATGACTCATCAGTAGGGGCTGCACGGTGGTGTAGTGGGTAGCACACTCTTGGCTCACAGCAAGAGAGTCGCGGGTTCGATTCGATTCCCGGGTCGGCCCGGGTTCCTTCTGTGTGGAGTTTGCATTTTCTCCCCGTGTAAGCGTGGTTCCTGCCACAGTCCAAAGACATGCAGGATGGGGATAGGTTAATTGATGACTCTGAATTGCCCGTAGTGCGAATGTGAGTGTGAATGGTTGTACATGTTGGCCCTGCGATAGACTGGCGTTCTGTCGAGGGTGTACCCTGCCTTCACCCACCCAGCAAACATTTTGACGTCTATTTGACGTCTAATCGACGTCGGTCAGGCAGGTCGATTCGACGTCTACCAGAGGTGCTGAAATGAAAGTTTTTCTGACGTCGGATCTCGACGGCTCTTCGACGGCATCAATTCACGTCGTTTCAACGTCGTTTCGACGACATATCAACGGCTCACAGAGAAGGCTACTATGTCATTATTATGTCGTATAGACGACTTTTCCACGTCTCTACGTGACGTCTATTTGACGTCTAATCATCGTCGGTCAGGCAGGTTGATACGAAGTCTACCAGAGGTGCTGAAATTAAAGTTTTTCTGACGTCGGTCTCATGACCAACGTCATTTCGAAGGCTCTTCGACGGCATCAATTCACGTCGTTTCAACGCCGTTTCAACGTCGTTTCGACGGCATATCAACCATTGTCAAAATACACATATAATGTATTGCATTTAAAAAATGTTTACCTAAATCGAGTTTCAACTAATGCCTACATAACTGGCATTACCACATCCATACATTCTATGACAATCACATCTCTTGTGCTGTATACATGTGCAATTCTCAATGCTCTAATCTACAACCATTTAAATTAACTTATCAATTTCAGCAAAAAAATCCTTAAAATGCAAAGAGGTCAAAAAGTCCAATAGACAAGGGTTGTCACAAGAACCGATACTTCGCTACCAATTCGATGCCGACACGAAAAAAATAATTCGCTTTTAAAAGCATTGAATTATTACCGGTATCGTCAGAACCGAATATACAACTTTTCACTCGGCGAGCCGTGTCGATTCTTGGCGGAACTGACGGGGGCAGTATACGCGTGTGAGCAGCACAGAGCAGTAAGCGGCGCTAAGGAAGAAAACTTGCCGTCTTCGGAAAAAAATGGCTTCAGCGGGTGGGAGCGAAAGCCCAACACGTCGATCGGCTCGTCGATAAGACAGGTGCGAAGAGTCGCGTGTGGAAATATTTTGCATTCGAGGCGGATGAATCCGGAGCAATTCTTGATTCAAACAAGCCGACATGCAAAACGCCTTATAGGCACAGTATTGTTTGTTTTTATACTGGATGGCTATAGGTCTGTTGGCAGCTGGTACTGCAATTTAAATTCTGTGCAAAAAGATCTTAAAGCACAGTGGTGTTAAATACAGTTTGAAGCAGTTTTCAATAAATTAGTGAATTTAAAAGTACATCGGCCCTGTTGTTTTTTTTAAATTGTGGTATCAATTAGTATCGAGAATCGTGGAAATTCACAGGTATTGGTATCGACTACTGAAATTCTGGTATCGTGACAACCCTAATTCACATGAACAAAAACACATTTCAATAAAAAAGATAACATAACCCGTGGGTTTTTTTTTTAGAGTGTATAACGGGCACAGACTCTCATTAACGAGCACTTGACTTGAACTAACTCGGGCCGTAATGGCGGCCACTCGGGAAATTTCTCCCGTTTCTAGTGCATTTTACCCGTAAATAACTCAAACAAACCATCTAAAACTCTCTTGTTAACATTAGCATGGATAGGCGTCAACACAAACAACATTTTCCGGTTCTCACACCGTTTACCGACCTGTAAACGCAGGTGAAGAGCAGAGTAATGAAGACACCATTACTCTGCTCTTCCCAGAGCTGTGTCCCAATTCAGGGTCTGCAGTCTCTGCGATTGCAAAGTCTGCAAAGTCTCTGCAAATGCAAATGAAAAATGCAAATGCAATGCAAATGCAATGCAAATCCGGAAGCATCATCCGTGTTTCGCTTAGCTTGACACGGACGGCGTAGGTACAAAACCCCGGGTATTTTTCGCCGGCCGGTGTCTTTTTCGGCTGAGCGGCCCGATCAGCTGTTGAAGGCGACGTTGGAAGCACCGCCGGCCGGAACCCGTCACCGCTCTTCACTCCACGTCACCGTCCGTCCGTCAACAACAACATGGGCAAGCGCAAACGACCGTCGGAGGAAGCTGAGACCCCGAACAGCAGCTGCAAGACGCAGGAGAGGACAGTGTCCGCACAAAAGGTAACGAGTCAAAAAGCTGGATCTGGTGTTGATGTTTTAAATAGATAACAAATACGTACATTCATGTTGTTGTTTTTACAATGTTAGAATGACTCACACTAACACAGCATTCATTCATTGTATCTCTTTTATTGTAAATGAGTTAACACTGGCAGTGGATCAGTTTCGGCTCTTAGCCGAACTCTGGGTCTCGGTATCGGGACTGAAAGAGTCCGATTAGTGCGTCGCTACTTTCAAGGCTGAATGAATGAGAAAGACTCAACAGTATGAAGGAGAGGAGCTTGTAGGATGAAGCACAAGTGCGTGTGAAGATAAACAAGTCTATACAAATCAAAAATGGCAAATGCAGGTGTGACACACGCCAGTTCCCAGCTGTTTTTATCGACCTCCCAGAAACAAACACACAGACTGCCTGCATGTGCTTTAAATGCGATGGTGAGGTTGGTCTCTCAGCTGCTAATGCCCTTTCCCGTCCTCAGCGGCGGCGCCAGGGTGGGGCTTGGTTGGGCTATAGCCCCATCGAGAAGTTAGCCCTACTATTAGCCCTACCATAAAACCACAAAGAAAAAAAACAACAACAAAACAACCAAGACAAGGAG
The DNA here is from genome assembly GCA_029853015.1 of Chelidonichthys spinosus. NCBI lineage: Eukaryota > Metazoa > Chordata > Actinopteri > Perciformes > Triglidae > Chelidonichthys > Chelidonichthys spinosus. The sequence continues at coordinate 10,868,414 of CM056835.1, forward strand.
TCCAACAGCACCATCACGTCACGTCGTAACGGCATTCAGGCAGCTGCGACGGCAAATACAACAACAAAAGGAAAAATACTTTTTTAAGACAAAATCTAATGTTTTCAGTATCAGTGACATCAGTAGCGTATATTTTGTGCCCTCCATCCCCGCCCTAAACACAAGCGCACGCTTGTGAGCACTCCACGCACGCACACACACGCTTAGACACACACGCACAGTACGGTATGATAACTCCCCCGGCCCGGGGAGAGAGACATGCATCGGCACGGCCCACAGTGATCAGCAGCAGAGAGGTGACGAGACTAGAGCCGAGCTGTATTGTGTAGTGGAGAGGGGCCAACACACGCTGGGCCTCATTTATCAATCTTGCGTGAAAACGGGCGCAGATCTGAGCGCAGATTTGGTCTTACGACAGGACACACGTGCGATTTATGAAACGTTCGTATCTGACCAATCTCAGCGTACGAATGAGCGGGCCTTGATAAATGCGGCGGCTGAATTCGATCGTCATTAACATGTTACGCCCATAAATATTCCTGTTTCGGAGGCCTCGCCCACTGAGGTCAAACATGGAGAGACGAAACATGGGTAAGAAAAGAAACTTTTCTGACACGGAGATCGGCATCCTGACATCGGAGGTGGAACACAACAAGACAGTGCTTTTTGGCAGCCTGAAGGGTGGCATAAAAGGGGCTCACAAAAACGCAGTCTGGAAAAAGATAACGGAGGCAGTCAACAGCGTTGCCGCAGAGGAACGGACTCCAGCTGAGGTTTGAATATAATTCTCAATAACTTAACCCATGCCTAACGACTTAAATGAATCTTTTCATCCGCTGATCTTGACGGGGACGGAGGAAAAAATTGCCTGCTTAATTGGGTCGGAGTCGATCTGTGGCATAAGTGGTGGAGGTGACACAGAGATCCCTGCGGTCCCTGAAAACGCGCTCACGTCTGACACGCGCGTATTGTTCCTCCAAAATAAGCAAGTCTGCCATCATCAAGACTTGATAACTGTCAAAGCATCTGTTTAAATAGGGGAATGAATAAACATCTGACCAACCACAGTGGAACGATGATTATCTCAACAGGTGCTTTCATTTTTGTTCCAGTTCTGTCACCCATCGGACAAAAACAAAAACAATTACACATTTTTGCCTTTAGTTAATTTGCAAACACACATTTCTGCTTGTATTTATGATTCTTTCACATTTTAATGTGTAATAATTAGTTGTCATCTTAGGCTATTTATCCCATTGTTTAAATTTTTGAAAGTGGTATCAGTAAAAACATGGGCTTTAAAAGAAATGTTTTCGTTTTAATAATCCGTTTTGATCTGTTCTAAATATGTGACTGCTTATGCTTAATGACAGCTGAGGTTTGTTCATTATTTTACGCCAGATTTTGCTGTGCTGCACCGCAAATCCACAGACTCGAATTTGCGTACACGAGCTCAGACCTGACGTGAGATCTGATCGCAGCTTCCGCTTACGTCCAAATTGATAAATGCCGAAGTTTGCGTGGAAATGGTCGTACGCACGGTTTTCGGTCGTACGTTCGTTTGATAAATGAGGCCCGCTATGCGCAATGCGCACATACGCGCGATCGTCCTCTCAAATGCGGCTGCGTCTCTCCAGGTCACTGTGTGAGAGAAAGCAAAGCTCTGACTTGCTTGGGCAGACGTTGTTTGGTGTCACCCGCTGATTTGCATAATTTAAATATCTAGCCCGCTGAATCTTCCAATCCGGCTCCAGTTCAGCACCATCAATTTTTTTTTTCACCTTCAAAAAAAGTACGGACAGTGTCCGGCTGGCGGCGTGTTGTTATATATATATATATATATATATATATATATATATATATATATATATTCACATTGAAATTCTGGTATTGATTTGAGTCCCACCGCCATATGAGTTAGCCCCACCATAGTTGAACCAGAAAAAATACTCTGGCACTGCCACTGCCCGTCCTCCAGGTGTTTAACGATCCCATCCACGTCCACATGGAGCTGCACCCCCTTCTCATCTGCATCATCGACACCCCTCAGTTCCAGAGACTCCGGCGCATCAAGCAGCTCGGAGGGACCTACTTCGTCTTCCCCGGGGCGTCGCACAACCGCTTTGAACACAGTATCGGGTACGTCCTCTCGTCTCCTGTCCAACGCAGAGAGAAAGTAAAAGCAAAGTCTGCAGGTTGCAATAAAGACTCATACCGAACGTGCAATAAAAGTGATGCAATGATACAACGTTTCATCTCAGTTAGCAAGTCTGCGTTTCTTGAACCATGGACCATCATGGAAACAAATCTGACTTTACAATAAAAGCATTTAGAAATAGTGACACAAACATTTGGAATTATACACAAAGAGGCTGTTTGCAATCATCTTGAATTCTTGAAGGCTGCTCTATTTTTGACAAGACTGTTTTCACTCAATCAAGCTTTTATTTTCTAAACTACACAAACCCTTGAAGCCCTTTGAAGACACAAAGTTGTCACTGGAACACATTTATTTGTGGCATCACAATGATCACGGATCCGGGTGTTACAGGAAACACCCAGGACTTTATAAATAAGGGTGGCGTTCTTCTTCTTTGTGTTTCAGGCTACAATGTTTGTACAGAGTATCTGCCTTCTCTTTCCATGTGTACAAAACTTACATGTGCACTGATGCAGTGACAAAAGTCAAGACAAACAGCCTCTTTGTGTATAAATCCAAATGTTTGTTTCACAATTTCGAAATGCTTTTATAGTAAAGTTGTATTTGTTTCCACGTTGGGGCCATGGTTCACGACACTCAGAATTGATCAAATGCAAATATCCCTGTGAACTAATCGTTCTAAAGACAACTGTTCAGTGAAGTCAGGCTAACTTGGCTTACTTAAGTTGCTAATACTTAGAAAGATCAGTGTACTTGCTATTTTAAGTTGGACAACTTAAAAACATTAAGTAAACTCTACAAGTCGATACTAAACTTAAGAACTTTACTTACCTTTTTTAAGTGCGACCAAGGGCAACTTTTCAAATTGAACAGTGTACAAAACGTTTGTTTGTTTATATTTGTTGTATCTGTGGTGTTTTGTGGTGTTCGGGTGCAGGGTGGGTCACTTGGCCGGGCGATTGGTACAAGCCCTGAACCAGAGGCAGCCGGAGCTCCTCATCTCCGACAGAGACATCCTGTGTGTGCAGATCGCTGGACTTTGCCATGACCTGGGTGAGTCCCACGCAGGGTTCAGGTTCTCGGGTTCTGGGGCTCTAGGGTTCAGGTTCTAGGGTTCTAGGGTGGTAGGGTTCTCGGGTTCTAGGGTTCTGGACCAGGGGTTTCGGGAGACACCGAGGGGGTCGCAAGATGGTTTCATTACTTTGACTGAGATGTTCTTCTGGTAACATGGAAATGAAAGTATTGTCAAAATGAAGTCTGTACATGCAACAAAAATGTTTACTCATAAGTTACATGGAGATGACTTAGTTATCCTGCTTTTATCTAACAGTAAGCTTTTTCTGTAAAGTCATATCATGGTTCTGTTCTTTTCGTCGTTCTTGCCATGTCAAATCAACCATTTTTTATATTTGTTCACGTGCCAGGACACGGGCCGTTCTCCCATATGTTTGACAAGTCGTTCATCCCTAAAGCACGTCCAGGATTTAAATGGAAGGTAAGAAACAAATGTGATTTCATTTAGTCCTTTAGTTTCGATACGCAGTAAGTGTCAAACGAAACTTTAAGCCAAAATAAAAATACTTTAGGATTACGTAAGGATTTGTTTCTTTCCTTGTTGGCCGATGATCTAAACCGCCTCTTTCTCAAAATCTGGAAGAGTCTCTTCTAGTTGTCTGACTGCTTAGTTCCCTCCCATGTGTTGTTTGTTATGATTCACCAGAAAACTATTTGGCAATAATTGGTAAACAAGGTTTCACAACAGCGACATATGAGCCCAGGGGCCTGTACTACGAAGCAGGATTTGTGCTTAGCGAGGTAACTTAAGCGTTAACTCTGGGTTTTCCGTCCTACGACGCTGGTTCACTTCTTACCAGGGTAGATCGCCATGGTAACTTACGCTGTGGAGCTAACCTGCTCCGGAGCAGGTTATGTTCCTGATAAGAGATCAACGTGGAGAAACACACCGCCTACTGACCAATCAGCTCTCTTGGTGCGCGTATATATAAAAAAAAAGAAGCTCGGTGGATCGTGAGAGGGTCTCAAAGGAAAACGATAGTGTACAGAGACCGGCAAAACCCTTTTGTCTGTGTCTGATGATTTTTTATATGAGAGACACAGATTTTCATCGGAGGGAAAGATTTTTCTTTGTCAGCATACAGCCTACTTACCACTTTGAATTATGTTTTTATATTTATTTGATTGGCTCCCAAGTCAAAAGAATGAAAGAATGAGGCTGATGTTGTCATAAACCACGTTGTAAGAATACATCCAAGCAACACATTCATTATTTTAAAGTTATATGTTTGGCCTTTTATTGCTGAAGGACATCGTAAGAGTTAAAGGGACGAGAGAGAGCGACGACATGATTTAAAAGAGGGCCGAAGGGTGGATTCAAACCGGGGCCGCTGCAAGGAGCTGTGGTTCATGGGGCGTTAACTCTACCACTAAGCTATCAGCGAAGATAAGGTTAGCATTTAATCAGTCAGATCTAATAGTGTCCTTATGATGGGGCAGTCATATTATACTACTATTAATACGACTTCCGCATTCACACAGTCGGCGAGTTTTTGCCAGCTGTCCTTCCTGCATTTGGCAGATGAAACTGTTGCCTTTTGCCTGCATTATATGTTTAACTACTTCGTATTTCTGTAAGATTATGGTTCGCTCCTCGTACGTGAAATACGCCGCTCCGCTGTCGTAGACTGATCCATGTATGTGATTGGTCAAATGCAGCAAACGCCGCCTCTTTCATGTGCACGCGCTCATAGCTGGACAGGTAAACGCTGGGTTGAGTTAACGAGTTGATAACCAGCTTCATGTGACCGCTTATCTCCGATTGCCTTTGTTAGGGTTACTTAAACTGAATCTCTGAAAGATACCCTGGGTATGTTGAACTCGCTTCATAGTATAGGCCCCTGGTCACTCCCCGTGTTTTTATCCACCATGACTGTTTGTTTCCTGCTCCACCAGATGGTCAAAGCAGTAAATAATTTAGTTTCTTTTTGCAGTCGTAATTGATGTAATTTGACTTGCAAGCCTGGCAGCCGAGGGCTCGTTTGGTCATTATGCCTTCTAGACAGATAAGCGGTGCTGATAACGGCGACGGGGCACACGGTTGTTCTGTGAGTTCTGACCACAGACGGCAAGCATGAGATAAGACGTTGTATCCCGTCGTGTTTCACCGGAGATATCATTTATGAGTCATCGAGCTTTCTTTTCCAACCCGGGGTTTAAGTACGAGTCTGTTGGTGTTGCAGCATGAGACGGCCTCCCTCAAGATGTTTGACCACCTGGTGGAAAGCAACGACCTGAAGCCAGTGATGAAGCAGCACGGCCTGGAGCTGCCTGAGGACCTGGACTTCATCAAGGAGCAGATCGGCGGCCCACCGGACACGGATGCAGCTCACGGCATGGTGAGCCGCCAGGTCTGCCTGTGGGATGTAGCGTCCTGGGAAAAACCTGGAAAACCGTTGACCGGTCATTTAAAAAACACATGAAAAATTAGAAGAAAAAAATAGTGATTACAATTTTCTCCTAGTCTGTTTCAGAGCTCTGAAAAACAGATTATAAAAGCATCTGAAAGGGCGGCGTTATGTTTGGGATCATAATATTTATGGGTGTGAGTATTTTGGTTAATAACCCCAGAGGGGTATTCCATCAAACTCGCTAAGCCCAAAGCCGGGCTAATTTTGACAAGCCTCGCTACCTTTAGCAAGAGTTGCGTTCATTCAACGTGACTTGAGGCACTCTCCGCTAAGTAACCATGGGAATTTATCCGACCAAACTAGCCCGCTCCGGGGCAGGCTAACCATCAGGCTTACTTTAGCGGGGGTTTCAGAGAAGGCCGTCTGTCGGAAACAACTGTACCAGCAGAAGGTTCCGCCAAGCCTAGTCCTCCTGATTTTGTCACGTGAAAGACCAAAAATGACCAAAATGACATATATGAAGTACAAACAGACTATATTTTCATCAAGTGTCTAGGAATACATGCTTGCAATAAAAAAAAAATGAATAAATCGTTTATTTCCTGAACACCGACTGGCCATATTATTATCGAAATACATATGTATTTCACATGTTGTTCATTCCCCAGTTGGGTGAGTGGTGATGCACCTGCCCCCAGATGCAGGCAACCCGGGTTCACATCCTGGCAAGGATGTCTGTGTTTTTTTTTTTTGTTGTTGTTTTTTTTTGCTTGTATAATTGTCTTTAGATCAGAGAATTAGACCAACATTTTACCTTAACTATGATAAATATGTCATACAATTTCCACAGAACCCAAATATAAAAAACATGATAGGCATAAAGATGTTGTTATTAATAGCATGTTATAGATCCCAATGACAAAGGCATTGCTGCATGCAATTGTCAGCCACATAAATTCCTTTCAGGTGAGTTCATTAATAAGTTCATTGAATTGTTGAGATAAATGTGTTAGTCAATGTAGATGCATTTACTAGGCCTATCTAAAAAAGGAGAGAGAGAGGGGGAGAGTTCCGGCTAAAGAAAGACATTTCTCAAACTTCCATAGAATTGAACAGTCGCCTGCCGTGTGGGAAGCCGGCGCGTTACCTCTACACTATCCTCACGTTTGTGAAATTTTTGTCAGTATTAGAACATGTTATTCTTAACGGTACTTCCATATTTAATCGCTCGGCAATTCTTGCCCAAGCAGCCTCGCGATTTTAATTTATCAGTATTCCCTTTTTTGGTTATGATGGGTTTGTACTCCTCATACAGTTCCATCAATAGTTTTTGCTCTGGTCTTTTCTGCCATTTTCTCGATGATTCGACATTCACGGTTCTGGTCTGGCTTCATACCCAGTGAACGGCGTAACACACGACAAGTGGAAGTTGGCGTTAGTTCTAACCAGGCTTAACCAGGTAAGCGCCGCTTTAATTCGCGAGTTTGGTGGAATACCCCTCAGGTCATGTGGTGTCACATGCAGGTTTGATGACATCGCATCACGTTGCTTTCTTCCCAAACCTGTGTAGCGGACTGATTCAGTTTTAAAAGTTACTTCTAAAACCTACAAACCCAGAACACACAGGAGCCCTGATGACACCAAACAGTCATACGTGAATGCAAAGCAGATTAAATAAACAGTCAATTTAAATAAGTTCAACCTCAACCGTTCAAGTTTCAAATGAGATATTACAGCAAAAGAAAGAGAAAAACAAAGTTAAATTCAAGTTCCCTTTTCTGGTTTTAATTTTCAGTTAATTCAACAGAATACTCCAGATGAACTTAGCTTAGTTAGCTTGTTTCTGGTGATAATATTGAACAGGAAGTCAAAAAACTGTGTGTGTGTGTGTGTGTGTGTGTGTGTGTCTTTACTTCATACGCATTAAACATCATGGCCAAGCTTACTGTGGTTTGGTGTTCCTCTCCACAGTGGCCGTACAAAGGCCGTCCAGAAGACAAGTCCTTCCTCTATGAGATCATTGCCAACAAAATAAACGGCATTGATGTGGACAAGTGTGACTACTTTGCCAGGTGGGGCTTCGTGATCTGGTGACGTTGGATATTGTTTGTATTGATCCATTTTAGTTTGCCGATCACGCTTGCCTCTGCTCGTCTCAGGGACTGCTACCACCTCGGCATCCAGAATAACTTCGACTACCGCCGCTTCCTGATGTTCGCCCGGGTGTGTGAGGTGGACGGCCAAAAGCACATCTGCACTCGAGACAAGGTATGTTGTCACATATGCTTGTTGAAAAAGCAACTTGTCTATATGCAACAAGTCAAACGAAACGGTGAACCAAAATAAGAATACTTATTGTACTAATTAGTTCTCGTACCAGCGGAGTTCCTTTCCTTGTTGGCCGATGATCTAAACCGCCTCTTTCTCAAAATCTGGAAGAGTCTCTTCTAGTTGTCTGACTGCTTAGTTCCCTCCCATGTGGTGTTGGTTATGATTCACCAGAAAAAATATTTGGTAATAATTGGTAAACAAGGTTTCTCAACAGCGACATACAGTCCAGACTGTGGATGTGATCTGAACCAGGAAACAGGATTGTTTGAGAAGAGCTCCAGTTTTTTTGGTCCAAAAACACACCCAAGTTATCGTTATCTAATAACCATCAAAATTAAATACATTTTGGTAAGAAAGAAACCTGAACACCCGAAAGGGTTACTTCTTTACTTCAAGTTGTTGCAAAGGCCGTTTATCTAAATCGGATAGACGATAAATATATAAATAAATATAAATGAACAGTTGTTTATTTCAGGGTACTTTTATTTCATAATTCCACCTTTATTTATTTCAGGAGACTTATGTGCTGATGCAGCATTTAGTTATTTACGTGTACTTTTATTGCATAATGCAACATGTGTTCAATTATTTAAGGGAACTTATATTTCATAATTCCACCGTTATCAATTTAGGGGGCTCTTCTAAGAGGAACCAGTGAAATTTCTAAATGAGCCAACAGTTGTGGAATAAGTTACGGACACAACGTTCCATTCATGGTTTAGTTTATTATCAGGTTGGCTACTATCGGAGTCCAGGTCCACGTTCTAATGAGCTGTAAAATCAAAATGCCGTTAACTTGTTCTAACAGGAGGTGCACAACCTGTACGACATGTTCTACACCAGGAACAGCCTCCACAGAAGAGCCTACCAGCACCCAGTGGGCAACATCATCGAGACCATGTGAGTAGCCGGTCGTTACATCACGATTTGCCGTCCCTCAATACGCAGCAGAATGGTTTGAAAATGACATGTTTGGTTTTAACCAGGATCACAGAGGCCTTCTTAAAAGCAGACGGGCACATCAAGATCAAAGGTTCGAAGGGGCAGATGTTCACTCTGTCCACATCCATCGATGACATGGTGGCCTACACCAAGCTGACAGGTCTGTAGAAACCCTTCAGACACAGGGAAGAGGTGGGCAATCCGGTTCTGAAGAGTGAAGCCAAGGCTGAAGTGCCTTAAACTGTCATTATCTCTGCTGGCCACCAGGGGCAACTCCTCTCTGGTTGTATAGAAGTCTATGAGAAAATGGTCCTACTATTCTCTGCTGGCCACCAGGGGGCGACTCCTCTCTGGTTGTATAGAAGTCTATGAGAAAATGGTCCTACTTCTCTCTGCTGGCCACCAGGGGGCGACTCCTCTCTGGTTGTATAGAAGTCTATGAGAAAATGGTCCCACATATCTTTTGATGTATTATCTCAGTAAACATTGTTTATGGTCTCAATCTCTAGTTTCAAGACTTCTTTAATACAGTGTGATGTTTATTAAATTATGGTCCGTTTTATCATGTTATTTTGTGATGTGAAACTCTATACAAACATAAAAATAATTAAATGCAAACATTTTAAATCCCTGCTTTAAACCCAGTTAATTAAATTTGGACGATGGAGTATATATTTTTGCACTTTTATTGCACTATTTAGTTTGTTTACCTCTTCATATGACATTTGTTTGTATTAAATGTAGTGAGGGGATTTTAACATGTCTGTGTTTTTATGCTGAAAACCACATGGTAAATTAAGATGAATTCAGTGACTTATTAGGTGACTGCGGTGTCTTTGCTTGAACTAAGCTAAGTTTGTCCTTGTAGATCACGTTTTCGAAAAGATACTCAACTCCTCCTCTGGTGAGCTGGCCGAGTCCAGGGACATTCTGCTCAACGTCGTCTGTCGACGCCTCTACAAGTATCTGGGCCAAACCCAGCCAAAGAAAGGCAGCGTCAACCGGGTGTGTGTTTGTCTTAATCTACTTTTTAAAGTGTACATCGTCAGCTAAAAATTATTCCAGTCGATGATGATTCTCCAAATTATTGACAATTCATTTTCAATAAATGATACTTGTTTGTGTCTGCAAAAAACTACTGGATATCCTGATTTGGATTTTTGTACAAAAGCTTTATGATATGATACCACCATGATAAAAAAGTAAGGTAATCTCATGTAATGAAATGAGCTTCATCACTTCTCCATCTTCCTCATCTACAAGGAGATGAGTCACATCTTCGAGGAAGAACTGGCTCGATCCAGACCAAGCGGCTCCCCGGACGTCGGTCTGCAGCGACAGGACTTTGTAGTCAGTGTGAGTGTTTAATTCATTCTTGTAAACAGCACTGTGCTTTTATTGATTTATTTATGATTAAATATGCATTTTTATATTAAGCTAATGCATTTGCTTTTAGATCATCTCTATGGACTACGGGATGAAGGAGGAAAACCCCATCAACAACATGCATTTCTATTCCAAGGCTGACCCAACCAAAGCCGTCAAGATCAGCAAGGACCTGGTCAGAGCTGCAGTTCACGGAAACCAAATCTTTATCCGTCTTTTCTTCGTTTTTGTCTTCGTCTGTAAAAAGATAAGCTGCCTTCTTTTTCGCCAGGTGTCTAAACTTCTGCCGGAGCAGTTTGCTGAGCAGCTGATCAGAGTCTACTGCAAGAAGACGGACGAGGGGAGTCTGGAGGCAGCCAAGAGACACTTTGAGCAGTGGTGCATGGACAAGAACTTCTCCAAGCCCACGGTAATATTTATGTGCAGGGATCCCCCCGGAGTCACAGGAGACGGTGGTGGGAAGCATTGAATAAGCATTAACTAGCACTCCAAGACAGCAATGGAAGGTGAACTGAGCATTGAGTCTCATTTGCTCTTCATGCTTTTTTTCTTTATTCACCCACAGTACGGGCTGAGCTGACTCCTCTGAAAGGCAGCTGGGCCGACCACGAGGGTGGGGAAGGGGAGCGTGATCGTGGAAACAACTAGAAGAAAGCCAAAGTTCAGCTTTACAAGTAAGAGGAAGCGATCGATCTCTGTCACATTCGGCAGACGAGACGGAGAAGATTATATTTTTCTACGAGGTGAGTGTTGAGCTCAGCAAATGAGGACGGGAAAGTAATATATAAACTCTATATTCTATATTCAGGGCTTGTACTCAGGATGCTTACATCAATATCTTACTAGTGGTTTTAGTTCAATCAGGTTTTTAATTTGGAGCTGCAGGTGTTTTAAGTGTATTCCTTGTTTCTGTCCAGTAACCGGCGATCATGTATTTACATCCTGAGCAGTAAATCATGGTCAGTAGAATGTATTGCTTTGAACATGTGAGCAGTATATATATATTTATATACATCTCATTTGTTTTGAACCAATTCAAAATGAAATACAAAAAACTTTTTTTCACAATGTACAGGGATGAAGGGGATGGTTGACAAACAGGGGTTAATGTTTACTTATTATTTATTTATTTATTTTGGTTACTTCATACATATGACTTGTATGTGTATATAAGTTGTATGTATATATGTCTGTATGCATGTCTAAAATGTCTAGGGTACGTCTGTGGGTAAATGTGGGTCTAATACAGTATGTAATAGTTATTGACACATTATCATTTTTATTATTGTTATTATAAGCAATGGCACTGACAGTAATAATAATGATAATAATTATTAATAATTAACCAATTATTAAATATGGAAGAAGGGTTATGGAGAAGGGGTGAGAGTAAATAAGTTATTCTTCTTCTCACTCCTTTCCGAGCTGTAAAGGAAAAAATTCGAAAAAATTGTTGGACATTCAAATTTTGCTTTATTATTTTCATTGCTCTGCAAATATTACCTGGAATGTCTAATTGTTTGACTTTCGATTTTGTTGTTGTTTTCATTCCTATTTTAATGTCTTTACTTGTTCGGAACAAATAAATAAAGTAAACTAAACTTTGCATGTTTATATTTTTCAGATGTGTCTTGTGTGGCGTTTTATTTATTGTTTTTACAGTAAATCGCTCAACTTTCCCACTATTTTATTTTCCTTACAACTTATAGATCTGTGCATTTTAAATATGATTTGATCTTGCCTGGAAACGTTTTAAAAATAAAACTCTTTTCTCTCCAGTTGTGTCCTGATGTAAGTACACTTCACCGCAATCAGATAAGTCAGAGACTTCCCTGAAATGTTAGGATGCTTTTACAATCCCAACAAATACACACAAAACATCAGTAAATGTATCAGAACCGCTTTACACTGGATGAACAAATAGGACAAATACGCCAATCCAGAAAGTGAAGGGATATATACGTATCTTATTTTTAAGATGTAATTGCATTGGATCATTAAAGAGTAATGTATAAATCAGTCAGTGATGGATATATGAACAAACCCCTCAGGTAAGTTTGGTGGATGAAAGAGCTGCTAAAGTGAAGATTTCTGGCTGATAGTCTAAGAAAAAAAAAAATCTTAAATATATACATGAAAGATATACATACACAGATATACACTGTAAAATGAAATACATTTTGAAGACACTACAGATGAATAGGGGAAAAGAAAAACATGACTTGGCAGCTATATGAGCAGGAAATGAAGGGACAAATATCATTTCTAAGCATCCACTAATGTAAATGAATCAGCTTGTTTTATTTATCTCAGTCTCCTGCAGTAACACTGAAACAACACAAGAGGGCGCTTTACACTCATGAGTCCCCGGGTGCAGTCGAATAGCCAAAAAATAAGGTCCTTACTCCTATTTCTTCTTTGGGGTTAAGGAAAGGCGATAGGAGAACTGAAAAGGATTTAGGAAAAGTCGACCGCGGTGCTCAGAGATTCCGACCGGACTTTCACTATCTACGTCATTATAATGTTGCTGATGATTGACAGCTGATGATCCGGTGATTGACGTGTGTCTGCGCTGGAGAAACTACAACAATGGACTACAAAAAGCTCGTCGTCCACTTCTCCCCATTTTATTGGTTTTATAAGCAGCTAGGTCAGTACTGCTGTTAGCCATTTTGGTGCCCTAAGCAGAATTCCTTTATGATGCCGCCCCTCCCCCAAAAAGTAGCAGTCTTGGGACGCCAGGTGGAGTAAAATGCACCCTAGGTCATTTCCACCAAGACATCCAGCCAAATACCCCCTCGGAAGCATTTTGAGCGATGGTCAACATTGGTCAAGATAGGGCTATCAGTATATCACAAAACAGGGGAGCGCACAGCAGTAGACATAATGGTGGCGAGACCCCGGTGCCTGCACAAGCCGTTCGTCATCATCATCATCACTGTCTTCATCATCTTTGCTCAACAGCTGCACCGGATTCCGCGTCCAACACCGGAACAGCGGGACACCGGGACCTCGTCGCTCAGACCAGCTGCAGCCCTAACTCCGGTTCCAGCTCGCGGCAAACTTGCGCGTTTCTGCTCGGACACAGACAACAAGTTGCCGAGGCATGAGACCGAACACGATCCCCAAAAGTGCATTATTTTTTTTTAAGATTTTTTCAGGCATAGACGCATTTTATAAGTAGTGGACATATATGAAAAACAGGAGAGATAACATGCAGCAAAAGACCTTCGGACGAGATCGCAGGGGTATGCTTACGTACGTTGAAGGCATGCGCTATAACCACTCCGCCATCTGCGTGCCTTAAAATTGCTGTTTTTCGGGTAGGGGCGGGGCATTATAAAGGAATTCTGCTTAGGGCACCAAAATGGCTAGTGGCGGTGCTAAAGACGCAACATAACTTCTAGAGATAAACTTTAGTTTAATCTTAAAACAAATACATGGCTTGTATCTGTAAACACAATGCAACCACCAATGACAATGTGGGTCAACATAGAGAAGACAAACCGGAACTTAGTCGATCTGCAGAGCTCGGTTTTTTGGATCACTTGCTGTGAAAGCAAACTGAACTGTGAAGAATTGAGCAACAGTGACATCTTGTGGCCATTTGGTGTAGTCAATTAAAAAAAGAAAGTGCTCATGTATCGGGGCAATAGTAAGGTTGTAGAAAGTACTTAACATTACTTTTTTCAGATACGCAAGTATGTGTACATCAACTTGAGAATAGAACGTCTTTACTTCTGACACCTGTCAGTCACCTTTAACCCCCCCTCCTGTTGATGCAAGAATCTGTCCAATCAATGAGTCCGTATAACGTCACGTTTACTCCTCTTAGTTCGTTAATAAGAAGTCGGTATGAACAGGACCCGGACCAGAACTATAATGGTCTCGGTCCGGACCAGAAACCCCCCCCCCTCCCGTCGTCGACGTCATCCGGCGTTTCGGTTTTCAACAACCAAAGGTACGTGTCCACAGGCAGCGGTGTTTCCCCGCGTTCCATTCAATAGGCTTGTTCAGGATGGTCTTGGCTTGACTTGACTTGACTTATCACGCCGACGCACTCCTTCAATCCGTCAATGGCAATTTACACATATTGAGTTACATGTCGTTAATCTGATGCACACGTGTGCTAAAACAAGCGTCGACCTGAAGTGAAACTAACGCTGAGAGTCTTCACTACTGCATTTCCGACCCTCCGTTTCCCTTCCAAATCGCTAAGACTTTCCTCAATACAACTGTATCGAAAACGGTAATGGCTCACAGTAATGAATGGTCGAAGACCAGGCAAAGCAACATCCAGCCAACATCACCCCCTCGAACATTTTGGATGATTGTCAAAGATTATGCTATCAGATATAGACCAGTATAGCAGTAGACATAATGTGCGAGACACCGGTCGAGAAAACAGGACGTCATGCCTCATCATGACACCAATATTTGCTCACGCGATGCGCACACGGTACCGTCGACAGCGTAACACTGAACCCACCGGGACCTCATAGCCGCCAGCTCAGCCAAAATCTTGGAGGGACTAGGTTAAAGAGGCAAGAACGATTACAAGGCACTATTGAATACAGGAGAGCTAGCGTGCGTGAGCATAAATGACAAGCATTCTGTTAAACAGTTGCTAGGCTTGGCTAACAATCCATGCTGCAAATGCTGACGGGAGTGGCATAAGACCTGCGTAGCACAATGTTGGTCTAAGGCAATACACTTGTTAATCTGTCAATAGGTCACGCAAACACTGTGGTCAACATGTAGGATCAACTTAGTTCGAACTAAGCAATGACTGGTGATGTTAGAATCAGTGAATACTAACTGCAATCTGGAAAGAGTAAACAATATCTTGTAGCACTTAGTCGGTTGCAAAAGAAGGTTGCTGAGATAGCAACTAGTAACTTGTAAGTATAACAATTTCAAAAGGATATTTTCATTCAACATTGAGAATAGACTTTAACGAACCTGCTATTACTCTGGAAGTCAGTCAAGACTTAACCATCGACGTCCTAAATATGGTCTTGATTACCTTTACTTGACTAAAGTAGCGTAAAGCCATCTGAATTGAATCTGAACATGCGTGCGTTTATGCAACTGAGTTACTCTATTCAAAGGAGTCCATGTTCATGAATGTGTAAGCTGAAGTTGTATTTGTCACGGGGCTTGGTCCGCACTCAGAATTGCATCAAATGAATCAAATATCCCTGTGAACTAATCGTTCTAAAGACAACTGTTCAGTGAAGTCAGGCTAACTTGGCTTACTTAAGTTGCTAATACCTAGAAAGATCAGTGTACTTGCTATTTTAAGTTGGACAACTTAAAAACATTAAGTAAACTCTACAAGTCGATACTAAACTTAAGGACTTTACTTACCTTTTTTAAGTGCGACCAGTTTTGGTAAGGGCAACTTTTCAAATCGAACAGTGTACAAAACGTTTGTTTGTATATATTTGATGTATCTGTGGTGTTTTGTGGTGTTCGGGTGCAGGGTGGGTCACTTGGCCGGGCAATTTGTTCAAGCCCTGAACCAGAGGCAGCCGGAGCTCAAGATCTCCCACAGAGACGTCCTGTGTGTGCAGATCGCTGGACTCTGCCACGACCTGGGTGAGTCCAACGCAGGGTTCAGGTTCTCGGGTTCTGGGGTTCTAGGGTTCAGGTTCTAGGGTTCTAGGGTGGTAGGGTTCTCGGGTTCTTGGGTTCTGGACCAATGGTTTCGTGAGACACCAAGGGGGTCGCAAGATGGTTTCATTACTTTGACTGAGATGTTCTTCTGGTAACATGGAAATGAAAGTATTGTCAAAATGAAGTTTGTACATGCAACAAAAATGTTTACTCATAAGTTACATGGAGATGACTTAGTTATCCTGCTTTTATCTAACAGTAAGCTTTTTCTGTAAAATCATATCATGGTTCTGTTCTTTTCGTCGTTCTTGCCGTGTCAAATCAACCATTTTTTATATTTCTTCATGTGCCAGGACACGGGCCGTTCTCCCATATGTTTGACGGGTTGTTCATCCCCAAAGCACGTCCAGGACTTAAATGGAAGGTAAGAAACAAATGTGATTTAATTTAGTGCTTTAGTTTCGATACGCAGTAAGTGTCAAACGAAACTTTAAGCCAAAATGAAAATACTTAAGGATTACATAAGGATTAGTTTCGTTCCTTGTTGGCCGATGATCTAAACCGCCTCTTTTTCAGTTGAAAAATGCAGAAAATCTGGAAGAGTCTCTTCTAGTTGTCTGACTGCTTGGTTCCCTCCCATGTGTTGTTGGTTATGATTCACCAGAAAAATATTTGGCAATAATTGGTAAACCAGGTTTCACAACAGCGACATATGAGCCCAGACATGGATGTGATCTTAACCAGTTACAGGAAGCAGGATTGTTTGAGAAGAACCAATTTGTTTGGTCCAAAAACACACCCAAGTTAACGTTATCCAATAACCATCAAAATGTGAGAAAGAAATGTTTTTATTGCATCACCGGATACTGAACCAAAGATAATCACCATGTAGCATGCTCTCTGTAGATTAGATTCAGTTTCCTTCTAGTGGAGGTCAACGGGAAGAAACCTCTGGAAATCCACATGACATAGACGACGTTTGATTCAGAGCCAAAAGGAACCTCTAAATCAAAATCATGAGTTGTGAGGTGTTTTAAGTTTGTTGATGGTGCCAAGGAAGTGATGGGGAGATATTCCTCATGAAGAGGAAACACTACAGGTGGACACAGTAAAAAAAAATTAAAAATTAAAAAAAAAACTTAGCATACAGTATCACCATGAATCTTCCCCACTTGAGTACGTGGATTTAGTTTCAGAAATGGGAACGTTGCAAATCCATGTTCAAGATTTTCATTTTGTTAACATTAGAATCAAATGTTTTTTCAGAGGAATTTTGGAGAACTCTTTGTATCCATAAATCAGAAAATACTGTCAACATATATATATATATTATATATTAAAAACAATTGAATATATATATATATATATATAAACAAATAAAAAAAACAATTTTCTCCATGTTATTAGTAATAAATGTTGTATAAATGAGGCTATGAAATATATATGAACAAAGCCTCTAGAAATGGTCAGAATAATGAGGAGGATGAAATGGAGATTTCTGGCTCAGAGTCTGAGAAAAGACCAATATTAAAGATATTCTCATTCACTGAGTGGTCATTGAGGTGCTTTTTAAAGGGACATGTCACCCAAAAATCTAAACTGTATCTGCCTTCTCTTGTCCTTGCTTCCTTTCAAGGAATAAATAAAGACCAGCAACATTTATTTCCAGAAATCCTGCCCCGGTTACTGAAGATAATCCACAGACTAGATTTTGGGGTGAACTTTCCCTTCAACAAGGTCAGCTTAGTTTTCTACTGTGGCTTTTATTCTTTTCTTATTCCCGCCATAAGTCACAAATGTCTGTTGAAATATAATTTCTATTTGGAAAAGAGAAGGAAAACAGATTCTCTTATTTTACAAAAATAGTTCACCGAAAGGTGTTTCTGAAAACATTTTAAGCGAGAAATAAGCTATGCAGTTGCTGAATCTGTCTATATATATTTTAGATCGACAACATTCAGTTTTTTGCATGTTGGCCCTGTGATAGACTGGCGTTCTGTCCAGAGTGTACCCGGCCTTCGCCCAATGACATCTGCGATCGCCCCCCCCGTGACCGATACAGGATAAGCGGTAGAAAATTGATGGATGGACTCATCAGTAGCCCTAATGGGGAACTAGCTAGCAGGAGCGGAGGGACTTCGCTCGCCCGATCAGCTGTTGAAGGCGACGTTGGAAGCACCACCGGCCAGAACCCGTCACCGCTCTTCACTCCACGTCACCGCCCGTCCGTCAACAACAATCATCTTGAATTCTCAAAGGCTGCTCTATTTTCACAAGACTGCTTTTCACTCAATCAAGCTTTTATTTTCTAAACTACACAAACCCTTGAAGCTTTACCCTAGTAAAGTTGTATTTGTTTCCACGGTGGGGCCATGGTTCATGACACTCAGAATTGATCAAATACAAATATCCCTGTGAACTAATCGTTCTAAAGACAACTGTTCAGTGAAGTCAGGCTAACTTGGCTTACTTAAGTTGCTAATACTTAGAAAGATCAGTGTACTTGCTATTTTAAGTTGGACAACTTAAAAACATTAAGTTAACTCTACAAGTCGATACTAAACTTAAGGAATTGACTTACCTTTTTTAAGTGCGACCAGTTTTGGTTAGGGCAACTTCTTAAATCGAACAGTGTACAAAACGTTTGTTTGTATATATTTGATGCATCTGTGGTGTTTTGTGGTGTTCGGGTGCAGGGTGGGTCACTTGGCCGGGCAATTGGTACAAGCCCTGAACCAGAGTCAGCCAGAGCTCCTCATCTCCCAAAGAGACGTCCTGTGTGTGCAGATCGCTGGACTTTGCCACGACCTGGGTGAGTCCCACGCAGGGTTCAGGTTCTCGGGTTCTGGGGTTCTAGGGTTCAGGTTCTAGGGTTCTAGAGTTCTCAGGTTCTCGGGTTCTAGGGTTCTGGACCAGGGGTTTCGGGAGACACCGAGGGGGTCGCAAGATGGTTTCATTACTTTGACTGAGATGTTCTTCTGGTAACATGGAAATGAAAGTATTGTCAAAATGAAGTCTGTACATGCAACAAAAATGTTTACTCATAAGTTACATGGAAATGACTTAGGTATCCTGCTTTTATCTAACAGTAAGCTTTTTCTGTGAAATCATATCATGGTTCTGTTTTTTTTCATCGTCAACCATTTTTTATATTTCTTCATGTGCCAGGACACGGGCCGTTCTCCCATATGTTTGACGGATCGTTCATCCCCAAAGCACGTCCAGGACTTAAATGGAAGGTAAGAAACAAATGTGATTTCATTTAGTCCTTTAGTTTCGATACGCAGTAAGTGTCAAACGAAACTTTAAGCCAAAATAAAAATACTTAAGGATTACGTAAGGATTAGTTTCTTTCCTTGTTGGCCGATGATCTAAACCGCCTATTCTTCAGTTGGAAAATGCAGAAAATCTGGAAGAGTCTCTTCTAGTTGTCTGACTGCTTGGTTCCCTCCCATGTGTTGTTGGTTATGATTCACCAGAAAAATATTTGGCAATAATTGATAAACCAGGTTTCACAACAGCGACATATGAGCCCAGACATGGATGTGATCTGAACCAGTTACAGGAAACAGGATTGTTTGAGAAGAACCAGTTTGTTTGGTCCAAAAATACACCCAAGTTATGGTTGTTGTTATCCAATAACCATCAAAATGTGAGAAAGAAATGTTTTTATTGCATCACAGATGAGACACACACCTTGTTGTTTTTAATGTAATTTTTGTATCCTGTATTTTTGTTGAATCACAATCAGAAAGGAGCTTATTGCCAAATACGTTTTCACATACAAGGAATTTGCCTTGGTCTTCAGTGCTCATGATATTTACAAAGAATAATCAATAAGCAAAGTACTGCAGTCAAGAACATAAATATAAAAAAACACTATATACATATGCACATCTCTAGCTCTATCTTTCACCATGATAAGGTGCTAGTCAGCTTTTTTGCTGATATTTACAATTATTCCAACTATGGAAATTCACTAAGATGAAACCCATTGGTTGTTTTTAATTGCCGGTCTCTCCTGGTCACTCCCAGTGTTTTTATCCACTATAACTGTTTGTTTCCTGCTCCACCAGATGGTCAAAGCAGTAAATACTTTAGTTTCTTTTTGCAGTCGTAATTAATGTCATTTGACTTGCAAGCCTGGTAATCAGGTGCAGCCATGAAGTGACCTAAATGTAAATGTAAGTGTGCGCGTGATTGTATGAAGGAGAGCGCCTGTCAATCATCCTCTAGTGGCAGCCCGCCAAGCGTGCAATACTGGGAAGCGGCCGTCCACTCGCGTTTAAAATCGCCCCTGTGGACACGTACCTAATGAATGGTACGCGGGGAAACACCGCTGCCTGTGGACACGTACCTTTAAGGTACCTTTAAGGTACGTGTCCACAGGGGCGTACCTTGACTCGTTGCTCAATATGTGTGGCTCTGTCTCCACGTGCCAGCCATTGGGGAGCGACCTGCGTCAAGTTACCTAACAGCCAGATATATATACCGGAAGCGATGTGTTTTACTTGTAGAAATAAAATCATGAAGTATTCGGGAGAGTTGAGGTTTACTGAAGCTGAAATTACTTGTTTTTAATTTACAGCGGCGAAGCAAGTAAACGACTGTTTAAAGTAAAAGTCTAGTCTAGTCAGAGTTTTCTTGGTATTTAAGATGAAATATGCAATTTTGGAAGGCGATCATTTAAATAGGTGCTTTGAAGATGACTTGTTTTTCCTCATCATTTGTTTTATTCGGATCACTATAGAGGTCGTGTTTTTTACACTCACACTTACACTAGATATTTATTGTAGCCTACTGGCTGCTTTCAGAATTTTCCAAACTTAACATAGGCTAACATTTGTATTAATTAATGACTTCACCTAAAATATATACATAGATAAATTATTGTGTATTTCCCCCAGATCTTCATTGCTGCATTGTAACTTACATATTCGGAATACAATTTAAAGACAATATTTAAATAACATAAAATATATACAATTTAACAAAAATATGTGACCTGAATGTTTTAATTTTGGTTAATGAATTTAGAAACATCAAGGCACTTTAAATTATATAAAATAATAATATACTAACAAAAATAATAGAGTATAGATAAAGTAATGGGAAATAAACAATGACTCATCAGTAGGGGCTGCACGGTGGTGTAGTGGGTAGCACTCTTGCCTCACAGCAAGAGAGTCGCGGGTTCGATTCGATTCCCGGGTTGGGCCCGGGTTCCTTCTGTGTGGAGTTTGCATGTTCTCCCCGTGTAAGCGTGGGTTCTCTTCGGGTTCTCCGGCTTCCTCCCACAGTCCAAAGACATGCAGGATGGGGATAGGTTAATTGATGACTCTAAATTGCCCGTAGGTGTGAACGTGAGTGTGAATGGTTGTACATGTTGGCCCTGTGATGGACTGGCGTCCTGTCCAGGTGAACCCTGCCTTCACCCAATGACAGCTGGGATCGGCTCCAGCCTCCCCGTGACCCTGAATACAGGATAAGCGGTAGAAAATGGATGGATGGACTCATCAGTAGCCCTAATGGGGAACTAGCTAGCAGGAGCGGAGGGACCTTTGTCGACTTTTATTTTGAAAAACAGTCACCGGAAGCATCATCCGTGTTTCCGTTTAGCTTGACACGGCCGGCGTCGAAACAAAACCCCGGGTATTTTTCGCCGGCCGGTGTCTTTTTCTGCGGAGCGGCCCGATCAGCTGTTGAAGGCGACGTTGGAAGCACCGCCGGCCGGAACCCGTCACCGCTCTTCACTCCACGTCACCGCCCGTCCGTCAACAACAACATGGACATGCCACTGTCGGAGGAGTCCGGACACAAGGTTACGAGTCAAAAAGCTGGATCTGGTGTTGATGTTTGAAATAGATAACAAATACGTACATTCATGTTGTTGTTTTTTCAATGTTAGAATGACTCACACTAACACAGCTCATTCATTCATTGTATCTCTTTTATTGTAAATGAGTTAACACCGGCAGTGGATCAGTTTCGGCAAAATGGCAAATGCAGGTTCCCAGCTTTTTTTATCGACCTCCCAGAGACAAACACACAGACTGCCTGCATGTGCTTTAAATGCGATGGTGAGGTTGGTCTCTCAGCTGCTCATGCCCTTTCCCGTCCTCCAGGTGTTTAACGATCCCATCCACGGCCACATGAAGCTGCACCCCCTTCTCGTCCGCATCATCGACACCCCTCAGTTCCAGAGACTCCGGCGCATCAAGCAGCTCGGAGGGGCCTACTTCGTCTTCCCCGGGGCGTCGCACAACCGCTTTGAACACAGTATCGGGTACGTCCTCTCGTCTCCTGTCCAACGCAGAGAGAAAGTAAAAGCAAAGTCTGCAGGTTGCAATAAAGACTCATACCTAACGTGTAATAAAAGTGATGCAATGATACAACGTTTCATCTCAGTAAGCAAGTCTGCGTTTCTTGAACCATGGCCCATCATGGAAACAAATCCGACTTTACAATAAAAGTATTTAGAAATTGTGACACAAACATTTGGAATTATACACAAAGAGGCTGTTTGCAATCATCTTGAATTCTCAAAGGCTGCTCTATTTTCACAAGACTGCTTTCACTCAATCAAGCTTTTATTTTCTAAACTAGACAAACCCTTGAAGCCCTTTGAAGACACAACGTTGGTACTGGAACACATTTATTTGTGGCATCACAATGATCACGGATCTGGGTGTTACAGGAAACACCCAGGACTTTATAAATAAGGGTGGCGTTCTTCTTCTTTGTGTTTCAGGCTACAATGTTTGTACAGAGTATCTGCCTTCTCTTTCCATGTGTACAAAACTTACATGTGCACTGATGCAGTGACAAAAGTCAAGACAAACAGCCTCTTTGTGTATAAATCCAAATGTTTGTTTCACAATTTCTAAATGCTTTTATAGTAAAGTTGTATTTGTTTCCACGGTGGGGCCATGGTTCACGACACTCAGAATTGATCAAATACAAATATCCCTGTGAACTAATCGTTCTAAAGACAACTGTTCAGTGAAGTCAGGCTAACTTGGCTTACTTAAGTTGCTAATACTTAGAAAGATCAGTGTACTTGCTATTTTAAGTTGGACAACTTAAAAACATTAAGTAAACTCTACTAGTCGATACTAAAGACTTTACTTACCTTTTTTAAGTGCGACCAAGGGCAACTTTTCAAATTGAACAGTGTACAAAACGTTTGTTTGTATATATTTGATGGATCTGTGGTGTTTTGTGGTGTTCGGGTGCAGGGTGGGTCACTTGGCTGGGCAATTGGTACAAGCCCTGAAACAGAGGCAGCCGGAGCTCCTCATCTCCCACAGAGACGTCCTGTGTGTGCAGATCGCTGGACTCTGCCACGACCTGGGTGAGTCCCACGCAGGGTTCAGGTTCTGGGGTTCTGGGGTTCTAGGGTTCTAGGGTTCTAGGGTTCAGGTTCTAGAGTTCTAGGGTGGTAGGGTTCTCGGGGTCTGGGTTCTGGACCAGGGGTTTCGGGAGACACTGAGGGGGTCGCAAGATGGTTTCATTAATGGAAATGAAAGTATTGTCAAAATGAAGTCTGTACATGCAACAAAAATGTTTACTCATAAGTTACATGGAAATGACTTAGGTATCCTGCTTTTATCTAACAGTAAGCTTTTTCTGTAAAATCATATCATGGTTCTGTTCTTTTCGTCGTTCTTGTCAAATCAACCATTTTTAATATTTGTTCATGTGCCAGGACACGGGCCGTTCTCCCATATGTTTGACAAGTCGTTCATCCCCAAAGCACGTCCAGGACTTGGATGGAAGGTAAGAAACAAATGTGATTTAATTTAGTCCTTTAGTTTCGATACGCAGTAAGTGTCAAACGAAACTTTAAGCCAAAATAAAAATACTTAAGGATTACGTAAGGATTAGTTTCTTTCCTTGTTGGCCGATGATCTAAACCGCCTCTTTTTCAGTTGGAAAATGCCGAAAATCTGGAAGAGTCTCTTCTAGTTGTCTGACTGCTTGGTTCCCTCCCATTTGTTGTTGGTTATGATTCACCAGAAAAATATTTGGCAATAATTGGTAAACAAGGTTTCACAACAGCGACATATGAGCCCAGACGTGGATGTGATCTGAACCAGTTACAGGAAACAGGATTGTTTGAGAAGAACCA
This sequence comes from Chelidonichthys spinosus, assembly GCA_029853015.1. Taxonomy (NCBI): domain Eukaryota; kingdom Metazoa; phylum Chordata; class Actinopteri; order Perciformes; family Triglidae; genus Chelidonichthys; species Chelidonichthys spinosus. Next base: position 10,892,409 of record CM056835.1, read on the forward strand.
GTTTATTTGGTCCAAAAATACACCCAAGTTATGGTTGTTGTTATCCAATAACCATCAAAATGTGAAAAAGAAATGTTTTTATTGCATCACAGATGAGACACACACCTGAAAATAATCTTAAATAAGATGATAAGAAATCATAAGTGTCATCATAAGAATCATAACTGCATTATTTTTTTTTTTTTGTTTTTAATGTAATTTTTGTATCCTGGGTCTTCAGTGCTCATGATATTTACAAAGAATAATCAATAAGCAAAGTACTGCAGTCAAGAACATGAATATAAAAAAACACTATATACATATGCACATCTCTAGCTCTATCTTTCACCATGATAACGTGCTAGTCAGCTTTTTTGCTGATATTTACAATTATTCCAACTATGGAAATTCACCAAGATGATGTTTTTAATCCCCGGGTCTCTCCTGGTCACTCCCCGTGTTTTTATCTACCATGACTGTTTGTTTCCTCCACCAGATGGTCAAAGCAGTAAATACTTTAGTTTCTTTTTGCAGTCGTAATTGATGTCATTTGACTTGCAAGCCTGGCAGCCGAGGGCTCGTTTGGTCATTACGCCTTCTAGACAGATAAGCGGTGCTGATAACGGCGACGGGGCACATGGTCGTTCTGTGAGTTGTGACCACAGACGGCAAGCGTGAGATAAGACGTTGTATCCCGCTGTTTCACCGGAGATAAGCTTAATTTATGAGTCATCGAGCTTTCTTTTCCAACCCGGGGTTTAAGTACGAGTCTGTTGGTGTTGCAGCATGAGACGGCCTCCCTCAAGATGTTTGACCACATGGTGGAAAGCAACGACCTGAAGCCAGTGATGGAGCAGCACGGCCTGGAGCTGCCTGAGGACCTGGACTTCATCAAGGAGCAGATCGGCGGCCCACCGGACACGGATGCAGCTCACGGCATGGTGAGCCGCCAGGTCTGCCTGTGGGATGTAGCGTCCTGGGAAAAACCTGGAAAACCGTTGACCGGTCATTTAAAAAACACATGAAAAATGAGAAGAAAAAAATAGTGATTACAACTTTCTCCTAGTCTGTTTCAGAGCTCTGAAAAACAGATTCTAAAAGCATCTGAAAGGGCGGCGTTATGTTTGGGATCATAATATTTATGGGTGTGAGTATTTTGGTTAATAACCCCAGGTCATGTGGTGTCACATGCAGGTTTGATGACATCGCATCATGTTGCTTTCTTCCCAAACCTGTGTAGTGGGCTGATTCAGTTTTAAAAGTTACTTCTAAAACCTACAAACCCAGAACACACAGGAGCCCTGATGACACCAAACAGTCATACGTGAATGCAAAGCAGATTAAATAAACAGTCAATTTAAATAAGTTCAACCTCAACCGTTCAAGTTTCAAATGAGATATTACAGCAAAAGAAAAATAAAGTTCAATTCAAGTTCCCTTTTCTGGTTTTAATTTTCAGTTAATTCAACAGAATACTCCAGATGAACTTAGCTTAGTTAGCTTGTTTCTGGTGATAATATTGAACAGGAAGTCAAAAACAATGAATGGTGGCCGATCGTCGGCTGAACACCGGCAATGCTGCATTGCTGAGGTGCCGTTGCATGAAAACGTCGCAGCAGCTCACAGTGGTGTGGTTGTTAAAAACAATCCGTCATTCAGGATTTCGTCCAGGAGTTAAAGGAATGCGTGTGTGTGTGTGTGTGTGTCTTTACTTCATATGCATTAAACATCATGGCCAAGCTTACTGTGGTTTGGTGTTCCTCTCAACAGTCCTTCCTCTATGAGATCGTTGCTAACAAAATAAACGGCATTGATGTGGACAAGTGTGACTACTTTGCCAGGTGGGGCTTCGTGATCTGGTGACGTTGGATATTGTTTGTATTGATCCATGTTAGTTTGCCGATCACGCTTGCCTTTGCTCGTCTCAGGGACTGCTACCACCTCGGCATCCAGAATAACTTCGACTACCGCCGCTTCCTGATGTTCGCCCGGGTGTGTGAGGTGGACGGCCAAAAGCACATCTGCACTCGAGACAAGGTATGTTGTCACATATGCTTGTTGAAAAAGCAACTTGTCTATATGCAACAAATCAAACGAAACGGTGAACCAAAATAAGAATACTTATTATATATACGAATTAGTTCTCGTACCAGCGGAGTTTCTTTCCTTGTTGGCCGATTACTTCTTTACTTCAAGTTGTTGCAAAGGCCGGTTATCTAAATCGGATAGACGATAAATATATAAATAAATATAAATGAACAGTTGTTTATTTCAGGGTACTTTTATTTCATAATTCCACCTTTATTTATTTCAGGAGACTTATGTGCTGATGCAGCATTTAGTTATTTACGTGTACTTTTATTGCATAATGCAACATGTGTTCAATTATTTAAGGGAACTTATATTTCATAATTCCACCTTTATCAATTCAGGGGGCTCTTCTAAGAGGAACCAGTGACATTTCTAAGTGAGCCAACAGTTGTGGAATAAGTTACGGACACAACGTTCCATTAGTTTATTATCAGGTTGGCTACTATCGGAGTCCAGGTCCACGTTCTAATGAGCTGTAAAATCAAAATGCCGTTAACTTGTTCTAACAGGAGGTGCACAACCTGTACGAGATGTTCCACACCAGGAACAGCCTCCACAGAATAGCCTACCAGCACCCAGTGGCCAACATCATCGAGACCATGTGAATAGCCGGTCGTTGTCTTTACATCACGATTCGCCGTCCCTCGTACAATACGCAGCAGAATGGTTTGAAAATGACATGTTTGGTTTTAACCAGGATCACAGAGGCCTTCTTAAAAGCAGACGGGCACATCCAGATAGAAGGTTCGGGGGAGCCGATGTTGACTCTGTCCACATCCATTGATGACATGGTGGCCTACACCAAGCTGACAGGTCTGTAGAAACCCTTCAGACACAGGGAAGAGGTGGGCAATCCGGTTCTGAAGAGTGAAGCCAAGGCTGAAGTGCCTTAAACTGTCATTCTCCCTGCTGGCCACCAGGGGAACTCCTCTCTGGTTGTATAGAAGTCTATGAGAAAATGGTCCTACTACTCTCTGCTGGCCACCAGGGGGCGACTCCTCTCTGGTTGTATAGAAGCCTATGAGAAAATGGTCCCACATATCTTTTGATGTATTATCTCAGTAAACATTGTTTATGGTCTCAATCTCTAGTTTCAAGACTTCTTTAATACAGCGTGATGTTTATTAAATTATGGTCTGTTTCATCATGTTATTTTTTGATGTGCAACTCTATACAAACATAAAAGTAATTAAATGCAAAAACTTTAAATCCCTGCTTTAAACCCAGTTAATTAAATTTGGATGATGGTGTATACTTTCGCACTTTTATTGCACTATTTAGTTTGTTTACCTCTTCATATGACATTTGTTTGTATTAAATGTAGTGAGGGGATTTTAACATGTCTGTTTTTATGCTGAAATCCACATGGTAAATTAACATGAATTCAATGACTTATTAGGTGACTGCGGTGTCTTTGCTTGAACTAAGCTAAGTTTGTCATTGTAGATCACGTTTTCGAACAGATACTCAACTCCTCCTCTGGTGAGCTGGCCGAGTCCAGGGGCATTCTGCTCAACGTCGTCCGTCGACGCCTCTACAAGTATCTGGGCCAAACCCAGCCAAAGAAAGGCAGCGTCAACCGGGTGTGTGTTTGTCTTAATCTACTGTGTACATCGTCAGATAAGAATTATTCCAGTCGATGATGATTCTCCAAATTATTGACAATTCACTTTCAATAAATTATACTTGTTTGTGTCTGCAAAAAACTACTGGATATCCTGATTTGGATTTTTGTACAAAAGCTTTATGATATGATACCACCATGATAAAAAAAAAGTAAGTTAATCTCATGTAATGAAATGAGCTTCATCACTTCTCCATTTTCCTCATCTACAAGGAGATGAGTCACATCTTCGAGGAAGAACTGGCTCGATCCAGACCAAGCGGCTACCCGGACGTCGGTCTGCAGCGACAGGACTTTGTAGTTAGTGTGAGTGTTTAATTCATTCTTGAAACACTGTGCTTTTATTGATTTATTTATGATTAAATATGCATTTTTATATTAAGCTAATGCATTTGCTTTTAGATCATCTCTATGGACTACGGGATGAAGGAGGAAAACCCCATCAACAACATGCATTTCTATTCCAAGGCTGACCCAACCAAAGCCGTCAAGATCAGCAAGGACCTGGTCAGAGCTGCAGTTCACGGAAACCAAATCTTTATCCGTCTTTTCTTCGTTTTTGTCTTCGTCTGTAAAAAGATAAGCTGCCTTCTTTGTCGCCAGGTGTCTAAATTTCTGCCGGAGCAGTTTGCTGAGCAGCTGATCAGAGTCTACTGCAAGAAGACGGACGAGGGGAGTCTGGAGGCAGCCAAGAGACACTTTGAGCAGTGGTGCATGACAAGAACTTCTCCAAGCCCACGGTAATATTTATGTGCAGGGATCCCCCGGAGTCACAGGAGACGGTGGTGGGAAGCATTAAATAAGCATTAACTAGCACTCCAAGACAGCAATGGAAGGTTGAACTGAGCATTGAGTCTCATTTGCTCTTCATGCTTTTTTTCTTTATTCACACACAGTACGGGCTGAGCTGACTCCTCTGAAAGGCAGCTGGGCCGACCACGAGGGTGGGGAAGGGGAGCGTGATCATGGAAACAACAAGAAGAAAGCCAAAGTTCAGCTTTTTAAGTAAGAGGAAGCGATCGATCTCTGTCACATTCGGCAGACGAGACGGAAAAGATTATATTTTTCTATGAGGTGAGTGTTGAGCTCAGCAAATGAGGACGGGAAAGTAATATATAAACTCTATATTCTATATTCAGGGCTTGTACTCAGGATGCTTACATCAATAGCTTACTGGTGGTTTTAGTTCAATCAGGTTTTTAATTTGGAGCTGCAGGTGTTTTAAGTGTATTCCTTGTTTCTGTCCAGTAACCGGCGATCATGTTTTTACACCCTGAGCAGCAAATCATGGTCAGTAGAATGTATTGCTTTGAACATGTGAGCAGTATATTTATATTTATATACATCTCATTTGTTTTAAGGGGGGGGGGGGGGGGGGCTTTTAATATAGTACTTTGAAGTGGTTGTGTTTACTTTGCACGTTTATATTTTTCAGATGTGTGTTGTGTGGCGTTTTATTTATTGTTTTTACAGTAAGTCGCTCAACTTTCCCACTATTTTATTTTCCTTTCAACTTATAGATCTAATAATAATAATAATAATAATAATAATAATCATCATCATCATATAATAATAATCAATAATAATAAGATCTGTGCATTTTAAATATGATTTGATCTTGCCTGATTGTGATTAAGAGAAGAAAGCAAAGAAATGCAGTGAGTTGTTGGAGACCTGTGAATCCTGTTGAAAAGGGGCTGGAAACTGTTTAAAATAAAACTCCTTTCTCTCCAGTTGTGTCCTGATGTAAGTACACTTGTTGAACACCAGAGGGCAGCTGCACTCAGTTAAGTCAGAGACTTCCCTGAAATGTTAGGATGCTTTTACAATCACAACAAATACACACAAAACATCAGTAAATGTATCAGAACTGCTTTACACTGGATTAACAAATAGGACAAATACTTCAATCCAGAAAGTGAAGGGATATATAAGTATCTTATTTTTAAGATGTAATTGCATTGGATCATTAAAGAGTAATGTATAAATCAGTCAGTGATGGATATATGAACAAACCCCTCAGGTAAGTTTGGTGGATGAAAGAGCTGCTAAAGTGAAGATTTCTGGCTGATAGTCTAAGAAAAAAAATATCTTAAATACTGTATATACATGAAAGATATACATACACAGATATACAAATTAAATACATTTTGAAGACACTACAGATGAAAAGGGGAAAAGAAAAACATATGATATCGGTGAGCTTCTTGGCAGCTATATGAGCAGGAAATGAAGGGACAAATATAATTTCTAAGCATCCACTAATGTTAATGAATCAGCTTGTTTTATTTATCTCAGTCTCCTGCAGTAACACTGAAACAACACCAGAGGGCGCTTTACACTCATGAGTCCCTGGGTGCAGTCGAATAGCCAAAAAATAAGGTCCTAACTCCTATTAGGCAATAGGAGAACTGAAAAGGATTTAGGAAAAGTCGACCACGGTGCTCAGAGAATCCGACCGGACTTTGACTATCTACGTCATTATAATGTTGCTGATGATTGACAGCTGATGATCCGGTGATTGACGTGCGTCTGCGCTGGAGAAACTACAACAATGGACTACAAAAAGCGCGTCGTCCACTTCTCCCCATTTTGTTGGTGTTATAAGCAGCTCGGTCAGTACTGCTGCTAGCCATTTTGGTGCCCTAAGCAGAATTCCTTTATGATGCCTCCCCTCCCCCGAAAAGTAGCAGTATTGGGACGCCAGGTGGAGGAGTGGTTAGAGCGTATGCCATGTACTTACGTAGACGCCGCCGACCCCGGTTTGAATCCCGTCCTAAGGTCTTTTGCTGAATGTCACATCTCTCTCTCTCCTCTGTTTTTCCATATCTGTCCACTTCTAATAAAAGGCGTCTATGCCTGAAAAACACTTTAAAGTGATGGTTCGGAGTAAAATGCACCCTAGGTCATTTCCACCAAGACATCCAGCCAAATACCCCCTCGGAAGCATTTTGAGCGATGGTGGACATTGGTCAAGATAGGGCTATCAGTATATCACAAAACAGGGGAGAGACAGCAGTAGACATAATGGTGGCGAGACCCCGGTGCCTGCACAAACCGGACCGTTCATCATCATCATCATCACCGTCTTCATCATCTTTGCTCAACAGCTGCACGGATTCCGCGTCCAACACCAGAACGGCGGGACACCGGGACCTCGTCGCTCAGACCAGCTGCAGCCCCAACTCCGGTTCCGGCACGAGACCAGGCACGAGCCACGCACAAGCAGAACATGATCCCCACGAAAAGTGCATTATTTTTTTCAAAGATTTTTTCAGGCATAGACGCATTTTATAAGTAGTGGACATATATGAAAAACAGGAGAGATAACATGCAGCAAAAGACCTTCGGACGAGATCGCAGGGGTATGCTTACGTACGTTGAAGGCATGGGCTATAACCACTCCGCCACCTGCGTGCCTTAAAATTGCTGTTTTTCGGGTAGGGGTGGGGCATTATAAAGGAATTCTGCTTAGGGCACCAAAATGGCTAGCGGCGGTGCTAAAGACGCAACATTCTAGAGATAAACTTGAGTTTAATCTTAAAACAAATACATGGCTTGTATCTGTAAACACAATGCAACCCCCAATGACAATGTGGGTCAACATAGAGAAGACAAACCGGAACTTAGTCGATCCGCAGAGCTCGGTTTGTTGGATCACTTGCTGTGAAAGCAAACTGAACTGTGAAGAATTGAGCAACAGTGATATCTTGTGGCCATCTGGTGTAGTCAGTTAAAAAAAGAAAGTGCTTATGTATCGGGGCAATAGTAAGGTTGTAGAAAGTACTTAACCATACTTTTTTCAGATAAACGAGTATGTGTACATCAACTTGAGAATAGACCGTCTTTACTTCTGACACCTGTCAGTCACCTTTAACCCCCCCTCCTGTTGATGCAAGAATCTGTCCAATCAATGAGTCCATATAATGTCACGTTTACTCCTCTTAGTTCGTTAATAAGAAGTCTATGTGAAAAGCCGTGAAATGCATTCTGGAAGCGTTGTGGCGAATGTCGAGAGACGGCGCGCGAGTTGGCCGCTCCTCATTTGCATAAAGTTGAAGTCAAATCTACTTTATGCTAATCAGAGGCGCCGGGCTCGACTTGCCGCCTCGCAAACGCTCGCGAACGGTCGCGAAAATCTTCTAAACTGAATGTTGTCGATCTAAAATAAAGGCAGATTCAGCAACTGCATAGCTTATTTCTCGTTTAAAATGTTTTCAGAAACACCTTTCGGTGAACTATTTTCGTAAAATAAGAGAAAGTTTCCAAATGAGCCGCCATGGTGGTCGACACGGAAGCGGCCGTCCACTCGCGTTTAAAATCGCCCCTGTGGACACATACCTTTAGAGAGAGAGGAGCAGGGGAGGAGCTTAGCACCTAATGACAGAAGCATGTCATCACTCACCAATGCAGTAGACAACCCCAAATGATCAACTCGACTGCGGTGGAGACGCCGGATCTATTAAAGAGCGACGGTTTTAATGAAATGAAAAACGGAAAAATATACGCAAAACAGGACGGCAGCAAAGAAATGTCTTTAGGCTTAATTACCTTCTTTCTTTCTCTCTCTCACACACACACACACACACACACACACGCACACACACACACGCACACACACACACCTGTGCTCTGACGCTATTGGCAGACACAACAACCTGGAAGTGGGCGGGCCGAAGAGGCAGGAAGCGAGAGGTTGGGAGGAGGGACACGGCCTACTTTTATCCCCTTGGTAAGGGCAGTGATTGGCTAATAAACCAGAGGGGCGGTGGTGCAGCCAAACTAGGTTTAATAGGGCAATAGTGCCTCGTACCACTACATTATTAATAATAATAAACAATTTATGTTCTAAACATTTCTAATGCACATGCTTGTTTTCCTACAGAAATCATACTTTTCTTGGTGTTTTTTCTTACTCGTCACATTGTTGTCCTGAGACAAAAATTAAAATGAAGCTTATGGGGTTTCGGTGAATTTCTAGATACATTATCAGGAGACCCTAAATCTAATTTAATATAATTTAATATATTTTCCCCCCCCAGAAATCATCCTTGATGCGACAGAGGTAAGCCCATCCACCTGACAGTGTGAAGCTGCTGGGACTTGATCATCTTCCATCAGCGTAGAGGACTTAAGCTGCTACAGACAGAAAGAAGCAGATGCAGTCAGGGCTAGGGTAGAACGTTTATTAGAATTTGCGATTAGCGATGTAACATTCACCTACATGGCGCAAAAAGAAGTCATGAATATGCTAAAAGCAAGTATGCACGCCTTTATTGAAATGAGCCCACCCCCCATCATCGGGGGATGATATATCGGGAACCCATTGACACACCTCCACATGGTTGAACAGGGTGGACTGCACAGAAGCCTTTCGCCCAAATGACACAGTAAACAATAAGTAGAAAATCAACAGAGTATATATCAAATATTTAGATAAAAATTCAAAGAAATTCAAAAAAGTCCGAAGAGCACTGGATATTCAGATAGTGAAGCAGAAAGACAAAGTAAAAATCATAATAATGCACTGCACTGCACCCGTAATAGTCGTGTGGTTCTTCTCTACAGTACTAAGTTGGCAGAAAAAGGTGCATGGCTTTTGTATTCAAATGAATCGCTGTTTTCAGCTGAAACAATGCAGGGAGATGATCAGCTGTGGATGCATTTATTTTTTACAGAGAAGTCCTCGTGAATCAATGAACATAACAATCAACAGAACCCAGTGGTTAAGAGGTCAGTTTGTAAATAAGAGTCAAAACTTGGCAACATTGAGATTCTGTTAAAGGAAAGAAAGAAAAAAAAAAGAGAAAAGAAAGCAACGATAATGTTGTATCGCTGTACCAGAGTGGTGATATTTAATAGCATGTCATGCTCCGTTAGTGAAGTCCTTTTAAACGTGGGAGAAACTGTCCCACTTAGACGCCGGCCATTTTGGGTCTGGCCTGAGCTTTAATGTGCAGGAAGGGAGAAGGTGAGCTCAGCGAAAGGCAGTAGTCATAGTTGAGGTGAATACAATAATGTCGATGGTGAGGATCCATGGTTGATAATGGTAAAAGATGGGAGGTTCATGCAGCTGGGGTCAGAGGTCGAGGAGGGTTCTCCGCCACACTGGGGCCCCTGCCTCGCCGTGCTTTAGGTAGGACACAAGACTGGGGACGAGCAACAGTGGATCACACGTTAGATATGATGAGGTTACATTCATTCTTGTAGGAATAAGAGGAAGTTGTATTTCACAATAACTGAAATAATTCTGTCATTTTCACCATTGGTGGTTTGCGTTTTTGTTTACCTTTCAATATGTAGTCGGTTAGCAGTGTAGGCACCTTCTCACTGTCCTCCTTCATGGCATAAAGAACTACAGGGAAATAGAAAACACCTATCAACACTGGCCATACACTTAGTAGTAATAATAATAATTCTTCTTATTATTAGTATGATTATTTGCCTTTGCTAGAAGTGTTCTAGGCTGGATACTAACTTTTTGTGAGCATCTGCAGGTCTTCAACAGATGGAAGGGTGCCTTTCTTCTCATATGGAATAACCGTGTTTAGATACTGAAGACAGAGAGGGTCAATGTTCACACACAGAACATAATCCCAGATTTAAATGTTGAACATTTTGAGGAAAGATTGTGTTTCTTGCCAAGAGTGAGATGAAAGGATCACTGCACTCTCATATTAATGTTAAATATCAATATGTAGCCAGGAGATTATGTTAGCCTGAAGGCTACTAAACAGCTAGTGCTTCTTGTTCAGTACCAGGCTGCTAAGCTAAGCTAACCAGCTGGTTGTAGAGCTTTTGTGAATAAAAGATAACGTGTATTTGCTTCCCTTTAAAATGCAGTGGCTTGTAAGTCTGCTTCAGCTACATTCTCTGATACATAAGGCCAGATATTGATAAACAAATAACCTGTGTGAGTTACTTTGTTTGTGGACATGTTTTATTGATTTGCTGGGAAATACTGCTGCCCAATGTCTAGTGTCCCTCTCATCACGTAACCATTATGTTTGTATGTTGAAGTAGCATCTGACCTCTGACCTTACCTGTTTCTCATTCCCCGTGCTTCCAAATGTCTGTCTGATGCCCGTCTGCAGGATGTTCGACAGGCCCTCCATGCTGAAACGCTGCAGGTCACAACCAGGACACAGAAACAGACCGTTACCACCAGTTACATCTGACTTTACAGTACACACACACACACACACACACACACACACTGAACCAGTGAGATACTGACAGTTTTATTGTTTACGTTGCATCTTTACACCCATGCAGCCTCAGGTACCAAGTCAAGTCAAGCTGCAGCAGCAGCTTTGCATGGTGGGAAAACCCATTAGGTTGTTCCCCTGTTACTGGAGAGGTAGACTGGACTGGGCTGTTACTGTATGCAGACAACTGGTCACTTAAGGATGTTTCCAGGAAGCTACTTAAGAGGCTAATGGGCATTATGCAACCAGTCAGAGGGAGGAAGAGGCAGCGCTGGCTGGCACCGTGCTTCTGAGTTAACTCAACACAAACCGCCGCGCACGTTTGTAACTCGCCGTCTTCTTAGTTAATCCGGCCCACTGTGGAATAATTCACTTTGTTATAGTGACAATGATGAGAGCACTGGTAGGCAAAACCCTTGTAAACACACACAAGCACACACACAGACACACACACACACACTGACACACACTGACACACACATAAATGCATGTTACTAACTAACAGGAGTCTTTGTGGAGCTGGATCGTGGTTATACCTTCTGTCATTGTGGCCCAGCTAGACACCCACTGCTGCTTAGTCATATTTCTAATATTTAACATATATGCTTTATTCTTTGTTATTATTTTATTTTACTTTATTATTGCTATTAGTATTAGTATTGTTATTATTATTACTATACCATATCCACTGCAGCTGTTTTCTTTTCGTAGTGATCATCTTTAACTATTATTTCTGCCCTTCCTGTTATTACTGCTCTGATTACATAAATGAGTTCTATGAGTTGATTGACTGTGTTGTTTGTTTATCTTCTGTCCATCCTGTAGAGGATCCTCCTCTGTTTCACTACTAAACGGGTTCTTTCAGGAGTTTTTCCTCCTTGGACTGAGGGTCCCGGGACAGAGGATGACAGATGAAAGCCTGAGTCTAATTAGTCATTTGGGGTTGTATAAATACAATTAAAATTAATGTATATAATGTAAAGATGTGTATAGCTAATAGGCCCGTGCCTCTCACCTTGACAGGCATGGTCCCGGTCTTCTCCGTGTGGCCCGTGGAAGCCGTGTTCCCTCCGTTGACCGCTGGCGTCCCGCCCCCCTGCAGGCTCAGGGCCTTGTCCCGGCGGCGGCGTTTGCTGCTGTCCCGCTGCTCCTTCTGCCTGTTTTGCACCTCCATGAGGGCCGTGATGAACGTGTTCTTCACCTCCTTCTCAAACTCCAGCTCCTCACGCCGAGCCAGCTGGCTGACCAGCTGCTCGGAGTAGTCACGGATGGCGGCTTCTACCCTTTGGAGCAGTTCAACAAGCGTTGAGCTGGGCATCAGGCTCAGGCCTGCAGAGAACGGGAAGAGGGAGAAAGGGATAGTTGGGTTTGTGCAAAAATTATTTCTCTTAACCGTAAGTTCAGACATAGAACAACATAAAATATGATCACAATGGATGGAGCTAAACTTGACTGTAAGTAAGTGTTTATTCTAACATGATTTATGTGGGAATATCATTCACTGCACATAAAGATCAAGAAAAGTTGAGCATTTTCACATTATGAGTGGTTGGAGCAGCTCTTCCTCTCACACTCAGCCTGATAACAGGAGTGGGATCAGGTGCTCGGTGTTGGGCAGCAGCTTTAAATCCTAAATGGTAAACGGCCTCATTTATATAGCACTTTTCTCCAAAGCGCTTTACAGGAATGACTGACATTCACTCACACATTCAAACGCTGACGGTGGAGTCAACCACGCAGGGCAACAGCCAGCTCGTCAGGAGCAATTGGGGTGAGGTGTCTTGCTCAGGGACACCAGGCACTCAGCTAGTAGGAGCCGGGGATGGAACTGGCAATCTTGCGGTTGCCAGCCAAACGCTCTACGTCCTGAGCTAAACCCCCCATGATCCTGGGCTCCTTCTCCACCACACTGCCAGATCAGCTACTCAGTCTAGTTCCAGTCTTTTTATTTGTTTCTAACTCCCGCCTGCAGACTTGCTCAGCCCAACAACTGCCATTGAATCACTACTGGATCTCTGGACCTCTCTGGATCAACCCTTCCTCTCCTGGATCTTCTGGATCTCCCCCTGCATCACCTTCCTCATCCTGCTCCATTTTCCTGGTTCAGTCCCTGCCTTCCCCTGACACATTTCTAGTTTTTTTGTTATATAAATCCTTCATTTTGATCAGCCACCTGTTTCAGTATCTGTGCCTGCACTTGGGTTGACAAAACAAGCCTTTATGTTCATTAATTGTGGGTAGTTCACAGGGACATTTCCCTTTGGACATTGGTTCAGTTGAATAATCTTGGCAGGCTTCAGGCGTAAAAACAGTGTTTCATAGCAAAAAGGCAAACGTTAGAGATGAATCTCATGAGGACGATCCCAGTCCTTACAGTGAGAACCACTCACATTATATTTCTGTCCATATGATCAAAATCATGCCAATGAAGTTTGTTTCTAAACAAAGCAAGTGAGTCAGAACTTGAACTTATATCATTAGCATTAATATTTTACTTTAATAAGCTATTTAGAATTAATGTACAGTGGAGAGTATACAGCTGACCTAAAAGATACATTCCCACAGTGGACTGGGCAAATACCAGATGGACCTCCAATATGTTCAGCGGCAGGGTGCCTTATGGCAGAAAACACCTCGTTCTCTTGAACTCTCACCTATGGGCCTGCTAAAACATGAGATGACTAATCTAAGCATGTGGATCACTAAATAAAAACCTGACGTGTGGGGCCGACCTTGTGACTCTGTTGGCTGAAGTAAACACAAATGCTGATGCATATTTCTCCATGAATCTCTATACAAAAATAAGATTTGAAGACTGAATATGAGATTAAACAACTTGTTACATAAGATGGGTATATATTGCATTTTATACATGATTGGCCTTGAGCATGTTGTCTATGCACTTATCGTGACTGGCCTTCATGTTGGATCTGCTATAAATAGGGATGATATTTATGTCCAGCCTATGGCAAGGACTTTGTTGAGGGGAGGGGGTGGGGGTGTTGGTTGACTTTGGTATTTTAATGATGTTTAGCTTTAAAGAGAAATAATAGACGTAATGTAAAGGGTACTGTCACTAGAAAGACTTTCACATAAGCAACTCTACGACGACAAGTTGCTCACTGCAACGCATCACATAATGCAGCTTGATCGGTGCACCAATAACCAAAACCAAACAATAACATGGATTTTTCATTTTCAGTTTCACCTTCGTAGGAGCAGTTGTTGTTGGAGGCCAGTGACAGCTGCCTGATCTCCTCCAGCAGGGACGGGTTGGTCCTGGAGGAGCAGTGGCTGCTCTCCTCCTCATCTTCCTCCTCTTCAGTTTCCCCGGGATCCGGAGAGTTCTCCATCATCTCCACTATCTCCTCAATGACCTTTGTAGAGAGGGAAAGAGAGATGGACGGAAGAGTCAGGGGTAAGTACACACATCCGTAACCATCCATTTGTCAGGAGAGTGTGGCCACTAAAATACTGGAAGCCTCCTGTATTTGTTTATATCACACATAAATCCATTTACTGATGTCTACACAGAGGCAGACTTGGATTTAGGAAGGCGTCCGTCTAAACTCTTCTACCCGCACAATATAAGAGCAGTCCAACATGCCACGGTGTCCAACAGGTTTCCAGTCCTTTTATCGGACGTGATAAAGATCCTCTCCACAAAAGTATGCAGGCAAAAAGGACCAAATCAAACTAGGAATTTCACAATGCAAAGACTGTGTCTGGGGTTCCTCATGGATCTTTACTTGGTCCTTTGATGATATAATTGTCCAGGAGCATTGGCAGGATTAGATCATTTCCTTAAATGTGTGAAGAACAAGCCCTCATTCATGTCTTGGTCTCCTGCCCTCCAAATCATCAGAACTCCTTCACACAGGACTGCCTACAGTTTGGGCAAAATACAGCAGCTCTTATAGGATTGGGACGTTTGAGCACTATCCACCATTCTGGCCTCCCTGCACTGGTTACCATAGATTGTATATTCATTCTTTTAGTCATCATGACATTGTGGTTTTGAAGCCTCGTGTTAGGCATTTTGGCCATCGCCATATTGGATTCAGCCATCGCCATCTTGGAATTTCTGCAACCAGTAAAGGAACTGACCATATTTATTTGAGTATTAAAGTAATTGCAGCTAACTGTTAACATGGTAGCGACGGCAACACGGCTGTGGAAGTGAACTGTCAATCACTTCACTTCAGTAATGTCTTCACTCTTCAGAGTTGAGGAGGTTGATGCCTGTTAGTTACCTGTGGTGTAGAATGGATTTTAAAATGTCCTGCCGTTGACATTTTCACTTCACAAAAAAACCCTCTTTTTTATCCTGAGGTCAGCTGAGTTGCAAAAAAGAAACAATCTTAATCCGAAAAATTATATTAATGTAAAATGAAAAAGCATCATGTGTGAAAAGTGAAATATAAACAGGACCCACACACCATTCTGAGAGCAGTGTCATGTTACACCCTGCTTTCTTTTTCCTCATTATCAAAAACAGGAAACATGTAGGCATTGATCTTGGACCCGGAGCTGTATTAAACACACACACACACGACACACACACACACACACACACACACACACACACACACACACACACACACACACCTGATCAGCTGAAATGAGAGGTTCTTCCTTCAGGCAGTTGGCATTGTCATTCTTCTCATTCATCTCCTCCTCCTCTTTTTCGTGGATCTGCAGAACGTGAGACGAAACATGAGAAAAAACAATTGGCTGTGATGGCTATGAGTATGTCATGAAGAAAATGAGGGGAATAAGAGTTTAAAAAAAGGCCTTAGTTGTATTTATACTATAATAAACTAAATCCCTAATCATTTTCCAAAAGTACTTCACTGGGAAGACGTGATCAGCCACACTCAGTTTAAAGTCTCATCATTCAATATTTTAAAGGTTTTACATTATTTAGTATCACTTTAAAAATAATTTGTAAAAGTGTTGTATAAATAGGTAATAACTTATTCATGAACTAATTTGCAAATTGTGAAAACTTTCATTCAGTGTGGTAGAAAAGTGACTTGTAATGTTATATAATCTGTGACATTAGCTGTAGGAATGGATCTGTTACAGATCTCTTACAGAGACTATAAGAAGTGATGTTCCATGTGTTTATGGACTACAGTTTTGAAAGATCAACTTTGGCTTTTTAGTCATCACCATCTTGTTTTTTTTTAAACCAGAATTGACATAAACGTTGCTGCACTGACACCCTAAACTGGCTCAAGTCAGTACCCATCCCCTGCTTTCTGGTCTGTTTGACTCTAAATGGACCATAATGTTCTAAATGAACATCATGCTGGATTGAAGAAGACTTGAAACAAGAGATTGAGACCATAAACTCACGTTTACAATGTTTACTGAGATAATAAATCAAGTCAGAATTAGGCTCATTTTCTCTGAGACTTCTATACAATCAGAGAGGCGTCACCCCCTGTTGGCCAGTAGAAAGAATGCACCTTTAAGGACTTTTGAAGCCTGTATAAGGCTTTTTCTTTTAACGCCATCACTGGCATTGTGGTTTTTGAGAAAGGAATCAACAACTGACAATGCTGATCCTTCAACATTTCATCTGCTGCCATCATCAGGTTAGACAGTTTTCATTGGTCCAATACTTGAGTTTATGATCAAAAATCAGGAAAACTGACATTCCCATCAATCACTTTGCATTTCGTGACTAACAATGTTATCATGCGAACACGCTCAACCGAGGTGGTGAACATGTAAGCATCAGCATGTTCAAATTGTCATTGGTTGCTGATGTTAGCGTTTAGCTCAAAGCATCGCTGTGCCTATCCACATCCCAGAGCTGCTCCTGGCTGTTGATGTTCAGTCTAATTACATTAATGTCCGTCTAATTTTTCATACGGCAGAACTGGAAAATAGTTCACTGAAAGATTTATAGAACAAACAGGATACAGCAAGCAGATTTATTTTCTGGTTTTATAGGAAAAAATACAATACAGTAAGGAAGTGCAAAAGAAATAATAAAACTTAGAGAGGATCCCAGCAACTAAAGACAGGACAGGAGCAGCACAAGGATGCATGTTCACAACAACCCTCCGTCTCTGGGCCTAAAGTGTCTGCTCTGGCCTTGACCAGCCCAAACATGGCCCGACTGCTAAGTGCGGCTGTCCAGTTGGATGTGACTGACAGCAAATTAAGGGAGGGGAGGAGGAGGGAGACTGCTGACTAGCAGGCCAGTCAAGGTTGGGCAAGCATGTCTTCAAGAGTCAGCATGAGATTAAGCCTCAGAAAGAAGGAAACAGTCAGCTACTCTGTGCTGTATCTCAAAATAAACAGAATCATGGCACCTTATTAACTTGTGGGACAGACAATAGTAAACTAAAAAGGGTAACCTAAATAAAGAAATAAAACTCATGGTTGGGTATAATAGCAGATCTAAACCAAAGATGCAGAGTGACGTCTACCTCCTGCTCAGAAAGATTGCCGTTGAGTCCCTCTGAGTCGGTGGCGTCCCAGGTGGAGCTGTAGTTGTCAGTCAGAGCGTCCCACACACTGAAAAACAACACACAGGCACACATAAGCAATGGCAAGTACCACACAAATCTGAAAAACAGGCATCAAGAGAGTATTTTGGCTTCAGCTCTAAAGGCTGGCTACCATCTGAACAGACGCTGTAGTTGGACAGTTATATAACAGCATTAGGCCAGAGTCTGGTGCGTTGTTTTATCTCCTCCGTTCTAAGGAGGTCTACTCAGTCTTTTGCAGCCTGCAACTCAGTCAATATTTCAATGTGGAAAGTCAATGAAGGTGGTCAATATGCAGAGCTGGAGGCTGCACAGGAACAATGCACAAGAGAAAAAAAAAACAGCTTACTACTCAGTAAAAGGTGTCCTTAGCAAAGATTGAGATAAAGCTTCTCACATCATCGTGCCAGTGGACTCTGGCTGCAACCGAGAGCGAGCGTCTGGACGAAGACAAGGGACAAACAACCGGGAGAGAAGTCTCCTTTGTGGTTTTTCCTCCTCCACTAAGAGGTTGGCTCGGGCCTGCTGCCCTGCTCCCGGCGGCGCTGCCCACACCCGGACACACACTGGACCCCATTCATAACGGCTGACCTCACCAGCCATGCCTGCATCTCATTACCGTATGCACCAGCAATAACAAGGCCAGAATGGAAATTGAAAAGATATATTAAACTGTAAACGTCAACAAATGCTAAAACAATTATACTTTTAAAATGCATTGTGTGTTATATAAATGTGTAATTACCCTGCTAAGCAGTTTAAAAAGATCTAAATTAAACTTGGAATTGAGATCAGAATTCTGCTCACAAGTGCTTTTGTTTAGCAGCATACAACTCGAAATAGTATCAATGTGCACTCCTGTGCAATTTCAATATTCTAAGCAATATTATAATGAATTTATCCTATTTCATTTGTGCAATACTGTGAACTCAACCACTCAGTCTGTCCAATCCTATCACAAAAAAAGATACTACCAATCATAAGAAAAGCAACCTTGAAAAAATACAGTACAAATGGCATGGAACTTTATCCCAAAAGATTTAGGAAAAGTCACTTTCTTGGGGAGCTAGTGCCTGTTAGCTTAGCTTAGCATGATCACAGTAAATTGTAAAAAACAATGAAATGTTGTGGTTTTACAGTGGGTTATGCAGGATTAGAAATGATCTGGTATGAGCACATTTTATTTTTACATCTTTGAACTGAGCCAGGCTAACTCTTACCCTGTTTCTAGATGTTATGCTAAGCTAAGATAACTGCTCTTCGTGTAGGCTACTGTGTAAGGAACAATAATGAAATTGGTCTCTTTATATGAAACTGAACCTGTTAAATGAAATGAATCTCACCAGTTAAAAGACATTTTAAAGCATCTAAACAGTAATCACCCCAATACAAACCACAGCAACACATTCAGAGCTCATGAATGTGTCACATGGTTTGGTTATCTGGCCAGCAGGACCGGGAACTCCATGTCACTAAGCTGTCCTGCTGTAGTTGTTGGCCTGCAGCCACTGAAAAGACATCGGCAACTGCAGGGATTAGGCCAACATGTAATTGTACTGCTCTAGTTTGCTTTTGCACATTTACATTTCTGATATTTATGTGATCTGTAAGACCCTGGAGTGAAAAGAGACATTTACCCTGTTTGCAATAACACAACACAATGTCCTCAGTGTTATGAACATCAGAGCGGTTTTAGTTTCTATTAATAGCTGTTCCAAGTGAATAACTATCTTGTGAATGAGACTCACTGATTATAAATTACAGGGATCTTAATTTGCAGGAATTGTCA
Organism: Chelidonichthys spinosus; assembly: GCA_029853015.1. Classification (NCBI taxonomy): domain Eukaryota; kingdom Metazoa; phylum Chordata; class Actinopteri; order Perciformes; family Triglidae; genus Chelidonichthys; species Chelidonichthys spinosus. The sequence continues at coordinate 10,911,606 of CM056835.1, forward strand.
TGAACATAGAGGAACAATACAACAAGAGGAGGATTGAACCCTTGTTATTCCCTTGTTTGACTGGAATATATGTGAGTACAGTTATTTCTTCATCAGTGCCACCACAAACAGGGTAAAGCATGAGATTCATGTGTCGGTCATAACATGCAGATTAGTACTCACATCCACCCACCCCCTTGTGTTCTGCACTCAGTCATCAGTCAAAGCTTGACTCATATTCAACGGCAGTTTAATAGCGTTTGAAAATCATGTGATTCCTTTCCAAAATGCTCTCCTCTTACACCTACACTTAGACTATTTTTAGCACGATTCACATCCACACAGCGTGAAGACACTGTGTGTGTTTCTGTTGGCTAAAGGAGGAGGATCCGGCTCTCAGCTGGCGGAGAGGCAGAGACCCACAGTGCCGAAGCCTACTGAGGCGAACAACACTGCACATTGAATAATTCAGCAGTAGGCTGACTGAGGAGCTGGCGAGGGTGGGGTCATGCTGCTGATTGACTGGGTGTGTGTGTGGACATATTTTGGCCTTTGTCATGTGCTGGGACACTGTTTAGGTCTTGATCCTGTGGTGTGGAAGGGATTTATGTTTAAACTGCTGGAAGTATTTTCTTTGGTATTTTATTATTTAATTTCATTTGCAATGATATCTTTTTTGGAGCACCGTTCAAGCCTTTTATTACTTTTTGAGCCGGTGTGGAAACAGGGAGATGACATGCGGGAAATACGTCCCGGGCAGGAGTCGAACCTGGGACAACCTCATTGAGGATGTTAAGCCTTTGTACATGGGGTGGTTGCTCTAACCACTGCACCACTGGCCACCCCTGTATTTGCCGTCTATCATGTTTGTGATGGCCTATTAGGGTGCATCCAAACAGTGTTTATGAGAAGGGGACGTAGTCATGGTTACGCCGCCTATTGGTTTGTGGACTACAGTTTTGAAACCCCGAGTTCAGCATTTGAATTGTTGTTATCTAGAAATGATTGCAATCAGTGAAGGAAGTGAACCATATTTGGACTGCAGACGAGCGACGGGTGGATCTGATGAACACAAGCAGCAGAGCGGCAACCTTACTGGATCTGGATCCATCTGGTATTCTGGTGTGAAGCTGCTAACAAAGTTAGCTTCATGGTTCAAGGTCCGGAGGTTGCTGCCTGGGTGCATCACAAAGCCCAAATGCAAAAGTTCAAATAGAAATATAAAGTAATTATATTATTTATGAAATTATGTTCAAGTTATTTCTATTTTCAAAACAAGAATATTTATGTATATTTGGTGTATATCGATATTAATATGTGCCAGTTTAGTTCAGACTGAATCAAATCCATTAACAGACTGGTGAATGGCATACCATGTGGTGAAAGCCCCATAATATTAGTAGAAAGTGTATATTTTGACAAACGATTTGCACTCACTCTTCATCCTGCAGCCTCTCCTCGTCCTCCTGGTTGTGAGACTGGCTGCGTATGGGTGCCAGGACCTCCGTCTTGGTGTTGTAATTGTGGAAACAAACGTTGAGCTTCTCGTCAAACTCGTTCACCAGATCCTCCATCGACTTGAAGCTCATCATCTCAGAGAAGTTCTCCAGCTCGGAGAAGTCCTCGCGGCTGATTGTGGCCAGGGGGACGGTGGTGGTGGAGGAGTAGGAGGTGTGTTTGAGGGCTGGGTGGTCCAGCTCATCCATGCGGCAGGGCCGGAGGTCATCAAACTCCTCATCCAAGCACACGAGAGGGGCTTCCATGGTGTCCCCCGTCTGGTTATCTCTGAGCCCTGCACACAGAAAGGGATGGTCATATAGCCTTTAATGCATAGCACAGCTTATAAAACAGATGTATTAAGTTTCATCAGCATTCGTTTAATGAAGAAGCACCACTACTGTAGCCAGGGGGCGTAAACGTACGAGTATCAACTCAGTTTCCTCAAAATTATGACAAGACAATTAAACAGCAATCTCACCCGAACCCTTACCCCGTTCGCAGGCAACACTAACATGAGTGCAACAACCACCACCAAGACCTGCTCCCTACGTGGACTTCCACAAACTCATTTCAAACTCATTTGTGATACGTCAAATAAATGTTATCCACCACAAATTTTACCTCCAAAGGTAATTCAGCAGTTCAGTGTGTGTGTTTGTGTGGGAACATCATGTTTAGGAGACAGAACTGTAAAGGAAGCACACTGGGGCCCATGACCTGATGGGCCTGTGTTCCTCAAAGAATCATGTCAAAATAAGAAGGTTCCATTTGCTATGTATGCCCTCTTAAAGGCAAATTTTCTTTCTTTTCATTTCAATTTCTTTTATTTGCTGTGGCATTTTAGTCATCTCCAACATACTGACCAACATAAGCTGGTCAGTATGTTGATGTCCAATTTCAAGCTTTAATAAGGCAGTAAGTAACTAGGGCCACTCATAACAGTGTGCATTAGGGCCCGTCATAACCACCTTCCTCCACTGGCTGCAGCAAATGTGTGTGGAATCAGACAAAGCACAAAAATCGGAATCTGTCCTCATCTGTTAGATGGACCAACACCCCAGAAGGATTTATCTGGCGCCTCCTAAATCCTGCCTGCCTGCCTCACCTCATGTGGAATGGCACCATGTTGTCTAGACAAAGAGGAGATGAAGGTAGATGTGCCAGAAGGGGACCAGGTCCCAAAGGGGACCCAACCAGTCGGCTTTCCTGGTAAACTACAGTTAATTAAGTGCATCTTCTGGGATTTAACTGATGAGGTTTCCAAGCTTCTGGGACCTGAAAGTATAGGAACGGTCACAGTGTGTAGGGATAATCTTAATGATACATATCTGGGTGTAAAAATCTATCCTTCAATAAACTGTGTCAAAAATGGAGCCAGATAATTAAATCTGCGCTGAGAATGATTCTGATTCAGAGAGATGGACTCATCTTCTACTGTAATCTCCCTGCACGCATCAGCTTTATAGCTTATATATAAGTGAGTATATCTACTGAATGTGTAAGGAAACATCTTTACAGCACAGTTATACCACTCACAGCACAGACTTCAGAAAGTTACTTCAAAAATATATTAATTTAGATTTGAATACGTGCTTTGTGTATTTATTTTTCAGATATTCATTTATTTATGGACAGGGAAACACTGGCAGTTGCGGGAGCGGTTGTTTAGTGGTTTGATGGCGATGATGCCTGGAAGTAGTTGATGTAGCACAGGACATGCCAAGATTAAAAAGAATTATGTTTAATTTGCCCAGTTTCCAGTCCCTTCAAGGGCAATTTGGGGTTCAGTATCTTGCCAACAGACACTATGACATGTGGACTGGAGGAGCCGGGGATAACAGCCAAGACATGGCAGAATCAACAATAAGACAAATATATGCCATTTCTGGTTGAACTTTTAACGATGGCGCAGTTAAGGGTAAAACTGTACTTACTTCCTTTTTTTACAGACAACGAACTGATGCTGGAAAATCATCATGAATATGTTCACAGAGGAAATTCAACTCGTCTGATTTTAAAACAAAATAATTTGTTGGTATCTCCACAGACGCTCCAGTATTTCTAAAGAGACTTTTTAAACTTCCCAATGATGATATGGATTCTCCTGGTGGTTATTTTTGCTTGATTGTTATGATAATATCATTTTTGACATACAGTATATTATTAAAATAATGGCCTTGGACTTCGGAGCGCCTGAGTGCCAAATGAAATGTCATTCAACAGCAGAAATAAATGGGCGTTAACCTGCACAAAGAAGCTGCAGCCTTCTTGTGGAGGACTTCAGTCGGACTTCTAAGAGAAGTTGTATCTCTCTCAGCTTGTCTGACGCAGTGTGATTGCACTAGTGAGGCCCGAATTTCCTCCTGTGTGCTTTGCTGGACCGTGGCCTGGCCTGAGTGGGTGAGTACAGAGGAGCCCATTTAAAAAGAAGCTTGTGCAAGCCTCTTCCTCCCCATCACACCACTCAGCAAAGTGCTGCTCCGTCATCAGCCGGATAGTGTTTTATTAGATCCACTCTCTATAACTCCCTGCTCTCTGTACTGCTGCCTTTCTTTTTTAATTGCATATCTGCTTCATTTTGGCTTTTGTCTCAATTTCTCTGCTGAGAAAGTGACGTGTTGAATGAATCCAGGAGGGAAATTAATCACATTAGCGGGCCGACTCTAACCTTGCCACAGGGAATCTTTGCAGGAGGCACTGAAGCACTGTTGCTTGAAAATTTGGCATGGTGAAAAAAAATCACACATTGAATCTCCTAATAGCACTTTCCAGTCAGCCTATCTACTGCTAGCTTAGTTGGAATATTTTGTTGGAGCACAAAGAGAGGTGCGTCCACATTAAAGCGGAGAGCAGCACAGATATTGTGGAGATGTGCAGGTATTGGATGTCTATAGTGTGTGTCTGGGATGTGTGTCAGCCCTTTCTCTGTGTGTGACCTTCACAGAGCGTGATGGTGGTGCTGGTGGTCTCAGGTGTGTTTCTCCGTACCGCCACAAGCTTGCAGGTATGACAAGAGCCAATCACAACAGCTCACCAGAGGTCATTTAATGTAAGGGAGCCAAAACATGCGGCCCGTTTCGATGTGGGAGGGATCGCCACAACTACAAACAGCACATCCAACACCTATTCCACTGCAGATTTTAAAAAAAGCATTGATGATGCGCACGATCGTGCATTTCATATAAAGTCAATGGCAAAACATGTCTAAATGAATTAGTGTGAGTCAGCTGTGTGTCACAAATATGAAATGAGATTATTGCTCACATCTCTAACTACTCTTGGCTCAAACAACATATGAGTCCGAGCAGCAATATGATTATAATCGTATTGAAAATGCCTGAAAAATCATTCATTCCCACATAAATACAACTGTCATGGATTCCGCTTCAAATCAATATTCAGGCAGCCGAGGCATAAATGGAAATGAAGCAAGTGCATGTCATCAGCTCATCACGGGGAGGAAGGAGAGGAGAGTGGGGGAGGGAGAGGAGAGCAGCAGAGAGATGGAGGAAACCATGGTTACAAGGCGAGGATGGAGGGAAGATGATGCACACACCGAAGAACTCAGAGAGGTCAGGGCTGGAAGGATGAAGAGCAGGATGGGAGGGACAGGAGGAAGACGGATTACCTGCAGTCGAGGTGCCTCTGTTGTTGTGGCTTGGTGTGACGGCGGGATCTTCTCAGACAAGGAGAAACTGTGCCTAAGCCTCCCTCCGCTGCAAAACCCACCGCCGAGCAGCAGCAGTCACGTTCATTCCAGGGTGGAAGAGAGAGAAACACGAGGGAGGTAAAGATGGCAGCGTGGTCTGAGCCTCAGTCTGTATCCCTTCCCTCACCCGTGAGCCCACAGCCACCCTTATCTGTCCTCCCACAGCCCGTTGTTTTCCAATCAATAGGCAGCCAGCCCAGCTCACAGCGAGCCTGCGCACTGCCACAACTCTGACGACATTACCTCACCCCCTCCCTTTCTTCCCTCAATATCCTCTCTCTCTCCCTTTGTCCCTGCCTCCTCCCTCCCTCCCGCACGCATTAATTCCCCAATATTCATGAGGAGAGGAGGAGGGAGGGTAGGAGCTTTGGGGGAAGGAGCTGCAAGGTAGCACATTATTTATCTGCCAAAATGACACGTTAAATCCTGATTATTTCAACCACCTTTCCTCCTATTCCTCCTATACGTCAGAGTGACATGAGCAATCCAGAAGAGAATGTAATATTTTAAACAGTACAAGGTGATAAAATTAATATCACACTATATAGCGTTCAAGACTATCTGTTTCATGATTTTACTTTACCTGAAGGCAAACATAGTTCTTCAACATGCTATTAAAAATGCCAAGAAGGTAGCTGTTGTCTATATAGTATAAATATTCCTCTATATAGTCATCCATATAGTCCTCTATATAGTCCTTCAAATATTCCTCTATATAGTCCTCCATATAGTCCACTACATAGTTTTCTACATAGTCCTCTACATTGTCCTCTATATAGTCCTCTACATACTTCTCCATAGTCTTCCACATAGTCCTCTACAGAGTCCTCTACATAGACCCCTACATAGTTCTCCAGTCCTCCATAAAGTCCTCTACATGTATTGAAAGGGAGTGATTTTGACGCAACTCTTGTGTTTCCCAAAATCACATTCCAGCTAATAGTTTCAATATTATGAATTAACGGCATAATAAATTGAAATTAAATTAAGTGAAAGATAGTTCTTCAACAGATCTGGTTGGTTTAGATGTTTGTGACATAGTTCAACTTGAAACTCCAACTCAAGAGTCTGATCACTTCATTTATGTTGTGTTTCTCTACGGTTGCAGGTGTTTATGTGGGAACTATGGAAGAGTCTTCAGGTTTGTCCAAAACATGTGCTGAAGCTCAACTGTGTTGTGGTTAATGTTGTTGAATTTTGAAAGCAACGTATTTAAATTCAATGGCCTCTTTAGCTTCATTGTAAACTGTTTGAAAATTTTGAAATATGAGTATATGTTCTGTTTTAGACATGGAGGCATCATTCAGTTTGATTTACACTTTCCAAGAGTCTTCTTTGTTGGTTGTAGGTGTTGGGGGAGGAGCAGCGGACTGGAGGGAGACGAGGTCATCAAGGTGGGGAGAGGTAGACCTGAAGACACTACTGTCTGTTAACAGCTGGAAACTGACAGTAAAATTACATGATTTTTTTTTATATTTGAAGGACTGTGTGTCTGTAATGTGTTACATCATTAAATGTCATTCAAAATTAATCAAATAATATGTTGAAAAAGCCAAAATGATTTATGAAAATAACACAGTATATCATAAAAAGTCAAATGTTATTTTAAAAAATTCTTACTTTTTAATTAGGATGTCCAAAATAGTCATAAAAAGTCATGAACACCGATAATGTAGTATGTAAAAAAATATAGTACAGTATAGCTGTTATATTGTGTATGTATATTGTATATATATAAAGTAATATTGTAGTACACTTAGTATTTAAAAAATCATATGAGCCCCCTGCAACCCTTCACAGGAGAAGGGGTTGTCGATAATGGATGGATAATACTGTATATGATGTTCAGAAATGTCCGAAAAAACATAAATATAGTATATTTTAAAAAATCATGCAAAAGCCATAGTAAAGTATTTTGGGAACAAAAAGTAATCCTACTGTATGTCTAAAACAATAAAAAAAACTAAAAATAATATCATAGCTTTTCAAAAACCTTATCAAAATGATGGAAAAACGTCATAGAATACTATGTCACAAGTCATAAAAAACACCATATGACATGTATATGTATGTAATAATGGTGATGTAAAAAACAGGTATATGTGACGGGGAAACCAGAGTTGCAGTTGTTGGTTCTTGAACACACCCTTGTGTTCAGGCCAACCCCTTTCCACTGCCTCCTAATTAGACTGAGGGCATTTAAGTCACCTGTGACCTCTTGGCTGTCTTTGTCTCTCTCTGGCTGCTGTGTGGGCTTCCTCTGACTCTGAGGTAGGAAATAGAGCCACTAGTTTAAATGTTACTTTAAATCAATTATATGTAGTGACCAGGTTGCAATTGTTTGCCACAGCTCTCCTCTCCCTCTCTTCCCCGGTCTTACTGGTGTCTGCATCTACTAATGAACGACTGGAGTTCTCCAATGTGGGTACTCATTAGCTGGTACCTGGGTTAGCCGGTGCACCTTTTTATTAAGGTAGGCTTTGTGATTTTGACCTGTAAGCAGACAAATTGAATTGAAATGCATGTTTGGTTTTATTATAATTAACTGACCTTTCTTGAATTTATAGGTCATTGTTAGCTGCTGTTTTGCCTTGCTTTTAGTGTTGCTTTTATTGTTGATTATTGTTAGTCTGGATCAACTGGTGTTTTTGTTGTTTGTGTTAATGTTTGTTTTGCTTTATTTCTTTTAGTGGCATTAGTCGGCTTATAGCGGAGGCTAGTCACGATAGAGTGGTTCCCTTCACCGTTTGTAGTGTTAAAGCGCACCGGGACACAGTTGCAGTGTGCACCATTTGCAGTGATTTGCCGTGAGCACGCGTGGTGGGTAAGTTGTTGCACCTCTGGAACACATCCTTAGGTAGGCTGCCTCCCTATAGTTGGCTTCTGTCCACTCCTTTTTGTTAATTTCAGAATAAGTGTCACCAAATAGTAATTTTAGTGTTTTTATAAAAGAATCCCCTGTTAATAAAATTTGTTATACTTTCCTAACTTGATTCATCTTTTTTGTGCCATTAATCCCCTTTTGTTTACAGATATGTCCAGTTATTAATTAATTCAATTGAAGCAAATAAATTTGGCTTTATTTGGAAACCACGTCTCTGTCTTGTCTTAGTATACGAACTTGTGTTGTCTGTGAAAGTATTGAGGTCTTATTCAGAATTTCATAGGATATTTCCTGGGGTGAAACTCCCCAGGTGGCGTTGTTTGGGTCAGGTTCTGGTGGCCTCCAGCCACACATTCACCTCGCCACATATACTACCACAGTATTAGTAGATTGATTAGTAGTAGATTGATGTACACTATAAAAAAAAAAAATAAGTCTCACATCAATGAAGACTCATTTCCACCTACCTAACACCAGGAACACACGGGCATGCAGCCAGGTGTAGGCTACACAACGTCATCATCATTGGTGTTAAACACTATTTTTTGAAGCATCACAACCGACCAGCCAACAAACACCAACTTCATTAGTCTGGGAAAGAAGCTGCTTCTTCCCACACAACAAGAGAAAGAAAAGGGTTGAAAGGAGGAGAAAGGAGAAAAGGAGATCCGATGTCAGAGGCCTCTCATTACTACGGCAACATAGCTCACAGCCCAGCATCGCACCGATGCTGGTTGCCATGGTTTTACTGTTATTGTACTGGCAAAGGAATTACTCCACAAGCTACAAGGGGGAATAAAGAGTCCTTTTCATGTAGCGGCAACTAACCAGAGTTAAGTGTAAATGTGCTGGTTTTATTGGAGTTAGATTAATGAATATCACCTAAAGCACTCACAACTTTAAATGTATAGAAATTAGTGTTTTTATGATTTGTACCAGCACGGTTGGGAAATAGCTTTACTTGTATGGATGGAAACAGCTTTAGTGTGTTCAGGTGTCATTTCACTCAAACATTCTGCTGTTTTATGATTGGTTCACCTTCAACCCAACAATGAGGCTGGGATGTTCCAATACCCATACTACCATACTATTTAGTGCCAGAGATAGCATATCGAATGCAGTACGCAGAAATACCAGGATGTCCTACTGCATCCGGTCACATTTTGCACATTGCAAGCCAGTATGCTTTTCTGGCTATTCTGACCCACAATCCCCTGCACAGCATACAGTATACACACTATATATTGCTGTACATCATATTTTTAAATAACAAATGTAAATGTAAAATTTGTATTATCATCAGATGTGACAGAGACAATAAAGCACTGACCCTTGAACCATATGATCTCCATGTCCCTTCATATAGGACTGTGACGTGCACCTCAGTATTAAAGGACACTTTTCTCAAAACAAACAGAAAAACGGTTCAGATGCAGTGAGTGTTGGATCGATAAGCAGATGTCAAATCAACAAAGCAAACAAGTCCTGTAGCAGCAGGCAAAAGAGTCCTAAATCCAAAAAGGCAGGTCAAAACTCGAACAGGGACGATCAGACTCCAAATACAGAATGCTGAGCTACAGGTAAACACACTAGACAACCTGGCAATGAGCTGAGAGAATGGACTCATAACATATAGTGAGGGGCTGATTAGTTGATGAGGAGCAGGTGAGTATGGGAGCAGGCCAGGTGAAGGGAGTCAGTAGTGATATCTAAATGGTAACTTATAGATAATGTTTTATTGCCATAAATTCAAACAAAGGAATGATTTGAATGACAGATAAACAGCTTCCTAGTGCACCTGCTGATAATCTGTCATTCAAACAAAGGAATGATTTGAATGACAGATAAACAGCTTCCTAGTGCACCTGCTGATAATCTGACTGTTACTGACTGAAATTAAATCTGATCCTAAACCACCCTTTTTTTTGTTATTATAACAACTGTAATTATAAAACATAAAGAAAATAAGTCAATGCAACAAACTGGAATTCCCCACAGATTTAATCAAACTGAAAATAACTGATCGATAACTTCAACAACTATTTTTGAGCTTGGATAAATTAATTGGAATTAGTCACAAATGTAACAAACTTCTTTTATGAAGTTGTGTTTTTAGGCTTTACGGTGTTTATCCTAATTTTTCTCGGGCGGAACCAACGTATAAAGAAGGTAAACGATTGGCTGAAAGCTTGGGTGACTTTCAGGCTCGTACTGATACGGCTCAACAGTCGCTCCATCAATGAATGATTTTCAACTTCTCCCAGTACGTCTTCCTCATATTCATACTGGGACATATTGGGAAGTTGTTCTCTGACCAGTATCTTCTCTGCATCAAATTGTGGATCGTAAACCAACGTTGAGCAGAATCTCACACCAGCTAGTTTATCTCACCGTTGCTGGTCAAATCAGAGCCAGCCAGAGAAATGATGACCAATAGGATGCAGCCAAGGGAACATGTGATCAGTGTGCTGAGAGTGTGCTTGATATTGAGATCGACGTACGCCGGAATGAGACTCTGTTGAGCTTTATATTAGCGGCTAGCTCCACCCAGGCCACTTACGTACCCAGAACCTGCTTCTAGCTTCGGACACAGACGTGATTTAACATCAATATGAAAACTGCAATATCTTTTATTAGAGTAATACAGTAATTTTAGATCAAATTAACAATGCAGTGATTTTCACAAGGTTGAATTACCTAAACCCAGAGCCTTAACAATCCCATCGTGTTTTTACACCGTTTCAACATGACATTTCAACGTAAAGAACGGAGTTTAAAACAGGGAGGCTGAGCTCTACTAAAATAAACAATGCAGACACTGATAACAGTGTCAGATAGAACATCTCTGCTAATGGAGATAAATCAGAATTAGACTGGTATGGTCCTTTAACTTCCTTTAAACTCCCCACCAGTCAGTTAGAACTGAAGAAGCCTTTTGGATGAGAGGAGAAACATCTCCAGGAACCTGAAGCAAGTCCAGTTGTCTATGATAAAGCTTTCAGAGATCACCAGGACCTGGATGGCTGAGAACCTTCACAGACATGAAACATGGGTCATTAGCAAACTACTATCGAACTATAGACATGGGACTATATAGAGGTCCATATAGTCCTCTACATCGTCCACAATATTGGACTATATTGTGAGTAGTGAGTGATTTCGGGCACAGCCTTGAACTCATGTAACCCACATGTATTATCAACGTGATATCATCAGATATATTTTTAAATATGATGGTTAATGTCGATACCAGAATATCGTGACACTCCCAACCGTCCTAAGCCTAGTTTGGACCTCAAGGGAGAGAAGCTTTCTGGAATTCTTGTACTGTTCATAAAGTGATTGGTTTATCAATGGCCCTCCCCACCATTAAGAGCCAATCATATGCTTAACATGGCTATTTATAAATTCTGTTTGTACCATGACTGAACACACACAGACTTGACAGAAGGTAAACTCCTCTGCAGCTTCAGTTTGAGCTTCACTTATGGGTTGTGATGTAGCTTTACTGTAGTCTACCCAGGATGAGAGAAGGTATGAATATTAAATACAATGCTGGACATACTGAAAGACAACAACAGGCTCTAATTTTGAACATCCTAAAATGTTTTCTGTAAAATGTATTCTTTTCCACATGTTGTTGTCACAGCGTAGCAGCAATAATCAGACAACATTTCCACCACATGACTTTTGTTTACAAGCTCTGGACCTTTGTGAAGGCAAACCAGACCAGCTGGTAAACTGAAACAATAGATCATCCTCTGGTTTGGTCCATGAACCAGACCTTTAGGTGTGAATTCACCAAAAACTAGAAAGAACAAGATGATTTAATATAGACTGAAGAACGGAAGCCATTTCCTTTCTTCCTCTCTGCAAAATATAATATCTACATTAAGAAAGTCTTTCTCAGAGGTAATGATGGTTAAAGGTAACTTGCTGATTTTATTATTTTTCATTTCAAATTATGGAAAAGATGGCTTAAACGATTCCCTCACATGAAGACCATCATCTTCTCACAGGGTTGTCGACCCCGAAGCCTCCTCCAGTGAACTGAGGGTTGCTGCTCAGCTGAGGCAGAACCTCCAGATGCTCCACTGTGGTCGTGGTCCTCTGCTGGCTGAAGAGACAAATAGAGCTCCATGACATCAGAGAGCGAATACAACATCACTAAATCCCATTAAATGCATTGTGCATATCGTACAAATCAATAATACTCTGTGTTAAAATGCCTGGCTAAGATTGCAAAGATGTAAAACAAAGATAAAACCTCACCTGTGGAGTTTTTTCTGGCTCAGGTACTTCTTCTTAATGTTTGCTAGCTCGTTAACTAATCTCTGATTCTCACTTTTGTACTCATTCATCTTTGAGTCGAGCATTCTCAGCTCTCCTATCAACGCCTGTGGAATCACAGTAAAAATCAGTAATATCCTTATAGAAACGCAAACAAGTTTTACCTGAAATCAGTTGCTGCACCTGTTGTAATATAAATATATGCACACATATAAATAAGAATGAATGACAACCTTAAGCTTTTTGGTTCTCTCTCTGATGAGCCACTGGCACTGCTGGAGCTGCTCAGCTGCCTCTGGACCTGGCTGTCGGGCCAGGATGTGCTTCAGCTCCACATAAAGCTTCTCCTTTTCCTTGATGGGGTAATAGAAGGAAGGATGATTCAACAGATGCGACAGAGTGAGTGTTAATCAGTGTTACCAGGTGGGATATGGGATTCTTGATGCTACCAAAGCAAAGGACCCCTTGGCAGATAGTGACACGGTGGAGGGACCCCCTATTACATATCGTATGAAATTGTGTTGCTGCTTAAACCGGGCCAATAATAATGAGTTGCACTACACATTATTATTGACCTCTAGTGCCATGTATAAAAGTACTGCAATTATGTATGTATACAATGCTACGCCAGATTAAAATAATGTTGATAGATATATTTATAGAACATGATTTAATTCTATATTGGCATAGTAGCTATATACATTATTAATGTGTATTTTTTTTTACTTTTGGAAGAATAAGGGAACCCTGCAGTAACACTGTGGAGCCCCTAGGGGTCAAGGACCCCCTGTTTAAGATCTCTCTACCAATGTATAACATTGAGATAACATTTCTTTTTGCAATCTATACTTGAAATGACAAGGCAATACAAACATGTTACCCCTTGGTGTTTAATTTTAACATTGTATTTATTTCTTAAAACTTTTTTTTAACAGAAATCATTTCAGCCATATAGATGGATGATGACAATCTCTAAATTATTATTGTTGGACAAAGGGGTCAGCCTATAGCTATCGCGTCTAAGTGTTAGTATCCAAGCAGTTGATGAAATAATTATTTCCACATTTGAACACAGTTACACAGGAAAGGTTTACAATCCAGCTCCTTTTTCAGTCCCATTGCTTCCTCTGTGTGTGTGTGTGTGTGTGTGTGTGTGGTGTTTACCTGTAGCAGGAGTTCCTGTTCCTCAAGATCTTGTGTTTTGGTGATCAGCCTTTTTTGTAAAGCCTGAATCTTCTGGATGAGTTCGTATTTGCCCGGGTCACTACCCTGCAGAGGGAGAGTTATTTACCAAATGTCAATGGCCCGATTTGAATGATGAGATTAAATATCGACGTTAGCGATGCCAGCGATGGTAGAAACGGTCAACATCATGCTGTATAGAAGAAGACTTGAAACTAGAGATTGCGATATTGAGATAAACTCATGTTTACAAAGTTTTCTGAGATAATAAATCACGTGAGAAGTAGGGTCATTTTCTCATTGATTTCCATGCAATCAGACTTATATTTACATCCAGAGGAGACGCCCCCTGATGGCCAGCAGAGAGAATGCAAGTTTAAGGCACTTCAGTTTTGGCTTCACTTTTCAGAGTAGATCGAGGCCTGTGTTGTAACATCTATCCATCCATCCATTTTCTACCGCTTATCCTGTATTCAGGGTCGCGGGGGAGCCGATCCCAGCTGTCATTGGGCGAAGGCAGGGTACACCCTGGACAGGACGCCAGTCTATCACAGGGCCGACATGTAGAGACCATTCATGCTCACATTCACACCTACGGACAATTTAGAGTCATCAATTAACCTATCTTCATCCTGCATGTCTTTGGACTGTGGGAGGAAGCCGGAGAACCCGGAGAGAACCCACGCTTACACGGGGAGAACATGCAAACTCCACACAGAAGGAACCCAGGCTGACCCGGGATCGAACCCAGGACCCTCTTGCTGTGAGGCGAGAGTGCTACCCACTACACCACCGTGCAGCCCCCCTGTGTTGTAACAGCTTCAACTTAATTCACACAGACACTCATAAACATGCACTACACCTCCAGTCGCCTCCATCGGTGGATATTTATGGGCTTCAGCTGTTCCTCCAGGACGCTGTTCCTGGTCCTCTCTTTGCGCAGCTCCCTCTGCAGGTGGAACAGCTCTCGCCTGCGACACAGCAACTCAAGGGTATTTCACACAGTTCTCACAAACATTATCTAAACAAGTAAGACTGTAATAATTTGTCCCATAATGTAGTTCACTGAAGGCATGTTTAGGCAGATAGGTAGAACCATTATTGCCATCATTTAATCCTGTTAGATATTTGTGCGACATTCTCATAAATTAGCATATGAGTTCTTGAGATATTTTGCTAAAAATATGTTTTTGGTAAATCTAAACAAATGTGCTCAAGGTGTTCCTTAGATATTCATGTTCACCCGAATGGAGTGAACGGACAGACAATCTGAAAACATAATGCCGCTGCTGTCCCCGGTGTGGAGGCTTAAAAACAGACATAAGGAAATCTAAGCGATAACAAGTTTTAGTTTTACTATCGAATAGTTCTTCAGTGGAAAGTTTTAACAGAAAAGAGTTTACTATGGTTTTGGAAGCTCGTGGTTCAAAGGAAGTCATATACCTCTGATCTGGATCTTTACATTTTGTGTTGTCTTTCGTACTCTAAACCTTGCACTCTGTCACCACTCATTGTTTCTCCAACCTGTCCTTCTCTCCAAATTATTCACTTCGATCAACTCAATGCTGACTGTCTTTGTTCAAACTCCTCCACTTCATGTTCTCTTTACTCTGCCCTCCTCTCTCTTTTACCTCATGTCCTCTGTGTTAGGTAGAGTCCTGTCCAGGATGCTCTTCTTGCGCCGGAGCCTCTGGATCTCCAGTTTGAGCAGGCGGATGTCTTCCATCCGTTGGTTGTAGTGGAAGTCCCCCTTGCTCAGGATCGACTGCTGGATCCTGATCTTCTCATACAGAAGAGCACTCTCATGGTTGCGGTGTAGCAGCTGTTTGCCCAGGCTGTCTCGTTCTCTGATCACCTTGAGAGAAATGTAGCCAACGAATAATCAGATACTCGGCATGTCATTTTATGTCCCTATTTCTTTGTGTCTACCTCCTTGTCTGTCTCTACCTGTTCCAGTTGTTTCTTCTGTTGGACCTGCTCAGCATCAGCGTCTGCTATAATCTTCTGCAGTTTTTGCTGTTCTGCTTTCTGACTGTCAACACGCTGCTTTGTTTCTTCCAGTTGGGCTTTCATCGACTGCAGCTCCCCCTGTTGGAGGAGGGAGCAAAAGAAGAGTCATCTGTGGCTTAAATTGCTCAATAGTTCCCAGTGATGGTTGACAAGGCAACCTTCAACAAATATACTTAGTAGTCATACATGGGGGGAAATTTGACATTAAAATGTATTTATGTAGCTTTTGTCCAAATGATGATGAGGAATTTAAAACTAAACTCCACTATGAACGGATGAGGCAGCCTGGAATACCTTGAGGATCTCATTATCCTTCTCCAAACGCTTGTGTTCATGCTGATCCTTGGAAAGGGCAAGCTCCTTCCCAACGATCTCATCTCTCAGCCGGGTCACCTGGTTGGTCATGGTCTTCATCTTCCTCTTCATCTCTGCAATTTCTTCCTGAAGCCGAGAGTCAGGCAGTGGAGGAAAGGAATGAAAGAGGGTTATATGCAACGATATCTTATATATTTATGGAGCAAAGAAGTGCAGTAATTGGTCAAAAAGGGAATAGAAGGTGTGGGAAAATACCTTACCTGTCACCGAAGACAACACTGTGGGAATATTTAGCCCCCTTTCACACCAGCATATACAGAATAGAAACACAAGCGTGTACTAGCCTGGTGAATGTTTGTGATATGACACTATAAGTAACATTTAATTGATTTGAAGGAACTACATGAATACATAAAACTAGATTGTGTGGTTGTATGCCTCGACCAAGCACTCAAGTTGCAGTTCACATTCATTTCTGTCCAAAGTGGCATCAGTTTGTAATTTTATCCTTTATTGTGTTATGGCCAACACAAGGCCATGTTTGAGGTGACAGTGACCATTGACCACCGAATTTGGTGGTCAAATTTGAAGAAATTCTCTCCAGACATGTCTGAGGTTTACAAGAATAGACTGTACATCGGTAGCTCCCTTGTGGTGAAATGTAAACTTGGACACGAGGACAGAGGCAGTACTGAACCTCCAACACTCTACATCCTGTACCAGCTGTGCTTTCATACCTGAGCCTCGATGACATTTTTGCTGTTGAGGTTCCTCTCAGACACAACAGACTCCAACAGGTTCTCTTGAAGTTTGAGCTTGGACTCTGCCTCAGCGACCTTCTTCTTGCAGTCAAATATCTCCATCTCTCTGACTTCAACATCATTAACTTTTTGTTGCATCTGTGCAGCAAAGAAAAGTTATCCTCCGCCATGTCAAGCTTGAAGACATGTCCCCCAACATTCTGATGACAAATAGCTTCAAATCATTGTGTAATATTAAAATTGACTCAAATAATGAAACACAATGAGCTAGCTGTTATCCATAACTTGCCTTCTGCATGAGGTTGCTGGTCTCGTTGATGTATCGGTCCCGTTCTTTCTCCAGCTGTTGGATCATCTTGCGCTGCTTCTGGGCCTCCTGGCGGAAGCCGCTGAGCTCATGTTCCAACGTCTTCTTGTCCTGCTCGAGGAGCTTCACAAGGCTCTGCTGTTTCTCTGCTGACACTGCAGCTTTGATCATGTTCTATTAAATGCACACATATGCAGGAGCATTCGTAAATGATGATGAAATCTGTAGGATAAATATGTGGGTGACTGCTGTACTCCACTGTCCATATATACATCACGTATACCTGTTTGCACACATACCTTATTTAAGATGTCTCTCTCTCGGATCAGTTCGTCTATGGCTTTCTTGTCAGTTTCAACTTGCTTTTGGGAAGATTCAAGATCTGTGGGGAGAGAAAAATGGGGACAGTGTTTATTGATGGTCAAAGTAAACAGTGTCGCATATTTTCATATGAAGTAGTTCTCTTTCATGTGTGTTTATGGCTATGGTTACATTTGTCTTGTCAATTCAACTTTTGTTTTCCGATCATGCCAGGACCAGGCAGCAACCTGCGCTTCTGAAAGTTGAAGCCACACTGAAGTGCTTTAAACTTGCATTCTCTCTACTGGCCATCAGGGGGAGCGGAAGTCTATGAGAATATGCCCCTACTTCTGACTTGATTTATTATCTCAGCAAACATTGTAAACATGAGTTTATGGTCTCAATCTCTAGTTTCAAGTCTTCTTCAATCCAGCATGATGTTCATTTAGTAAATGATGGTCCATTTAGAGTCAAACAGACCAGAAAGCAGGGGATGCTTTAGGGCGGGGCTTACCTGGTGATTGACAAGTTGCTACCATGGCATCGGTACCGATGCAATTGCAATACCAATTAGCTACAAAGATGACTTTACAATTAGCTGTAAAGTTGACTTGAATTTTGGAAGCTAATTTTGTTAACGGCTTCACACCAGAATCCAGATGGATCCAGATCCAGCAAGGTTGCTGCTCGGGGTGCCGTTCTGCTGTTTGTGTTAGTCAGATCCACCCGCCTCTCCTCCGCAGTCCAAATATGGTCACTTCCGTTATAAAAATAAAAGATGGCAACAGCCAATATCCAAGATGACAACGGCTTAAATGCCAGACTCAAGGCTTCCAAACCGTATAAAAATATATGCACACATGCTTATAATTGTATCACTGTTTTTTGGCAATAATATGTAATATATTGTTTCATATTGTACTGCAAATGCAGGGCCTTGTGCATGCACATTTACATAGGAATGCATTGGTGCATGCAGGTTACTTGCCACATACATTTATATGGATCTAGATTGTGACTGATGAGCTCACAGCCAGGGAACAAGCCAGGCAGAGAACGACTGGGAGCATCGAGAGGATGACGGTTCATGTGTGTATGATAAAGCATGCCAAGCTCCTGTACCTTTCTCCAGACCAGCGATCTGAGCTTTCAGTGTCTCCCTCTGCACATCCACGTCAGCTTTCTGATCCTCCAGCTGGTGGAACATCTTCTGGATGACTTCTCTCATCTTTGTTTGTTTGGCAATCTCCTGCCGCATCTGAGTCACCTCCTCCTCTCTCATCTGACAGGTGGGAGAGGAGGAGTTGTGTGAAGCATTACACAGAAGTAGCAATGTCAGTCACCTCCATTTAAAACATGGAAGGTACCACAAGTAATGTCTGCACAGCTGAAACTCTTAAATACGCTGTTGTTGTATGTTAAATAAGGTGTGGCAAACTTCAGCTATCTACCATATAAGGCCCAACAAGGCAAGATCAATGAGTATATATATATACCCCTTATTATACATGTAACTAAGAGGCAGAGGTGTGTCTCAGGTGTGTGTGTGTGTGTGTGTGTGGACCAACGTGTACCTTGAGCTCATTTGTGTTCTGCTGATTTGCCAAGGAGAGATGTTCTTTGACTGAAGAGAGCTGCTCACACTCCTGCAGCAGCTTGCTGTTCTTCATTTGCATCTGCTCCAACTCCCTGGTAGATCGCTCATGTGACACCTGGCACAGTCAGGGAAGGGAGGGAGGTAGGGGAAGAAATGATGTTCATTATGTATGTCAAGAGGTGTGTGTGTGTGTGATCATTTCAAATCAACGTCAATACAAGTCGGCTGGAGCTCAAAGCGCATTGTGTGGACTCTAGGAATGGGACAATATAGGCTTTTATCATGGATCGGATAAAAAACACTCACAATAAGTTGATGGGGGAGAGTTTCCATCATCAATCATCAATGTCGTCACATGGGTGAAGTCAAAAGCTGACTAACTTGTTGTTATGGTAGAGTGAGAAATAGTGAGTTGAGACTCAGATGAGAAGGAGCCCTTAAACATGAGACACCCTCCAGTGGGTGGAATGATTTTACATATTTTCCGTTGGAATATAAACTAGAGTGTAAAACACTGCAGAGCCTCCGTACTCTGAACCAAGACAGCAAACGTTACTTACTTTTTCAACTTTGACAATGTCAGCACAGAGCAGAAATGTTCCTTCCGTTTTACCTTTCACAATAAAAGCCTGAGACAAATACTGCGTAAATGTTTACCAGATAGAACCCAAATTCAGCATTTCTGTGAAGAGAAACTGAATCAAATATATTATAGTAACTTAGAAAATACAGCAGTTTAGCTCATACAGACTGCTCTGGGTCAATAGGAGCTTGCTAATTGCTCCTCTACCTGCAATAATTTATTCAACCTTTTATTGAACAAAGTCCTGAAATCATGGCTTTTTTTTTTACGAGTAATATTAGTATTCCATATTCACTTTGTTTCTTTGTTGTGACCCTGGTGTGTAAAGCACTTAGTGGTTATCCATCCTGCATGGAAGGATGGGAAGGTTCTTCCCCAAGTTGTTAAAACTCCAAACCGGACACCAGAGGTTGTTAAACGGTTAAATGAGTAAGAAAATAATGTGAGTCATTTGCGATGGCCTTTATATTCACCAGATCTCAGACTGAATATTGATATGCAGCTGGTCTCCTGAACAGTACACTGGTATGTATGCATCCCACTCCACTGCTCACCTTCAGCTCTTTCAGCTGCTGCTCCAGTCTCTGCTGCTCCTCTTTGGCCCTTTGGCCTTGCAGATTCAGAGTTTTTATTTCCCCCATCTTGGCCTCCATGTCGACGTGCAGCTGCTTCGCCTCCTTATCCAGCTTCTCCTTCAACCTCATCTCCCGTGAAATCTCATTCTGCTGTACCTGGAGCTCCTGCTGGAGCTGGATGTGGACACGCAGAGCAGCAACAACTTCAGAGCTCAATGTATTTTCATCCTATTATTTGTGAGCATCCACATCCCGAGTCACAGAAATGCCCACCACTGATTTCAAAATGTGACATACAGTAAAAAGTCAGCCTTTACTGGCTATAAGAATGTGCCACTTATTTACCTGAGAGATATTCTCTGAGGCACTATCTCGCTGGGCCTCTAGCTCCTGCTGGGTTGCGGTCGCCTTGTTTAGTTTTTCTCTCAGACCCTCCACGGTTGTCAGCAGTCCATCCCTCTCCTTAGTCAACTCCTCAGTTAATTTGAGTAGATCACTAAAAACAAACAGATTACAGTTGGTTCCATCCCTACAGTATCCACATAATAAATGATGCAGAGCACGGGGGGGACGATTGGCTCACGTATGCTCTTGGACATTACAGGAGCCAGTTTGTTCAGCCATTTTCATCAGGTTGGCGACTTCTCCTTTTAAATTCCTGATGGTCTCTTTGTCCGTCTTCTCTTTATCATGAGCACCATCAAGCATTTTCCAAGCTGTATCCAGCTCCTACAGAGTAAGCAATGCAACACCTTAGCAAAACTTTGTTGAGTTAATAGAATCTCAGATTATATAATAAAAATAAAGTGTTCTATACCAAACACCACATAACTCCAATCATTTGCATTCCTTAATTATATTAATGAAGGAACTAATAAATGGTGTTCTGGTTATATACCCTCTTTAGTGAAGTAATTGTTGTCTCATCTTCCTGGGTAAGTTTCAGGGCAGCGGCGACTTTAGTTGAGGTGGACACAACTTCTGCATTCAGCTCCCTGCATTTGGACATCAGCCTCTTTTCATTCTCTTGGGATTTCTTCAGCGCATCGATGAGCTTCTCGTACTCCACCCGGACCGTGTCCATGTCCAAGGACTCAAACATGTCCTCTCCTGCTGGTGTTGTCTCCTGGAAATACAGCAGAGCCACATGCTACAAGTGACAATGTGTTAAGGCTGTGAGAAAGCAAGGCCCTGGCAATGTTGGTGGCTTAGGCCAGATGTTTGATTGTTTAACAGCAATGTGTGCAATAAATGATAATAATAGCAATAATAAACAAACATACAAGAAAATGCCTTTACCTTGCTTGTAAAACGATATAATAAACAATAAATAAAGGTATAGGTTATGTAGGCTACAATATATGATAATACATATATGATACTGGTTGCTTGCATCACATCATGATAGCTGACAGCGTTCATCATGACAGATCAGGGGGCGCACAGTTGAAACAACATGTCATCGTTTTTGGGACTATTAAGTCTGACGTGTTGTTATGACATTCACCTTTGTTTAAACAGAAAATGAGATAATCCACGCAAACTAAGAACTGATTGGATTTGGTCTTTTTGCTAATGAATTGCCTATCAAGAAGATAAATATTATTAATCTAATTATTTCATGAGGAACATAGAAACACAGTATTGTCTAATCAGACCAAACCTGCCTGTCTTCATGTCTCTCTGTAAATCCTACCTGGAATATAAACTACACAAACCCTAAAGCTGTGAAAACCAGAACCTTGTGTAATTAATATGATTTTGTTTGTTTTGCTCTTCTCTCTATTGTGTCCAATGCACTGCCTCCAACTGTTGCTGTTCCCGATGTGACTTACATTGTTTAAATAAAGTTGGCAAAAAAATGAAAATCACCCAAAAAAAGCGTTTTATTACCGTAGTGTAGATGCTAACCGGGTGGAGCGGTGCCCAAAAACACGTAGAGGGCTAGTAGCCGAAACGTGCTAGTTAGCTAATTGGTTGCTGTCTCACGTCTCTTCTCAGGATGTCTCTCTCAGACACGTCTCTCCCCAGGATGTCAGTCTGTCTCACCCCCTCAGGGTCGCTACAGTAGCTTGTAGTTAATACACACACCAGAGTAATAACGGTAGCCGCATGCTCACAGTTCACTAATACGTCAGATGAGCTTAATGAAACGCGTACTTTGTTGACGATAACTTGTTAACGCTTTATCCAGCGTCGTGTTAAATAATGTTAAAAAAAAAAAAAGAATGTTCCAACAACACCAACGTTGAGTTGTCTTGTAAACATGTTGAGGAAGAGGGAGAGCACTTACCTCCATTGTAAGAACTGAAAATCCAATATATAATAGGTGAATCCTCTCAGCTAGCGTTACATTTGTTAAAACAATCGAGCTGTTGGCAGAGGTTGCTGGGCAACCGCAGATCTCGCGTGAGAGGGCGCCTCTGGTCCGTTGGGTGTGAGATTACAGCTCACAGTGAGACATGATAACAACATGAACAATGTCATTATGGAAGTTAAAATGTACAGTTGATTATCAAACTAAATTGAATAACCAGAGAAAATGATTTCATTCATTCCATTATTAAAAATGTGTAGTATAACGTGAGCATTTAAACCGGCACAGTTCACATGTTGATGCCGGCACTCACATGTGCAGCTAGTTGGCACAGAGACATATTTTTAACATCTTAACATACATATTCAACATTATAAAAGAGACACAATTCTAAATGCAAATATATTTAACAGTTAATTGACTCCATTCCGATGAGATGTGTCAATAATATTTATTACATCATAATATTATGATGTAATAAACATGTCATTTGTTGTTTTCTTTGCTAATGAATTGGCAGTGAGGTAGAGATTATAATCATATCATTTTATTAGGAAAATGTCATATAGGCCTACACACCAGAACATTGTCTAAGCACTCAACACAAACCCTAAAGCTGTGAAAACAAGAACCTTTAATGAATTTGTCTTGAATCTGTAACTTATTTGAGAGGCCCCATAATAGCAACCTGTCAATCACCAAATAGCCCCGCCCTAAAGCATCCCCTGCTTTATGGTCTGTTTGACTCTATGGACCATAATATACTAAATGAACATCATGCTGGATTGAAGAAGACTTGAAACTAGAGGTTGAGACCATAAACTCATGTTTACTAAGATTATAAATCAAGAGAGAAGTAGGATCATTTTCTCATTGACTTCCATGCAATCAGACTTCTTTATGCCACCAGAGCAGTCGCCCCCTGACTGTCAGCAGAGAGGATGCAAGTTTAAGGCACTTCAGCTTGGCTTCACTTTTCAGAACCAAAGGTTGAGGCTTGGTACAAACACCAGGGTTCCACTTATTCTAATGAATCCTCATTGACAAACTCACACATGAAGAATAATCAACTCTTGTTGTTTCCCACATTTAAATATGTATTGAATCATGTTCAATTGATGCATGTCCCAGACAATGCATTGTGTTAATATTGCTGTGGGCAATATTTAAGTCAATGAGAAAATGACAAGATTATTATGTTATTTCATATTGTATGAAATAATGTACTCCCTTGCAGATTTCTACAGAAAAGCCCCCTTAAGCTCCTCAGGATTATTTAGTGGTGATGACATTATTATTGTGTGCTTACAGGTGGGTGTGTGTGCGTGCGTGTGTTTGTGTGTGTGTGTGTGTGTGTGTGTGTGTGTGTGTGTTTGTGTGTGTATGGGGTGTTTCATTCTTTAGTTGCAATCCATCCATGCATAGTTAAACAGTGTGCGAATCACTCTCCTCCGTTGGTAGTGGTACTCTCTCTGTCTCGGTCCATGTGAAAAGTACAGGTGGCCTGAAGAGGGGGGATATATCATTGATATCTATCCCCCAAACAGGAAGTGATACGTGACTAAAGTTGGACTGTTACCTACCTCTGTTCTCAAAAGCAGCATCCACTCTGAAGCCAATCCCACGGAGCTCTCTGTGGATGGATTTTGGGTAGCCAGCATCCATTCTGCCCCTCCTTTCATTGTAGCTGTAGTAACATGGGGAGGTTTTGATTAACGTATAAACTTATTATCCCGACACATTATCTGAATGGGGATTAAGCCTACACTGTAAAAAAAAATTGTAATATAACAGAATTTTACTGTTTATTTTACATATTTATTCTGTATTTTTAAAATACCATTCAATTTACAAAAAGAGACTGTGATTTTACATGTCAAATGTAAAATAACATGAAATCATTGTAACTGTGAAAACACACAATATTTCTGTTATTTTACAAAAAAACACATTAGAAATACATATATTTATTGTTAAAATACGTTCACAAATGTATCGTAATTTCACAAATATGTGTCTGTTATTTAAGATAATAAACTGTAAATTTCAAGTTTAAAACTCTAAAAAAAAGGGAAAAAAATAATTTAAAATTACTGAGAAATGAATAGTAAAATAACTATTTAATTTCTAATTTTACTATAATTTATTTGTTAATTGACTTATGTTTTCATTGAACTACAATTAAAACTGCGCAGTGATGAATGGGACCTTGCATAGCCAACTCGGTTAGTGCTACGAACGCCTGCCAGTGCAGGGCAGCCTGGCCTGGCCACATGCCACGTCGCTGGTCGTCCCTTGCCTGAATTTTCATGTCGATTACCATATCAGACGATTAAAGTCATCATGCTCGACTGGGGTGCAAAGTTCCACAACACTGGGACTGTAGCGACCCACTGGAAACGTCGCTCCCTCTTACATGGAGACATAACGGCGCGGTAACGGCATTCAAAGCGTCCTCCCAATCTTCCACAGGAAGCGTGAGCAACGTCTGGAGGCTCTTCCGGCCAAATTTGACACATGAGGAGGAGCGCATGAGTGTAAAAACATGACATTTCATGTCGCCAATAGGTGGCGCTCTGATTGTGAGTCAATATTGCAGTGCAGACGTGTTCAGGGTGGGACTCTCATCAACTGAGTGAAGTTTGGAGCTGATCACACAATGTACACTGAAGTTACAATAAGGATCTAAAATCGTGGCATTGTCATGGCTTACTTAATTCACTGCATACATTTGTAAACTATGGCAACATAGTAATACGTATTGTTGTTTTAAATATGTCAGTGTAAGTCATGTTTGATTTTGCTTTCATATTTTATATAAATCCGACATATAGAGCGCTTTTATTTTGTGGACTTCCTGTCGCCGCGTTTCTTTTTCCTGTGTAGTTATTTTTCGTGTCTGGACATGTCTGTGGCGTGTCGAATCTGTGACGTGCTCTCGTCCATCTTTAAGCGCTGTGATTGGCTAATAGTGAGACAGTATACACTACGTTGCGTCTTCAATCGGCCAGTCGTATATTCCAGATCTTTCCGAGCGGCATTTACGAATCTCACGAGAGGCTTTTGGATATTTGGCTTTGGACATTGGACTGGCTTTTGACACTTTGGACCTTGGACAACGAGAGGAGACCACATTGGGACAGCTTTTGGTGCACGAACGAACGAACCGTGAGTTATTTGAGCTATTAATGAATTTTAATCTGTATTTAGCATGCACATGTTAGCTTGGTAGGCTATGTCGTAGCTATGTCCGTTAGCGAGCAACAGCATGGGCTGATACAGCTAATGACATTATCAACACTGGTACATATTGTCTTTCTTAAAGTTAATAGTGGTTACTATGTTAAAAGAATTACGTGTTTTATTTATAACTTATCTTGTCCTGTGTGGTTGAGTTAAAGGCCGTTAGCTTAAGTCCGCTATTCAGGTAGCTAGCTAGCTAGCTGGCTGGCAGGCTGACTGGTGGCCTTGAGGTAAACAGCTTTTTCGAGCTCTGCCTTTTACAGTGAGTTTGTTTTACGGTCTTGAGCTAAGTAGTATTTGTTGTGTGCTTTGGTTTCCACCATGAGTTTGCATTTAAATTAATTTGTTAATTTCATATTTATTACGGTAGTTACTCAGCGTTTTACACAGATATCCCACTGCAAGAAAAGACATAATATCCACGGCGGTGTCTCATGCAGTTTCAAGTTCAATAGGGACAGGGGAGATATGATGGATATTTATGCTAGTCATGCACTTTTTTCACAAGTCTTGAAGCGCAAGCGAAGTGGCTGTGTGTATGATATACAGCATGTTAATGTGTACACGTGCAGCCTCCTGCAATAATTAATTGGCTTATAAAGGTTTGAGTTTGTAATAGCTGGGGCAAGCCTGTGTAAGATAAATTCAAAACTTGTATATGTATAATATATATATATATATATATATATATATATATATATATATATATATATATATATGTATATATATATATATATATATATATATATATTACACTTTGTTTCCACTGCTGACGTATGTTTAAGAACGTTTATATATTATAGAGATTAGATTCCAGCTCTGTATGATAAGTGGTCTGAGATTACATTTTAATGATATGATATATGACTTGATGTTATATGAATAACCACAATTATTATTATTGATTTTTTTTTTTTGCAGTGGAGAAAATCATCAGAGGGAGGAGACCAGTGGACACTTTGAGTACCAGAGGAATGGGTTCCTACTGTTTGACTGCATTCAATACAAGTTTTCACTGTTATATTCCTGATAACGTTTTTGTCCAGTGTGCCTTTTTTTCATTTAGGATGCCTCACGGGTAAAACCACTGGCTGTCCGTTGCTGCCAAGCAGAGGATGGAGGATCGGTGTGACAGGCAGGAGCCTGTCATCTCTTTCTCCGGCAGACACTCTGGTTTGTACTCAAACGTTTTTTAATATCATTGAATGTTTTACTTTAATTGTTAGGTGTTTTCTCACTATATTTGTACACCTGACCTAGTGGAAAGAGCTATGCTTATATAATTATTATAAATTATGAATGACATTTCTGACTGATTTTGTCTTTTTAACTAGCCCATGGAACTGGTCATCGCCATGCCGTGAGGAAGTGGCCAACTTCTGCTTGTACCGGCAGGAGCCACAAGTTGGTCATCCCACCAGATTCTCCAGACAAACAGGTAATGTTGTTTTGGAAGTCATTTGACAAATGATGTTTGATGTTGATCATAATCTTGTTTGCATGATAATAATTCTCCGTTGTGTTGTTCCAGTTTGTTCTTCTTGTTGGGGACTCCCACCTTCGCAGCATCGTGGATGGGTTTGTCACGATGCCGGAGGGATGCCTTTCCTTTGGTGCCATGGCGACGCCCGGGGCTTGCACCAGGGACCTGAGGATCGAGCTGGTGAGTGCTATTGTCTACGTACACCAGATGTTGTCTGTGTTCTTGCCCCCAGCAACAACCTGACGGCCAGGAGGACGGTGGAGCAGGCAGGGGAGGACTTCCGTGCGCTCATCGCCAGTGCCTGCAGTCGGTGTCGAAGGTGTTCGTCCTGGACTTTGTTCCTCGCCTGTCGGTCGACGTGGATGTCCAGGATCACTTCAGGAAGGAGTTTCGCCGCGTTGCAGCAGTCATGGGTAAGTTTTAAAAGGATTTTTGTGAAGTACATTTACATGTACTGTGTGTAATATGTTCTATAGCAGACTTTTAAAGTCACTATGCCATCTTTGTGTATTTATATTGTGCTTTTCAAGGCACCCAAAGCACTGTTGTGTAACCTTTTTGCAAAGGTATACAAATATACAGTCCACAGTTACTAAAATTGTTTTCTTTTCATTAGACAGGTGCCTCTTCAAGACAAATCGAGACAAGGGATCAAAAGTGGAGTGGAACACCACCACAAACAACCTGCAGTCAGTCCAAAAGTTTTCACGCTGATGACCAAAATGTCAGACTACAAGTGGAGGGAATAAGAAGTGCTCAGTTATGGAGTTATTGATGCCTTGGATAGAAATAATACTGTAAATTGGTAACTCAACTTTTTTTTTTCATTTCCAATTCAGTTGATTTTTTTTGTTTGTTTCAGAGTCATTATAATGTAATTGATTTTTGAATATTGCTGTAATAATGGTTACCTGTTACAGTTGAATAAAAATACTGAGAATGGGAAAATTGTAGCTGTTCTTGTTTCAATGTTAATTTACCATCTTTATGGGTCATTTCACTGTTTTAAAACCTAAAATGTTTGTAATTAA
This sequence comes from Chelidonichthys spinosus, assembly GCA_029853015.1. Taxonomy (NCBI): domain Eukaryota; kingdom Metazoa; phylum Chordata; class Actinopteri; order Perciformes; family Triglidae; genus Chelidonichthys; species Chelidonichthys spinosus. Next base: position 10,939,672 of record CM056835.1, read on the forward strand.
ATGTTAAAAACAACATAAAATAACTAAATATACATTTGATGTGATCTAAAATTAACATTAAATTGTTGTAATTTTAAACCCAATATCTAGTTTTTCAACAGTTTTTTGACATGTTTTGAAAGATGAATCACATTATTTCATGTGTCATATACAGTTATATTACATCAAATATAAATTATTATACAACATTTTACTATAAAATAATGTTATAAAACCAACTAATAACAGCACATTTCTGTAAATTTAAACATTATTATTTGTAATACAACGTGTACTTACTATATTTCTAGGGAATTTAATTGTTTTAAAATGTGAAAATGGTTGTAATTAAACGTTAAAAGCAACCTGAAAATAAGGGAAATCTTGTTAAAATTACAACTACAAACTGTATTTTTATTATGGAAAATAACTGTATTTTTATGAGAAAGTAATTTTCTGTTATTTCACGGTATTTTTCTGGCGCCCCAGCTGCCAGAAAATTACCGTTTTTTTACGACTTTTTTTTTTACAGTGTATGGTTATGCTTACTCACCTCCAGTATCTGTTCTTCACAAAGAACAGGGTTCTACTGCTGAATGACACATGAACCGCAGCATCTATCTTGGTGACAGATGGAGGGAAGCCGAAGTCGCTGATAGGTTTGGGATAACCGGGTAGGACGGTGTTTCCTCTGATCCCCCAGTAATGATCCCCTGTGGCATGAAAAGGTAGAGTTATATTTCTAACTGGTCCCAAATGCTTTTTGGCACGTTTCATTCAATAAAATATATATATACCGGTATATAAAATAAGGGTTATCATCGTTTAAAGTCAAATTTGTACCTTCAAAGAAAATCACAGGGTTTTGTTTCTTATACTGATAAGCAGCATCGACATTGCGGATTCCTGGCCAGACAGACTCTATTTTCTTCATAGTGATGCCGTCCCAAGAGCTGCTCTTCTTCCAGAAATGTCTGATAAAGAAAAATTACATTCCATGACAAGCTGACAGGCATCTCACACGCATGATAAAAACTATTCTATGAGTTTAACTTTTAAAAGGATGTAGGCTTCGTGCATGCACAACATTTATTTACTTCCAGTCAGTCGGGATGACATTACTTTACAAATCCAGTGTTAGGTTTATGCAACAAAACCTCTTCGTTAGGTTTAACAAAAAAACATTTTGCATCATGTCCAAAACTGGCCTCGTGGTTGAAAGTCCTGTGTTGTTGGACCCATCCATCTCCCCACCTGCCCACCATAGTTTTCCTCAATATTTAATACTTAATATTAATATTTAATGTCAAACTCATAGTTCATAGATATCTCACCCATCTTTGAAGAAGTAAAGACTATTCTGAATGAAGGTTGCAGCATCAAAAATCAGGTTCCGGTTGCATCTGTCTGGAGGAGTTTCTGATGTGGGTTCAGGATCTGGTTCAGGTCTGGGTTGTGGTTGTGGAACAGGTTTTTTGGTTGGGTGTGGATTTGGTTCAGGTTTAGTCGTCGGTTGAGCAGATGTTGCTCTGACTCCTTTGAGAGGCAAAATAGAAAGAAATGACACTGATCGAAGTGTTTGCCAGTGCTTTAATGGAAAGTGTTCCCTTTCTTGTTATAAAACATGAAACCCCCCATAAACTGAAAAATCAGTGTATGAATAAGTTGGGCTCTCACCATAGATAGCTTGTACTCCCTGTCTGTCGTCATCTGGTAGTACGTAGCCCTCTGTGTTCACATACTGGTAGGTGGGATACATCAGGGCTGTCTGAACCTGGGAATGGGCTAATCCCAGTGCATGGCCAAACTCATGGGTTGCCACCAAGAACAGGTTGGATCCTGCAAATACACATACATAAAATCACTATTATGTATATAATCAGCCAATAGCAATACAGCCAATTCCACCTGTAGTGATCGTCTTCATTCTCTCACACAGAAACTGCTTAGCTTCATGCCTTTGAGATTAAGTTAAGCAGATCACACTGTGGGACTATTTCTCCAAAATGTGTTGTATGTTATTCCCCAAACACATGAATAGCCAGAGTTGTTGTTGTTTTTTTAAAATTTATCCCTGAGCCAGTTGCTAATTTTGCTAAATTCACCGCTGTAATGGGGTCTGACGCTCTCTGTTCAGCATTTTTAACAATAACAATGTTTTGTGATGTCAGCACCTGCTGAGGTCAGAGTCCAGTGTTCATCTTCATCAAAATGGGTGTCACCTCCGCTGCCATCTCCTGGGGAGAATGCGTGGGCCAAGACTCCATGCTCCCCATCGAACGGGGCAAAGTCTCCATGGTCTGGTTTTGAGAGGAGAATAAAAGTTAACAGTTAATTAACAGTTAGTTAACAGTTAGTTAACAGTTAGCTCATATATTTTCCCAAAGGCACTGGCGGTACCTCGAGCCTTGAACATGATCATGATGTCAGCGGTGCCGCTGTCGATGTGCTTGAAATCCAGAGGAATGACGTCACTGTAGACTTTCAGAGCCTTGGCTAAGGTGGCATCCACATCACTTTGACTCATGTCTGGCGTGTACCGAGTGCCCCTTCAGCAGTGTGCGATGAAAATGGTGTACACATTTCAGGAGATTTATTGTGCTTTATGTTTGGATATAGTGCTTGCAGAGACTGGTGCTCTGTGGTATGACATGAATATGTTGTGTTGGACCTGTATGTGACCACAGGCTTGTCCCACTTTGGTCGACCGTCAAAGTGGCTATAACTGGCCACGTCTGTGAAACCACAACGGGGCCGAGACATCACTTCCAGGGTGTTGGAGTCCAACTGCCCCGACACCTCTAGGCCAAAATACTCCTGCATTTTTCTGAGAGTGTCGTCAAAGGAATCTAGAGAGCTGCGGTAGACACTGTCGGGGGCGCTGACACCCACATCGGAGAAAAAATGAGACAGATAGTCCTGGACAAAGAAAACAGGAATAAATAATCATGTCCAGATAAACCATATATAATTCAGCTGACTGACTAGTCATTTAGCAACTGCAGAATTTTGAGAGAAATTATGTATATGAGTATTCTTTAAATTATCATTTTATTTTGAATACTATTCATGGTCGGTATAACGTTCTGAAATAGTCAAAGAATGTATAATTTCCTCCTCATATTCATTGTTAGTGACGGCGTACACCATTCCTGCCCTGGATTCAAAGCACTGTATGCATGTAATCCAACTCAGCCCGGTCTTCTAAAAATTACTTTTCCAAACAACAAGACTATGTTGTGAGTTACGCTCAGTGTTTTACCGTGGATTATGTTCATTTTTGACGTATCACAAATTGGTTCCAAACAAGTCTGCAAAAGTCCACATGCCAAGGAAATCTGGGTGGTGGATTGCTCAAAATATCCTTTCAGACCGATAACAGTGTCCCATAGTTTATACCTGAACATAACCAAATATTTTTGTTGCCTAATTGTGTTTTCAGTCAATTTCGTAGCAACTTCAAGCCTTTTAAACCTAACCAACTTGTTTTGTTGCCTAAATCTAACTTGTACAATGTTTATATTTTGCTTTCTTTGATGACTATCTGTTTCAAACTCTTTTAAACTGAGACCGTTCAGTCCATTCCCACTGTGTGATGATGATGGTGATTGTCGTTGTGTTATCAATTTTTGACTTCCACAATAACGACAAGCTAGGGATATTTTAAGTCTATTAGCACCCTGGTTTCTATAGCCAACAATGCTATTTGTTGGGGTTTATCTTTACTGTTTAACAATTTTTAAACAAAGAGTATTCATCTTACAGAATCACAGAGAAATTGTGCTACCTTCCCAAATATCACCAGTAGAAATAAAAACAAGTCCAATATTTTAAGTTTGAGCACATTTCTTTTTACCTGGGCTTTAGCGAGCTCTTCTTGGCTGGGTGAAGTGGCGGGCACAGCTCCACAGTGTGCCACAATCACAACCATCATCACAGTTTTAACAGCCAGTGTCCCTTCCATGATTCCTTCTTTGTCTGCTGCAGAGAAGAAGGAATAACTCTGTGCCCTTTACTAAATCGCCTCGCACGCTCAGCTCACAGTTGGATTGCACTAGTTGGTAGTTTCCTGAAATAGTCAATTTCAGTGTTTTGTGTGCGAGGCAAAGAGCAGAGAGATGCATGATGGGGCATTAAAACATTCCTGCAAGTGTCTGAACAGGCCCATTGAGAACAACAGAAGAAGAAGAAGAGGTAAGATGAGGGCAACAGCTTCATGGCAGCTTGGGCCTGCATGGACATGAAGGAGATCAGAATGAACCATAGTAGTAATAGTGTTTTGATTCATACAAGAGGAGCATCATTCTCTGGGTGTTCCCCAAGTTTTAAATTCCAGTGACAACACTGAGTTTCATTCCTTTCAGTTGCTTTTAACTTGTGTCAAGTTGGTGTGGAATCTTAATAAAGATTTGGGGACCAAACTCAATGTCACCAAACTCATTGTCACCCTTTTAAAAAACTGCTAGTATATGTGGTAGCATTTAAGCATCGTTAAGAATGATCTGGACAGATAATGGGAAAGACTGAATTAGAGTATTACGTAGTTTTTTATTTACTATAGAACTAATTTAGTATTAGAAGGGCACATATTTTTCATTAAATTGTGTGAACCTCAAGTCACTGACTGAATTTTCATCTTGAGGGAACTGTTCTTTTAAAAGAGCACTCCATGTGCCACTAACGGGCCCCTTTTTTTCGAAATCCTCAGGGTTCACTCAAAAACTTTTGGAATCGTGTATGTGACAGACAGACAGACCAAGTGAAATACATGTGAATTATCCTTTATTAAAATCATGATAAACAGGTACATACTTGAAATCTGACCTTTGCATTAAAAAGCATGTTGAGGAGCAGGGGGTCCACCAAGTGGTGAAATGACACCCGCTCCACCCACTGAGCCACAACCATGCAATATAATAATAGAATTGTCAGTGCAGTTTAAAAATAAAAAAAACGTTTTATTAATTAATTAATTTACATTCATTTGCCAGATGTTTATTACTCCTGCTAATGTTGTCCAATTGCATATATTTTAAATACATTATTGAAATGCATTAATTTCCAAAGCTTTCCAGCTCATCTAGGATTAGATTACAGATGTAAAGAACAGTAGCACTGGTAGTGATAGTTCAAATGCCTGCTGAACTTTTGAAGAAACATCTTCAAGATGTTTCATCGCTATCATCACTCAAGGAGGCTGCATCAGGACCTTCCTGACAGTAGTAGCCCCTCAGATTAGACATCTGATCAATGCTGAAAGGTACGTATAACAAACATGAAGACAATATATAAAATATTATACAATTGTATTTATATACTACAACTCTGAATATATTTGATACAAATATTTAAAATATAATATTTTGTGAATAATTACAACTTAAAACATACTAGTTTAACACTGTAGGTGTACATTCACTCTCATTCCGTTTGTCTACGGTAATAAGTTAACTGAAGTGAACTCTAGAAGTTGGTGCAGCGCAGGAAGTAGCTGTTCCTCAGTACACGGTACAACCTCCTGGTCCTCAGGTTGTACTCAAACATGTAGGGTCCACTGTAGATGTAAGTAAAACCTGCACAACAGAAGCTTACGGTTAGATTCTGTGCTTGTTCATTGAATAGTTTTTTGGGAAATATGCTTAAACCCTTTGTTGCCCAGAAAAAGATGAAACATTGATAGCATATCAAAGAAATGGGAGTAGAATGGACATAGAACATTTTTTTGTGGTTGTTTGACTAAAACAAAAGGATATGCGATATTTGTTACTTGCTATGTTGCTAACACATTTGAAAGACGGAGGAGTTAGGCGGTGGGACAGTTAGACTAAAGAATGAGAGAATTAGCTATTTAGGCTAACTAGCCAGCTGTAAATAGCTAGCTTGGTAATTCAACTACCTTAATGTTGCACTTAAGACAATATCAATATCACCTTGGTGAGTTCGACACTTGACGTAAGTTGTTTTACGAAGTAGCCCGCTGTAACGGTCGTAATGGTAACGGTAGGCCATTTTATTTCTGTGAATACAACTCTCATGTTTGTCCATTAAGTTTGAGGCTGGAGCCAGGAGAAGGCTAGCTTAGCATAGCATAAAAGCAGCTCAGCAGGGTAAAACAGCTAGCAAAATCTGCTTCATGTCGAGACAGATGTGATATGAAAGTGGTATCGATCTTCCTTTCTTTCAGCAAGAAAGCTAAATATGACACTTCCCCAAATATTATGCCAATCTGGACAGATTCATAATTTTTTTAGAGAAATTGCTACTGCTGCTCACCTCTGTACTGGAAGGCTGCAGTCACCTTGCCGGACAGGCCAGAGAAAGTCTGCCCCACTCTCTTGGGGAAACCCTGGTCCATTGTCTTTCTGGCCTCATCATAGCTGAGGAAACACAGACAGTAATTAGATTCAATGAAGGCAAACATGTAAGTAATATAATATAAAAAAATATCGGCTTCTCTGATGTATACCTGAAGTAATTGCTGCCCACAAAAAACAAAGTCTTGCCAGATTCCATGTCATAGAGGGCCGCATCAATTTTCCTCACACCTCGTGGAAAACCAAAACTGGAAATTTTTTTAGGATAGCCACTAACAAGATTATAGCCACTGAAGGCCCACACTTTTCGACCTGCAGAGAGGAAAGGGAAATACAAAGTTGACTGAGATAAATTCAGAAATGGTGTCATATAAGCGCCTCGGGTAGATGAGGAGAACACATACCTTTAAAGAGAAAGACTCTGTCTGAGTTTCGGCTTTCATAAGCAGCATCGATGTTGGTGGGGGCATTGGGCCAGAAGTTTGTGATGGCACTTTGCTGAGGTGTGTTGCTCTGAGGGTAACTCCGCCAGAAGAAGCTGGGAACACATAAGAAAATTTGCATAACCAAGACCATAAACAATCCTAATAGGCTTTGGATTCTGTTGTTTTAGCATTTCGCTGTACAGTAAGTCTGATACCTGTCCTTGAAGAAGAGCATCTCTCCGCGTAGTGTAGTGACAGCATCCAACACCATGGTGGAATCACAGGCATCAGGGGTGGTGGGGGGTTCAGGGTTAACTACAGAGGGATCTTTATCAGAATTTGGACCTGGAGGAAAATCAGAACCTCTTTTCAACAATGACGTTATCAAAGATTATCAGAGATTTTGGTCAAGTTGGACGAGTGCAAACAGGCGTGGATGATCCCGCCAGTTAGTACTGACCGTAGAGAGACTGGATACCGTTGACGTCATCCCTGGGCAGAATAAAGGTGTCAGGGTTTCGGTATGTGTACACAGGGTACATGAGAGCACCGGGATCATCAGAGTGAGACAAGCCCAGGGAGTGGCCAAACTCATGGGCAGCCACCATGAAGAGGTTATAGCCTGCAGCAGAATAAACATACGTACATGCCTTAAGGTTAGCAATTTGGAACCAGAGTGATAAGAGAGGCTGGAGCTAAGCAGAACCAGAATTGTTTTTATAGTGGTGGCTCGGCTGAGACAATTGCTCACATTGGGGTGGCACATAAACCGCAAATTTTGTTTGGGATCCGCCCCTGTAGCTAAATATAAGCGAATAAGACATTCTAGGTCATCAACTTCCCGAACGAACAACGTTGTGGTAGCGACCTGTCAATCACAAGGTAGCCCCACCTTAAATCATCCCCTGCATTATGGTCTATTTGACTCTAAAATCCTGACATCAATCCATCAACCATTTGCATCACATAGCTCAATAAGGTCATGAGCTTATTTCTTTAACCTGCAAATCCAGTTCCTCCCAACATTATGTCCCACCTATTATCCTGTTTTACTGAAAATACGTCACCATACAGAAGATAGATACTCTGCATTGGCTCACTTTTCACTTGGAGGTTGTCGCCTGGTTACAGCTCCTTTCCATGACTATACCATGTCAAAACTTACAGACATTAATTGGGTAAACAAGACACCATGCTGTGCATAGATAACAAACTCACCTCTGTTTGAGCGGAAAGTGAAGGTCTCATCCTCATCAAAATGTGCATCTCCTCCAATGCCAGGGGCGGGGGCGAAGGCATGGGCTAAAGTACCGTCAGTGCCATCAAAGGGGTAATAATCACCATGTGCTGGAAGAAGAACATACTCATCTCAGGTTTGTCAAACTAGAATGTGTGTGACAAAATGTACTTCTGAAGTCAGTCTTCTGCACTTACTATATCTTTATAAAAAGCAAAGAATCTGAATTGGGTGACGGAAAATCATTATATCCCACAACACAAACACTAGTGTTTTAGGTTCTGTGTGGACGACCATAAAGATGGCTCCAAGATTGCTGCAAGCACCGGCATGCCACCAGCTAAATGATATGTGATAAATACAATACTCAACGGCATGCAGCTGTTGCCAGTAGTGAAGGTATGCCACTCAAATATGTAGCTATATCAGAGTTGTCAACAAGCTGTACTTGTTCTTAACTGTATTTAAATGTTAGTCTACCTTGTACAGCCCACATTGTTTCAGTGGGAAATATCCTATAATATAATATATTTTAATATCCTATAATAGTCAGCCATCCTTCATACTCTTAATACATTTTGCTGCTAATAAATCTGTCCTTTCACTGAGAATGCAGAGTTGTACTTGTGACGGAGCATTTTAAGATGTTGGTATTTCTACATTTACTTAAAGTAAAGTATCTGCGTACTACTTCCACCACTGAAAAGTTATTCTGTACTCACATCGACGGCCAAAGGAGATCATGATGTCAGCGGTGCCACTGTAGATCCTTGTGAATCTCAGAGGAGTGACTTTGGCCCAAACCTGCAGTGCTCTGTCTATGGAGTCGTCTACCTCTGAAGCAGACATGTCAGGTGTGTAGTTCTCTATCCTGTTACAGTTGAGGATATTATTAGTTAGACTCAATACAATTAATCTCTCACACACTTCCGCTCTTCAGATCATTCACCTGTAGGTCAGGCTGTTCTTCTCCCACTTGAGGTTACTTCCAAACGTGGAGAAACGGGCAATGTTGCCATCTGGAACGCCACAGCGAGGCTTCTTCATCATCACCATGGTGTCAGCATCCAGCGTCCCAGTTATCTCCAGACCGAAGAATCTCTGCATCTCGCTCAGCTTCCTGCTCAGCGGCTGATCCCCCGTCTGCTACTCGGACGTTTCGCCTCTGTTAGGTTGAAGAAAGTCTTCAAGTAGCTCTGCAAACAGAGGTGAGTATTTAATATTTATCAGTGGGTGAGAGCCTCAGAATTTGTTGACTCACTAAAAATGCACACAACAACACATAGCAAAGAAACTTACCTCTGCAAAACCTTCATCCTGCACAGTGATTTGTGGCGCAGGCACACAGTAAACTGTGGCTGCCAGGCTCAGTATCATGCACAGACTGCCACACCTCATGCTTCCTTGTTGAATGTGACCTGTGTCTCTGCTGAATCACTTGTTATATAGGCTAAGGAGTGGACGTGTAGGGGAGTGGGCGTGTTGAGCAACTACCTGTTTGAGTCAGAGGAAGTATTCCATAGCATTGATTGCACACCCAAGAAAATAAATCCCAATGACGCATGGCATGTCCACAGAGAAACAACAGATTTTCAAATCAAACAGGCACAAAGTGGCTCAATAAAACAAGTGATAGAAGTGATTGTTAGTGAGCAGTTTAACAGGAGGAGCTGCCCAAGGTATTGTGTTTGCTAATCTCTTTATCTGTTGCTTGAGTTTATATTCTGATAATCTCGTCAGATTTTTCAGGCAATCCGTCGTGGATTTTTAAAGGTCTTTGATCACAGACTGTCTACTCTAACCCTCAGGCTACTGTTGCACAGACAAGCTGCGTCATGTCCAGGCCTTCTGACAGCTTAAGGAGTACTTGTAGATGTCACATGCTAAACAACTCTATACACATATCACAACATCCAAACAGCTGCAACAATGTGGTCATGGTTTCATCTCAAAGGTTTCTGCCTTTATTATTGTAACACTGGCTGTGTCCGAAATCATTCCCTACTCCCTACTCCATACTCCCTATATAGGGGAGTTCTATGGAGGGCACTATATAGTGGACTCAAAGGCAAAATGAAAAAACACTTTCGAACACTATTCGGGGGATTTCTTTCGGCGCCGTTGATGACGTTGTCCTGACGCCCATCGCCTCCTGTCGCCGCGGCCACCACCGCCGCCGGCCACTGGCAACTGTCGCCGCTGCCTATCGCCGCCTATCGCCGGCCTACCGCCAACTGTCGCTGGCCGCTGCGGCCTGTCGCCGGCCGGCCGCCACTCTCCCATGATCCCAAATAAGTAATACATAACGCGTTTTTTTTAAAGTAAATAAACGAAAACATCACACTTTGGCCATTTGTGTCGTCTTGTTCTGCTCTGCAATACATATATTAAATATTAACATTTATTATTGTACGATTATTCAGATTTCTGCCGCTTTTTCCTGCTCTCTCTCCTCTCGCCCCTTCGCGATTTGTCTTTCAGCGCAATGCATGATGGTAAAATTTGCTCGGCTAGTGACCATCGGCTATACACTACTTTTCGCGATGCATTGTGGGAAACTTTGAGTGCACTATAGGGAATAGTAATGCTCACTACACATTTGGACAACCCTACAAAATGGCGAACTCCCTATATAGTGCACTATAGAGCTGTACAGTTGCTCTGCATTTGCGTAACGAGGGGACGGCTGTTAAAAGGCAACCGCACTTGGAGGGGTCGTAAGGGTGAAAGTGTGCCACACTGCCCTAGACCAGCGATATAGGAGGACAGGACAAAGCAAGAGGCAACGGAGATATAAATCTGCTTAGAGAACTTTCTTTCCCCTCAGTACTGGAGGTTGTTTTTTTGTTTGGACTAACTTTTGTTGCTTTTTTGGGAGGACTACTTTTTTTTCTGTTTATTCCCCTTTTTCTGGGAGGACTACTTTGGTTGCTGTTTTCCCCTGTCCAAGGAGGATTTATATATATATTTTTCTTTAATTGAGTATGTGACTCCAGTTCCCCAACCTTGTTAAATAAAAACGTGTATTTCATTCCTTTGGTTGTGAACCTTTTTTTCATCTGTCTGTCTGTCATAAACATATATAATATACAATATATATTACCACATTATTTTCAGATTCCTATTGATGAAAACATACTTTACAATATTGCATAACACAACATTTTTAATGATCAATATATTTCACCAACTATAGATACAAGTTTATTTTTCACTCATATACGTATACTCTAATATATACTCTCGGTCTTATTGAGATGCAGAAGCAGCATGGAAAACAGGTTGTTAACTTTAAATCTGTAAAAAGCTAAATTAGAGACGAACAGATTCAGAAATCTTTTTAAACAAGTTTTATTTGCTAATTCATGGTGCCAATTACTTTTCGCTTTGTCATATTTTAAATATATATATTAAGATCCATACATTCATGTGTTTTGACCCAGTGGTATACAAATCTGTGAAGAAATGCAATTTAATAATGTTAAATATATAAATACAAAATCAAAACAACAACAATGACATTAAATAACACCTGTGACTGAAATAAACTAAGATAAAACAGATTCAAAATAAGTTTAACAAGCAATGCTTAAAATCACAAAAAATGTTATAAAGTACAAATAAGGTGCTGATCTTAGGTAGTATATACCTATAAATATGTGACAATAAGATATAGTATTACATATTATGGAAATATTATGGTGCCTTCGTTCCAATTGGTTGCAGCTATGAGGAAGTGAGTAGGTGAACTGGTCTAGAATTGGTTGCAGGGCAGGAAGTAGCTGTTTCTCAGCACACGGAACAACTTCCCGCTCCTTAGACTGTACTCAAACATGTAGGGTCCACTGTAGATGTAGGTAAAACCTGCAAAGCGATTAATTCAAGGTTAGTTTCTGGGAAAAAGTTTTCTCATTTCTGTAACTTTGATTTGAAATACGTTGACTGCTGCTCACCTCTGAGCTGGAAAGCTGCGGTCACCTTGCCGGACAGGCCAGAGAAGGTCTCGTCCACTCGCTTGGGGAAACCCTGGTCCATGGTGTTTCTGGCCTCATCATAGCTGAGGAAACGCAGACAGTAATTATGTTAATCTACATTTGTAAACCGTCATTAGCCACCTGAATTCATTTCACCATCATTTGAACACACCTGTAGTAGTCGCTGCCCACAAAGAACAGAGTCTTGCCAGATTCCACATCATAGAGGGCAGCATCAATCTTCTTCACACTTGCAGGCAGACCAAAACTGGAAATTGACTTTGGAAAGTCACGCTTAAGATCATAGCCACTGAAAGCCCACACTGTCTCATCTGTATAGACAGTAACAGAGAAGTATATTCAGTTTATACTTGTGAAGGTTAAAATCTTCACAAAAATACTGTCTGATCAGGACGAGGAAGGATACCTTTAAATAATAAGACACTGTCTGTCTCTTGGCTTTCATAAGCAGCGTCAACGCTGTTGGGGGCATTGGGCCAGAAGTCCGTGATGACACTTTTCTGTGGTCTGTTGCTCTGAGGGAAAACCCGCCAGAAGAAGCTGGGAACACATAAGATCATTTGCATAACCCAGACCATAAACAATCGTAACAGGCTTTGGATTCTGTTGTTTTAGCATTTTGCTGTACAGTAAGTCTGATACCTGTCCTTGAAGAAGAGCATCTCTCCTCGCAGGCTGGCAACAGCATCTAACACCATGGTGGAATCACAGGCATCAGGGGTGGTGGGGGGCTCAGGGTCAATTACGAAGGGATCTTTATCAGGGTTTGGACCTGGAGGAAAATCAGAATCTCATTTCAACGATGATGAAGATTATCAGAGATTTTGGTCAAGTGCAACAAGTGCAAACAGGCGTGGATGATCCAGCCAGTTAGTACTGACCGTAGAGAGACTGGATACCGTTGACGTCATCCCTGGGCAGAATAAAGGTGTCAGGGTTTCTGTATCTGTACAGAGAGTACATGAGAGCACCAGGATCATCAGAGTGAGACAAGCCCAGGGAGTGGCCAAACTCATGGGCAGCCACCATGAAGAGGACATAGCCTGCAGCAGAAAACACATACGTACATCCATCAATCAATCTGCAACTTCAGCTCTGCACAGAGCTTGAGTAGGTTGTGAGAAAATCTTTTCAATGATCAAATCCAATTCCTCCCAACGTTTGCCCGCCTGCTTATCCTAGATATACTCAATAGAAACTCTGCATTGGCTTCACTTCTCAGGTTGCAGCCTGGTTACAGCTCCATTACTGTGATTATACCATGTGAAAATGAACAGACAGTAGTTAGTGGGTAAAAGAGAACAAACTTACCAGTGTTTGAGCGGAAAGTGAAGGTCTCATCCTCATCAAAATGAGCATCTCCTCCAATGCCAGGGCCTGGGGCGAAGGCATGGGCAAGAGTACCATCAGGGCCATCAAAGGGGTAACCATCACCATGTGCTGGAACAAAAACATATTCATGTCAAGTTTGTCAAAGAAAAAACAGATTTGACAAAACCAAACAAAACAACAAATCAGCATATTTGAGCAGCAGTGATTCAAGACACGGAAAACACATGGAGTTAAAGGAAAGATGCTTTATGGGACATCACAGCCAACCCGGAAAGACACGGAAAAAGTTATTCTGTACTCACATCGACGGCCAAAGGAGATCATGATGTCAGCGGTGCCACTGTAGATCCTTGTGAATCTCAGAGGAGTGACTTTGGCCCAAACCTGCAGCGCTTTGTCTATGGAGTCGTCTACCTCTGACACAGACATGTCAGGTGTGTAGTTCTCTATCCTGTAACAGTTCACGATATTATTAGTAAGACTCAATACAATTCATCTCTCACACACTTCCACTCTTCAGATCAGTCACCTGTAGGTCAGGCTGTTCGTCTGCCACTTGAAGTTCCTTCCAAACGTGGAGAAACGGGCGATTTTGACATCTGTAACGCCACAGCGAGGCTTCTTCATCATTGCCATGGTGTCAGCATCCAGCGTCCCAGTGATCTCCAGACCAAAGTATCTCTGCATCTCACTCAGCTTCCTGCTCACCGGGCTGATTCCCCGTCTGATACTCGGACCTTTCTCTTCCGTTAGGTTGAAGAAATTCTTCAGATAGCTCTGCAAGTGAACAGGAGATACTTATAGACATATATAATGCACTTTATGTTTGTTAAAATGCAGTAAGCTTTTTATAAGACCTTGAATGTTGAAGTGTCAACGCACACTTCACAATAAAATAGCAAGAAAGAACACAGAAGAAAAATCGGAATACAAACCTCTGCAAAATCCATATCTTGGCCAGTAAGCTGTGATATTGGCACAGCGTAAACTGTGATCGCCAGGCTCAGTAGGATGCACACGTTGAACGTCTTCATGTTTACTTGCAACTTGTGCCCCTAACTTGTGTTTCTGTGCTGCAGGATGCTGTTATATAGGCCGAGGACAGGGCGTGTTGAGCAACTACGTCCTCCAGTCAATGATTCAATGATCCTTTTATGGATATGAGAGGAACTTGTGCTTTGATTGCACACCCATAAAAAAAAAAAAAAAAAAAAAACAAGAGACTAATAATGACACAACACATGTGTTACATATAACAGACTATGCCTGGAAAAAATTTCAAGAAATTTAGATTACAACAATGATATTAATGTACCATAAAAAGCTCTTTTATGTCTTTATCAGATTCACTTGCCAATTTAGTTTTTAAAATGTGTTTTATTTGCCATGAATTCTCAGTTTTCAGCAGTTTTAAAAATTGACATAATATCATAAAAACATGTTTTACAAAAGAAAGTCAAATAAAAGAAGATAGCAACACTTTGAAGTTTTATCTGGATCCAGATGTTTCTCAATAGTTCAAATTACAGAATTTTAATAACAAGTTACAGAAATCAAATGCACAACAGTTCATTTGTTGAAGAAGGCTGTGTGGTATGTTTGAAAGCTCCAGAACAAATGCAGCTGGCCATATGTCTATTAAACTTGAAGGAAAGAAATGTTTGAGTTTGCAAATTGACATGCAAAGGACCATCATTTGTGTTCATTTTTTTTGTTATTAAAATTACAAAGACAAATAAACAAATAAAGCGGACCAAAAAGATAACCATATATGTTATTATTACCAAAAAAAATAGGTATTTAAATGTAAAAATAATGTTTAGTGTGGCAACAAACTTTTCTTTATCTGTTTCCCTTTATTCTCAAAGTCACTGATGCATTCTGAGCAGTGTTTTTCTCCTCTGAGAGGTTATAGCAGTTTGACATTTTTTATTTTATTTTAATATTTTATGTTTTTGTATGAGTGCCCATTTGTTCTCCATCAATACTCTGAGCTTTTAAATGTAAAACTCCATCAGCCAGCACGCTGTTGCTTCTTTTCAGACAGTGTGAACAAACACACATTACCTCATGTCATTATGAAGAAACACCCGCGTATATGTTTCAATTTGTTGAAACGTTTCTATTACTTACTTCTACTTTCAAAATCACTTGACACAAACCAAATAAGAAGCACTTAGAGAAAAATGTTTCACTTGTCAAGATGAAACTCTGCAATTTTTTATTTTCTCAAACATTCTTACATTTCACTCAAAACACACATAGAAAGACATCAGGGGAAGAAATGCACTTTTTTTTTACAAGAAAAAGCACAAAGTGAAGTAGAATGACAGGGCAGTAAAATTAAGTTTCAATTCACTCTTATTGTGGAAACATTTGTGAAAACAATTTAAAACTTCTGATAGGTCAGGTTGTACAAATTATGTATTCATTCATTTGGGCTCATCTTAAAACATTATAGTCAGTTTATTCTACAACATATCCACGGGTGGTGTACTAGCTTGATGGGGCTGAGTAAGTCTACATGTGGTTATTTTCCATCCAGATGTGTGTGTAATAACCTACAATCACTTTGGTCATCGGTGTTTGAGGAAATCTACACACTGTTAGCTATTAATGGACACAGAGGAGTCAGTCATTTCTGAAGAAATGTGTTGTCTGAGGTATATTGCTCAATGTCACTAAATGCAGACACTCAGAGATAATTAGTGTGTTTTAATAAATAAGCAAACATACGTGTTTTATAGATATATAATAGATCGTTGTCACAGTGATGAGAAGGTCGAACCGCAGAAATAAATGCTATACTCTAAAAAACATCCACACCCAGCAGCAATATTTGAATAAAACATATACATCAACCATGAAATCAAACACAACTAAACAATGATGACGAAAATGATGAATTGATAGAAGGTACAATGCCATCATTACAACATTTAATTGCACACTGACACTGTAACACCGCATGATTCAACACTTCCTAGTTAGTTATGAGGTGCATTGTGGTTATTGCTAAATAAAGTAACACATGTATAACACACAGCAAATACTGAGCACTATCGTCACTGAGTTCCATGAATTGCTTTCCCAATTATCTTGTCTCCGTTGGTTATTAGTTGTCCTCATTCTTTTTGCATTCCAGCAGGTCGTTAGTGGGGCTGGTGGACATCACTTGTTTGGAGTTGGAGTCAAACGTATAGTGGATGTTTCCCTTGAAGAAGTGCACAAGTCCTGTTGCGAATGAAGATGCATTTATGTGAGACATAAAATGTATAGCTCAGTGCTCAAACTCATACGTGGCCATTCGTGGTTCATGGTTGTAATTCTCTTTTTGTCCCAACAGCAAAAACAAAAAAGAAGAAATCTGTGCTTGACTATCTGTAGCTCTAATGAGCATATCTAATAATTGAATTCAGCCCAAGTCAAATGACTGAACCGGCTACCTGTCTGTCTACCTACCTAATTGTCTAGCAGTCATTTCACATAGTTTACTGCCTCCTGAACCATGGAGTGCCTCATGGCTCTGTCCTGTGCCTCCTTCTGTTTTGTACATACATGCTTTCACTTGGCCGAATAATAAATATGATAGAATTTATTTTCACACACAGTATGCCGATGACATGCAACTGTAATTAGGATAAATTGCCAGTCTGACATCCTTAAAAACAAGATCAAATGCATGTCTAATAACTTCCTCCACCTCAATGAAGAACATCATCAGATTCGATTGATAAATCTTATTACATGGTCCCCTGTCTTAAACTTCACAATATGTAGTTCTGTAGTTATATTTCATTATAATCTAACTTTTGATTATTATTAGGGGTGTGACGAGATCTCGTACCACGAGATCTCGCGAGATTAAAGTCAACGATATTTCTCGTTGCGTTTAAAATCTGTCTCGCGAGATTTGTGAGCTATACATAGCTGAGGTTTTACAGACAGCTGTTACTGACTGGGAGCTTAAAAAACCTAACCACGGCATCGCTTATTGTTACCGCGAATGCACGTAATATGGACGTGGCCGTGCACGACGCGGGATAGAAGTCGCACATCTGTTTTGCGCACACTATAAATCTTGCAACCCAAGCTTGCCTTGGTGTTCCCCGCGTCGCTCGTTTACTCGGGCGGGTGAGACATGTGACTGCTTTTTTTCATCGTAGTTCAAAGTGAAAATGTCCAAGCAGAAACGGCTACAATTGCCATCACACAAGATAATGACGGGCACGGTGGATATGGCTCATTACCTTGAGTAGCAAGCTGTCATAGCAGCATCACCAGCCCAGAGATAAGACAAAACTCCCGAGGCATTGATACACTTGACAGCTGCAATGTCAGAGATGCTGAAGATGCTGTAGTTCCAGCATGTTGTTCATGACATACTTGGTCAGGATCCGTTTGAACTATTTGCACTCTGTATTGACAAAGTAGAACTTTGATTTGGTTTTGCACATATTTACACTTAAAAATAAATATTTTATTTTATTTATTTTATTTTAACTTTTATACATTTTAGTTTTAGTTTAAATTCGTGAAAGAAGAAGTTTATTAAAAGATCATGCTTACATCATGCATATAAAGAGTGCAACTCTGTTAAATTAATGTCTGTTGGTCCAGTCATATATTTTGTCATTGTAGTTTTCTTAAAATTTCGTCTCGTCTCGTTCTCGTGAACCCAATATCGTGTCTCGTCTCGTGAGTGGAGTGTATCGTCACACCCCTATTTATTATGGTTAATATCTCATTCTCTGACTTGGATAGCGTTATTCATGCTTTTGATTTCTCCAGAATTGATTAAACAACTCTTTCTTACACAAATACTTGAGTGGCAAGGCCTTGAAGTTATACAGAATGCAGCAGCCAAACTGAAAAGAGAAAACACTTTTCATTCTTTGCCAGCAAAGAACTTCCCATGGGCTTTATGTTTGGTCCCCCTTGGCCTGCTTGCAAGTAATTTTCTTGCTTTATCTGACAAGAAGTGTTTTTCATCTGAAATTGTATGAAAATGAAACCATGGTGTTAAACGTGCAGCACCTTTCATGAAGCTGAAGGCAGAAAAAGAAAGTGATGTATCTACCCTCATAGAAGACAGCTGCATCTATGGGAGTTGGAATCCCCGGCCACTGTTTTTTTATAAGTGTCACTGATTCCTCCATTTTCTTCTGCTTTTTTTGGGGAAAGTAGGCCTATCTGCCCTCAATCAGATACTTTCCCAAGGCAAGTATCTGATTGAGTGCTCCAGACCATGCCATCTTCCTCTGCCACCAAGTGGAGAGATACCTGCTCTGCATGTGAGTAACGAGGGGACGGCTGTTAAAAGGAAACAGCACGCACCTGGATGGGTTGGAAGGGTTGAAGTGTGCTACACTTCCCTAGACCAGTGATGTAGGAGGACAGGCGTAAGCAAGAGTAAGCAATGGAGTCATGAATCCGCTTAGAGAACTTTCCTTTCCCCTCAGTACTGGAGGTTGCTTTTTCGTTTGGACTAACTTTTGTTGCTTTTTTGGGAGGACTACTTTTGTTGCTGTTTATCCCCCTTTTCTGGGAGGACTACTTTGGTTGCCGCTTTCCACTGTCCAGGACAGGTTTCACCAACTATAGAATCAAGTTGATTTTTCTACATATACTCATGTACGTATACTCTAATATATAGTCTCGGTCTTATTGAGATGCAGAAGCAGCATGGAAAACAGGTTGTTAACTTTAAATCTGTAAAAAGCTAAATAAGAGACAAACAGATTAAGAAATCTTTTTAAACAAGTTTTATTTGCTAATTCATGGTGCCAATTACTTTTCGCTTTGTCATATTTTAAAAATATATATTAAGATCCATACATTCATGTGTTTTGACACAGTGGTATACAAATCTGTGAAGACATGCAATTTAATAATGTTAAATATATAAACAATGACATTAAATAACACCTGTGACTGAAATAAACGAAGATAAATCAATTAAATAAGGTGCTGATCTCAGGTAGTATATACGCAACAATGAGATAAAGTATTACAATATTATGGTGCCTTCGTTCTCATTGGTTGCAGCTATGAGGAAGTGAGGAGGTGAACTGGTCTAGAATTGGTTGCAGGGCAGGAAGTAGCTGTTTCTCAGCACACGGAACAACTTCCCGCTCCTTAGACTGTACTCAAACATGTAGGGTCCACTGTAGATGTAGGTAAAACCTGCAAAGCGATTAATTCAAGGTTAGTTTCTGGGAAAAAGTTTTCTCATCTCAGTAACTGTGATTTGAAAAACGTGGACTGCTGCTCACCTCTGAGCTGGAAAGCTGCGGTCACCTTGCCGGCCAGGCCAGAGAAGGTCTCATCCACTCGTTTGGGGAAACCCTGGTCCATGGTGTTTCTGGCCTCATCATAGCTGAGGAAACGCAGACAGTAATTATGTTAATCTACATTTGTAAACTGTCATTAGCCACCTGAATTCATTTCACCATCATTTGAACACACCTGTAGTAGTCGCTGCCCACAAAGAACAGAGTCTTGCCAGATTCCACATCATAGAGGGCAGCATCGATCTTCTTCACACTTGCGGGCAGACCAAAACTGGAAATTGACTTTGGAAAGTCACGCTTGAGATCATAGCCACTGAAAGCCCACACTGTCTGATCTGTATAGACAGTAACAGAGAAGTATATTCAGTATATACTTGTGAAGGTTAAAATCTTCACAAAAATACTGTCAGGACTTAGGAAGGATACCTTTAAATAATAAGACACTGTCTGTCTCTTGGCTTTCATAAGCAGCGTCAACGCTGTCAGGGGCATTGGGCCAGAAGTCAGTGATGACACTTTGCTGAGGTCTGTTGCTCTGAGGGTAAATCCGCCAGAAGAAGCTGGGAACACATAAGATCATTTGTATAACCCAGACCATAAACAATCGTAACAGGCTTTGGATTCTGTTGTTTTAGCATTTTGCTGTACAGTAAGTCTGATACCTGTCCTTGAAGAAGAGCATCTCTCCTCGCAGGCTGGCAACAGCATCTAACACCATGGTGGAATCACAGGCATCAGGGGTGGTGGGGGGCGCAGGGTCAATTACGAAGGGATCTTTATCAGTGTTTGGACCTGGAGGAAAATCAGAATCTCATTTCAACGATGATGAAGATTATCAGAGATTTTGGTCAAGTGCAACGAATGCAAACAGGCGTGGATGATCCAGCCAGTTAGTACTGACCGTAGAGAGACTGGATACCGTTGACGTCATCCCTGGGCAGAACAAAGGTGTCGGGGTTTCTGTATCTGTACAGAGGGTACATGAGAGCACCAGGATCACCAGAGTGAGACAAGCCCAGGGAGTGGCCAAACTCATGGGCAGCCACCACGAAGAGGACGTAGCCTAGAGCAGAAAACACATACGTACATCCATCAATCAATCTGCAACTTCAGCTCTGCAAAGAGCTAGAGAAGGTTGTGAGAAAATCTTTTCAATGATCAAATCCAATTCCTCCCAACGTTTGTCCCGCCTGCTTATCCTAGATATACTCGATGGAAACTCTGCATTGGCTTCACTTCTCAGGTTGCAGCCTGGTTACAGCTCCATTACTGTGATTATACCATGTGAAAATGAACAGACAGTAGTTAGTGGGTAAAAGAGAACAAACTTACCAGTGTTTGAGCGGAAAGTGAAGGTCTCATCCTCATCAAAATGAGCATCTCCTCCAATGCCAGGGGCGGGCTCGAAGGCATGGGCAAGAGTACCATCAGGGCCATCAAAGGGGTAACCATCACCATGTGCTGGAACAAAAACATGCTTGTGTCAAGTTTGTCAAAGAAAAAACAAATTTGACAAAACCAAACAAAACAACAAATCAGCATATTTGAGCAGCAGTAATTCAAGACACGGAAAACACATGGAGTTAAAGGAAAGATGCTTTATGGGACATCACAACCAACCAGGAAAGACACGGGAAAAGTTATTCTGTACTCACATCGACGGCCAAAGGAGATCATGATGTCAGCGGTGCCACTGTAGATCCTTGTGAATCTCAGAGGAGTGACTTTGGCCCAAACCTGCAGCGCTTTGTCTATGGAGTCGTCTACCTCTGACACAGACATGTCAGGTGTGTAGTTCTCTATCCTGTAACAGTTCACGATATTATTAGTAAGACTCAATACAATTCATCTCTCACACACTTCCACTCTTCAGATCAGTCACCTGTAGGTCAGGCTGTTCGTCTGCCACTTGAAGTTCCTTCCAGACGTGGAGAAACGGGCGATTTTGACATCTGTAACGCCACAGCGAGGCTTCTTCATCATCGCCAAGGTGTCAGCATCCAGAGTCCCAGTGATCTCCAGACCAAAGAATCTCTGCATCTCACTCAGCTTCCTGATCACCGGGCTGATCCCCCGTCTGATACTCGGACCTTTCTCTTCCGTTAGGTTGAAGAAATTCTTCAGATAGCTCTGCAAGTGAACAGGAGATACTTATAGACATATATAATGCACTTTATGTTTGTTAAAATGCAGTGAGCTATTCACAAGACCTTGAACGTTGAAGTGTCAACGCACACTTCACAGTAAAATAGCAAGAAAGAACACAGAAGAAAAATCCAGAATACAAACCTCTGCAAAATCCATATCTTGGCCAGTAAGCTGTGATATTGGCACAGCGTAAACTGTGATCGCCAGGCTCAGTAGGATGCACACGTTGAACGTCTTCATGTTTACTTGCAACTTGTGCCCCTAACTTGTGTTTCTGTGCTGCAGGAGGCTGTTATATAGGCCGAGGACAGGGCGTGTTGAGCAACTTCGTCCTCCATTAAATGATTCAATGATCCTTTTATGGATATGAGAGGAACTTATGCTTTGATTGCACACCCATAAAAAAAAAAAAAAACAAGAGACTAATAATGACACAACACATTTGTTACATATAACAGACTATGCCTGGAAAAAATTTCAAGAAATTTAGATTACAACAATGATATTAATGTACCATAAAAAGCTCTTTTATGTCTTTATCAGATTCACTTGCCAATTTAGTTTTTAAAATGTGTTTTATTTGTCATGAATTCTCAGTTTTCAACAGTTTTAAAAATTGACATAATATCATAAAAACATGATAGTCAAATAAAAGAAGATAGCAACACTTTGAAGTTTTATCTGGATCCAGATGTTCCTCGATAGTTCAAATTACAGAAATCCTTTAAAATGCACAACATTTCATTTGTTGAAGAAGGCTGTGTGGTATGTTTGAAAGCTCCAGAACAAATGGAGCTGGCCATTTGTCTATTAAACTTGAAGGAAAGAAATGTTTGAGTTTGCAAATTGACGTGCAAAGAACCATCATTTGTGTTCATTTTTTATTTTTTTTTGTTATTAAAATTACAAAGACAAATAAACAAATAAAGCGGACCAAAAAGATAACCGTTTATGTTATTATTACCAAAAAAATAGGTATTTAAATGTAAAAATAATGTTAAGTGTGGCAACAAACTTTTCTTTATCTGTTTCCCTTTATTCTCAAAGTCACTGATGCATTCTGAGCAGTGTTTTTCTCCTCTGAGAGGTTATATCAGTTTGACATTTTTTATTTTATTTTAATATTTTATGTTTTTGTATGAGTGCCCATTTGTTCTCCATCAATACTCTGAGCTTTTAAATGTAAAAGTCCATCAGCCTGCACGCTGTTGCTTCTTTTCAGACAGTGTGAACAAACACACATTACCTCATGTCATTATGAAGAAACACCCGTGTATATGTTTCAATTTGTTGAAACGTTTCAATTACTTACTTCCACTTTCAAAACACTTGACACAAACCAAATAAGAAGCACTTGGAGAAAAATGTTTCTCTTGTCAAGATGAAACTCTGCAATTTTTTATTTTCTCAAATATACTCACATTTCACTCAAAACACACATAGAAAGACATCAGGGGAAGAAATGCAAAAAGAAAATTACAAGAAAAAGCACAAAGTGAAGTAGATAGGTCAGGTTGTACAAATTATGTATTAATTCATTTGGGCTCATCTCAAAACATTATAGTCAGTTTTTTCTACAACATATCCACGGGTGGTGTACTGGCTTGATGGGGCTGAGTAAGTCTACATGTGGTTATTTTCCATCCAGATGTGTGTGTAATAACCTACAATCACTTTGGTCATCGGTGTTTGAGGAAATCTACACACTGTTAGCTAATAATGGACACAGAGGAATCAGTCATTTCTGAAGAAATGTGTTGTCTGAGGTATATTGTTCAATGTCACTCAATGCAGACACTCAGATATAATTAATGTGTTTTAATAAATAAGCAAACATTCGTGTTTTATAGATATAGCCTATATATAATAGATCGTTGTCACAGTGATGAGAAGGTCGAACCGCAGAAATAAAGCAGCAATATTTGAATAAAACATATACATCAACCATGAAATCAAACACAACTAAACAATGATGACGAAAATGATGAATTGATAGAAGGTACAATGTCATCATTACAACATTTAATTGCACACTGACACTGTAACACCGGATGATTCAACACTTCCTAGTTAGTAATGAGGTGCATTGTGGTTATTGCTAAATAAAGTAACAGATGTATAACACACAGCAAATACTGAGCACTATCGTCACTGAGTTCCATGAAACGCTTTTTTTTCAATTATCTTATCTCCATTGGTAATTAGTTGTCCTCATTCTTCTTGCATTCCAGCAGGTCGTTAGTGGGACTGGTGGACATCACTTGTTTGGAGTTGGAGTCAAACGTATAGTGGATGTTTCCCTTGAAGAAGTGCACAAGTCCTGTTGGGAATGAAGATGCATTTATGTGAGACATAAAATGTATAGCTCAGTGCTCAAACTCATACGTAACCAATCGTGGTTCATGGTTGTAATTCTCTTTTTGTCCCGACAGCAAAAACAAAAAAGAAGAAATCTGTGCTTGACTATCTGTAGCTCTAATGAGCATATCTAATAATTGAATTCAGCCCAAGTCAAATGACTGAACCGGCTACCTGTCTGTCTACCTACCTAATTGTCTAGCAGTCATAGTTTACTGCCTCCTGAACCATGGAGTGCCTCATGGCTCTGTCCTGTGCCTCCTTCTGTTTTGTACATACATGCTTTCACTTGGCCGAATAATACATATTATACAATTTATTTTCACACACAGTATGCCGATGACATGCAACTGTAATTAGGATAAATTGCCAATCTGACATCCTTAAAAACAAGATTAAATGCATGTCTAATAACTTCCTCCACCTCAATGAAGAACATCATCAGATTCGATTGATAAATCTTATAACATGGTCCCCTGCCTTAAACTTCACAATATGTAGTTCTGTAGTTATATTTCATTATAATCTAACTTTTGATTATTATTATTATTATGGTTAATATCTCATTCTCTGACTTGGATAACGTTATTCATGCTTTTGGGTCATTCCGTGTCATTTCATCAAATTTCTGAAAATCTTCCCACCTGACCATCTCAGAATGTCCTGAAAAAATTCAAGTACAAAGACACACTTGTTAATAGGACAAATCCAAAAAATTAGGTCTCTACTGTCAATAGTTTTCTCATGAAACATCATTGAATGAAGGGTAGTTTAGACGGTTTTTGGCAT
The DNA here is from genome assembly GCA_029853015.1 of Chelidonichthys spinosus. Taxonomy (NCBI): domain Eukaryota; kingdom Metazoa; phylum Chordata; class Actinopteri; order Perciformes; family Triglidae; genus Chelidonichthys; species Chelidonichthys spinosus. The sequence goes on from CM056835.1 coordinate 10,964,542, forward strand.
CATGCTCTGAAAAGCCATTTTTAAACAGCAATATCTGGAAAACTATCTCACTTGTGGCCTTTAAAATTTTTACAGAGTATATTTGTTACTAATAGCCTCCAGACATGGAATATCAGGGATGTAGCTCAATGATAACCTAGTATGGTAGGTACTTAAAATTAGGCTTTTTGAAATAAAGTAGTACATTTGAAGAGTGGCTGAGCTCCCATTTTTGCAGATAAAAGACTTCCGTCACTTCTGCCTCTATCTCTGGTGTTAGCTTAAACATTCTACAAAATATGGTTTCTCTTAGATTATTAGTTTCACAGATATTAAGGCTCAAAAATGGAAGTAAACACATCTTTGCCCAACTTCAGGGTCATATTCCAAAAAACTGACAACACGTATCAGGTCCAAACTTAGTTTTTTTGAAAGATCATATTCTTGTTAAAATCATATTTAAAAATTGGGAGGGTGTTTTGCCTCAATTTGTCGCAGTGATTTTTTAAAATCCTGATATTGGTGGGGTTTTGTGGCCGTTTTTGGTACTGCATGTCTTATTATCCTACAATTAAACATCAGGGCAATTCAAATGTGTTTTTTACCATTTACCAAAGATTTACATGTGCCTAAATGCTACTGATAAATTTAGCCTTACAAAAACATTAAAATGTAGCACAGTTGTAGTTACAGAGGCAATACGTTCTTAAATGTGAGTTGAACATGCTGAAAGCAGCTTTTAATGTCTTATGAACAAATATAGCATAATATTGAAGACTGTACATTTTGTCATACTTTAAGTATATAAATTACACAACTAAACCAAATAATTTTAATTTGAGCATAAAGATTTTGAATTACAGTAGAAAAGTCTCCAAAGTTTGATATTGAATAACAGTTTGTCTCTATGCTCACTATGAGACAATATGTGAGTTATGATCACAAAAGGTGGATAGGAAGTATCAGAGATGTTTCAGATCAAGATGAAGATGTACTGGTTCAGTTCATGCACCCACATGGCCCTGCCAAGAGTTTCTACTGGCCAAGAGAGAAGATGTGCAATGTCCCACTGCAGCATATATTTTCAAGATTTGACGTTCCCTCTACAGAAACTGGGCGCATGTATGCCATCAAAAAAGATGAGCACAACAGAGATGTACATTAGACAATTTCTAAAGTGACTGCCAAATTAATGAATGTGACGAAGGAATTGGATCTAAAAGATGAAAAAGGTGATCCCTCACAGTGAGCATAGAGACAAACTGTTATTCAATATCAAACTTTGGAGACTTTTGTACTGTAATGTAAAATCTTATGCACAAATTAAGATTATTATTTGATTTGGTTGTGGTATTTATATACTTAAAGTATGACAAAATGTACAGTCTTCAATATTATGCTATTTTTGTTCATGGTTTAAGACATTAAAAGCTGCTTTCACCATGTTTAACTCACATTCAAGGACTTATTGCCTCTGTAACTACAACTGTGCTATATTTTAATGTTTTCGTAAGGCTAAATTTATCAGTAGCATTTAGGCACATGTAAGTCTTTGGTAAATGGTAAAAAACACATTTGAATTGCCCTGCTGTGATGTTTACTGGTAGGCTATTAGGACATGCAGTACCAAAACCAGCCACAAAAACCCCATCAATATCGGGATTTTAAAAAATCACTGCGACAAAATGAGGCAAAACACCCTCCTGATTTTTTAATATGAATTTAACAAGAATATGATGATTCAAAAAAAGTAAGTTTGGACCTGATACGTCTTGTCAGTTTTTTGGAATACGACTCTGAAGTTGGGCAAAGATGTGTTAACTTCCATTTTTGAGCCTTAATATCTGTGAAACTAATAATCTAAGAGAAACCATATTTTGTAGAATGTTTAAGCTAACCCAAGAGATAGAGGCAGAAGTGATAGAAGTCTTTTATCTGCAAAAATGGGAGCTCAGCCACTCTTCAAATGTACTACTTTATTTCAACAAGCCTCATTTTAAGTACCTACCATCCTAGGTTATCATTGAGCTACACCCCTGATATTTCAAGTTTGGAGGCTATTAGTAACAGATATATACTGTAGAAATTTTGAAGGCCACAGGTGAGATAGTTTTCCAGATATTGCTGTTTAAAAATGGCTTTTCAGAGTATGATGCCAAAAACCGTCTAAACTACCCTTCATTCAATGACGTTTCATGAGGAAACTTTTGACAGTAGAGACCTAATATTTTGGATTTGTCCTACTAACAAGTGTGTCTTCGTACTCAAATTTTTTCAGGACATTCTGAGATGGTCAGGTGGGAAGATTTTCAGAAATTTGATGAAATGACACGGAATGACCCTTTTGATTTCTCCGGAATTGATTATTACAACTCTTTCTTCCACAAATACTTGAGTGGCAAGGCCTTGAAGTTATACAGAATGCAGCAGCCAAACTGAAAAGAGAAAACACTTTTCATTATTTGCCAGCAAAGAACTTCCCATAGGCTTTATGTTTGGCAAGCATTACTTGGCCTGCTTGCAAGTAATGTTCTTGCTTTATCTGACGAGAAGTGTTTTTCTTCTGAAATTGTATGTATAATGAAATTATGGTGTTAAATGTGCAGCACCTTTCATGAAGCTGAAGGCAGAAAAAGAAGGTGATGTATCTACCCTCATAGAAGACAGCTGCATCTATGGGAGTTGGAATCCCCGGCCACTGTTTTTTTATAAGTGTCACTGATTCCTCGATTTTCTTCTGCTGCTCATTGTACCTACATGAAGTACACAAAGAAAACACGGTAAAGGTTTGTCTTTTCATTATCTTGGGTTAATGTTTTGTAACATGGTAAACTGCAGTGCCTGCTAATTCTGATGAAACCAAAAACCCACATTGGATGAGAAATAGCAAAGCCAATGACAGTAAGCCATTTCTCACACAGGAAATGTGTAAGTTGTGTAAGTTGCACAACATAATAATAAGCATAGAGCTAATGCAATATGAAGTCCTTTCAACAACTGAAATAAGGTCTGTGGTTATCATAACATTAATAAATATTAACAATATGTTTTGTGATATAAAAACATCAGACAATTCTGCATTTATGAATTTTTAAGCTTCATATGGCGGTTGCTAAAAAGTGGTAAGACAACAAAGTCATTTAGCTTATTGGTGGTGATGTATAGCCACGTGACCCTGTTTAACATAAGTGATAAAATTCCTGCTATTGCATTCACACGTCAACAATAATAAAAGTTGAGATTATATTAAGTATTATAATTACCCTAAAGGAAAATTCCATTGGCTTTTTGTTGAGGGATGCTAATCTATGGGCTGGCCTATAAAAAATAAGTCCCCACCCCCACTGCAGCATCTGTAGACCTAATTTTACTTTACTTTACACTTGACAAATTACTGCCCGTTTATCTTCATTGAAGAGATTCAGGTTCTATCCATATTATTCACCCACACATAAAACCTGCTACATCCCAGACACTGAATTAGCTCTTCGTTATTTTTATCACACACACACACATTTTTTATCCAAATTGCTGATAGCCATGCACCATTTAAGACCCATAAATGCATTCAATATAAGGCATAGCATAACGACCAGAAGAAGGGACAAGGGAAAGGATCTTAAATACTTCCAACATTCATGACCAGTAAAGAACACAGTGTAGCGGTCATTTCTGAAGTGAAGAGCAGCATCTACAGATTTAATTCTGGAGGGGAAGCCAAAGTCCGAGATGTTTCTTGGAAAACCATCCTCAAGTTTTAACTGCCTCATCACCCAGTATTGATGACCTGAAACAAAAACACCTCTGTCTCACATGTGCAGGTACGCTATGTTTCATATCCACTTGGGTAATATTACTTAATTTTACCTTTGAAAAACACATTAGCATTCCTTTCCACATTCTGATAGACAGCATCCAAGTTTGGAGGTACACTGTCCGGCCACAGACTGCTAATCAGGGTGATTCTTGTCTCATCAAACTGAGGATGTTTGCGCCACATAAATCTGAAAAAGCATGACATTGTTATCTCAAAATAACTTTTCAAATATTGTTTTGTCCAGTATGCAGGCTGTCAGCCTTCATAATGTTGACATGCTGGGACACTTTACGTACCTATCTTTGAAAAACAGGACCTCCTGTTGTAATTCTGTAACCGCATCAAAGGACAGATCTGGATCACATTTGTCAGGTGTTCTTGGAGGAGGTTTTATTGAGAATAGTGAAGCAAAATTGGGACCAATACCTGCAGACAACATAAACCATTTAAAAGTTGCATTGCCAAAAAAAATAAGACTGTACCCTTTGAAATGTACCCAGCTCGTTTTTTTCTTTTCAAATAAAAACTGCCTTAAAAATGCAAGGATAATGTTATTCACAATAATATGTCATCTACAAATAATCAAAGACTTTTCAATCCACAGTCACAGAAGTCTAATAAACAAGCCTGTTCTCATTTCCAAATTCTCAAATATGGCTGCTTGGTCAGTGGCCTTATGGTAATATCAAACGATGACAATCCATTCCATTCCGTCAAGGTCTCACAGCAGTCCGTAAGTCACAAAATATTTATTACTAATTATATGGACATGGATTTTCAAATTTTTTTTTTGTTTTGCTCAGCACAACTTTAAAACTATTTCAATTGGAAGTATCATTTGTGCCAGCAGCACATTTATCTCTTTCAGTACAACATTACGCTACAACGAACATTAGGTTTAGGGAACAAAACCACTTAGCTAGGGTTAAAAACATCATGGTTGAGTGCAAAAATAACTACGTAGTTAGGTTTACATAATGAAACCAATGGGTTGTCCATTCTGCCAGCACGTTTCTTTATAAGCTGCTTTTGTCACATAATATGCTATAAAATTTACATTAGCAACCTTACATAAAAGAATGAATGTTAACATGATGTTACCATTGTGCAATTATTTTATTATGCTACCGACTCTCTTATGTATCAACATAAGAGACACATTTCAACAGATGAATGATGTAACATTAGAGAGAGGATGTTGTGGTTTTTAACTCTGGAGAGCTGGTTCCCACACTCTGCTGTGGGAGAAAAAACAGACCTACATGTCAGCTATGACAAATTACTGTTTGTCACAATGTGTCACTATGTGTATTCATACTCACTTTCTGCATTTAACTAAACTGAGGCGTAAATATACACACAATAACTATCTGATATACTGTACATGTCTGTACAGTGAATAAAAGTCCCAGGTTGGGAATGAAGCAAAGGTAAAGATGAGGTTGTTTTGAATGTAGCATGTTTTACAGTATGTTGTGATGCATTCACAGTGTTTGACATGTATTTCCATTTGTATGCTTTAAAAAATAAATCGGCAACCTTTCTGAATCCAAGTAGCTTAACTCACCATACAGGTGTTGAACGTCTTTGACATCGCGGAAGGAAAGCTGAAGCTCATAGTCGGGGGCAAAGTTGTATGATGGGTACATGATAGCTCCAGGATCAGATGAGTGCGCCAGGCCAAGTGCATGGCCAAATTCATGGACTGCTACAGCAAATAGGTTGAAACCTGGAGCAGGAACATGAGCCTTGTGAAGTTATCAGTGAGAGGGAAAGGACTTCAGTCAGGCCTGCTGGGCTGCTAGTCAATCTCAAATCCATTCTTTTAAATTCAGACTTGTCACCTCAAATTTGTGGTGCTATGTTCTCAATATATCTCTTAACAGTCTTTCATTTGGGCAGATAGTGTGAATCCGTGGCTATTCTAAATGTGGTTACTTTCCAGGTCACGTTCACTTTTGCCACAAAAAAAGCACCTTTTCATGCTATTACCACCGTTAGCTGCTAGCCGCTGGCTCAGACTTATCATTATGAAGTAAATTTTTAATGTCTTTTCCCAATTTAAAAGAATAGCTGGACATTAAAAAACACGCTCATACACATTCCTGCCATAAGTCAGGTTAAATCTCAAAATCTAAAAAAAAAAAAAGAGTAAAACTTCTCTAAATGTTGTTTTGGTGTGTGAGATTTGAATGTCTACATCTGTACCAGTAGAATTAAAACTCCAGTCTTCATCGGCATCAAAGTGCACGTCTCCACCAATACCAAACCCAGGCAGAAAGGCATGAGCCAGGATTCCTCCTGTGCCATCAAAAGGTGAGCCGTCTTCATGGTCTAAAACAAACAGTGCAGTTAAACTTTCTGTTCAAGAAAACCTTGATGTCATGTGTCTCTTTAAAGCTCACCGCCATTGTTGAAGGAGATGACGATGTCGGCCTCTTTTCTTTTCCGCTTGCGAAATTTCAGCGGTGTAACGTTGGACCAGAGCTTCCACGCCGCCCTGAAGATTTTGTGAACCCTAGAGGTTGAGATGGGAAGGTTGTGCCCGGCGATCCTGAGGATAGAAGATGGAATGGGTTTGGAAGTTCATGGGTCTTTGGATGTCGGTCCAACAATTCAGAGTCCAGAATGAAATATCTCAATAACTATTGCTGGATTGCTCAAGAAACTTTGTACAGAGTCCCCAAGAACCCATTTCATGAAAAAAAAAAGTTCAACATTTCTGAATCTAGAACATATTTCGCAATACGCCTCATATTTCATATAACACACACTCCATAGACGTCACTTGCTCAAGGTGTTGCTGATTGTAATAAATCACTTGCACAGGACAGTTAAAACACACCAACAAGGGCATCACTTCAACACATCTTTCATAACAATCACTGCATGAAAAGTGGGATTTTCGTCAATTAGCGGCCCTGTAAATTGCCGTGGAAGTTCAGGTTTACGACTGCACACGGCAATTTGCAGGAAACACCGAAAACTGTAGTGAATTGCCGGGAATTGACATGGGCCTTGCTTGGCAGTTGTCAGTTTATGTGTATATATATATATATTATATATATATATATATATATATATATATATTATATATATATATATATATATATATATATATATATATATTGATAGATCTGCTAACCAATCACTAGTGATTATTCTTGTTTAAAAGACCCAGTGTGACCAATAGTAACACATCTGCCAACGAGGGTGGGGTTTACATTTATAATGACTCATCAGGTTGACCAATAGTGACAGATCTGCCAACGTGGGTTGGCTTTACATTTATAATGACCAGATCTGCCAACCAATCATGAGCGATAATACTTGTTTAAAACTAGTGGTTTCATCCAATCCTGAGTGAGGATATTCAAGCCATCTCTGGCCAGGTGAGGGGTGCAATCGAATAGTCAAAAAATAAGGGGTGCAGTCGAATAGTCAAAAAATAAGGTCCTAACTCCTATTCCTATCTCCTATTCCTTGACCTCTGGGGAAAACGCAAAAGGACTTAGGAAAAGTCGACCGCGGTGCTCAGAGAATCCGACCGGACTTTCACTAAGCTACGTCATTATAACGCGGCCGCTGATGATTGACAGCTGATGATCGATTGACGTGCGTCTGCGCTGGAGAAACTACAATAATGGACTACAAAAAGCGCATCGTCCACTTCTCCACATGTTGGTTTTATAAACAGCTGGTTCACTGACCGGCTTCAGGTCCAGCAGCTCCTCCTTCCTGTTTGACCGTTTGCTTTATTTACGTTTCATTTGTGGTTTTAGTTTCGTTTTTGTCAAGTTTGTAACATGATTGAAATAAATAAAATGAAAAAAACATTCAATTATCATCACTGTCCACACATTTATCAACACTATTCCAATTACTATATGTCTGCATGAAAGTTAATGTTAAATATGTAAATGCACATATCGTTTGTTTTCATGAACGGCCGAGGTGTGTGGCACTTTAAATGTTGCTCCTGCAAAGAATTGTGGGTCGGCGTAATCTCCTTTCCTATCGCATAGGAAGGTCCGTTGCATCCTATGCTAAAGGAGCTCTGAAAGGAAGCATTGGAGCTCCTTTCCTTTGCATTTAGAGAATTCGAACAGCTCTTATCATGGCGGCCACTTGTTTACTTCCGGGTCACTTCTTCAGTTAGGAACCTTCCTAAGCAAAAAAGACTATTCGACTGCACCCAAGGTCCTAACTCCTATTCCTATCTCCTATTCCTTGACCTCTGGGGAAAACGTCACAGGGTTAAGGAAAGGCGATAGGAGAACTCAAAAGGACTTAGGAAAAGTCGACCGCGGTGCTCAGAGAATCCGACCGTACTTTCACTAAGCTACGTCATTATTACGCGGCCGCTGATGATTGACAGCTGATGATCGGCACCGGCGATTGACGTGCGTCTGCGCTGGAGAAACTACAATAATGGACTACAAAAAACGCGTCGTCCACATGTTGTTGGTTTTTTCAACAGCTGGTTCACTGACCGGCTTCAGGTCCAGCAGCTCCTCCTTCCTGTTTGACCGTTTGCCTTATTTACGTTTCATTTGTGGTTTTAGTTTCGTTTTTGTCAAGTTTGTAACATGATTGAAATGAATAAAAAAAATACCATTCAATTATTATCACTGTCCACACACATTTATCATCACTATTCCAATTACTATATGTCTGCATGAAAGTTAATGTTAAATATGTAAATGCACATATGCCTGGCGTCCCTGAGCAAGACACCTCACCCCGATTGCTCCTGACAAGCTGGCTGTCGCCCTGCGTGGTTGTCGGTGTGTGAATGTGTGTATGAATGGGTGAATGTCAGTCATTACTGTAAAGCGCTTTGGACAAAAGCGCTATATAAATGAGGCCATTTACCATTTTGCCATTTACATATCGTTTGTTTTCATGAACGGCGAGGTGTGCGGCACTTTAAATGTTGTTCTCGCAAAGAATTGTGGGTCGGCGTAATCTCCTTTCCTATCGCATAGGAAGGTCCGTTGCGTCCTATGCTAAAGGAGCTCTGAAAGGAAGCATTGGAGCTCCTTTCCTTTGCATTTAGAGAATTCGAACAGCTCTTATCATGGCGGCCACTTGTTTACTTCCGGGTCACTTCTTCAGTTAGGAACCTTCCTAAGCAAAAAAGATTATTCATATGCTAATTAGAGCCTTCGCTGTGGTTCGTTTTCGTCAATTTTCGGCACAGACCAACCTGTAAATTGTCGTTAACTCCCGAAAATTAGGGAGATTTCCGGGCGTTTACAGGGACGAAAATCCGACTTTTCACGCAGTGAATAACCCCTCCTTTCCCCACTTGGCCCAGAAACAAGGCAGCAGGAGTGAATGTTTTTTGGAAGAGCTTTCCCCTGCAACCTCAGAGCTAATTAACATATCTTCCTCACAAAAGTGACTCTTCAAAATATACAGAATAATATCATAAGCGCATAACATATTAAAGGCTGAGTAGGTAATTTGGAAAATCCACAGATATTTTGACCTTGAACGCATTGCCGCACCGAAACAGAACGCCAAACAAGTTTGAGATCGGCTGAGAGCACGCAATCAGGAATAAGTATTGACAGACAGGCCGTCCGATTATTTGATTGGACAGGGTTTTTACAGTCCTGCCACGGGCACAGATTATTATTTTTTTTTATGTCGGAGCATTTATTCTATTCATTGCTATCAGTATGTTATGAGGATTTCAAGGAACAGAAACAGAAAGTGTTTCTGAATAGAATCAACTACTCAACCTTTAAGCGTTCCATGCTAAATGGGAATCAGGCCGATGCTGGTTTCATGAACACAAATCTGCAAGTCATCTTCCTTTTTCATTTTTGTTTGTCTCGGTTTAAGTTTGTTGTACGTATCTATGTTCTGGTTCTCGTTGTTTGTCACATGTAAATAATGACACATTCCTTGTTTGTCTGTTATGGGACGTGCTGCTAACCTGTAGCTGAGGGTGCTTTTCTTCCAGCGAACTGTCTCTCCAAATGGTTCCATGTCTGACAGACCACAGCGCGGCCTCTTCATAACTGCCAGTGTCTCATTGGTCAACTCGCCGCTCGGAGGCAAACCAAAGAAGCGCTGCATCTTCTGGACGTCAGCACAGATTCCAGTCGTCCAATCAGCAGCTGCATTTGTGTCTGCAGTCCTCTTCTGTCTCTCTGACTTGTAGCCATAGTGCCGTAGATATTCCTGAAAAGATCATTGCAAAACTGCAGTCAACTAAAAGGTAATGAATGTATACTGAGCTCGACGCTGTGTTTCATTGAATATTTTCTTCTTCTTTTTTGCTATTCTGCTGTTGGTTTATAAAGCACTGAATGGTTTAGAGTCCAAAAACATTTCATTATCTGTTGCTGCCAGACGCCTGAGATGGTCCCCAGAATCAACTCCCATGAGATGTTTAATTTTGAATGAGAATGAACTGAGATCTATATATGTTTATATCTTGTTCTGCTCTGCAAAATATTAATACATATCAAAATATTTTATTGCTTTAGAAAAAAATGTCCCTTTTATAGTGTTTTTTAAAAATATGTTTTGCATTTCTGTACTATGTTGTTGAAAGTTGCTTGACAAAAAACTTGCCTTACCTTGTCTCAGTCTTTACAGTAAACATTCCAAACATGTTTTCAAACTTCTAATGACAGTGCAAATGTTCCTGTACTGTAATTTTATACATATACGTATGCCATAATTGTAGGTTTCAATAACACTGGGGCAGTAGGCTAGTTAGCCTACAGACTTCAGATCACTGCAGATACCGAAATGTGTACAGTTATCTCCATGGTCAGATATTTACTGTATCACCTCTATAATATGATGATTGCATTTCTACATAAACCCAAGTTTAAAAAAGCAGACAAAGCAACAAAAAGGAAGTCAAATGTTTATAAATAATAAAGTTATCCTATTACATTATTATTAGAAGTCCATCTGAGGAAAGCAGTGCTGTCCATATACTGATTAACCCTTCAGTTTAAAGATGACACCAATATATATTAAAAAAAAGAAAATTGTTAAAAAAAAAAGGGTAATATTTTACTCAATGTATAAAATTTGACAAATATCCAAATGTGGGAAAGCCCTAAGTAGGATTTATCTGAAAATGCTGAAGATAAAATTTGCAGAATTTGAGGTCATCCAACATCAAGCTGATTTCAAAGAATCGACAGGCACTTCTGAAATATGTCTGACTTGGCAAACATTGTGACTAGTGACTCCGTAGTTACTCTCATAGTTTGACTGCTTTTTTCTCCCGAATTAATCACCAGTCACCACGAGATCTGCTGACACAGCAGGCGGCACATCTCCCGTTGTTATTGCCTTCTTAGGTATTGAGTCTCATCAGACTGATGAGGCAGACACATTATCATATTATTATAATGCATCACACTGAACTTCAGTTCAATTATCCAATTCAACAATGATCAAAACGTGTCCCATTATCTGATCATCATAAGGAATCAATGCAGCATATTATAAGACAACAACAGGAAGAAGCTGTGGACCTGTAATATAACTGTCTCTGCTTCCAACCAAACAAGGTCAAGAACTGATTGCTGGGAATTTTGGAGTTAAACTATAAATATAAATATATAAAACCAGTTCAACAGTTTTATTTTGTTGCCATGTGGTCATTTGTAGAAAAGAACTGCAGCTCTATACAGCAGTAACACATATCAGCTGTTTAGCAATGACCTAAGAAGCTTTTATCTAGCATTTAAGCTGAACTAACAAATCACTGAGCACAACACTCTCCAAGCACACAGACCTGTAACTCAAATCCAGTGTATTAAGTGGTAAATACCTGTGCGAGCTCCTGGTCAGCCTTCGATGGCCCAGCGTGGGCTCGTGTAGGCCGGTCTGCGGCTCGGAGAGGTAGAGCTGTGACAAGATTCTGGCCAGACGTCATAAAAGTCAGGGTCAGCCAGAGCATCTTCATGTTTGTCAGGCAGCAGTCTCAGTGAGTCAGCCTGTCTTTGCCATGTGTAGCTACCGATGCAGCTGCAGTGGGGACCACCTGTTTATTATATGCAAGTGCTCCTGTCCCAACAAGAACAGCAAGATGGTCCCATGCAAACCAGGGTCTTCAGGGAAACACCAGACACCTGGATGTGGGGTAGTTTATGGGTAACAACGTTGCTAACCTATAGGAAATGATGACAATGACATCAAACACTGTATCCACACGGGAAGTTTGGTTTAAATAAACAATAATGATGGTCCAAAAATTGGATTCAAAATGCTTCCATAACCTATATAACTGTCACACTTTGCATTGAATCACATTCATCAAACATCCTGACTTGAGATGGAACTCCTGTTGTTTTATAGCACCTCAAAATACTGGTCACAGGTCAGCAGGTTGTATTATTGTCACACCTTGGGCATGGAGGGAGGACTCAGATGCAGGGTAGTAGCAGTAAAAAAGGCTTTATTTCTTAACATAAAAACGAAAAAAAAAACAAAAACCGCTCCAACGGGAGGAAAAACAGGCTCCTGGACTATACTATAAACAAAAGAACCAAGACGGCAAAAACTCAAACTTGACAAGGCGTGACGTGGCGTGGCGTGTATCGTGACGAGAGACAAGACGAACTGGCACAAGACAAGGGGAGACACAGACTTAAATACACAGAGGGATAACGAGCAACAGGTGACAACAATCAGGGATCAGGGATGACATCAGACCAGGGAACACATGAGGAAGGGCAAGTGACCTGAAACGAGAAGGGAGTTATTTTCAAAATAAGACAGGAAATGACAAGACAAAAACCCAAGACGAGACATTACCTCACCGGCGTGACAGTACCCCCCCCTTAAGGGACGGATCCCAGATGTCCCTATGGTCCATGATACGTAGGGCGGGTGGAGGGGGCCAGGAGGAGGGGCTCAGGAGGCCGGGCATGAGGGCGACCTAGCGGGCGGGACCGCTCAGGAGGCCGGGCATGAGGGCGACCTAGCGGGCGGGACCGCTCAGGAGGCCGGGCATGAGGGCGACCTAGCGGGCGGGACCGCTCAGGAGGCCGGGCATGAGGGCGACCTAGCGGGCGGGACCGCTCAGGAGGCCGGGCATGAGGGCGACCTAGCGGGCGGGACCGCTCAGGAGGCCGGGCATGAGGGCGACCTAGCGGGCGGGACCGCTCAGGAGGCCGGGCATGAGGGCGACCTAGCGGGCGGGGCCGCTCAGGAGGCCGGGCATGGGGGCGACCTAGCGGGCGGGACCGCTCAGGAGGCCGGGCATGAGGGCGACCTAGCGGGCGGGGCCGCTCAGGAGGCCGGGCATGAGGGCGACCTAGCTGACGTGGACGCTCAGGAAGGCGACGTGGAGCAGGCGTAGGACGACAACCCGTCGGAACTGGAACGAGTGACGAGCGGACCTCCCGAGGGCTGCGTGGAGCAGGCGTAGGACGGCCCCCCTTCCGGACAGGAAGGGGTGACGAGCGGACCTCCCGAAGGCTCCACGGAGCCGGCGTAGGACGGCCCCCCGTCTGGACAGGAAGGGGTGACGAGCGGACCTCCCGGAGGCTCCACGGAGCCGGCGTAGGACGGCCCCCCGTCTGGACAGGAACGGGTGACGAGCGGACCTCCCAGAGGCTACGCGGAGCAGGCGTCGGACGGCCCCCCGTCTGGACAGGAACGGGTGACGAGCGGACCTCCCGGAGGCTGCGCGGAGCAGGCGTCGGACGGCCCCCCGTCTGGACAGGAACGGGTGACGAGCGGACCTCCCGGAGGCTGCGCGGAGCAGGCGTCGGACGGCCCCCCGTCTGGACAGGAACGGGTGACGAGCGGACCTCCCGGAGGCTGCGCGGAGCAGGCGTCGGACGGCCCCCCGTCTGGACAGGAACGGGTGACGAGCGGACCTCTCGGAGGCTCCCCGGAGCAGGCGTAGGACGGCCCCCCGTCTAGACAGGAACGGGTGACGAGCGGACCTCCCGAGGGCTGCGCGGAGCAGGCGTCGGACGGCCCCCCGTCTGGACAGGAACGGGTGACGAGCGGACCTCCCGAAGTCTGCGTGGAGCAGGCGTCGGACGGCCCCCCGTCTGGACAGGAACGGGTGACGAGCGGACCTCCCGGAGGCTACCCGGAGCAGGCGTAGGACGGCCCCCCGTCTGGACAGGAAGGGGTGACGAGCGGACCTCCCGAAGGCTCCGCGGAGCAGGCGTAGGACGGCCCCCCGTCTGGACAGGAACGGGTGACGAGCGGACCTCCCGGAGGCTGCGCGGAGCAGGCGTAGGACGGCCCCCCGTCTGGACAGGAACGGGTGACGAGCGGACCTCCCGAAGGCTGCGTGGAGCAGGCGTAGGACAGCCCCCCGTCGGAACAGGAACGGGTGACAGGCGAACCCCCAATAGGCTGCGAGGAGCAGGTGTGGGACGGTCCCCTGTCTGGGCTGGTGCCGGGCGATCCTCCGCCGGGACTGGTGACGGACGGGCCGCCGACTGAAGACCACTGGCAGGTGTCGACCGGACCGCCGACTGAAGACCAATGGCAGGTGTCGACCGGACCGCCGACTGAAGACCAATGGCAGGTGTCGACCGGACCGCCGACTGAAGACCAATGGCAGGTGTCGACCGGACCGCCGACTGAAGACCACTGGCAGGTGTCGACCGGACCGCCGACTGAAGACCACTGGAGAGTGTCGACCGGACCGCCGACTGAAGACCACTGGAGAGTGTCGACCGGACCGCCGACTGAAGACCAATGGCAGGTGTCGACCGGACCGCCGACTGAAGACCAATGGCAGGTGTCGACCGGACCGCCGACTGAAGACCAATGGCAGGTGTCGACCGGACCGCCGACTGAAGACCACTGGCAGGTGTCGACCGGACCGCCGACTGAAGACCACTGGAGAGTGTCGACCGGACCGCCGACTGAAGACCACTGGAGAGTGTCGACCGGACCGCCGACTGAAGACCACTGGCAGGTGTCGACCGGACCGCCGACTGAAGACCACTGGCAGGTGTCGACCAGACCGCCGACTGAAGACCACTGGCAGGTGTCGACCGGACCGCCGACTGAAGGCCAATGGCAGGTGTCGACCGGACCGCCGACTGAAGACCAGTGACCGAGACATGGGCTAATGGCGCAGCTGTGACCGAGGCGTGGGCTGGTGGCTTGGCTGTGACCGAGGCGTGGGCTGGTGGCTTGGCTGTGACCGAGGCGTGGGCTGGTGGCTCGGCTGGGACCGTGGCGTGGGCTGGTAGCTCGGCTGGGACCGTGGCGTGGGCTGGTAGCTCGGCTGGGACCGTGGCGTGGGCTGGTAGCTCGGCTGGGACTGTGGTGTGGGCTGGTAGCTCAGCTGGGACGGTGGCGTGGGCTGGTAGCTTGGCTGTGGCTAAGGCCTGGGTCGGTAGCTTGGCTGTGGCTAAGGCCTGGGCTGGTAGCTTGGCTGTGGCTAAGGCCTGGGCTGGTAGCTTGGCTGTGGCTAAGGCCTGGGCTGGTAGCTTGGCTGTGGCTAAGGCCTGGGCTGGTAGCTTGGCTGTGGCTAAGGCCTGGGCTGGTAGCTTGGCTGTGGCTGTGGCCTGGACTGGATGCTTGGCTGTGGCTGTGGCCTGGACTGGATGCTTGGCTGTGGCTGTGGCCTGGACTAGATGCTTGGCTGTGGCCTGGACTGGATGCTTGGCTGTGGCTGAGGCCTGGACTGAATGCTTGGCTGTGGTTGAGGCCTGGACTGGATGCATGGCTGTGGCTGAGGCCTGGACTGGATGCTTGGCTGTGGTTGAGGCCTTGACTGAATGATTGGCTGTGGCTGAGGCCTGGACTGGATGCTTGGCTGTGGCTGAGGCCTGGACTGGATGCTTGGCTGTGGCTGAGGCCTGGGCTGGTGGCATGGCTGGAGCCGAGGATGGCCGGGGTTCAGGGGCGGAAACCAGGTGTATAACCCAGTCAGGCAGAGAACCCCTGAGCCACGGCCTGGAGGAAACCAGTTCCCCCGCCTCCTTCCGGAAAGTCTTCCTCTCCCCCTTGGTTTCTGCACAGTCGAAGAAGATTTGGAGGTACTGGAGGCTGTCTATAACCTCAGTAAACTCCATCTGGAAGATGGCTGGGTCCATGCTGGCTTCTGCTGCTGCCCTGCTGAATCCTTACTGGCCAGTTTGTTCTGTCACACCTTGGGCATGGAGGGAGGACTCAGATGCAGGGTAGTAGCAGTAAAAAGGCTTTATTTCTTAACATAAAAACGAAAAAAAAACAAAAACCGCTCCAACGGGAGGAAAAACAGGCTCCTGGAATATACTATAAACAAAAGAACCAAGACGGCAAAAACACAAACTTGACAAGGCGTGACGTGACGTGGCGTGGCGTGGATCGTGACGAGAGACAATACGAACTGGCACAAGACAAGGGGAGACACAGACTTAAATACACAGAGGGATAACGAGCAACAGGTGACAACAATCAGGGATCAGGGATGACATCAGACCAGGGAACACATGAGGAAGGGCAAGTGACCTGAAACGAGAAGGGAGTTATTTTCAAAATAAGACAGGAAATGACAAGACAAAAACCCAAGACGAGACATTACCTCACCGGCGTGACAATTATAGATTATTTTATCTGATAAAGGTAAGGCTGAGCAGTATGTTAATATTATATCGTCATTGTGATATGAGATGAGATATCATCTGAGATCCAAATTATTATAACCCTAATAGAAGGAATCAACCTGGACCATGGGAGCAGACCAACGTGCAAAATAAACATCTCATGAACTATACTCATTGAAACCATCTGGTCTGTAAAATAATTTATTATCATTTGTGCATCTTTTGTTTTGTTTTAATACAATCTACCCATCAAATACAGTGTTATTTTATGATGGTGGATAACTGAGGTGATAAAAACCTAGACAGGCACTCTGGGTTATAGCCCACAGACATAAATATAGTATTTACATTTCGTGAAATGTCTGCAAGCTGGAAATATTTCTTTCTGTCTGTGTTTCCTTCTTTCTTTCAAATGTTTTTATATTCCTCGAAATGAAGAAAGTCTCAATAAAACATAATGATACTGAGGATGAAGACAGTAACTGAACTAACGTGAAGCACTGATGTGGTTTGGAGTGTAGAAGCCTTTAAATTATGATGAATTAGAATAGACCAAGTAGACTATTTGCACGAGGAAAATAAAGCTCAACTAGATAATGCAACTGATCTTGTACGCATGTCTTCACTCACATGTTTATTGTTAAAACTGCCTTCAACTAAAGCTGGAACCTAAAGTGCAGTTAGAAAAGAGAAACCATAAAAAGTGTTTCGCCAGTGACATCAGAACCAGCAGCCTCTTCTACAACCTGGGCATTCCCAACATGAGTCAGCACATTGAAAATGCATCACCAAGATTAAATAGGATTTCTTACAGCTTTGGCACCCAACTGAACCAGGACCAAAGCTTTATGTCTGAACACAATCCAATGACAAGTTTCAGTAAAACACCTATAACACTGAGTCAAAGGAAGTGGGAACACTGGTAAAACTTGCTAATGAGGAACATCACAACCCTATTACACACTGTTTGACACTGACTCATCTTCCCACGCTGCTGCAGGCTGGATGTGATCAGACGTGCTACATTGCATGAAGGTTGATAAGATTTATCTCCCAGATATTTATCAGCATGCATATGACACAAGGTACACTTCTTACTACTCCAACTGATGTTCAAATGAAAATCCTTTGAAAAGATTTGAACATTTAACAAGTTTGTCATTTTGTCAACACAAGGAGGGAGTTTATTCAAACGTAACTTTTTTTTTGACATCAAACCTTACCAACAATGTTTTAAATCAAAAAGAAACATCTGTTTATATGGCAGGCAATTGCAGCAAGAAGGGGATTTTATAGATTGGTTACAACATTGAAAAGGGGTTTTCTTCCTTTTCTCAATAAACCAACAAAGCTCATGTGTTTCTTAATAAACCATAAGAAGGCAAAATCTCTGTGCCAATATCCACCCTTCACCACATATTATTGTTTTAGTGTGTATTTCTTCCAAAAACTCTGCAAGGTTTATGTTCTGTTTTGTGGTCTCTGTTGAATTCAGATACCTCCCTCTGTTGCTCTGATTGACACTGTGTATGTAGTATTTAAGCAAACCTGACTTATATGTGAACAGTGAAATCACATTATCTGGATCAATGAATGACGGATCAGTTTCATAGCAAATGTTGAAAGAGTGCTTTTAGTTCATACAGTAACCAAGTTTACCATGTATACCATGTTTACGTGTGATTCCAGAGAGGAATGTGCTTAAGACTGTTGATGTTTGTCTCAACTTGCAGTACAAAGATTTCAAGGAACCCTGAAGTTAATAGATAACAGTGCATACTGTAGTATTTACTGGCTCATTTACAGTGTTAATCTTAGCAGAGAGAATACAATAACATGCAGGATGTGTAGTTTGAGGGATTCTGAAGTGATTTGAACGGCCAATGAGGATTTGCAGTGAACTTGCAGGTCCAGCAGTGGTGGAAGAATATTTAACATAATAATTTAACATATTACGTTTTAAGAATTTACTGTTTTAAGAATTTAAGTAAAAGTACACAGCATTAGCATCAACATATTCTTAAAGGCAGTCAGTATGCAGAATGACCCGTTTCAGAATAAAACTAACCCTTGCCTCTCAACAACCACTAGATTAGGACATGTTAAGCATGTCGAAGTGTTTTTCATCTACCATGCCCACTAAACAGGAAGAATCTCGGCTAAAACCACCAAAAAACTATTTGACCCGAGATGAACATCATGCTGGATTGAAGAAGACTTGGAACTATAGATTGAGATCATCAACGTGTTTACAATGTTTACTGAGATAATACATCAAGACTTCAATGCAATCTGACTTCTTTTTGCAACCAAATGTTGCAAATGTTGAACTTCCTCATTCCAAAGAGATATTCACCCCAACAATGTACAGTGTTCTTCAGAGCATGTGAGCAGAGAGCAAGCAGATGGATTTTGGAGTGCAGAGCGGCATTTTTAAAAGGACGGAGCGTCTACGCACTACATCCCACTCCAGCCGCTCCACACCACAAGTCTGAAGCAAGCCCAAGCCTGACCCAGAATCCATCTGTCTTGCACAGTCAAAAATCCTCTCGATAACAGAGTTCACAATACTTGTACTATTCCTGTCAAACTAACAGATGAGGATAATGTGGTCCAAGAAAAAGAATGTGGTGACATTGTTTCAGTCAGTAAATATTCATTTTTTAAACTTGGCTATATACATTTTTATTTAATGAGGCCCATTGATTAGTTGAATTTTTATTCTTTATTATTATTTTTTTTTATTGCTTGTTATTGGAACCGCATCATGAATGAGGAGCCATATTCATTTAAACCGACCCGGTGACATACTGTTGATTCTACAGAAACCTAATTTATTTACATTACCTGCTTCTACATTCTTATATTAGCAATGTTAGCAGGGTTAATGCTACAGCCTACTTTAATGGGCTTTTGTTTGCCTACAGGGTCACATTTTTTAAAGTGCTCAGTAGCATTAACATCACTGTCATTACGCTCAGCGCTGTCACATATTTGTGGGCTGTCTTTGTATCAACATGCTCTGCTGCATATGGCCTCCAGCAACACAAACAGCACAAACACACACCGTCATCACTTCTCAAACCCGTGGGCAGCTCCTCATGACTAACCCATGTGTCTAACAAAGGAGCAAATCAGTAACTGGATCCTGACGCACATTTTGAACTGCGTCCAACACGAACAAGCCTCTGTGGTTTTTATGATCAACTGTGATGCATGTTGACAGACGTTTGGTCTCACTGGGACACAGGAAGATTTTTTTTTTAGGATGCACCATTTTACTAGTTATAATAGTTGGAATGTAAAATGTATAGAGCACTTATCAAACAAAGCACAAAGGTACGGCAGCGTATTAGGGCGACTGTAGAAAGCCAAGAGAGGGGCAATATTCAGAGAATAAAAGTGGCAAATTTGCGAGTTTATTAAGTGGCAAATTTGCTGACTTTCTGATAAAAATATGTTTTTTGAAAAGACTTAAAACATGACACTGACTCAGTCCCCTGAGATTACTTTTTATCCTGGACTCTGGAGTCAGAAGACCACAGCCCGACGATCTCAAATAACTTAAAGGTTCATATGCGATTAAAATGCGATTAAAACAAGGCCCTTGTACTTTGCTCTGTCTCTGGAATCCCTGCTCGTGTCGTTTGCAGCATTTGAAAAGTGATCATGAAGCACTCTGTAGTTTTTCCAGACTGCTCTGACACTCCTTTCACTTGAAGCTACCCAGCGGATGGACAAAACACGCCCGATCACCAGGAGACGCTGTCCGACTTCTCTTGCACACTGCGCTAACTGCCTCTGATTTTTGGGGGAGGCATGAAACAATGAGTAGAGTTTACCAAAAAAGATCTGAAAATGATTGAGCCCTGAGATCTCCTTGACCACATCCCCAACTGCCAGCTCTAGTCGATGATTCGAGCAGTGCCACACAAACAGGCCTGGGAATTTACTACACAACTGGGTAGCAACACCTGTTCTCTTCCCTAGCATTACTGAAGCCCCATCACATGCAAAAGAAACTAAACACTGACCTAAAAAGTCCTCGTTAAAATGTCCTCCAAGACACTCGATTAAAGCCTTTGTGATGTCATCAGCAGTTGTTCCACCCAACTCGATCAGCTCCCAAAAAAATGTTTCAGGCTCAGCATCAGCTAATGCTGAACGTAGACACACAACAAGCACAGATTTACCACTAATAGTGGTAGATTCATCGCCCAAAACACAGAGTTTTCTTTTGTTTTCTATAATGTCTTTTGCCATTTTTTTCTTCAGCTCATCTGCTATGTGGTCGACTATTTCGCCACAGGTTTTATAAGAGTGCAAAACCCTGCCGACGTTCAGCCCGTTCAGTTGCTGTAAGTTCAAATCAATTGGCATGTCCGTGAATGGCCGGCTATGCTTGCCTATTTTATATGCCGTTCGAAAAACTCTGCAAGTGGTTTCGTAATCTGATCTATGCATAGACTGCACTTGCTTTTGAATTGCTTCACGTGAAGCACATTTAAGTATGTCAGCAGCTTTGACATGGGCTTGTGATTGCCTGTGTTCTTTGATTTTTTTTCTCAGGCTAGTTTGTTGTTTGCATTTGTCACTACCGAAATGAGACACTGCACCCTCACCCCATTCAATCGAGAGTTTCAGTCCTTGTCCAGTGTGTATTCCCAAAGATTTTACCTCTTTACATATCCGACATCCCAGCTTTTTGTCTTTAACAACGAGCCATTCATTGGTCTTGCAAAAATATTCCACCTGGTCTCTTGTCCAGCAGTCAGGTGCATCGCTTTTCCCGGGGTTGGTGGTGACAGTTGCGCCAGCAGCAGCTAACGTTAGCGGGAGAGAAGGCTCTGTGGGAGCTACTGAACTTGGAGCAGGAGGATCGACCAGAGAAGGCTCCCCGTCGGACAAAATGTCTAACACGGCATTTTCTGTATTTGCAGTTGCATCAGTATTAACTTGCGTTTCAGTCGGCTCCTTGTCCGGGGACAACCGCTTTCTTTTCGCACTATTAATCCACGCTAACATTTTCGAAATGGTAACGTTAGCTAGCTAGCTACCTTTTCTCTTTCCAGTGACAAAAGCACATTTGGAGCGCTCTATGCACGTCAATTCACGCGGTAATTTGTTGCATTCTGGGTAGAGAAGTCTTTATATGTTATAATATAATTAGCTTGAATTGCACTAGCTCTTCATAGGAACTACATGAGATGTGATTACTGATGCGCTCTTGCAGAAGTCCGTCAAAACACACAGGCATTACCGTAAATCCTCTAACACTGGCCTGTATTGTATTACCGGCCGTTCTCTAACATTGGTCGGTCTCGCTGTCAGCTGAGGTAAATAACTGCCGGTCTCTACAGGCAGCGTTATTTCCACGCTTCCCATTCATTGTCAGGTTCGCGTCGCGAAGATTGTGGCTGAGGCTATATTAGAGGATTTACGGTATGCCCTAAAATGCATTCGACTGACGGCAAGTGTGAGACAGTGCGCCGCAGCCTCCCGCAAGCTCTCGAAAATATTTTAAACTGAATCTTGTCGATCTAAAATGAAGACAGAGTCATCAACTGCATAGCTTATTATAGGTATCCACAACATGATTAAAAAAAAACTACAATATGCGCAGCGTACCTAGATGCGTTATGAGGTGGCGGTACGCTGTAAGAAGTAACGGTACGCAGATGGGTAAAAATCAGAAGTCCCGGTACTGCGTACTGGTGAGTACCGGCCCAATTCAAGCACTGATTCCAGAGAGGAATGTGCTTAAGACTGTTGATGTTTGTCTCAACTTGCAGTACAAAGATTTCAAGGAACCCTGTAGATAATAGATAACAGTGCATACTGTAGTATTTACTGGCTCATTTACAGTGTTAATCTTAGCAGAGAGAATACAATAACATGCAGGATGTGTAGTTTGAGGGATTCTGAAGTGATTTGAACGGCCAATGAGGATTTGCAGTGAACTTGCAGGTCCAGCAGTGGTGGAAGAATATTTAACATAATAATTTAACATATTACGTTTTAAGAATTTACTGTTTTAAGAATTTAAGTAAAAGTACACAGCATTAGCATCAACATATTCTTAAAGGCAGTCAGTATGCAGAATGACCCGTTTCAGAATAAAACTAACCCTTGCCTCTCAACAACCACTAGATTAGGACATGTTAAGCATGTCGAAGTGTTTTTCATCTACCATACCCACTAAACAGGAAGAATCTCGGCTAAAACCACCAAAAAACTATTTGACCCGAGATGAACATCATGCTGGATTGAAGAAGACTTGGAACTATAGATTGAGATCATCAACGTGTTTACAATGTTTACTGAGATAATACATCAAGACTTCAATGCAATCTGACTTCTTTTTGCAACCAAATGTTGCAAATGTTGAACTTCCTCATTCCAAAGAGATATTCACCCCAACAATGTACAGTGTTCTTCAGAGCATGTGAGCAGAGAGCAAGCAGATGGATTTTGGAGTGCAGAGCGGCATTTTTAAAAGGACGGAGCGTCTACGCACTACATCCCACTCCAGCCGCTCCACACCACAAGTCTGAAGCAAGCCCAAGCCTGACCCAGAATCCATCTGTCTTGCACAGTCAAAAATCCTCTCGATAACAGAGTTCACAATACTTGTACTATTCCTGTCAAACTAACAGATGAGGATAATGTGGTCCAAGAAAAAGAATGTGGTGACATTGTTTCAGTCAGTAAATATTCATTTTTTAAACTTGGCTATATACATTTTTATTTAATGAGGCCCATTGATTAGTTGAATTTTTATTCTTTATTATTATTTTTTTTTATTGCTTGTTATTGGAACCGCATCATGAATGAGGAGCCATATTCATTTAAACCGACCCGGTGACATACTGTTGATTCTACAGAAACCTAATTTATTTACATTACCTGCTTCTACATTCTTATATTAGCAATGTTAGCAGGGTTAATGCTACAGCCTACTTTAATGGGCTTTTGTTTGCCTACAGGGTCACATTTTTTAAAGTGCTCAGTAGCATTAACATCACTGTCATTACGCTCAGCGCTGTCACATATTTGTGGGCTGTCTTTGTATCAACATGCTCTGCTGCATATGGCCTCCAGCAACACAAACAGCACAAACACACACCGTCATCACTTCTCAAACCCGTGGGCAGCTCCTCATGACTAACCCATGTGTCTAACAAAGGAGCAAATCAGTAACTGGATCCTGACGCACATTTTGAACTGCGTCCAACACGAACAAGCCTCTGTGGTTTTTATGATCAACTGTGATGCATGTTGACAGACGTTTGGTCTCACTGGGACACAGGAAGATTTTTTTTTTAGGATGCACCATTTTACTAGTTATAATAGTTGGAATGTAAAATGTATAGAGCACTTATCAAACAAAGCACAAAGGTACGGCAGCGTATTAGGGCGACTGTAGAAAGCCAAGAGAGGGGCAATATTCAGAGAATAAAAGTGGCAAATTTGCGAGTTTATTAAGTGGCAAATTTGCTGACTTTCTGATAAAAATATGTTTTTTGAAAAGACTTAAAACATGACACTGACTCAGTCCCCTGAGATTACTTTTTATCCTGGACTCTGGAGTCAGAAGACCACAGCCCGACGATCTCAAATAACTTAAAGGTTCATATGCGATTAAAATGCGATTAAAACAAACAGGGAGCCAATGTAAAGAAGCGGAAACAGGTGTGATGATCTGCCACGGTCACTAATGCCGGTCACACCTTGGGTTGTATGACTCAATCCAAACTCTAACAACACCACTTATCTATGATTAGGTGCGCAAAACTGTAGATAAAGAAATCATGAGTCATGTGTGAGTAGGCCAGTGATTACTATTGACATACATTAGTTGTAAACAGCTATGGCTCTTCTCAAAAAATCGTCTTTCGAAACATGAAGTGAAATCCAATGTACGGCTTCACAGAGCGGACGAGAGGCTCTTCTGTAGACACATTTTATTTTTATTTCTTTTATTTGACAACAGGACATCATTAAAGACTGGCACCTGACCAACGGTCAACAAAAATGACAGCAGAGTTTGCTCTTGTGGCCTCAACACGTATACGTTTGTTTTCCCCTTCCATGAGTAGAACAAGCTGTGACTAAGATGTTGGACTCATGAAATGACTGCAGACACAACCTTTGCATTAACAGCAGATACTGTTTGTCCTGATGCTTTAGACGGCTTGGAACCAGGGGAAGGGCACACAACACAAGCAACGGTTGAATGGTGTGTTTATCACGAACATCAAGGCAACTTGGATTACTTGGACTGCAAGGATAACAATAAGGCACCCTCTTCGACAGCTGCTCACCTCCCCTGACGAGCAGCGACGTCAAGATAATAACACACATTGAAGATTCCACACGCTTGAACAATGTTAATACGTATCTTTCATACATTGTGCTTATGAATGTTTTTCAGTCAGAGACATGTATGTATGCGTCATGAAATATGAATACGTTGTGTGCTGGATCACGCAGCAGTTTAGGAGGCCACACAAAAATAAAAAAATCACAATAACAACAAACAATAATGATGCACATCTTCCGGCGGTTATTCAAGCTCCAGGTTCTATTGTTACCATTACAAATCCACAATTTCACAGCAGCAGGACAGACAATGTACATGAACAAATGCCCTTCATTCCACACCACACCCTTTATATGGGATCCTAAGAATTCTACAGTAGGTAGATAGTTCATCCATGCACAACGGCATGTTTGGCAATGTCTGAAATAAGCTGGAAATGTATGCCACCTAGTGGTTATATCATGAGCTGTTTCACATCGATGTTCCCCTACCAGGTGCGTATGTGCCATTGGACTTTTCGCCTTCATGCGAGGTTTAAATAAATGAAACACAAAAGGACAAATAAATAAGATCAAGTATTTTCTGATAATTAGGTAGGTATAAAGGAGATTTCTTCAAACAAAGCAGGAGGTAAAAGTAAATGGCTGTGTCTCGGACCTCATTCCCTGCAGGTTAAGAGGATGTAATGCTTCAAACATGTTCCTTTCATTCACGTGGTCCTTTGACTGAATGTCAATTATAATATTTGTTTGTTTGTTTGCCTGTTTCGTTATGCGTTTCAACTCATCAACTCATCAACTATCAGCATTTTAACTCCATGTACCCTCCAAGCTAGCTTGAGCAGACCCTCTAAATGCTGGTCACAACCCAACCAACGGGTCCCACCCTGAGGAAGGCTCATTGTAATTCTCATACAGCCTTAAAGTCAACTTGTGTGGGTTGAGGGGAGGCTGTTAAATGGTCGTCCTTCACAAATGTGTGTGCAGTGTTGTGGAGATGTTCGGTCCACAGACGCTCCAGCTGTCCAAAGATGTTTAACTTGCTTTGCGTACCACGGACAATTTGAACCCTGCTCAAAACAAAATCAAAATTCGGCCTAATAATCTTGTGTAAGAAAACTATCAGCAACTCTCTTGAATACAACAAGGTAAAACATGTCTCACACATTACAGCAAATTTGGCAATGAAAGCAAAGCAAGGGAGCTTCTTCCCATCAAGACAGCTGAGCTACAATAACACAGTATTATTTTCTTCCCCATATGCAGTGAGCACATCCAAAAACAATACAATATCCCTTAAAAAGGGAACTGATGACACTGTGTTATTAGTAGAGCTCCCTTAACTATGTGTAAACTACACAAATGCAAATGTTTTATATGGTATTTCTGGATCTATTTCAATATATTTAAGCTTAGGAGTTTCAAATATCCACAGAATCAAACGTACAACAACACATATGTTAATGGATGAATAATTACACTGTTTCCCTTCTCCTAAGATAACACACATACCTCCTTCAACATTTACCACTGCAGTGGACTACACATTATATCTGCATTCAAAAGGAAGGAGCAAATACAATTATTATACTTCATTAAAATGATAGAAAAGCTAATCTAATAAATTAGGATTGATGAAAAGAGAAAAATCTTCCATTTCTTTATACTGGACTCAGTGCTATACTGTTCTTAGTAAATCCCCACATTGCAGAACCAAAGGGCCCCTGGGGTGGTACCTTGGGTCCACATGCCCCCTAGCTGTGGGCTGAGGTCCCAGCGGTGGGCATTGGCAGGTCCCCATGTTGATGGTGTCTGGATATGGCAGTCACCAAAACTCAGTTCGTCTTCTGTGGTTCAATGTGCAATGTGGGCCAGACTCCACAAAGAAACTAAACAAAGTTAGGATGAGACAAATAATTCAATGAATGAATGCAATTAATTAAAAACTACTATATAATATATATATATATATATATATATATATATATATATATATATATATATATATATAAGGCTGGACATACCTTTATATTTGGTCTGTGTTTGAGGTAGGTTGATCTGATCTGCAGGCTAAAAGAAGAAGAACATCAGATTGAACATGTCTCAACACAACCATAATGACCACTTTGCAGCTGTATCCCTCTGTCAACCAGTCCATCCAAAATGTCACCCCTTCATCATTTGCTCCATTTAACAAATGTTAGATGTTTAAATGTGAAATTGTCATAATTAGCATATGAATCCTTGAGTCTTTTTGCACAGTCACAGTGTCTGTCCCAGACAAAAGGCCGGATGGATGGACAACCTGATAACTAGGGATGCATGTTACCAGTATCGGGTCTGATAATGTGCTCATGTACACACACTCATAAAACTACTCCAACACACCTCTCATCAGTTGAGCAAAATAAGCTGCAACAATAACCTGATGAAGAAATCATCGTGTATCAGGTTCAGTCTTGTTGTCAGCCAGCTGATAGTTAAAGTGGAGGGAGTTGGCCCCGAAGTCAGCAACAACTCTGACTGCTCCAGCTCAGGAACACTTAAGGTGGACTGACCTTTAAGGTGGACCAGCTATTCTCCATTAAATGACAAGCTGCTCCTCTTTTTTATTTTGAGTGTTTCTTTGAAATGTGTAACTGATAGCACAGTTAAATGGTGAATTTTTAATTTCCCTACTGCAAACTCTGTTTGTATCAGAAAGACACAAAGTTAAAAGTTAAAATATCAACAACAGCATAATGTTGAATTTTCAATTAGTTACAGTCAGAAAGTGAGGATTTTCTGATGAAAATAAAACATGTTTTCAAAGTTATTGTTAGAACTGTAATAGTATTATTGAGTAGGCATATCGGTACACAGTATCGTCAAGTAGTGTAAGCAATGTAAGTACTTGTACTTGGTTTGAAAAAAGGTATTGGTGCATTCCTACTGAAAACAGTACCATGGCTGTTGCAGCACAGAGGCATCACGACACTGTCTTCTGTTACTGAAACGGGAGTTTACCTGAGAAGTATGTGCAGGTAGGATCCAAGGCCTGTGAAGATGTGCCACCAGGCATGGAACTGTGTTACCACTCCAACACCAGGGGGGAGCGTTTCTCTGCTGGCTCTGAGACACCAAAGATGTGTTAAATGTGTTGACAACAGAACAAACATTGCATTTCCAACAGTTTTGGATCAACCAGAACAGGATACTAATAAACACACTTCACAACATTACTTTACATTACTTCAGATGAGAAAAATGGTTTACATTGTCGTTATGATGTTAGTCTACTGTCACAGTTTATGGGAACATTTTTGACACCACTGCTTGTAAATGGAGGATAACTAACCCAGAATTCCAAAATTACATTTGAAAAAATTATACACTTGACCCATAATATTTTCCACAGCCATTACTCACCTTAATGTATCACAGAAGATGTTGTCAATGTTCCACAGTAGAAATCCCAACAGAAAGACTCCTAAGGAGGTGTAACAGAGCGGTCTGAGCCATGGGTACACCCTAACGTCCAAACAAAAACAAGAAAACAAACCTGTTAGCTGTTACATTGAATATTAATGAGCAGCCATACCTTTGATATGTCCATTTCTTTTAACAGTCCTCTTGCCAAACTTACCATGTAACGATGAAGATAGAACGCATCACTAGGCAAGCTACTAGAGCACCATACATGACCTAGAAGAAGACACCATTATTAATTTGGCTTTGAAGCACTGCAAAGGCTTGTGGGGCAAGAAAAATACAAATGTTCCCTTTAAGGCTCTGGTGACGAACAATTATGGATGGGATTTTAAAGCAGATTGAGATAAAAAAAACATTCACAATTTAATTTGATCGTGGTGAACTCCCAATTTCAGAAATATCCACTTGAAAAACATAGAATGCTAGTCACTAGAATCGAGCCATAGACTGTTAATCCTTAAAATGAAATAATCAATGAAGGAAAAAAACACTCTTTGCACACAACTCATGTCCACACTAAGGTCATACGCTGAAATCAGGGGTCACAAGTACACTTGGCTTAACACAAATGCTCCATGCACTCAGTACAAACTGTATTTAAAAGCAGTAGAAGAATACTGAAATAGTGATAGTCATCATTTGAACCTCACTCCATGTACCTGTTCACTGACGGTGTGATCAGTAAACAAAGCCAGCTCCAAAGAGTAAACAAAAGCAGCTTTGTCACCTTGTCCTAACTGTTGTAAAGCAACACAGGCAACATGAGACATGAAGCAGGTCCTGTGAAACTCTGGGTAGAACAGAAGAGGTTGTGTATGGTTATAAGATTTTGGGCCTTATTGTGAAATGAATAGAGGTCCAGATCTGCCGTAGGAAACATGTCCAATTAGTCTGGCGCTATACGAGCCTTAGTACTACATTACTTTGCCGCAATTTGGAGATTGAAAACCCCCCATGCATCAAACAGTGTTGGTGCTGGGTTGGGAAGCCCAGTGTTTACACAAGGTAAGAATGATTTCAGGCAAACTGAGCCCTAGGCAAACAATGAGCTGTCCGAGGAAATTGACGCAGAACACTCCCTTACCTGGTGAAAGACGGGCTCCTTCCACTGTAGGTATACCTGCATAAGCAAATACAGAACAATTCAAGAGGATGTGGTGGAGAATTGATCTTCATTGTGGTCCAAACTAAATGATCGCTGTGGATACTCACCACAGTGACTGAGACACTGAAGATTAATAATAATGCAATAGGAAATAAGCTGATGCTTTTCTCTTGTTTGAAACACTCATATCTGAAAAAACAGAGAAAGAAATGTCTTCATCTTACATGCTCAGCGTGAAAAAAATCTAAAACAGTACAGAGCAAATAATTAACAGATTTGATCATGAGCAGGATTTGATGATTGATTCGTAATTATTTTGGCAGGATAATTTGGAAATTAAATTTGCCTAGACACATGTATGGTAACCAGCGAAGAGCATCAGAGGGTTTAACAATCTGAGCTAAAGTGGAAGAAATAAACATCACTAGTTTCATTACATACTGTACACTCTACAGCCAGAGGGGATGATACACTGCTTCTTCAGAATGGATCAAGTGATCAGTATTTAATAATTCATTTTACAGCCACAAACACACAGCAATGCACTGCTTCAACGGCAATAAATCCAACTTACAGACAGTAGACAAAGACGCATGTACTGTAAATCATCGGCAACTCGTCCAGTAACTGCAAATGAGAATACAAGGGAGATACATGTATATCACTATGAGATCACTCTGTTTCAGCATAACTGAACATTGCATTAGGCAGCAAAAGTTTGACCTCATAAATCTATGACGAATAAATTATTACAGTGAGTCTGATTCATGCAAAAATGTATATAAAAGCATGAGATTCTGTTCCCACTTGTTGATGATGTTTTAAAATCTGTATATACGTATATTTAACATTGTAGCCCACCTGCATCTCATACAGCAGCGTCATATGGAAGCACCAGGAACCGACACCAACAGCTGGGCACAGACAACCCCACAAACCATTACAATTCAAAGTCAGGACATTCTCAAGTGTACGCAATATGATTCAGCAGAAAATACTGTGCGACAGGAAAGTCTGTTGTCAATAACTACAATGTGTAAACAAGAGCTGGGTTTGCTTCAGTGTCATCACAAACTAACCTGCCAGACCAAGGAAAGAGCAGATATAGCGAAACTCGAGGCCGTCTCGAAACGTCTGGATGGCCCCATATATGGGAGGAAGAATCATAATCAGGTTACTGACCGTGTTCCCTGTTCAAAAAGACAGCAGAGACAAAGTAGAGCCAGATTAAATGACCTGTACAATATCTAAACACCTCTGAATTATCACATCGGTGACTGGGTGACATGACAGGAGTGAAAGTACACTTAGACGTTTATTTCCACATCCCCTTATATCATATTGAATAAGTAAACCAGCTGTTTCAATGAGATATACGTAAATCATATGCAAGTATTATTGGAAATATGTACACATGTCAAATACTAATAAATGACACCAATTAAATGACTTTAGGTGCAGTTAACATGTAATCTATTCTTTTAATTTCCTATTGAATAAAAGAAATGTTGAATAAAAGAATGATCTATATTGTTATATAATCTATATTGTTTTCTACAAAGTCGTCATTAGCCTACAGGAGTAAAAGCTTTCAATTATGATGATAAGTAACAGTTTTGTGAGTTTAGGCATAAAAACAACCTGTGGGTGAGTCTTATACTGCCACTTTGCCAGTGCTTATATTGACACACAGCCTTTATCTGCAAATGTCTGATAAAAGCAAAGGTTTTTTTTTTTTTTCAAAATTGTGTGGACTTTGCATTCTGATAATGAACGCACACACCCCAACAATAATACAGCATTCAGGTGTTTCTTTTTTTACATTTCAATGACGACTGCTAATGTGAATGCGATGAGACGCCTGTCCCCTGTGTGACGGACTCTATATGCCCTCCTCTCTGTGTCTGCTTTCTCCCATCACCATGTGCTGATGTAGAGATAAAGCACAAAAGCACTCATCAAATGAGGCTTATAACCATGCTGGTGTCTCTTTTCCACATCAACAAGGTCACATTCCAACCGACCATTGTAACCTGAATAAACATTTAAATGTCAAACGATTCTTCTGTGGTAGAAGACAACTACCTCGCTGGGCCAGCGTGTGTTATTTGTGCAAACAAAAGCTTCAACTGTCAGTATATACTGTATATCCAGCATTCACACCAGTGTCAATGTCTATAACGTTTTTAAATTAAGTGAATTATTATAATATGATGGATACAATAGGGCTTCAACAATTACTCTACAACTAGTGGCCTAGTTTTGAACTATTTCGGACAATAAACTGAAGTGTACAAGAGCAACAATCCAACTAAACTCTGACCCACTGGGCTCCAGTTTCCTTTGTATTACTAATTAATACATGGAGTATAAATCTTTTGAATACTAGCCTCGTCCTCATGCAATTTCTGCACAATCAAGAGTCATTTAAAAGCATCAATTAGTGTGTGGGGGGTTTGTCCATTGTACAGTAGTTTTGTCTCAATGCTTCTTAAGGAAGGTGTCAATTCTCGTAGCTGAAGAAGTAGCTGAATCATCTTTATATCATGTATCACACCCGCGCTAAATCCTGCTGACAGTTGTTTTTTATAAACACCAAACATGTTTTAATCTAAGATAATGGTTCCCGAAGAACCAGTTTGTATCGTTGGACAAAAACAACTAGTCGCCCTGATGGCATGGAGGAAATGTTTCATCAACTTCCCAGTGTTGCCTGTAAATGACAGAAATGCTACCTTGTGAAGGGGAAACATCACGATAGCTGAAATACAAATGAAAGCCACCGTGGAATCATGATGCGTTCAACGGTGATAACGTAAAGCGAGACTAGTGATAACGTGACGCTCACCGATAATAGAGCAGGTTGACGGCTGACGCGTTAGCTCTCAATGTCGAGTGAGCTAGCTAACATAACATTATTAAGTTTCCGACCATTCGTATCGCAACCACGGTGACACAAATGGCCATACATCCACTAAATGATGGTGAAAGCCGCGGCTCGCGCTTCGTGTTGACGTTACAACTGGACGTGCACTGTGGGCATCGTCCTGCACAGAAGTCTGCTTCAACGAAACACCATTTTTGGAGAAAACGATGCAGCTGTGATTGACTTACAAAATTCCGCGATGTAAACAGAGGCGACGTAGTTTTCTTCGCACCAGTCCAGCGTTGAGGTCGGCCGCCCCCAGTATCCGTGCCTGTCTGCCGAGGGAGCCATGATGGAAGAGAGGAGGAGGCTGTGGGTGCTAACGGGTTTGTAGTCCCATCACAGCGCGAGCACCCTCCTCGAGCCCTCCTCCTCACGAGCGACAGGAAGGCGGGACAAAGTCCGGTAAA
Organism: Chelidonichthys spinosus; assembly: GCA_029853015.1. NCBI lineage: Eukaryota > Metazoa > Chordata > Actinopteri > Perciformes > Triglidae > Chelidonichthys > Chelidonichthys spinosus. The sequence goes on from CM056835.1 coordinate 10,997,126, forward strand.
CAAACGGTTATTACGCGACACCGTAGATAGAGCCGCTCCTGTTAGCCTGCCCTTTTACCGTTATCACTAGAGACGTGTGTTATTTAGCTACCAGAACCATAATTCTAGGTGCAGATAATACCTCAAATTATCTGTTCTATTTGATTTCTGCTTATTTTCAACCTAAAATGTGTAATACTCTGCTAAAAGATGAACATGTTAAGAACCCTGAATGAAATAGCATTTTATATCTGAGTTACAGTTTAAAATACAACCCAAATTAAAAAGAAATACATTATTATGACAGACAAGTCATGTCAAGACAATCATGACATGACATTCTCATTTTTCAAGACAAACACTGCAATGACACGCAAGCAAAGCAACACGCACGTTACTAACCAACATACAACGATAAAGGACCAACTTATAGAGTCAGCTTGTTGGATTAAACTTCAGGCTATGAAGCAGACTGTTATCTCTCACCCTTTTACAGGTGACTGATAACATGAATGCAGTACTTTGTTAGAGGTTAGGTACAAGTCTGTAGCCTCTACAGAGCCAACTCCTCCTGTCTCGTAGCTCAAGGAAATGCACTCATTTACAGGTTTGAGATGATGATGTTGTACAGCCTATTTAGGGAAACAAGAAAAAAAAAAAAAAGAAATACCTTCTTTATTACATAGGCTATAAGCCACACTTCCCACTCGATGGTTTACATGTATGGTCATTGGAATCACTTAATATTAATAAAGACATTTCTAACAACTACTTTGGGCATAATTTCTAAGGAAAATTCAAAGTAACTCATAAGCATAATAAACTTGTTTAATTGGCAATTCATTACTTACCGGTAGGCGTCCTCTGAATGGTATTTTGAAGCAAAATAAAGGCCTACAGTTTGCCATACTTCCTCCTTTTTAAGTTTTAAAATTAAATACAACTATTTGGATGGGATATTATTCATGCAATACACCCATGAATGTGTGATTATTGTCCACTTCATTGTTGTGTCATGAACCCAGATGTCCTCTAGGTGTTGCAATAAACTAAAAAAGGGAACAAGGACAAACGAAACACTGATAATCTCTTTTTTGGATTTTCTCCTTAGCCAAGTAAATTATTTCACTCGTTCCTGTTGTTATCCATGAAGTAATGAATCATTATTTTTTCGAGTATATGTCCCTGTGAATGCAAACACTCAGGTTGGAGGTTGATGATGTGTCTTGGCTCATTGGAGCAGCTGAACTTCTCATCTGGATAGACCCAAATGTTTTGTTTGGTCTAATCTTATCAGGTAGCGTGTCCCATTGCAACTCTATCACATCGCCACCAGCTTCACTGGAATGTTCTCATGTTATTCAGCTGTATTCAACAGACCTGCCCAAGGCCAAACTGCTATCTCCAACAGACATCCGAGCAGACCGTCTTCTGTTACACCCAGTACAATGTCAGCACCAAATATCTCAAATGAAAATGACACCTGTTGGCATTTTAATGTATTTTAGTCTGTATTTTTATTGCAAAATCCGGACAATTGTAACAGTTTAAAGACATTAATATTTTGGATTTGCACACATTGTTTTCTAGATGATTCTTAATAAATCACCCATGAGTTGGTTTGGTTGCCAGTGTAGATCAGTGCATTCAGGGAGGATCAATAATAAGAAAAAAACAACAATGTAGCCTCTTGGTATAATTGTGGTGGAAAGCAGTGCAAAGGACTAAAACATATTGTTAAATTAAACAACAAGCACCATAAAATCTCGACAAAAGTAAGATTGTTGTTCGCGTTTTAAAAAGACTGTTAAAAACGACTTTGTGCTGGAACTTAATGATAATGTTTCACACAGGTCTTCTCCACACACTGTGTCAACATTATAGGCATGAATCAGGGGAATCGTACTTAAGTCTTCAGTCCATAATATGATCTGCCAATATAAAAGAGGGGGGGGGAAAGTCCACATAGTGATATCAAATATTCTTCAAGATGAAAAAAGGGAGTTTGTGCACAATGCTTTGCTCGCTAAAACACCGGGTCAAATGTTGAAACACATCTCTCCAGCCACGTGTCGTGGAATGCTGTTGGCATGTGACGTAAAGGAATGCACTTTGCCATTTGAAACGTGCATTTCATTTCCCACTTCTCTCAACATAATTCACCAGTAGAAAAACACACGTAATCTGATTACAATTCATCTCTCATCTTATCACCCTTGGGCCTGACCATCCTGCCGATGAACAGGATGGAGTTGGTCTTCTGGTCCTTCACTAGGAAGATGAAAGGGTGGTCGGCATAGAACAGCTTGGGGTTTTTCAGCTTGTCCGTGCTGAAGATGCTCATGTCCATTTCGTTTCCAGCAACGTCCCATTCCATGGCCGAGGCGTGGAAGACGCTGGCCAGGTAGAGATCCTTCTTCCCAGAGATGTTGGACAGGTCAGCTTTGGATTTGTCCACGGCCTCGGTCAGGCCCAGCTCCCCAAGGTGTTTCTAAATGGGAAATTCACATTATATAAAACAGGGGTGTCAAAATACAGCCCTATGACTTTGCAAAGTGTGAAAGTTGCATTGAAGTCATTCATTTTCAATACATTTGTCAATAAGATCCACTGCTGATCCTATTTGTCCACTGGGGGTCACCGTCATGCTCCATATAGCAGCTAGGCTTCTATAGATACTACATGCGTACAGTATGTAGAGGCTACATGACACAACACTGTCATTGCAGGCTAGGGTTCACACAGGAGACACCGCTATAAGTTTGACCCCCCTGGTCTACAAGCAGCCAGACATTAGCTGAGGTGCTATCATTAGCCCGTAGCATCACTTACCTGCAGGTTGTGACTGACTTCCATGCTGACTTTGGGCAGAGACACGGCCACCGCTGTCTGCTTCAGATTGCCCATCCACGTATCCAGCTGCTTCTTGGTCAGGATCTTCTCCAGTCTCTCCAGTGGTTCCACAGTGTGGGGCATGATGAACACCACAGTGGACTTCTTATGAGCCAGAGGCATGCTCAGGATGGTCAACATATTGGTCTGGTCATTATAGAAGCCATAGAGGCCTGAGGAGACAAAATAAATGCAGATACACATAAGTACACAAAAATACACAAGTTAACTACTTTCTCCTTGTCCTTACAGCGTACATTTATTATAAATAGAGTGCTAGCGTTCATGTATTTGTCAATTCATCAATTAAAATTGTGCTGGTTACAAAAAAACACTTTCGAAAAGTTAACACTCGGCAAAAACGTTAGTGATGACATTAAGCACATGAACATGACTAATAAGCTCATTAACATGTAAATGACCATCCCAACTGTCTCCACCTACCTGTGCGGTGCATCATCTCTACTGAAACAGTGTAGCTACGGGAAACCATAAATCCACGGTTGTCTACCATCTTATGATGGAACTGCTCATCCCAGTGAGCTGTAAGAAATACAACAAAAACAAACGTTTTATTATGAGAGCATTTAAAGGTATAACTCTGCACATACACAGGCTGTCTGCAGACTCACGTTTGAAAAACATAGCATTGATGATCATGGCCCCGTCGGTCTGCTCCACGTCCTTGGTGACCTCAGGCAGTTTACCATCGGTAGACTTGGCTGCCCACTGGTTGATGGAGTCCACGGCACTCTTCTTATCTCTGAAGTTGATCTTGGAGTGGTCGCAATTATAATGCTTTTTGCTGCTCTTGACAAAATCCTCCACAAAGTTGACGGCGCTGGGTCCATATAGGCGGCTGCTGATCTTCCAGGTGACATTGCGGCTCTTTGGGTCGCTCACCTCAGTCAGCAGCTCAGCCAGACCAGAGTGCAGCTGCTCGTCTTTAACTTTGGCCGCGTTCAGGATGGTTTTAACCTGAGAAGCAGTGGAGGCTTTTCCCCCAAGAGCTACCAGACCCAGAGAGGAGGCCACCACCACAGGGGAAATGAGGATGTTTTCCACACTTTTTTCCTTCGCCATGTTTTGGTAGAGACTGAAAGCCAACTTTGCGCTGTTGTCAGCCAGGATGGTGGCATGTTTACTCAGGACTTTGTCTGGTGAAGCCGCGGTGGCAGCTGAAGCTGAAGTGGCCAGCAGGACGAGGGATACCAGGTTTGTCACCCACATGGTGTAATGGTAATCAGACAAAACCTACAGGAAGAAGAGGACATCATACGTTGCGATATTGTGATACACAACGACATCATCTTAATTGATAACAAACAAACGCTAACTGTAGTAAGTGTAAGTGGATGTAGTCATGGTAACGTCACCTGTTGGTTTGTCGACCGTGGTTTTGAAGTCTCAAGGTCGCCATCTTTAATTTTGGCTGTTGGCTGTTGAATTTTTGCAATTAACAAATGGAAGTGACCATATTTGGTGTGAGGAGCGACGGGTGGATCTGATGAATGCAAGCCCCGCGCTAAAGCATCCCCTGCTTTATGGATCATAATTTACTAAATGAACATCATGCTGGATTGAAGAAGACTTGAAACTACAGATTGAGACAATAAACTCATGTTTATAATAAATCAGGTGATAAGTAGGGGCTTTTTTCATAGACTTCCATGTAATCAGACTTCTTTTTGCATCCAGAGGAGTCGCCCCCTGATGGCCAGTAGAGAGAGCGGAAGTATAAGGCACTCCAACAGCTCTACTAAGAAAACTCTGTCCAGCTGATGTTCATTCTGTTTCAGTTTGAAATATCTTGTTCAACTCACTTTTCCAAACTGTGGCATTTGTGGCAGTTTGCTCTGCAGTTTTTAAGTATAATAGCAGGGGAAGCTGAGTCAGACAATCCCATACAAGCCGGATCTCTCCCAGTAGACCTCAAGGCAAGACTTACATAAAAGCCACGTAGGCAGCTGTGGGATGTAACTAAGATAAACAAATTGGCCAGCTGGGTCGGAGTTCTTCATTTCTTGGCAACACAAAAGATTTAAGATGTAAAAAGTTCTCCACAGGGGAAAATGCCTGCTTGATGCTGATTGGTTCTTCATGGTGTGGACGAGTGACTATATGCTGAGACACACTAAATAAGTGATCCACTATATAGTGAAGAGGAGGTTTTGTGCCTATTTGGGGGGGTTCAACAATGGGAATGAGTCTGCGTGTGTGTATCAGCCTCTTAATAAAATGCATTAAGGATGTCCAGTCGTCCACTTTGGAGAGACAAGGATGAGATACATAAAGAGTCTCCTCTCAGCAGACATGTTTCTACAGGCTTACAGACAACGATAAGGCCCATATCTGACCCAGATCTGTGCATGAAAGAGTTCAAAATTCTTCAACTTTTTAAATATTGAGTATTATTTTCAAATTAGATTTATGTTGATAATGATGTGATCTAACTACACTGCATGTGACATTTTGAAATACTTTCTATTACACAGTGACTGATATATTTGGTTTGTATTCATTAAAATCCCTTTCATGGATCCATACCAGGTTAATAATCTTAAAGCCAAATTAATTAAGCCATTTTGTACCTGGTCATGAGCCTTTCTGTGAATGAATGATGAGGATTTACAAAGTGTGATAAAATCGATAAAATGAATGTATTTTGAAAAACACTATGTCGATAACAGAATCACTAAACTCCCTTAGTGTCTGAACTCTACCTTTGAGCAACACTTTTTTTTTACTTTCTTCTTATTTTTGAAAACTCTTCCAACAACTTGGATGACCCAGACAGAATGACTCTGCAGTGGAATCTCAAACTGCATGTCCCAGATCTGACTTTGTGGCCTCTTTTCACATGCCTGAGCATTTCCCTCCAGCTGAACAGTGCAGACTCTCCCTTCCCCCCTCACTAGCAGTATGTTGTGATCTTACCTTATTAGGCTCAATCAATTCTGCAGCTTCTCCTCAAACTTGCTTGCAAATAGATCCCCTAGCTCTGATCGGCTGTATGTGTCTTTAATGGTGTGAATCAGAGTTTTGCGGGACAGATGCAGGATTTTTTAGTCCCGGTTCTCAGAGAGAGATTAAAATCTCTGAACTGGGATCTTCCTTCCAGTCCCGGTCCCGCCCAGAGCATTCAGGCCAGAAGAACCCTCCCCCTCCAGGTCCTAAAGCCTGAACCTGCATCCCAGTTGGAGCACTCAGACACCGACTGCTCAGTGACCCACAATAAAGTTTCCCCTCATTACTTGCTGATTATGTTTCACTCAAATACACAAGTTTCACCTCAGTATCTAAGGCAGCTTCATCGGTCTTTTACAAAGAGAGATGTATTTGTAACAATATTTTTTTTTGTTTTCTGTATAGCTATTACACATGCGTACATGCTTCTCTGGTGGCTTCACTTCTGAACTCACTACTAAAATACATTTTTCAGAAATTATTTGTATAAAATTCATTTTTGTATATTAGCAGATTTGCCGCATTGATGAATGATATTTATTATTGTTTCACTATATTGGCATTTTTCTCTCCATCTCTCACTATTTAATTGTCCCTCTCAAAGATCTGAGACACTGCAGTGGTTTAGCCCATGGATGGATTACTGGACAGGCCTAATGGGCACATGCCCAGGGGCCCAAACAGACAGGGTCACCCATCTCAATGCATCAACCAGGAAGAGACCCAAAGTGAACAAAAAGAAACATGAACTACTACACAGAGTCATAAAATTACTATAAAAAGAAACGACAAAAGACTAAAAAGAGATGGGTATGAAAAGGGTCAAAACAAATACAAACTAATGCAAGACAGCTGTAAAGAGACCACAAAGAGACATGAAAAGCTATGAAAAGGGACAAAACAACCACAACAAAAGAGACACAAAGTGATCACTATGATACACAATAAGACTAAAGAATTGCAAAACAGCTACACAGAGACACCAAAAGACCACAAAGAGACTCACTACGGGAATTAAAAAGTGCAAAACAATCACAAAATGACTACAAAGATACACAAAGAAACTACAACGACACACAAAAAGACTCAAGAGACTCAAGACCAACACATACAAAGTGATGCAAAACAGCTGCAGAGGGCCGCTGGAAAGTTCATTCGGTAGAGTTGGAGCCCCGTGAAGCGAGGTGAAGTTCCACTGTAGGCCTACTTCACTTTGTATGGGCTTTCATCACATTATGCCGAAATTAATTGTGGGTCTGTTCCGCTGCGTTGCTTGTGTCGACAAAGTTGAGAAAAATTCAACTTCTCAGGTGCCGTAGACACTCCTTCCCACGTCCGTTGACAGACATGTACAGTGTGAATGAGTTCTCACTGCAGTGGGTCCTCTCTGCATGAGTCTGAACCACTAAATCTGTGATGTTAAAGTGAAGTGAAGCTTAAAGCCCTCAACTGTATTGTTAATGTTGCCGTTGCTGCAGTCAGCCACTTCCTGTTGACTGTCAGTGTGTTTGGTAATGTTGTCATGACAGGAGGTGCACCGTTTAGCTCAGGAAATAGCTAAAGCCTGTTGAAATGAACAGCAGCAGCAACACATCCACTGTGATTACTCTGATATATTGAAATTAATCATTCTAACCAAACATACAACGGACTGTAATACTGGAGCGCAACCATGTAGTAGAAATGACATCATCAGGATCATTCTACAGCTGTGAGAATCAGGTCACATGATGTAAGCTGCACAGTGGGATTCAACAGGAAGTTCTGTGAAACCATATACACACATAAACATATCCAGTCTCTCTGACAACACCAAGGAATGAGATGTAACCTGAAGCTGCCTTGACACATATCTGGACTCTTACAGACACAAATGTGCTGAACCTGGCAGCAACATGTGTGATATGATGAAAGACTCAGGCTACATTCATTGAATATGCTGGGAGTGTATCATCTTTGTTGCCAGTCCCATGAACGACTTAGAGGCCAGATCGGGTGCCGGCAGGAAAAACCATCAAAATAAAAGAATAAAAAACGGTGCCAGCGAAGGAAAGCCCTGACAGAGGTCCGGGCTGAAGCCCAAATAAAAAGTTAATTCATTTGAAAACACAGAATCCAAAGAAAGGTACGTTTTGGCCCTTTTATGTTTATTCATATTATCTTATAAAAATGATAGATGTGTTTTTCTGCAGCCTGGGAGTAATTAGCAAAAGTATACATATATAATGTTGGAGGGAGAAGAGCCATTCTACTACAAGTATGATATTTGAGTGTCCCTACAGGAGAGAGACTCTGGTGTGGTGTCTTATTTTGCCACTAATTTGAGAGACAACTTACTAGTTAAGTAACTTTTGCAGATATATCCAGTATAATGGAAACATTGTTTAAAATCACTCAGTCAGTTCAGTTTTTATAGATCTGATGGTGAGGGAAGTATGGAAACAAAATCGGTTTTTCCCATGAATGCTCGGTGTCTCGAGTATCCTCCCCCTGCCTGGGAGTGCTGTGTGTTTGGATCAGGCAGCAGGAAGTTACAGGCGTAGCGGATGCTTTTCCACTGTAACTGTCACACGAGAGCTTGTTGTTATAGCTATGCAGCTGTTGTTGTGTCCTGTAGGCCTGATGGAAAATCATTCATATATACATGCAGAGCGTTTTACCACACAGAGAAGGCAGCAACCTCCGGTTCCATCAGGGGGCGACTCCTGTGTGTGAACATAAGTCTATAGTCTATCTAGAGGACCCTACTTCTGACTTGATTTAATCCAGCATGACTCTAAATTATGGTCCATTTAGAGTCCAACAGATCATAAAGCAGTGGGATGCTTTAGGGCGGGGCTACCTTGAGATTGACAGGTCCCTACCGCGCTACCAATGCTAGTTAGCTACTAAGATGACTTTAACACTTAGCTGTAAACTTGACCTTGAATTATGAAGCTATTTTTGTTCGCAGCTTCACACCAGAATCCAGATGGATCCAGATCCAGTAAGGTTGCTGCTCTGCTGCTTGTGTTCATCAGATTCACCCGTCGCTCCCCCACAGGCCGAATATGGTCACTTCCGTCACTGGTTGCAAAAATTCCAAAATGGCAATGGCCAAAATGCCAACCTTGAGGCTTCAAAATTGTAATCCTCAAACCAACGTGAAACACCACGATGACTACATCCACTTCTCATATACAGTTTATGACAAAGACAAAGAAAGTGTAATGCAGTGATAATGTAGCATGTTGTTGTTGTGTCTTTGTGCACAACATTAGTAAGAGGTCCATTCAATCATTAGAGGTGGGTGAGAGAAGATTTCATAGTTTAATAATCTAGTGACGTTGTTTCTGTAACAGACGTTCCTATATGAAAAGTGATTAAAATCCACTGTAGCAATATTTTACTACCTAACTATCATTTTATTTCTGTTTAGTTCTTTTAGTTCAGAGGACATATAATTGTAGTTAGTGTCTTACTACTTTGGTCTCTTTTGATAACTTTTGTTCTTTTTCCAAATCGTTCCAGAACATAACTGGTACAAGTCTACCAATGCAAGTCAGATAACTTCATGTTCTGTCCCTGTCTTGTATTGTGTTTAACTACAGATACTTTTCTCACTATCATTTGAAAGAGACTAAATGACCAGTGTGTAAAGGCGCCCTCTTTTGGCTGAAATGAATAAATACAGATTGTCAGGTGAGCAGTAGAAGTACTTCATATAGCCACAAGAGGTCAACAAAGAGCTAACTGTAAAATGCATTGTCTTTTCTCAGGCAGCTGATCCCATTATTTTCTTGACATGAGTTACATGTATATAAGTCCACAAATAAGGCATGTGTGCATACATCTTTAAAAAAAAACAATAGAAAAACTGATCCCTGACCAAAACCTGTTTACATAAATAAAAAGCATTTCCTTTTGAGGCCAATTATGCAAAGCTATTAAGATACAAAATAAGGGAAATGGTAAAAGTTACAATAAGCAATAAAAATAAATGTGGAAATGAATTAAAAGCTATTTTATGAAAAATTGTTTTGAGCTGTGTCATAAAACTATTATCAGAAGTTGCTGTGAGTTTGTTCCATCCATTGGTGCATAACAGCTGGTTGGGCAACGCTGATGCTAGTTACATGCATGTAACTTCACCCCTATATAAAAAGAACTTGAGTCTGTAAATCATGCTGCATTATGTTTTCTAACAAATGCAGCCTCACACTCACCATTGCTTTAGAAATGAATCCATAGGATAGTCCTCTCTGTACCAGAGGAAAAAAAGACAGTCATTGCCCAGACATTGTTCAGAAAACAACCTTACTGCAGCCTTTTATCCTTCCATACCAGCAACTTTAGCACTAGATGTGCAAATTGTCTTCTTTTAAATGTCCCCAGGGTGCTTTCAAAGCGCCGTATCACTGCTTTCTCTTTCTATGCATGATTGGAATGAGCTGCAAATTACCATTACCTTAGAAGTCCCGCAATACACTTTTAAAGGTCTTTTACAACGTGCCCTGAAGGAGGAGTGTTATTGTTGAGTCAGGTGGAATGACACATCGCAGGACCAGCATGCATTGCATCTGCCGGGGAACTTCGAGTTGAGGGGCCGTCACTGTCACTGCTAAATTGTTCAGGATTAAAGGGATCTGACGTAATGATCCCAGGCCAAGGGTTAATCTCTGACTGTTGGGCCTGGAATAGACCTCTTAGGCTACAAGTCATTACTCATCTGCTCTGCCTCTTTGCCAGGTGTTGCTAACGCAAGGCATCCTGGGTCTTGTACAGTGAGCTACAACTGAGTGTTCGAAAAACCCTATAGTCTAATGGCATTAAAATGAAGAAGAATGAGTAGAATGTATGTATAACTCAACTGTATGTTGGGAGTATTGACTGTCTGGCTATGGAAACTCTCCCTCGCAGTCCAGTATCCCCATCCAAACCCTTGTTGTTGTAGTTGTTCTTGAAACATTCCAGGAAACATGGACATTTCCGTGAGATGGGGACAATGCCAACTCTCCATTGAAACTTCAGACGCCCCCCCACAGAGAAGTTTAATGAAATTACTTTTATCCTCCTCTCTTATCCCTGTTTGATCTCTCCTTCCTGACATCTCCACCCACAATCCACACCGACAACACACTTGATTTTACCCTCTCACAACACCTGTCAGCTCCAGTGCATGAGACACTATCATGTCCAAAATGGACCGCATTGAACAGGAAGACTATAAACCCCAGATAACTTTGTCTGTGTCAACTGTCTCAACTGTCTACTATTGTTTTTATCGAAACTGTTTACACACTAATACTGGTAATTGAGACACAATGATTGACACTGGGATTGGGATGACTGTATATTCCTACGTACACAGTAGTTTTTTCTATTAGACGGGAGGAACAGTAACCTAAAATACCTCATATTTTCACACAGCATGAATGTAAAAGACTAGTATGAATGTAAAACACTAGTGTGAATGTAAAACACTAGTATGAAAGTAAAACACTCGTGTGAATGTTAAATACTGGTATGAATGTAAAACGCTAGTGTGAATGTAAAATACTGGTATGAATGTAAAACAATAGTATGAATGTAAAACACTAGCATGAATGTAAAGCACTAGCATGCATGTAAAACAATAGTATTAATGTAAAACACTAGTATGAATGTAAAACATGAATTTTAAACACTGGTATGAATATAAAACACTAGTGTGAATGTAAAATACTAGTATGAAAGTAAAACACTAGCATGAATGTACAATACTAGCATGAATGTAAAACAATATTATGAATGTAAAACACTAGCATTAATGTAAAACACTAGTATGAATGTAAAATACTGGTATGAATGTAAAATACAGGTATGAATGTAAAACACTAGTGTGAATGTAAAATACTGGTATGAATGTAAAACACTAGTGTGAATGTAAAATACTGGTATGAATGTAAAACGCGAGTGTGAATGTAAAATACTGGTATGAATGTAAAACACTAGTGTGAATGTAAAATACTGGTATGAATGTAAAACACTAGTGTGAATGTAAAATACTGGTATGAATGTAAATGCTAGTGTGAATGTAAAATACTGGTATGAATATAAAACACTAGTATGAATGTAAAATATGAGTATGAATATAAAACACTAACATGAACACAAAACACTGGTATGAATGTAAAACAGTAGTAGGTCAAACACTAGTGTTAATATCAAACACTAGTATGTCAAACACTCATATGAATGTATGAACTAGCGCTCATTCAAACAGATTGTGTTTCTTGTCATCTTAAATTATATCCAGGGCTGGACTTAAAACAGGGCTTGAGCCCCGGTAAAATGACCTGGCAATGCCACTAACTGAATCCTGTTTCTAGTGTTCGACCTCTCATTTCTAAGTGATCTAATTGGTGTTTTCACAGGTGCATTCTGGGTGCAGTGTTTGATAATTGAGTGTGGCATTTTAACAGCAGTGTTTAGCAAACAATATGCAGGCTTTTAAAGGAGACAATGGTGGTTTAGCATACCAGATCAACAGATAGACTACAGGACTTAGTGCATTCAGCTGGCCCAGAGACGTCACTAGGATTTAAAGACAGGGGGGTGGCTTAGCCCCCATGAGAAGCATACAAAATATTTGTGCTTGCATCTTTTTAGTACTGTGTTAGAACTACACAACAACCAGTGAAGAAGTCAAGCTAGTAACAAGTTAAAAGCAACAGATATTCTCTTCTTCCATTCTCTTCTGTTGAACAAGAGTGGCTGTAATGTTAACTTTTAGACACATTAAAGCTGCATGCTTAGAACCTGATTAAGTAAATGTGTCTTAAAGTGATGCCTTATCTAATTCCTCCTCTCTCTGTCCAAAATGGACCGCATTCAACAGGAAGACTATAAACCCCAGATAACTTTGTCTGTGTCAACTGTCTCAACTGTCTACTATTGTTTTTATCGAAACTGTTTACACACTAATACTGGTACTTGAGACACAATGATTGACGCTGGGATTGGGATGACTGTATATTCCTACGTACACAGTAGTTTTTTTTCTATTAGACGGGAGAAACAGTAACCTAAAATACCTCATAGTTTCATAACTCTTTATGACACAGACACACAGACACACAGACACACAGACACACACACACACACACACACACACACCGACAAAACTCCACACAATACCCTCCATTAAAAACAAAGCTAAAGCTCAACTAATTATTTCTAAGAACCAGTTGAAGACTGAAGCCTCATGTAAAACTCCACTATTAAATCACACTAAACACATTAAACACTTGTGTGAATGTTTAACACTGGTATGAATGTAAAACACTAGCATGAATGTTACACACTAATATGAATGTAAAACACTAGTATGAATGTAAAACATGAATCTTAAACACTGGTATGAATGTAAAACACTAGTGTGAATGTAAATACTAGTATGAAAGTAAAACACTAGCATGAATGTAAAACAATAGTATGAATGTAAAACACTAGTATGAATGTAAAATACTGGTAACAATAGTATCAATGTAACACACTAGCATGAATGTAAAACACTAGTATGAATGTAAAATACTGGTATGAATGTAAAACACTAGTGTGAATGTAAAACACTAGTGTGAATGTAAAATACTGGTATGAATGTAAAACACTAGTGTGAATGTAAAACGCTAGTGTGAATGTAAAATACTGGTATGAATGTAAAACAATAGTATGAATGTAAAACACTAGCTTGAATGTAAAGCACTAGCATGAATGTAAAATACTGGTATGAATGTAAAACACTAGTGTGAATGTAAAACACTAGTGGGAATGTAAAATACTGGTATGAATGTAAAACACTAGTGTGAATGTAAAACGCTAGTGTGAATGTAAAATACTGGTATGAATGTAAAACAATAGTATGAATGTAAAACACTAGCATGAATTAAAGCACTAGCATGAATGTAAAACAATAGTATCAATGTAAAACACTAGTATGAATGTAAAATACTGGTATGAATGTAAAACAATAGTATCAATGTAAAACACTAGCATGAATGTGAAACACTAGTATGAATGTAAAATACTGGTATGAATGTAAAACACTAGTGTGAATGTAAAATACTGGTATGAATGTAAAACACTAGTGTGAATGTAAAATACTGGTATGAATGTAAAACGCTAGTGTGAATGTAAAATACTGGTATGAATGTAAAACACTAGTGTGAATGTAAAATACTGGTATGAATGTAAACGCTAGTGTGAATGTAAAATACTGGTATGAATATAAAACACTAACATGAACACAAAACACTGGTATGAATGTAAAACAGTAGTAGGTCAAACACTAGTGTTAATATCAAACACTAGTATGTCAAACACTGGTATGAATGTATGAACTAGCGCTCATTCACACAGATTGTGTTTCTTGTCATCTTAAATTATATCCAGGGCTGGACTTAAAACAGGGCTTGAGCCCCGGTAAAATAACCTGGCAATGCCTGAATCCTGTTTCTAGTATTCGCCCTCTCATTTCTAAGTGATCTAATTGGTGTTTTCACAGGTGCATTCTGGGTGCAGTGTTTGATAATTGAGTGTGGCATTTTAACAGCAGTGTTTAGCAAACAATATGCAGTCTTTTAAAGGAGACAATGGTGGTTTAGCATACCAGATCAACAGATAGACTACAGGACTTAGTGCATTCAGCTGGCCCAGAGACGTCACTAGGATTTAAAGACAGGGGGGTGGCTTAGCCCCCATGAGAGAGCATACAAAATCTTTGTGCTTGCATCTTTTTAGTACTGTGTTAGAACTACACAACAACCAGTGAAGAAGTCAAGTTAAAAGCAACAGATTTTTTTTTTTTTATTATTTATTTGCACTAAACAGCAAATATAATTTACATCACAAATAAACAGAATTGTGCAGGTGAGATCAGAGAAACCTGATATTCTCTTCTTCCATTCTCTTCTGTTGAACAAGAGTGACTGTAATGTTAACTTTTAGACACATCTAAGCTGCATGCTTAGAACCTGATTAAGTAAATGTGTCTTAAAGTGATGCCTTATCTAATTCCTCTCTCCATTAGATACAATGCAGGTCTCATAATGAACTTTAATTTCACCAATTAATGTACTGTAGATTGGTTCAATCAGAGTGATTTTGCTCAGTAATTCTACTGTCATAAAGTATATGGTAGAATAAACCAAGACTGGTAAAATGAAACCTGACAAAATAAATATGAACTTGACCAAATAACTGTATTTTGTATGTATTTATGCTGTATTTATTCCAGCAAAATGAGGATACAGTGTCTGTAAAAAAAAAATAAATAAAATGAATAGGTTTTACCGAAATGCTTCTTTCTAAAGTATATTCCTTCTACAGACTATGATGCTAATCCTACAACTATATGTATACCCTTTTATCGGTATGGGATTATTCTGAATATATATATAATATATATATATGTATACCCTTTTATCGGTATGGGATTATTCTGAATATATATATATATAATACAATTATTTAGGGGGGCTTTCTTTTTGGAATGATAAAACTCCTTGATTTCAGAAACCCCGTTTGGAAACCCCTGCGGTTCAGGTCCATTTACCTGGGACAGAGATATCCTGCACACTATAAAAAGTTCCCATTTTAACTCGTGATTTGGTCCCGTGGCTGCTCTACAGACGGCAGAGACGCGCTATTTCTTGCAGCGCGCCCAGCAGCTCCACCCACACCGTGCCGGACGGATTACAGCTCCTGGGCTCTTCTTGTGAGCCCTGAAGGTCCGTCTACGTCCGAGGAGAAACTCTCCCGTGAGTTCTGACAACATTCCTGATTTCAACCCTTCTGCCCGGGACGCTCATGCGCGCCGCCGCTGCGCCTCACGCGGCCGCTCAAAGTCACTTTAAAGACTTCTATGAATCCGTAAAGTCCAACTGTGAAAAGACGGACATTATGTCAACATCCACGGGGATGAGTGATTAAGAGAGAGCCTCTGACTTCCAACACCGTCCGGGATCAAACGGCTGTGGAGGAGGTAAGGTTCCAGATCGTGCGCACTTTATCGGATTATCTTCACACAGACGAATTAACTGTCTCTTGGCGCTGTTGACTCATCTCTCCTCGCTGGGTTTTTTTTTAATAAGTGTGACTCTGAATCCATTAGTTTCACTCAGGTCTCGTGATTTCATGGATTTAAATGCTATTATGGCCCATATGGCCGTCTAGTGACACCCTACTGGCTCCACGAGGGAACACAAGCTACTGTATATGAAATATTAAAGGACACAACAGGTGCGTTGCATGATGGTTATTAAGTGTTGTGCTTTTGTCTGCTGAGCAGCTTCATTGACACCTGCTGCAGAACTCAGTGTTTGGAGCAGACGCAGACCAGCGATGTTAATGTTTGGAAGAACACTAAATGTAGAGATTGTACACCAGCCGCCATGGAAAATTAGACCAGGGTGCGATGGGGGCCAATGTCCCCTTCTCCACTCATCCCCACTTCCTACTCCCCATCTTTAACCTTCGTTTCACGAATTTACCATGATGACAGACATAAAGACACCTAAGACTCCAAACCTCCTCTGTGCTTCCTGCTACTGGACCTCACAAAGTGAAACAGCAGCGATGTTGTTGTCTGCTAACAAGGAATGGTTACATGAACGCACTGAACTGGATTCTTTTATTGTCCCATCGTGCATGAGATTTCTGGGTAATGAGCAGACGGCCACCTCCGGTTCTGAAAAGTGAAGCCAAGGCTGAAGTGCCTTCAACTTGCATTCTCTCTAATGGCCTTCAGGGGGCGACTCCTCTGGTTTTCAAAAGAAGTCTTGATTGTATAGAAGTCAATGAGAATATGACCCTACTTCTGACTTGATTTATTATCTCAGTAAACATTGTAAACATGAGTTTATGGTCTCAATCTCCGTTTCAAGTCTTTTTAAAACCAGCATGATGTTCATTTAGTGGGTGATTCCATGTCATTTCATCAAATGCCTCCCACCTTACCATCTCAGAATGTCCTGAAAAAATTCAAGTACAAAGACACGCTTGTTATTAGGACAAATCCAAAATATTAGGTCTCTACTGTCAATAGTTTTCTCATGAAACATCATTGAATGAAGGGTAGTTTAGACGGTTTTTGACATCATGCTCTGAAAAGCCATTTTTAAACAGCAATATCTGGAAAACTATCTCACCTGTGGCCTTCAAATTTTTTACAGAGTATATCTGTTACTAATAGCCTCCAGACATCAGGGGTGTAGCTTAATGATAACCTAGTATGGTAGGTACGTAAAATGTGGCTTGTTGAAATAAAGTAATACATTTGAAGAGTGGCTGAGCTCCCATTTTTGCAGATAAAAGATTTCTATCACTTCCGCCTCTATCTCTGGTGTTAGCTTAAACATTCTACAAAATATGGTTTCTCTTAGATTATTAGTTTCACAGATATTAAGGCTCAAAAATGGAAGTAAACACATCTTTGTCCAACTTCAGGGTCATATATCAAAAAACTGACAACACGTATCAGGTCCAAACTTACTTTTTTTGAAAGATCATATTCTTGTTAAAATCATATTAAAAAATTGGGAGGGTGTTTTGCCTCATTTTGTCGCAGTGATTTTTTTAAATCCTGATATTGGTGGGGGTTTTGTGGCCGTTTTTGGTACTGCATGTACTAACAGCCTACTAGTAAACATCACAGCAGGGCAATTCAATTGTGTTTTTTACCATTTACCAAAGACTTACATGTGACTAAATGCCACTGATAAATTTAGCCTTATAACATTAAAATTTAGCACAGTTGTAGTTACAGAGGCAATAAGTCCTTGAATATGAGTTAAACATGGTGAAAGCAGCTTTTAATGTCTTAAACCATGAACAAACAGCATAATATTGAAGACTGTACATTTTGTCATACTTTAAGTACATACATTACACAACCAAATCAAAAAATCTTAATTTGAGCATAAAGATTTTACATTACAGTAGAAAAGTCTCCAAAGTTTGATATTGAATAACAGTTTGTCTCTATGCTCACTGTGAGGGATCACACATTTTTCATCTTTTAGATCCAATTCCTTCGTCACATTCATTAATTTGGCAGTCACTTTACAAATTGTCTAATGTAGATCTCTGCTCTGTTGTGCTCATATTTTTTGATGGCATACATGCGCCCAGTTTCTGTAGAGGGAACGTCAAATCTTGCAATTCTATGCTGCAGTGGGACATTACACATGTCTTCTATTTTTGGCCAGTAAAAACTCTTGGCAGGGCCATGTGGGTGCATGAACTGAACCAGTACATCTTCATCTTGATCTGAAACATCTCTGATACTTCCTATCCACCTTTTGTGATCATAACTCACATATTGTCTCATAGTGAGCATAGAGACAAACTGTTATTCAATATCAAACTTTGGAGACTTTTCTACTGTAATTCAAAATCTTTATGCTCAAATTAAGATTATTATTTGATTTGGTTGTGTAATTTATATACTTAAAGTATGACAAAATGTACAGTCTTCAATATTATGCTATCATATGTTTGTTCATGGAAAAGCTGCTTTCAGCATGTTCAACTCACATCCAAGGACTTATTGCCTCTGTAACCACAACTGTGCTACATTTTAATGTTTTCGTGAGGCTAAATTTATCAGTAGCATTTAGTCACATGTAAGTCTTTGGTAAATGGTTAAAAACACAATTGAATTGCCCTGCTGTGATGTTTATTAGTAGGCTGTTAGGACATGCAGTACCAAAACCGGCCACAAATACCCCACCAATATCAGGATTTTAAAAAATCACTGCGACAAAATGAGGCAAAACACCCTCCCAATTTTTTAATATGATTTTAACAAGAATATGATCTTTCAAAAAAGTAAGTTTGGACCTGATATGTGTTGTCAGTTTTTTGGAATATGACTGAAGTTGGGCAAAGATGTGTTAACTTCCATTTTTGAGCCTTAATATCTGTGAAACGAATAATCTAAGAGAAACCATATTTTGTAGAATGTTTAAGCTAACACCAGAGATAGAGGCAGAAGTGATAGAAGTCTTTTATCTGCAAAAATGGGAGCTCAGCCACTCTTCAAATGTACTACTTTATTTCAACAAGCCACATTTTACGTACCATACTAGGTTATCATTGAGCTAGACCCCTGATATTTCAGGTCTGGAGGCTATTAGTAACAGATATACTCTGTAAAAAAAATTTACGGCCACAGGTGAGATAGTTTTCCAGATATTGCTGTTTAAAAATGGATTTTCAGAGCATGATGCCAAAAAACGTCTAAACTACCCTTCATTCAATGATGTTTCATGAGAAAACTATAGCCAGTAGAGACCTAATATTTTGGATTTGTCCTATTAACAAGTGTGTCTTTGTACTTGAATTTTTTCAGGACATTCTGAGATGGTCAGGTGGGAAGATTTTCAGAAATTTGATGAAATGACAAGGAATGACCCTAGTACATTATGGTCCATTTAGAGTTCCACAGACCAGAAAGCAGGGGATGCTTAAGGGCGGGGCTACCTTGTGATTGAGAGGTCGCTACTTGATACTTTAACACTTAGCTGTCAAGTTGACCATGAATTATGAAGCTAACTTTGTTAGCAGCTTCACACCAGAAGCCAGATGGATCCAGATCCAGTAAGGTTGTTGCTCTGCTGCTTGTGTTCTTCAGATCCACCCGTTGCTCCTCTGCAGTCCAAATATGGTCACTTCCTTCACTGGTTGCAAATTTTCCAGGATGGCGACGGCCAAATTGCCAAACTCAAGACTTCTTCGACTATGTCCAGTTCTTATATACAGTCTAGTAAAAGACCTTTTTTTCTGGCGTAGTCAACACTGAACAGATGAGGTAGATGAAGGCTGTTTGGTTAATTAAAATATTACTGGGCTACTCCTTTTATACGGCATACGACATACAATCCAGGTGTTCCCACATACATAGTTAGAATAGAATAATGGAGGTATTCAAAACTGACATATCCACCTGTTGTGGGTTTCTTGAGAGTTGTTGACAACCAAGTAGTGACGTCACCATCTCTGTAAAGCAAATTAATCAAGCTTTAATCACATTGGTCCGTCCTTTTGTCTGTCCAAATGTAATTAGTAGAAGACATATCTGACTTCCAATTTTAATCTTTATCTGTACCCGGGCCTTCCTGCAGCGCCGCTCACTGCATCTGTCACACCGCTATCAGCTTTAATAAATCAGCCTGCGTCAGAACCGGCAGGTGTTGCTGGGCTGACGGAGGGCAGGGTCTCACTTTAACGAGCAGAAGCTCATGTCGTGTGACCGCTTGATGGATTCCAGAGAACATCGGCATTTACAGACAGCGGCTTTGTTTCTTGTCCGTGCCCTCATTCTCCTCCTCCTGTCTAATGAGTATGTGCCACGAATGGAAACTCTATTTTGGGTTAAATCCACTGAAAGATTAAGGATACCATCAATGCATGCATAATATATTTTCTTTTTTTTCATGAAGCAGTGAACAATGGAAGCCTGGAAAGAGACGACAGCGACCAAGATAAAAGGCTAATAATAGAGACGTATGGCAGAGGCTCTGGGGTGATTGGTTGCCTGAGACTTAATGGATTATATTGTATTATCATTATATGAGCACATAATTCTAACTCCAGTGACAACTTTGACACAGTGAGGGGCCTGCTGACAGTAACCAGGTTACTTCTGGACGATGGCAAGCAGGTGAGTGGAGTAGAGAGGTCCTCCCAGGTAAATGGCAGGTTCATGAGTGGGAACTGGTCTCAACCCAGATGAATGGGAGGCCAGCAGGAAGCCCGCAAAAGAGCTTTGTCGTAGGTTGAGAACAGGTGACCCGTGTGAGTGATTTATGGAGAGCTTGTGTCTTCCCAAAGTAATGCTGGGAAGCCATTTTTGCCTTGTGTTACTACTGCATGAATTTGTGTCAATTGTGCTAGAAGCGCAGGAGAAGGGGCTTCCCTCCACGTAGACACCAACAAGTTTCAATCCATCATGGCTGAAATAACCACTTCTTTCTACATGTTGTGAAGTCCTGGTCCAACACCATCCTGTCTGAGTTCATATCATCCAGAGGTGCTCAGTGAATTTCACTGAGCTAGATTCACTGGATCTAACAAGACACGTTGGTTGGTTGGTTTATCACAGCTGGATGAATGCAAACTATTTAGCTGTGCTTTAATAGCAGTAATCAGATAAAATGAGGCTGAAATAACTCCATAATGATGGTGATTTGTAAAAATCACGCATGTCGTGTTATTTGCGCATTTAGCGTTGACTTTGTAATCTATCAGTCCACTCGAAAAATTAGCATTTGTTGTGAACTGGGGGGGGGGAATCTACCATTAGATGCATCGCAATGCGGATGTGGACGATTATGAATCGATTCACAAATGTAAAAAATCTATTATTTTTATTCCGAATTGTTTATGGAACACAAAAGGCGGAACTCGGAAATGCAGTGCCGGGACAGTCTGTGGCGTTGCACATAACGGACATTGTTTTATCATTCATGGCTGAAATAAACACTATCAACTGCTTTGTACATGTTGTGAAGTCCCAGATATAGCGGAAACTAAACGGCGTCCTGTCTTGAGTTTATACCTTTACCAGGAGGGGGATCGGTGAATCTCATACAGCTGTATTGACAGCAGCGGTCGCTAAAACCACACTGTGATTTCTAGACAATTTACGGATTAAGAGTATGCCGAACTAACAACGATTAGTCGTGGTTTGTTAAGTCTGTCCGTTAAGAAGATATGCAAATAACTTTTAAAATGCTTGTTTTGGCATTCGGCTCGCTCAGAGCTAAGCTAGGCTAACACAGTAGCGGCTATGTCTCGGCATGAATACGGCAGCGACCTTGTTTGTTCCGCGGACAGTCTCTGGTTTTACTCATAGTTTGTTTGGTGTATGAAACGTAAGAGACTATCCCACGGCGCTGGAAGACCACAGACCGCTACGCTGTGATGTGTTGAAATGCGAGCTGCATCGATTATCGCATTGAAAGGACTCAGATTCAATTTGTTGAATCGAGATGCATCGATAATCGGTTTATAATCGTTGACCCCGATCGAAATCGAATCAAATCATGATGTGCCAGGAGATTCCCACCCCATTGTGAATACACCTTAATGTGCTGTCTGTAATACAGCAATAACAGATTTACATTTTAAGGCTTGTTATGAAAGAGAGGAGAAACTATACTGTAGACTGTGTATAACACAAGCTTAAAGAAACAATAGAAAATGCATTAAAATTGAATGGCACATTACACCCGAGAGTCACTGTGAGTATACTATCAAATGAACAAAGGCAGCCCATATACTGTAGCAAATCCCACAAACAATGTTGAACTTATGATTCTGCATTCATATTTTCATCAGGCAAATGCAGGTTCATCAAAAGTTACATTCGGTCAAAAGCTTTTGCATCTCTTGCTAGAATTGTCTGTGTGTTGTTGCTCACAGTGGTATTACTGTAAATAGAACTTGTGTTGAAAGACATTCCAACCCAAGCACGCTAGTTTATGATGCTGTACACATGATTTATTAGTAGATTCATCTTTATCCTTCGGATCCATGTTGATGGAAGTCCTGGATCCCGGAATACCTGTCATTTTCCGGTAACAGATGCGTCTTTTGTATGAGATGTTATGCAGCAACAAGCATTGCCTTTGTTCTTTGGCTGGGTGATATGGAGAAAATTAAACATGAAGATATTGTAGAGTTGCTGCTTTCACAAAATATTTAGACAATTATATATTTTAAATAATCATCAGCAATGTGTATATAATGACTAAGTGGGTAAATGCAAATGATAGAACAGCTAGAACGGGTAAGTTCAGAAAATCGCACAGTGTCTGTGAGGAACTTTTAACTGGTTTGGAAACAGTCTCATGTTAATACTGATGCTGATATATATAAACTACATAAGTAAACGAAACCATCGGTGAGAAGATTGGCTATTTTCAAATAGTTATATGTAATCCTTGTCATCAGTGACACCTGGTCAGATTTCAATCAAAAGCAGATGAAATCATTCAGGTTGACCAGAAACTCCTTGAGCAAAAATTTGCTTTGTTTTCACCCACTGGGAAAGAATGGTGAAAAAGGGCCCATTATAGCATAATTTCACTGAAAACACACTGCACCAGACAGCATTAATGTGGAATTAACACATAACACAGTGTGCTCTGTACCGAAGCTTGAAATCAAGCAGCAATAGAGGAGTGTCTCAACCGTGACTGGGCCTAGTTTACCTCATGATCACCACAGCACAGTGAGGACAGCACCATGGTAGAAAGCCACTATGAGACAAAAGGCCAACCTGCCTGGAATAAGGCCCTTGTGATTTCAGCTCCAATTGGCCCTTGTTTGGCGATGGGGTCAGGATGTGAATGCTGGGAATCTGCCAACTCCTGTGAATCTGGTAGAAAGCTCCCTCAGGCCTGGGAGTACCCTTATAATAGCCAGTGACAGTGAAACAGTGGAAGGATGCAGATCTGCAAGTGGATGCACAACAGTTTCCCCCTTTGATGATTGTTGTATAGATTTCTGTTAGCACTGGATCCTAAACAAATGTTAACGCGTATCCCCTGAGATCACCTGAGCTCAAGAACCATACAGCATGTGACACACAATACCCAATTGTAACAACTATGGATTACATACTGTAGATACTGAGCCAGACAGCGGACTATTTTTAGATTTTGTTCATCTTTTAAATTACTAATTTGAGCAGTTTATGTTAAGCAGTAAATAGACAGTGTTGTAGTGACGCACCAGCAAACCATTTTGAATTTTCTGAAGGAAATTGAATTTTCTCTAAGGACGATTGAAGTGCCTGTAACTTGCATTCTCTGTGCTGGCCATCAGGGGGCGACTCCTCTGGTTGCAGAAAGGAGTGTGATTATATGAAAGTCTATGAGAAAATGAGCCTACTTCTAACTCGATTTATTACCTTTGTAAACATGAGTTTATGGTCTCTAGCTTCAAGTCTTCTTCAATCCAGTTCATTTAGTAAATTGAGTCAAAACCATAAAACAGTGGTTGCTTTAGGGGGCGGAGCTACCTGGTGATTGACAGGTCGCTACCACACTACTAATGCAATTAGCTACTCCGAACACTTAGCTGTAAAGTTGACCTTTAATTATTAAGATAACTTTGTTAGTAGATTCACACCAGAATCCAGATGGATCCAGATCCAGTAAGGTTGCTGTTCGGGGTGCTGCTCTGTTGCCTGTGTTCATCAGATCCACCCGTCGCTCCTCCACAGTCCAAATATGGTCACTTCCTTCACTGGTTCCAAAGATCCGTGATGGTGACAGATAACATGCCAAACTCAAGACTTCAAAACTGTAGTCTACAAATGATTGGGTGACATCACCATGACTACATCCACTTGTTATTTACCCTCTACGGTGCCAACACTGACCAACGGGAGTTAAGAAGATCAGTCAAATATTGGTCAAAAGAGTCATTTTCAGTTTTGAAACAATCCGGTAATGCACATAATTCATTTGATAACTTTAATAACATACTGTGAAGAAGAATGCTCAGATTGTGCAATGGTAGTAGTATCTGTTATTTCATCCACTTTTGCATCGTCAAATTACAAATTAGCTGGTTTTGTCTTGCTTCCTTGAAAAACAGGAGTGTTCAATGCAGACAGACACAGATTTAGCCTGGTCCCCCTGGCATGTAATTTCTCTGCTCAGCGATAAGGACAAAGGAGCAGTTTGTTTTGTTAGGGACCATTGACCAGGAAAAACCATTATCTAACCCTATCTGACTGGGACATTGCTGTTCATTGTCGCCTTTTAGTAAAAAAGATGCACAGTAAAATGCGAGACATTTTATTTCTGCTGGCTTGTCCACTGTATTCTGTTCCTCCTCATGGTCCCGTCCAGGCAACTAACCACAGTTGTGGTGGGAGTTACAGTGGGGGCGACAGCGCCAAAAGGTTCGGTTAAGTAATCTGCGGATCAGTTCACCCACCAGGCCGTGCAGTCATCTGTACTGTATAGGGCTGTTGGAATTGAATTCGGGAATCGAAAATAATTTGAATGGCAAAAAAATAAAAAATAAAAAATAAAAACCAGTGATTACTACTAATTGAATGCTGAAATTAATATTCAAAGGTGTGTTTTTAAAAAAAAACCATATATATAAACATGTTGCCTAACGTTAGCAAATAGTGCCCTCCTCACCTACAAGCATAAATGAATGCTTATGTCACATGAAGTCTGACGTTTTCTAAATCACAATCTCACTATCAGAAACAGCCAACAGCGGCACACACACGGGGTTAACCACTCGGCAGCACTCGGTGAAACGTGTACGTGAGAAAGTGAAAGCAAAGCATGCTAGCATTTGTATTACATTTCCATGTTCATCATCTGAGCAAATACAGAAAGGAAACACACAGACTTAATACACCAGGGCTGATCAGGTCGACGACAGACAGGTGTGGAAACACAAGGGCAGGCTATGGGGATTGGAGAGAATGAGGAGCAAGGCTGGCGAAACAATGAGACACAGTCAAGACTCGAGAAACAAAAAAGGAGGGAAAACAAGACAGGAAGCAAAGCGTTTGACAACACAAGACAGCTTTTTAGCTAGTAGTGTAACGATTCATGCGATGCATCGATTATCAGTCCTACCGATTCAACTCAATCAATCTGCTAAAATAAATAAATAGAATGGATCACTTTGGCTTCACCAATAATGGATATAAATGCGATAAATCTTATGAATCGTGATTCTTAATTATGATTAATGTTTGAAGACTTTTAAGACACTCTCTCACTCGAATCGCTGTGAAGCCAAAGATCCACACCCCTAGTTTTAGCATGCTAGTATTTGTGTTATATTTCCTATGTTCACCATCTTTGTTGTGCGTTTAAGCATGCTAGCATTTGTATTATGTTTGCTATGTTCACCATCTTCGCCGTGCGTGTTAGCATGCTAGCATTTGTATTATATTTAGGCTACCTGTTTCTGTAGGAAAAGCAAAATCGTATTGAATTAGAAACAATATGTTACTCTCATGTTGGAACTAGAAGAACAGTCCATAGGATTCATCCTCTGGGTACCATGAATGTCTCTTAACAAACCATACAATATCATTGAGGTATTTCATTCTGGACCAAAATGGTCTCATTGCCATCTGCACTATATAACCATGCTGCTAAACAAACAAACAAACAAAAAAGAAATGGTACTTTGAATGTCATCATCTTAGCAACGTCCACTCACCCAAGGCATTGAGGTTTTACAAACAGAAAGCTCCTGAATGCCACATGCATGCTAAGACCGGGAGCTTCCCAGTATCCAGCTATTTTTAGCTGTTATATAAATAACTCACACTGTAGGTTACATGAGCTACAATTATGCCATCATCTCTTCCAGAGAGCCATGAAAAAAAACAATAGCTTCTGTGCCACGACATTTTTACCTGCCACCGAGGCAACACGCTCTGAGGCAGAGTGAGTTTGAGAAAACGTCTACGGCTTACTTGTTCCCTTTTACAGATGCTCTTCTTGTGAAAGGATCAAGTCACCTATAGATGCATGATACCTATCTGATAAACTAGGGATGCACGATATTGATTTTTTGAAGCCGATACCGATATCGATAACTTTCTGCTCCTCGGGACCGATACCGATACCGATAACCGATAATATTGTTATTCGTTTTTGAATGTATATTCAGATCAAATTCAGGTCAAAAACACTAATGACTAAGCTTAGGTAGATTTAGCATAGCTTTGCCTTTTACCAAACACCATACCAGATGTATCACAGTGACATGATAATGTGTTAATACTATGAACAAAAGAAAGCCAAGAACAGTTTTGACTCTTCAATAAAATGACAATATATATATATATATATATATATATATATATATATATATATATATATATATATATATATAATGTGAAGAGTAGATAAACAAATATATGTATTTCAACGGTATATCTGCACTACTACTGTCTATACCATACACACTCTCTGTCTGTGTGTGTGTCCCTCTTTCTCTCTCTCTCTCTCTCTCTCTCTCTCTCTCTCTCTCTCTCTCTCTCTCTCGCGCTCTCTTTGTCTCTAAAGAGAACGGATAAATACAAGAAGTGTACAAACTTCTTAGTTACAGAAACATGGCGTATTAATTTTATGGGGTTTAATGGAAAAAATAGCTCTGAATGAACAACAGCTGAGCAGAAGCGCTTGTCGACCGCCGCGGAGAAATACGCGTCTGGTCTGAACGGGGGGTGCGCGGATCGCTTGCGATTTTCGGCGGCGCGCTGCGCCGCGGCGCTTCCGCGTGCAGTGTGAACCTGCCGTGAGAAGGAAGCGCTCGATTTGTGGATTAACTCCCTCCTCCGAAACCTGTGATACCACAGTAACCACATCACTTGCTAAACGGGAGGCGCCTAGAAAAAAACTAACGTCCCTCATCCCAATCCACCCGTAGCACTGTTTTAACACACACATCCTATCGTCGGATTATCGGAGGTATTAATAATTGTATCGGATTTATCGGGATGACGTCATAATTCCTATTATCGGGCCGATAATTATCGGGCCGATAATTATCGGTCCGATAATTATCGTGCATCCCTATGATAAACCTATTTGGCACTTTTCCACAGTCATACATCCTCAGGATGGTAAAGGGTGACTCAGTTGCTGTAAAGCATAAACCCTATTATTATTATGTCCGTCCCCGACATGACTCACTATTGTGTAGTGTGTTGACTTCCTCCACCAGGTGTTGTTGTTACTGCAAACGTGGCTTGTGACTGTCAACATGTTCCAGTGTTTTGTGAAAATATACCTTAGCGACATGACATGGTGTGTTGATGAAAAATGTAATTGTGTGTATAAAGACTGAGCAGATCGTTTGAAAGCTTGTTCTGCTTATAACACTGTGATCTTCTTCAGGGTTCCCAGTCCTGTGTGGGATGTTAACAGACTGGCGGCGCGTTGAGGCTGAGGGAGCATGGTGAAACACCAACCCTTGCAGGTCTATGAGAAACAGGTCTTTGTGTCCTTCGTCACTGGGATCTATGGTTGCCGCTGGAAACGCTACCAGCGTTCCCAAGACGACAGCTCCAGGGTAAGACCGATTATTATGTATTGAAATCATGGTAATATATCAAAATATTAAATATATATTAAAATATGACTTGCTTATAGATTACATTCTATTACTGTCACAATCGCATAGTAGTCTTATTGATAAATGAATTGAATATTAGTTACTGATGTGCTATTTTTGTAGCGATTGAAAAAGTATTTATTTTTTTATTTGTTTGCAGACCTTTTTTGTGTTTGTGAACAGCGATTGTGTATTTTGTGGGTGGAGCCTAAATTGTGTCAGAGAGTGACAGTTCTGTATTCGCGCTGTTTATTTATTAAACGGAGCCGCCGCGAGTGTCTGAGGCGGCCGGTGCCGCTGTGAATTTGCTGTGCTGCCGTGTGAGCTCGGCATGCCAGAGATCATATTTAATTTCATTGTCGAGGTGGGAGGGGGAGATGGGCACACAGTACCTTGTGTTTGTTTACTTCAAAATTTTGAAGACGTGTTACTAGGCGACACGCCATCCGACGCTCATTGAATATGTCACCCGGCCGGCGTCGCTGTTGGTTCCGCAAAGCCGGGATGCTTTGTAAAGAGAGACACCGTTGCAGCGTCATACTACAAAGCAAAGTTCTTAATAAATGGTGTGATCGTGACATACTTTTGACTCGTCTTTTCGTGATTATGGCAGAATAGGAGGGGCTGCTGTGGCAAGTGCCACACCTCGCGGTTAAAGTCGGTATACCGGTCTGGTGTTGGGCTTAACATCTATATATATCTAAATGGTGTGATCGTGACATACTTTTGACTCGTCTTTTCGTGATTATGGCAGAATAGGAGGGGCTGCTGTGGCAAGTGCCACACCTCGCGGTTAAAGTCGGTATACCGGTCTGGTGTATACCGGTCTGGTGTATATATATATATATATATATATATATATATATTATATATATATATATATATATATATATATATATATATATATATATATATATATATACATATATCTATATAAAGCGGATAGAAACTCTGATAATCTTATAAAGACACATAACATTTGTACAAATTAAACTATTTATTCAATTCAACATTTCTTAGTGCAGGGGGGCTTATCTGCCCTGCCTAGTGGGAGAATGTGTGTGTGTGTGTGTGTGTGTGTGTGTGTGTGTGTGTGGCACTTGTACTCTGAGTCCATTTATTTTCGTCCAAAACCGACCTAGCGTCAATCACGTCAATCTCGCTTGCACACCAGCACTGCAAAGCATTTAGAGGATTTTTTGACCAATCAGAGCCACCATAGAGCCCACAAACATCCAAAATATCAACAAACGAGCTCAAAGCAAGTTGCTGTATGACAAACAGTCTGAAGACTATAAAGATGCAGAGATGAAGGACAGATTGTGGCGAGCGATCCCGGCGCAGTTTGGGATTTTGGGGTACGTACTGCAGCTGCTGTTGAGGGTCAGTTGGATCGCGGAGTTGGGCGGTCCCAGTAGTGCTTCAAACTGCTCCTGAATCTATTTTTGCATTCCCATTCTGACATCCTACAACGCAACAGGACATCTTGATTTCTGAAGATATCGTCTGCTCTGACTTGGTTCCGCTGTTTAGTGATGTAGGCAGGGACGTCAACGTGACACCCACTACGAATCGGTGTACAGAAATCAGCTCTAAAGTGAATCACTCTTTAGACAGAAAGGAGACAAAGAAACATCAGAGATCCACTGTTTTTTACACCCTAGCTGTTGTTGGCTGGAATCTAGAACACTGGTTATTTAGTTAATCATAGGTGCTGAAGCAGTAGTGTTTACGGTGTATCTGCTAAATACTACATTTTTTAGTTGCAACATCTCTGGAGAGTTGCAACGGTAATGTGTCCTGATGAATGCATCAAGTGTAAGTTGTGTTTATCTTGGTTGTAATAAGATTAAGAAAAGCGATATGATGAGCTTGTACACATCTCTCAGGTATTGCCATTCCTCTGTGCTCGTTATATGCAGGAATCTTGTAGATCTATGTGAAGAAGGCAAAATAGAGTAGATAGAGTAATGTGTGGAGCCATTAGCTTACTGTACATAGTGCTCAGTAGAGCAAAACAGAGGCTGATAGTGAGAGAACACAATCCTGCTGACGCTGCACTGAAACCTGATCGCACCTCAGGAGTAAATGAACTATTTTGTGGTTCTGAAGGCCAGAAAATAGGTCAGGCTTTGTGAAAGCAACACAAAACCGTACCCAAAGTGCAATGCACATTCTGTTCTTTAGATCGTGGTATTACAGGCTCCTTTTGTCCCCTGAACATTGAAAGTAAAATGTTTTTTACTTTTCACAACTCATTATTACACTTGTTAATATCCCAGTCTAACCGCAG
Source organism: Chelidonichthys spinosus (assembly GCA_029853015.1). Lineage (NCBI taxonomy): Eukaryota > Metazoa > Chordata > Actinopteri > Perciformes > Triglidae > Chelidonichthys > Chelidonichthys spinosus. The sequence goes on from CM056835.1 coordinate 11,027,397, forward strand.
TTTGTATCTCTACAGTGTTTGTGAGGTTTTGAACGAATCTGGTTGTTTCCAGGACAGAGCCCAAGCTACTTACAGTCACACCTTGAGGTGGATGAGAAGCTGTTTTATTTGTCTTTTTTAATCACTTTTTTATTGACAACGAGCTGTGACTCCGTTTATGCAAAAAAGTTGGACAACTTTTCAAGTAAAGGCGCAGACTTCTATCCATTAGTATTGGATGTCATCCCTTTTTTTTGACTGAATTCCTAAGTGAGTTGCGGAGCAAGCCCTCGTAACTGGGGAAACGCTCCTTACAACAAAGGGAGCAGCAGAAACAGTGCAGTGTTTGGATGTAGCAGAGCCAGACTCCCAGCTGTGTCGGAGCCCCTACTGGGCAGCCTCAGCTACCGCCGCTGCATGTCGTCCCTATCACAAAGAGCAGCCAGTGGCTCTGCCATAAATTAGTCCGTTTACTGAATGTGTGAGGCCACTGACGATGTGATGACCGAAAGGGAAAATCAAGCACACAGAAGCCTCTTTCCCCTCTCTGTCTCCGTTTACAAAGCTTCATGTAGTCTCACAGATGTTAGCATTCATGCCCTGAAATGCTGTCTGTTTATCCTGCAACACATCCTGCAACACATTGAGGACCGTCCTCTATTAGTAAGGGCACATTACAACCTCAGTGCTTGTTTCTTACTGAACGTTCTCTTAATGATTTATACTCCTGTGATTCTGTGCCAGTGTGTGGGTTCCTCTCATGCACGCTAGACATGCAGCAGTACCAAGCATTTCATTTTGCTTGGACCTGCAGTTTTTACATTTTACTTGATAGGCTGGATTTACTAGTTCCATATACATTTTGCCCAACACAGCGCCATGGCTGAAAAAAGATTGCTTGTCCCAACTCCCAGCTCTGACGTCTAATCAAACATCTGCACTAGGGCTGTTCGATTTTTGCCCAAAAATAAAATCCCAATTTTCTTCTTCCCGATAACGATTATTTTGTGAAATGACAAAAGGCAAAGAAATTATTTCAAATATGCTGTTTTTTATTGAGCATTTTGCAAATAATTTCCCCATTGGGATTTGAGTGCAAACCTTGCTCTTATTAAACAAAAATTACATAAAGGGATTAATATAAAGAACAATTAATGAACTTTTGCCTTCTGGCTTTGCTCCATGTTATCTTCTTGTAGACCTCTTGTAAAAAAAAAAAAAAAACAATCCCTTTGGGATTAAGAGAAAAACCTCACTTTCACATGTATCTTAAGGTGTGTCCATTAAACAAAAATGAATGAATAGTGCAGAACTTTAACATTTTGAAAAATCGATTTTAAGATTTTCACGTTTTTAACATTGTCCTAACTACATAATCACGATTACGATGTAAAATCGATTATTAGAACAGGCCTAATCTGCACCATCCGCGGTACCTTGCTCATAGTCAATTTTTTTCAGCACCTGCATCTCTGTGGCTCTGCAGAAGCTGTGCAAACAGGAAGTATGAGGCATTCAGGTGCATTCACGCCAACACTTTCACCTTGAGCAAGATTGTGTTTATTCGCAGAATCATTTGTGTTTATTAGTGTCGATCGACCTTGACTCGCCGGAGAGGAGGCGGGTCTAACCTCCATGAAGACGCCAACAATTTATATTGGGAATAATGAGTATCAATCAATTGTTGAATGCAATTAAGTCCTAGTTTACTGTTGTAACATGTGGCACATTTGCACAGCTGCATACTGAATCCACCCATGTGTACTTACTTCATCAGGGTCCCTGACACTGAGCTGTCTGATACAGGCAGTTCTGTTCAGTATTTATCAGCAGGGCAGCGGAGGAGGGAGAAGTTCATCCCACAGGGAAGTCAGTGCATAGATGAGGATTTATGAGCGCTGTCAGATGTTCTGTACCAGCAGATCTAATTGGAGAGATGGAGAGACTTTTATATCACTCGGGAGAAAGTGTCAGATAGCTCCTCTGTAAATGACTTTACTGGACGTAAGAGTGGCCTGCTAAAGGCAGGACGATACAGAGCTCACCAGCATGCTTCAGATGAATGGATGAAGTTTATGAAATGTGTTTACGACAACAAAGTAACAGAATATGTCTTAATATCCTCAAGCATCTTCTCTCATGTCCTTTTCAAGCAAATATTTTGTTAATGGTAAATGGACCTGCATTTACATAGTGGTTTACATAACATGTCAGCATTCACACATTCACACTCATGCTAGACTGATGGTGAAGGCTGCCGTGCGAGGTGCCACCTGCTCATCAGGGTCTCATCTCACACATACCTGCACATTCATACAGTGATGGCTCAGCCTCCGGGGGCAGTTTTTTCAGGTTCAGGATCTTTCCCAAGGACACTTCAATGTGGAGTGGAGGAGACGGCGATCTTCCAATTGGAGCACCACTTGCTCTAACTCATAGTAGATCGCCTTCCACTATAAAAAGATTTTTGCATCAGTTTGATGAAAATAATCAGTTTGGTCTTCAGCATTTGTCCGTCTCTCAATTGAGGGATTGACAACAATGCATATACTTATTGTTATTGAGATATAGAAAAAAATTGTCTAGTTGGCTGTCGTGGTAGAGAATTAAAAAAACAGGTAGAGTAATGTAATAAAAAACACTCACACATGTTGCCATGTTTAAAATGTATTTTTCATTTATTTATTTGTTTCTAAACAAAATGTTAACATGTTATTTCACAGATTTTTTTGTTTGGAGCATATTTTGATGATTATCAGGAAAATATTGTGAATCCCAATTATTTTGGTCAGGTTACTTGTGAGATGAGATTTTCATATTGCCCACACCTTGTATTGAAGGTCTATGCCAAAGGGAGTGTTGACAGTAGTTACAGTGGAGCAGGCTTCCCTTCATCACCAGGATTTTCTCAGCCAAGGATTACTTGACCTGTTTGTCACAACCTTTCTCTGACTTCACTCGTGACTAGAATCCTAGTCTACCAAACAGCCGGTCTCTGGAGGAGGCATATACTGCAGATAGAGGAGAATTTACAATTTCTTATTAAATAAAAAATGTTTCTCTGGTAAATTAGGGTACATCAGGGGATTTTATAATCTAATATATTTTCAGAAATTCTGTGAACTACTATTTATTTTACAGTGGCGTTCCCTCTATTGCAAGCCCACTTATAGTCATAAAATCTAGGACTCTCTTCCGGTGTTTGCTGCACAAGGTAAATTGACAACATGACAACATGACCCTCTCCATTCCTGGCTCAAAGTGAAACCTTTCAAAGTCGCTCTGCGTAGACTCAGCTGCTGCATCAAGGCAGCCATATGCTCATTACCTGCACACACATCTAATTATCTCCCAGCCTCTTACATAAGCTGCTGGAAACGGTCGACCAAGACCCGGTGTGGTGCAAAGCTAATCAATGCTCAACAAGGTCTGTTGACTGGCCTATCATACTTTACACCTCCCCTCCCATGGCATTAGCTCATAATCCTGTTAACTACTGAAGGGAAGAGTCCTTGAATGCTACACAGGCTCTCCTCTGTACGTTGTTTGTCGTGTCAAGCCAGAAGAGTGTACATGGCTTTAAAAGCCTAGAAGTAACTAAAAGGACACTCAGAACCTCCGCCAAGGCCCTGATAACTCATGAATCTGCTTATGGATTCAGATTCACGCCAAAATTCAAGGGTTTCTTCTTTGGTCTGTGCTACATACTGTCACAGAGAAGATCAATACCATTCTCATATCCATTAAAGATGAACACATTTAGCTCAGCCTTGTGATTGACAGGTCGCTGCCAAGGCATCTCTACCGTCACTACCAAGGCAGTTAGCTACTAAGATGACTTTAACATTTAGCTGTAAAGCTGACCTTTGAATTATGGCCCGTGCTGCACCTTGCCACCAAGTTTCATAGTCGTTTTTCCATATTCCTGCTAACTGACAAACCAACACACAAACAGACCTATAAAAATATAACCTGCTAACTGTAGTAGTAGAACTGGATAGATAGCTGAGGTCACAGAAAAGAGCTCCACTCACAGAAACTCAAATCAACAGAAAATAAATGGCTGAAAAGTGAACCTGCAGCGCAAATAAAAAACTAAGTACAATTCACAACGCACATATCACCAAAGATCTGACCAAAACAATTTAAATAGTCCCTTTGTTAATAAATGTAAGAAGCAGGGGAACTGATTCTTTTAAATTTAAATAGCTCTGACATTCTAACATTTGAATCAAATTAATGTTGAGAAAACTCAAGTTCATTGTGTTGTAATTTTGGTAGCCATCCTTACAAAAACAATTCACACTGTATTTCTATTTTGTCCACTAGGAGGCACAGAACCAGGTGTAAACACCACAATGATATATTATTACCTCATTGAGTTAATACGGTAAACATGTTAGCATGTAGCCTATTTACCTAATTACAGCAGTTAGAGAGCATTAGCATTCATTTAGAGAAGTGTGACAAGTCTGACCAGCTGTCCTTCAAGCTCTGGTTTACCGGCGGCAGCCTCAATCTGCCAATGAAGTGCCTTAAAGCTGCATTATTTCTAATGTCCATCAGGTTGCGACCCCTGTTTGATTGTATAGAAGTCTATGAGAAAATTACCCTACTCTCCTCATTTATTATCTCAGTAAACATTGTAAACATGAGTTTATGGTCTTAATCTCTGTTTCAAGTCTTCTTCAATCCAGCATGATGTTCATTTAGTACATTATGGTCCATTTAGAGTCAAACAGACCAGAAAGCAGAGGATGCTTTAGGGCGGGGCTTCCTTGTGATTGACAGGTCATTACCATGGCATTATCCATGTTTTCATCTTAAGGCTTTAACCCTTTCACAATATGTTTTACCTTTATCAAAGTTAATAAGTTAACTAAATGCCGAAGGCTTCAAAATGGTAGTCCACATCACCATGACTACGTCCACCCATAGAAATATACAGTCTCTGGGTTTTAAACTTAACAGCCAGAACCACTAGTTCACCAGCTAATCACTAACTTTGTGTGCTGGCTGTTTGTTGCTCTTCATATTCTTCCTGTCTTAAGTAGTCCATGTATGAAATAAGTGTTGCTTGTGCTTTCCTTCACAGTGGGAGTGTACATGGTTCATCATCTTGTGCAGTTCCTTCCTCCTGCTCCTCTTTTGGGCCTACTTCTGGTTGGTGGCTCAAAATGATTTCAACGAGTTCAACTGGTGAGTCAGCTCCCCTGTGACTAGCTCTGGGCATATTTGGTAAGGATGGATCTGGTTCAGATCAGGCTGTGAACAGCAGGGTGCTGACCAGACCCGCCATGTGACCCGCTCTCACTGTCCAGGCGTCACATAATGCAGTTCGGTCAGTGCTTCCTGGCGTCTGACATCAGCACTCATTTAGTGTTTGGATGTGACACATCCACCCACTGCATTACAGGTGTAGTATAAAGAAAGATATTCCACACAGGGAGGGGGGCAGGGGAGGTGAACGAGTCAAACAAACACAGGACTTTCATCCAGGAGACTGCTGTTCATGTCGTAAAAACAAAGTTGACGCTTTTTTACGGCAGTTGTTACGTGAATCTGGATTGTCGATAGTCACGTGAGTAGTTAGTCAGTCATGTTAACATCAGCAACACTCTTATCCTAAAGCTAACTACCTGGTTTTGTTGCTTAAACCTAACTTCCTGTGAAGACGAAAGTTAATTTTCAAAAGGCACTCTGGATGTAACGCCTTTGGGGCGCTGCGTAAACCAAGCTGCGTAAGTTTGTCAATAATTTCTTTAACCGTCAGCAATGATGCAACCTGTTCACACTGCAGGTCAGTGTACAACCGCTCTGGAGAATGGAGCGACGAGACGATCCCAGTCCTGGCCCCCACCACCGTGGGATTCAGCTACGTCACATTCCTAATGGTAAGAGTCAAACCCCTGGATGGAAGCAAAGTGGCTTATTGCAGTTATGATGAGTTATGAAGTGAGAGAATCTGCTTTCTCTTTCAGATCTTAGCCCTTTTCCACATATCCTTGGGCCAGCAGCTCAACCTCTACTGGGTTCACAAGGTGCTGTGATTTACATCGTACATTTTTGCCATTGATTTGTTCCTGGTGAAACCAAATCTGAGCTCATCATTGTCTGTACAGATCGGCGTGTTGGCTACGCTGCTCACCACGATCTCTGGTGTCGTCTCTGTTGATGACATATGGGGAGATGAGTGGGACGTCCTTCTTGTATCACTGCAGGTTGGTCTCCAATCACAATCACATTACATGACGTGCAGTAAACTTACTGCATGTTCTTTTTTTAAGGGAGGCGGGGGACATTGTAACTGAACTGAGCAGTTTCCATAAAGGGCCATACATTAATCCTTTGTGTGAGGGGTTTGAAGAGGGATAGTGGAGTATATTTGGAAGAAAAAAGCTCAAAATGTTATTATTCTTAGATCATATTAGTTTTTCTGGGGAGGTTAAGCTATTTCATTATTCACAGTTTTACTATTCATTGTTATTTATGATGCAATCATATTTTTTGACAAATGTAAAGGCATCGTCTGACATTTTGGGAAATAGTTGCCAGAGGTTAGCAGAGAAGATCAATACCATTCTCAAATCTGCCCATTAAAAATGAAGCAAAACACATTTAGCTTAGCCTTGTAATTGACAGGTCGCTACCAATGCAGTTAGCTACTAAGATGACTTTAACACTTGTTGACCACAGTTGACCTTGAATCAGGAAGCTAAATTTGTTAGCAGCTTCACACCAGAATCCAGATGGATCCAGATCCAGTAAGGTTGCTGCTCGGGTTGGCGCTCTGCCGCGTGTTTAACACATATCCTCCACAGTCCAAATATGGTCACTTCCTTCACTGGTTGCGAAAATTCTATAAAGGTGACAGCCAAAATCCAAGATTGCGATGACTATAATGTGAAACTTGAGGCTTCAATACTGTAGTCCACAAACCAATGGGATACGTCACCATGACTACGTCCACTTCTTAAATACAGGGAATGGTCCAAACCTATTGTTGTTAACAGTAAACTTTGGCTCATGAATGTTAGACTCCTGTATGTATTTGCTATGATAAAGCTTCCAGTCTGAAAAAGGCTGTTGAATCACTGAGAGTGAATGAATCTCACTAACATCAAGATCAACCACCATACCAAACCTTTGAACAGCAGACACATTGTTCTTTGTTCGACGAGGCAGACTATTATAATTACTCTATGAAATATTCTTATATACACTAAGAGGAGCTCTAATCATCACACATTTATTTCTAACATATGCGTTTATTATCTATTATCCACCATGTTGTCAGTGTTGTACACTGTACTGTCTCTAATAAGGTCTGTGTTCATGTTTTATTACCAGGCCACTGCACCGTTCCTGCACATCGGAGCCCTGGCAACAATCACAGCTATTAGCTGGTTGGTAGCTGGGTATGTGGTCCGCCGAGACAGATCCAGTAAGTGTTTCAGATTCCAGCTTTTGGTGTTTTTGTCCTCTACAAAGCAGTGACGTCATTCTTAATATTGGTCTTTGTCTCAAAACCGATCTCAAGAGCACTTTTTGAGGGTCTCATCTCGGATTACGATGCATTTTTAATCGGTTTTGTGTCAGACAAAGAAGACTCTGAATTTTATTGAAGGACCAAGTCAAGACCACAAGCGTCACTACTCTGAATTATTTCTTCATATCATTACTGCTCTTGCTTATAAAAAAAACAAAGGGAAATTCCCACACATAAAATTCACCTCTGCAATGCCTTTTGATAATTTCTCATGGTGCACTAATACATACACACAGGTAGTATATATAAATAATAAAATAGGTTGTTTTCTGTGGCTGTTTTCAGATCAGTTTGCATGATTAACATTTCATCTAAAGCGTGCCATGCAGTGTGGGACATGGTCTTGGTCTTGACTTGGTCTTGGTCTAGACTAGGTCTCAAGCCCTCAAAGTCTTGGTCTTGTGTTGATACGCTTTGGTCTTGGTCATATCTTGGTCTTGCTTTAGGTGGTCTTGAATACAACACTGATATAGAGGGCTGAGGCCTGGAGAAGGTCTTTTTTTATGATTAGATTCTTAATAAACCTATATACACTGCTCCAAAAATGAAGGAAACACTTACATCACACATCAGATCATGATGAACAAATTGTTTAAAATGAAAATCTTAACTGATGGACATTGTATAATATGAATATATAAAAAATGTTGATCTAACAGCAGTCAATGGAAACCAAAATCATCAACACATTGAGGGCTGGATTCAGATTGACACCGAAAATCAAAGTAAAAAGTTTCAATCCCAGGCTGATCCACTGAATTGCATCACAGCAGCTCATCATGTGACTCAGTGGTTAGTTTGGCTCCTGATCAGGATGTGTCCTCGGGGATCTCCTCCCAGACCTGGATCAGGGCATCAGTGAGCTCTTGGACAGTCTGTGGCTGTACTTGGCGGCATGGAGGTCTGTCAGACCCTCCAAGGATGTGCCTCCCCAGACCATCAGTGACCCACCACCAACCCGGTCCTCCTAGATGATGTCACAGGCAGCATAACGTTCACCACGGAGTCTCCAGACTCTTTCACACCACATGTGTTCAGTGTGAACCTGCTCTCATCTGTGAAGAGAACGGGGGCTCCAATGGTGGATCTGCCAATCCTGGTGTTCTCTGGGGAATGCCAATGGAGCTTCATGGTGCTGGGCTGTGAGACCAGGTCCCTCTAGAGGATATCGGGTGCTCATGCCACCCTCATGGAGTCTGGTTCCTACAAATCTCTCCTGGTCCTCTTCCACGCTCTTGAGACTGTACTGGGAGACCCTTCTTGTGACCCCACGTATGGATGTGGATCTTGGAGGAGCTAGACGACCTGTGAACCAGATTGGGCTGCAGGTACCACCTCATGCTCCACGTAATGACAAGGATTTGTCATTTCTTACTGGGCTTGTCCTGCTTTTGCCTCCGTTGCTCCTGTTGTCACTTTCATTCAAAGCAGCTGAAACTGATTCACCATCACTTGTAGTTCCTAAATGGACCATGAAACCCATGAAGTTTAACTGACTTGGTGATGATTAAGTGTTCCCTTCACTTTATGAGCTGTGTTTTTTTTCCTGTATCATGTGCTATCAAGTAAAATTATTTAATATTTTTAAGTAAGGCCCTACTTTTCATAACGGCCCCTAAAACCCCGGTACTCCTCCCTCGTAGGTTTCCAGGTGATGGTGTTGCTGATCTACGTCGTCATCCTCCTGGCTGTCTATTTGGCACCGCTCACGTTCAGCTGCCCCTGCATCATGGACCGCCACAGCCTCAGACCGCGACCCAACATCATGGGCCGACGGGGAGCTCCTATGGTGAGTTGGTGCTTTGCTAGATTGTTCTGAAGGAGGAACGTAGAGACCTGTCAGGTGTTTAATATGGCAATAATTGCCATATTAAACACCTGACAGGTCTGATGCATCACTTTTTATATGTTTATATGTACTAGACTCTAGATGACGATGTAGAGGACTATACAGGACTATATAGAGGACTATATGTAGGGCATTATAGAGGACTATGTAGAGGACTATGTAGAGGACTAAAAAGGACTATGTAGAGGACTTTATAGAGGACTATGTAGAGGTATTTATAGAGGACTATGTAGAGGACTTAAAAAGGACTATGTAGCGGACTTTATAGAGGACTATGCCGAGGAGTATGTCGAGAATTATATAGAGAACTATACAAAGGACTATGTAGAGGACTATGTAGAAGACTATAGGGGACTATATAGAGGACTACCTAGAGGACTATGGGTAGTGGGGGATTTATAAACAGCCAGGTTTCCTCTCACGTTCCCATCTCACCGTGTTGTGAACACAGTGACTGACAGTATCCTCTCTCTGCTCTAGCTGGCCCCAGAAAACACCATGGTGTCCTTCAACAGAGCCCTGCAGCATGGAGCCAGCTCACTGGAGGCAGACGTCACCATCAGGTTACTCTCCACACACAGCATGTTCAATGCCACATTATTTAGATTTGAATGAACTGAGATATAGATATATTGCTTGGTAGAAAACATTTACATAAAAGGAGAGAGATGCGGGTACATATTTCCATGTGAGGTTGTTTTGACTGAGCTGCTGTTTTGATGTCCATTTACCTTTCCTTGTAACAAAGTATATTCATAAAGTAGAACATTTTCTGATTGTGTTGCCTCTTCCAGTGTGGACGGTGTTCCCTTCCTCGTGCGAGACCGGACGTTGCGACGAACGACAGACGTCAGTAAGGTCTTCCCGTCCAGACAGTACAATGATGCCTCTTTTTTCAACTGGACAGAGATTCGCTCTCTAAACGCAGGCCAGTGGTTTTTGGAGGTACTAAAACCCAACTTCACCTCAACTCACATTGATTCCTTCATGCAGATCCCATCATAGAAGAATATATTCTCTAGAGAAGAGCATCATGTGTGTTACATCTCTTTGCCTCCAGAGTGACCCCTACTGGACAGTAGAAACCCTGACAGCCAGGGACCGGAGCAGAATAGGCAACCAGACGGTTTGTAGCCTGGTAGAAATGCTGCGTCTGGCCGTCAGGGCCAACGGCTCTGCCCTGCTCAACGTCCACAAGCCTCCACCTGAACACCCGCGCTACCGGAGCTGGTTCATGGACACGCTGTGGGCCGTGCAGAAAGCAGGGATTCCCCAGAAGAGGGTGAGGACTGTAGGTCCCTCCATAATAATCCTTTCATTGCTTAAAGGCACTGTTTGTAGTACGTTAACCCTAGCAGCACTTAAACAATTATCACAGACATTTACAGGATTGCTTTTTTGCACAAAACAGCTAGAAGGTTACTGTTCTTTCAGCTGAAAACGGTTATAAACTGCTGAAGAGATTGAAAAGACCAAAAGGAAATATCTTCCCCAACAAGGATCCAAAAAAAAAAAATAGGTTAGAAAAGTCTAAAGTTTGATTGAAAATGCCAAACAGGTTGCCAGAAATCTGCATCATATTGATGTTTGTGTACCATATGTGGAAATGAAGCTGCATTCTGTGTGATGAGGTCCTGTCCATGTCCACGTGTGTTTGTGCCAGGTGACTTGGACCCCCGACACCGACAGGGGGAGGGTGCGAGGGCTTCAGCAGGCTGCAAATGAGAAGCTGTCAGTGGAACAGATAAAGCAGAGGGGGATAACGAGCCTGGCCCTCCACTACAGCAAGGCCAGCCACAAAGACATACAGTAAGAGCAAGAATCTACTGCTAGGCAACAAGGGAAGTAAAGGACCATTCTGCAGTCATTTTAACTTATTTCTCACCAAAATGGTGTAGATATCAAGTAAATTGAAGTATGACTCTACTCCATCATATTTCCAAATGTCATCAACGTTCCCATTCAATTAGTATTTTCTTGGCTGTGGCCCATTGAAGATAGATTTTGTTGTGGAAAAATGAATCTGCCCAATAAAGATCAACAACCAAGATCAGCTTTTTCTCCGAGGTTTATTCCACTAAGTATTCTCATCTGCAGAAGAAAGTACTGTTCACCCCTGCCTTCTGATGCAAAGGTTCAGAATCAGCAGGAACGACCCTGAGTCTAACAACAATCTCCCTTTTAAGGAGGAGGAACCATGGACAAAGGACGGATCATGTCCTATCTTACAAAGACAAGTTGTCCAGGCAAGGTCAAGATTTACAGAACACAGGCGTCATAGGCCTGAAATTATCTTATGTCAATGTGGCACTCATGTTCATATCATCTACAAACAGGCATTAATTTTTGTCATAGCATAACAGTCGGAAAGGAGATGCGGATCGACGTCTGACCTGACAAATATTCTGATAATAAATTACAGAAATCCAAAATTCCCATTACAATTTTAACAGATTTAATCGTTGATCGAGATAAAAATCCTCTTAATGATTATTAGGGTACTATTGTGAATTATGAATATTTTGGCCAGGATGAAGTTTTCATATCATTCCATGTCTAGCCCTTTGACTTGGGCTGCAGCTGACTGAGTGGATGTAGAACATGTACGGAGGCAAACAAGCATGTGAACAATTTCAAGTCAAATCTGGAAAGCAAAAGAGTTGTCATTTTAAAGGGAATGATGTCACTTGAGTCAGCGTTGTCAAGTTTGAAAATGAAAAAACAGATCTGGTGGTGTGTAGTAGGTGTAAGAAGTCAGACGTAGCCAAGACTTCCAGTGTGAGACTTCCTCTTCCCTGCACTGCTCGTTGTTTAAGTCCAATTATCAATTGGCTGCATTAGAGGGGCGGGACTTGGCAAAGGGTCAATTCACTGGTATCCATCCATCATCGGTCACCACTTATCCTGTTCTGAGTCACTGGGGTGACATACTGTAGGTTTCACAGGACACATAACATCGATGGTGTCAGCATCCTCTGTGCTGTCAGTACAAGGAGTTACGGCTTGAAAGGGAGCTGACTGTACTTTTCATTTCCCCAGGGAGTATCTGGCCAACAACGTGAGTGTGACTGTCTACCCAGTGAATGAGCCCTGGCTCTTCTCCATTCTGTGGTGTAGCGGGGTGCCTTCTGTGTCCTCCGATGCCCCCCAAGTCCTCCGAAAGGTGCCTTACCCCATCTGGCTCATGGTAAACAGCTCTCCTCTCCATCTGACACACACACACACACACAAGGTCACACAGCGAGACGAGAGGACAGCAGGAGAGAGGACAGAGACTGACGAGGGCTCAGCAAGACTGGAGGGCAAGGACGCAGAGGAATCTGAGGGAGCTCAGCGGCAGACTTTAGCTCAGCGTGGCGTTAGGGAACAACAGAACCCCGGGAAAGAGTCCGAGGCAGGTTGGGACAAGGGCACAGATCGGACTAAAGAGCAGCTGTCTCGCGGGTGTTTTAGTCAGGGCCTTGTGTGAGCAGCTTCATGAGACGTGCATGTTAATGGTGACCTCCGGTGGCACAACTGGAAACTGCTCTCCTTTCTTCTCTTGCAGAGTCAGAGTGCTTACAGCTTCATCTGGATCACTTCAGACCTGGTCTCCCTCGCCGTAGTTGTAGGGCTTTTCTGTTTTCAGAAGTAAGTGCAGAGATCACGCCCTTCATACATAAGCACCCGCCATAGAAAAGTATATAAAACAGAAATGTGTGGAGCACTTATTATATTAATGTTCATGCAGCGTTTCACTTACATGAAGCACCCACAAGGGGGCACAAGATAAACCTGAAGGGTCAAAAGATGATTTAAAGGAAAGAGAAAACAAATCACATGTATTTGTTCAGGCCTTTGCCTGAATGACCTCTTCAGGACACAGACAAAATATGATATATTAATACATATTTGTACATGATTTATAGATTATAATATATTCTTTGATTGAATTAATCATAAGCTTGCGGCCAGCTCACAGGCACACATTGCTTTGTTTTTAGGAGTCTGAAGCCAAACAAGGTTAAACCAGTGATTCAGATATGTAACATGTTAATGAAAGAAAAACATATTTTGACACATCACCTAGTGATCTCTAACTTGTGAAGACTGTTTTAAGTTTTAATATGTTATGATGTCTCCCAATACAATGTAATGTAATTGCATTAATGGTGCACACATTTGATTTGTCTTTCTGCAAACAATATCACTTTTACTCTGAGATATCTACTGAACATACTGCTTTCATTGGAACTATTTTTTTAAATGATAAATGAGCTCCCACAAAAAAACTGTTTACTGACCAGCAACAGTCAGTATCAGTACATTTTTGGGGGCTAAACTACCTCTCCAATCCAATATCAGCAATGTACTTCTGTAAATGTATTTTAGACACCTAAATGTACACTGACTGTCCATTCTACTCTTTCTTTCGTATCTATTTTTCATCTTTTTTTCCAACTGTCGTCTTGTGACTGTTTCCACTTTCCTCCTCCACGTTTCTATAACCTCTCCTTGTCCTCTCTGTCCTCTCTTTCTCCTTTGACATTTCTCCTTTGTCCTGTGCTCTGCCTGATCTGCATGCAAACCTTCCTCCGCTGCCCCCTGGCATCTGTCAGCTATCATATGATCAGGTAACTGCTGCGACTGCCTTGGCCTTTGTTTCCACCTCCTTGTCTGTCCTACTTTTTTCTTCCGACACCCCAAGGCCGATTCCTTCCGTTGTTTCGGTCTACTTGTTTACTTCTTGCTTATCAATGTACATTCCATATGTATGTGTTTGCATGTATGTCTTAAAGGAACCATGATTATTGAATCGTATGATTTCATGGACTCATTAGTCCCTTTCACAAGGCGGGACTGTCTTGCCGTCGTTAAGCTAAAGCTACAGAGCCGGCAGTGGAGGTCGTGACAGAAAACAGTAAACGGCATGATGTTATACCACCAGGAGATTAAAAAAAACACTAGCAGTCAGAGAATGGCAGTGAGGATACAGTGTTGGAGGTGGCGCCCCGTTCTTTTCTATACAGACTTTGCTCAATACTTCCGAGTATAAAATGACCCAGATCTTCCTGTGATCTTCAACATCCCATGACCCATATAGCAAGTGGACTAGTGTTTCCTTTAACCCCACCTCCCAGCCCTCGGTCCAGCCCTCTGGTTCTGAAAAGTGAAGCCAATGCCTTGAACTTGCCTTCTCTTGACTGGCCACAGGGGGCGACTCCTCTGGTTGCTAAAATGAGTCAGATTGCATAGAAGTCTATGCGAAAATGAGTCTACTTCTAACTTGATTTATTATCTCAGTAAACATTGTAAACATAAATGATGGTGCATTTAAGTCAAATAGACCATAAAGCAGGGTACTCTTTAGGGCGGGGCTACCTGGTGATTGACAACGTCCACTTCTTGTATATTAATGGTCCAGCCTCTGGCTTAACTCATGAATGAAGGAAGGAAAATAGTGGTGATTATACATTGTTTTGTTCGGGGTGAAAACACAGAGGCGCTGTAACGACAGATCTTCTTCACGGACTCTTGTGTGAAAGGGGCTGCGGCCGCCGCAAGCTTGTAACGGTCTGTGTCTTTGTGACAGGTGGAAGATGAGCGGGATGCAGAACTATAACCCAGAACAGATCATGCTGAGCGCCGTGGCGCGTCGGTCCAGTCGGGACGTCAACATCATGAAGGAGAAGCTCATATTCTCAGGTGCGGCATTCACACCAGGAAATGAACCTCTCAGCTTGGAAGTGGAACAGAACTGTAGGACACTTTCAGGTTGTTAGCATGCAGCTCCTGTGTCAGGCACACATCCGTGTTACCATTCTTATAGCACACAGCCAGTAACCAGCGTTTCCCATTATGAGAGGACATGTGTCCAACCCACACAGGCAGCATCAGATGGACGAGTTTCTCACACAACACACAGTTAACCCACATTGATCTGGGCTGTTACAATATCAGATGTTCACTTCATGAATATCGTGGCCAAGAGAACTCATTACGAGTGTAGGAAGGTGGAGATGTGGAGATAGTGTGACTGAACAAAGGCCTGAATGAAGAGGCTGGATTATTATCCAAATGTGTATAATTACTATGATATTAATATTTAAAAAAAGAATATCACAGTTACCGGTATTGTTAATAACACAACAGTTATCCTTATAATAACCCACATTTCACCGTGATCCAGTGTGTTGACACAACTGCCTCTAGACGCTGCCTTCAAAAGTGACAGCGATGAAATGACATAGTTGAAGTTTATGATCTGCTTCAACATTATTATTCATGTCCAAACACTTACTCACAGTCATTACAGAACCTCCACAGCATAAAATCAATCTATCTAATCATAATCATAATGTGTCATTGTCAACATAAATATTGAATCGATGCGAAACCCTTCTTCCCTGCTCATGTATCTTTTTCTTAATGCCCCCCAGCCCCTTTTGTTAATCACTTTATTACTTGTCCCTCCTTTTTTCTCATCTTCTTTCCTTATAAATAAATATGATAATGTATTCTTTATTCATAAATAGAAGTAAGTTCCTTCTAGCGTGTCCTAATAATGTTTCATACTGCGGTCTTGGCAGTTACCAGATAGGCATCATGAAATTACACATTTATCATAAATATTACAAGTGTGGGTAATGGGACGGCCCTAGGTGTGACCTATGACACCTGGATCCAATGAGGCGGTGTTACGATATTACCTGTTGTGAAGGTGGTGGGTCAGGAGATGGGGACTTTGGGTTTATAGTTTATAGAACTTAACTGAATGGCTCAGGAATCAGGTCATCAATCGTTTGTCATGTCTGTGTGTGTGGTCTAAAACAAGAGAGACACACTCATTACTACGGTGCTTAAACAGGAAATACAAGCCTTAATTATTAGTTAGGGAACACACTAACTAGTTAGCAGCGGGAGAACGTGTACATAAACTGAACCAACAATAAACAAAGGCAACGAGAGGCTAACTAATTACAACACAAACTAGCTCCTTTACTTTACCTCTACAGTCCACCTGCTTTTTATTCATCTTTAAACAACAGGAAGGTTTGTGTCTGCTGACACAGGAACACCTGAGCAGGAGTTGCTATGGTAATTAATTGGCTCATTAACTAGCACACTGCCAGAGCATTTTCTACACTACCACAAATAAACAAGACGAAAATGCAAAATAATTGTTTGCTACAAAACTATTCATTGCATGAACTATTCAATACTCTGAGATGTGGATTTGAGACAGAGGACCGACTAGCAGGATCCTACAGTCCGTCTGAGCTAAACTGCTGTATAGTGTAAGCTACTGTTAGATATTATATTCATTTTCCTTTGAGCCAAATGCTTTGATGTAGAGTATGTGTCTGAGGCTTTTATTGTGAAAGGTGAATTGAAGGAGCTGATCTGGTGGGAGCTGCCTTGGTCATGGTTCAGAGGATATTGGTTCTGCCAAAGGTTTAAAATGGTATACACTTCCTGTCCCCTAGGTGGGCATGGTCATGACCTCTCCCCCTCAGCTCGATATTTACGCAGCTTTAACAAGTAAACGTATTTAGCATCAGCGAAATGAATTAGCTAGGGCGTTTGCAAACAAATGTCACTTGTGGAAAATTGGGCTAATATTTACTTTGGTGACTATGAAATGAGATAATCATAATCTGTGTTCTCATTCACTTCTCGTTTGGAGTAAATAGACTCAGGACCTGCTGCTGGTCTCCTAAAGGGGCGGGGCAGCAGAGAACCTGGACAGGATACAGATACAGGAAACCCGCTGCCTGTCTCTGACTGTAGTGTTTATTTTGAATATGTTCCACACAATGTGATTGGTCGATGACTTTATTTGCCTTCATGTATTATAAGCTCTGGAGAAAAATTACATTACATGACTTTGTCAAAAATACATATTGACTTATAAATGAATGGCAATAAATCCTGTTGATTAAAGGGTTAAAGAGAGACATTATAAATGACTCACACTCACATTCACTTCCATGATTAATTAAAGTGAAGTAATTCCCCATTTTAGTTAGCCATTAATATAATCCAGCTAAATCAATGTGTTCACTAATCAATCATGTTCCTGTCATCTTTTTCAGAGGTCGACAATGGGCTCAGCAGTTCAGAGGAGCTTTCTCTGTTTCCTGAGAATGGTTATGCCACATACTCTGATAGAGGCCTCGGTCACTGAACAAACACACCACTACAACTGGATGTGGGATGTGTGAGCTTTACTGGCTGCACGTTATGTTGTTGTCAGAATGAAAAGGGAGCAGAGTAGTGGAAGTGATCCTTTAGTCAACTTACGCCAGAATGGCATGGATACCAATTCAAAGTATTTGGCACATAACAATAATAATTATAATAATAATGCATAACACAATATTCACTTGCTTATGTGCAAGTTTATGTAATATATGTATGTATGACATATCATTTTGTATGTGTTTCTTTTTTTTCCATAATACCACAAAAGACTGCCAGTCTGCCAGCTTGGTTTTCACACCAAACACGAAGCAAATGTTCGCCTTGTGTTTATTAACGGGATAATTTGTGTTTATTCCGTCACTCCCAATAGAGGAGGCGGGGCTTTCCTCCACGCCGTCCTGTCTGAGTTCATATCATCACCCGGAGGTGCTCGGTGAATTTCACCTTCACTGTATCTAGCAAGATACACATCGGCTGGTTTACCACAGCTGGATGAACCCAAAATAACCAATTCAGCTGTGATTTAATAGCAATAACCAGATTAAAAAGATGCTGAAATAACTCCATAATGATGGTGATCAGTAAAAAGTCTGAAGTCTTTGTTCGGTCTGTCTGCAAGACGACAAGTTTACAACATTTAAAATGCTTGTTTTCTGAATGGAGTCTGGATTGATGGGTGCTAGGCTATGCTAACATTGTAGCTGCTCCATCAACACTCCAAATAAGGTCATCTAGACATAAATACAGCAGAGACCTTGTTGTTTCTATCTCTGGTTTCTCCACATAGTCTGGTCTGGTCTCTGGACTAATGTGAGCTACTATGGTAGAGGTCTGGGGGACCACAGACAGGAGACAACTTTTGTGACGGCTTTTGTGACACAGAATCACACACATTTCTCACTTGAGGTGAAGTATTTTAACTCATGTGAATGAAGCGGATTAAATGATTCATTATTCGCCTCATTGCATTGACTTTGTATGCAATTTGGCCACATGGAAGATTTGCTTTGCATTTGGTGTGAACACATCATTAGCCATGTTCCTTGAAAATAGTTCACCATTTACCTTCAATGTAGCTGTAATTTGCTCATTTTCAGTGTCATTAATTTGCTCACTTCCTCACTGGGACATCCTGGCCAGTATGATGTCATCACTTCAGGGGTCAGCTGACCAATGACCAAATGTCTCATGGTGATGATTTTCTTCTTAACTGAATTCACTTGTGTTTCTGAAAATTATGATTTTTAAACATAATATCACATTTCAATGCGACGCATGACTCGGATGTATTACGAGGTACATTTGGTGATGTGTGTGGTGATTGGGCCAAACGTCCACTGACTACCATGAAAACCAGATCTCTGTTTAGCCTGTATGATTCAGTGACCTTGAGCTAATACAGGCTGTCATTTTGTAATTTCATGTCATGTCCTATACTTCACTGTTGTTTTTTATACTGTAACAGAGTGAATGGGTTGTTTAGTGTTCTGTATTATAAACTGATGTACATACGTGTTGTTTTTATCCTTTTTTCAATGGTTTGGACATATCGATTGTATATTTTCTGTTTTCACTTATTATCATTATCATTGGTCCACCTTTAATTGCAAAACTGAGCATTTATTTTCTTGCAGTGTCATGGTATGAGGGGTTTTGGGGGGTTGGGAGAATATTGTGGTCAGTGTTCTTTTCTGTCACGCCATGATTGAATTACTGTATAGTCATATTAGCTCTTACATCTTTCACATGACTGCCTTTTTGTTAAGTTAATGGACTGGTAGAAAAGTGCAGAATGTTTTTTAGTCTTTTAGTTGAATAATAGGGCTACAAATTTACAGCTACACTGTTACAGTTGCTGACATGTCGACTGTTCAATAAATGTCATTATTACTCTTTGAAAAATCAGCAGTTTGTCTTTTCTGGAAGATTTGTGACAAACAAGTCTATGAGTAAATTATCAAAATAGGAATGAAAAAATTGCTACTTTTTCATGCATTCTACCATCATACTGTTACTTTGGTTTTTAACCAATCACCTAACAGATAAACTCCACATGTCAATGTTCCCACAGCCCTATTTCCCCACAGCCCTATGTTCCCACAGCCCTATGTTCCCACAGCCCTATGTCCCCATGTCTATGTTCCCACATGTCAATGTTCCCACAGCCCTATTTCCCCACAGCCCTATGTTCCCACAGCCCTATGTCCCCACAGCCCTATGTTCCCATATGTCTATGTTCCCACATGTCAATGTTCCCACAGCCCTATGTCCCCACAGCCCTATGTTCCCATATGTCTATGTTCCCACATGTCAATGTTCCCACAGCCCTATGCCCCCACATTTCTATGTTCCCACATGTCAATGTTCCCACAGCCCTATTTCCCCACAGCCCTATGTTCCCACAGCCCTATGTCCCCACAGCCCTATGTTCCCACAGCCCTATGTTCCCATATGTCTATGTTCCCACATGTCAATGTTCCCACAGCCCTATTTCCCCACAACCATATGTTCCCACGGCCCTATGTCCCCACAGCCCTATGTTCCCACAGCCCTATGTTCCCATATGTCTATGTTCCCACATGTCAATGTTCCCACAGCCCTATGTCCCCACAGCCCTATGTTCCCATATGTCTATGTTCCCACATGTCAATGTTCCCACAGCCCTATGTTCCCATGTTTTTTTCTCAAAATTAGGCCCTATATTCTGACAGTTCCCATAGGGCTGTGGGAACATAGGGCTGAGCATGTTAGCATGATGACACGAGTATTAAGCTGCTGGCTGTAGAGTTTGCCACTTCAGATTTATTTCACTTTTATCTTATTTTGTTGCTTCCTGTAAAGTGGTCAAATTCCTTTGACAGCATGTTGGTAAAGTGCTGAGTAAAACAGGAAGTTGGGATGCACCATGATGTCACCTTAGCGCAATATGGCGTCTTACATAATTATTAGAAATGATTAGGATCAATAAAAAAATACATCTTACTCTGTGAGGAATATCAAAAATTATGAAAGATGTAGCTATAATAATCTATTGTTTAAGTAAACAATCAAACAATCAAGACCATGCAAATGAATGTATCATGAAAATGGAGTCGACCACCTTAACTGTGATGTTTCATACAAACTGAGAGCACTTATACATTTCACGATGATGTCTGTTATAGGCCACAGTAAAAATATAATTATGCTAAAAGTAAAACGAAACAAAAAGAAAGAAAACAGTTTTAATGTTTTATTCCTAGAAACAAATCTTCCAATTGATAGACACACATTGAGCAGTGGAGTTATTTTATTGGACATAATGAGAAGTTGGAAGAAACAGGTTTTTAATCATCAAGTCAACAGCAGCATTTGTAATAAAGCAGCAGGTGGGTTATTGTCATGAAGCTGCCGTCTCAGCTGGCAGCGGGGATTCAGAGATAAAGTCTGTGTCCTCTGTGCAGTCAGATGGCATGTGGCAGCCGGAGTCTCTTGGGCAGTTGTTCAAATCTGCCTTTGTGTTCTGGCTGGGGGTCCTGGCCTCCTGATTGGCCTCATTCTCCAACTGACTATCAGCTGTGAAGCAGAGAAGACGCGCTGGTTGGACGTTCTGTCCCACAGTTGAATAGATGAGCAGTGAGTAATCCTTTACAGCTATTATTCCTGTGCATGAGGGCTCAACGGCCTATCTGTCTGCAGCCACTATCCTCGTGTGTCCTGCTCTATTCTCAGCAACACTCTTTGGGGTTATCCTGTTATCCTTAACCTCTTTAGCTGCGGCCCGCATACCCTCCCAGCCTTATCTACTTGAGGTGCAATGTCACCTGTCCCTTTTCTTTTATGAATCTCAACATCTCAGCTTGTCTATTTTCCAGTTTTATCACGTCCCAAAATGTGAGACGGTCCTTGGATGACCTTTACTCATGTTTCCAGTACTCACAGTGTAGGTGCTGCAGGAAGTCGACGGCGGCGAGCAGACGATGCCTGTGCTCTGGATCTGTCACATTCAGCTCCGTCAGGTGATGCTCCCGCAGCCTCATCAAGTCATCTACTGTTTGGTAGCCGTTCAGCTGCAGAGATGAGAAATAGTCCTGGGGGAGGAGGGGGGGAGAAAACGTAATTCAGAAGCTGAAGGAACGCTTGTCTTGTATGGAAGAAAATGGTTGCTGCTATTGTTCAAACAGTCCAAATACCTCCATACTGAGGCGCTTTAACACTTCCTGGACAGTTGATTTCTGTGTGTCCTTGTGTGTATCAGGTCTCTCCTCTGTTAACACATCTACATAAATGAACTTGAAATTTCCCATCCTGCCGTTCAGCATGCCTGTCCAAATTCCCATGGGGGGATTGGCGATTATGTCAATGACATCTCCCACCTGAACGAAATTTTTGTTTTACTGCATTTCTTTGACTGGAAGCAAAAGGCATTCATCTCACACAGTGAATAAGGTTGAATGTCCGAAAAGTGACGTAGTAACAATAGTGATAATAAAATTAATTAAATATCACACTTACAAATACAAACAACATATCAAGGTGCTTCACATACATGGACAAAACTAAATGTAACATCAGTAAATAAAATTAGAAACAAAAAATATCAAGACCCTTGTTTAAAAGTTTAGAGAAATGGTTGCGTGATTTAAAGGGAAAACATGAGCGCCAGGCAGAGGAACGTGGGTCTTAACATGAGATTTAAAAACTTTGCAATGCCTTGTCTGTACTACATCTATATGTAACGTTGTTTGTCTTTAACTAGTTTCCTAACCCTTACTAAGTGGAATGTTCTCTCCCCCCAAAAAAGTGATACCAAGGCACCCTGACCAATTGTCAGTATGTGATGAATGTTGGTGTTGCATGTGACATTAAAAGTGTACCTTGGCTTTATGCTCGCTACATAGAGTTGTTACGGTTAAAACATAAGGGAGATTGTTATTGTATTTAAATGTGTTACATTATGGTTGCTACACTGTCACACTGTGTGTCATGTTGTAACGTCAACAACATGCATGACGCTATGTTACACTATTAGGTTGTGACGTTACATTGTAACCCACACCATGTTACGTTGTTACGTTATGTCACATTGCTTTGTTATGTTGTTATGTGACGTTGTTAAGTTATAGCAGTTTTGTTACAGTTATTATATCACAATGTTTTATTGCATTGGTATGTTACCTTGTTATATTACGTTGTGAGGCTATGTTGTTGCATTTCATTGTTACATTAGGTTGTTACATTGTTCTTTTACGCTCTTATGTTACCCTATTTTGGTGTCTTTGCATTGCCTTTACATGCAATTTACTCATGTAAATGCGCTCCATGTTTAAATTAGAAAAACAAATGTGACTGCAATTTTAGCTAGCATAAATGCCGGTTGTTAGCATCATAATAAAGTAGCAAATATGCGATTTATTTTTTTTCATACAGTGGCCCTGATACGCCGTTGTATCATGTTTGGTGTGAACACCCTTTAATCCTAACAATACAATATCGTCCTATCCTTGTCATCCTTAAACCTGTAGCTATCCAGCCCCAGTGTACTACAATCATAGTAATGCAGTCCTACAGTTGGTTTATTTCATTTCCATTCACTTCACAGACTTGTTTACCTTGAGTTTGAGGGATTCCGTGTCATATGGACTTGGCACAAAGTCTGTATGGACTCTTGCTCTGCCACAGAGCTGTCTGTTGTACAATAGGTCGTCCTCCAGCCTGAGACTGTTTCTGTTACTGGAGAAGCCTGACCCACTGGTGACTCCACCTGGGGAACAGCAGACAAACAAGAGGGTTCAATAAAGGGAAAGCTAGTTTTCTGATTGAGTTATCCACATGTCAATAAGATTTGCTTTTTGACTTGTCAGAGGTGAGTGTAGCTTTACAAATGAGTGCATATCAGGGTTACAGCAGGACACCGTTGCATAATTCATCAGGTTGTGGTGTGAAGAGGACACTTGGCTCGGTGCCCGAAGCAGCTTACTTGAGGAGCTTTGTCCACTGTTGAGGCTGTAGAGGCTTTCCACAGAGTTACTGGACCGCCTGTGTCCTTTACTAAATGGTCGCCCACCACCGACTTCCTTCTTTTCTGCATCATCTCTCTGTGTGTTTCCAGTCTGCACAGTAAAACACAAGTCACATTTTTAAATATGCTTTTGGGCTATCTTCCTCTGAAGGCAAAAACAGGGAAAGCTGACCAACAACCTGAGTCAGGGCTCACAGCTGCTGTGTTTGATTCCTCATGTGACAAAGCAGCTCAATGTCCCAGTTTACGCTGGGACACGCAGCTCCTCTGACAAGCAAAACACTTAATCCTGCAAGAGTTGCCTTGCTTTTTATAGCAACTATATAACTATAGGAGGTGTGTGTGGCGAGCATAATCCCAGTTACTTGTGCTCAGCTTTTAACTTTCTCTTCCTGTACAGCGGCCGTCACACCATGGAACTTATTTGCATCCACATCACAATCCCTGTGCAGTTTCTGAAGTGGAAGATTGTAGATTGCAATTTAACTGCATAGGTATGCAGCTTCTAAAATATATGATCATTTTTCTAAAGTCCTCCACTCGACAGGACAACTTATCCGGCCACAGTTACACGCACACATCGTATGTCACACAGCGAAGCAATGCCAGAGAGCTGTCATACTATGGTAAACATGTGCGAATGCATCACTAATGTAATCAGTGGTGACAATGATCAATGACACCTGACCTGCAATCATGCATTGCTGTTGCTCAATGTTGAGAAAACATAAGTGTACACAAAGACACTGACTTTCAGTGTGTGTGTGTGTGTGTGTGTAAATGTAGTGTAAAGTGCCTTGAGTGGTCGCAAAGACTAAAAAAGTGCTCTAGAAAGTCAAATCCTTGCTTGCTTGTTTTTTTTTTTTTTTTTTTCGTTTTTTGAAGAATTACTGGTGATTATGCATCGCTCCTCCACAGTCCAAATATGGTCACTTCCTTCACTGGTTGCAAATATTCCAAGATGGCGACGGCCAAAATGCCGAACCCCTTCAAAACCTTACTCCACAAACCAACGGTTGACGTCATGACTGTCCACTTACATACAGTCTGTGGTTTGGACGTGTTGCACACCCCCAGAAGCATTTGCTACCTTTATTTTGTGTATTCATGTCGTTCCTTTGTTGTTTTGCACAGATCAGCAGTGACAAGTATACCATATTCATGTTGTGTAAATGCATGTTTTCATGCTGGACCCAGCTCAACCAGATAAGGTTGGATCCGTCTATCCCTGAGTGCTAATCTTTACACCATGTCTGGTGTAAAGCCCCATCTGTAAAATGGTAAACGATAGTTTGATTGATAGTTTGCAGTCTGGCTGAGCAGGTGTGGCTGACAGCTGTCTGCTTCTAGCAGATGCTATTTTATTAGGTGTGAACAACAGCAAATGCAGGGTTCCGTTAACCTAAAGCTGGTTGTATCCACATAAGGTGTGTTGAGTTATGACATACGATCATGGCTGTCAGCAGTTTCTCAGGTGAGGCCTCGACGTGCTTCCTGCCAGTATGTGATGTCATGTCCATCTCTGTCCTCTGCAGATTCACTTTGGTAGGATCGCTCTTCTGCTCCGTCTGATGCTTTAAAAACAAAGCACACTCTAAGTACGGGGCTCCCCCACAACCATGGTGTACATGGTCCCTAAATACATTGTATTTTGTTTCCGCAGTGTGAAGGATGTTAAAGTAAAACTACTAGATGTTTAAACAGATTGAGGAGGTTGCTTCTTTTACCACAGTGCTTTCATTATCCTGTGGTTTCATCACAGGCGAGGGCTGTCTGAAGGCGTCAAACCTCCCAAATCTGGTAAACTGTTTGGGCAAAAGAGAGATTAAAATGTGTTTTCTGGTGACAGATGGGCACATTATCTGCCTGTGTGTGTGTGTGTGTGTGTGTGTGTGTGTTCCCAATCTGACCCCACAACATAAACAGTTAATGTTTATTCCAGTGTTCGATCAGCCCACAGAACAGCTGTTAGACTAACTCCTGGCTCATTCCCAACATTGACCGTTGGTGAACTGAAGTGGTTGGATGGACAATTATAAAATACCAAATTTACAAACATGGATATTTTTACTGTAACTGACAGTCAGCTTCCATAATTCAAGGTAAAGTTTACCGCTAAGTGTTGAAGTAACTGGGTCTGAGCCTTAAGTCCTAAATCTTCTAAATCTAAGTCCGTAATGTTGCACAGGCATGATTTGGCCGCCATATTTTGGCTGTGGGGTCTTACATTACCCGCAGGCCACCGTAGTTCTTTGGAAGGGGGGAGAGCAATGTGCACACTCACTCCTGGATGCAACTAAATCCTACACACTGCTCCTTTAAAGGAATAGTTCAACATGGGGAATAATCTTTGTACGCTTTAAGGTGCAGTGTTAATCCCACTCTTATATCTGTCAGGTTGCTGGTAGGCTACAGATAGTCGCCAGCTAGCTTAGCTTAGCATAAAGACTGGGATATTATAAAAAACTATACCTTTAGCTAGACTTAGACAGGTAAAACCTGCACTGGCGACACTACTTGATCACTTATTTTCTGATGGTACTGACGCTCGTGTCTTACTGTGGTGTGTGAGAGCTGCAGGTCCGTGATGGAGCGGATCATCTGTAAAGGAGACTTGGGGAGATCGGACTGTTTGCTGTCCAGTTCCTGTATCAAACACTCAAAACGATCCCATTCTGTCATCCGGGGCAACGACAAGGTGCCGCCACACGCCAACAGCTCATGTTGAGGTTGGTGGCAGGTGTGGTAGAACGGAGTCCAGGGTTGCGGACACTCAAATGGGTTCCACAGATAATTTCCAAGCCGTGGGCTCCAACCTCCTTCCTCTTCTGGATCTGCATGGACATCGGCAGCCTGCTGCTGCTGCTGCTGTGGTGACGGAGTGGTTTTAGAGTGCTTCTTCTCTGTTCTCTTCCCCAGGCCGATGCAGGTTAGCACTGGATTGTTGTTACACAACACATCTGGAGATGAGCAGAGGTTTATGATAATAAGAACACATTCAATGCAGCTTCTTGAGCAGGTTGAAGAAAAGCATCCACAATAACTCACCATCATTGTCAGAGGTCCTGTCCTCTGTTGCAGCTCCACTCGGATGGCCCTTCTTCGTTTGCACCAGGTTCTGTAACTTTTTTCGTCTTCTTGTCATGTGTATTGATTCTGCTTTTTCAGCTGCAGTTTCAGCACCCTGTAATACAGAGAAAAACAGTAGAAACATTCAATGCAGTACATCCATTCAGCTCAGTAAAACGCTGCTTACTCATCAATGCATCAGTATTAAAGGTCCATACTTGTATTTTGGGTTTCTACTGGAAGATGCTTTAATATTCAAAAAAATAATTGTTATTTATTCTGTTCGTTCTATCTGTCTGAATACACCTGTATTCACTGCCCGACTGAAACGTTCCTTTATAGTGCCTGTCTCTTTAAGACCCGTTCTGACAAAGCTGCCGCATCCTTCAAAGTTGAAGACTGAATTCATCACAGCTGCTGAGACGAGGCTGTCCCATTTCAAAGACTCCTTCAAATGCAGTTGAGAAATGCCGCCTTCTTGTTATGGTCTCAGACGATCCAACTGGTGGATCTTCACCGCCCCACATATCCCAAGAGGATTCACAGACAATTTGATTTTAATTGACATGGCATCTACGAGAGGATCAGCAGGGGGAGATGCAGAAGAAGACACTGAAATATATCATGAAGCATATCCTCCATCATTATATCCTCATCATCATTAAAAAGCAGCAAACACTACAAAACCCAGGGGTTCTTAAAACACAGGGCTTATTAAGGAGATGAAAGATTAGAATGCTGATCAAAGTGAATTTGGCTGACATACAGGTGACCTTTACATACAGGTAAATGGTAAATACACTGTGAAGCATATAATTACATTGATAGTGTGTTACATGTATACTCATTACATGGATGCTGTGTTACATGGATACTGTGTTACATGGATACTGTGTTACATGGATACTGTGTTACATGGATGCTGTGTTACATGGATACTGTGTTACATGGATACTGTGTTACATGGATACTGTGTTACATGGATGCTGTGTTACATGGATACTGTGTTACAGGGATGCTGTGTTACATGGATACTGTGTTACATGGATACTGTGTTACAGGGATGCTGTGTTACATGGATACTGTGTTACATGGATACTGTGTTACATGGATACTGTGTTACATGGATGCTGTGTTACATGGATACTGTGTTACATGGATACTGTGTTAGATGGATGCTGTGTTACATGGATACTGTGTTACATGGATATGGTGCTACATGGATACTGTTACATGGTGTTATGCGCTCGCTCTTCTTGTGTTAATATTGTACAAACCTGTCTCTCTGCCCCATTAGTACCTCAGGTTGCCTGACTGTTTCTGATCCCTGATTGGCTGATTGAAGGCTCCTGGCCCAAGCTGCACCATGTTGGCCTAATGAGGCCTCAGCTTATAAAGAGAGCTGTGCCCTACCAGTCTGGTTCTCTCTCTTCCCTCTCATACTTGTGGCAGCAGCCTGGTGTTTTGGTTTGATTTATTACATACTTTTCTTTATGATGTTTTCATTTAATCTTACTTTGCTTGGGAAGAATGGGCTGGCATTACTTTTTCCGTGGCTTTGTTTCAAGTTTAGTTCATCATTTAGGTAGTTCAGAGTCTCTGGTCCGACAGCCCATTGTGTGGTTGACCAGAGCACCCGTTATTCTTATTTTCACCAGCCCATCTGACCCTTTTGTTATTTTGGTCCAGGTTTAGTTGTTTTGTTAGGAAACAAAAGATAATTTTTGCATTTGAACCTGGTTTTGTTCCGTTATTGGCCTTTTTGTGGCATTTTGACTTGGTGGCCGTAACGCATGGATATGGTGTTACATGGATGTTGTGTTACATGGATATGGTGTTACATGGATGCCATGTTACATGGATGCCGTGTTACACGGATGCCTTACAGTATGAGGCTCTAGCTAAGGGTTAAAGTGGCTCTAAGGTGACAGAAATGGTGTTTTACCTGAGCTGGTAGATGCACCTGCGTGTCCTTCACTCCGTCATCTCTCGTCAACATGCTGCACTGATGGGGAGCTTTACACGCCTCTGTAAGGGTGATCCACAGGTGAGACAATGCTTAATTCCCTTGTTATCTCTGCCAGGAGGATCATGCAATCAGTCTGGTGTACCGTCATGAGTGAGTGAGTGCACCTCTGTCTGTCCACGGCTAACCAATTGTGGTTGTAATTATTTATAACAGTGGTCGTTACAGACACGCCTGTCGGAGAGCTGCACTCTACTGAATGCACCCTTCTAGTACATATGTTGTCAACATACAAATGACACCACCATTTATAGGCTCTGATATTCTGCAACTGATTCTCTAGTCTAATCACTTCACTGGACCATAGTTTCCTAGAAATGTATCTTTACCTTTCATTTGAAGAAACAACTCCTTCTTGTCACCTGATGACACCCAGCAGGCGTAATTGTCTTTGTCTGCCACGGACAAGGTGGAGGGGAGAAGGAGAAGCAGGTGACACGGTGTCTGTATACAACATGTAATGTAAGCTCAACATGAACAATGTGAGCCATAAGTTACTTTATCATTTGAAAGAATAGCGTTAGAAATATGAACATCAGAGACTGTGGTCTTGTTGTACTACCTAATGTTTCGTTGTCCAAGACTGATGCCTGCACACATGACCTAAAATGACAAATGGTAATGACATATATTTTAAATTCCATATGGGAAATACCTTGATTCTAATGAGTCAAATACAAACTACAGAAAATCAAATGACATTTGTTAAAGAAATACCCTCTTAAAAAATATGAATGAGCTAACGAATCATACATACCTTCTATTATTCCTCTTCGCTTTCATCGGGTCCTTGTGGGAACAAAGACACAATTAACACTTCAGGAGTAATACAATCAATTACTGGATGAAAGAGCATTTAGCTAACTCAACAGAGGTATTGTGTTAGCAGGCGTGCAGGTCTCTGCTCTAACTGAGCTGTTTCTACTCCTGACTGAAATATTTCAGCCCCTATTGGATGGATTGTTAAGAAATGTGATATCCAGGAAACTTCTGACATCACCAGCTGGTCAACATGGTCACTTATATCTTAACCACTGCAACCACATTGGGTAGAGACATCCACAATGAATCCTCAATACTTTGATGACTTATTCTCAAGTGTCGTTTGTGGTGAGATGTCTTATTTGGATGTATGGTTGGATTACCCTAAAATCTCAATAAGGAAGAATTGGAATAACTTTACTGAATTTGTAATGTTATGAACTTTTAATCTAACACAATTTCTTTTGAATGTAAGCACATCGGCCGTGCAGAATCGTGCGACACACGATGATGTGAGTTTGATTCTAGTTGCAGAGATGAGATCTGCAATCATGAACATGCCTGAGCATCACCTGTATCCATTGATCAGGTCTGAATAAAGCATAAACTTACAGAACTGATGTTGGGGTCTGAGCCACCCCATTCAGGCATGTGAAGACCAGGGCTGCACTGGTTCTTAGGAGGGTCCTTCTTGAGTGTCTCTCTGTAGGGTGGTTCATATATGCTTTCTGTGGAGCCCTCCTGGGTAAAAAAAAAAAAAAAAAAACAAAAAAAACAGTCTGCATGGGGACAGCAGCCTAGCAGGTCATTATGCTTTTCCTCTTTTTCCCTTTCCCTTAACGTGTTGTAAAGTTTTTTACTTCATGTGAAAGGTCTCCAGATTTGCAATGCCTAAATGCTCCAACGACTAACTCTCCACCATAGAAACTCTGCTCCTGAACTGCCTGAAACACCTTCCATTGAAATAATTTCTTCTGTAAATAGGGGGGATTAGCTCAGGAGGTAGAGCGGGATGGCTTGCAACCGCAAGAATGTCGGTTCGATCCCCGGCTCCTCCTAGCTGAGTGCCTGGTGTCCCTGAGCAAGACACCTCACCCTAATTGCTCCTGACGAGCCGGCTGTACCCCTGCCTGGTTGACTCCGCCATCAGTGTGAATGTGTGTGTGAATGTCAGTCATTACTGTAAAGCACTTTGGAGAAAAGCGCTATATTAAGGAGGACCATTTAAATTGGTGATGTCACCCAGTAACTAATTTGCATAATAGCTGCCCAGCGCCTTATTTGGCACGCCATCAAACAAAGGCAATTAGTGAGAGTTTAGTGAAATACAAGACTGCACCAGGAGAAGAGCATCATAGTTGCTCTTTAAATACTACGGTACACTGATTGGCTTCCGTTCAAACATTTAGACTAAATGTATCCTGTTGTTGCTGCTGTTGCTCATCAAAGAGGAATTGTCTGGAATCAATCAACAGTCCGACTACACAATCCGTCGTCTAATCTAATGCTATCTACGCTGGTGTTGTTATTATTCTGCATGTACAACGTGTCACTCAAACATCTTCAATCAATATTCATCACACTTTCCTTTTCATGGTTCGTTCAGGAAGACGTGTTTGCTTCTCTTTCATTCTCTCTCTGTCTCTTACAACTTCGGCAGCTGACAGTGGGCGTTCACCCGGTCTCAGCAAAACCAACTTGATTTTACTCCAATCTCTGTGAACCAATCAGACACCTAAACTGTTCTCCTCTGTGGTGCATCCATTCAGAGCTGCAGGCGATTCCCTTCATCCTTCCACCAGCACAATACATTATATTATATATAGTATTTCACTCGAGTCAACATGTAAAAAGGATTAAAACTGAGTTCAAAGTCCTTGTAAATGGTCAAACATCATAAACATTTCATTTATAATATCTCTACCTTGTTCATGTAGAGAGTCACATTAAGGTTTCATGATGTGAAAAGAAGTTGACATGCTACCATAACACACACATATTTAGGGTTTCTTTGAGGTTCTTCTGATATAATAATTCTAATGTGTGCTATCTTTAATTGGATGTATCACATTCATTTTCAGGTATTTAGTACGTATTTTTGGTTTCCATGTTTACATGCTTTAATGTTCAAAGAACACTATTTTGCTCCCACTGTCTGTCTGAATAAAGCTGTATCATAGACTGTCTATAAGAAGTGGACGCATTAGTTTGTGGTAGCGACCTGTCAATCACCAGGTAGCCCCGCCCTAAAGCATCCCCTGCTTTATAGTCTATTTGACTCTAAACGACCATAATTTACTAAATGAACATCATGCTGGATTGTAGAATAACTCACGTTTACAATGTTTACTGAGATGATAAATGAAGGGAGAACAATAGTCCACAAACGGTGGGGGATGTTATGAGACTCTAATTCTTCTATGCAGTCTTCCTCAAATTGAACTACATCCCTACAGTTTTACATTTGCAAATCATGAGATCAGTTATGAAATAAAACTGTCATGGTTTGTTCAGGTGAGCAGAACATCTTATGTTGTTGAGTTATCACACTTTTAAATCCATGAGGTAATTGTTGTTGATGATGTACTAATGAGAGAAAGAATGTGGCATACTGTGATATTAACTGTGGAAGCAAGGAGACCTCTGGAGATAGTAGATGTCATATGCAGAGATATTTATTGATGCCTGATAATCATCGTGAGAATCAAGGTTTGGGTAGTACAACAGCTACAATCTCAACAGTGCAGTGCCCACCCCAATTCTGCCCCCTGTCCTTAGGCTATATATTATGGAAAAGCATAAAAGCCTTAGTTATGTTGAGGAAGCTGCCACGGCGTCTGTATTATGTCTCCATTAAAGGTAAGAATGTTGCTTCGGCCCTGAGACACGCTAGTGTCTTGTTTGTGACCTTGCCTTGCCTGGAAGAGCAGACACTTAATAACTCAGATTAATGTGAACCTTTTCATAAATTACATGTATTAATCTTACACTGAGGGAATCAGATATAGAGAAAATTCCCTCACATTAACAGCTAGCGCTCCAGAGATAATTCCAATAACAGAACATATGCAGCCATGGTACATTACAGCCTCCAACAACAAACCATCTTTCTTGTATTAAACTGCAGTGTCACATGACAAAGTCTTAGTATTTATGTGGCACATTTGACTGTGATTAGATCAAACAGAGTTTTAAGTTGTGCCATGCTGACAGGATTACTATCATGTAATAGTTCATTACACTCATCAAACACTAATTCGACATCACATCTACAGTGTGAGTGACACTAAGAACACAATGAATCTCAATGAAAGAGGGAGACGTTGTTTTGTCTGCGTTCCCCAGAGAGACCAACAATAACACCAGCCGTCCCTCCCACAGCGGGACACTGCAGGGACTAAACACACCGCTCTGCATACACAAACTAACTGAAATTCTTATCTTACCAGTGTGAAGCAGAAGAGGTTCATGTCTGAAGGTCTGCGCCAAAGATACGATGGAGACGAGATGCACACACGGTGGCACGTAAACACACTTTCACACACCGCCGCCCTCCCCGCTCAGACGCACACACGCACCCTAACACACCCCTGTCATGCAAAGGCTCACGCTGCCCCCATGCTGTCCCAAGCCCAATGGTCTAATCCTGGTTTCAAATCCCCAACATAATCCAATAGATGCAGAGAGCCATCGCTGTCCAACGCTGGCCTCAGGGAGCGTTAGGTCACCGGCAACAACGAGACGATGAAAGGATCGTGATGATGTGAGGGTAAACTTCTGGTGGCGGATTAAAGAAAAGACCACTTACATGCAAACAATACCAATACAATAATACCTATGAGGTTTTGTCACGTGTTATTGAGTGTGAGTCTGTCAGAAGCATGACAGTTTGTAATCAGTCCAGGAAGACTTTTAATCCTTCATCGTCCATTGTTTCTGAATGCGTGTGAGGATTTGACAGGTAGAGCAAATGCTTTTTAATAATGAATAAAGTGGAAAACACATGATTCCATCCCTCAGAATGACAGTGATTGAGCCTGTCTCCTCAGACAGTGTAGTTGCAGAAACATGGACCTGTTCTCTAAGTAGTGGTTCTTCAGCAAGTGTTTCACTCTGCAAATCCCTCAAATCTCTAAATGCAAACCTTTTATTCCAGTCATGTTCTTTCCAGTCGGTGGTCCCAGAGAACAGGCGTCTGATAATAACATCATTACAATCATTATTGATGTCAGGCTCAATGTTAATCTCTTCTTGAAAGGCCCCTCCCCCCCCCCCCCCCCGGGCCCCCCCCGCTCCAGTCGTCCACACCTTCTCCTGCCCCGCTGTCTTTTTGTCTCTCATGCAGAGATAAAGACGACCTTTCATGTTGTTGTGATCAGAGCTCCGCCACAGAATTAGGTCAGAGAATGAGAGCAACATTTCTCTGATAATAAGAAACAAAGAGGCGGCTGCGAATCCATCCATTTCCATCTCTGTGTTTTTACTGCAGCGAGGATTCATATTGTTTTACATACGTAAAAACAAAAAGAATCTTCAAAACTGAAGCAGCAGAAGCTGAGCTAGCTGGGCTTTCACTGCCTAATGTGTGTCAAAGAGATGCTGCACATGATGATTATGATGATGATGATGATGATGATGTGATCAGGGTCATTTTTCAGATAGTGTGTACGAAGAGGCATAAAAGACATTTTATTCAACCTTTTTCACGGCGGAGTCATGCCTCTCACAATGGGCACAGTGAACTTCATGTGTGAAAATGATGGCGTGTCCCTTTTTAAGGATGACTTTGAACTGAATTGGATTTTCATGACCATTATTCCTCTTGTAGAAAGATTTATTGTGCTTGTGTCTGTAACCTCTGGGCTACCTTTCACCACAGGCCCATTGTAGCTCATATGGCTTCAGTCACAAGCCTCTAAGTAGCTCTTAGTGTGGCAGCGTAAATGTTATGGCTGAATATTTAATATTTCATGGTTTCTGCTTCAGAATGTCTGTCGGAGTCAGCAGGTGCTGTACCACGGCTGATATGGAAATCCGGCTCTGTTGTGACACATTTTCAGTTCGGAACGCTGAATTTAAAAAGCTGGATTGAAGTAGAGTGTGTCCATAGTCACGGGACTATTTTGACTCATGATATTCATGTGAGACGTTACTCTGAAAAGTTTACATCAACCATGCTCTTTGGGAGGATCAATAATATAGATAATATAATATAGACTGATAGTCATGCTGATGCCATTTTCCAAGAGAGCTGATTGGTCAGTAGGTGATGCCTTTCTCCATGTTGATCTCTTATCAGGAACATAAGCAGGTTAAAGCACTTTGAAATGTTGCTGTTTTCATGATAATAGCTGAGGAAGCCCCCCCAGACTAAACATTGTTGGGTGACCCACCCCTCAACAAAGAATATTAAGACATAACCCCCCTATTTTCCTCAAGTGGTCCATTCCATGAATACCGAATGGTCCCTTAGCATCATACAAGCTCTGTAAAGACAGGGGAATATGTATACCAAAGTATTTGATACCTTCTTTAGGCCATTTAAATTCACTCTGACGTTTCACTGTGAAATCCTGCCACTTGCATCCATAGCCTCTGTTGTATCCACATTTACCTTGTATCCTGAGTAATATCCATACTGAGAAATTATATTTTTCAAATTTGATATTGTTGATGTGATGTTCTGTTAAGTATACCAATACATCATCTGCTTAAAGGGATATTTTACGCTCTTCTTTACGTAGTCATCTTGGTTTTTGGCTTCATTTTTTAAATTAGAAGGTACACCTCTGATCGCAAGTACAACCAGTAATGACCAAAATGTTCCAATTAACTTTCATCAAGTGAAAACAAACTGTGAAAGGTTTGAGCTATAAGATGCAAACAAAGACCAAGACCAAACAATGCCGCAGTAGCCCCGCCCTAAAGCACCCCCTGCTTTATGGTCTATTTGACTCTAAATAGGACCATAATTTACTACATGAAACTAGCGATGGAGACCATAAATTCATGTTTACAATGTTTACTGATATAATAAATCAAGTGAGCAGTAGGGTCATTTCCTCATAGACTTCCATACAATCAGAGAGGTGTTGTCCCCTGATGGCTGTTAGAAAGAATGCAGCGTTAAGGATCTTCAGCAGGGGCTTCACTTTTCAGATCCCAAGGTTGCCGCCTTCTTTAACCTTAAACAGATAAAAAAAAAAAACATTTGGATAGAAACTCTTTTGGATGGTGATCTGGCGATGAAGGCAGCTAAATTAAATGTCACGTTACATCACACATTGTATCTGTTTATCTTTTTTATATATATATATTCTTTTTTTATTATGGTTGGTGCTCATGGGTCTCTCAAACTGTGAGATCAGTTGAAAAAAAAGAATCACTGTTATTTTCTTTTTGATCCCAAAACATGCAAAACAGTTTGAAGAGTGTGCCGCTGTACTGCCCTCTACTGGGTCTAGACAGGAATGCAACATTTCACAGACTCCGCAGGCCTCACTTTAATCCTTGAATGTTCCAGCCTAATTATCAGCAAGAACAACACAAATGATTCTATGTTGTCTTGTGTGTCCAGAGGAGACTAAAGCACAGTTATGAAACCAGGGAATATCTGATGAACTATCATTGATATTATTTAGATGAAAATCTTCTCCAGATGGAATTATGTAAGTGAGCAAGCAGCCATGTAGCCCCAGTACTGTTGCAATCCCCTGAGATGTAATAACTTAACCTTTAATAAAGTGTCCTCATTGATATTGTAAGAACATGTTTAGCAGTAAATGGACCTGCACTTTCCTAGTCTTTACGACCACTGAGAGTACCAACGGAAATTTGGATTTCTGTATCTTGCTGTACGGTGACGTATTTCCCAGTGAAACCTGACAGACAGGCGAGACATAACTTTGGGAGGAATTTGATTTGATGGTTGAAAAGATAAACTCAAAACCCTCTCGGTGCTGCTAAAAGTTGCAGATTGATTGATGTCATGATATGATTGGTTAAAATTGGTCTGTACCAGCAAGCAGTATTTTGTTTGAAAAAAGAGTAGATTTTTTGTATTTTGTTCGACATTTATTGTTAAATAGGTGAACAATATCACAGGGGATGAGG
The DNA here is from genome assembly GCA_029853015.1 of Chelidonichthys spinosus. Lineage (NCBI taxonomy): Eukaryota > Metazoa > Chordata > Actinopteri > Perciformes > Triglidae > Chelidonichthys > Chelidonichthys spinosus. The sequence goes on from CM056835.1 coordinate 11,063,929, forward strand.
TCTAAAAAGGGTTATTTTGATTAATGGTGATATGACTAGAGCATTTAAAAGGTTGCTGACTTAAGGTTTAAACTATTGTCATTTATTGTATAATTCTGAGACTCTTAGGTGGTGCAGTCAGTGTATAGCAGTGCTGTCTGTTCTATATTTGTCCTGCAGATGGCAGTGTCACACCTACTGATTTCAAAGTAGCTCTGAGCTCATTAGAGCCGAGCTCTGCACTAAATGTCTTATCTGTAATGTCAATGAGACTTGTATGCGCATTTTTTTTTTTTTAGCTTCATCTTCCAGAATGTTAAATATTCTACATGTGTTCCTTTAGATTATTGAATACCCTTCACTCTTGTAATAAGTTACTGCATGCAAGACTCTAAATTTGGAGTCTCGGTAGAATGACTGTTGTGGGATCTTATATTAGTTGCATTAATTTTATAAAATGCAGCAACAGTCATTGTTGAAAAGTTTAATTAAATGCCATAATTCTTCTTCTGACAGTCTGATTATAATATAATTCGTCAGCTCTGCCTTCCACTGTGTGTAATTAAAATATTAAATCACATTTACACCGTCGGTCTATACCTGCTGCTGCTGCCGCTGCTGTAGGTGAGGTTTGACCTCTAGTCTCTGGAATAACGCAGTACAAGTCACATATACTCATCCAAACGGGGGATGGAGACCACACCTTTGACCCTGCTCCCAACCTCCCGTTTACCCAGCATTCCTGTGCTGACCTCTGACCCCAGGATGCACAGAATCTCAGCCCACAGGCTATGACCCCGGTGTCCTTTATTGCCACCTTTTGAACTTTTGACACCCCCCAGTCAAAAAGTGAAACAGTTTGTCCCCTTGGAATAAATGACCTCTCTTCCCCTTGTCCGGCAAAGGTATGCGAGCACGTTGACCCCGCTCAACCTTTCATTAGCTCTTCCCTTTTATTACACCGCTTCCTCCCTGCTGCCTCGTCAGCATGTCAGTGGGAGGGGTGATGGGGGGGGGGGGGGGGGAGCAAAATGAGAAAGAGGAGGAAAGCAAAAAGACAAGGAAAGAGGACTGAAGAGGCTGAGAGGGAACGAGATAGGGATATAAAACGAGGGTAGGAGATAGAGCCGGGGAAGATAGATTGGCAGCATCTGCTGCGTTGACTGAAATGTCACCTTTAAATGGCTTCCCTGTCCTTGTTGCCGGACCTCCCTATCTGATCTCCTTTCTCCTTGGGAGTTGTAGATCTGATGATTTATGTAGGACACAAAACAGATTTCTTATAAAAAAAATAATAGTACGCTTCAAGATAAGTGTTCCGCAAAAGGGAAAACAATTTACCCGCCTCCTGCCGTCCTGTGAGTCCTACTGAAATTGACCATTTGAATGTTAAGTCAAAGGTCATTGTGCCACTTCTGAATAACATAATTGGATTTTGAGGCTTGCTGATGCCGAGTGCTCGCCAGGTGATGCAGCTTCTTGCACCAACAACTGTAATTCATGTTTTGCTCTTGTACCATATGAATCCTATTTTCTTGAACGCTGCTGGTGCAGTGAGACACCTCTGCTCATCCTGCAGCACATTTGGCTTAGATATGGCTGAATAACTTCGTCGGATGGATATTATTTTAATTGTAGCAATGAGGATTAAGCCTTAATGCTCCAGATGCCCCCCCCCCCCCCTGAAAAAAAAATAGGAGAACATGTATTGTGTATTTCATATAAATCTCTAAATCTGCCCAAAGGCAAGAGCAGCACATCCACATCTGGAAGGTGGCAGATCTTGTCTACTGTCACTTGACATGAGATGCGGTTGACACATGTAAGAGATATGTGTGTGTGTGTGTGTGTGTGTGTGTGTGTGTGTGTGTGTGTGTGTGTGTGTGTTTGTGTGTGTGTGTGTGTGTGTGTGTGTGTTGGAGGGGGGGGGGATCCACTGCATTTTGGGGCTAAAGTCAGATCATGCTGACATTGTCTCCACATGGTGGCTCGCCACAGGGCACAGCGGTGCCACACTTGATGTCATTTCTATCTTAAATGTCACTCTCAGTAAGCCCATCACCATGTACTGGCTGGTGTCCCCGGGGCCACATTCACCCTTCAACCTTACAGTAATTTTGCAAAGAGGAGAGGGCAGCCAGACCTCGTCTCTGCCTCTCTGAGGCTGCTGTTTACTCCTCTTTTACATAATCTAATGTGTCACCGTAGGTCGTTAAACTCAAAGACTGATGAAAAATATAATGAGGCTCAGCGGACCTGTGTGAGCTTCTCTGTGTGAGCTTCACTGTGTGAGCTTCACTGTGTGAGCTTCTCTGTGTGAGCTTCTCTGTGTGGGTGTGCGTGCACAGATGATGTGTGCTCACCGGTCGTACTGTTGGCCCTTAAGTGACCTTTGATCTAGCGTGACCCAGAGGTCACAAGGTGCCCTTTCATTCCCACTGGTGTGGTGACAGCCAGGCTAATTACCCACCCTGTGTGTCTGCGAGAGCCATAAAAGGAGCTGTGGCGGTACACTGTAATGCTGGTGCTCATTTGATGGTGCACTAGTGCTGATGAATAGTGGGGTGTGGGCAGCAGTGGGAGTGAACCAACATATCATCGTGGAAGACGCCTTCAGCTCATTCTGATCAAATAAAGGTGAAGCAAGAAGAATGGAGGCTGACTAAAGTGAATTAAAGTCAAGATGAAATGAAATCGTTTAACCCTATTAAATCACGGTGCACCTTTTTAAAGGGGAAATCCGGTGGAACATGGATTTTGGATATGCTTAGCATGATAATCGTCTTCGTTGGGGAGCAAAAAAAAAACACGCTAATCCGATGCTTTCTAAACTAGCCTGTTTTTAGCCGATGCTTTTGAAAGAATGAAACTGAGCAAGATCTGAGGTAAAGATAATTATATGAATACATATTCAAATCATACCTTCTAAGCTAAAACTAAATCTGTTTTGAATTGAAATCAAACATTATTAACAAGGTTATTAAACACCATTTTTGGATGGCTTAGCCTCGCTGATTTTACATTATTCTTAACGATTTCATGCAACCCAGATAAAAATGCAACAATATGTCTGTGAAAATATATAATAATATATTATTATATGAATGAATAGTGTTTTACTGAATACTGATTTTATTAACTGCGTTAGTTCTGTACAAGAGGTGCTGTTTGAGCTGTGCTCCGCCCCCCCTATGTCGGCTTCCAGTAGGGAGGCCTAAGGTCAACCTCCTGCCGCCCCCTTCTCCATCTCCTCTGTGTGAGACCTTCTCAACAGGCAGCAACCTGTCTAACTCACAAACCAGATTAAGGTCTCGCTCCTACAAAGTTATATGACCCACATGGTGATGTGACGCGCAAATAAGAAAAAAGATCGCACAAATGTCATCATTCTGAGATTTCTTTTTCATATCAATTCAGGAATGGATGAAAGTAATACATTAATGACATTATCTCTCGCCAAGTATCTCTTACATAATAAATATGTTGTTTCCTATAAATTACAGGGTGCCATTTGTAATTCTGCACTTTCATATGCTAGGTACACTTATTGCTTCTAGTAATACAAAAAAATAAGTGTGATTCATATTGTTATTTGAGCCTTTTACAGTCAGCAGAAAAGGCCACTCTTATTTGTTATTTACCTTAATAAGTTTTGCTTTTTGCCATCAAACGGCTGCCAAGCTAACTGTTGAGACAAGCAAGTTAATTAGTTAGTTAGACTGAGAATGTGGCAGAACAATGGGATTTTAGCCTAATGGCTAGAAATAACATTTTTGATAAAAACAATGAATTTAATGACTAAGCGTGACAGTAGTGGCTGTCGCGCTTAGTCATTAATTTAAAGTGCTCCTTAGTGACCTCAGGCTCATTGTTCTGGTTCACTGTCATTACTGTTTTCAACCACAAACACTCTCAATGAAGGCTATTTTTTCTGGATGTGTACATAGGCAACTGTTATTTAATACATTTGCCGTCTCAATTCAGAAACGATGATATGTTAATGTTATAATAATGTTATGTAATGTTAATTACAGCTTGTTTCCACTGCCCCCAATTGGCCAACAAGTGTTGGTGTTTAACTATTGCATCGTTTCCACTGTTTGGTTCAGCTCGCCTCACTCACATTTTATTTTCCACTATAAGATAGTAACCCATCAGTGTAGTATTCTCAGCCTATTGCCATGGCGACACCCGGTGAAACTGTCGTGCCTTCATCTTCAATGTGACTCTTGCTGAATCCTTTCATTTGCATCCAAACAGGGGAACATTTTTTTTGTGAATAAAAAACACATGAGGTCGCTATTGATGTTGGCTTTACCATTTAAAAAGGGCAGACAATGTGGTGCTTAATGATTATCTACATTCACTATACATGAAACGAAATTTGACAGCTTTATTGTTCAAAAAGGCGACAACCTCCATTTCTGAAAAGTGAAGCCAAGGCTGAAGTGCCTTAAACTTGTATTCTCAAGGGGCGACTCCTCTGGTTGCAGAAAGAAGTATGATGGAACTAAATTAGAAAATTAGCCTACTCATTATCTCAGTTAAATTGTAAACATGAGTTTATGGTCTCAATCTCTAGTTTCCCGTCTTCTTCAATCCACGATGTTCATTTGGTACATTGTGGTCCATTTAGAGTCAAATAGACCATAAAGCAGGGGATGCTTTAGGGCGGGACTACCTTGTATTTGACAGGTCTCTACCATCGCTTCCACACTACCATGCTACCATGCTTCCATGCTACCATGCTACAAATGCAGTTAGCTACCAAGATAACTTCAATACATAAAGTTGACCTTGAATGCTCTGCTGCTTGTGTTCATTAGATCCACCCGTCGCTCCTCTGCATCCAAATATGGTCACTTCCTTCACTGGTAGCAAAATGCTGCTTTAAAACCATAATCAACAGGTGAAGTTATGACGTCCACTTGTTATATGCAGTCTAAGAGCTAAACATATACTTAATACAGTAATGTGCTGCGTCCTCAGTGAGTTTTTACACAGATGCTCCTCCTCCTATTGTAACAATACAGCATCATAATTTCCATATCCTCCATAACAGAAATGCATATTGTTCCTTAAAGCAGTTATGAGAGCAAGAGTACCTCTTTATATAACAGTCCTCTTTATGACAGAATCATGGAAATTGTATTCATTATCAGCACAGACATGTACAGAGTACTCTTTCCTGAAGCACGCTCACATGAATTGAGCGCGTTAACTCTTCACTGTAAAACTAAATCAGAAGAGTTTTTGTGGTTTCATTTTAGGACTTGAAGCGGTCCTGTTCACTGCAGTGGCACCACTTTTATCAAAGGCACAATAATGAAACGCTTCCTTACAACATCTAAATATAGAACGCAATGAAAGTGGTGTCAAAAAACAAACAAACGCAAAACAGATAATCCATTTGTGACCCATTTCTGTCCCCGTGTGAGCTCCATTGTTTGGAATAATAATAATAATAATAAAAATGCTCTCCCCAGGCATGCAAATATCTACAAAGGCCTCGTCTCTGACAAAGGGTTTGTCACTCTGGGACCACGAGGAAATTAGGGCTCCTGAAGAAGAGGCTTGTACGACAACCAACATCCTCCTTAAAACGCAAAGAAAGAAAGGAGAAAAAGTGTTGAATGTTCTACCAACGGTGTGATCCCACTTCTAATTTTCAGATTCCCACCCCTACATGTACATTCAAGTGTGTGAAGCCGAGAGCATTAGTGCCGCCTCTCTGATCGCTCGGCTGCGCAGGAAGGACATTGTCGCCATGTGTGCTTTTAATAGGATAGCAAAATAAACCTGTTTTCTGGTCAGCAATTAGCCATTCTTCTGGCTCAGTGTAAATTAGGAGAAGCTGCAGAAAAAGAGGCTTTAAAGGCTACAAGGGGGGGAGGGTCTCGAATTAAGTTCATCTTTTGTATTACTGTGACTTACACTCAGCTCTGTCACCTCCCCTCACTAACCTCCGTATGAACTGTGCAGTGGCTGACGCCCCCTGTACACTGCTGTTTTCTCATGTCTGCATCCCATGTGATGTCGTGTTATCGAATGTGTTTGTTGGCTTTGTGTTCTCTCTCTCTCTCTCTCTCTCTCTCTCTCTCTCTCTCTCTCTCTCTCTCTCTCGCTCTCTCTACATCCTGAACCACAGTCCTGACTGCGAGACACCGGGTTAGTGGCGTGGACGATGATTTCCTATTTCAAAGAGACTACATCTTTACGCCGACGATGCTGCAGTTAAGGAGGGAAAAGGTTTTCAATCAAACCAAATAAGGGCGTTGCTGGTGGCAGCTATATGTTGTAGTTTAAGTGACGGAAGCGCGCACACACACACACACACACACACACACACACACACACACATACCATTGTATCATCTTGTCAAATAGAGACTTGACATTGGACAACAACTACATGCACATTACCCAGGAATCATAGTCAATGTGTAGTCCACGAACCAACGGATGGCGTCACCATGACTACGTCCACTTAGAATAAATACATAGATATTATTTGTATATAAGAGAAATATCAAAGAAAATCCTTCTATTCCATTAATTTACATATGTTTTATAGTTCATGTAGAATGTAGCATGCTACTTACTGACTGATGGAGATGAGGTTTAGCTTTTTGAGGGAATGTATAGCATACATATTTTTTCAGTATATTTAAATGAATGTTCTTATTTGCACTCATGCAAAATGAATGACATATTCCCAAGTTGACATCTGAATCCCTTCCCCTTGTCCATTCTTTCCCAAGGCCTCCCAGTGCAACTGCACTGACTGTATGGACGGAGTGGACGTGATGTATGTCACTCGTACAGTGTTTGGTTGGAGGCTGTTCATAAACGTGAAGGCGGAGTGCATGGAGAGGCCTCAGGGGCAGGTGATGTGCAGCTGTGATGCCTCCTGACATCTTCCTCAGAGGTGTTTCAGGCAACAAATAGCAGGTCTGTCTGCTGTCAGCCTGTAGGCCACCTTAGGGGGGTCAGGCCTGACACTCTGTGTCCTGACAGCACAAGCAACCCCCCCCACCCCCACCAACATCCTCCCGGTCTCAGACCAGGCCCCAGAATGCACCGGGAGCCATCACGGCTGATGAGGAGTGACGCCGGTGAGGAGGGAGAGAAATCCCTCTTTCCTTAAGGTGCACTGAAAGGTCAGGAGACCGGTATCACTGGGAGAATTACTCACCACGCCGCCTGCCTTGACATCAACAGAGAGCCGGCCTGCAGGGAGCGAGCATGAAACGAGACGAGGGAGAGAACAGGTGGAGGGCTGGAGAGCGGTGGCAGATAGGTGGTGAGGGAGTAATGAGTGGGGGGGGATGACAGGGTCAGGGGGAGGTGGAGAGGCAGGTTGAGGTAATGGGCTATAGGGAGCATGTATGTGTGTCCTGGTGTTTTAAATCCCGGTGCGTGTGTGTGTGTGTGTGCGTGTGTGTGTTCTGGTTAGAATGAGGGGGGGGGGGGGTCGTTGAAGACGTCTTGCCCTTGCAGCACTTCATCACATTCAGTTTTTTATCCACGCTTCCTGAACTTCCACTGCCTTTTCCGCTCCAGTTGGCTCTCAGCGGACAATGCGATCAGAGTGTCCCTGCATGTGCATTATGCAAGCATGCTCCGTCCTTTAGTTAAGATGTCAATGGTCCGTGCACACCCACAAGGTCAACACGCTGATGAGAAATCTTTAGGGACAACAGTCATTATCACACAGCAGAAAGCCAAGCCGGCCAAAGTGTGATAATTGTTACCGAGCTGGCCGCTGATGGAAGATACATATAGATACCAGAATCCTTACTCAGGCGATACTTACCAATACTTGTCAGGTGTAGTCAGGGCCTGTCACATTTGAATTCTGGGACCATCTGCTTCTTCATACATCCCCTCTAATAGCTTTCTTTTTCCATCAGGACTGTCTCACTATCTGACATAATGTAGCTCCGCACATTCACTCAATATTCAACAAAGCGCACACTATCTGACTGTGTGGCTGTGCCTCAACCTGCCCGCACATAAGAATTTAAGCACATGAGCACTTGGTATTTGACTGCTCCAGAGTCGGAGTAGCGTGGAGGAGAGCTGTGTGGAGGGTTGAGATTGATCAGCGGCGAGACAGTGGCTGTGCCGCTCGCTGAGTGTTCCTGATTTTTTAAGGTCACCCTCACTAGAGCCAAAAGGGCACATCAATTTCAGAGCCCTCGTGAAGAGGCGCCGCGTCTCCTCCTCGATCACTCAGCCCCCCGTGGAGAAGCGACATCTGAAGGTGCATTTGATTTGTGTGAAACCCCGGCGCCACGCATGATGAGAATAAAACAAATAAACAGACACAACCTGGGTAAACAGATGGATAGCACCTCCACATGTGGCACCAGATAGCTTCAGAGAACAAGGAACAACTGGAAGGCAACTGATTAGTAACTCGGTTGTCAAAAACAATATGGTGCTCTGTGAGTCTTATATAACATACTGTGCATTTAAGATATTCATACGGCACCAGATGTGAAAATAGAAGCGAGGGATGAAGATTTCAATTCAAATGAATGAGAATAAATTGTGTACATCTATTATGAACCAAAATTATTTTATTTGATATTATAGCTCCGAGAGAACAAATTATGCATTCAATCATGAAGATAATTTCATAGTTGTGCATTTATATTGCAGACAATGATTCAATTTTGATGATACATGTTTGTTTTTTTTATTTTAGGAATGAAGACAAGCACTTCTTGTCATGTTTGTTGGCATGAAATCAGCTGCTTAGCGGTTGAATGTTAGGCTTTATTAATAATTTGTCATAACATAACCTTCAAACCACTTTAGCATAGCTATCATTAAAGCGTTGTTTGCTGGTTATAACTTCTATGTGTATGTGGGAATAATTTGTACGGCACCAGATGAAGTATATGTGAAAATAGAAGCGAGTGATGAAGATGAAGAGTTGAACTTTTGCCTCCCAAATACTCCCAACATCAAGTCGGCAGTCTGAAAGCTGAACGTGAACACGTCGTCATTCTACAAAGCGAGAAAGGACGCTGGCAGGTCACGAGCTGGGAACAAACCGTCTCTAATAATAAACCCAGTGAATGAAACCGAATTTGAGCTCATTCAAAGTGAAGCGTATAATTGCATAACGTGTAATTGGCCTGGACGTGACCTCCCCTCCTTTAAAAAAAACAAAAAGGTCAAACAGAGTGTGATGCTGCTCAGCATCCACATCCACAGAAAGGCACTTTTGGAAAAGCAGAGCAAGGACAAAAACAATGAGGCGTTCATCCCTGAGACAGCTTCGGGGAACAGCAGTGAGTGGGAGGAGAGTGAAAAGATAACATTGCGAAAAAAAAAAGAGAGCCGAGGAGAGGGAGAACGAGGAAGAGAGCAGGAGGAGGGGAGTCGTCAGAGATCAGGGTGACCCTGCGCCACACAGGAACATGTTCTGCCTATAAGCTAAAGGAGAAGCCTGAAGTTTGCCATTGAGTAATCTCTCTGCTGTCAACATTCGGGGGGCTCAGCCTTGACAGTGACCACGTCCCAGCGGCGCTGGGCCACGCCGCTCTCTAAACTGCCTGACACGGTGAAACATGTTCTGGCAAAATGTTGAGCCAAGTCTCTCTGAGCGGACGGCAGAGAAGAAATACACACCTGCTTTAAACCTTCATACAGTGAGAGCTTGTTAGAGACACTTCTGAAGGGAATTCTGGAAATATTTTCCATGTGGGTGCCAAAGCAGGGAGAGGGGGGGGACGGGGGGCGTACTCCCCAAACCATCACAGCAGATGGTCTCTCGCTTTGATATATGTCAGCTTTAATGGACGCTGTACAAACTCCTTACTTAAAATGAGCGAGCCTGATCAAGATGTGCATTAGTCTGTGACATAAAAGAGCTGTCTCCAGGCACAGGGACGTCCAAAATGTGGACAATTAGGCAGCAGTTCAGCTTGTCCACAGTAAACGACCACAGACACAATAAAACCTGAAAGGGGAGCAGGAAATCGACAGAAGGGAGAGCGAAACATTTAACAAAGAGGAGGAGAAGGTAAATAAATAAAACTCACAAAGCCTCTTATTATTGTCTTTTCTGTTTCACAGAAATTAGCATAGCTAACGTCCAAACAGCACCGAGCGGGGATCCACTGCTAGCGCTTAACGTCCAACACAGAAGTTCAAACGTGCAGAATTAGCAGCTTTAATAAACATACATGGATAAAGGACATTCTATACATGCTTACTGATGGATGACTCTTGATGATTCTACCCCCACATGTGTGTTATGTCCCATATTGTCTATGAACAATTAGCATATAAACACAAGCAAGATAGCCATTAAGTAGCGTTTGCCCTAAACGTCTGGAGCAGCGGGTCTCGGAAGTTAACCGGCATACAGAATCAGGTTTTTTTATTTAGTTTGACTCCCACTCATGAATCAAGTCAACTCGTCCTTCTTGAAGAGTTGTTCAAAATGAACGATTTCTTTGGGATTTGGCAGCACTGGGCTCCAGGGGATGGCAATGTCAGCCAGTCGATTGCTACAGACAGAAATATGTCAACAACTATTAAAGACATGAAGTCTTGTCGAGACGTCTCAAAGGACCAGGACCACTAACTGTGGTCATCCCCTGGCTTCTCCTCCAGCTTGAAATGTCAACTATTGGAAGGATTGCCACAATATTTTGTTAATATAAGACGCTCATATTCTCAGAATGATCATTAACATCAGATTTTTTTTTGCACACGTAATTTAAATTCAGCATTTAGATTTGATTATCTTAAATGCCCTTTTCATCCCACTTCTTAGACCAACTTTTGCATATTTATTCTCTTGCTTCAAGCAATATTTTTTCCAAAACATAACCTCATACACTCCACAGTTCACAGCAGTAGTAGCCTCCCCTCTGCTCCTATGCAAACTAATCAAGCTTAGTAAAGCTGACGAAGGGCAGCTTTAAATGGATAACCCCAGCAGAAATGACTGGCCTGTATTGACCCCATACATAAACAACATGGCTGCTGACCTGGGGACATGCTGGAATCTGTCCGGTTAGGATTTAATGCGGCGGCCATCCCTCCTTTGCCTGACCCTTCTGAAACACTGCTGACCTCTCCCTTAGGTCCTTTGTTAGTACAGGAGCTCTTCAGTGTATACAGTCATTTGCATTTTAGAATTGTTAAACAAATACCCACCCATGGCTCCTTCTCCCCGCCACCCACTGTGACCCTCCGCCCACGCTCCTCTCCAGGCCAGCCAAAGGTAATAGCAGGCATACGGTGAAGGCTGCACCAAATGTTAGCCGGAGAGACGGGGTCACTTGTTGAATAATTTGTATAAGTGAGTGGAAGAAATGCTCAACAAAAGACATGGAAGTTTAACCGGCAGCATCGTCGACACGCCTCATCAACTCAATTCAAATGGAGCCACTTTGTTTCTTTGTATTTAATGGATCATTCACAGACAGAAAAAAGGACATGCTCACCTTTCCAGCATGGAACCAGCTTATCTGGGTCCGGTTTTAAACGTCCTATAATTGGATGCTGTGGTGAAACAGGTTCTCTTCATACTCCTTCTATTTTTCTACCATGCAAAATATTGTTTTTTATTCAAATGAATGAGAATAAGACAATTGTGTATGTCTATTATGAACCAAAATGTATTTATATGATTATTGTAGCTCCGTAAATGTCGATTACCGAACGCGTGACATGTATGTGCTTCAGATAAGGCTGCTGTCTTGAACTGATTGGAAGTGTATACAAACCATCCCAACGTTTTACCCACTGTTATTAACTTATATTTGGACAAACTGCCACTAATTTTAAAAGTATACTCGTTTTATTCTGGGCGAAATCTTCAGTGGTCTCCCTCGTTTTGCATTGCGTTCGGTAATCGACACTTACGGACTATCCTTCGCGAGGAGCTGGCAGGAGTAGAATTGGTGAGTGTTCTTAACTGTCTTCTGTTATAAACTTCGGGTTCATGAACTGAGTTGTTGGTGCTTCGTTTTATGTGTAGACACCCAGAGCAAGCTGCTGACGAGGTTTGGCGCTGTTTTGAGCAATGTTAGTGGTTTAAAAATGCGATTTTGAAAGCGTGTGGCTGTAGGCCCCATGCTAACCCACTGTTTGCGATTTTGGACTCTAGCTCCCGGCGGTGCTAGCTCTGAACTGCGTGATGAGCGAAAATTACTTCCTCCACGGCTTAGTTGATGTATTTTCATTCAGAAAATAGCTTTATTTTCAATTTCCGCCAAACTTACACTTTAACAATAACCAGGTAAGATAGCAGACCCATCATTTATGACGTAATGTCTATTTTTTGCTGCTTGCCATTTTGGAAATGTGGTACAGCCGCTGCCGCCAGAGCCTTGAGCGCGTGGGACTGCAAATCGATAGTCAGCTATTGGGCAGACAGTGGTGTGCTGCAGTGCAATCTGGGAGTTTCCTCTGGGGAGGGATAGGTCACAAAGGGTGCGGAGTGTCGGGGCTGCTCGTGTTGTTTAAGATGGGAGTACAGGCTGGCGCTGTGTGTTTGTGTTGCAGCTGCTGATGCGTGAAATGGAACTCAGGTAGCAGGGCGGGCCTCGGGCCTTCGCTGTATCTTCCGCCAAGTGATTACTTTACTCCATTGATTTTTCTCCCTCCTCCACTGATCTGAGAAGATCACTGGAAATAGAGAGAGAGAGAGGGAGGGAAATAGAGAGAGAGGGCAGAGGAACCATTGATTGACCTAGTACTGAGATTCAACGATTGACAGCAGAACCTTGAGTGGCGATGCTCCCTCTTAGCCTGCAAATCTATGACGGAGATCCCCGGTACATCCAGGGAGCAGTGTTTTATAAATCCTTACAGATACAGGCCAAATCTTCTTCCTATCCAAACATGTCAAGACGTTCAGAAATGAAAACCGAGCTGCGGTTGTGAGAGCCCATCGCTGTCACATCGAAGACGCCATTAGGGAACATCTTAACCATGTCTAATACATCCACTTATTAGAAATATATTCTACTCACTGCACATTATGGTTGGCTGTGCACACAGTATGTTTGTTTCTTTCATGGTCTTATCAAGGTTTTTTGACCCGGCAGGGCTGAGTAAATATATTCATGAGTTTCTGAATGGTTTATTTTATTCCATAATGCATCTTTCAGGCAGCATGACATCTCCCAGAATCCAAACCACACCTCTTTACCTCCAAGGCAGATAATAAAAATGCATATGCAAAAGGTGAGTGGCATTACCCGATTCTGATTACAATGGTGTAAAGTGTCTCTTAAAGGATAATTGCATTTTATGTGTCTCCTGATGTCTGTGGGGGTGACGATCGGCCGAGGCTTCAACCAAAGCAGACCAATTGAACGTCGATGAGTCGTTGGAGCGTCCGGCACAACAAGGTGATGATCGCAACATGCAAACAATCTGATTCATCTTGTGATTGCATGGATACTCACAGTTGTTCAAAATGACTGACTGACATTTGCATTTTATTTTTTACATTTTAAAGTCTGGTTATAGTATATATTACAACCAACTCCATTCCTATGGAAAGACGTAAACAAACAACAACTTGATCTTGCTGATGAAGTATCGTCTGCCAAATCCTGATATATCTTATTCCTCTGTGCCAGTGAGCTCCATTGCTAAGCACGCTGTTGCACCGGGTGACACGTTCCTTCATTACCATGAACACTCAACATTTATTTTGACTCAATCCCACATACATAAATATTCACTAGCCAAATATGGTCACTTCCTCCACTGGTTGCGAAGAATTCGGCCAAAATGCCGAACTTGTAGTCCACAAACTAATGGGTGACGTCACCATGACAACGTCCACTTCTTATATACAGTCTATGATTTAAAGGTTGTAGTTAGTGAGGGTGGAGCTAATTTAAATAAATGGACTGAAATATAAGCAGAATATTTCAATATTTGTCTTCCTTATAATGGACTATAACTATAAACGACATGTGTAAATGTACCTAATTAAGTGAAGTGCCTTGCTCAGGAGCACTCAGCAGGAAACACATCTTAAGCCGGGGTCATATATGGACTGTAAGCTTCCTTTGGAGTCACTTCCTGCACAAGAACACCCTCCTGCTCCCAGTATCTCTGGATCTCTACTGACAGACTGATTGAGCTAAACAGTGCAAGTAGATACGACACCACGGAGAGGCATAAATGATTAAATAACAACAGAATGCAACACATCGGTCACACACAGGTCAGGCCTGTTCATAAAATGATTGAACAGTGAAATGTCTCCGTGTGTAAGAGGAACAGTGTCTTGTGTGCCCGGCTGCTGGGGAAGGTCAAACACAGCGATGTTATTGGGGCATCATTAGGTGAGGAAGCGTGTAAAGGCCACCGACGTAATTAAGACCTGAGACCTGTGCTTAACATTGGCACACTCTGGGTCTGGAGAGTGATAAGTGCTTGATCCTGATCAATAAGATGCACAGCCCCTTTGCCACTTGCAAAATCAATATTGTTTTATTTGCTGTTACAATAGGCTTGTCTGGTTGCAAATGAGGTCTGAGCTGCAGAGTTACTTTGGAAGTGGAGACCTTACCGTACACTCCTGCCCCAGTCAGCCCTAATGAATGGGCCAATAAGAGTCTGCACGGGTGACCTCTCTCCAGTCGGGTCCCTGGGTGGGAGGGGGGGTCCCCAAAGGAGGGGGTCATTATGTTAACATACACACAGAGTCAAATATACAAGCAACATGCTCACTTCCTATTTGACCCAGCATAGCAGTCCTTAGGTCCTTTTCACAGCAGCCGCAGGGTAAACATAGGTCTAATTAAGAACATTAATAACTGGTGTTGTGCATGCCGGCTCACTGGAACGGCTATGATAGGAAATAGAGCGGGAGCATCGTTTATTTGATCAACTACACCTGTCTTTACCCTGCAATTACATGTCACAACTGGCTGCTGTGAAAAGGGCCATTTGGTGTTGTGTTTGGATACTTTAGGGCTAATAAGTAATACTTCCAAAGGGAAGTTAATTCTTTATATTGTCAAGGTTGTAAAAAATGTCACCTTCGAGCATTCGGGCTAACTGCAGCGATTAAGGTCTCTCTAATGTTAATTCCTTCTGACACAAGGTAGTCTCAAATATAATGGAGCACATTGTATCCATTAATCCTCTTCATATGTTCTATAGATACAGAGGTGGGATGAGTTAATCTGGATTTAGCAAACACGAATCCTAGCGTTGAGCCTAATTGTCATGATAGAGCAAAGATGGGGATAGGAACAATGATTTATAAGATAGAAATCGGCCAAATTATGGATGGTGTCGTGCAGTTCAGATAATAGAGAAAAAGGTCTAGAATAGAAGGCCATTAATAGACTGAACAAATCTATTCATTCTGTGAAAATGTACTGTGTCCTTCCACCAGTCGGATCATAGATCATGCTAATGCCCTGGCAGATTTCACCTCCCATCTTGACTAGCTCTCCGCTGTTTCATTTGGGGCGCTATCAGCTTCATCAGATCTCGCATGTTAAGATTTCAAAGAGGCTTTGTTTTTGTCCTTTGATTTTCTGGAGACTCCAGTAAAGTAGTTAACTGGTGGATGTTTGTTTCTGGCCTGCATCGCCTGAGGAGTATCACTCAAATGTTTCATTATTGATCAGTAACTGACAAAGTCTGCAGCTGAGTCTAGAATCACTGTCTTGTAGTTGTGTGCCTCCGCCAACCAGACGACTCATCTCCATGCCATCGCTTCGTCATTTTATCCTGCTAGACATTTGTGTGAAATGTGATTATTAGCATAGGAAGTCTTTAGTTATGATTTGTGAGGTTACAGCGACCTTATATCACAAATTCTATTCGGTATATTTTTTAAATCCGAGTCGATGTTGATGCCAAATGGAATGCCATTCCCTCAAGGTGTTCCTGAGATATCATGCTCATGAGAATAAGACCGACCTGAGGCCAAAGTGACCTTTGACCTTTGACCACCATATTCTAGAGTATTCTAGAGTATATTATAGAGTTCATCCTTAAATCCAAGTGAATGTTTGTGCTATATTTGAAGAAATTCCCTCATGATGTACTTGAGAGATCACAAGAACAAGAACAGGATGGGCATGAGGTTACAGTGACTTTGACCTTTGATCTTTGACCACCAAAATCGAATCGAGTTCAGCCTTGAGAGGTATTGCTACACAGATTACCTTCCTTCTCTAATGCTGGTCGTGGTGTTGAAATCACATCAACTAGCACTTTTAGCTACTGTTGGAAAACTACTAATAAAAAAACGAACAGCACAATGGCTCTTCCAAAAATGCTGAAACACATTAAAAGGACTGACTCTGTGTCTGCAATGTCTGCATACTGTGAATACAGAGTCTGTAATACCAGACTGATAACATTGCCAGCTGTTATCTCGAATAACTCGTGATCAAACAGGTGTCTGTCTGCCCTGCATGGTTATCAGACTCACCTTCCACTGACCTCCAGATGCAAACTCTTCCAGGAAAAGGAAAATCAGGCAGCAGACTGCGGCGGCTCGGCCTCGACTGCAGCACTTCCTTTCCACCACCATCATCTGCCCGTCATTGCCGGCCCTCCTGCTTTTCCTTTATCCCCGGCACTCATACAATCAAATCAATAATGTTACACTTAAGGCTTGTTCACCCCTTAAAGATGTCCCTGCTCTATATCCCCACGGAGTCCAGCAACTTCATTACAGCGCCGTGTCAGAATACCCCCCCCCCCCCCCGACTGTAAACGCTGTCCTTCTCCTCGCCGTAATTCACCTGGGCCTCACCTATGGCACGCCATTTTGTCTCAGCCCAGCGCAGTGCTAATAAGGCTCCATAGCTCTCTGTGATTATTATCAGTGACAGGCACGGTCAGGGACCAGCGGCTCTCTACTGCCCCCCATGTACATCGGACGCTGTAACCCACTTGCCCCTGTGGCTTCGGCCGACTCACCCTCTTGCCCCCTCTGACACACCGGTGCACTGCGTGGCCTCGTGGAGGGACGGGTGGGGGTGCAGAGGTTGGCTGCTGCTGGTACCCACAGAACAGCCTGCCGCAGCCAGGCCCTCCACGGCCCTCAGGCTGTTCTGTCTGTTCAGCATCTCCCTTTAACCTTCATCTAGGAAACAATAAAACAAGAACAGAGAGGAGGAGGAGG
Organism: Chelidonichthys spinosus; assembly: GCA_029853015.1. Classification (NCBI taxonomy): domain Eukaryota; kingdom Metazoa; phylum Chordata; class Actinopteri; order Perciformes; family Triglidae; genus Chelidonichthys; species Chelidonichthys spinosus. The sequence continues at coordinate 11,081,056 of CM056835.1, forward strand.
GAGAGAGGGTGTGAATTTCAGTGTGTGTGTGTGTGTGTGTGTGTTGGTGCTCTGAGTGTGTGTGTGGGGGGAGATAGAGAGAGATGCTGTGGACATTTGACACATCTCCTTAAGCCAATGTCTACTTTATTATCTTTGGCAGTCCTTATTAGTTGCACTAATCAAGTGGAAGGCAGTAGCACTGTGTCGGGGGCTAACACACTGCGTGTGACAAATATATTATTAACTGGAGGGAGACGGTCGACCTTGGCCATGTCACCTGAGGACCCCGCTGGCGCTCGCTCTGCCAGCAGGAAACGACCTTCATATTAAATCCCCGCAGAGGTCAATAAACTAAATAATTCACAAAGGTTACACGCTTTGCACTGAAATCTGCTGAAAAAGATCGAGACAGGTAGAGAGAGGGAGGGGTGACGGCAAATCTTTTAACTTGTGAGCAGCTCAACGAGGACCGTGTCCTTGTCAGAGTGTAGTCTCTTTATCATTGGGGGGCGTTTATATGATCGTGTCAGAGGACGATGTAAATCCTGAATCTCTCTCCATTTCCTCACTGCTGTCACTCTTGGATCGATCCGTCATTCTGCAGGAGAGGTGGTGGGGGTTCGCCGGGAGGAAGGGGGGGTCAGTGTGCTCTCATAACAGTAGCCTTTTATAACACAACAGCACACGCAGCTGTATTTATAACCACACTGACAACCGAGTTGATCAACCCATCGCTTTTAACTGAAGGAACCTACAGGGGAAACAGCATCGTCTCTCTATTGAATGTCATTTCCTGCTCAACATGAACACGCCAGCTCCAGGTTTTATGTTTGATGCATGTCATAGTGTTGGATGTCATCTGTTTGTGAATGTCCACACGAGCCTGTTCTGGTGGTGCAGAAGGCCTCAAGGTCACGGTTAGCAAAACAAATGTTGGCAGGCTGGGACCATAGGCTGTATATAAAAAGTGGACGTAGTCATGATGTCACCCATGGGCGTGTGGATTCAGCATTTTGGCCATCTTATTTTGAGACAAATATCTTACCTTCTAAAGTCCTGAATGTCCTGTACTATCAATTTTCATACAGTAGTAATAGTCATAACTTGAAGAGTAGGCATGCAAAAAGAGATTGTTTTCACTTCATGTTTCAAAAACGAGTGAAAGGCCACATACTTTTATATTCTGTCACGCCGGTGTGGTAATGTCTTGTCTTGGGTTTTTGTCTTGTTATTTCCTGTTTTATTTTGAAAATAACTCCCTTCTCGTTTCAGGTCACTTGCCCTTCCTCATGTGTTCCCTGGTCTGATGTCATTCCTGATCCCTGATTGTTGTCACCTGTTGCTCGTTATCCCTCTGTGTATTTAAGTCTGCGTCTCCCCTTGTCTTGTGCCAGTTCGTCCTGTCTCTCGTCATGATCCACGTCACGGTCCACGTCACGCCTTTGTCAAGTTAAGTTTGTGTTTTTGCCGTCTTTGTTTATTTTGTTTATAGTTTATTCCCGGAGCCTGTTTTTCCTCCTATTGGAGCGGTTTTTGTTTGGTCGTTTTTATGTTAAGATTAAAAGCCTTTTTGACTGCTACTGCCCTGCATCTGAGTCCTCCCTCCATGCCCAGGTCTGACATATTCAAAGGAATGAAAATAAGATTTTGTTTCCTCCATCACAAGAATTTGAAGCTGGAGTTCACCCCAACATCAAAAATGCATATTCTTCCTCTTACGTTCTGCTCAAAACAAGGTCTGTGGATTATCTTGAGTAACCAGGGCATGATTTCCGGAGAGAGCATATTTTTTTGCCGTTTTGAGCACCATAAGCCGAACGCTCCCGTTACAGTATACTGCAGAGAAGTCTCCAACATTCGGCAAGTCATGCCAAAACAATCTAAATTATACATTTGTGTACCTGTACCACCAAGGCAGGAGGACAAATATTTTGATTTTATGGTGGGCTGTCCCTTTAAATATAAAGCTGATGGCTAAGAATACCAGACCTAAAAATATTTAACTGATTGTTGTATATATAGTGTGGGTCATTGTTCTAATTCTTTTGTGTTATCATTAACACTTTTATTTTTATTTTTTCTTTTGCATTTAATCTTTAATTACATATTTTTATGATATATTTATAAGAGTAGTATATTTTAGTGGCTAAAGGGGATCCTTGGAATAATTGTTTATTAAATACATTAATATTTTATTAATTTCAAGTGCAAGAGCATTGTTGTATTCTCTTACACTTGACACAAATGGGCACTAACATGCTGAGGTATAATGTTTATTATAGTAGCTTAATTTCTTAGTAGTTTTAGTTTAGCATGTTAGCAAGAATGCTTTACATAAGCCTGCCTACATTTGTTATGACAGTTTATCCTGAGGAGAACATGAACATGCTATAACTTGAAACAGAAAATATCTTTCATTGTTTAAATAATCAAACTCATAATTGAATATTAGTGTATTTCCTGTCAGATTCAAGAATGGAGTTAAAGTTGAGAAGCGACTTCTAGGACTGGAAGAAACCAGTTTAAAAGCGAATTGTAGACAAAAGATAAAAGTGACAATAATATTGTCCATTGTATTGAAAATATGTTTTTATTCTCCTTGTCTTTCTGTAATGCATTTTAATTTCGCCTTTATTTCCTTTTAAATTCTTCTATTTTTTTCACTATATTGTATGACATGATGTGAAGCACTTTGAGTCTGCCTTGTGTATGAAAGATGCTATACAAATAAAGTTGCCTTGCCTAAATATTTTGTCAGACGATACCCAGTGGCTTCCCAGAATGCATTTCAGGCAATGCGTTCCTTTTTTTCTGTCTACGACTGTTTACTCTCATCAACCACAGCCTGTTCAGGATTGGTCGATGCTATACTTATACTTAGGGCTGGCTCAGGTTTGCCTTGGACCGGCTCTTAGTTATTATAGGCCCAAACTGCTGGTGGACTTCTACTTAAACATCATATACACTGATGTTGCCTTCAGGTTCTTCGTTCATACACAGACATCTGTTGATGGAGATTACTTATCAATTAATCAGTAAAGGCACAATTAGGAACAAAATCACCTTAAGTGTGTGTAAACATTACAAGGAATATTTGTATTTTTTGTTTTTTCATTTCCCTCAGTGACATTTCACAGAAATAGACATACAGCTGAACACAAAGAGATATGCATCTGGAAACTTGACCTTTGCTTTGAGGTCAAATACCCACATGTAAAGTTTCGTGACTGCATCTCACGCGGTTGTGATATTATGCTGGTGTCTGTCCAGACAGACCTATGAATACAGTAAACCTCCCCCGTGGATCAGCCGGTGTCTGCTGGACTACATTCTGCACTGATGACTCATCCGCAGACCCACAAGTTGAAAACAATACCAGCGTTGCTCGCAATGATCCCACCACACGATGGTTTCTGTTTGCCACAACGCCAAGCAAACCCTTCTTCTTGTGCCCTTGTTCGGAACACACCTCTTCACATTGGAGCTTTTTTAATCTCACGTCTGTACACCTGTAAAGTGACCAAACCAGGTTACAAAATCTGTCCCGGCAAAGTCATCGCAGCCACAGCTGGGGAACAAAGTTATAGCAAAGTAAGGCAATGGTTCACATCCATTTTTATCATCAGCGTACCACAGAAAAGAAATTATTGTTTTCCAGCTGGGCGGCAGTGATATCCGTCTGTCTGTCCATCTCCAGCAGGTTTTATCACAAGACAGATAAACAACAGAAAGACAAGCGTTTGTTTCTTCACGGTCTGGAGATTAATGTCTCCATGATTTGTCCCTGTGGGTTAACCCCGTATGTGCTGCGTTGGCTCTTATCCTGTTGGGTGTTGCCGGTGCTGCTCACCTGGCAACCCGCTTCAGATTCGCTCTCAAAGCGCCGAACATTTCACGGCTGAAAGAGTTTGCGGGGGAAGTCTTTAATATGGCTGCTTGTGGGTGCGTCTTGCTCGTCTGCCTTTGAGATGCCGCGGCAGATCAGACACATCACGGCCATCACGGCTCGTCATGAGGAACAATCGCGTCTTGAAATAACACAAACAGCCGCGTTCAAAGACAAGACATGAAAAGATGACATGCACATCAAGAGGGCTGAATGTGTTTTCATGCGTGTGTGTGTGTGTGTGTGACAGACAGTTTTGCAGGAATAGAGAATAGAGGAGAAGAAGTTTTACATAACGAGCAGAAAAAGAGAGGTTTAATGAAAATGCAACTACTGTAGAAGAAAGGCAGAGAGAGAGAGAGGGAGAGGGATGGAGGAGGAAGCAGGGAGACAGGCGGGGGTGGGGTGGGGGGATGAGAAGGATAGACTTTAACTGTCTGAAGGACAAAGCTACTGACCCGCGGATCATTCAGAGGATTGCCTTTCAGTTTCAGAGCAAGGTCAGGCTGCTTATTTTACCTCAGTGTTTTCACTAATCTGTTTTTTGTGTGACACAAACAAACACTGCGGCTGCATGCACGCACACATGGGCAGCACGCTGGCTGCACACACACACACACACACACACACATGCAGACGCTAGGAGCTAAGCTTCCCCATACTGCCTTGAAACAACAACGGCCAATGTAGGCTTTGCTATCAATAAACATTAGATGTGCAGGCTTTTGTGCCTACATGGGTATCACACTAACTCGGACCTGTCATGAATTTCAATTGCTGGTCGGGAGCTACGCATGTCCATGCTGCATCCTAATGTCTGCGAGATATTTCCTCCCCCCCCCCGCCGGTAATTTGGCCTTCCAGCGAATAAAACGCTGTCATATCTTTATGCTTTAATCTATTGTTAGACGTCTCGGTGTATCGAGCTAAAATTGGCCCCCGTCTCGTATTGACAGGTCTGACAGTGGTCGTCGGTTGGCAGCTCATTAGTAGCCGCACTGCAATTATGTCAACACACTCACTCACGATCAGTGTGTGTGTGTGTGTGTGGGGGGGGGGGTTGTCTCCCATGAGACCCGCCAGCATCTGTGGAGGAGACGTACCAGTGGGCACTGAGCTCCCGGTGAAGTCGTAACGCAGCAACGTCGACGAGCCATCGCTGGATGAGTGCCCTACTGTGGTTTTTTGAAGGGTTGCTATGAAGCCAAAAATACTGAGAGCAGAGTAATCTACACCCTGTGTGTCTAGTGTGGTGGGATGTGTATGTGTGTGTGTATACAGGGTGGGTTTAAGTGCCCCAGTGTGTTCCACGCTGATCTGATAATGAGTGAGCAGGGTCAATAGGATGTTAACGGCCCCGTGGGAACGGCCAGTGGTGGATGGGTGGAGGAAGGACGAGGGCCCAGGGACACGGAGCTGTGTTTTCACTGTCCTCGCTCTCCACCATCTGTGTGTGTGTGTGTGTGTGTGTGTGTGTGTGCAGCAGGGACAGTAAGGTGCCTGTGTCCCTGATATTTGACTCTTTAGCTTAATCCCCCGCTGTGTCCTCCCAGTAAAGCCTCAGTCAAACAAAGCAGCCCGCCCAGTAAAAAAACAACATCAACACAGCAGCTTTGACTACAGATTGGTACATTTGTCACACACAAGTTAAACAAATATTCACATCCGCTGGCGTATCAAAAATCAATATCAGAAACTTGATAAGAGCTTTTTTTCTAATCCTCCACATTCTGAAGGTGTTTCACAGAATTCTGGCAACTGATTTTTTTTGGAGTGAATGTGGAGGGTTAGAGGAGCCATAAACACCAAGGTGAATGAGTAATTGGATCACCCCAAACATGAGTAATCAAACCTCACACAAGAAGACAGCATGTCAGCTGTGTGTCGGCGGCAAACTTCCTGTTACATGCGTAAGCAGAGAGGCCGACACCCACAGCTGATCGGTGCGGATACGACTCAGAGGAAGAGCACACTCACAAAAACGGTCAGTCAATATGGGTGTCTTTTCGTGTCTCATCAGGTGGCAACCTCTGGGTCTGGGAAGTGAAGCCAATTGCATTCTCTTTGCTGGCCATCAGGGGGCGACTCCTCTGGTTGAAAAAAGAAGTCAGGAGAACATGGTGTACTTCTCTCCTGATTTATTACCTCTGCAAACATTGTGAACATGAGTTTATGTCTCAATCTCTAGTTTCCTGTCTTCTTCAATCCAGCATGATGTTCATTTAATACATTATGGTCCATTTAGAGTCAAATAGACCAGAAAACGGGGGATGCTTCAGGGCGGGGCTAGCTGCTGATTGACATGTTGCTACCATCAAAAAACTTGTTAACAGCTTCACATAAGAATCCAGATCCAGTAAGGTTGCTGCTCAGCATGCCGCTCTGCCTCACCCGTCGCTCCTCCACAGTCCAAATATGGTCACTTCCGTAGTCAATAAAGCAATGGGTAGCATCACCATGACTACATTCACTTCCTATCTAGTCTACAATGTGTCTGACAAGCAAAGCGGGTAAAAGAAGAAGACCCATGGTAGCATAAGAGAGAGAGCGTAGGTGCAGGGAGCAGTAAAAGCACATTGCCTGTTGTGTTGGCAGGCGCTCCAGTCAAATCCCTTGGCAGTTCAGAGATATTTTTTTGTTTTTTTTTCCCAGGATACCCCGCCCTTGCCATCTGATATTCAAATGCGGAGGAAACTGGAGGAGAACTCCTCCCAGACCACCCGCAGAATCATCAGGGATTAGTCAAAGAGCACCAACTAGGTCAACAAGATGCAGGGCCGGTGCATGTTCATGGGGACGTGAGGCAACTCACCCACACAGGAGGCGACCTAGTCTTTGCCTGCGTTCCTATTCACACGCGTGAACTGTGTCTCTCACACACACACACACACACACACACACGGAGGCAGCCACGCTTACGCAGTGACCTGTTTTCCCATACTTTGACAGGCATCCAAAAACAACTCCAAAATTCCTCTTGATTTTTCTGTTTCAGAGCAAGTGGGTATGGGTTAAGCATTAGCTATGAGGACAGGCGTAGGGAGATGTAAACATTCCCACCGCTGTCAGCAGCCTCACTATTGATTCCCTGGCAGAGCATTTGCTTTGCAGAGAAAAAGCATAAAAAAGATGATGAAATGAATCATTTTAATAAGTGAGGATGATGTTTTTTTTTCTCTCTCTCTCTTTGCAGTTGTTCTGACCTCTAAACTTTACATGCCGTGTGCGTTCAGGTCAGGTAGAATATTGAATAACATCTCTGCGGTTTCACTGTCACACCTTAACAAAATAGCTCCAGGCAGAATGGCCTTGGAGATTTTTTTGGAAAGCATAGGTGTTTATGAAGCTTATTGTTCTGTGCGCCGACAGCAGACTGGAGAGGCTGCTGAATGGGAAAGCAGACACCATCCCTATTGTGAGGCCACCATCATGATATCCCTTCTCCGAGTGTGGATCCTTTCAGTCAGATCATTGGCTTTCCAGAGAAACTCAACACGGAGCGGCTGCACTAAATAACACTGACATACCTGGACTGTGAGCGTGAGATCAACTGTCCCAGCACCCCCCCCCCCCCCCCCCCCCCCGAAGACATTTCCTGGCGTCCCCATGATGACCTCAGTCCAATCTAATGTTGCTTTCCTTGAGCGCAAACTTAAATGCCTCCCAGAGATTATGAGTTTGATGGGAGTATAATGTGAAAGGGGAGAGGCGGTGGTCATACTGAGTCAGTAGTTTGGCACACCTTTTATGAAAGTGGCAGCTGTGGCGTTCGGAGCGCGTCGCTGCGGCACGCTGGAACGATCTGCCTTGTCTATCAGACACAGTTTCATCTCCCTGACACACTTCAAGGGCAAAAGTGCAATATTTACTGAGACGACTGAGCATGTCTGCCATAATCCAGTCATAATCACGCTTGTGTTTATTTTGAGCAGGGGTCATGCGTTTTCTTCCCCGCTCACAGACTGTTGCGCCAATAAAGACAGTTTCACTCGTTAATGAATAGCCGGCTCATCACAAGGCCGGCGTTGTGTCTTCGGAAGGAGGTCACTGTCAGGGCAACGTTCAAAGTGCAAAGTGCCGACCTTCTCAAAATGACCTGAAACGTGGACGTATATTCATCTACTTGCTGCTTTAATTCAACTTGGTTGAATTAAATATGTGTCCTTGGAGGATATAGATTTTAGTGTACTTCCAGACACACTTATCATCAGTACTTGTGTGTTCGATTAAGTTTGTTGTACTGCATGTATTTCAGCTGAATTCAAATAGTAGAAAAGCACAACTTGAAGTGTATTTTATGTACTTTTATGTGTAAAGTTTTTGTTGGTTTGTTTGTGTTACAAGTGTATCAAAATATATTGAGTGCCTTGCTAATATATTCTTGTTTTAGTAATAATATGTTTATTCCAATGAATGAATAAACTCTTAAAATATGCTTCCAGTGCATTGCTACAATAATAATGAATAGACAACAAAGTTGACATGAGTGCACTTTCGTAAGTAACTTTCACTTGCCGTATATTTTCCTGGAATACATACAATGTGTATTATAGTACACTTTCTATACAATTAGAATTATATGTAACTTTCACTGAAAGTATATATAATATATTTATAAATATATTATAGGACAATATCCATTAAGTGAATGTAATTACAAGTAACTTTGACTGAACTTATATTGTCCTATATTATATTTATAGAAAGGTTACTATCGTACAGCTATATTAAGTGTGTTAAAAGTGTTATTATGAAAAAAGGTAAAAAAAAGCAAACACACCTCAGCTGTCCCTCTAAGGGCCGGATTTTGCTGCGTCACATGGAAGCTTCCCTGCAGCTGTATACGTGGGGAATGTGACAGCCATCCCATGCTTATTCCAGTTCAAAGGTTACAGTATGGTGTGACTTCCAGCGGGCCCTCCCACCGCAGCTCGCACCTGCTTTCCTCCCCGAGAGGGCCTTCGTTCACTCCAAACCTTGGGAGTCACCGCCGCTGAAATTGGGGCGTAGAGGTCAAAGGTGGAGGGTTAATGTCTGCTGACACTCGGGCTCCCTCCCTCTGAGACAATCAGGCGTCTGGATCTAAACTCTCCTCTGTTTGTGCCGCTGGGCCAAGAGTCCACCACTGCAGAGCTGACCTTTGCCCACGCATTCATATGTTTTCAATCTCGTTTTTTTCCCCTTTACCTTGAAACATTCAGTGCAGTACAGTATAAGCGTTTATATGGAAAACCAATTTTAAAGAGGGCTGGGGTCAGATCACTCTATTCCTGGATAGAGGAACAAATCAAATTTGCATAACCCGTCCAAAGATTTGAATGATAATCTGCCCCAGTAACCGCTCAGTGAACTCCTGCTGGCATAAAAGGTGAGTCGCAGATGAACTGGCTGTATTACAGTAGACTCTTATATACGTAGATAAAAAAACAACCTGCAGCTGAGCTATTTCTGCTTTTAGTTCTTCAATGTTGCTCCACAAAATATTTCTTCTGGTTTATCAGCTGCAAAGTTTGAAGTTGTTTCATTAAATTAATTTAATTGTCAAGAAAACAACTGATGTTCTACTTTACAATCTACTTTAAAACTAAAATCTGCAGCTGTTGGTTAATTTAATCAAATCCCCTTTTTTACTACTATGTCTGTTAAGTGTTAACGCGATTGTAAAAAGTCTTGTTAAACAAGAAAGCCTGTTTCCTAATGACGTTTAAAAGCTTGTTAACCTTCCCTGTTAATAACGGACACACTTTCCTCCCCGTTTTCTTCACTTCCTTTGTCACGAGTCGCGCACGGCAACCAGCCAGTTAACATCTGCAGCCAGCCTTCTTCCTCTGTTGAATCGCACACATAAATAAAACGATGGCCAAATGTTTTCAAACATGGCCTCAGACGTCCACCGCCACAATCTGCCCATATACTTGAGGTCAAAGGACAGAGTTTCCCGAACCACGTTTCTGTGAAAAGCTTCGGGGGCAAAGTTCAGCGTGTTCTGGTTGGAGGGAAAGAATGAAAGGGAGGATATTGTATCTCCATTTATGTGGCACTCGGGGTCAGAGTTCAAAGATGAAAGGTCACTCCGGTTCAGGGGTGAGAAGCCATCCAAACTGCTGAACCAGTCGGCCCGTCTGAGTTAAGGCACGACACGAAAATAATGCCGTGGTGCAATCGGACGACAACGATAAACACGACTTTTTTTTATGAATAGCACTTTGGCGAGGACTTTGATCGGACTTTTAACTGCTGTTGTGCTCAAAATGCAAATTGCAGGTAACACCTACTGCGAACAACAGCCTTGTAAAAGAAAACTATCCAATTTACCTGACTGACATGTTAAGTGCCGCCTCTGTTTATACTACTGGCAATGAAGTGAATTACTGTTTAAACACCACGGCGGGGTTGCAGCAGGTTAGAAGGCACAGAATCCAAGTGGCTGAATACAAGCGGCCAATAACACTGCATGATGTGATAGCGGAGCACACACACACACACTACCCCCCTATCCTGGGTTTGACGGGGGAAGCAGAGACAGGAATGGGTAGAAGTAGGTTATGTTGTTGTGTTCTTATTCATGAGAACACTGATGTTCCAGGTCCTTAGAGACATTTTGTTCAAGGCCATGTTGAGAAGACCGACTACAGGACAGAGGACCTGATAGCACAGATTAGCACAAGATGCCAGGAAAGAGACAAAGAAAGAGAAAAAGTTATTTGGATTCACAACCACACGTTTAGGTTTACACTACGAGTTTTCATATGGCACATCTGCTGTTCGTGATGGCATCCTGCTTCACACGTCAGTGACACAGTCATTCACACCTGGGAGCTGCCTCCGCCTCGTTCAAGGGCACCTCGATGCTGTTGACGTTCGTTTTCTCCTCTTTGGTCACTGTGTGCTGGGGCAGCTAGTGAATCTCCACTACTGTGGCAGAGATATCCTTTTAACTCTTGTATTTTGGAGCTCATCCAAAGATGATTTGTTTAAGAGATGCTGGATAAAATGTTGGTTGGAGAACTTCCTACTTAATTCTTCATTGAACTGAAAAGCCACTGGATTAACCTGCTGTTGTTATAATGGGATAGGCTATGGAATTATTGTATTGTATCATCATCATCATCATTGTATATAAAAAGTCAAAATAGTCATTGTGACATGGTTTGTGGACTAGGGTTTTTAAAGACCCAAGTTCAGCATTTTGGCCGTTCCCACCTTGGATTTTTGCAACTAGTGATGGAAGTGACCATATTTGGGGTGTGGAGGAGCGACACTTTGATCTGATGAACACAAGCAGGAGAGCAGCAGCATTACTGGGTCTGGATCCATCTGGATTCTGGTGTGAATCTGTTATTAAAGTTAGACACAGTGGTAGCGACCTGTCAAAGGTAGCCCCGCCCCCTAAAGCATCCTCTGCTTTCTGTTCTGTTTGACTCGAAATTGACCATAATGTCCTAAATTGACATCATGCTGGATTAAAGAAGACTTGAAAGATTGAGACCATAAACTCATGTTTAATATGTTTACTGAGATAATAAATCAAGAGAGAAGTCGAGTCATTTTCTCATAGACTTCCATGCAATCAGACTTCTTTTAGCAACCAGTAGTCGGACCCTGATAGCCGGTGCAAGTTTGAGGCCCTTGCTTCACTTTTCAGAACTGGAGGTTAATGCCTTTATAGTCTCCGTCAAGGTTTTCATTTCACGCTGCATATTAATTGATATAGAACACAATACATGGGGACTATGTGCAAAGGTTCCCACTGTGATAGGCTTACAATACATTTTACCACAATTGTGCCTTGTGTTTGCACAACAAAGAAGAACAATCTTTTTTTCAGAAAAGGGAAGAAAAGAGGGTGTAGGGTCATCCTCCATACGTCATGTATAACAGACAGGTTACAGTAAATGTTTTATTGCAATTAAAAGTGATTCAGTAGTGCATCTCTGCAAAGCTGACCTATGAGAGTCACATTTAGAAAACAAATGGAAAATAGAGGCAACTATTTACTATGGGTCAAGCTCCAAAAACACTAGATCCTACATTTTTTTATCGTCCCCTGCCTGATAAACACTCACAATCTTTCAAACTCCACACCTGTAAGGCAGGCTTTCTTTTTTAAATGGTATTTTTCTATTTCCAAACCGATCCTGAGAACCCTCAGACATGGGGTTGTGTTTTTCAGACTTAAAGGGCCAGTACGAGTAATTTCTGGAATCTATTAGAAATGTATGCTAATATTCATGACTATGTTTCGTTTGTGTATAAATTACCTGAGGCTAAGAGTTGTAGTGTCCTGTTCTCTGACTGCAATCAGGCTGAATCCTCCACTTCTGAAAACTGAACCCAAGCTGTGTGCCTTAAACTGCTTAAACTCTGCTGGCCATCAGGGGGCAACTCCTCTGGTAACAAAAATAAGTCTGATTGTATAGAAGTTTATGAGAAAATTATCCTACTTCTAGACCATAAAGCAGGGTATTCTTTAGGGCGTGGCTACCTTGTGATTGACAGGTCCTACCACATTGCTACCATGGTACCTAGGCAATTACCTACTAAGATTAGCAGAATCCAGATGGATCCAGATCCAGTAAGGTTTTGCTCGGGGTGCTGCTCTGCCGCTTGTGTTCATCAGATCCACCCGTAGTCCACGAACCAATGACGTAACGATGACTACGTCCACTTCTTATATACAGTCTATGACTCAACCGTGTTTCACCCCCATGTTTCTACAGTAGCCCAGAACAGACCAACCAAACACTGGCTCCCTCTTTCATGCTTTTACGGTACCTGAAGTTACCACGGTTTTGCACATTACTGCAGTCTTGGAAAGGGAGGAGTGAGCAGAGGTGTATTCACTAGGTTGCAGTCTGCACCCACATCCATAGATGTCACTAAATCCTACATACTGTACCTTTAACAAGTTTTATGTAAAACAAGGAACTTTTAAATTACATTAACTCTGTGTCTTTTTGGTGATTGTTGTGTTTCATAAAAGTGCTACCTAAAGAACAGAATACTACTGCCATTATTACTGCTACTATTATGGTACTGGTAACAGAAGTAGTAGATTTAGTACTAACAAACTCTCCCTGGTTATAGCTTCTGCTACTAAACTAGTACTAATATACTTTAGTACTACTAAAGTATATTACATTTTGGGTATAATTAGTTAGTTATGTATAGTATAACTAAATAGAATAAAAAATAATACATTGCATTATTAGAATTATCATTAAAACAACACCAATAATAATACATGCGATTATTATTATTATTATTATTATTATTATTATGTATTTATTATTATTATTTTTTTTTTTTACAGGCGTTGTTATTGTAGGCAGTGGGAGTGTGTGGGCAACCGCTGAGTGGAGGCTTGTTCCTTTAAGGGTGGTGTCAGCAGCAGCAGCAGGAGGAGGAGGAGGAGGAGGAGGAGTGTGACTGTCTCCGCTCACTTCTCCACAGCGAGGGGACTCCGAGAATAAACAATTCCCAGAGACTACACGCTACACGGCTCGGCTCGCTCAGTCGCAGCCCCACGAAAAAAAAAAACTGAGGCTTTTTTTTTTTTTTTGGACTAAAAATTTTGATTTTTAAAGGCTGCCTCGCCATCTTTGTTCCCTGCCTAAAGTGTCAGAGACGGACGCGATCGTTTTCATTGGATTTGCCTGCTCCTGTCGAATAATAACGATGCGCCTCTCCGGCTGACTGTGGGGTGGACGACGCAGGTAGGGGCTCGACGTGCTAACACACAAACGCACCGTCACATATCTGGAGAATTATTATTAGCGCTCGGGGGAGAAAAAACAGCCGCGGAGGGGGACGCGGTGTCGAGGCTTCCAGTAGGTTCTAGCGCGGTGGGTCGAGCCGAGGCTGCTCGACACGGAGAGAGGGCGCTGAAAAACGCTGCAGAAAGGAGCTGGCGGCGCGCGCTGCTCGAGGCTGCTGTTTCAGCCCTCCGTAGCCCGCCTGTGACAGCCGCTCTGTCTATTTCCTGGCCGCCCTATGGGCACTGAAGCGGGCCTACAGCAGAGGCATTTATCGATGTAGAAACCTGATGAAATAATGTCTCGTAGACGGATCGGCCGCAGCTGAAGCGTCCGGCTCCTGTTCTAGGTCCGTTGCAGGCTGCTGTCACACTGACTGACTGACTGAATAATGTCAGCTCATCCACGAACAACACACAGGGAAGGGCCTCGCCGTCAGACGGACCCCCAGTACAGTTAATGTCACATTGGGTCAAAACAGGAGGCGGCATTTGGAGTAGTTTTAGCACCACCAATGGGGAAGCCATCCCAGCTGCACTGTTCTCTGTGTGACCAGTGGCAGGTCCCTCTCCCCGGGTTTTAAATGGCCCCCAAGGCCTTGAGACGGACTTCAAGGTAGTTCTATGTTGAGTCATAATGTGGCTTTGTCACCTACATTAGGGTTCTTCATGAGACATCTCCCTGGTTGGCCACACACTTCTTTCACTCTTCATTTTTTTTATTGGGGAGGTTGGAATTGGTTCTAATGTGTGAAAGAGTATTACATTTGCCTTGCATGTATTTATAAGCCCCCGTGGTGTCATTTTCTTTTTTAGTCTTTGCAGTGCCATTCAGAGGAAGTCGGTGACGATGGCACTACCTCTTCCCCCCCAGAGCTTGTACAGTAAATACAGTGTAGAGGAGGGTAGTTAAAGATATTGGTGTTTAATGCACCATAAATAGCCCAGATCTGGATTCATGGCTCAGTTAACGATGGGCATTTTGTTTAGCCTGCACCACATCCTTAAACTGGCAGCTCCCCTCAAATGTTAGGGAGGATATCAGCTCAGCGTGCAGACCAACAAGCAGCTGAAGTAGTCCTTTGCAGCCTGTCATGTCGCTGTGCCATCATGTCAGATGTGTTTTGATAGACTTCAAAAGACTTGTTTTTTTTTCAGTTACTGCCAGTTCTTTTTTCTTTTTTTGAATGGCCTTTTGCGTAGGTGTTCCTTTTCCTGAAATGTCCTATTGCTTCATTGGACTTTGGATCAGCGTGGAGGCAAAAGGTCAGGGGCTGAAGTGTGCTGGAGTTAACAGGAAAGAGGGCAGAGAACTTCAGTTCATGTTCCAAAAGGGCCATTTTACAAAGCCTCCCAGCCACAACCTGCATGGATACATAACATTAAGATTATACAACCCTACCATGTTCAGTTAATAGGCTACC
This sequence comes from Chelidonichthys spinosus, assembly GCA_029853015.1. Taxonomy (NCBI): domain Eukaryota; kingdom Metazoa; phylum Chordata; class Actinopteri; order Perciformes; family Triglidae; genus Chelidonichthys; species Chelidonichthys spinosus. Next base: position 11,096,102 of record CM056835.1, read on the forward strand.
TTGTCACAGTGCCACTTAAGGATGGGACCATATAGGATTAATCGCCAATCTGGGTGAAAGAAAATAATAGAAGAAACATGTATTTTTATTGCGTCACAGAAATCTTTCTTTTTAGTAAACATAATTTTAAGAAAAAACAAGTTGATCGTAGTGAATTTCCTTAATTGGGATAATCGTAAATATGATCACTTAACTTCACGTCACTATGATGGTAGAGAAGTGGAAAATATTGTTCTAAAATATAGATGATACAAAAATATATTTATTTTATTTATTTATTCATCCTTTATTTATGCAAGGAGACCTTAGGATTTCTGATCTCATCTGTGATGCAATACAAATATTTGTGTCTTAACAAAATATGAAGTTTTATCCAGAAACCCAACTATTTTGGCAGGATAATGGTGAAATGAAATGTTCTTGTCGTCCCATGTCTAGTACCACTGCAACTTTGGACCAAGAATCTGAAGTGACGTGGAGGAAAGTCAAACTTTTGTAAAGCCTTCTAAATACTGTCTGTGTCTGGATGTCTGCCTTTTAGCCTTTCTTTTGTCGAGCATTTAAGCTGCTTAATTATTTGACCTGAACTTACACGAGGCGTTCAAGGCAGTTCAGCTTGTCCTCTTTTGCCACAGATAACTAAAACCTGCACATTTATAGCCCGACTCTAAAGTGGCACTGGCACACAAGTGTGTGTTGGACCGGTGTGCTGCAGCGCTGTACAGGATCATGTGTATTGGATGGGGCTTGATTTGACTGGGCCGTCTGCTATTGTCCAGGGAGCTGCTGTTGAGTGATGTGCAGTAGCCTGCAACAGAACCAGAGGACATTCAAATGGCCAAATGCAAATGATGTGGAGGCCGCTGAGCAGTCACAAGACAGGACTCTGCTGCTCCACTCTCATGCTCGCTGCCTGGCTGCCTTTCATGACAGCAAATCTTATCTGCCATCAAAACTCCACTGCTGCCGTATGAATGTGGCATGTTTGTGTAATTGTGCTCATCCAGATGTGTTCTGCACATCTTGTTTTGCACGTTTTATAGGTGATATATTTCATTATAGTGTTAAAAACAACCCATTAAGTAGTTCCCGAGTCACGCTGCTTGTTGTTCCTTTGTGACTTTCCTTTCCCCTTGTTGAAGTGACTGGATGTAATAGTGTATTCGTATACAGGATGATGCCACAGATACAGGAGTACCTGCCCAGACACTTATCTCTACTAACAGCCTCTCTAACCGTGACCACGGTGCCAACTCAAACCCCACTCTTTGTAAATCTGTCTGTCACACAGCAGCGTGAGAAACAGACAGAAATCTGGGTGGATCCTGCTCCATGATTGCTGAGATAAAGTCTGGAAGGAAAAGGAAAATCTTAATGTGCAATCTACCAGAACAAGTGTCATGCATTTACTGCAGGGGTTTTGATTTATTATAGACCTGGGAGCTGCCCAGCACTTGTGTTGTTGGCCACCGAACATTGTTCAAGGGCACTTTGACAGTAGATGTTGAGGAAGAGAGCATTTCTCATCTACTTACTTCCACGCCCGTACTTTGTCAGCCCACTGAGGATTCAAACCAGAGACCCTTTGGCCACAAGCTCATTTCTCTAATTGTCTATAATATCTGTGCGGAGTGCACATTAAGCCAAATCATTTTATTGTTCGTTTATTCAGTAGACACTCTACTAATAACAATACTTGATGCTGCCGGTGTTGTTAGGGAGAGATTTACAGCCCATGGTGTTTTGAGTTAAATATTTTAAATGGACAAGACAAAGATTCAGTGCAACACTAAACTTTGTACATGATCAAGTATTTGAAATGATCGGTTTTCAGTATTTTAATATTAAAGGTGGACTTTAGCCCTCCTTTAATGTCTTGAGTCTTCTGTGTGTGTGTGTCCTCCTCCACACATACACACACAAATATTATACAGACAACAGTATTATACTTACATACCTTGATCCTGTCTTGAAATGGATATGACAACGTCCAGGGGAAATGCCCAGCATTTAGTTAGTGATTGATGTGGCAAATAATGCCAACAAAGTTGAGTAAAAAAACTAAAAAGGGGCTGCAGGATGGGGCTGGCCAAAATGATAATCAAGTTTTTTTTTAATTTTATCAATATCGATGATTACTTATCAGGATTAGGCATCGATTTTAAGGACACTTTTGCATTTAAATCAAAAAGCACCGCTGTCATGTCCATGCTCGGCTCCATTCCTGCTAATTAACTCAACTTTGCATCAAAACAGGACTTGAACTCAGGTTTTCTTCACCTGAGTTCAGGTCAAAACGAGTCATGTACACTACATCACTCTTCTAGACGATGTGAAACTTTAATGTCACCATTATCCTTTAACATTATGAGTCACAGATAAGACACACATCTTCTTTTAGTGAACATTCATTTTGGTGAAAATCAATCAAATGATCCGAAATTAGATTATCGTACGGTCTCCCTGCATGAATAAAAGATAAATCAATTTAAAAAATATATTTTTTGTATGCTGTAATTTATAAATCAGCTTCTTTTTTTTCGACTTCGTCACCATGATAACAGCTAGACAGCTTTTTCAAGTCACTCGTGGCGATATTTACAATTATTCCGATAATGGAAATTCACCCTGATCAACTTAATGTGCGTGTTTTTACCACGATCCACTATAAAATCCTGCATCGTCCCATCCCTATCCTGCAGTCGCAACATTAATAGTAGTAGTAAAGTTTATGGCTGCAGGGTGAATGGCAACTCCCCAAAATTGAAGCCAAAACACCCGGAGGGCCGCGCCTTTTAACCATCAGTATTGCAGGCAAATCCTGATTGTGATTAATATTTTATTCATTGTGCTGCCTTAATGAATATACAACTACCAGTGGAGCTTCTCTTTGCTAATAGTGAGACGTATGAATAGATTTTTGTGCCATTAGAATATCCAAAGAATGAGAGCGCCGCCTCAGAAAACAAGGCGTAAAACGACTGAAGCCATTTCTGAAATTGGAGCGTTCCCACTGTGTGCTGCTCGCACTCTGTGTTACAGCAGCACCGTCTCATTCAGAGATGAGCACTCCGGCTCCTGTTGGTGCTTCTGTCATGAACGGAAGGCAGACAAAGTCAATGGGACTTATTTTGATGACGAGGCAGGAATTGCTAAATGCGTCTTTTCAGCCGTCGCTCCCGGATGCGGAGCTGGGGTGAAAAATTTTAGGGCGAAAGATGGACGCCTCCCGCTGCAAATCCTGAGAGCTTTACTACCCAGAGTTCATCTGTTGAATGACTCCACCTTCCCCCTCCCCTTCTTCACCCTCACCTCCAACTCCCCACCCCTCTGCCTTCACGCTTCACCTTGGCCTTGACGCAATGACAGGCCCCTCAATTATCTCCACCGATTGATCGCTGCTGATTGCAATTGCCGTGAATTATTTAGACTTCGCTGAAGGTGCTCATGAAAGTGGAAGGGGACCAACAGGGAAAGACGTGACGGGTCAAATACATTACCCTGATGAGTCTTCGTAAACAACAGCTGTGGAGGCCGAAGGGTGGAAGAAAAGGGCATCGAGCTACCTTTGCTGCCGTGGTAACGGAGCTAACGGCGATTCTCCACTGCCCCTCCTGTCTGATACATTAAGTAAAGACGGAGGAGACGCAGCGTGGAGCGGCGGACCTCCTGGGTGATGTGACAGGAGCTGACTGTTCTCCTGGTCGGCTGGTGTGGTCACAGCAGAGGATGGAGTGGTACTGCCTCCCTCCCTCCCTCTCATGCACCTGTAGAGGCCCCCGGGCTGTAGAGGTGCGGGAGGAAGGCTTCTCTACCATTGTGCTGAGCTGCTGCCTATGATGCTGCAGTCAGACGGAGGGAAAGGCCAATGTCGCTGGTGTGATGGAGTGGGCGGGCTGCGAAGGGAGTGAGGGCAGATGCTCACATATAGGAGCTGGTGTGAACATGCGATAGAGGGCGTCCTGTTTTCCTACAGAGGAGAAACATGGCAGATACTTGTGTTCTTGGCTTTGGTCACAATTGTTCAAGCCCCAACTGTAGGAGCAATAAGACACGGATTCACCGGAGCTTGCATCATCCCTCGCTCAAACCAAACGGCTTAAGACATGGCTACTGTGCCGCGTGTGCTAAATGCTATTTGTGTATTATTGCATATGTCCCTGGCATGTTCTATGAAGCCTCAGGGTTGAAGGTTAGAACATCGGGTCACAAAGTACAGTGAGGGAGGTTGGCTGTTATTCAACCGGCTCTTATTTTAACCAGGTTATGTGGCAGGAGTGCAGAGGAGAAGCCGGGGCTAAGTGAAAATGCCACTCATTCCTGAAGAGTCCCTGGCCTCGTCAAGGTTAGTGGCTTGTCTTTGTAAGTTGAGGGATTGATGCATGAGCCTGTCTGGCGCTGAATTCAAAGTCCAAAGCTGTCACAGGCAGCAGCCCCCTCCCTCCCCCCCCTCTCCCTCCCTCCCTCCCTCCTCTTTGCAGGCTATCACAGGGCCCCGTCCTTCCCAACTTCTTAGCAGCCTGTCCTTTTGGGAACCTTGAACAGCCCAGGCAAGGACACAGCGTCTGGTGCAGTAAGCCTTTGCAGAGGGGGAGGCTTTACGTAACATTCTGCTTTAAACATGGGTGTATGACTTCCCTGACACGGAGCAGTGCGGTGCAGAGCCGCACAGCTCACAGCACATGTCCCCCCGGCCCTCCCGGGCAAGGAGGGGGCGCCGAGATCCCTGCAACTTAATTATATCTTTCTCTTTTAAAAGCTTTCCTTTGAAATTAAATTTTCCCAGGCAATTAACTAAAGAGGAGTTTTCAGAATTTATGAATGAATGATGGATATATTGCACAGGATGACAGGGGAAGGGGGAGGGAGAGAGGGTGCGGGGGATGCATATGTGGTATACGCTGCGAGGTTGTGGATTTATTTCCATCGCTAAATGGGGAAATTCGTCATTAAACTTTGTACCCGAGTGCTGCTCTCTCATTCCACCAGCGTAGCAACAATTCAGAGACAATATTTGGATTATTTTCATACTTGCGCATTTGCTTGACTTTGCAGGATGGGTAATGCACAAGCCAGGGTTTCCCCACTTCCTCATTCATTCACACCCACGCCTGGGAGGAGTTGGGGTATAACTTGCTGAATGATGTTACGTGCGGTACACCCCAAAATCTTTTTGGCTAAAACTGTAATTGTGTAACTTTTTGGCTTCTAGTGATGAGCTGAATTGTTGCTGGGCAACAAGGGACCTGTGCGGATGGCCGTGGAGAGTCAGAGCTATGCGAGTTCAGATACATCTGCAGCACATTACCCAGGTTTCCAGTAGAGGAATGCCACTGAAACCTCCTTGAAATACCTTTTTTTTTGTGCTCTTCCACGCTAGCTGGATCGTTGTTGGTCAAAGTGAGTCTGTCTCCGGAGGTGCATAATGACTGGCCTTGTAATGGCCTGACGTTGCTGATTTTCAATTTGTCAAAAAATGCATAAATGGCTCATTGCACTTTTAATGAATATCTTTTAACAGAATTTGGTCAAATAATGTCTAATTTAAAAAATAAAATGAATGCACTCCCCCAGCACAGAGCAAAGGGCCGAGGTCTTAAGCATTACCCCAATCCTCCTCTTTCACTGGATTTCTGAAACATGCGCTCCTTTTGCGAACCTCCAATCCAGTACGCCATTCACAACAGCCGGGTAAACAGACGGAAAGACTGCCGCGACTGTAGCTTTCTCATGACCGCGTTAGAAGGCTGCCAGTGGTGTAGAGGCCATTTGAAAGGAGATGGAGCGCTGGCTGATGACTCGAGGCAGCCGCATGACCTATTACTTTGGGAAAATGGACTGGTGACCAGGAGATTGCTGGCTCATACCCTGCTCACCCTCTGCCCTTGAGCAAAGGCAATTAACCTGGATTCCTCCAGTAAATATCCAGCTGCAGGAACGGAAAGAGATGTGCACGAGTGATAATCGCCTAAGTGACTTTGAATGAAAGTGTCCACTAAGCAGGAAGATTAATACAGCTAATAGAATCATAGCTTGTGTTTTCAAGTTATCAAGGACTGCTGAACATGTAGAGGAGTGCGTAGCCGCCCCTCCTCCGACTCGTCTCTCTTTGTTCACTCTTCCACACACAGACTTCTCTCTCTCTTCCTGTGGCGTTAGAGCTCCAGCGTGACCTTGACCTGATTGCTGAGGAGGCTTTTTGAGTAACTCTCCAGAAGGAGATCCAATCATGTGACACCCTTCACCCAGCCTCAACCCCCCCCCCCCCCCCCCCCCACCACCCTCTCTTCTGACCTTGTATGTCTGCGAGGTGGAGGGGTGGGCTGGAGACGCTCGCCACCGGGCGTGCATGCAGCTGCAGGGGCTGTCATTCAACTGGGTATATCACCCCCCCCCCAAGGTCAAACTTGGGTCAAGGTCATGTCAGGAAGAGCAGCCTGGCTCCCAACGATCCCTCCTTTGGTCTGAATTTCACAATGTGTCGGCTACAAGTTTCCTGCCCTGTAAAACCGAGCAGGTTTTAGTCATCCTCTCAATTCTCCATCACTGATACCAGCATATGTCAGCGAGAGGTCGTTTCATGTCCACAGTGATTCATGTCCAGAGTGAGCTGGCTGCTGGGATTTGTGTTATTGCTGTTGCCTTCGCTCACTCCCTGCAGCTGCCCCGCTGTTTTAAACCTCGCTGGCTGCAGAGTAGCTACTGTCTCTGCTTCAGAGTATTTTTATGCTCGGACGTTAACGTTTCTGCCCCTGGGTGTGTTTACCATGCGGATCCCGGCCCACTTTGTTCAAACATGCTGTAGTGCACGCTAGTCGCTCTACATAAGAATCAATCCCCTTCTCAGAATCTCGTACGCCGCTTTGTCTTTACACTCTAGTTGTAGAGTTGGACAGTCGGAGGGAGGCGCCGTTTCCCTCAGGTCCTGTTTAGGCAGTTTGCAGCCGATGTTGATGCCATATCTCCATGTAGTCTGTGTTATGGACTCCATGTATCTCAGTGTGAGAAAAAAGTTCTGGTGCGCTTAATTTGTTTCAATTGAATTCAGTTTTCTGTATAAGAAGTAGTAAGAAAATGTCCAAAAACTGTTGGAGCTCATATGGCAATATTCTTTTTCTTTCTTTTTTCTGCAAAATATATTGAGATATGAAAAGTGTTGATGGTGAAGTGCCACATCATGCAGCCTTTATTACAATTCAAAATACTGTCCGTGAACTTCACATTTCCTAACTTTATATTTTGGGGTTAGTGTTTTTGGACACTTGGACATCAGACAAGTTCATGTCTTTGTTGTAGCGGCTGTTTGCAGTCAGACGGCAAAAGTCACAGCATTGTGAATGTTCGCATTTTAAACTGAAATGGAAACTCAAGAAGACACAACGTGCTGCACCATAACAATGAGATTCAATTAAATAGAATTTAGCAAAATAAAAGGGCATTTTGTCAGCTGATGAAAAAATGATTCACCAAGTCATCAGTGCAACTTCTGTAAGCTTGAGATAAATATAACAAAGTTAATGTGTTGATTTCTTAAGCGACACCCTGATGTGAATGTAATACAGTGTTTGACTAGAAAGGCTGAGCTCAGGGTCTTGGGCAACTGCATGAAGGAGCAAAGACTAATTTTCAGTCTTGTTTTCCCAGAAATGGCCTCTTTCTTTACTCTCTGTGGAGCCAAATGTCAGTGATTCTCAAATGCTGCGCTTCTTATCTCACTGGCGTTATTAGAAAACAGGCCGGGACATACCATCGTCTTCAGCTTTAATAAAAGTCACCGATCCCGACCAAGTATGAGTAAAGAATTATACAAGGCTGCTGCCTTTACTTGAAGAAGGGGACATCCTTTACTTTCATGTCGTCATGCAGCATCTTGTGCTAAACATTAATTTCCCTCTCACCAATCAAATGACATAGCAACCATGATAGTGAGCTAAACAGCTTCTTCATTTACAATTATCCCAATAATAATAAGTAATTTGCTTCACGTCATCCTTTATATGCTTTGTCACATTTTGCTTTTATCGATACTTCAACTCTTCCAGCACAGCCAAGGGAAAACGTTTTGCAATATTTCAAGATGGGACCATGTTTTTGTGCATTGCTCCGTTCAACTTTCCCTCACCCTGACCAGCTTAGCTTGATTGTCCTGACATTTTCCATTTACCTTTTGTACAAATATCTATTTTAAATTGAAAAAATAGTGGATTGAACATTATGTGAAGAGTTTTCTCATTCGACAACTAAAACAAAGGTGATCCCCTGCCAGGATTTTACATTTTAAATCAGACAGATGTTTGCTGTCTGGATACACCTTTATCTCTCACACACACACATACACAAGCAAACACAGCCCTGTTCAGCCTCAGTCATTTTAATTTGAGCCTTGTTTGAAGTGTAAGAGGTTATGGGAGCTACAACAGTTGCAACACTTTGAATGGAATATCTGAGTGAAACTGTTGTAAAGCTACTGTAAGCTATTTAAATAAGAGTTGGATTTGAGTTCTATCTGGTAAACGGCTACACGGTGTAAAATGAGGGCTTTTATTGTGAAAAGATAGAAGTGGCTCTGGTCTGCGCTGTTTTTGTCACGGTTGAAAGGAGTGATAATGTTTGCTGTCTCGGTTTGGATGCATAGCCTCCGTGGAATTTGTGTATGCTTTGAATATGTCCGTTCCGCCCAACGTGATTGGTTGATGCCTTTATTGGCGGTGTGAAAGCCCATGACAAAAACAACAGTTTGAAAAATATATTGATGTGTGTGAATTAATCAGACATGAAAAACACCCCCAGGTGTAAGCTTGTATAACGTGTGAGAACACACACACACACACACACACACACACCTAAGGTGAGCACAGGGGAGCTGTGTGCTTGTGTAACTGTGTTTACACGGCTGGGGCTGGTGCTGGCACAAGAGCCAGACGAATGTGCTTTATCCAGGGCCTCTTTCTCTCTAAGCCACCTTCCCTTCCATTCAGCCTTGACCTTGGTGCTTAGGAAGAGGCAGGGCTTGACCTACATCCACCCCCTTAACTGGAACTAGAACCTCCACCAGCCCCCTGTCGCATAAAGAGACCTGACACCCTACTCTGCTTTCTCCAACCGCCATTTTCTCTCTGCAGGTCATATAAATACTTGCTGCACTTTTACACGTAAGAAGTCGGATCCTGCACAGCTCCAGCGTTTTTTTTCTGCTGCTTGTCTGGCGGCAGAGAAAAGTGGAGCAGCAGGCTTCATGACTCGTCTCTGAGGCACCAACATGTCTATGTGCACTAGGTCACCATTAGCACGCAGGGGCTTAGCACCAGGCTGGTGAGAGTTTAGCAGTGGGTCAACCCTCCTCTGGTTTTTAAAGTGGAGTGTCACACTGTGTGTGTGCTCATTTGCATCAGCACACACACAGTGACACAAACGCATGTATCGGCTAGCATCTGGTGGGACTGATGTTCTTCTACAGACAAACTGTGAGACACTGTGGTGCTAACATAAGGCTAACATAATGCTCACAGAGCTAGTGTCATACTGTGGTTTCATAATAATAATAATAATAATAATAATAATAATAATAATACAACAAGTATGGGGAAATATTAAAAACAATTAAAGTGACAATAAATAATCAATTAATACAAAATCTATTTTATGAATAGAGGTTGATTGTCTGATAAGTTTTTGTTCCAAACGGCACCAGAAATCCGCCTCACCGAATTAATTTTAGGTGCGCTGAGCAAGCCGGCGCTAGATGACTAAGTACAAGCTCAGTGAGGTGTGAAGGCGCTAAAACCATTTCAAACCTTTAAACAAGTAGAATCATTTGAAAATCAATCTTCAATGTTACAGCGTTTTACAACGTTATATATTCTCTTTTTCTGTTGTTTTTGTTCAAATTCTTGCCGCTGCATTTTAGACAAGCTGCAGCCAATCAATGTTTTTTAGTCCAGCATAGAGTGCATTACAGTCAACATGGGTCAAGGCATGGGTCAACTTTTTGGCATCTTCCAGAGAGGTACGGTCTGAAACTGAAACAATGTTTCTTCAATGATAAAAGGCGATCTTTGTAACGTGTGATTATGTGATTTTAGATTCAGCTCAGAGCCAACACATCACCCAGATTGTTTACTTCAGGCTTATTGTGTACGGCCAGACTCGTGTGACGAATAGCTTCCTCAAACAAGAGGCAGCACACTGTAGCAGAAGTTATTCACTTCAGAAAGTTTCTTTTTCCTTTTCTTTTTTACAGCTAAAATGTGATAATTAAATGTCACTCACTCCTACAAATATAGCTCCTGAACAGAGGCTAAACAATGGTTGCTAAGCGACACCGAGGCACCGGTGAGTGATGAGTGATGACTTCTGGCTGGCGCATTAATATTTAAATTAGCAGTGAAAGGTGCGCGTTGATTATGTGCCTTCAAACGGAGATACAAAGGGCGTCGCGGAGTTTCATTCATCTATAAAGCGACGATACTGAGCTGTTGTCAGAGGAACGTGCCTGTCGAGGAGATCCGCGGTTAATGCATCGCAGGATTACGGAAGAGACGCATGAGTGAGCTCGGCTTAATGAGGGAAGGGTTTGCATGAGAGCGCCGTGCGTGATGCGAGATATATATCAGGAGCTGGACGGAGGCACCGGACGAGCCCCGTGTCATGCTACCAGGCATTACAACCGTAATACCCACCCCTCCGTGCAGAGAGGCCCATCTTCTTCTTCTGGCAGGATGATATGTCATACCTTCACAGGTGTTAAATGACTGCAAAGTCAGTGTGTACATCTGTGTTTAAATAAGGCAGATGATCCCGTTTATCATTCTGAGTAAGATATGAGATAATGGCCACCTGGAAAAGGAGAAATGAGGAGGAGCAGTGCACTGATGAGGTCTGGAGACGGCGTTTAACCTCGGGAGCGGTTGTTGAGTGTTTTTGCCAAACATACGTTCCGACACCCGTATTCCGAAGGCCACATGAAGGCATCGCAAGTGCACAGAGAAGTATGTCTTTTATAACTCCCTTTGTCTCCCCCTCGCTCTCTCCCTTTCGCTGTCTCCCTCGATCATGCTCTGCAGAACTCCTTGCACGATGTTAGGGAGGAGGGAGAGAGAGAAAGGGAGAAAAAAAAAAAAAGAAGAAAACTGGGTCAGGGCGACCTATTTTTTTTTCCCACAGTTCACGAAGGCAGAGGGTGGCGGTGTTATCGTCAGTTAGAGAGGAGCAGGGCCTGATGGGGAGGCAGGGCCTTGTCGCGAGACGCAGCCACTCAGAACTGGGTCAGCAGCAGAGGCTACGTCTTGTAAACGGCTTGTCATACTGAGGAGAAAAGCTGCAAATGAACCATAGATTATACGCCCCAAGCTGAGCTCTGAGGTCTCTCCTCACTCCCCAAGCTGCACTCTTTTATATAAAAATATAATATAAAAAAAAAACCCCACACGCACATATGAGCTTTACAGTAACACAGGAGTCTCTGAAGCAGCACCACCTCCTATACGTCCCCCTCTCTCCCTCTCAGTCTCCAATAATAGCGTTTGATTACTGCAGTCAGACCTGACAAGCTCACAGCCCCATCTATTCACATTTCTCTTCCTCTTGACACGCGGGTTGCTGTTGTCTAAATATAGGCCGCTTTCTCCCAGATTTGCACGACTTTATTCAGGTCAGGTTATTTACTGTACCGAGTTCAACTGTGGTTTAGAAATGAGCAATACAGATGCTTATTCAGCCGCATTGACCTCTTTGCATATGATCTGTGCCAATGCCAGACATGTGAATAGATAATTTCCCTACATGAGCCCTCATGAGACATAATGTATTTTTTTTTTCTGAGCAAAAAAAAAGAAGTTTTTATTTGATTTATTCTGGGGAACTTTTCAAAGGATTCCCAGCATCACTGCAGAGCTGTGAAACCACACCGATCCATTTATCTCAAACTAGGCAGAAACCTCTGGTCCTTAAAAGTGAAGTCAACGCTGAAGTGCTTTAAACTTGCAGTCTCTCTACTGGCCATCAGGGGGCGACTCCTCCAGAAACCCAGAGATATCGATAGTGAGTTTAAACACTTACCTGGTTCGAGTCCCGTTCCTCGTGACGTCCCTTGTGGTTGGTAAATCGTGCTCGTGGTGATGCCCTGAAGCCGCAGGGGGGCCATTAAGCACATCTTTTTGATATAGATTTATAATGGGCGTGTGCCATCGCTCGTTGTTTCATATCCTCTGTGTCTTCTTGCTGCGTCGCAGACAGACAAAGCGGGATGAACACTGCTTTTGATCTCCCCCTCACAAATAATTGCTGTGGCTGTTGTTCTGAGCTTATAGAGAAAAAAAGCCCTTAAGAACTGAGAATCGGGGCTTATTCATGCATTGGGGTCTGCTTATGGTGCTATGTAATTTTCAGGCAGTAGAGCTCACTCATATTTCACTATGTGGAACAAATCTGCCTGTAATGAATCTCCCAGGACACTGTGGTGCCTCCACAGCATAGTCTGCTTTTTGGCTCTTCAGCAGGGGGGGGGGTTCTTTTTAGTATTTCAACACCCCCATCTCCTTAATATGAAGAGTAGATTGTACAGTTTGTTTCTTTAATCGTGTTGGTTTCGTTCCGTGCAGAAACAGCCTTATTAGCCAAGGTGTCACACTAACAAACATAACATAATATCCCGAGGTGGGGCTAAACATGGCGGGGGATTGGATTAGCAGCAAGACTCCGGTTAGTGCACACAACCGGCTCTTCTCAGTGCCACTGCCGGGCAGCAGACCTGTCTAATGTTATTCTTAGCCCCAGAACTTCATGTGTCCGTGCAAAAGCCCCTTAACGCTAATTGAGGAGACTGCTCATGGCTCATGTCGCTCAACAACAGCCACTGAGGGGGTGTTCGCCGTCATTCCCTGTGTGTGTGTGTGTGTGTGTGTGTGTGTGTGTGTGTGTGTGTGTGTGTGTGTGTGTGTGTGTGTGTGTGTGTGTGTGTGTGTGTGTGTGTGTGTGTGTGTGTGTGTGTGTGTGTGTGTGAGAAGGTGAGACACGCTGGGCAGTGAACCAGTCAGAACCAGTACTTGGCCACTCCCGCCAGTGTTGTGTTGTTGTTGGTTTTTTTTGGTAACAGGGAGCCACCACACTGCCTTTAGCAGATGGTTTCCAGCAGGCCTGCATGTGACATGTGATAACATTACAGTTTCGAAAGGTCAGGCATGAAGAGAACCAGGAGGAGGGCTAGGCCGGTCTCAGAGAACCCAAAGCCTCCAGTCCAGTCCTCTGCACGCATGCTGTTCAAAAGAAAAGGCCTTTCATTAAAACACCCAGTATTGAACACACATTGCTCCCAACAGAGCAATGCAAATATTTACTGTATTACTTGAACCTCGGTGGCCCCAGTTGCAAGGAGGGTGCCGCAGTGTTTACATGCTGATAAAACCACGTCTTTGTGCTTTTACAGTAGACTGCGCTCGGCTCTAATATGAGAGCTTGAGAGTTTGACAGCGCAGGGCCAGACTTTGGACTGAGGACCGCGGTGTTTACTTTGGGAAATCAGAGGTCTTCATTTGCAACCAGCGGGTCAACATCAACCTGTCAAAACACTGGCTCTGAGGCACCGCCCCTCTCCGAGGCGGAGAACAGTGATTGGCCGGTAAGCCGACGCTCATCCTTGGAACAGAGGCCAGGATGTTTGTTTTTGAAGCTACAGGTCACTGTGTGCCATCAGAGCAGAGCCGGGAGCAAAAACAGTGTGGAGTTTCCTGGTACGTAAACAACACCTCTGTGAGTGGATGGACGTCTCATCACACAGGTGTACAACCCACCCCCCCACCCCATCCCCTTTCCTGAAACGGCACAGGGCTTGTGCATGAAGGGGGAGGAGGTGGCGGTTTAAAAATAAATCTGTGCAGGCCGGTCAGACATTTTGAAATTCTGTTTCTATCTCAGTCTGACAGAGAGGTTAAAGATACAGCATTCTGATAAATCTCTTCCCACCAGGGGGAACAGATAAGGAGTGGCGTAGATTGAATAAAAGAGCTGAGGAGAATGATGGGGGGGGGGGGGGGGGTAGGAGGAGTGCTGAGATGTCTATCAGGGCGCGTGAAGGTTTTTTTTTTTTTTTTTTTTTTTTGTGTCTTGCAGATCCAGTTCAAGGGCGCCCGCAGGCGAGGCAGCTCTCGCTCTTGCCGTGCCAACGCTGCTGCTCAAGGTCATATGAGCCAGCCCTGTGACATTAAAGAGGAACAGGAAAGGGGAACGGGGAGGGGGGGGCATCAGACACGCACACACACACACACACACAAACACACACACACACACACACACACACACACACAGAATTAAGTTGTAAGGGAATAAGTAGCCTTTAACTCCTTGAATCTTGCCTGTGACTTTTTGCACCGGTGTCTGGGTCTACGGTGGATTTTGTGAGGGCAAGAGCTTTTTAAGGGCAGTAATGAGAGTGTCTTATTCTCTCTGCACAGAGCCAAGAGATGCTTGGCTAACTGCTTTGTAGTTGCCAGCCACGCATACAGGCGGCATTTGTGTGTGTGTGTGTGTGTGTGTGTGTGTGTGTGTGTGTGTGTGTGTGTGTGTGTGTGTGTGTGTGTGTGTGTGTGTGTGTGTGTGTGTGTGTGTGTGTGTGTGTGTGTGTGTGTGTGTGTGTGTGTGTGTGTGTGTGTGTGTGTGTGTGTGTGTGAGAGAGTCGCAGTGATAAACCTCAGGGGAGGGAGGTAGAGAAGAGAAAAAAGTTATTTAAAGGGACAGCGACCCAGTGGCTTCCAAATGTTCTTCAGCTAAGGGTTTGTTTTTAGCTTTAGTGAATCCAAACCCTTTCTGACCAATCACTCCCACGCAGTGCTGGACAGGCGTGCACCAGCACTGATTAGCAGCCGCTGCTAAATGGCTGCGATGCGAACACAAATATTTTTGGAGCAATTACTGGTCATTTTAATTATGTCGAGCCCCACAAAACAATGTTTTCCTGCACACCCAGTGGGTTCCTGAAGTGCTCATTTCAACATTACTGTTGCTCACGTTTCAGAAACGTTGGGGAGAATTCAGACTGGTGACTTTTAAACAGACTGTATTATCAGGAAAGCAGTAATAGCAAAATGAATGATGGCTGAATTCCATTTAGCTGCTTCAGTTTCAGCATCACTGCCACGGCTTGAATAACAGCACTCATATTTTATTAGTAATGTTATTCTACTGTTACAAGTCATGTGAAGATGTGTGGAATATAGGAATTATTATACCGTCAAGTTTCTTTTATCATCTCTGCAGGCTGTTGGTCCTGACAAGAATCTCTTCAGATTTGGCACAAATGTCCACTCACACTCAAGGCTGACATTTCAGCGGTCAAAGGTCACTGTGACCTCACGAAACATGTTTTTGGCCACAACTCAAGAATTCATATTCTAATTATGACACTTTCACACAAATGTCTAATTAACTGCAGCATATTTGTGATTCTTACTGAAATGTATCAGGAACAGATAAATAATCATTACTGTTAAAGCTAGTTGTCCAAAAGGTTTCTCATCTATTTTCCCTTCACAGATATTCCAAAGTCAGCATGTACGTTAATAACCAATAGCTATTATTATACATTCATTTAATGGCAGACATGTTTTCATCAAAAGTCGTGCAGGTGTGCTTAGAGAATAGAGTGTAGATGTGCTGGTCCACTTTTTGTTTACATTGTAGTCATGTGTCAGTCAATCGGGTATCGGCTTGCAGTGCCCATTACATTGTGATTGCATAGTGAGAACAATGTCGTGTCCGACAACAGCATACATATCAGGGTTGCACATGAGGCATCAATGTGGTGCAGTGAGAGACCAAATAATAAAAATAATAATGGAGGGTTCACCATGAAACTCCCCCAGTAAATTAAATAAGTCAATTATTTTTGTATGACAAGTTTTCTGAAATGTTATTTTTGAATTGGACACTACTACTACTAAACTACTAAGATGACTTTAACACTTACCTGTAAAGTTGACCTTGAATTATGAAACTTACTTTGTTAGCAGCTTCACACCAGAATCCAGATGGATCCAGATCCAGTAAGGCTGCTTGTGTTCGTCCGATCAACCCGTCGCTCCTCCTCAGTCCAAATATGGTCACTTCCTTCACTGGTTGTAAAAATTCATGATGATACGACGACCTAAATGTCGAACTTGAGGCTTCAAAACCGTAGACCACAAACCAATGGATGACGTCATGATGAGTACATCTACTTCTTCTATACAGTCTATGGTTTCAATATGCAAATGAGGCATTATCTAATTGACTAACTTTAGATGAACTGAGGAGACCCAAATAGACGTAGAAGAACATTATCGACATGTAATAGAAGCAAAGTAAAACATATGATCACTACCAGGTTCAGTCCAGGCTCTCCGCTATGTAGCTGACCTCTGACCTCCCTGTGTGGGGGGGGAAGTGAAGAGGATTTCCCTCAGTAAACTATCACATTATTGATAGACTCCACTTATTATTGTATACAGCCTTGAGAGTGTATTGAGTGTTCAGCGATTTCATCCACAGTCAAAATAAAAAATAAAAAAAATAAAATAAAATAAAAAACTCCTTTCACACCAACATACAACGGTTTGAAAAAAGAAGTACATAGTGAAAGTAATGGCGATGATTTTTGGACAAAGATAAGGTGGCTGTGCTTTCTGGAACAGAACTAATAGCTCTACTATCATCTAAATTCCCTCGTAGATGTAAAAGTACAGGCAGACATTGTATGAGTCCACAAAGTCAGTCTCCCCGGCCGCTAATGGAGCCGCTTCAGGCTATGCATCAATATGACATCACAGATTACAATCTTTAGACTTTGGGAGCACTTTAGGTACTTTCGGTGCTGGAAGAGCCGAACGAGAACTGGCCGACAAAACACTGAGTCATTATTCTAACAATCACAGAGGTGGGTGGAGTCGCACAGTGATACGGCCCAACAGAAATGACTCAAGTATTCCCATAGGGCTTTGTGGTGTCTGTGGCGCTTGATAGAGATTTTACAGAGACCTTAATGTCTCTTGTCTCATACAGTATCACAGCGGCCCTTTCCCATTACATTATTACATTGTACGTATAGGATTGGTTTGCACTATTTCTTTTTGTTGTCAAGGTCACATTTCTTTGCAGAATACATATCATTTTTATTGATGCTGAAAGTCAATGTGTGGTATGTTGTAAAAGGAGTACCAGAGGAGTTATAGTCGAATAAAAGTAGGCTAATGTCAGGTGTTTGCTTTTTATTTCTTGTCAGTAAAGATATCAGCTCTTTTTTTTTCCTATACATGTATGAGCATTTCTTTTTACTGATGTCAGCGGTGCCTTTAAACCCTAGAGTCTATATAAGAAGTGGACATAGTCATCGTCACCCACTGGTTTGTGGACTATGGATTTGAACGCGAGTGGAAGTGACCATATTATCCTCCCGTTGCTCCTCCATGGTCCAAATATGGTCACTTCCTTTCACTGGTTGCAAAATTCCAAGATGGCGATAGCCAAAATCCAAGATGGGGGCTGACTATGATAAATGGTGTCATTTCTGCAGGTGTGTTTTGGGGGTTCAGAAAGCTGATCCATCCTTGAACCCCCTGCACCAAGCCAGCAGGTCTGTATGGGACCACTAGCTGAAGCAGGGAGACCAAACAGGGCCTGACTGTGATTAGCAACGGTAATGCAATTACTGAATCTCACACTGGAATCATTTCCACTACTCGTAATAGAACACACATGTTACACTGCTGTTGCTGTGTCACCATCCAGCGGGGGTTTAGCTTAGACAGGATACAGGTTGAGACTGCGTGTTGGTTACAGTCACTTGATGAATGATGAATTGATGTTCAGATTGCAGCAGAGAAAGTCCCCTTCTGTGGAGTGTGGGTTAGGGGATTTCACAGTTTCCCCTCTGCATGCTGCAGTGGTCCTCCCATCTATATCACACATGTGCATGTTGACTGTCCAGCAGCCGGGCGGAGCTCCACGCATCCAGCCACTTTGACATCTAGTCTAAGTCTCTATGAACTGTACTTTCTACTCAGACAGGATTTACCAGATAAGTGTCCCTCACACTTGTGATGCAATCCTTTAGAACACTAACCACTCAAAGCTGGATTTGAAGCTCCACTGAACCCTGATGAATGTTGGCATTTAAAGTGGAACTTAAAAGAGTGAGGAAAGAGGTTTTTTTTATTTTTTATTTTATATTCACCGGCTAAAACTGAAACACCCCCCCGGGGGCATTCGATCACACCTGCTCATCACCCAGCTGGCATAGCACCATTTTGACTCTTTCCTTTGATTAAATGAAGAAGCATTTAGACCAAACAATCAATAGGTACAGGCTTGAGTCCGGAATGGCTCCAGCATAAATCTCCCCAGTGCCTGGCGTGGAGTCGTCTTTGTATCATTTTTGCTGATTAGTTTTCCCATTACTCAAAAACAGATGTGTTAGCTGGTGATGAATGATCCAATTATGGGATATTTGTCACCCATTTGATATGTGCTGCTCGTCTGGTACTGTAAAGATTTCCAGTGTGGCACTGCCTTTCCAAGTCCACAGTCCAGTCTGGCTGGGTACGCGTTGACCCGGCCTTTGGATTTGTTTAACTGGCCGTCGGGCAGAGCTTGACCCTGTGGTGTTTTTCTGTCCCAGTGGCAACCCATCCAACCTCTCCATGATCAGCTCATCCATCAGCTGTTGTTACAGATAAGACAAGTACTCTATTGAATACTCAGCAATTGTCCCAGATAAGAGACGCTGTCCTCTCATTTAATGTTGGTTAACTACTGTATCCTCTGACGTCGACACACCCTGCTCCCCTCCTTTCAGCCTGACATGCTTCAGATAGCAGTCATATACGTCTAAACTGTAGTTGACCCCCCAACTGCTCCTCACACACACACACACACACACACACACACACACACACCATAACAATACACAGACACTCACAGCTGAAAGGATTCATGTACACCCCTCCTCTCTGTCTGTGGACAGTAGGCTGATTCTGCAGCCTCCCTCCCTCTCTTCCTCTCTCCTGCTCTGGTGCTGAGCTGTGTGAGCGCATGTGTGTGTGTGTGTGTGTGTGTGTGACAGCTGCCTAATTGGGCATTCTCCCCTCGTCGGAGCGCCTGCCTCTCCCCTCTCTCCTCCAGCCTGGGCCGGGGCTGCTGACGAATGGCAGCGGATTACAGATGAGGACACGGTGACCTGCCTGACCTTGCTGCACAGCCGCGGGGAAGGGAGAGGGGAGGAGGGGGAGACAGAGACAGAGAGAGCGCTAGGGGTGGGGCGGACGGGGTGCTGGGACTGCAGAGGGGCAGAATGGCGGGGGTGGGTGGGTGGGCATCAGGTCGGCGGTGGATGAGGTCGCTGGAAGGTGGGCGAAATATTGTGGGGGGGTTGCCAGGTGGCCGGGCAGGCAGGCGGGTGATCAGGCGAATGACAAGAGTGTCACATGACGGTACAGCCCTCCCTCCTCTCGTCCCCCCATGTCAGTATGTCAAGGGCATGAGCCCCCACTGCCACCCGCCACTGCGGCATTGCCCCCCCCCCCCCCCACACACTTATTTATATATTTATTTCCACTCCTTTTCCCCCCAACTTTTAATGTGTTTTTATGTGTCTCTATCAGGATGAGCAGCTCCGATATGACCGCTGGCTTTCCTCCACACGCCCCCCGGGCCGCGATGTGCTCGGTCAAAAGTAGGCGGCCGATCCTTGAGTGTGGTGAATTTTAATTTCCGTACGCACTGTAGATATTTCCATGCACCCCCGACCCAGCCCCTCCCCATCGCCCCCCACCTTCCTGCTGTGTGTGAGACTGCCAAGGTGAGGTTGTGTCCTCTTGTTAAGAGCGATTAATGGCACTCGTTATGTACATAATGAAATATCCCTGCTGATGCATAGGGTGGCGTTGTCTCTCTCTCCCCCCCGTCACACACACGATCCTGCTGTCTTTGTGTGTGTGTGTGCAGTGCAACATTGAGGACGCTTTGTTTCAGCCTCCAGGCAACTCCGGTAGGTGTTTGATATGGTGTAGAGACCCCCCCCCTTGTAAGCCATCGCTCCAAATGAAAAACGAATGAGAATTAAGGCCCTGTCAATTCACTGTCGGGTTGGTACCCTTTTTTTCCACTTTAGATGCACACAACACTGCGGCTTCCTGCGTGACGTGTGTTCTGAGAGATAGAGATGGGTGGCTCAGTCCCATTTTGACTGGCAGAGTAAATTTAGATCTAATCTTCTTGTGTGTGTTCTTTTATAGCCTGAGAATGTTCACCTAACATCAGCTTTTAAGTTGACCTTGTTGTGCCGTTTGCTTGTCGGAGCCTCGTGTGTGTACGTGCGCTTCTAGGACAAGACACTGCTGGCTTCCCTCTAGGATTTTTTTATTTTATTTTGACCTCGTGTGTGTGTGTGTGTGTGTGTGTTTGCTTGTGCGTGCATGTGTGCGCGCTAACACCATTCAGTGCCTGAGTCAAGCTGTGCAAGCTCTTTTAATCCCACGCCCCGGTGCACGTAGGCTTGATTAGTGGCAGCAGTTATCTGTGCAGAAGACAGCCCGCCCTCTTTTAGCATTTGGTCAGGTCTGGGGCACTGGAGGGTGTGTGTGTGGGGGGGGGGGGGGGGGGTCAAGTCATGAGAAAGGTGAACGAGGAAGGAGAAAGGCAGAAGGGGGCGGTGGCGGAGGGATGGCGAGAACGAGGGAAGAAGGGAGGGCGGAAGCCTGATTAGTATTCTAAAGGAGCGCTCCTGCCAGTAGAGCAAATTGATTACTGCACTTTACCTGTATCAGCCTCCGCAGCTAAGGATGACAAGGTACGGGAGCATGATGTGTGTCTGCGTTCACCTCCCAACCACAGCACAATAGGTGCGTTAGCGTTTGGCTTACTGTGGCTTTTTTTTGTTTGTGAAGTTTTTACTACATTTAGCAGTGGATCCTTCCCTCTGTCCTTTCCACCGCCTTCATTACAGAGGAATAATAGGCCTGTTGCAGTTGGTCGCTGGCCTTGCCCGTCTCTCTCCATCTGATTTAATAGCCAATGGCTGACGGAGGGAACACAGACTCATATCCTGCAAGCCTTGGCCCCGTGCTCATCTACATCTAGGCTGGCAGTTAGTTTCTCTTGGTCACAGTTAAGCATGGGACGATATGAACATTTCATGTTACGATTATCCTGTGATTCACAAAATCCCAGTAATCATCAAAGTATGCTTGCAATATAACACCCCCCATACACAGCAATGCGGCGCTCAGTCCTTGTTTAATTGTTCTCATTCAAAATGTATATGAAAATATCTAGTAAATCCATATTTGTTGGAGTCAAGCCTTGAAAAAACAAAATTTTCCCTCCAAAAATTGGTGATGAATTTTGTTGTCTTTCCTTTGTTTATCAAAGAGTAATTTGTCCATGTTGTTGTGTGACGGTATGAGCAGAATGGCATCGCCATCAGAGGAAATCTATTCATTTTGTCAACAAAACTCAATATTTTATTAATTGGCTAGTTTTTTATCACCATCCAACATTTGCAGAAATTTAAACAGCTACAGAAAATGAAAAAACACGCCGGTGATCTGGTGTAAATAAGATCATAGAGACCGTTGGGCTTCATTTATTAAATTACCGTTTATTTATTCACACAAATCATTCGAACTTGCTCTGAAAAGACTCTGTTATTTTTTAAAAACAGGCTCTTTTTTCTTTTTACACCTGATACTGAACTAGACAGTTCTTGCCAATCCTGATTATATTTACGAATATTCGCCACTTTCTGTGAGTGTTTGTGAAATTCTACATGATTAATTTCTGGTTTATCATTTCCGACAACACACATTAATTTTAAATAAAAGGGTTAAATTCTGGTCTTGCGACTGCGGAGCTCCTGCTGGTTTTCATTCCAGATACTCGCTCAGGGGCTGAAAAGACGTGGGCTGCCAGGTGAAGCCAATTAATTGCAATTAACTTCTGCTTAGATAGAAAACCAGCAGCATTTTGAGTAACGGCAGCCACGATTGAGACCCACTGACTCACATACAATACTTCTGTTCATCTACTTGTCATTGCTGACTGAACCAGATTGTAAAGACGGTCCCATTTTCGGATGCTTCTGAATCCGTACTTTTTTCATGTCTTTCACTGTGAAATTAGAATTCATAGCCAATTACACTGATCGGTTCAGCTTGTCAGTGGCGCGCACTGTGTTGTCAATAGTCAGTGATCTTTTATATTCACGGCTCGTCCCCGGCCTGGCCCGAACCATGAACCCTCCCTCCATTCACTGGCACAACGTGACCATTGAAAGCTGATTAAGCACAGTCTTATCCAGTCCACCTGTTTTTAACAGGATCCAGTTTAATGGTAATAATCACCAGTGATCCAAATGTTTAGGCGACGACTGTTTAACATGCGCCCGCTGCGATTGAAAAAACACACATTAAGTTGATCGTGGTGAGTTTCATTTATCAGGATCGTTGTAAATATCGTCATGAGTTAGTAGAAAAAGCTGTCTAGCTCACTGTCATGGTGAAGTTTAAAGATTTAAAAATCTACAGGATATAAAAAGACATGTTTTTATTTATTAATCCTTTATTTATGCAGGGAGACCTTATGATTTATGATCATCTTAATTAAGATTATGTTATTGTTTTATTCATTAAACAGGATATTCACTAAAAATACATGTCTTTGTGATTTACAAATATTTTTTGGTTTCTGTTGAGTGCGATTTTTAAGCATATTTTGATGATTGTGGGGATTGTAGTTCATATCGTCCCCTCGTTGTGAAGCCGTGGGTCGATTCAGACTGCAGGTAATTATTGGAAAACACTGGATTAGTTGTGGAAAATGAAAGTCCTGAGACGATAGCCTTTCGTCTCAAGCAGCAAACAAGTTGCAACGTGACGTGTTCGACTTTGCCAGCATCACACGTCCCATGGTGTGACTATCGGGCGTGCACACATCGCCATGTGGATGCTGAAACAATTTATGATGCAGCCACAGAGAGGAACGTTCCCTCTGAACCCAACCACATGTGGCCAAAAAATCCATTCAAGCTAATCGACTAATATTGTTTCATTTTCAACATTCTCTGCCCAATTAAAACGGCTAGACTATCTAGAGAGGTCGTCATGTAAAGGCGTGCGTCGAAGGTCATATTTGGTAATAATGAGCTTGTGATCAGGGCAGCTCCTCCACATACTGATCTTTTCTTTTGTTGTAACCGTGTGTTAAAGAAGAGCGCCGTGTGTTCGCTTTTAAGACTTACTTGTGAGGGGAAGCTTCAGATGTAAGGAGAAGGTCAAGCTTAATAAAGTGGGTTCTGGTTTAACGTCGAGAGGATAATAGATTGATCTCCGAGCACCAAGCTGACTTTTAACATGTAACGAGAGTTTGTTGGACATTTTACAGCTTAACTTCTTGTTGTTTCTCATCATGTGAACTTGCACTCTTGAACTTCTGTTTTATATTTTGTTTTTATATTAACTCCCATGCCTACACAAGGTTATGATACAAAGAGATCAGTCCTTTATTTTGAAGTAATTGTGCGGTCAGTTATTTTATGATCATGTAGAGATGGAAATCACCACCTTCTTATATTATCTTATATTTTGATGTTTTCAATTCAGCCTTTCAGCTGTTATTTGAGTTATATTTTAAATACTGGGCCATGCAGTAGACTGCAGTAGACTGTATAGTATAGATAGTAGTTGACTTATCCTCTAATCGATAAGCAGTAAAATGTTTCAGCAGAGTGGTAATGTGTCATCCAATTTCTTTTTTTCTCTCTGTGAATAACTGTCTAATGTTAAACATTGAAATCACACAATGAATAAAATAAATCAAAAAGATTTGGTCTGTGTACGAAAATGTGGTAGAATAAGTCAAGAAGGTAAACATTTTTGGAGTCGTATCCATATATCATATGGTAAATTGATACATTTAAAATCCTTGAGGTCTTAAATATAAAATTGCAGAGGTCATCACCATATTTCCTACGATAAGTCGGCAAAAACGATTTGTGCAATAAAATTGATAACATAAAAATGACCAAGTTCATCACCATATAATGTATGATAAGTCTATAACGTAAAATGATTGCGGTGATGGCCATATATTGTACAATAATTTTTGTGACAGACCGAATCACAACCACCACTTTATTGTCATCATCCTTCACCCTTGTTTTGGTTTCTTATCCCTTTGCCCTTGTGAATAAATGAAGGTAGTGATTGTGTTTTTTTTACCAGCATATCAAATATTTACAAGTAAATTTGTCTTGTTTTGGCCCCGTGGAACACTGATTCTTTTTGTTTGTTTTTTTGAATCAATCATTTTATAATTTGCAGCAACAGAGCAGTGGTGGCGAGTATCCCATCAAACTGTGAGCTGAATAACTGGTTGAAGTCCTTTTGTCCAGTGTTTAGCTTGAAATGAGGCTTGTAACATTCACTCGATTAGCTGAGGTTGCCCATCTAAAGCTGATACTTGGTCTCCTCCATGTTGTGTAACAAAGGGGAGTGGGGTTGTACAAGGTCCTTTGGGCATTTTATCAGTGTTATCTTACACCCTTGTATTGTGGACTTACTTATTTTTGATTCCCAACACTGTTGATCGTAATGGAGCATAAACGTAATCCTCCAAGACATAGGAAAAGTTCTATATTGCCAGTGGCCACTGTGTTGCTGCATCACGTCTCCTTATATATTTAGCAGAGAATAAGTTAGATGACCAGTTCCATGTTTACATGTCTGTGACTTGTAGTACATTGTAAACATGAGTTTATGGTCTCAAGCTCTAGTTTCAAGTCTTCTTCAATCCAGCATGATCATCATTTAGTACATTATGGTCAAAGAGTCAAAAGGAACAGAAAGCAGGGGATGCTTTAGGGTGGGGCTACAACCATCCATTGACATCCATCGCTACTAATGCTAGTTAGCTACTAAGATGACTTTAACACTTAGCTGTAAAGTTGACCTTGAAATATAAAGCTAACTTTGTTAGCAGCTTCACACCAGAATCCACATGGATCCAGATCCAGTAAGGGTGCTTGTATTCATCAGATCCAAAGATGGTGACGGACAAAATGCCAAACTCGAGGCTTCAGAGCCCACGAACCAATCAAGTGTCCACTTCCTATATAACAATGACAGTTTGCGGTGGGTTGGGAATATCTCGTGTGATGGCGTTTTGGTTGCAACCGTTATTTCTCTGAGCACTGGGTTGGACATGAGGGCCAGGTGTAGGACTAATCTAATTGGAGTGTCCTGTTCACTGGCATGTACTCGGCTCTGCTCTGCCAACTGGATTGGTGTGCTCGAGAGATTTGCTCAGAAAAGGTTACACATAATTGTTCTATGCTTTATTGGGTTAAATGTGTCTTATTGTTTCAAAGGATACCTTTAATTGTGCATCTTTGAATAGGAGAGTATTCTTAGTTGAGTAAAACACAGCTTGTGTTTTTGAGGATTGTAAAGGAATGTCCCTTCGCAGCCAATTGTACCCGGCATTATCATTCTGCAACCTCGCTCAGCGAGTGTTAGGATGATTTTAAAAACTCAAAAGTAGGTCAACGGGAGCATTATCAAAGGCAAAAATGATAACAGAGATATGTCCTCTTCTTTTTCTGTCACTTAGCCCCCTGTCACACCATATTTCTCCAAATCATCCCAAATGACTCACAGTGAAAAGAAAAAAAAGCTGTACTCTTTTAACCCAATAAAGCCATCTTGCTGACTCACGGCTATAGCCTTCTTAGGTCCGATGCCAAGGATATTATGGAAATGATTCATTAAAGGCCAAGGTTTTTTAGCTGGTTTTATCCAGCTTTCAGGGCATCCTGACAGTGGGACATTTGATCTCAATTGCAAAGTGTCCCATTTCCTTTAGAACATCATCGCTGCAGTCTGCTTCAAGAGCCCAGCTCTGCCTTTT
Organism: Chelidonichthys spinosus; assembly: GCA_029853015.1. Lineage (NCBI taxonomy): Eukaryota > Metazoa > Chordata > Actinopteri > Perciformes > Triglidae > Chelidonichthys > Chelidonichthys spinosus. Next base: position 11,122,028 of record CM056835.1, read on the forward strand.
GGCGTGCCGGCTGCGGGGCAATCATCTGTTCCTATTTCCATCACCGGTGTTTACAAATGGAAAATGTGTGTTGTTTCGGGAGGGAAATGAGCACCATTTTGGACAGACGATGTAAGCAGAAGATTACCTTGGAGCCCAATAGAAATGAATGAGGTATAGATTGATGGCAGCCACGGCTCATTAACGAGGAAGTGTGTGTGTGTTTAATTGATGCACTAATTCTCAGCCACTCAGGAAATGGCCCTTGGGTGGGTCTTCCAAATGGTACACAAATATTTACTATGGACACAAACATTTTTGTGAGCACATCCATGGAGCCCGGACATGTCGGGTACAGGTCGGGTCTGTGATATATAGTGCAGTGATATCATCTGGCTATCCGGGCTAAATCCTCCGCCAGTCAGCTGGGCTCTGAACTGCTTAGATGACTCATCAGTGTGCATGAATTCCTCCGTGCGCTCTCTCGACCCCCAGAAGTCTTTGTACTGATGAGTACAGATGAAGTTAAAATCCGCCCCCGTGCTCCTCATCCAAGGCCAGATGCAGGCCAGGAACTCAAGCACTCTGGTCCCATTTTGTCCAAGTCTGAAACGTTGGCGTTCAGTCATCACACACTGTTCCTCACACGCAAGTGCTCCGAGTTCTTCCCAATGGATCGCCTGTGCTACTTAACACTAGACACTTCTGACTTCTCCACATCCATGTATCACATTTCCCTTTTATGTGGGGGTACATCCACAGATTTCTGTGTGTGCACATGGAGGCATGTGCACTGTGCATGACTTGTTTGGTCAATGCATCCTTCGAAGTGGGTCAGAGTGCCCTAGTTCTGATCGCGTGGGCGTGCATGTGCCTGTGTATTGCATTTCATTGTTATTTTGTCCTGATTGACTTATCTGCAGAAACATGTTCTTGCTGTGGCTCTCCCGCTGTTCAGGAGCATGTTGTTCTCTTGTTTACCTCTCTCTCTCAAGGTGAACCAGAGCTTTTAATTCAACTTTCCTCCGGTGCACTCGTTGACTCGTGGAAGGCTTGTAGCAACCGCGTTTGGTCAGGTAGCTTATGTTTTGTCTTATTTAATCATGTCAGGCCATATTGGATTTACAAATAGCGGTCACGCCGCATGTGTAAGTGAGCTACCCTGTTGAGTATGTGCAGCAGAGCTGGGCTGCAGATTACATGATATAATAGTGTTTAGGCATCGCCTCTCCTTTTAAATTCCTTTAACCTTGACTCCCTTTAAATGCACGGAGAACACATCTGCCAGGCTGGTGTCAGACATTAGTAATACACACCGCTTGGGCAGCATTGTCACTTTTTATTAACGCCCAGAGCTTTGCATGGACACCAGCTGTTGCGTCAAGTGGAAAAGCCTTGGCGGGATGAATGACCTTGACTTTAACTGCCACTCCTGCGGCTCTTCCCCTTTTTAATTCTTTTGTTTGGTCTCATACATTTTAAATGGCTTAAATGGATTACCATCCCAGACAATGAAGGTCATTGAGGAAGTCCATTTTTTTAAGATTAAAAAGAGGCTGTGTTACCAGCAAGTGTGTGTAGTTGGTGTAATGTGGAGGTCAGTGGAGGGGTTGAAGGTCACATATTGAGATCGGCCCTCTGGTAATTTAATGCGACTCAAGCTGCAACTGAGAGTGCAGTGAAATTTCCTGTTCCAAGTGTCTTTTTAAGTACAAGAGGAGCAGAGGAACAGAGTGAGAGATAGAGGAAGAGGCCGAGCAGCCAGGGGATGATGACGCTTTCACCCCTCCCCATCACTTGCCCTCCCTCTGCCACGTACATGGCCGACCGTAGGGGTAAAAATCACTTTAGAATGGTGCCTGCTCTGTCATTGGCTGACATTGTCAAGGATAATGGATAATCACCACAGAAACCGTAGAGCAGCTCATTGGTGCTGTGGTGTCTCACGGTGGGGGAGGAGGGGGGGTGGAGGTCAGGCTTTTTGGGTGCCACCACCAATGAGATGACATGTTAACAGATGTGTAAGGTCATTTTCAATGTATACACCGGGGGAGATAATGTAATAGTAATGCACACATCACACATTCTGAGAGAGGAGAGGATGAGGGCTCCGTACAGAGGACAGCTTTCCCTATATTAAGGTCATTTATTTGTTCGCCGAGCTCTGTCACTGAGGAGAACATTTTTTTTCTTGCCCTTGCTGTAGCGGGACTTTTTGACACCAAGTCTGTCATTCCATGTCTCTCAAGAGCCTGAAGGTCCCCACTTTCTTTACAGAGTTCTTCTGTATTGTATGTGAAGTAGTGAATGCAGCAGCTCTGGTCTATGTAATGCAGTGGCATAGGGCTGCCTTCTCTGTCTGTGTTAATTTTCTTTGGACAAAACATTGGACAAGGTCAACTGTAATCCAAAGGTAGAGAGATTACCTTCCCCATTTCCATCTTTTTTCTCTGTACTGTACTCTGCCAAGCTACGTTGAAGGTAAACATGTGTACATGTGTACTGTGCTGATCAAACGTGGTGTTACAGGGCATTCTGTTATAATTGCACTAAGCTCACTGGTGGGAAACTAGCCCTAATCCTGAGCATCTAAGATTAGCATGACAGCAGACGTCAGATGGCCCAGTATGACCAGGTTGGCTTTTGTTCTGGTCAGATTTAGGTCATCAGCTTTAACATGGCCTCGAACTGTAATTGACATTGATGGGCCAATCTCAGTTAATTCATTCTATACCATTTTGCACCTTGTGTTCCAGCAGCTACTCAGACTTTGCGCCCTGGTCAATTTAAATCCAGCATTTAATCCCAGCTCATTTTCGAGGTGGCATTAAAGGTGCAACCTTGTTGCCCTTACTGTCATGACAACCTGTGGACCTTGGCCACGGGGATGGACTTCAGCCTGCCTTGTTGCCTTGTTGTTTTGGGCCCTGGCTGCTGCTCTCTGTGAAGTATTTAGGCTGCTGGCCGCACGGGTTGCCATGGCCTTTGGTCATAATCAGGGGCTGCTGTCCTGTTGTGTGACCCGCTATGTTGGTCCACTCAGCGGACACCAAAGGTGAGGACGACACCGAGAAAGGACACGGACAGCAGCTGAGGCGAGGTGGAAGCTCTGTATTAATTAACCTTTATGGGATGCGGCCAGGACTGTCGGAGGTGTCCTGTATCCACGGAAACCACACTGACAGGGTTCAGAGCAGAGGTCTCCCAGGGCAGCGCCGCTGACACTGTCATGGCAACTGGCACAATGCTCACCCCGGTGTCACCGACTCTGCCCTCCTGACAGTGGGGTGGTGTGACAGGTGCACCTGATCCTTAAGCCACCCCCACTGCTCAAAACACACACACACACTTGAGAGTGGAGTACAGCTTGTCTGTTAGCTCTACCCTTGCTGCGTTTCTTCACTGCCTTATACTGAACCCATAAACACGAGTCGCATCAAGTCACTTCATGTTTTGCTTTAGTCCTCGATTTAAAAACAATTCAGGCTCAAAAGCTTTTCAAGGTAACACAGCTGGCCAGGTGTTAAACTCAATGCAGGGTGAGACTGAGGTACCCCACCAGTTTTCTCTCCATCTGTGTAAGAGTATGCATGCACACGTATGTGTGTCATCCGTGTGTTTAGACATGCATGCTGTAATGCTTCCTTGTGTGCATGTGGGTGAGTAGGTGGCTCCTGCTTCTTGTAGGGGGTTGCGTTGTGGGAGATTCAGCTCAAGTGCATAAGGGGCAGGAGGTGGTGGTGTGTGTGTGTGCGGGGGGGGGGGGGGAATAATCCACTGAAATGACAAGCTGCATAAGAAATTATTCACAGCTCTCACAAGGCCCTTCACTTTGAAAGACATCGCTGTGAGGGGCTTATAGCTCAAGACCTGAATGTTTTCAAGGTAGTGGGCTTGAATTTTCAATTTGGATCCAATCAGGCCTAATCTACATTTGTCGTCTGTTGGGTGGCTGTGAGGGGAGAGTGCAGAGAGGAGCTGGAGCCGTGTGCAGTCAATCTGAAATGTTGCTAAGTAACAGAGATGGCAGACAAGGTGGTGAAATGAATGTGATATAGTGCTGTGCAAATCCCTGCTTCTAACACGGTTTCTCATTTTTCTTCTTTCTTTCTTCACCCCCCTCCCCCCTTTCTTTCTCTCTCACTCACTCCCATAGGTCCCCCATGTGAGATCTGCAAAGCTGAAAGGCGCCACTGACAGGACCACAACCAGGCTATAGAACAGACATCCCAAACATCCACAGCCACGGAATGTGTCAACATCTTGGTGGTGAAATCCCGCTGACTCCTCGCTTGCTACTCGCATAAGCCTGGATCTGGGCCTTCTGGGATCCTTCAGGGTTGAAAGGCATAAAACAATGGCTGGGGGGCCCACCTGCCCCAGATTGCCTCCAACCATGGTCACTGTGTCACCACAGTGCTGACTGTGCCCACTACGGAAAGGGATCACATCTGGTCAGTGCATCCCTGCTGTGCACTTGCCTGACTTCTTTTTGGTATTTAGGACATACATGCCACTGTCAACCAGATGACCTAGTGGACATTTGTTACCAGTAGCAGTACTGAACCATACGAGGGGGACCTAGTATTGAACATGACTCATGGGGAGGAGCCTGGCCCTGAGACACACAAGGATTCAGCTGTTCTAACTTATCTGGAAGGTTTACTGATGCATCCAGTGGTAGCCGGGCCTGGGGCCACGGCGAGCGGGAGGTCTGAGGCTGCCCACAGCAACCAGGAGCAGGGTGACAAGGTGGGCGGGACTTTCCAACTGCCCAACCATGGACCCACAGCTCCCAAGACAGGAACCAACGGGCCCACACTGGGTTCTTCGCAGCACCTGAAGAAGGCCCGCCTACTGCGCTCTGGAACCTGGAATGATCCGGGGAACCAGCGGATGACTTCACCCCCAATGGAGCTGAATGGCCAAGGGGGAAGCCTGCAAAATGGAACACTCGAGGGATCTCCTCATGCTGGGGAGAGCACCCTGTTGGCTTCCTTGCTTCAGTCATTCAGCTCACGGCTTCAGAGTGTGGCAATGTCTCAGCACACTAATAAACCCCCCAGTGAGTGTTCCTCTCCCTCCAAGGCACTGCCGGTAGACAAAGAGCCACTTCCTGTGTATGGGACAGCTTCAAGCCGCTTGAAGGGCCTAATGAGGAAGAGCAAACTTCAAAATCACAGCAACACACCTTACAGTCGCAGAGGACACAATCAGGACAGACCCCCAGAATCCCCTCAGTCAGCACACAGTGCCACGCCTCCCTCTGCCCCAACTACTGCTGAATCAGTGTCCTGTGCAGAGCGTCTGAAGGCAGTGGCCAACATGGTGAAAATCCGTTCGAGTCCAGCACCTTCACCCAAGCCCAGTGTGGCCTGCAGTCAGCTAGCCCTGCTGCTTTCCAGTGAAGCTCACCTCCAGCAGTATTCCAGGGAGCATGCACTCAAAGCCCAGCTCTCAGCAAGATCTGCCAGCGAGAGGCTAGCTGCCATGGCAAACCAGCAGCACGGCCATGACAACAGGCCTCCTAGTGTAGGCGGGACACTGCCTGGAGCCCCAGACACGCTAAGCTCCTTAGCAACCCAAAATGGAATGACAACAACAACTACAATAACAACAACACTCCCTCGAACGGCCCTGTCCAGTCCACAGAGCCCCTCTTTGCTGCGTGGCCACAGCCAAAGCTCCCCGCCCACTCCCCCACATGCTCCAAACCCCACTCTCAGCCAACCACCGAGGGAGAAACGAGGCTTTGACTCACGCCCAACCCGTCCCCCGCAGACATGCAGCAGCTTGCTGCTGCTGCTACTCAACAACCACAACAACCAGAAGCAGCTGACCAAGAATGGGCACCTGGAGGACAGCTGTGGCATCCTGCCACCAAGCGGCTCATCTTCAGTCACATCGGACAGCGAGTGCTCCTTCCAGGAGAGGAGCCTGGCCAAGGACAGCAGTGATGCAGAAAGTTCCTACTCAAGTTCCTCTCCCATTGACCTCTCCATGAGAAGCCGAGCCAGTACGCAAGACACGGGGCCCAAAACCACCACCCCCTCTTCCTCCTTTTCCTCTTCCACTTCGACCCTCTCTTCTTCCACCACAGTGTGTTCCTCCACCCCAGTTGCATTTTCTCCTCAACCTTCAGCTCAACCCTCCACCTCAACCTTTTCACCATCTTCTACTGTTGTCTCCTCTGTTTCCACTGCTATTTCTTCATCTTCCTCCTCTATCTCTACCTCTTCCCTGGATAAACTAACAGAATCTTTAATCAACAAGTGGAAGCCAGAGCCATCAGGATCAAAGGTGTCTAAGAGCAAGGAGCCTGAAATGAACCAGGACCTAAAATCACACTCTAAGGTCACACTTATGCAGCTTCTTCTTGAGCGCAGAAATAACGACATGGTTAATAAAAGTGTAGGCAACCAGGAATCGCCACTTGATATAACTATGGCCACTATGTCTCGAGGCCAACCAAAAGGACTTGTGCCCTGGGAGGAGACCAGGACAAAAAGCCCCATAGATAGACCTGTGGTCCCAGCCCAGCCCCAATACCCACTAAGCCGGGATCCTAGCGGTGGACTATCCCCGTACTCCTACCCCTCCCCCCATGTCCAGTCCAGTCCATTGGATTTGTGTAAATCTAAAGCCTTCCCTGCTGAGAAGGCTTCAGAGCCTGCCTTCAGTGCCAGTAAACTGTTACAAAATCTGGCTCAGTGTGGCACAGCCTCCTCCTCCCCACCCATCCCCTCCAGCAGAGGGCTGGGTCAGGAGCATGACACCAGCAGGCCCCTTGCCCTTTTGGAAAGGCTCAATGCTCCAATCCACAGGACCACCACCACTCCACTCTCGGACGGACCCTCAGGCAGTGGCACACCTTTCAGTCAGAAGGACGCTTCTCCTCCTTCAACGCAGATTGAGAACCTTCTAGAAAGACGCACTGTGCTGCAGCTCCTTCTAGGAACAGGCTCGGCCACAGTCAGCCGCAAGGACAGGCCCAGTGGCAGCGGCAGGAGGAGTGTGGAGGTTGGAGGGGGCTGCTACGAGATGGTCCCTGGTGCTTCCATTGTCTGTGACAGCTCCAATGGGCCCCCTTTGGACATAAAGGTTAAAACCGAGTTCACAGAGGAGATGGGACCGTCCTCGGCCATGTCTGAGGAGCAGATTGGCAGAAAGAGGCCTAGTGGCTATGAGAAGAATAGCCCCCTCTCGGATTCTCAGCAGGACTTAAAAACAGAACCACGGCCTGCAGAGGTCATAGCAAAATATGGCCTCCTCAGCCAGCTGCTCAAACAACAGACTGCTACTTACTATACCAGTTCTGTCATGCAGGCTGAGTCACAGCCCAGGCAGGTTAAAGAGGAACAGAGGGAGTATCCAAGCCCCAGTCCTAAGAAGAGACGCCTCTGCTCTGATCGGACTGATGGCTTGAATCAGACCAGCTGTCCAAGAGCAGTGGACGCTGGTGACATAAACATTTTTGCATCTTCTTCTGTTCAGGAAGAGCCTGAGCAGCAGAGGAATGTGAAGGAAGAGGAGGGTCCACCAAGGAGCCCACCAAGTGAAACCTTCACCAGGGAGAGTCGGGGTTTCAATGTGCTCAAACAGCTGCTGCTCTCTGACAACTGCCTGAAGGAGCTGTCCCAGCAGCCCCGGGGGACACCCAGTCCTTCCACCCTGCAGACCAATGGCAAGGCCAACGGCAGCATTCTCAGTCAGCCTGCCCATAATCACAGCTTTGTCCACCTGCCTGGCTGGCAACCCCATGCTTCCCTTAACTCAGGGCTTCCCACTCATCTCAAACCACTGCCCACCCCCCCTGCAGGTAACAGCCCTATCCGAACCCCCTGGAGTCGCCACCCCTCTCCATGGCCAGTCACTCAAAAACGGGACCCCCCTACTCTAGTCAAACAGGAGCCCGAGAGCCCAGTGAGATGGAGTAGTCAGGAGAACGAGGAGGAGGAGGAGGAGGAGGAGGGTTGTGACTCAAACCTGGACTCTCCACGGCTCTCGCGTTCCAACCCCATCCTGTATTACATGCTGCAGAAGGGCAGCATTCAGCTGAGAAAGGAGGTGCGGGATCAGGCTGAGGGAACCCACTCAGCGGTCCGAGTTAAAGAAGAGCCAATCAGTGACATGCATGCTTATGAACACAGTCTGAGCTCCATCCCGCAATCACCGAACCACAATGACAAGCACAGCCAGGAGAGCCACGGGCTGAGCCAATCATATGAGTAGAAGTTGTATCAACTACAGAAAAATATAAAGCGGAATCGAATTCATTGACTCTTTTTTTTTTCTCTCCCTTTTTTAATGACTTGCCAAATTGGTTTGATGGGACAGATAACAAAGAATTCAAACATTACGTTTTTGTTTTTTTTTTTTTCTTTTTTTTTGGAATAGAGCAAATTAAAATGCATACTTGCATTGTTTCTCAATTTTTAATAGTGACGTCATGGAATGGTACAAAACAGGTCTATCTCGGCAAATGTCTAATTGATTCAACCAAAACGGACACAAATTGAACCATCAGTGATTATCGTCCACTACATATTTCATTTAGTAAAGTATGAAGTCCTCCTTTACAATTTGGTCTTGTTTTTTTACACCTAATATTTGTATCTGAATTTTACACATATCACTATTCCATGTCCCTTTTGTTGCCTGCCATAAAACATTGAGGAAGAACATTTCAGGCAACATTTATTATTGATGTCTCCAAAAATGTTAGCTCTCAGATCAGTGGACATTTATTTATTTTCCCCATCAGAACATTTTCCGATAAGACAGAGTCCCATCAATTTTAGATAAGATTCCAAATAAAGTCATTCTCGAGCCGACACGGCATTCTATTACAACAATGTACATGATAAATTCATTGAAAGGAGGACCTTGAACACAATATTCACTCTGCGGTGGCTCCAGTGTGGATCCTACCATGATGAATGCTTTGTCTTGCTTTTCCTCAAGATTCACAGTGTGCTATAATTACCGATGGAGGGAGAATACAGCAACGGAGGTTTGAATAGTCACAATTCATTGAGTTACGCTTTCATTTGAATGGAACTTTTAAGGGCAATATTCGACAGTGCAAATTCAGGGTGTTGTGTTTGCAGATTGTGCAGTTTTGAGCAGATGGGTCAACAGAGCGCGTGTGGTGCTTACAGTTGAGCAACAGTGTGTAAACAGGTTTCTAGAGCAACAGTTAAAAGGCTGAGAAACGTATCTCACCATCCTGGGTAAACCCCCCTCCCACCACTTCACTTCATGCACACAAAGACCTAAAAGTGTGAAGCACATTGCTTTTTCTTTTCATTTCATATAAAGGACCACCTAGAGTTTGCACTATCGAAGCCGAGTCCTCTATGTCCTTTTCAAAAATAATTTAATGGCATGTAATAAATAACAAAAATGTCAGTATTGTTATCTGTTGAGAATTTGACAGTTTGTGCTAATTTTTTTTCTTTTTTTTTTTTTCTTTTTCATCATTTCTTTAACTGTTGTGGTTGATGGACATCTTTTATTGTTTTGTGGCAGGCTCTTAACTCATAAAATGTCAAAAGAAATGCATGGTAATTAAGAGAAGACCACGGGTACATCTTTGTTTTTCAAAGCAGCTGGATATGTGTACCTGCCCCCAGTAATCACCACAGCGTTTGGTGTCTTGAGGGATATCTGCTATCTAGCTCCTTATTTTGATTGTACTGTATTGTTTTCGGTTAACGTCACACACTGCTTTATCCATTTAGTCTTGTGATCTTTTTAATACATATACCTATGAAGTACGTCTCTTGGATTATTAATACATTTTCACAATGGTTAAATATATTTGTGTAAATAGTACTTTCAGTATGAAAGATGACTATTTTGTAATGTTTAAGAAAAGATATTACCCTAGTTTTTAATGCCCTGATATGTAAATATGAATTATATGCGTACAAGTGTACATACAAAGGCAGAGGATGCTATGCCCATCTTTTTTTGGTTGGTTTGTTCTTTGCATGTGTCTCTATGTGGTAAATGATAATCTATCCTGCGCTGTGTTGTGTAATAATGTCTGACTCTCCTCACTGCTGCCTGTTGCATGCAGACGCATGGGAACTACCTGTGTATCCCTACTGGTGATGGGGGAAAATGTCAAGTCTTAAAGTAGGTCTTTTTTATCACAGAGAGGTCCGTTTAGAATAAGAACAGTCCCTTAATAACCACAGACTGTCGGAGCAAGTTGATTTGAAACGTGTGAAAAATAAACGTGCATTGAATATTTTTGTGATTTTCTTTTCTGTTACTGGTTAACAAAGCTCTGTAAAAGAGCTCGGGGCTACTGTGGGGGGATTGACGTACAATCATAGATCTGCATTGTGCATCTAAGACATACATTTGTAGCAGCTATATATATATATATATATATATATATATAATATATATATAAAAAAAAAGATGTTTCATTTTTTTCACGTGAAGACCTGAAACATAATTTCATTTTTTATGTTTTCATTTTTTGGTGTTCATTTGCACTGATATCTCAAAAATAAAGTACTAAAATGCATGACCTCGTATGAATGTGTTCCTCTTTTTCTAGTTTGCCATTCAGAAATGTGTTGGGGTTTGGTCTTCCTATGCACACATGTGAGCAAGACTATTAATATATCATGTAAGATGAAATTTGGGGCCACCATATAACACATTACTATACATCATTCTTAAGAATGATATTCTCCTGTTTGTTCATGTGAGTGGTCACTTTCACAGTCAACCAGAAGAAATGTGTAAGCCTGATCAATAAAATCCTGGTGCACAATAAAGTCTAGAAATGTGACGAGTCACCAATAGGGACATTTAGGCAGAACACATCCCAATATCTGTCATGCCTCACAATAAAGAACATTGCTATTTAAAAGGAACATCAAAGCCAAACTGCACTTTGTGTAATCAAAGACAGTATTAAAGTGGAGTGAGAGGATGTCCTGTATTTGCTCTAAAGCGTCTTCTCCTGAGTTGGCTTCTCTTCACTACAGTGCTGAGTCTTAACAAAGGCAGGAAAGACACTGAAAGGAGGGAGGACGCATGGAGGTCACCAGATGTACGCTGAATACCCAAGGACGCGCTCAAAATGGAACATTTTGGAACTTTTATTTAGCACCTCAAATAGATGTCATTGCACAGTCAATGTTGAAGCTTCTTTCTCCTGTTCAGTACAGAAAGTTGTCCATTTTGCAATCATTGTCGTGGACGTGAGGAAAGCAGCCTGAAGCGTCAGACTTCCTAAAGGTGAAGAGGAGTTCAAGCTAAACTTCCTCTTGCTCTGGATTTGAATATGAAGTTTGTTGAGTGAACAGACGTCTTTTTGTCTGCAATGCACTTTTAAAAAACGCAGCGCCGTTCCCCAGCCCTGACTTCCCTTTTATTTAATACTCCCCATGACTGAGTGCACTCTCTTTAAACTCCCAGTAACCTTTCCCCTCCGTGAACTTCTCCATTTCAAGATTCTTATCAAGGCTGAACCGCCAGTAACCTCTTGATTTCCTCCGACTGCTGAAGTAGCGGCGAACATAAAGGAGGGAGTCGCAAGTTTAAGCTGAGGTCAAGGTGTAAAACTTGACAATCGGCCGTTTGTGGCTTCACTCTTTGATTTCCTGACCTCAGCATGAGGCCAAAAGGATGTGAGCGCTGCACACCAGGCCAAGGACTCGCAAGTCCCACAACAGGCATTTCACAGTCATGAGGCCTTCCAAAACGATTTCCTGCCCTTACAGATGCTCAGACAAACAATTTAATGGCCGCACTTAACCAGCTCGATCGGGGGGCTTATCTACATGGGAACACATGAAGAGTTGAGAACAGTAGATTTGAGTGGTAATGAGATCCTCTCTTGTTAGGTGCCTTGTTTATTCACATGGAGGCCATACAGAGCTCACCCTTGTCACTAGTTGTCATGGTGATTGGTGTGATAAATACGCTCACAGATGTTCAATCACCCTCTCCTCAAGCAAGTGTTTGAACGTTGAGCACATGGTTTGACCTCACATGTTATGTAAACACACACACACATAAAAAATAAATATACTTTAGTGTTTTACGCGTATATTTAAATTTTCAGCAGTATATTACATATACTTACAAAGTAATGTAGTATCTGGAAGTATTTTTTTTTCATAATTACGCTTAACATAAGACATATATAGAAAATATACCTGAAAGGTATGGCTAATAACTAAGTAAATATATATATATATATATATATATATATATATATATATATTTTTTTTTTAAGTATTTACTCAAAATGATTATTGTAACAATGCACTGGAAGCATATTTTAAAAAGGAGGTAATTCATTGGAATAAGCCAGAAGTATAATTGAGCAAAACAAGAATATATTAATGGGATTACATATTAGCAAGAGACTCAATACATTTTTAATGTATTTGTACTTTAATTTCATTAATCAAGCATGTATAGTCATATATACACTGCCATAGGTCTACACTTGCAATTGTTCCATTTCAGCACATAAAAGTTCACAAAATACACTTCAAATTGTGCTTTTCTACTATTTGAATTAAACTTTGTAAACAAAAGCTAACTAATCATTAACCCACAAGAAGTATACTGATGATTAGTACACTCTAATCTAAAAAAAAATACCAGGCCTTATTAAAAACAAGCTTTGACTTCTGTACGATGCCTCTGCAGTTCACACAAACATCAGACAACAATAAAGAGGTCAAAGCAAACACCTGGGAAAGTCTGAGAAAGGAGGTCAAACTGGTTTATTTTCCCAACCTTATACTGGTCCCCCCAGTGGGGACTGTGCTTTTGAAGATGTACCTCTTTGTGAAGTCTGTTCCTTAACCCCCGGGGTCATGACCTTCTATCTCCCCCTCCTTTGCCCTGACCTGGCTGATCCTGTTTCCCGGGACAGGATCAACTGTTGGCCTGCAGCTGTGAACCCCCCCCCCCCCCCCCCCCCCCCCCCACCCACACACACACACACACACACACACACACACACACCACCACCCACCTTCCTCCACCCCCCACCCTCCGTCCTCTCTCCAGCGTTACATTCTTCTGACATTTGTGTAAATATGACAAGTGGCAGCACAGCTTAAGTCCTGCCTTTCCCGTAATACCTGATAACCTCTTGACCCCTGCTACTTCCCATGGCCTCCTTGAAACGCTTATTAGTCAGAAATGACTAATCAGCTCTGTGCGCGGTAAGAGTGGAAACAGTAAGTCAAAGGGAAATGTTTACTTCACTAGAGAGCCAACAGGAAGTGCAGGTTTTTCTTTTTTAACAGTTGCTGAGATCAATGCTGGCTGTCCTGTAAAGGTTCGTTATTGGTGACCATGTGCAGGCATGTAAACACAGCCGATGCAATATTCATGATGAGTGAGAGTCCCTGCAGGCCACAGTGCAGCCTGTCAGCTTGAGGGATCTTGGCTGACACGGCATGGAAGAACATAGATGATATTTGCCCTGTCAGATGAGCACAAGGGTAAATGTTTTACAAAGTGGCTAGGGAGAACCAGCAATGTCAAGTCTGCTAATGTCTCCTACCTCCGCCCATGTCCTCAGAAGTGGAAGCGCTCCCTTGGAAAGCCTTTTCTCAGACCTTCTCCCTCTGAGATCTGAGGTTTTGATTCTTGAAGCGAATCACCTCGGGGGTCAACGATGTTGGCTCCCTTTATTTAAACCTATGTTAGCAATGGTATCAGTGATCTCATCACATTCAAACCTTTTAATATCTCATCTTCAGGAAATGTATTCACTGCTAATTTCCCGTATGTCTCGTCACAATGATGACACTGCGGTTGATCTGCAGGGTCATGAACTTTCCAAGTAAACATTTCTCAAAACCCCCGGTGGAATGAGAAAGGGCAGTTCAGTGTTAACCAGTCTGGCTAAGACCAGCTTGGGATGTGAACTTTGTGCTGCGGGGGCTAAGGGCCATTTAGAACGAACCAAGCCAAATTCAACTGGTTTGAGTTTGTGCTCTGATGTTCCACTCAGGGTTAAGTCCTACAGGGAAGGAAATAATCATAATAATCCTAATAGTAAACTGCATCTGGCATTCAGAAGGGATTTAGCTGCATCTCAGAATATACTGTGAAGAGCACTTAACACATCAGACCAATCACATTGGAAGATATAGGGGGACCGAAATATGTTTTATTATATATTGTAATTCTAAACAGCAATATGAAAGCTCCGAATCCTAACTAGTCTTTGAAATAACTGCCATCATCATGTCAAAGGTTTCTTTGGTTTATGACCAAATACCTGCAAAACTGGTGACAGTCCCTTCAGCCATAGCTTCACTTTCTGTTTAGTGCTATTAGCAATTGGTAACATGCTAGCACACATGCTATCTAACGCGAAGGTAAGAAGGTGAACCTGCTAAACATGATACCTGCTCAACATAAGCATGTTAGCTTTGTTGCCATGCTATTTGTTAGCATTTAGCTAACACGTAGATGCTGTTTGTTAGCATCTAACTGTAGCTTTTAGCTATCCACACAAATTGTAGTTAAATCATGTGGCTTTTATCTAAAAAAACGTGAAACCACTTAGTAGAAAAAGAGCTTGGTCACGTCACTACCGAGAGAGTGTCTCGTGTCAACCGACCATCGTTACTAGGCATGAAAATGTCATATCGCCATTATACTGCCAAAATAAATGCAATTCACAATTTTAACCTGATAATCAGCAAAATATACATTAAACTCTCAGATGAGACTCTTAATAATCTTAAAATACACAGCTCATAAATCACAAGGTCTCCCTGCATAGATAAAGGAGAGATACTGTGACGGGCATAAGGATGCAGGGTCTACACTTGTATGACGATGTATTAAACACTGCTTTCAATCTCATTTCCATACGCACAGTAAGCTCATGGAAAACACGATACAAAGCAAAAAAAAGATCTGATAAGGATCAAGGAATAGTCTTCTACCTTTCTCTTCAACACTCTGGGAATTTAATTCAATTCTCGTGGACAGATTCTGGTTTGAGTCTTTAACTTGGCTTTTCAAAGAATCATAACAAATATGAAGTGTAATTTATTGCTAAAGGGAACTGATTAGCAGAAGTGGTGAATGTCTGTCATAATAAGAATTTGAGATGTAGAAATGGCTGAAATCCTCGGAAACTAAGATCTTGTCGGGATGCGCTACATACAGCCACGGCAGGGTTTAACTGCTTCATTCTTTACTCTGTCATAAAATCAATGCTCATATTGCACTCGCAGGAAAAAAGAAACAGGAAGAGGAAAGCACACAAGCAGTGTTGTTAATAATTAAATGAACTATGTATTATTGCAGCCATGACTGCTTCCAACAAAATACACTGATAGTGCTGTGATGCCTCTCAGGTACGCTGTGTTGATATTTTATGTATCGCATATTAACATCTATGACAGACGTCCGTGTCTGCATTTGATATTAAATATGAGGATCAGCTACTAAGATCTCTACGGGGCACTGTAATTTCCCCTGACTGCAACAACACACCGAGGCTTATCTTGCCCGTATTAAAGACCAACACCTCATATATGGTGCCGTGCCTTAGTCTGAAGACAAAATGGTTTCAAATGACATATCAGTTTTTGTGGTTTTCATGACAGATAAATATCAGCATTACTGAATATGACCTCTGGGGGTTTCTGCAAGAAAGTGACTGATTGTGATTGATATAAATGACTGGCTATCTTTCTTTCCAGGAAAGTAACTTCCAAATATGTGATGGTTATAATATATGTGTATCTACTTAATCGTTTTTTTCTCTCATGTATAACCGCAGTTGAAATGATGCAGTGGGGACAGGCCCCAATTAAGTGCTACCATGAGGGGTCCTAGTGCACACTAGTTACTAGTTATAAACCAGGCGGGAACCTCTGCTTCTGTGAAGCCAAGGCTGAAGTGCCTTGAACTTGCATTCTCTCTGCTGGCCATCAGGGGGCGACTTCTCTGGTTTCTAAAAAAAAAGTCTGATTGTATAGAAGTCTATCAGAAAATGAGCCTTCTTCTCACTTGATTTATTATCTCAGTTAACATGAGTTGATGGTCTCAATCTCTAGTTTCAAGTCTTCTTCAATCCAGCATGATGTTCATTGGGTTCAGTAAATTATGGTCCATTTAGAGTCAAATAGACCATAACGCAGGCGATGCTGCTTGCAAAACATTTCAAGAAAAAAACAAGCCAAAATACCAAAACTGAGGCTTCAAAACCCTTTGAATGTTTTTTTAAATGAATTATACTTAATAATATTCTTGGTAAAATAATTTTATAATGTTGTCATAGCAATATTAATATAGAAAATGGCACCAACTGAAATAAAACTTGGTCTCCCTTGCCCACAGTGATGTTTATCTGAAGGGACTTCATAGGACCCCGCTGTCGGAATTTTACTCCCCTGAAATGATATATAATTGGTTTAGTCGTAAACTGTTTCACTCTCTGAGCCTTAAAACAATGGTGAGAGATAATGAGTTTCAGTATGCCTGGAGAAACTTCCTGCTTCAAGAAGAGATCCGAACAATTATATCAAACTTCATTGTGACTGCGCCAACTCATTTGAACGCAAAGCCATTACTGTGTATGATAGACTACACTCATAAAAATGATCTCAGCTCAATTTCTTATAGTGACCAGAACAATGGTCTGCTCCACAGCGGGCGGATGATAATGGATGATGCTTTGTCAGCCAGATTCAGAGACATGTAATTGCAGCAAGCCCTTAGTTAATAAAAGAAATCGCTCACAATAACTGTACAGGATCCATCTGCAGCTTTGGAGCCGGGCCTGTCTGTAAAACCCCACAGTGACACATGGGCAGTGTGTCAAAACACACAAACAGACTCAAGAGGGCAGCGTAGAGGTGGACACGGATGCATTACAAGATTTTGTTTCCAAAACATTTTTGCAATATACTGTGTACACAGAGTGTCTGCATGGAGTCAGCGCAACCTGCTCTACAGTGACTGATATACATGGTGACATTTTCTAGAAATCTATCTGATTTCTTCATACGCTTATTCTTTTTCAGGATCATTAGTCAGGAGACTAATGAAGACGCCAAGTGAAAGCGTGCAAAGAGTAACATAAAGTGATGGTCAAAAGGCAACTAATAGCATAAGCACATTAATCCTCAATAAATCATTTAGGAAAGACAGAAATCATTTGCTTCCAACATACAGACATAATATATATTTACATAAATACATATGCGCATATAAAAAGCTTGAATTAAAAATGTGCTTTACACAAGTAAAGTGATGAATAAATAATCAAAGACCCAAAACAGCAGGTATAAATAAACAGCAGGGAATGGAATACAGATTGGAAGCGCTTTACCATCACGTTGGAATTTAAAGAGACAATAGAAACAATATAGTCATGATACACACACACACACACACACACACACACACACACACACAACATACATACATACATACCCCATAGGCACACATGCATCCTGCGTAGGCCCATTTGAAATGTAACATTACATTTGAATTACAATAAACAGTGTCATTCAGGGAATCAAGAAGCATGTGGTGTCTGGTAAGAACTTTCAAAAATGTTACAGCTGTACACAATCTGTCTAATCTGTATCCATCTTGGTTGTCATAGCTTTGTCATTTCACTCCCTCATTCATGAAATGT
Organism: Chelidonichthys spinosus; assembly: GCA_029853015.1. NCBI lineage: Eukaryota > Metazoa > Chordata > Actinopteri > Perciformes > Triglidae > Chelidonichthys > Chelidonichthys spinosus. The sequence goes on from CM056835.1 coordinate 11,139,675, forward strand.
TCATATTTAAAACAGTACCTTTGTGACTAGTACGGTTACTTTTTTGATCTGTATTATCCCGGTTCTTCTAAATGGACGATACATTTGTGATCAGCATTGTATTTGTGGGCGGCTGACTGAATCAGACAGAGAGCAGGGTTTTTTTTAACATCCTGGTGTGAGTTATCAAACAGCCCTCAGGCTCACTTTTAGGATTCTTTTTGATCTCCAACCAAAAAGTCTGAGCTCTTGTCAGCCAAGGATCCATTCAATCCGCAGCAGCTACTGTTTGACTTTGCCAATTGATTCATCAACTTATTTTCTGATTGGTTTCCTGACAGCTGCCCAGAATCTCTGACTGATAGCTCTACTTCCTGCCTTGAGGTCAAACATTGTGATGCGTCTACTTAAGGAAGAAGGCTGTTTTAAGATGTGTTCTGCGTGCTTAGGTAACCTTCACACACTGCCGGTCAGTCAATATTTCAGCATGCTGCACGTAGAAGTATAACATATTGATTAAGATGCAGTGCTGGAAATTAAAAACAGGCTTTCTGATTTATAATGCTGCTTGATTTACCAAGTGGAATCATTTTCATGATTAATTTCCTTTTGCACATTCCTGCTGCTGTTTAATTGTGGGGGTTTGTCATTATGCAAGCTGGCGCTCCGAAGGAAAATGTTGCCATCTGCTGGAAGTAAGATGAACGACATTTAACAGCTAATGTTTGTACTAAATTTTAAAAAAAATGCATTGATATGTATTTGTATATGATCCTGCATCCAGTCAAATGGCATTCAGATGTTTTGCAATTTCATCACAGCAAGAATAGTTATTAAAATCCTCCTACGTCGATGAACGCCATTCCGTCTGTGTTCTTGCTGCTAAATCCTTCCTTCAATAACACCACAAAGTTTTGGCTCCTCTCATTAATATTAATATGTACCAGTTAGATGACACAGTTCATGTTAACAAAGCATGCTGACTGCTTCAGTTAGAAGTATTACAACAATGCTATTCCTGAACATCTAAAGGATGACCCAGTTCTGTGTGAGAGGACAGTTCTCTTCCATCTTGCACTGAATTAATCACAGCTGACGGATTCGAAAGCCCAGTGATTGGACGTAGGTGTAACTCCATCCATCTGAATAATTACAACAGCAATCCAGGCCATTTATCCATTATATTCTTGTTGATATTCAAACACAAGTGTGTCACAATGTGATGACATTGATGGCTTCTAGCACACGGTAGGTCCTGTTCAACTTGAGGATTAAATTCACATTGGATTCATTGTGAAATAACTACTATTTTCACCTCCTTGCTTATGGAGAGTGGAGGAAGGATGCAGACTCTTGAGAACAGGTGTGCAGGATGTAGTGACATCTAGCAGTGTGAATGCAGATTGCAACCAAGTGAATAAGCCTCTGATCACTCCGCTATTCCACCAGAAGGAGAGATGCTTAGCTGGAATGGCCTGGCTCAGAGGCCATCCTTATCATAATAACACTACTTTAGGGATATCAGGGCTTTGCACTCTGAAGGGGTCCCACTCACAGTCCTTCCGATGGACAACCATGGGACCAGACAGCAAGCTCTGGTTCTAAAAATGAAGAAAACACTGAAGTGTCTTAAACTTGCATTCTCGCTACTGGCCATCAGGGGGCGCCTCAAAAAGAAGTCTGATTACATGGAAGTATGAGAAAATTACCCTACTTCTCTCTTGATTTATTATCTCAGTCTAGTTTCAAGTCTTCTTCAATCCAGCATGGGATGCTTTAGGGGGCAGGGCTACCTTGTGATTGACATGGCTTTGTTAACGTACGTTAAACTAATGAAAACACGATAGTTTCAGGGGATTATACTCCGAGGTATGATTATTAAACTCCATTGATACCAATGGATCCCTCTTAATCCGCTGACCCACATCGCTAGCCCTTGCTTTGGCACAGAAGTCTAAGATGCATTATAAATGTAACATGTATATGTCTCATAATCTTTTTACAATGCTGTGTAATTATAGTAAAACGCCCTCGTAACAAGAAGCATTAGACATCATAACACATTTTATAATGACTTATAATGTCAAGCATCCAATATTTACATTCAATTTATTCCTAAATAAAGCATAATATGTGTTAATAGATTTTATTTTTTTTATTTTTCACTTTCATTCGCACTTCACTTAAAGCAAACAGTAATGTATAACCTGCTTGTATCTGCCTGTTCCTCATTACTTCAACCAAAGCCAATGACCACTTAGAATAATTACTGCATCATCAGATTGTAAGGCATTATTTAAATGTTTTAAATGTTTTTCGAATATTACAACAAAGTACAATTACCTCACTTACCTCATTGTACTTGAGAACATGTTCTTAGTTACGTTCCACCGCTGTTAAATGGCAGCTAAACATGATCAGCAACGGTGATGTGGATTCTGTGGTGATCTGCATACTTGGGTTCAATAAATTATGGTCTATTTAGAGTCAAATAGACCATAACGCTGGCGATGCTGCTTGCAAGAATTCCAAGAAAAAAACAAGCCAAAATACCAAAACTGAGGCTTCAAAACCCTTTGAAGTTTTTTCAAATGAATTATACTTTTTTAATATTCTTGGTTAAATAATTTTATAATGTTGTCATAGCAATATTAATATAGAAAATGGCACCAACTGAATAAAATGTGGCCTCCCTTGCCCACAGTGATGTTTATGTGAAGGGACTTCATAGGACCCCGCTGTCGGAATTTTACTCCCCGGTGAGCAATGGTGATGTGGATTCTGTGGTGATCTGCATACTTATTGTGTCTACATTTCCATATTCAACCAAAGGTAAATCTGCTCAGTATCAGCAGTTTGTGGTGTTGTTATTGCACCACCTGGAGGCCGAATGGTAGATCTGAAGATAAAGAGCTGCTGGGAACTGTTGAGGAACATTTCCGTGCAGGTAAACCTTTATCTGGCTCTGGCAAAACTATGAACCACACAGAATAACAAAGGATAGCTAGAGGGTGAAAGGAATCGTTGAAATCCAACCAATATCCTTTGTCAGACGCCTATTCATGAAAGTGTTTTATGTGTACAGTGGATGGGAAAATGATCAAATATCATAGTGATGATTAAATACAACACTATCTACTATCTTCTACACTCAACACTGTCATGTGGCTAATATCATGAATGGAGATGTATTTTGAAGAGAGTACTGGCATAGTATCACCTAACAGTAATGCATGTCTTATGTAAAAACCATTAAAGCATTTCATAACTTGTGAATACATATTGAAGCAACTAGCTATTGCAGTTAATTCTCATTCATCCTCATAATTATCCCACTACAATAAATAACCTTTGGACTCTTTATTGCAGTTCTACCTCTTGTGATTGCATTTCTTCCTTTGCATTGAACCCATTGTGTATGTGCCAACCTATGGATCTGTTGCAGAAATCCTTTCCACAGAATGCCACAACAGGAAAGTGAAAAACTACAAACAACATATCAAATACGCCTTGGAGATCTGCTAAGAACAACAAATAAACACCAGCTTCAACCAATCCAACATGGCAAATAAGAGAAGGTAAGGTCAATATTGAGCACCACACCTTTCACAAATTTCGTATGTGTTTTAAACAGCATTCATGTAGCTGTTCTACAATCAGGTTTTATGGGACTTGGACATGCAATCGATTGTATGCTTGATTGTAATGTTTTCCATTGCATTTACGTAATAAAACAGCATTCATCCATTGCTGGACAAACTGCTTGGTCATGATTTTGATCTATTTTTTAATGCCTTCCTTACATTTTAGAAGAGTTTAAAAACCATTGTATATAATCCTTTAGCCTATAGGTAGTGGTAGTAATGGTTATTAATTTAATAATAATAATATAATACTGAACATTGGTAGCCCCACAAACACAGTCACGTGATAAAGTAAAGTGCCACGAAATACTTCACACAAGAAACATTGAAGGTAGGCGAATGTATAGGGCCAGCATTTGCTAGTGACATGGACTTTTTTTTAAATTAGTTTTCGTATTGTATTATTTGTCTCTTGTGGATGTCCACAATCAAAGGAAAACCCAGGAATGATGTGGTCAAAAATACAAATACAACTTACAGGTACTGCTCATTTTGTTACTGATATTTATTTCCTAAAAATCTCCTCCGTGGTGTAGATGCCGTCCAGGCAGACATGAGTAATCGATCCCAGGACTCTGGCGAAGCAGAGCAATGTTTTCATGCCTGCTGACGACCTGCGCTAGTCTCTCTGCCATGGCGCCCGTAACGTCGCTGATTAAGGAGGGGACATCAAGCTTCGTGTTTTAATTCGCTTTAGTGAAACGTCGCCTGTGCGTTTCGCTACTCCCGCTTTGTGTTTAATTAAATCTATCTCTGAACCCGCCATGACCGTGGAGCAGAATGTCCTCCAGCAGCATTCTCAGAAGGTAAGCGTACAGAAGCTAACTTGGTGGCTAGCTCACTGTAGCCTAATTGTAGAGCCGCTTGGTTTTAGGGCTCAAAGTGCCCACAGAGTCGACCAGCCAGCTTGGTTCGTTGGGTTAAGACTGAACTGTGCTTGTATTTGGGTTTCGGGGTTATGCTTAGTAACATATTGTATTCGCACATACATGTATTTAAGCTCGGCCTAACGTTATTCTAGCGTAAAGCGTCATCCAATATGTTTTTGCTAGCAAACGCTAGCTAACGGTTCCACGCAACGTAAACACTACGTAACGTAAAGTTAAACAAGCATTGTTCTAAGTGATTTGAGTAACATTAACGACAGTTCTCACGTATTAATGCGGATTATACTTCCCTTTGTAACATTAGCGTCCGGGGCTAACTGTGGCGTCAGTTATAATAAACAAGGCCAAGTGACAGTGAAAGATTTCACGTTGTGTTCGTGTCGTCAACTTCGCTGTAACTACAGAGTAACAGCGACTCTTTGATGTCGTTTCCAGCAGCGTTTATGTTGGAGGTGTCTATGCTCCGTGTTTGAGTGTTCAATGTCCCCTCCTCGTCCCAAATGTGATGGCTTTGTTTACAACGCATGGCCAGAGGGTGGGAACACAGCTGTGATGGCGGGATTGTGTAACATTAGCAGGTAGGCGGCCAAGTGCGTAATGGTTCATAACCGAGAAGGCAGATTATTAGGTTTCATTTCATCATGCTCTCAGTTTACGAAAGTGCATCATGGGTCGATTCTGTTGCTCCCTGGATTTCACTCTGTGACCACCATGCCTTGCGTTGCATAGCTCTCGTTAGTTATGTAACCACTTGAGTGATAGGTTTGGTGAAATGTTTACTCGTTCAAATGTGAAGAAATTATAATGTGCATGTGAGTTAGGCTATGTGATCACAGTGGTGTTTTTCTACACTGTATGCAGATCCTCTGTCACCAAATCTGACTCACTTAGAGACAAAACAAAACACATGCTAGCAATGTGAAGTGATGAGGGGTTGATGACACGTCTGGAGCTGGAAAAAAAAAATATTTGACCATCTGTTGATGAGTCAAACTTAAAAGTAGCAGTAACTAAAAGTAGCAGTAACACAATCCCTATTATGCAGTCTGATGGCATTGACAGTTTAGTGTAGTAAGTGCACTAAATTGAGTAAATTGTTTATCTTAGTTTTATATCCTTTGTGATTTGTTTTGTGTGTGGTGGAATTTAGTTCAAGTCATTACACTTGTGCTCCATCATCAGATTGCTTCATGAGAGAAGGTGCATGTTGTCATGTCGTGGGCCTGTCGATAGTGAAATGTTGAGGCACTTCTTCTAAATCTTGTCTGTGCAATTTGTTTTTGTTTGCAACTCCTTGGCATGCTTCTACAAAGCAGCCATGAGAACCTGATAGCAGATTCAGTGGGAATGCCCCGCATGTAACCTGCTGTGAAACCCCAAAGTTGTTCCCAGTACCACGCAGAACATTACCCGTTATTCACAAGCTGCCTTTAAATGGCCGATGACCAGTGTGACAAACAGCTGTGCCAGACATGTCACATTGAGATGGGTGTGTGTGTGTGTGTGCTCGCGCACGCACATCTGAGTAACTGCTTGTGGGTGACTTGGCCCAAATCTGTCACAGGTGTAACTTCCCCTCACACTTGACTGACCCCCGCTGTCCTCCCTGCCAACAAACCGCCATCCATCAGTGACTGAAACACACTGTCATCTTCATGTTTACTTGTCTCCGGTGGCAGAAAACATGGTCAGATTAAAAGCTTTTATAAGTGCATGAGTTACAATGTTATGAATGCTTAGTAATGGCGCTCTGGATCTCCGGACTGTAAACACAGGCAGCCATCATAACTACACTGACCTGCCTAGAGAGGATGGGACGATGTAGGGTTTTATCACGCATCGCAATAAAAAGCACTCGCAATAAGTTGATCGTGGGGAATTTCTATTATCGGGATAATTGAGAAAGCTGTCAAGCTCGCTATCATGGTAGAAAAGTGAAAACTCAAACCTGTTTTCTAGGCCTTCAGTAATTATCAGAAAGAACAGAATCACACAATGTTGCTATTTTTAAAATGTGATTTATGTATTGTTTTTTATTTGTCCTTTACAAGATGTCTTATCTGTGATGCAACACAAATATTGGATTCTTCACAAAATGTAAAGTGATACCAGGGCGTTTTGCCATTGTTTTAAGCATATTTTGATGATCGTCGGGATAATATCATGAATCACTTTTTTTGGCAGGATCACCGTGACATTTTCATATCGTCCCATGCCTATAGAGAACATCGTCATACAGTCTTTTTTTTTACCGGTCTTTTACTGTGACCTAACATGAGTATTAAGCTAAGTTCAGTATACTTGTCTAGTCAGCCTTGAACACGGTCACAGTGAAATGGGGTTAGTTGCATTATGTATGTGCTGTTACTCTAACAAAGCCGTGAACTCTCTATTCACTTTCTCCACTGACTCTTTGGAAATATTTGCCTCTGGGATTAAATACAGCACTCTTGCCTTCGAAAGCGAAGAGAAAACCATGTAGCTGACAGCAAGTTTGGAGGCAGGTCTCAAACCAGGTACGGAACAGCGTCCCCAGGGTTGGAGGACTTCCTTCAGGATACCACAGAGGACAGAGGTTGTCTATGTCCAATAATATGTTTTTTTGTGATGAGGATTTAGAGTCCCATTTAATAGAGATCTATTCCCTCTGAAAAAGCATCGTCGGATAATAAATGACTGACAGCTCTATATAGCTTCAATGTCTTTAGCCTCGACAGTGTTTCAGATTAGGCATGGTGCGATATGAAAATGTCGTGTCACCATTATCCTGCCAAAATATTTGCAATTCACACTATAATCCTGTTAATCAACAAAATATGCTTTAAACTCTTAAAACAGCACTAAAACATACTGGAATCACTTTGCATTTAGACAAGAAACAGATTCATTGTGTCACAAATGGGACGCACATTTTTTCAGTGAACATCCTTTTAAGTGAAAAAAACATACGGTCAACTAATCTTAAATGAGATCATCATAAATGATATGGTCTCCCCGCATAAATAGTAATACAGAATGCATACATTTTAAAATAGTATTTTTGTATCCTGTAATTTTAAAACGAGGCTCCATTTTTCACGATATATTCACGATTATCCAGACAAAGGACATTTACCATGACAAACCTATTGCATAAGTGTATGTATAAACGTTTAATGAAATAACTTATGTGCACCAGCTGTGACTGCTCACTCCCTGCCAACCAGCTGGAATGTTATAGGCGTCTCTGTCAAATGGCTACACAGTTATTTTTTTGTCCTAGACAGCATGTAATGTGTTGGACGGCTGCGACGTGTGGTCCGAGCTAATGACCATCGCTGTAAACAAAATGTTGTGTATGCGGTGTTCACGATAGGGCCCATTAGAGAGGTCATTTCCTCAGAGAGCTCAGTTCGCTGGGGAATTGTGATAGCTGATGTGTAATGAAGGTGGAGTCCAGATTTGTTCAACTTTTTATCATTAAGCATTCTAAAGCACAGAATGTTGGATGAAAGGGTGCGTTATTTGTTTGGTGGCGCTTTGTCGCTTTATCCTTTTCTGTGTGTTCGCAACGCCGCTAAAAGTGTACAAAAATATCAGCGTTGCCACGGATGTGTGTTGTGCAGTCCATGTATGATGTGTGAAAACCACCTACAGTGACGGGTCCAAAACCCCCCCAAAAAACCTGTTACCCAACACTCTTATCTGTTGCCTGCTGCACCTGTGAAAACTTCAGCCCATGTTCATCTCACTCAAGACTTTGGCCTTGGACGAGGACACTAAGTGCACTCCCCCATTATTTAAGTGCATTTATTCAAACCGCACGTTGCAGGTTAAGTGTGTGTGGTCAGGCCATGCCGCCCAGCTGGGTTTGACATCAGTTGGTTAATAGACTTCAATGAACTCATTAGTAGGAACGAGAATCGACAGGTCAGGTCTACTTCTAGAGATTGATTTATAATGTTTTGATTTGGAATTAGAATTGTTTTTAGTATTAATGACTGATAGTAATGTTTGATACAGTTCAGAGTTTTAGTTTGGAGGGTATATCAAGAATATATCAACCAACAATGTTGGCGTAATATTGCAATAAGCATGGGGCGATATGAAAATAACAATAATTGTGATTCATGATTTAATACCAATAAATATAAAAATATGTAAGTCTCTTAAATGGCACACAAAATATGAAAAATATATTTAATACATCAAGGATATTAAGTGAACATTCTTAATCGTAAAAAACAAATATTGCAGCTGTTAAACGTGGAGCTAATTGTAACTACTTGTATACTTAATAATTATATACTGTTTATTAGTTATCTTAGGAATTATGAATCTGAATCTGTAAAGTAGTTGGTAACATTGTTGTCAAGTAAATGTAGTGAAATAAAACGTACAATATTTCCCTCAGATTTAGTAGAGTATAAGTGTAATGTTACATATAATGGAAATACTCAAGTGAAGTACAAGTGTCTCAACATTTTACTTAAGTACAGTACTTGGGTAGCCTTGGACAGGAAATATTGACATACTTATTCACCTGACTGTCACTTTAGCTATGATGTGCCTTATGAGTACGTTCATGAATTATTTAGTTGAAATGCTGGCTTCACTGTTTGAAGTTCCTTGGCATTGTGTTTTATTTGTACTCGCATTTTCTCTCCATCACACTCTGCTCTTCTTTTCCCTTCAATAGCACCAGCAGACGCTACTAAACCAGTTGAGGGAGGTCACGGGCACCACAGACATCCAGCTGCTTCAGCAGGCGCTGCAGGTACACTATGATACACATGCAAATACGTAAATATACACGCTTTGTCTCTGTCACGCACACATATAATAAAGATGCCTTCTTTACAGAATAATACAAAATGATTACAGCAAAACATTTTGACATTCATATGAAATGTGCTGGTCCATGTTAATCTCGGGTCGAAGGAGTGTACAAGTTGTTCCAAGCTAGTCGCTACTGAATAGGGATGCACGATAATTATCGGACCGTTAATTATCGGCCCGATAATAGGAATTATGACGTCATCCCGATAAATCCGATACAATTATTAATACCTCCGATAATCCGACGATAGGATGTGTGTGTTAAAACAGTGCTACGGGTGGATTGGGATGAGGGACGTTAGTTTTTTTCTAGGCGCCTCCCGTTTAGCATGTGATGTGGTTACTGTGGTATCACAGGTTTCGGAGGAGGGAGTTAATCCACAAATCGAGCGCTCCCTTCTCACGCCAGGTTCACACTGCACGCGGAAGCGCCGCGGCGCAGCGCGCTGCCGAAAATCGCGAGCGATCCGCGCACCCCCCGTTCAGACCAGACGCGTATTTCTCCGCGGCGGTCGACAAGCGCTTCTGCTCAGCTGTTGTTCATTCAGAGCTATTTTTTCCATTAAACCCCATAAAATGAATACGCCATGTTTCTGTAACCAAGAAGTTTGTACACTTCTTGTATTTATCCGTTCTCTTTCCGTTCTCTTTCTCTCTCTCGCGCGCTCTCTTTCTCTAGAAAGAGAGAGAGAGAAAGAGGGACACACACACAGACAGAGAGTGTGTGTGGTATAGACAGTAGTAGTGCAGATATACCGTTGAAATACACATATTTGTTTATCTACTCTTCACATTTATTATATATATATATATATATATATATATATATATATATATAAATATTGTCATTTTATTGAAGAGTCAAAACTGTTCTTGGCTTTCTTTTGTTCATAGTATTAATTATCATGTCACTGTGATACATCTGGTATGGTGTTTGGTAAAAGGCAAAGCTATGCTAAATCTACCTAAGCTTAGTCATTAGTGTTTTTGACCTGAATTTGATCTGAATATACATTCAAAAACGAATAACAATATTATCGGTTATCGGTATCGGTATCGGTCCCGAGGAGCAGAAAGTTATCGATATCGGTATCGGCTTCAAAAAATCAATATCGTGCATCCCTACTACTGAACCATTCAATTACACAGTTTAACATTGGGTAAACGCAAAATACGGTTTTAGGGTTTTATTTATGCACTTTGTAGATCTCACTGCCTCCTTTTGTAGATGAGCAGATGTATTGTTCAACTATTGTTATCCAAATTCAGGTCTTATAAAGACATGAAAAATATATGGAAGCTTGGGCTGGCGAGGCCTCATTCTAGTTGAGAATTAGTGTTTATACCCAGCTGACATAAGTCTCAACGAACATTGTTCCTGCAGGTGAGCAATGGAGACCTGGCCGAGGCTGTGGCGTTTCTGACAGAGAAGAACGCCAAGGTTCCTCAACAGGATGAGGCGACCTACTACCAGACGTCCCAGGTGGCCAGCGACCGGTACATCAGCGTGGGCAGCCAGGCTGACACAAGTGAGCTGCTGACCTAAACTATTAGCGCACAAGTTCAAGAGACCTCTCTGTATTATCTGTATAATATTTATGTATTTGAAAACTATCCTACAATCATGTTTTAGCTTTGTCAGTATGGTTTGTTACTGTGACAGCAGAATTAACCTCCCTTGAAGGGAAACCTTTTTTTTTTTTTTTTTTACTTTTGTAAACCAGCTCTGTGTCATCGCAGTGTGTGCAGATGAACGGCCCGGCCTTTGCTGGCGGATGTGTGGGGAGCTCTGGGCACTGGCAATATGGAGGAAAGCCAAACACTGTTCATCTGCCCACACTGCAATGACACAGAGCTGGTTTAAAATTGGCAAAACATCACTTTCAAGAAAATGTGCAAAACAGAGGGTTATTGAATACGTCCGAGTAGAAACCATGAAACCATGTAAATGCAAACCAAATTACAGCTTGTGTGTTTTTCTTTAATGCAGATGTTATTGACCTGACTGGGGATGATAAAGATGACCTGCAGAGGGCTATCGCCCTCAGCCTGGAGGAGTCCAACCGGGCGTTCAGGGAGACGGGCATCACTGATGAGGAGCAGGCCATCAGCAGGTAGGCTCAGCTGCATTGCTGACACTAGGGCCAGGCATCTCTACTGATTTCCTTAATCGATTCGAAAGCAATGTTGATTAATTGAGAGAGATTTCGGTTAGCTTTTGGACATGTGGAGAATTTGACGGTAACTTGACGTCTTTGCTGATAACATTTCTAGCTAATGTCTGGTTAAATGGTTTCAGAGATTTCTGCTATTTCCTCAATATTTGACCTTTAGTTTACCTGCTGCCAGACATCTGCTTTCAGGTCTGATGCTGCTTTCAGTGGATGCTTTCAGTTCATCTTGTTGCACAGTCACACAAGACTAAAGCAGAGCATACAGTAAATGGCATGTTGTATACGTATGTTAAAAGATCAATCTAAAGATAGGGTAAATCGATATTGGATCTTTTAAAATGAAGATCAATAGCAATCAGAAAATCAATTTGTTTCTAAAGTGACCTGTACTGAGGATTGTGTATGAGTGTACATAAGGGTCTATAGTCAACGACTTCCAACAGATTCAAATTATTTCTGTCAAAGAGAAGTCTATATTAAGCAACCTTGTCTCGTCTTGAAGAAAATGTCGTTTTTAAAGTTCCTCTTGAATATTTTGTCAATTTGCAGACTTGGTTTAATGTGGAATAATGGAATGGAACGAATGATTGAAGTCACCACTGAAACCTCATGTTTCCTTTCATTCGTTTTCCAGAGCATTGCTAATGGCCGCCTACCCTCCAATTCTTGTGATTAGTTTATTATGTCCTGATGAGGGAGAATAAAAGCCTCATGAATATTACATTTTAAATCACAAGCCTTTTATATAGTACAACATGCCCTGAGTGAAGCACAATGCTAAGGAGCCACAATCCAGCGGTTTAATTAAAGCCCATTCTGACAGAACTGATGTGGACCGTTGACTTGAGACACTCTAATGGCAGACTATGTCACTTTGGAGAGATGTTTTTGAAATCTCTGTCAGAATGTTATCAGGTGGGAAGCGTTTTGAACGTGGCTCTGTTTTATGCATCCATAGCAAGAGGCGTATGTTTTCAGGTTGGCGGTCCGTCCGTATAGACGTCTGCCCGGTCCATTATTATCTCAGGCGTAGGCTGTATATAAGAAGTGGACGTAGTCATCATAACGTCAGCCATTGTATTAGTGGACTACAGTTTTGAAGTCACTGCATTTTGGCCATCGGCATCTTGAAATTTTTGCAACCAGTGAAGGAAGTGACCATATTTGGACCGTAGAGAGAGCGCGACGGGTGGATCTGATACAAGCAGCAGGGCAGCACCCCGAGCAGCAACCTTACTGGATCTGGATCCAAATCCATCTGGATTCTGGTGTGAAGCTAGCTTCATAATTCAAGGTCAACTTTATGGTGTGAAGTCATCTTAGTAGCTAATTACATTGGTGGCATGGTAGTGACCCGTCAATTACAAGGTAGCCCCGCCCTAAAGTATCCCCTGCTTTATGGTCTATTTGAATCTAAATGGACCATAATTGACTAAATGAACATCACGCTGCATTGAAGAAGATTTGCTTACAATGTATACTGTGTTAATAAATCAAGTGAGAAGTAGGGTCACTTTCTCATAGACTTGCAACAACAGGAGTCGCCCCCTGATGGTCAGCAGAGAGAATACAAATTTAAGGCACTTCAGAATTGGCTTCACTTTTCAGAACCGGCTTCACCTTTCAGAACCTGAGGTTTCCACCTTATCTCAGGAAAACCTTTAGGGAATTTCTTCAAATTCAAAAGGTCAAGGTCACTGTGATCTTGCATCCGTCCCATTTTCATGATATCTTGGGAACGCCTTGACCCAATTTTCTCAAATTCCACAAAGATCACTGTGACCTCACCACCAGTGGGTCCAGCAGACCTTTCCATTGAATGTTCTGACATTGCTGAGATCATTTGATAGAAAAACAAAGTCTGTTGGTTAAATTTAATCTGTTTGTGTTTTGCCTCCCTTTCTCTCTTCTTTTTTTAGAGTTTTGGAGGCCAGCATAGCGGAGAACAAGGCGAGTCTGAAGCGAACCCACACAGAGGTATGGAGCGACTCACCCAACCCGCACGACAGAAAGAGGATAGACACCTGCCCCGTGGGGCTGAAAAATGTTGGCAATACCTGCTGGTTCAGTGCCGTTATACAGGTGGGCTAACCACACACACACACACACACACACACAGACAAATCCCTCTTGTTTGTTTCCATCTATGGCAATAGGAAACTAATGAAGCCACTGCCTTTATGGGGCCATTATTGGAGGCAGAACTATTTGCAAATGTGTGGAGAGTTGTGTCACATTTTTCAATCTGAGTGTGTCTTAATCAGATGTGCAAAGGAATCTTTAGACGCTTGCAAATTTGATTTATTTATTATTATTATTTTTATTTACACAATTGAAAATCTGACTACGCCCCCCACACAGATTCTGAATACCCACAATATATTTGCAGATTCCTGTACATGTTCACACATGGGCATGAGACGATAAGAAAAGTTCATATCACGATTATCCTGGCCATAATAATTTGCGATTCAAGTATTATGATAATCATCAAAATATGCTTAAAACTCTGAAAATGGAAAATGACATTAACCATACTGGTATCACTTTAAATTTTGTTCAGAAAAAAAAACAGTCACAGATTAAAAAAAATAAACATCTTCTATAAGTGACCATTGTTTTTAGTGAAAAATAATATGAAATAATATCATCATAAATAAATACTAAATTCATAAATATTTTTGGTAAGATTAAAAATTCATCACGATCAACTGTTTTTCATCGCTCTCTGTGGTACAACACTCTATCGTCACTACTACTCACAAGTCTCAGTATACATTTAGAGATTTGACACATTTACAAATCTAACTATACACACAAAGATTGAGGTACAGATGTGTGACTCTCCAAACACATTTGCATATAGTTCTGCTCCAGTAAATGCCCCATAGGTCTTGACTTCTGCATTTCTCAGTTCTTCGTATTAGGTTGCATGTTATTCTACTGATGCAGGAATCAACGCTTTAATCTGCTGCCATCGTTCTAAGAAGAAGCAGTAGTGGATAAGACGATAATCTGCTGGAAAATACTGGAAAGGCTGTAACATTTGCTGTCACAAAGACTCCGTTTCTTGTATGCTGGTGGAGTCTGTGGTAGAATGTGACCTGAGCTGAAATATGCTCGATGAACACTGGATACACCATCACATGGTGCCTGGCTTCAGTGTGTAATTTAACCCCCACCCTTTATAAGAGGGATCTGCTTGAACCGGAGCCCACTGCAGTGGGTGCAAGAACAGAAGTAAACAACTTTTATAGTTGTGATGTTCTGGCATCAATCACCACGTTACTTGTTTTGTAAAACATTTCATAATGCGTTTCCTTTACTTTCCTACATCACCACAGGCTGTTTTTCAGTACGTGCAATAAGTACCGTTGGCATATTATTTTTAATGTTTCATTTTAAGTAATATAGAAAGGTGGTCCAACTTTAAATTCTGTTTTATGAACTCCAGCTGGCAGAATCATGTGACAGATTGCATGAGAGGGAATAGAGGAAAGGTCTCAATGTAATGTAGAGAATAGACACAAAGTGACTGAGAAGCACAGATCGCTTGCATATAAAATGTAGTGTAAATAATAATACAAAGTTATTGCAGCTTCATTCTTTAGTGAGTGTCATGCCACACTTTGTAAAAGGTCTTGAGGCTCCATAAGCTTGTTGGTCAGCAAGGCCTCTCTACATTATCACAACACCAGAGTTCTCACTGCAGTTAATCATGGGTGTTCTCTGACATTAACCAGTGTACAGGCCAAGGACATCATGTTAACATGTCTCTCTCCCTCGTCCACATCAAGTCTCTGTTCAACCTGCTGGAGTTCCAGAGGCTGGTGCTTCACTACTCCCCTCCAGCCCGAGTCCACGACCTGCCTCGCAACCAGAAGGTAAGACCGAGGGCAGGACATCACCAGTCCATCACTATACAGTATTACATTGATTCTTTGGGTAGCAATATGTTGTTGGCCAAGTCTCCCACGATACGATGTGCCTGTGATCGATATGGGACATCATCATATCATTGCCCCCATTAAACACAATCGGTTACATTGAGTCTTCTGAATGCCCTAAATGTAAATGTAAATTAGTTCCTGATTGCTGGTCAATGCTGGTGAGCGTCTTGTCACTCAGATGAGACTATATGATCCACCTTAAAGGTCAGTCCACCTTAAGTGTGCCTGAGCCAAAGTTGTTGCTAACTTCAGGGCTAACCTCCTTCACAAACAACAAGACACAACAACTGAGCTTTTAGTAATAATAATAGTAACAATAATGTTCCTTTGTTCCATTGTGACAATAAAATAAACAAGTCTATTTTTAAATGGCATTATCATATTATTTTAGTGAAGACTCATAAATAACTACAAAAAACTAATGTTAGGGAAATCTGTTAATGTTTTGTTACTCATTTCTGAAAGAAAAAAGAATATCGGCCGATATATCGTACTATCGAATTTTTTTTATCGGTTGGGCTCTACCCACAATGTGCTCAGTTCACACACCGTCTTTCTCTCAGCAGAGGACACACTCGCTAATGTTACATTGCTAGCATCGTATGCTAACTACACTAGCAGTGTTTGAGTGTGTAGTAAGTGTGTTTGGACAGAAATAGAGAAACCAACGGTTGTGCCCTAAGGTCACAGCATTTTAGCATTTTAACGCTGATAGTTGATTAAACTCACTGCTAGCAAGCTGCAAGAATTACCACGTGAACTTTCTGATGAAAGTTTGGTTTTCTCTACTGGAACAGAACTGAACATGCAGGGAAAGTTTTTTTCTGAAGTTTTTTCAAATTTAAGATGCTCAAATCCTCGTATCCAGCCACATCCACCAGTGCATCAGCAGAATATTTATCAGTCGGGAGAACATGGACAAACACAAAACGATGTTGAGGGCTGACCATAGGTTTAGCAGCCTGTCACTAATCTGGTCTAAGCCTCTGCTGCTCTTCATATCGGTTCCCTCGGTCCTAATCACTGACCTTTCACTTTAGCAGTACGCCACTGCTAGAACTTAGAGTCTAATCTTGACATCAGCATCCCTGACTCACTAGCACACAAGAATGATGTCATGTTACTGTATCTCACTATCACATTGCCAGTGGTGACAGTGTATAAATTAAAGATGAAAACTACAGAAAAACTTGAATTAAAATTGACAAATTTCAGTCAATGGCCTTTGCCGCAGTCGTCATGTGACGCAATGTCATATATATTTAAATAGATGTATTTAAATAGAGTTATACACTTGACTAAATGTTGTATTTACGCATTATCGTTTAAACGTGGATTCACTAAAGCTCTGATTGTTTTACCCTGACCAGGAGCACAGGAACCTGCCCTTTATGCAGGAGCTGAGGAACCTCTTCTCCCTCATGGTGGGGTCCAAGAGGAAATATGTGGATCCATCACGAGCTGTGGAAATCCTCAAAGACGCCTTCAAGTCCAGTGAGTCGCAGCAGGTAAGCCTCTCTCTGCGCTAACCTTCTCTGCATAACGACATTCACATAGCAAATGCCTTTGTTCATCCTCATTGTTCCCCAGATGTTTTTATGCCTCCACACTAGGTTAGCTGTGATTGGAGGCATTGTGTTTTTGGGATATCCTTCCATCGGTCCATCCCATTCTGATCAACGGGATATTGTCTAGAGGAAATGTCTTCTAATTTGTCAAAAATGTCCACCTGGACTGAACTGATTTAGAATTTGGAGGTCAAAGGTCACTGTGATGTCACAAAATGGGATCTTGGCCATTCTGATTGTAGAGAAATCTATGAAAAAATCACCATATTTCTTTCTTGATGTATTACCTCATTAAACATAGTAAACATGAGTTTATAGTGTTGATCTCTAGTTTACCATCTTCTTCAATCCAGCATGATGTTAAATTAGGGAAACATGGAGCATTTAGAGTCAAATAGACCATAAAGCAGGTGATGCTTTAGGGCGGGGCTACCTTGTGAGTGACAGGTTGTTTCTGGAACTTCGCCACCACGTCCTTGCTACCAATGCAGTAAGCTACTTAGATGACTTCAACAGTTAGCTGTAAAGCTTCACACCAGAATCCAGATGGATCCAGTAAGGTTGCTGCTCAGGGTGCCTGCAGCTTGTGTTCATCAGATCCACCTGTCACATCTTCAGACACCAAATATGGTCACTTCCTTCACTGGTTGAAAAAACTCCAGGTGTCAAAATCGTAGTCCACAAACCATTGGTTGATGTCACAGTGACTGTGTCCACTTCTTATATACAGCCTATGGCTGCAGGCAGTCAATCACATCAGAGAGAGGAGGACAGGATGAAGGATTTATAACAGCTGATGTCTGTGTTCTTCTGTTTTGAATATGATTTATTTCCTTGACATTTTATATATGTTTTCACTGAAATATTATAGGAGTTTAAATATTGAGTTTGGTGTTGAAAACATTACTTTTGCTGCTCTAGAAACAATATTTATTCTAATTCTAATCGGGTTCTGAAATTTCAAGATAACCAGGCTGACCTGAAGGCTGCAGTTCCTTTTTTCTATATACTTTTTATTCATTTAGCAATTTTCTAAGGATTCATCTGGATGTGTTGCTCTTTTCTGCTGTTTATAAATAAAAATACTCCTCATCACCTTTTGTTCCAAGTCCTTCAGCCTCAGACTTGACTGCTCAGTTTCATTGTCGATCTACTGACTCGGCGCTACTGAATCTGAGACACTTAACCTCTCTTATCCATAACTGTTAATCCTCAAACCCAGGCCTCTGAAGATAATATGACTAGGAATTAGCTGTATATCCTTTAATGTCATGTATACATGTCAAAATGTACAAAACTGTTCCGTTCTTCTTACATAAGCGTTCGCACTAAGTCCCTGCAGAGGTTAACAGAGGTCAGCCTTCTGTCCTCTGTACCCATCAGTGGTGTCACATAGTGTGTTAGTCAGACAGGCATTGACCTGGATTAGCGACTGGCATTGATGTCTATGAGAGATGGCCTCATGGCATGCAGGTTCCCTTTTGAAGTCCAGCAATCTGCCATTAGGGTGTAGATCGATGACGATCAGAGCGATCCTCAATAGCCGATGCCTTGGCCAATGTCGAGATGATATCTGACTGCTTTTCCGATTAATGTATGTCATGTATATTAATTATTATTATTATCATTATTTAAAGATGAATACCCTATATTGAACTTGCCTGGCAGATTGTCTCAGCGACATGCGAGCATTAAACTGGCACTTGTGTGACAACGACACATGGGAGCTCACTCACCCACTCACTCACTCACTCACTCACTCACTCACTCACTCACTCACTCACTCACCCACTCACTCACCCACTCACTCACCCACTCACTCACTCACTCACTCACTCACCCACTCACTCACTCACTCACCCACTCACTCACCCACCCACTCACTCACTCACTCACTCATAACTAATAAGGTGGGCTGTACCGAACAGTTTGAATCTTCAGATCTTCATTCATAACATTCATACTTTAAATATTAACAATAAACACTGTGCAATAGTCCCCCTGCTATTCCTCTCTGTTCCTCTCTCTCAAACACACACAGCAGGAGAAATTAAACTCTGTAATTATTTAAATCCAAAAGGCAAAATCTATCCAAAAAAGACTGATGTAATAATTTCCAAAATTCACAAAATGAATTGATCAAAGAACATATTCTGTTCTGTTTCACTACAGGTAGATTCCCCTAACTAGACCATCACTGAATGAATATATAGGCCTACAAACACTGTTGTTGTCTTGCTGGGAGCCCACATAAAAAAACTATTGTGGTTCAGTTAATGTCTGCCGTCAGTCCGCCTGGTGACAGTTAGTAAGCCGCTGACTGACGGACAGAGTTGTTTTATGAAGACGCCGTCTGTGTGGATCAGATGACAGAACACTGATGCACCTCATGACTCTCTTCTAGTTGGCATTCCCAGAAACGGAACCACAATGACTTTAACCACAATAACACCAAATTATGATGCTGCTACTACTACTGCTACTACTGTACTACTACCATGCAGTCAGTGCAAGGCTGAGCCCCCCCTGTGATCTGTAACCTACGGATGAGTCATCCCATGTCCAGGGTGTATATATCAGCACATGACAGACATAGCATTGATTTGACTGATTGGGTTGTCTTGCATGTACGTCCGGTTAAGTCCTAGGGTTTGACTTTGTGACCTCCGTGTCCCAAAGGCACTCCTGTAATTGGTCATTTAGTATGTGTGTCTGTTTTTTTCCTCCACAGCAGGATGTGAGCGAGTTCACCCACAAGCTGCTGGACTGGCTGGAGGACGCCTTCCAGATGAAGGCTGAAGAAGACAGGTAACCACGGCTCTCTTCATCCAGAGGCCACTGTTGAAAGAATGGATGTGCAGCAGGCAAACATTGCTTGAAGCAAATGTTGTTAAGCAGCAGAACAACTTTTTTTTATTCTTCTTTATTTTACTTTCAGGGAAGGTGAGAAGCCAAAGAACCCCATGGTGGAGCTGTTCTATGGTCGCTTCCTTGCTGTGGGAGTCCTGGAAGGTAAGATGTGGTGTTAAATTCATACCAAGAGAGAAAGTGAGATATATAGCTAGAGAACCACGGAGGGATAAAGCATTGGTGGTCTGTCCTTGCCCCTAGTAATGAAAGTGACCTTGTCTTAATGAGATGTGGTCCATGTAAAAGAGGAAAGCGGTTGCATTGATCGTGGAAGACCTTGATGGCTGATTGACATTGCGCTTATTATGCATGACAATACTGGCCCAGAGCCACCAGAAGCTGGGCCAGTGGATTCTGCTGCTCATAAATGACCTTAATGCCTCATCTGCATGTCCGCCAGCAAGTCTTCTTTTCCTGTATTGTTTTTTTTGGGGGGGTCGGCTTCTCATCAGTAGTTGATGCAGGGAGGTCTGTGCTGCTGTTTGATGGTGAGTGAGTGACTGCTGAACAAGTGGAAATCAGCTTGGATGCAAAGGGGTGTGACATTTCTAATGTTATTGCTTTTTCATTTACACTCCTTTCCTTTTCAACTCTCCTGGCACACATGTGACCTATGTATGTAATATGACTCGCGTAATTGGATGTTAAAAAAAAGGGCCACACGGCAACCTCTTTAGGTAGCGGATTTCCACAAGGTTTCATCCATCGTGGATGAAATCACCACTTCTGTTTCTTTGTCCATGTTGTGGAGCCCCAGATACGCCGTCGTGTCTGAGTTCATATCATCACCCAGAGGTCCAGTGAAGCTGTATTCACTGTATATAGCAAGAAACACATCGGTTGGTTTACTACAGCTGGATCAACCCAAATAAAAAAAAAAAAAATTAAATTGCAATAAATGGATAAAAAGGATGTTGAATTAACTACATAATGATAGTGATCAGTAAAAAGTCTGAAGTCATGCTTTGTTGTCTGTCTGCAAGACGACAAGCTAACAACCTGTAAGATGCTTGTTTTCGGAATGGAGTCCGGATTGATTGGCTATGCTAAAATGATGTGTAATTCCACAGGCAAAAAATTTGAAAACACAGAGATGTTTGGGCAGTATCCACTGCAGGTGAATGGCTTCAAGGATCTCCACGAATGTCTTGAGGCAGCCATGATTGAGGGCGAGATCGAGTCCCTGCACTCGGCAGAGAACTCCGCCAGGTCTGGCCAAGAGGTCAGTGCAAAAGCAGTATGACAACAGTTACCTCTATTAAACTGCTCCGGAAATACTGATTGAAATCCTGAAAAGTTCTACAAATTAAAATGCATGAAGTTTGTTTTCATCCTCAGGGGAAAAGCAGTAATTTAAGAGAAGACAATCAGGTTAAATCTTTTGGGATTACGCGGTGGATCCTCTCCAAAGGGTTGACCCGCGGGTCCTTATGTCACACCTGTACTATTCTGGGTGTGACCGCTGGTTAGCTGTGGCCTTGCCTGCACTGTCCCTCAGCAGCTGGGACGAGCTAATTACCAGGCCAGCACACAGATGAACATGGCACCAGCGGTCACAAAATGATGTTTACAATATTTAAATTAAAATTTGAGAGTGCAAATCGTAGATGCAACAAACAAATATTTGTCGATCTGTCGATCATAACTTTGATTAATGGATTATTAGTCTGTCTGACATCTTTAAAATATTGAGATTTATTAAAAATGTTATTTCTCTTTAATTGTCTGCTGTAGTCATTCGCTGCTCTGCCCCTAATAATAAATGGAAGCATAGAGCTTCGACATTCAGAGCTCACGACATCTGAGAAATTGCCGTACATCACCAGCAACAAGTTCCCATTGAATTGCAGGTAGTGAGTTTGTACCTAAAATATTTTGCAAACAGTGGGATGCGAATCCCGTGCAAGGCAAGGTGGAAGAAAAGGAGACCCCCCCCCCCTACAATGAATTGTGTAATTAAAGGATTGATTTTCCAAATTTGTATCCTCCATACCACGCTGAAGTGCAGCTCAAATCTAAATCAGATGGGGATATTGCAAACGCAATTATTTTTATGGGGATCTATGACCAGTGAATGTTTAAAATACCTTATATTCGGACATGATAGGAGAATTAATCAACGTTCAATGTTCTTTCAGCATTGGTTCACAGAACTCCCTCCTGTGTTGACCTTTGAACTGTCGAGATTTGAGTTTAACCAAGCCCTGGGACGACCTGAGAAGATCCACAACAAGCTGGAATTCCCCTCCATTCTCTACATGGACAGGTAATAGAAATTATTGCGCTGACTTTCAATATAGAATCAGTATATTTCAATATATACTGCAGAGACAATAGTATTTGTCTCTGCAGTAAAAAAAAAAACAATCAAGTGTCTTAAAGACTGAAGGTCCTGGTTGTGGTCTTAGGTACATGGACAGAAACAGGGAAATAACCAGGATCAAGAGGGAGGAGATCAGGAGGCTGAAAGAGCATCTGACGCTGCTTCAACAGCGACTGGAGAGGTACTACTTGTCTACCCATAACTTTTGATTTAGCCAAGGTCAACTAAGCTCTCTAGACAGCCATGCAGAGTAATTTTCTCACTCACTTCGTCTGTCTCTATGCTCTCTGTTGTTATTTCTCTCTGGCTTGGCCTCCCTCCATCTCTGACCTCTGTCTGTTCTCCTTCAGGTATCAGAGTTATGGCTCAGGCCCCAAGAGGTTTCCTCTGGCAGATGTCCTCCAGTATGCCATGGAGTTTGCCTCTAGTAAACCAGTGTGTACTTCACCCGTGGAAGACATTGACTCTTCAGCGCCCCCCGGTGGCACGACAGGACAACAGCTGTCCCTACCAAGGCAAGTCTCGTAACCAGATAGCCTGCAGTTTGTTTTCACTGCTTATCCTCTTGTCCATTATTTGCAGGTGAAGATAAGTCTGTGTGTCTGCTGATTGAATGTGTCGGGGTTTCCTCCGATGTGTTACAGCATGACGTAATGAGAGAGAGAGTATTGAGAGAGTGTATGGGACAGTCAGCAGTAACATTACAGCGTGAATGTAGCCGTGCAGTGTGGGTACGGTTTATTGCTGCCGCTGCAAAATATACATCGCAGTAACCCTGGCTTAAACTGCGTTTATATTTTTTATTTGATATACTCTGTCTCTCACCCTGCAGCACAGCTGAGCAGGACTCCTTGCCCCCCTTAGAGAGCTCAGGGTCTGCCTCAGGTCCCACCATACCTCCCACTGCAGCCCAGCAGCAGAGGGTACCCATCCATAAGCCCTTTACCCAGTCCCGACTACCACCCGACCTCCCCATGCACCCTGCCCCGCGCCACATCACCGACGAAGAGCTGAGGGTGCTTGAAGGCTGCTTGCATCGCTGGAGGAGTGAAGTGGAAAATGACACCCGTGGTAGGTCTGCCCGTGCCCTGTTTGCAGCCCTGTGTGCTTGTCTCTGTTGTGGGTCCTTCAGCATGAATCTCCCGTCTTTCAGTAATATTTAATATACTAAGTGATAGATTGTGTATGATTTTCTTCCCACCAGACCTGCAGGGCAGTATAAACAGAATCCACAGAACCATTGAGCTGATGTATTCTGACAAATCCATGATGCAGGTGAGCAGCACTTTTGCTTCAGTCTGACATAGTTGCAATACGATTACTGTTGATCATCACTTTAAATCTCCTTTGTGTTTCAGGTTCCATACCGGCTTCATGCAGTGCTTGTCCATGAAGGCCAGGCCAACGCGGGCCACTACTGGGCTTATATCTATGACCCACATCAGCGTTGCTGGATGAAGTACAACGACATCTCTGTCACCAAGTCGTCCTGGGAGGAGCTGGTCAGGGACTCGTTTGGAGGCTACCGCAACGCCAGTGCCTACTGTCTCATGTATATCAACGACAAGAAGCCCTTTCTCATAGAAGGTACCGGGCTGCTAATTTAGAAACACTTTTCTGACGTATGACGACCCCTGTTCACTGAAAACACATTAAATGTTCCCGAGCAGACCACATTATGATCACCATCTCTCTGTTGCAGAGGAGTTTGATAAAGAAACAGGACAGATACTCAGCGGCATGGACAAACTGCCTCCAGACCTGAAGCAGTATGTGAAGCAGGACAATGAGCTCTTTGACAAGGAGATTGAGGAGTGGGATGCCCTGCAGGCCCGCAAGGCCCAGCAGGAGAAGCTGGCCCTGGCCGCAGCAGCTGCAGCTGCAGCCGCGGCCGCCTCGGCGGCATCAAGCACCTCCGCTGTTTCCTCTTCCCCTCAGCCCATGAGTATCGAAGCCAGCCCTCCAGACAACACAGGTCAGGGTCCTGACACTCACAATACAGGGTAGAATAATTCATTGAGAATCAATACTTGGTAGGAAGATAAATGCAGAGAAAGTCTCAACAGTTAAAAAAGGTTAAGGAATTGACCTTGTAATATTGCCGTGCATCCATACAATTCTAACTCCCTTTGGAGTGTTCTTGTATGAAATATTGTATACATTCTGTATAATAAATCACAGGAAACTCTTGGCTACAGCAAGTGACCTTTGATGTTCATCATTCAGCCGACAGCACTCAATTGTATTCGATAGTTTTGTGGACATTAGGCTTGGGCATCGTACCTTCCTGACATTTCACCGGGCCGGGTATATGTATATGTTGGTGCAGGCCAACAGAGCAGATGGTGGCGGCAGACTGGCAGTTGGAATAAAAATCATGTGACAACAAACTAACGATGTCAACTATTAACAAGGTCTTTTTGACCGGTAACGCGAGTCAGGCTGAAGGTTAATTTACATCTATATATTAACCGTTTGAGCTGTTTAGACAGGATCACCACAGCGAACTCCCACGGCTCCCAGCGACACAGCTGCAGACGCACATACATGCTGGGCGCACCACGCCGAGCTCTGGGCCAGTGTGCCAAACATCTGGACCCACATTATCCACCGGCCATGGTGTCACAGAGCTCGCTGTCGTTTCCAAACAATGAGTTTCCATCTTTCTGAGTGCAGCTGCCTGTGATACTATAGAGACACGGACCTCTGGTGGCGTCTGATGGTCACTACAACACACTACTACATCATGGAAAGCTCAGCGTCTGGATATATGACGCTGATGATATTTAAAATCATACGTCGGGATTTCTAAGTACATTTGAATCTATGCATCTGTCCAAAATGAGAGCTTCCTACAGTAATCCTGGACATAAACGCAATCATCACACTATTCAGATACATGTTGGTGAGAATAGAACACATAATACCGATGCTGGTGTGAAAAACAAAAGTAAAGAAGTGTGCATTTTTTGTTTCTGTGGTGTCCCTCCTGCAGTCCCCCAGCAGGAACCAGAGTACATGGAGCAGCCATCGCCCACAAACGACTCCAAGCACCTGCAGGAGGACACGGAGAGGGCCATCTCCAGGGCTGCTGCCGAGCAAGAGGAGAGGAGCCCCGAAGCATTGTTGAGCGCTGTATGTAACGCACGCAGTACGCCACTCTCACACCATCACCCAACATGCGCCCCATATCTTTTATTACATGTCAGTTTGTTCATAGAAATCAGCAAACTGAGGTGTATCCACATACTTTTATTTCATCCAGTCTCTCTTTTTTAAAGCTAAAAAACAGCATTTTTCCACATTTACACGCATGTGCAGAATGAGAGTTTTACATCGATACTGAGGCACAGATGGCGACGTCACAGTTAATTGCCTTTAATTAACTCTATTTTTTTGTTGTTAATAGATCACAGAGAATGCTCCCTTGACTCCCCTCAGCTTTAATATTAGATGAAATAGATTTCATAGAGACTTTAAGCTCATGGTTGTTTTTTTTTTACCTGAAGCTGTCATAGCATTGCAGAGGGCAGCTGATTTTTCCCCATCGTTTTATTACCTGTTCAGCACCAAACAGCAGACAGACAATGTTAGCAGGTAGCTGGTGAACATAGCGGAGCAGTAAGCAGCTCAATAGGCATGTTGTTTTCCTGAAGAGTTAGCCAAACCGTAGCTGAATGTAAGAGAGTATTACTAAGATTCAACGGTTAGTCAGAAACTCCAACACAATGATAAGGTTGCTTTGTACCTGCTACGGTGTAAATAAGTGTTACCTGTTTGCTAACAAGTTTGTGGTATCAACTTAAAAGGTGGTAAAACAGCAGGTCAGTGTTGTGTTCAGGCCCCAAGTGACCAAGAAGGCCATTAATGCAAGTTAAAAGAATACGTTTGTATTTTGAGGCCAAAGCCTCTCATGAGCTTCAGCAGAAGTTTGTACACATTCTGGGTATATATATAGTATATTTATAGAGTCCAGTGAGTCTGAACAAGGAGTGAAAGTCATTTGATCCGTCAAGCCCAGTTTATTTCACTTGTAATATTTGACTGTTTTTTCTCCTGTGCACGTTTGTCTACCTGCCTTTCCATCAGTGCTCTGTCCTTCCTGTTTCATCTGTCCCATTCTCTCTACAGTCTCTCCCCCCTCCCTCCTCCCCTCAGCCTGAGGTCCCAGTGAGCACCCCCTCCACCCCTCCTCCTGACCTGGTCACGGAGGATGAGTCCCCTGGCCAGCGCACGGTCGAGGTGGCCATTCCTAATGTGGGGACCTTTGTCATTGAGTCAGAAGAGGGGGGGTACGATGACGAGGTAGCTCTCGCCCAGACAAATCTTCTCTCCCTTTTTGTGCTGAGAAGTCTGTGCCTGTTTGATACACTATATTGCCAAAATGATTCACTCACCTATCCAAATGATTTAGTAATGATCAGGTGTTCCAATCACGTCCAGGACCACAGGTGTAAAAAACCAAGCACCAAGGCACGGTGGAACAACAAAGTGGAAGTGATTAAGAATGGCAGCAACTTAGCCAAGAAGTGTAAGGCCACGTAAAATGACAGAGCAGGGTCAGCGGATGCTGAGGCACAAAGTGCACAGAGGTCACCAACTTTCTGCAGAGTCGATCGCTACAAACTCCAAACTTCATGTGGCCTTCAGATTAGCTCAAGAACAGTGTAGAGAGCTTCATGGATTGGGTTTCCATGGCGATCAGATGCATCCAAGCCATACATCAGCAAGTGCAATGCAAAGCATCACATGCAGTGGTGTAAAACACGCCGCCACTTGACTCTAGAGCAGTGGAGACGCATTCTCTGGAGGGACGAATCACGCTTCTCCATCTGGCAATCAGATGGATGAGTCTGGGTTTGGCGGTTGCCAGGACAACGGTTCTTGTCTGACTGCATTGTGCCACGTGTAAAGTTTGGTGGAGGGGGGTTATGGTGTGGGGTTGTTGTTCAGGAGCTGGGCTTGTTGCTCCTTAGTTCCAGTGAAAGGATCTCTGAATGCTTCAGCATACCAAGAGATGTTGGACAATTCCATGCTCCCAACGTTGTGGAACAGTTTGGGGACGGCCCCTTCCTGTTCCAACATGACTGTGCACCAGTGCACAAAGCAAGGTCCATAAAGACATGGATGAGAGAGAGAGTTGAGAGCTGTTATAGCTGTAAATGGTGGACCAACATCATATTAAACCCTATGGATTAAGAATGGGATGTCACTTTAAATTCATATGCAAGTCAAGGCAGGTGAGCGAATACTTTTGGCAATATAGTGTATATGGAGTGAGAGCATCATTGCCCATTCGCATGGCTCTTCACAAGGTTTTTCACACCTGAGATCATCTGACCCTTTACGCCAACTGATTTCAAGATTGGCTTGAGGCTTAAAAATGCTGCGCAATATGGCCGACCTCTTTGTTGGACTTCTTGCATGACTCTTGTGTGAAAAGTCTCTTCTAGAGCTAATCTGCATCTTGGCTCAGACAGGTTGACCTTTTGCAGAAAGCCACGGTCTGCTTCGTCACACAAGTCACTCTAAAGTGAAAATGAAAATGAATTCGGGCTGGTATCGTTAAACGGTGTCGGTTCTACCCTGTATCAAAAAAATACTGAGGAAAACGGCGCCAAATGTCAGTGCTTTATGGTAAAACGGTATAAATTCACCTGCAAGCAACGTCGCACCATGTGTGATCCAAAATATGGCCTGTGTTTCCTCAAATAAACGCACTGCTAATAATAAAACCAATTTTCCAGGAAGTGATGTAATGTCGCTCTGATGCGTTTCGTGTGGAGTGAGCACTGCACCAGAAATCGCTTGTCAGCAAACGGTCATCAACCAGCTTTAAAAATGACATTTTATTTTAGATTTTTTTGAAAATACTGCCTCACGCACACTGAATGCATTGCATGATGGCAGCCACACATTATCACTTTTAATTCATTAAAAATGAAATGTTACGTTAGGTCGAGCAGATCGAGGATAAACTCAACAATAACTGTGATGATGTCAGAGACGTCGTGTCCTAACAGCAAGCGTTACGTTACATCATGTGAACAAACCACATACCTATCAGCTGTGAGCTCCAGATCCGGTAACCACGAGAAATTTCAAGATGCCAATGGCCAAAATCCAAGATGGCGACGGCCAAAATGCCAAACCTCAAAACCGTAGTCCATAAACTAATGGGTGACGTCGTGATGACTACGTCCTCTTCTTATTTACAGTCTGTGGTCTGAGCGCAGTGCTGCGTTGCTCGTGGCCAGTTAGGACATGATGTCATGGACGTGGAAAGTAGTTGGTTTTAACAGCCCGATGCCATAGACGACCACTAGGTGGCTGCGGCGGTTCACACACATTATCCCTGTGAGGATTGTGCATTGTGCCATTGAACTGACTGGCTGTGTCCCTCACAACTGTGTCACTCTAACCAATGCATGGACTGCTGAGTGATGGCATGCCCTGACTGTGGTACGCTTTACTGTAGTGCCTCGGAGCACGTGACGTAGTGGTTGACCTTGCTCGGTTCATCACGAGGACCTGTTGTTGTGTCTGACATGGTTCCTGCTTCCTGGGCAGGCGATGATGACCCCCAACATGCAGGGTATAATTATGGCCATTGGCAAATCCAGCAGCGTGTATGAAAAGAATGGGCCTGAGACCGCCTTTTTTAAGGTACACACACCTACCTCTCTTCATTCCACTTGTACTCACTCGGCCTCCATCCACCTACTCTTTTCTGTCTGTCTGTTTCTCGGCCTTCTCCTGTGTGATTTCTTGCAGTTTCCTAACAATAACTATTACAGCGATAAGTAACTATGAGGGCAACAGTGGAGTAACTCAAGGTTTTCAAATCTGTACTCTGTAGCTACATTAGCTTACTGAAATCTGCCACAACCAGGCGGCACCTCTGATGTTGCCAGAATCATCATGTTATAAAGTCCTTTTGCAGGTTCTCGATTCAAGAGGACCTGATTAAGTGGTAGGATCTATATCCATACCACCTCAGCCTGAGTCAAGTGTTTAACCATGACTCGGCACTTCTTTGTCGCTGTGGTCAGGCCATAAAGCTGGAGTATGCTCGTCTTCTGAGGTTTGCCCAAGAGGACACGCCTCCTGAGAACGACTACCGCCTGCAACACATCATCGTCTACTTCATCCAGAACCAGGCGCCCAAGAAGATTCTGGAGAGGACTCTGCTCACACAGTTTGCTGACAGGAACCTGGCCTTCGATGAGAGGTAGGTAATGCCACTGCTTCCCAACCTCCCCCACTAGGGATCGTCAAAGATTCATGAGGGGGTCACAAGGTCTTCTTGATTTTAAGGGGGTTAAGACACTGTTTACAGTTAGCCTATATCTCAACATTTTGTTGAATTTCCTGCAAAGTAATGAAATTATTATTTTTTGAGTTTGATTATTTAAGGTTAACAGGTTTAACAAACGTCTCTGGGTCAAAGGGCATTTTGAAGACAGAACACAAGATGTATTCACAGAGCCTTCTTTCTGCTAAACATCATCCTGTATGAGAACATATCAAACAACCAAAGAGCTAATAGAACAAAGGCCAAGAGTCAGGAAAATGAAACATTACATTTACCAAAAAAACAAGCCCATTAGGTATGTGTGATTGTGTGAAAATGTAATTGCAAAAATTCTTTAAAATAACAATAATTAATCAGTAGTTGAGCAGTACATTGATTGGCTGTTAAACAATACAGGAAAACTCAAATACAAGTATTACCTCGCTAAAATAAAACAACAAATAACAGTTTCAGTTATACATAAAAATAAAACTCTGACGTGACAAAAAATGAAATAAAACTCTGATTGTTGCAGTCTAGCATGAGTCACGGTCACTATTAGGGTTAATTGTACAGTTTGTCCGTTGTTCATGCGGTAAATATAATATGAGATATTATCCATGAAATGTGTCAGTTAGGGGTCGTCTGTTTCCTAAATGGTTTATATTAAGTGCATTTGGTTCTTTCTCACTTTAAAGAATCAAGTTAGATCATATAAGTCAGATCAATTCCTCAAATTGACCAGCAGATGGCAGCAGAGCCCTTGCCTCTAACATACAGGAGTCTCACCTTTCTGATCGTTTTCCCTTTCCTTTGTTGCAGCACAGGAGATAATGATTACTTTTTTAATACTGCTGGCAAAAATGAATATCCCTCCGCTGTTAACATTGTGATGTTTGTGTCATTAGTGTATGCAACGCCTCTTACTATCCCTCAAAACTTTTCAACTACGGTTGTTGGCCTCAATCCATATTCATGAGCGAAAAATTGATTTCTCCCGTCTCCGCTATTTTGAGCAAGATAATTAGATATATGTGTGCATGTGGCCTCAATAGGAGCCTCCGGAGGAGCGTTTCACTTCTCCTCTCAGCACTAAAGAGTGATTCATTAGGCCATGTTGAGGCCTAGGGGCAGGGTGGACTGTTTCATCTCCTGGAGCACCTCACAATGACTCATCGCCAACGCTAACACTTCCTCTTCCTGTCTCCCCATCTTCCCCCACAGATGTAAGAGCATTATGAATGTGGCTCGTGCCAAACTGGACCTAATTAAGCCCGAGGAGGTCAACATGGACGAATATGAGGTCAGCAAGCGTCTTCTGGGCTTTATTTGTCTTTTATACTGCCTTTAATGCAATACAGTATACATTGTCTTTGCTGTGACATTGTTAATCTGTAGAAATGCAAATACTTTCAGGCCCATATTACTGGCTGGATTTGCATTTCAGTGATCTTATCTGCGGTAACTGTTTATCTTTATCAGATGTGGCATCAGGCTTACCACAATTTCCGCGAGACAACAATCTTCATGATGACCGGCTTGGAGCTCTTTCAGAAGACAAAGTACGGTGACACCTCTCCACTTCTCCTCCAAACACAACATCGTTAACATTTAACTCCGTCGCCAACTATTTTGTTAAGAGCATTAAGTCATACGAGCCGAGTGTCGCACATGACATTTATTTTCAGTTCATTTCTCATCTGTAGTGGCCAGACAATGTGAAATGTCACCTGCAGAGGGCAGTAACTCGCAGTCGGTGCAAGCTTTTAGAGTTGTGCAGTGGGTTCATCAAGTTTATTCCTTCAGTGAAATGGTCTCCTTTCATAAGTTGTCTGGGAACGTTTTAATGCTGTTTTATTGGACTGTAACATCTGTTTACCTTTTTTTTTCAGCTATGTGGAGGCTCTGATGTATCTGATTTATTCATACCAGTACAACAAGGAGCTGTTGTCCAAAGGGCTGTACAGAGGGCACGACGAGGAGCTTCTCGGTCACTACCGCCGAGAGTGTTTGCTGGTGAGGCTGTGATTTATTAACTTTCGAAATGAGTGGTTTTATGTTCCAATTTCTTCATTTAAGGAGAGTGATCACGAACGTTTTGCAGCCGACACCTTTGTGTCCAGCAGTTCGTTCCCTGTGATGCCTCGTTTCTTCCTTGTCCCTCCCTTCCCTCTGCATGAAACTTCCTCTGCTAAAGTGACTCAGCAAAACGAGCACGGCCAGACATTTCTCCTTCAATTCTGAGCTGTGGCACTATAATCAAATTGCTTTCGCTGAGATATTGCTTTGGCTTGCTTGCAGCCCACAAAAGATTCTACTGAGGGTTTTTCATCTGACACTGCCAGATGAAAATCCTTTTAGCATTGTGATGTGAGCCCCTTTTCATTTCACCCTCACCAGGCTCCAGGCGGTGCACTGGTGTTATTGGTTAGAGCTGAGGGTATTTTGGTCTGATCAGCCTCGTCCTGGTCTTTAGCAACCCTCTCGCGGCTGCACTCAGTAACCTTACACCAGCATT
Source organism: Chelidonichthys spinosus (assembly GCA_029853015.1). Lineage (NCBI taxonomy): Eukaryota > Metazoa > Chordata > Actinopteri > Perciformes > Triglidae > Chelidonichthys > Chelidonichthys spinosus. The sequence continues at coordinate 11,171,740 of CM056835.1, forward strand.
GTGCTCATAATGTAATCACTGGAGTGGGAATAGGAAGCAGGAGGGCCAGCGAGTGTAAACACATTACCATGAGACACAAGCGTGTCCTCAGCTAACCTCAAAACCTCGGCTCCGCACAGTTTGATCGGTCATCTTAGATCTCTGGCCAGAACCTCTGGCTCCGTCCGCTCTGCTGTTTACCTTCAGCTCTTGTTTTAATTGAAAACACTGCTAACATTGACACAGTTAATGTACTTGGATGTTTTTACAATTCCGCCCTCGCAGTCCCCGATTCCAAACTGGCTCGCAAAAGAGCGGGTCGTTTCCTCAGAGAGGAGGTCAGGGAGTTTGCCTGTGACAGCAAGGTGGTTTTGGCCAAGAACAGCATGATCCACATGCTTGCAAGAAACCCCATGACCCACTTCAGCCCCATATTCTGTGATAGTAATGGTGTCTGTGAGGTTACTGTAGTATTGGAACAAAGGAAAGCTTCACTAGAGAGAACAAAGTAAGAATAGTGAAATGAATGGCAGTAAAAACTGTTTCTGACCGTTTTAGGTCAGTTGATGTATTAAGGATTCATCATGGTCTAACCCCCCCCCCCCCATAGAAATTAAACGAGCAAGCGGCCGCCATGTTTGAGTCGGGAGAAGAGCCGGAGGTGACCACTGGCCTGGGCATCATGAACGAGCTGGTGGTGCCCTGCATCCCTCTGCTGCTCATCCATGATGCTGAGAGGGACCTGCTGGCCGTGGAGGACATGAGGAACCGCTGGTGCTCCTACCTGGGACAAGAGATGGAGTGTGAGTCACTGAGAGAGGCACAAGGAACAGACTATTAGATATTTCTGGAGAATTGAAGTCTGTCATCAATTTCCACTGCAAATGTTGCTTTATCGAGTAGAACACAATGAGACGCGTTCAGTAGCATTTATATTCCATAAATGGTTTAGGACCCATTCTATCAAGTGTTTAATAATGTACAGTATGGTGTTTACCACAAACACAGATTCATCATCTGTGTTTAGTAAACACTTGTATCTGCTTATAGTGTGTTAGAAACTAAAGCTGCAACAATAACGCGTTTCGTCAGTTACTTATCGATAATTAATTTAATAATTAATGAATCAACATGTATTGACCGTTACAGAAGGGAAATAAAGTTCAAATAAATGTAAAGTGCAACACTAAACCCATATGAGTTAAAGGTTTTTCCTAATATGAGCTTTGGATTTCTAACTTGTTCAGATAAAACAAGACATTTGAATGCATCACCTTTTAGGTCTTTGAGCTGATGACACTTATTCATCTTGCATTTTGTTGACAAAACGATTAGTTAAATAACTAAGGGAATAATGTGCAGATTAATCAATGAAAATAATCATTTACAGCCCTGTTATTAAGATGTTTTGATTCTGCGTATGGATTCTAAATAGCAGGACTTAAAGTGTTGCCATCTGTCCATTTTTCACCACATCAGCATTTATCTCCTTCAGAAATGGCACACATAATGCAAGTTGTTGCAGCTCTACACACAACGTGAGATGTTCAAAGAAACCTGAAACTCATTTCTTGTTGGAGAAAGAGGATTGAAGAGGATTCAGTGTTTATCAGTATGTTCAGTATCAGTCCAGAGAGCTGTCTCTCCGAGGTCCTGGCCTGCATTCAGGAAAAGCTGAGTGTTATCACCCAGACTCGTATTCATTAGTTCTAAAATCTGTTTCCGTTATGCAACATGCTTTCGAACTACGCGTGATATCACATAGGAAATATTTACCCTGTGATTTCTGTGCTCAGGCATCTGCTTTTCACCACATTGTGATGCGAGGCTCATGCACTTAATCTTTTCCTCTCCTTCTGCCGGCAGCCAACCTCCAGGAAAAGCTGACCGACTTCCTCCCCAAGTTACTTGACTGCTCGACGGAGATCAAAAGCTTCCACGACCCTCCCAAGCTGCCCACCTACTCCACCCTGGAGCTGGGCGAGCGATTCAGCCGCGTCATGGCCGCCATGGGCCGGGCGCCCACCGAGGGGAGATGAGCTCAGAGGGACGGCCGCTCACCTCTCCCTTATCACGGGCCCCACCCTGGGCCCGATCCATGGACTTCTTTTAACCCATGCCTTCCTTATCAATCCAAGGGCCTCTCGCTTCTAGCTGTTATTCCTCTGTTACTCTTTTGCTGCTATAGATTTTATCATTATGAATATTATTTCACGTTTATTTTAAGCAAAACACAGAGGAACTGTTGGGAGGGAATAAAGAAAGAGAGAAAGCAGAAGTTGATGGAAAAACAGTGGCAATCCTGCAGTGGTTGAAAGCCAAGCACATTCTGCTTCAGCTTTTAAAAAAAAAACACATTTGAGGGTTTTTTCCTAGTTTATTATTATTATTATTATTGTTGTTGTTGCTGTTTGATTGAAGCTTCCCCGGCCGCACTCATAGTCCTTTCTCTAGCCCCCTTCTCTGACGTGGGGAGGGATCACCCTGCTGCTCTGCCTCCACTTTGGTACAGTATTACCACCTTTTCTTTTCTTTTTCTAAGGAAGTAAGGAAGAGAGCCTTCAGATGTATCAGCGGCTCAGAGTATCTGGAATGGGTCTCATGTCTTTGTGGACTGCTCCAGAATGGGATGTTTTAAGTGCTGTGATAGACAGCCATGTTCTTCCTGTGGCTTGTTAATAAATCGAGAGAATAAAATTTTATTTATGGCCCTTTTAGGCCAAATAAACAAATGTTTGCCTGATGTTGATTTTTCCTTTGGTTGCACAATAAGAATGTACACTGAAATCATTATTAACAATGCACCTAATTGTTAAAAGATGACTCGTTGCCGTAGTATTAGTTATTGGAGATATGGCCTATGTTAGAGTTTCTGTGTCAGGCTGACCTGAGGTCTGTGATCGCTGACTCATGTTATCCTGCTAATTCAGTTGGTATTTTGCTGATTATTAGAATCGGACTTTCATTACTTTCATTTAATGATGCAGGTTTGGACTTATCTCCCTGAGTAATACTAATTTCCGGGAATCACTCAAAACCACCCATGTGATGAAAGCAGGAAGCATTTTAGAGCAACATTCAAGGCATTCATTCTGCCTTGAATGTTCCTCTAAGCTATAAACGACAACCATGAAAACGAATCACCGTGCAAGAATTTAATTTCTCCACCGGACGTTGCGCTCACACATTTTCACCATAAAACTTGCTGTTTTTTTTACAACCTCGTGTTTTGCTTGTCTTCAGTATCTTCACAATCTGTACGGAGAAATTATTTTCCAGAACTGACAAATATATACTAAAGATTTTTCATTGAACACCAACCAGATCAGTTAATAAAGTGTGTGTGTGTGGGGGGGGGGGGGGGGGGGCATCATAGTATCACAATATTTTGGGTCAATATTGTTCACAGATGCCAGGTTTCGATATCAACTATTAATATTGCAAATACAAGCCTTTTGATAACAATTTCTTCTTCAGTCCACTAGGTGGTGCAGATTTTTTTTCTGGTGTGGTCATGGGTAGTCATTACAGGATTAACAGGAAGTTGGTCAAAATCTGTCTGCTTGACTCAAACACATTTTAGTGAGTTTAATCGAATGAATACTTTTTATCTCTTTAAATAAAACAGATGTTGACAAGCTGCATAATTTGCAATTAAAAAAGGTTAAATATCACAATATATTGCAATATCAAACGTGTAAAATCACAAAAAGATGTATCGTAAAGTATTATGGGTCCTCTGGTTCACGCTTGTAAATATCGGAAAGGAAAACCTCATCGTGTTTTTTCTTTAGAAATAATGAAATCCAGAAGCTGCACTGAAATGTAGAGTAGACTTGGGTGTTGACAGTGAGACAGTCAAGTACATGGAAATATTTCTGTAGAGGCTAAGCCCAAGCTTTAAGCCCCTGCGTTGCTGTACCACAGGTAGAATAATTGATGCACTTTTTACCTTGTTTGATCAATGAAATCCAAGTCGTATTTGCAATTAAAACCATTGTTTGCATTTCTTTCTTTCAATTGTTCGTATTTTCTCCAGACAAACTGTGGCTTAATATGACTGGGTAGTGGTGTGGCGCTCCTGTGGTGCGTGCGTGCATGTGTGTGCGTCTGAAAAGTGAAACCAATGCTGATGTGCCTCAAACTTCATTCTCTCTACTGGCCATCAGGGGGCAATTCCTGGTTGCAAAAAGAAGTCTGATTGTATGGAAGTCTATGATAAAATGACCCTCCTGTTCACTTGATTGATTATCTCAGTAAACGTTGTTAATGAGTTACTTCTTTAGTCAAATAGACCATAAAGAAGGGTATGAGTTAGGGCGGGGCTACCTAGTGATTGACAGGTCGCTATCATGCTACCTATGTAATTAGCTACTAAGGTGACTTTAACACTTTGCTGTAAATTTGACCTTGAATTAGGAATCTAACTTTGGTTACAGTTTCACACCAGAAGCCAGATGGATGGTCACCATGACTACAACGACTTATACAGCTTATGTTTAAAAATCACTTTTTAAAGGGAGTTTTAGTGACCTCTTGTTTAAAAACGATGTCTGTCTCTCCACCTAAAACAATGTGTGTGGTTCTGGATCGATTGAAGGCACTTAGCTGGAGTTTGGAAGAGCAGCTGTCACCGAATCACAACAGAGCAACCAGAACTCTGCTAACTCCATGGTCACACTGTCTGTTGTTGACCTGAACTTCTGTTGACAAGTTGCATTCCTTCACATCTCCATGTACCAGTGTTGGCCATCGGCTGACAGCTTGTCTCCTATAATAGTGTCTGCCTGATCGGCCCTTTTTAAGCCACATTTTCAGCCACAGGCCTGTCACGTCATTGGTGGGATGTTCATGTTGAACCCATGTTGCTGCGCACAAGCTGTTCTGCATTAAAAAAAACTATTAGTGGAAACAATAGCTGCACTGTTAACCCCAGCACATATTGACTTGATTTGATCCTGTATAAGAGCTCTTTTATGTAATAATGAACCCATCTTAACAGAATTATTCAAATTAAACCACATGAAAAGTGCAAATACAGCAACGTGCACAACACTTGAATTCACAATTAAAGCAAAATGCACTTCAAGTATCAGAAGTTAAAGTACTGTGACTGATTCTCTGGTATTAGGAGACTGAATACCGATGCATCAACTGTAAGCAGCATGTATGTTGAACAGGTGGCGGAGCTACTCTTAACTACTAGGGCTCAGCCTCCACCATTTACCGTTTGGATTTTGGACAGAATGTTTCTTTTTTATATATATATATATTGGACAATTTTTCTTAGTGTAAACGATTATGAATTAAATAAGCTAAAATGTATTTTGTAAGTGGAGTAAAACGAATATTCCCTGAATTGTATTGGGGTGTAGGCCTAATATAAAGTAGCATACCACGTAATTGTACTCTAGTAAATGTACTTACAATGTTACTTTTCAGCACTGCATTTTTTTGTGCATTAATTCACAGTAGTACACAATTAATACACTATAGTGAAAAAACATTGAGGCTACGTAGTCTGAACTGTAGACTGTGTGTAGTCATGGTAACCTCAGCCGTTGGTTTATTTACTACATTTTTTTAACTCGGCATTTTAACCGTCGCCATCTTGGAATTTTTGCAACCAGTGAAGGAAGTGACCATACATCTACATGCATGAATCTATTCAAACCTTTACAAGGTTTTATAAAAAAGCATTTATAAAAATTCAGCGAAACTTTTTCATACTCTTGCGTGAAACTCGCGTGACGGCCTGGACTTCAGGGATGTGTTCAGGAAGGCCAAAGCTACATCTCTTCCCCCGCATAGACCTTATCACAAAGTCAGTGATTAGTCAGGTTAAACTGTTTCTTTAAGTCCGATTATGACTTTACCTTCATATATCCAGCTTTGATGGTCAGTAGTGGTGATCTTCCTGGTAAGAAGAGAACCACCTTTGGAGTACGCAGAGTTGAAACCTGAAGTTATCTGACGAACCTCAGATCCTGCTTCATACACAACTCCACTTGGGTTGCAAATGTTTATGAGGCATTAATTATCATTATCGGCAGTGACATCCCCAAATTTTGCTCATTATTTTTATTGAGTTGAAGTGGGGCATGGAGCCAACTTCTGTGATGATTATAGAGTAGAACCAAGTGGCAGTTTAATACAGGCCACGATACTGACTGACGGGCTTAATTAGTGGTTTGAACTGTTTTTCCCAACAGCATCCAGATTTAGACTCCGGGGACCCGTTTCATGACTTGCAGTTTTAGAGGACAAAAGAGCCGAGACAATACACACACCGGATACATCAATTCATATATTTAATGACATTTACAGTAACATGTGTTACACATACACACATTATAATCGGGATGAATGCGCTCCCTTTTTGTTAGCGTTCAACACGTTTTTGTTACTGGCAATCTTTGGGATGAAAGGCCTTTACACTCAACAGACTCCCCTGCAAATTTTGTGATGGTGATGGTTCGGAGTAAAATGCACTGGTCATTTCCACCATGACGTCCAGCTTTCAGGTACCACGAGATGTATTTGTGTTCAAAAACACTGAAAAAATGTTCCATTTAACGAGCTGTTTTAGTTCGTACTTGGCATCAAACACAGTATGAGAATATTGAACTACGCCAGTTTGAGCAGTTCAACAGTTACACGTTAAAACTGACGTTTCCAATTTCTATATAGCGCTATGAACGCAGCTTAGTACTGCATGCGCATGCGCATGGGTCTAGCGATGGCGTCGGCTCCACCAAGACGATCTGACGGCCGCGCCAGCGCGCAGGTAAGAAATGTTTTCGGTAGATACTCTGGGAAATGATACTGAACATTATAAAGATGAGTCAATGTTAGCCTATAAAACAGCTTCATATATCGAGAAAAAAGACGTCTCGGGAATTTACTAAAGCTGGAAATTAAGCATAACTTTAACTAAAGTTCGCGCTATGCTGTTAGCTAACTTTATGCTATTAGCTAACTTCGAATTTTGCACTCCTTCCAGCTCAATGTTTTTGCCTTTAATGTATCTTTGTTACCATTTGCAACTAAAATTATAAGCCCTGCCAAATATAAAAAATATATCTAAAAGTGAAAAATGACAATAATGAATTTATTCAAAAGGATTCTAGAACTGAAAATAAATTATATTTAACTTGAAAAAATATTTACTACTCTTATTCTTAGTTTGAATACATTGTTGTACTTGTATTCAAACTTGAACTTTCAGTTTCCATTTTTTTTTTAAACGATCAAAGCTATTGCCCCTGATTTAGCCCACAGGTGTCAATATGCAACCTCAAAGGATGATGTGGAAGGAGATGATCGCTATACAGACCAACTGAGAGAACATCTTCTCTGTGCTGGAGCTCCTCGTAGGATCTCTGTGCCGATTTTCGATTCAAAATGATTCACGATTCAAAATCTATTTTTGAATTAGAACATGCTTCAGGATCTACTCCAGTGCTCTGTGAGCTAATGAAGGCGTGTGGCAAATTATTGCATGACAGCATAAGCATATTTTTACATTCTAGCTGAACGTTTACACGAAAACATTTTCAACATGATACAAAAAAGTATCTTTATGTTCTGGTCGTTTGGGGGGCTGCAAACAAAAACCTTTGGGGAAACAGAGACGTTACGGCTCATGCTTTTTAAATTTACAGTCCACCAGCCATGCGTGAGTAAGAGACACCATTAGAGAGGGAGGATGGCCGAACTGTGTTTGTGTTGATATCTCTGATAAATGAATTAACGCTGCTCCAAAGTGTTTTGCTGCACCATTACTGTGATCAGCAGGGGCGGATTATTTACATGTATGTATTATTTATCTATTACAAAGTTTCACCGCCAACTACGGGCCTGGCTGGCATACTACAGCGTTTTAGGTTTGGTTTTGCGGATCCGAGTGTATTCAGTTCGTTTTCAAAACAATGTTGTTCTAAGCGCAGAACTCATTTTTCAAATGCAGAGAAAAAGCAAGTTGCCTTCCACTTCCCAAGAATATCATCATCTCTGATGTCCAGTAATTGAGCTGATATTTCAGCCCATTTAAGGAGTGTGTCTGTGACTTCTTTGTTGAAAAGTAAGGAGGTGTTGGGGGAGGAGCAGCGGACTGGAGGGAAACGAGGACACTGAGGTGAGGAGAGGTGGACCTGAAGACACTACTGTCTATCAACAGCTGGAAACAGTCAGATGATATTATTTTTTATATTTGAAGGACTGTGTGTCTGTCATGTGTATTTTTTTTTTTTTGCATCTTAGTCCTCCTTACAACCCTGGAGGAGCAGCTGGAGAACCACAGGGAGGCTCATTAGAAGCAGCTCAGCCGCCTGATCAGACGAGCAGAGGATGCAGGACGGACTCACAGAGTAAGGGAACAACTGAAAAACAACATATTGTCTTCATACTTTGGCTATTGTTTCAGTATAGGATAATATGCCATTAAGTTGTCATAAAGATGCCAAGGTGTGGTATGCCATACAAGCAATTATATTATTAGATAGAAAGATGGATACTTACTTACTTACTTTATTGATCCCCTAGGGGAAATTCGGGGTCCAAGTAGCTCAAGACATAGACATCACACATAGCATACACATACTCTATTACGAAAAAATTATTAAAAGACACACTTTAAATAGGAATGTTGAGAAGAGAGATCCACATGATCAGTAAAGTGCAAGTACGCATGTAAGGTGCACTTTGAGAGTGAAGGTGGTGCAAGAAGGTGCGACAATACAGTGAGGGTATAGTCAAGAGACCAGTAATAAATAATAAATATGTCTAAGTAATGAAATATGTAAATATGTAGGCCTGATAGAAAACATAAAAACAGCAGCAATAATAAATATGGCCATTAAAACAAGGAGTGTAACAGCAGCAATAATAGGAACTGCAGCAATAATAATAAATATGGGCGTTATCATGAGTAATTTAAACATCGGCAGGAGCACAGAAATAAACAGTCAATACTAAAGTTAAAGTGAAACTAAATAGTCCACCATACCAGGTTTGTCTTGGTTTAGAAATGGAGTTGCAACATGTTGAATTGTGCTCCAGGTGAATGTTTTATGATCCAGATGGGCAGAAGAATCTTCTAGAATACGACCAGACAGGTGATATAAAACGACTAAGTGGGTTTTTGAAATCCGGAGTTTATCCATCACTACTGGAATTCCAACCCCATAAACTTCAGCTGACTTTACAATCCCACCACTGGTGTTTGCAGCCAACCAGAACAACACAACTCCAGACATCACTGAGCAAAAAGCTTGTTAAGCCTAGAATAAAGAAGTTCCTGGTACATACAGGCCACTCTCAGTACTCATGTGCACGTTGTCTTCTCGGGAAACGATCGCGGCAGCATTTTGGCTTCACTGAGTTGCTTTTGAAACCGACAGGTGGCAGAAGAAACCGGTTTTCACTTTGCAGCCTATACATTTTACACAACCTTTTTTTCCCCTCCAAGATGAAATGTCCCCCCTTTTTGGTTGAGTCAGCATTTTGTGCTTGTCAAAGAAGTCCTACGTACTTGTGTGAAATGTGCAGGAAAAATAGGTGTTTTATGGGAGCGCAGCCTTCTGCAGCTGCAGTGATTCAGACTGCTCCGAGTTCACGCTGCTGGCAATTTGCAGCCATGGTGTTGAATAGAAAGCAGCGGAGGGAATTCTTCACATAGCCGCACTGAACACATATTTAACATCTTTGTCCATGTGGGGCTTTAATCCCCCTTGAACTGAATATCAATTGACAAGCACCTCTTTCAGGTTTGAGAATAGCTGATGTAAAAAAAAAAGGGGGGGGGGGGGGGATTTCAAATTGCTGCCTGTTCACTTAGCACTTAATGGTGCTTTCTGAGAGTCCTGCCCTTGTTGAGCCATGTTTTATGGCCGGATAAAAGTTGTGCCGGGAGAAAAATGCCATCTGGGCTCTTTGCCAGGGGCTGGTGTTTCACAGCAACTACTGCCTCACACCGGGATGTGATGAGAAACTTGGTGGGAGATGGGGTCTGAGTCGAGGAGGGGGTCCTCTCAAGGTGCCACTTCCATAGACATGCAGCTGGGCCGAACAAGACTTCCATCAGCGGACAAACAAAAGGAGAGGTGGCTGTCTGACTGCCTCGTTACTGGAAGCCCAGCAGCCGCCGCCACCAAACTGCTGAGATCTGCCTCGTTTGGGCCTTTAACGCTAATCAACTTCTGGAGCTAATGAGTTATGTCGACCATAAATCTTTTCTTATGGGATTGGCTGTGTTGTTGCATTTGGCTCGGTTACCAGGGAAATAAGCATATCACTTGAGGTGGCAGGCTGCAGTCTGAGTGCATATAGTCCAACCTCAAAACTGGGCATGCCTTCTGTCAATTGTTTGGGTTTTGTTTCAACACATTTTCTTGCCTTGATGACTTTCATGAGCAAGTTTGAAGACCACCTCGTACTCGCCCGTCCCTCTCTCCGCTCCTTCTTCGCTACTCTTTCTCTCTAATCACAGACTGGGGGACTCCTGGCTGAAAAAGTTTAAACCGCCACCAGTCTCCTTTTCCAAACACGCATGATCTGCTTTCAGTCAGCACATGTGGAAAGGACCTGAAATGTGTTTGCCCTGATAAGACTGCGACAGGATGAAGGACTGACATCACGAGGTGGTCACACGGGATTATGGGCACCTTTGCCAATGTGGTGACACTCTCGCCAGATTTAGGGACTTTTCTTAGCGACTGCATTTCTAAAAAGCAAGTAGTGACAAATGGAGCATGTTATTCAGACCATCAGTGAAAAAGTGTGCAATATGTTCAAATAGTTTTGAAAACGGGTTGTATTTTGTGGTCTTTTTTTCACACGTTTCCCAAATCACAACAACCAGAGCCCAGACATCACATCCCCTCAAAATGGCGCTGCGTTACCATGGTTACACCACTTTGCTTAAAGGAAACATGCTGCTCAATGGGAGTCCACGGCTCCTGTGTCAGCAGCGCCGTGCACAGGTGGCGTGGGGCAGACAGCAGGATGCCGCTAACTACAGGAGTGGGAGTTTCTATGGTTACGTTACTCTCGGCCTGAAACTATTTGGTATTCTCCCTCGCTCTGTATTTTATTTCATTTATTTATTTATTTTTTTTAAATATACAATGTCAGAGTGTGTGTGATTATTTGGCCAGACCAGTAAACCATTATATGATAACCTATAAATATTAATATATATTATTTATAATTATAGGGGCTGCAGGTTGGTGTAGTGGGTAGCACGGTCGACTCAAAGCGATCATCACCAACATGGACGTTAGCATGCCTTGCTAGCTAACTAGCTAACTTAGCTACGTTTCATCACATCACAACGTTATCTTACCTGATGGGTTTCATCCAGTGACTACTTTTGTCAACTGGGAAGAGAAAGACCGAACACACAGAAAGACCTGTTGTTAGTGTGAGTAACGTTACATCCTGGTACCGAACACACAGAGAGACCTGTTGTTAGTGTGAGTAACGTTACATCCTGGTACCGAACACACAGAAAGACCTGTTGTTAGTGTGAGTAACGTTACATCCTGGTACCGAACACACAGAGAGACCTGTTGTTAGTGTGAGTAACGTTAGATCCTGGTACTGAACACACAGAGAGACCTGTTGTTAGTGTGAGTAACGTTACATCCTGGTACTGAACACACAGAGAGACCTGTTGTTAGTGTGAATAACGTTACATCCTGGTACCGAACACACAGAAAGACCTGTTGTTAGTGTGAGTAACGTTACATCCTGGTACCGAACACACAGAGAGACCTGTTGTTAGTGTGAGTAACGTTACATCCTGGTACCGAACACACAGAGAGACCTGTTGTTAGTGTGAGTAACGTTACATCCTGGTACTGAACACACAGAGAGACCTGTTGTTAGTGTGAGTAACGTTACATCCTGGTACCGAACACACAGAGAGACCTGTTGTTAGTGTGAGTAACGTTACATCCTGGTACCGAACACACAGAGAGACCTGTTGTTAGTGTGAGTAACGTTACATCCTGGTACCGAACACACAGAGAGACCTGTTGTTAGTGTGCGTAATGTTACATCCTGGTACCGAACACACAGAGAGACCTGTTGTTAGTGTGAGTAACGTTACATCCTGGTACTGAACACACAGAGAGACCTGTTGTTAGTGTGAGTAACGTTACATCCTTGTACTGAACACACAGAGAGACCTGTTGTTAGTGTGCGTAACGTTACATCCTGGTACCGAACACACAGAGAGACCTGTTGTTAGTGTGAGTAACATTACATCCTGGTACCGAACACACAGAGAGACCTGTTGTTAGTGTGAGTAACGTTACATCCTGGTACCGAACACACAGAGCCACTTACCTTGACTACCGTACATATTTTTTCCAAAATAAAGTCCGATGGGGAAGACCAGAAGGTGTGACTTAACCTGCTACACTTACGAGGACAGCACAACCCACAGTGGATGAATAGGAATAACAGTACATTTTATTGTGAAATATGTAATAATTTCTCAGCAATATTCACACTTTGTAAAGTCATCCAATGGACTGGATTAGACCCTTTAAAACAACAAATGTCAGCTTTTGCATATTTCAGAAATGACGGTCATATTTGAAAAACGTTTTCATTTAGGTTTTATATTTGCCATTAAATGATATGCAGCCACTGGTTAAATGGCTGTAATATGTTCCTAATTAGTCTTGATGTAACTTGTGATTGCTTTTGAATACTTTTTCCTGAACACACAGTGAAGGGAATAAAGCAGGATAATTAAGCAATCCAATGAAAAGCACTCCAGATGTTGAGCATTCAATTTCCCATTTAGGCAATTTAGGTTAGATTGTGACAATCAGCAAAAGGTGTCTTGGTTTCCAATCAATAAAGAAAAAGACATGCATTTCAAATATAAAAAAAAAATATCATTCACTGAAACCCAAGGCCATAAATCATTACCTTAAGCCCTTCCAGCCTACAGCCTTCGTCTTTAATTTGTCCTCCTTCCCCCACCTCGTGGCACAGATCACGGAGGAACTCACTAAGAGCATTGTTCCTCCTGCCAACTCACTTGGCATATCTCGATTTATTTAGAACCCCCGGCTGTTTGGCAGCAGGAGGGAATAAGCAGTCTTTATGAGGTTGTCCTCAAAGAACCTTTCTTTCTATCAATGGTTTGACATGTGACAGTGATCGTGATGTTGGCAGTAACTAGGAGGAAGTTCTCTGTATGACGGAAGTTGATTGATGCAAACGTATTAATTACAGTAGCTTTCAAAGAGACCGATTTCCATAAAAGACACAATGTTTGGGATCGACCTAAATGACCAGTCTGTTAACGATTACAATCCCCAACAGGTTTTACTTTGTACGTAGTTAAATTGGAGCTGAAACGTAATTTCCAGACGATCTAAGATAATTTAAGTTAATAATGCAACAGCAGTTAACTAGTTAGCTTGTTGAATAGGGGTGGGGGGGTGGGGGGGGGATTGATTCTTAGATGCATCGTGATGCGGACGATTCTGAATCCATTCACAAATGTCAAAAATCTATTATTTTTATTCCGTATAGTTAACGATCGCAAAAGGTGGAACTCAGAAATGCAGCGCCGTTGTACATAACAGAGACACGAGAGAGAGAAATCCGACCAGCACCCGCTGCATTTACACAGATAATGTTTCATCACTCATGGCTGAAATAAACACTATTAACTGCTTTGTACACGTTGTGAAGTCCCAGATATAGCGGAAACTAGTCCTGTCTGAGTTTATACCTTTACCAGGAGGGGCATCGGTGAATCTCATACAGCTGTATTCACAGCAGGGGTCGCTATCAGAAAACCACACTGTGATTTCATTACAATTTACGGATTAAGAGTATGCCGAAGTAACGACGATTAGTAAAAAGTCAGAAGTCGTGGTTTGTTAAGTCTGTTCTTTAAAACGATATGCAAATATTTAAAATTTGGTGTGCATCCCGGGAGTGTGGTTCAACAACATCCTCCCCTCACTGTTGATTTTGCTGTTTTGAGGATCCATTTGCTTCTCTGCGGCGAGACATTTGATTTGCAACAAGTTGCAAATCAATGTCTGCTACCATGAAGTTTGCTACTATAACTGCTGGCTAGGTGCTAGCTAGCAAAAAAAAAATCCAGCCTATGGATGGCCTATATCCCTCTAGGCTGAATTTGTGTATTTCTCTTTGATTTTTTTTTTCAGCAGAAAGTAAAAAAAACACAACATATACATTTTGGAATTAAATCCACTGAAGGAAATTATACACACAAAAATCCCAAATTCAAACTGAAATCAGAACTCTAAAAAAAAAATAAAAATGGCTGCAATTTAGAAACCAATTTAAGGCCTGCATACCCCATCAATCCAAAGTTGAGAACATGACAGTGCTATGCGACCTGAGTAGTCTCTGCATGGATGTCTGTATCACTATAGAAATCACTGTGGTGTTAAAACCTAATTCCTAGCATTCTCATACTGTCTGCTAAGATTATTCCCCGCTAACAACCTTCGAGATGAAGCCATGAAAAATAGCAGGATGAAGACAAATAGCAGTACAAATACTCAGTAAAGCCCGAGGATGAAAATCAATCTGTGGCTTTAACCTTGAGAATGTAGCTTGGTAGACTCGCAGAAGGTCAGTGTATTCGTTGAGAATGACTTTGTTTATGTTGGCCTTAAAATGTCAGAATAATAACTACCAGGTTTATACGACACATTTGTTTTCATGTTGAGCAATCCAAACTCTCCCATAATCCATTGCATGTCCCTGCAGTAAAAACTAGGGGTATCTAGCTAGACCTCTTTATTTTGGCTCTCTCTTTTGCCCAGGTGTGACCTTCAGACCGAAGCTGCCTGTCCTCATTTTCCTGCATACTTCTATCCCAGACCTGGCAGCAGTTAATGTGGCGCAGGGATGCTTTATGAACTAAAATCAAGGCATTTAATACACATTTGCTTGAATTGAATCTAATCAACTCCATACCTACGATTTCCAGGAAATGATACATTCAAGTTCAATTAATCTAAGAAATTAAGACAGTTTAACATCATCATAGGCTGTCAACAGGTTCCACAGTAATTCATTTGGTTCACCCAACATATTTTTTCAAATACCCTTAATTCACAAGTACACGCTATGAACATGAAAAATGCAGAAAAATGCAATTTGTCCAGAGAATTGCTGCCTCAAATTCTGCCAATAAAGTTTATGCTCCTTCCTCTCACTAAAGTTGACGTTTCACTAAACCAGTGGTGAATCCAGTCAAGCAGCTGTTAGCAATTGAACCTCATTTTTCTCCTTCATTTTCCTGCTTTATTCAGTCAGTGGATTTCTCCCTAATCATAGAAGTATTTTCATTGAAGACAAACAGCAGCAATGCAGGTCGCTTCCTCTCTCCTGCTGATGAGATTTGTTATATGAATGTTCTGTTTTTTAATAATCTCCATCTCTCTTGAGGCTAGAGTAGCTAATCTAACAATATAGCAAGGAATCTCTGTCTGTATGAATGAATGTCCTTCACAAGTCATCAGATCATCTTCCCACCTGGCGGGTGTGTTGCTGTGCAGTGTCAAATATTGTGCAATTTCAACGTGTGGCACACTGAATTTTGATGGATTCTGGATGTTTTAACGTTACAACCCAACTCTCCTTCGCTCCCCTGGAGTCAATGAGCAATATAAACCTTTTACAGCCGATGTCTTCAACGTGCATGCTCATGTTGTCAATAGTAGTGGTGATACAGACGTGTTAGCAGCTTTAAACATTGAATTCAAACCGTTAGCAACATCTAAATGTCTGGTTGTTACATGTTTGCTTATCAGAATCATTCTACAGAATTCAGACAGAAACCGACCATTTCGTAACCATAGTTAAATAAAGCTACAAGAACCAGTGACCCTGTAAACCAATGGTGCTCTTAAATAGATTAATGGTTGACGTAGCTGAATAATACAGATGTATTTCAAATCAATTGAAGGCTTTTACGGGGACACCTTTTTAAACAGCTGCCGTCGCTACGAACAACCACGGACGCGTTCAGCTGAGAGTCACCAGTTCACATGGTGACTGGTTAAAGGAGCTGTATTTAACATCCAGAGCATTAATATCATCATTTAACCCACTTCACACTGTCACAGCTGGGAAGCCAGAACAGGTGACGTTTTAATGACGTATTATATGTGTGACTCGCCTCTGGAGGATTTAAAAAGCTCAGAAGAAGAAGTTTCACATTATGATGCACAGCAACTCAGCTTGCACTTGGAAAAGTTATGTAAATGTGCACGACGAGCAAAAGAAACTCAACTCTCAGTTCATCTGCCATTGTTTTTTTGGTGTGCGAGGGGTAATGGTAATGACACTTATTTACTAAATCACACTAGCGTTACACGCTCTCTCTGGTTCCACAGTGCTGTGGCAGCAAAGTCAAAGCTCTGAGTAAACATACTGGTGTTAGACGTCCTGCACATGAACACAGATAACGTTGATCATCTGGTGACTTCATGATGTCACATAGGCTACATGTGTATATGACAATAAATATTAGCGTGTTCCACTCACTAATTACACACATATAGAAAGTAATTTTGTTTTATTGCATTCACCAACTTTGGTGCAAATGTTGTTCCAGAAGTTGACGAGTTGTTTCACCGTACTTCTGTTACCAGACTGCGTGAAACACTAACACGCGACTCTAAAAGGGTCTATACGCGCTTCTCGACAACGATGCAATCAGTAAATCAGTCGGCCCTCTCTCAAAGGCCCCAGCCTGAATGGGCACTGCAGGAGTTTATAACACGACAGAATGGAGAAATTTAGAGACTTCCCTTTTTCAATCTTTATATCGTGTTCCAACTACAGAGTTATTCAAGGACAGTTTTGTATCTGCATTCGGTCAGAATGGGGTACTTGTGTTTGGCTGCATTTGTTTCAGTCAACAAATCCATGTGATAATAATTATACTAAGAAATTCACTTTTTAACAAAGATTGATGGGAGCTCAGTTTACACTTAATAAATAGCCATAATTTGAATTGAATTAGAATTGTTTCATGCCATTTAGTGAACTGATATTTTGTGTCTCCCCCCTAGACACATTTCCTCTGACAGATTACAATTACAGCCTTCCTCTCCACGTAGTACTAAAACATGTAATTTCCCCATAAAGAGCAGGAGTTCAATCAAAGCTTTGAATGTGTGTAATCTGCTGTGAAATAGTGGTGGCGTCACACATTGAGAATCAAATAAACTGATGCTGTGAGACCTTCATTTTAGCACCAGAAATGTGTTCCATGTGTAACCCTTTCTGACCATAGGCGCGCGATATGAGGAACACTTTACACAATATGCTGTCAAACCCCTTTCAAGTCCAATACTGGAGACATCTCATTGTAAAGTAAATGATAACTCTCACTCTCTCTAATGGCTGAGAGGCTAAGGGACATCATGTTAGTGCAGAAATATTTTAACTTCAGTCATACAGATTATGGTGAGAAATAACCGTAGGCTGGATATAAAAAGTGGACGTAGTCATCGTGGCATCACCCGTTGGTTTGTGGACTACGGTTTTGAAGCCTCAAGTCTGGCATGTTGCCCTTCGCCATCTAGGAATTCTTGCAACCAGCGACCATATTTGGACTGTGGAGGAGCCACGGGTGGATCTGTTGAACACAAGCAGCAGAGCGGCAACCTTAGTGGATCTGGATCCATCTGGATTCTGGTGTGAAACTGCCAGCAAAGTTAGCTTCATTATTCAAGGTCAACTTTTCAGCGAAGTGCTAAAGTCATCTTAGTGGCTAACAGCATTGCTAGCATGATAGCAACCTGCCAATCATAAGGTAGCCCCGCCCTAAAGCATCCCCTGCTTTATGGGCCATGTCAGGGGTTCCCCCCGGGGGTCACAAGATGATTGTCATTACTTTGAGATGATCTTCTGGTAACATGGAAATGAAAGTTTTGTCAAAATTAAGATTCCACATGACAGCAAAAATATTCACTGATAATCTTTGATTTAGGTATTCTGCTTTTATCTTATAGTAAATTGTTTATTTAAAATCATATCATGGTTGTTAGCCTGTTGTGTTATTTTGTGTTGTTTAATAAATGAATACCATGCTTGAAGAAGATTTTAAACTAGCGATTGGGACCATAAAATCGTGTTTGTAGTGAGTAAGAAGTAGTGAATGAATGAGTGATCTCAGACATTCACATACACAGGCGTACAACATTCCCACCACCGCTCTGCTGATGTCCCTCGGCATCAAGCATGGATACAACATAGCTTACATTTATGCCAAATTCCTGTCCTAATTTTATATGATTTATAGACTATTTAAATTATTCCCAAACGCTCACAAGCATATCAACAGGACTGAGACTCCTTATTGTTTTTGTATGGTTATAAGTCAGGAAGAGGACATGCACTGATGCTTTGAATCTGACTGTCATGAACATGTAACAGATATCTGTGTATTACCTGTGGAGGGCAGCAACAGGCCTGCGATGCTTCCTGGCTGCATGTAATGTTAAAAGTAGAATAAAAATAGGAAGGAGAACAACAGTAATTGTGATGAGAAACACATTTTACAGTTAAAACAACATAGGATAATTTATTTAAATATTATACTGTAATGTGGAAATATCTAACATGAAAGGGTTATATAATCTATTAACATCAGGGGAGGTTAAACTGGACAAACAATATAGTTTAAAGCATAAATACCTTATTTCTGAGTATGCCAATAAGACGTTCCATGAGTAAAATATGCATATTCAATCACTGAAGACTTTTTTGACATGTCAGTGAGAAGAGCACCAGTGTATAATGAATGATGACTGAATTCCTTTTAGTTGCTTCAGTTTCAGGGTCAGGGTGAATACTTGGATAAAAACAACAGTCTTGTTCCTTAGATACTGAGTGAGACTACACACTCTTTGAAATGTTAGTAAATCTGCAAGTAGATTTGCACATAAAGCTGTAATTTGAGTTTAGCACATGTGTATGTTTATTGATGTCAGTTAATCGTAAACTGCCCCGCCCATGAAGCACCATATAAGGAGATGATAATTACTGTCGACCCAAAGACATGACGCAAGCGAAGAAAGAGAAGGAGAGAAAGAAACACTTTAACGGCGCTGAGATTGAACTTACTTTTGTAAAGTACTGTAGCTGAATGAACCAGACAGTGTTACTGTACCTCTTTAATCTGGCACTGAAATACTATATGAAACAACAAAAACTTTGACTCTGGCTGAGGAGGAAGATGGAAGGCGAACTTGCACTTTACAATAGTGCTCCCAGCAAGATATCAATACATTATACAGTGGAGCTGAGGAAAAATATTTTCTTTACTTTTGTAAATCAAAGGCCTGGAAGTAGGTGACTTCCTTGAACATTAAAGCATGTAAACACACTTTAGAACAACACAATACAAATATGAACCTGAAAATTAAAATGGGAAAACTAAACACTTTTAACTGTATTTCAAAAAATTTGGTAAGAGAAAAACTGTCCATAAGTCGTCGCGCAACTAAGTGAACAGGACTTTCTTTCTGAAAGGTGAGCTCTCTGTATGACTGATGGGGAGTCTGTGTGTGCGTGAGGAAGTGAGAGACATAAAGAGAGACAGACAGATGGAGAGAGAGAGAGAGAGAGGGCCAGAGGGACCCGTATTAGCTGGGACACTTGAATGAATTTGAAGAATAGGTTTTTACTTGCAGAGCAGCCACAATACTGGGCCCCGACTGGCAGACAGTACCAGCTTCTCAGATTCAAATGACGCAAACCTGCCTGATTGGAGGGATTCAAAAACTTGTTTCAGCAGAGCGTCCAAACAAATCCATGTCCAGTTGTGTTAGTTTTACTGCCACTGAGCTGCTAAAATGGAGCCCATTAGAATTAATCTCTTTTCATAGCATCTTGCATGCGGTTACTATACCAAGTAGTGTTAATGTTAGCAATGTGGCTACCTTGTGATTGACAGGTTGCTACCAATGCAATTAGCTACTAAGATGACATTAACACTAAGCTTTAAAGTTGATCTTGAATAATGGAGCTAACTTTGTCGGGGTGCTGCTCTGCGGATCCATCCGTCGCTCCTCTGCAGACCAAATATGGTCACTTCCTTCAATGGTTTCCAAAAACTCGAGGCTTCAAAACCGTTGGCCGTCCAGGTATGGTTCATGTGATCATGTGAGGCTGACCCACACACACACACACACACACACACACACACACACTCACTGCGCCTGACCCGGGGGTCAAGGTGCAGTGACTCTGAGGGTTGTCTAACTGGGCCTCTTGAAACTCTTGCCTTGCATTCCAGCGCCCGGAGGAGGGGGTTGTTGCAGTCAGGCACATTAGAGAGAGAGAGAGAGAGAGAGAGAGAGAGAGAGCGTGATAGAAAGTGAGAGAAAGGAGAGAGAGAGAGAGACAGGGAGAAGTGGGGGTAGGAAGAAGCTGGAAGGTATTATGCACTATTTCCTTGGCTTTCTCTAGCTTGTTCCCTCCCACTTCTATGACACAGTAAGGAAAAACGCTGAAAACTTGAACCTGCTATTCTCCAGCTGCCTCGGCCTTCTCACTAGCTCACTTGTTTTCTTTCCCTGCCCTTCCCTCTCTAGGTTTTCTCCCCCCCCCCCCTCTCTCTCTTTCTCTGGGCTGTGTGTAAGAGGATCACTTTGTTTCCGTTGCCTTTTTCCGCGGGGCTGCATGGAGGAGAGGATCGGATTTGAGGAGACACTGACGGGGGTGCACAGCTGCAACAGTCCCCTCCATCTCCACACCAGGACTACCGCCCCCCCCCTCTCTTTCTCTCTCTTTATCCCTCCCTGTCTGTTTGACTCTCTCTGTCGCGCTCTCTGCTTCTCGGAGGGGTGGGGGTGCCATATGGGAGCTCAGAAAAATGGAAGTGGATCAGAGATAGACAAGAGAGGAATCCGTCATTCTCGGGCTCGGATGTTGGGATCTACGTGGTAAGCACTTCTCTCTGTCTCTCTCTTTGCACTTTTTGGGAAGTTCTCTTCTGTAGTCGACCAAGAATCTCCATATGCCAGCGTTCGGTTGCCTCGTTGCTTTCTGATTCATGTGTTGCCAGCAGCTACCTGTTTCATTGTTGGACTGACTTTCTTTTCTGAGCCTCGAAACCACTTCCCTTCAGAGTGTCCGTTGTTTTCATTATTACAGTGAGTTTGTCAGCTCTGGGGATAAAAAGGGGGCTTTGTGTGTTTGAATTTGCACCACAAGTTTTGAGGGTCAAGGTGGAGCGAAAAGGGAGGTGGAGAAGAGGCCGGCTGGGGGGGAAGGGAATCTGGAGGGGGGTCAAAGAGAACGGCACTTGGAGCAGGCAGTACAATGGCTCTGAAAACTTTTCTCTTTTTGTGTGACATCGTTACTGTGGAACAAACCTGGAAACTATACTCTACGTTTCAGCTGGTTTGCAGGAGCTTTGTTGCCGAGGGCGTTTATTTATTTGATTAAATCGATCAGTTGCTCAGCGGTTTCACTCTTTCATGAGCTTGGAATTTTTTTGTCTGGGTTGAATGCATTCTGAGATATTGAGCATCGAAGTCTGGACACACCCTAACAAAACTGTTACACGTATCAACTTATTTCTTTGACAGAATAGATGCGATAGAAGTTACATTCAAAGATGAGGAATACACATTAATTTTCATAAAGCAATCAGACTTAAGATTCCTAGTTGAGGCCAGGCCACGAGTCCAGATTGTGTGGGTAGCGTGGTTGAAAGGGTGCTTGTTGCATATTATTAGCAGCTGGTTCATCTCCGTAGAAACAGGTAATGGTAGATGTTGCTGACAGTGCAAACTAATGCCTCACTGACTCCATTATGTTTAAATGTAAGATATACCTCTTGGACTTAAAGCTACATGTTAGTCTCTATTTTTATTCATTTATGGTAGATTTTACAGAAATGTTGGTGATGAGGAAAATTTGCTAAAATATATTTTATTAGATAAGAAATATTGTAGGATTAATAAGGTCACATAATTAAATGCTAGGTTTGCACACCCAGATCACTGCCTTAGATACCACTCTTTAAAACCAGCCACTAGCCCCCAACAAAGTTCACTGAATCTCACAAAATGTAATTTCCTTCAATTGAAATATACTGCAATTTCCTGAGGCGTTAGTTTGCTGCCTTAACTCCAAGAAACAATGAGCAGTATAACGTATTTAAAAGAACATATACAGCAGAACTAGTGTTCAGGTCAGTGAGTCCATTCGAACTTGAAAGCTGTGATTTATGTGTCTCACCTTGATGGTTCATCTGCAGTTTGGGGCTTTGACCTCATGCCCTCGTCCCTCCGGCCGACTCACTCTGCGGCTCCCTCGCTCCCTCCGTTCATTACATGTGTCGGTAACATGGGAATGGACTCGTTCCTCCTGGAAAGCTGCTATTTACTGCTAAAGATTGTTGAGCTTAGTTGTGCTTGTACAAATGTATACCTTGCCTTCTCTCAACATATTGTCTTTTTTAACTCAGTCAAGTATGCAGGGAAGCTTTTCAGGATCTCACTCACTCCGTTATAAATACCCACAAACTGTCTGCTGCACAATCTAGTTCTCTATTTTGGGCATGTGGGTCACGATCTAATGAGGCAGCACTGCACACCTTCTTAATGAGAACGAGAGAGAAAGTTACTGTGGAAAAGTTGTGGAGCTTGACAACATGACAAACTAGAGGAGTGTGGATTGCCTGCTCAGCATTGTGAAACGGACGATATATTTCTGGATGAGACTTCTTTCTTATCAATTAAGAGGTTTTTATAGAGTTTCAAATCTTTTCTCTATGTTTTCTACATTCAAGTATTTTTTTTAGCTGTAGAGCACCAACATTTGCTGCTGTGTATATTAATCATACAGTTAATTTGGGGTTGATATTGACCCATCCTATTTCTAAAAATCATAAAGCACAATTGTTTAATGATTAAGGGGAGACTTGTTAGGTTTAACATTTTTAACTAATAGAGGCTAACGAATAACACATTGTCTCAGTTGATTACTTCCATTAAGACATGAAGGCATTATCTTATTAAATATGTGCTAATGTGCACACATTTCCATAACAGAAATGTGTGTGTGTATGTGTGTATATATATATATATGTATATATATATATATATATATATATATATATATATATATATATATATATATATATATATATATATATATATATCATTGTATATATATATCATTGTATATATATCAACTGTCAACAGCCATTACATTTTTTTTTTTTGTATAAATAAGGCCATGAATGATATATGTACACAGCCCTCTAGAGAAACCTTCAAAATATAGAAAGGGATGAAAGTTTCAAGTTTGGTGGATGTAAGAGCTGCTGAAGTGGAGATTTCAGGCTGAGTCTGAGATATGATGAACTAATTTAGAGAAAACGACCTTTAAAAATATGGATTGTAAAATGACATAAGTTTCACTGCAGGTAAATGTGTATGTTGGATGTTTTCTTTCTGCTTGTCTGAAAGTAGACATGTTATATAAGCTGACTGGCCAAAAAAATGTAAATTGATCAGTGCATTAAAAACAATTTCAATGTAATTTTAAGTCATTTGTGAGCCTTAATAAAAACAAACATTTTAAGAGTGTTAAGTCCAAGTGCTGCTACTAGAGGAAAGGGCTGCAGTGTTTTTGTCACTAGTAAGTAAGTTGGTATGGTCCAGTTCATCCTTTTCCCACTGAAATTTTCATAAAATTTCATATTTCATTTTGAATTAATAATATTCTTCTGGTGTATGTCTATAGATGATCTTAGTTGTTTGTTGCCCTTTATGCCAGCCTGTCAAGATAACCTGCCTGACCTCCACAGCAAACCTTAGCCTCTCCCCGATGCCTCCGCTGGTTATAAAACAGCCTGGTTGCTGTTTGCAAGCAATGAAAGGAAAAGCTCACTTAGTAGCAGTGATTTATTAGTTGTTAGCCTCCTGCTGCCATGTGAATGACAGAGGTGCCATTCAGGATGAAGACAGAAACTCTGAAAGCAGGCAGGATCTGACTTCTTCAGGATGTAGAAGGTGGTTTCCATTCCTTCTACTCAAACAAGAGAAAAAAAAATGTGTTAATAGTTCCACTCATACTCTACATGAGTTGTTTGATAGCTATAAAGACCCGTGAAACCTACAAGGTATAATTAAAAAGAAATGTTAAAGTAACATTGTTGTAACTTTGTGTTGGTCCATTTATATTACCTTAAAGCAACTGCTATTACGTGCAGTGGTAGTGACAAAATCCACAATCAACGAAATCCATTTGCTGTTGCCGCAAAAAGCATTGTTTATTATTCCATGGTGCTCGCCTCTATCTTCAAAGACAGCTTTGCATCTGGTTCATTCTGTGACGTTTGACCGGCAAGATTCTGTTCCATAGTACACACAAGCAAAACCACCAGGCCGCTAATAGGCTACCTTTAACGTTCAGGTCCACACCCGTCCACAGATCTGTACGCAGTCTACTCAGTGAACGAGCAACAATGAGAGAGATTGATTTATGCTTTTTTGCACCAACTTTAGCAAAACAATTCCACTCCATTCCATTAAACGGCACTCCCAGCCAACATCCAACCAATGACCAAGAAATGGCTAGCCAATAACTAGCCAACGACCAGCCAACTACAAGCAAATAACTAGCCAACGGCTAGCAAATACCCAGCCAACGGCTAGCCAACCAGCCAATAACCAGCCAATCACCAGCCAACGGCTAGCCAATAAAGGGCCAACTACCAGCCAATAACTAGCCAACGGCTAGCAAATAACCAGCCAACAGCTAGCCAATAACCAGCCAACTACCAGCCAATAACTAGCCAACGGCTAGCAAATAACCAGCCAGCGGCTAGCCAACCAGCCAATCACCAGCCAACGGCTAGCCAATAACGGGCCAACTACCAGCCAATAACTAGCCAACGGCTAGCAAATAACCAGCCAACGGCTAGCCAACCAGCCAATAGCCATCCAATAACCAGCCAATGATCAGCCAACGGCTAGCCAATAACTAGCAAATGACCTACTAGTGACCAGTCATCAGGCCTGAAAAGCAGCTAGCTAAATAATTAGCAACAATAGCCAGAAAAAACCTTAACATTAATTTTTCTGTCCTTGGGCTAAAGACATTTTGTAGCATCCCCTGTCACATTTTTATTTTTAAGAACAATGTAAAACAATCATGCACTTCTGGTGTGTACAGGATTACAGCCGGTGGCACCACTGATATGGTGCACACATGTCAAATGTCATTTGAAATATAGAAGTTTAATCCCTCTCTGTAAATCGAGTTGTGCTTACTCCAATTACAACCTTAATGCAAGTAAGATAACTTTGTTAAGATGTTAGTATGACAGTCACAATAATCTCTGTTTACAATTGTCTTACTTGGGTTGTGATTGAATTACTAAAGAGCGTGTAAACACAATGAGTGACAACCCTGTTTGTCTCCTGTTCTGTTCACAACACTTTCTGTCACACACAAGGGTTCAGGACAGCCCAGTTTTTACCTCTTAAACAAGGAATATTTTGAGTCAGAACCTTCAGATCCACTGCTGGATTCTATCCGGGTAGCTTTTTGTCCTCTTAATGATACACCTCAGTTCCTCACTGACCGATGGCAAACAGATACACTCTCGAGCCTGGACGACGATGCCTGTGGTTGAGTTTTGCTGACTAATGTGGGCATGTGATTGTGATTGTGAATCCAGGCCATTCCAGGAAGGAATATGATGTGAGCAGTTTTGAGAATAACTGCTCCAACAATGAAGCTGTTCATGCGGCCCATGGAGTTCATAACCCTGGAGCCTGACTGACTCCATCTTATCCCAGCACACTTGTCTCTTTCCAGTGCTTGGGCTGATCTTGTCTGGCACAATGATGACTTCCTCAGAAAAGACCTCTTCATGTTGTTGATCAATTTCCTTTACAAAGCTGAGTATTGCAAACGTGACCATCCATATGATAATGCTTGAGGCCCAAATTTGGATGGAGAAGCTCAGCGTTCAGCAGTAACTGGCCAATTTGCCTAGTCATTGCTGTGTCAGTTTCTGCTATGACTATGTTACTGACTCTGCTGTTCCCCAGGCAAGGGGCAGTTTTTTTTTTTTTTACTTTTAATGATGTTGGTTCAAAGCGACCTGGTGATGCCTGATGTCACGATGCACAATGAAATGCAGTTGTAGCAGAGTCATCCAGCAGTGAGGTAGATTTTGTGTTTGATCTTCTCACTTCTTGAAATACTGCGCAACTGCCGTGAGCAGTTGGGTCGCGGAGATTGGTGTTGCCAACTGGACCACTGACACCCTGAAATCCACCTAGAACTGATTGGGATATTTGTTCAGCTCCCTTTTTTTTCCTCTTTCAAGAATGAGACGATCGCAAAATCTTCCTCACTGCTGGATAACTCCAATTTGCAACACTACTTGGACCACATATCAGAAAGAAGACCACCAATATCCGTGATCCAACTGACACTGAACAGCTGCTGCTGTACGTACCCCGATCCCAAACTGCTCGCCGATTGCGAGCCACAATCTGTCCTTCATATCTGCATCTTTATCGTCTTAAGACTGTTTGTCATACAGCAACTTGCTTTGGGTGACGAGGTGGATAAGCTTGTCTGTTAATATTTATGATGTTTGGAGCTCTACGGTGGCTCTGATTGGTCAAACAACTCTCTAAGTGCTTTTTGACTGATGCAAAAAAAATGCAGAAAATCAAACTTGTTCCGAAAAAAATTTCGGTGTGCAAATGTGATCGACACAAGTGATCGTAATTACTTTTGAACGTGGGACAATTCCGGATGGAAAATATGGACTGTGCAAAGGCCTTAAATCACAATCTGCTTCAGTTTAAAATTTAGATGACAAGTTAGAATCTAAAGACAGTACCACAGATCCATGTTGAGGTATCACTATGGTACCTCAACATGCTTACATTTTATGGAAGACAGTCGTAGCATCATGGCTCATTAGCATGACTTTCTTTGATTAATAGTGTCAAGGACAGATGGATGCAAGATGTCATTCACCACTGAGATAATGATGACAGATGATACGCATTATAAATCAGATTCTTTATTGAATTATTAATGACACGAGCCAAGGCCCAGGCCTTGGTAGTGGAAAATAACACTTGTTTTCTGTAATAAATATATTACCCATTATTTTCAATCAAACCTTTTATTGCCATAAGATAAAACAAAGTAAGACAACGTGTAGGTGTTTGAAGTAAAGATGATGCAGAAAATATATTGCAAA
Source organism: Chelidonichthys spinosus (assembly GCA_029853015.1). NCBI lineage: Eukaryota > Metazoa > Chordata > Actinopteri > Perciformes > Triglidae > Chelidonichthys > Chelidonichthys spinosus. Next base: position 11,198,999 of record CM056835.1, read on the forward strand.
GACAATGAATTCACAGCTTGTATGCACACACACACACACACACACACGAACACAGCATTGAATTCTAGCGCAAATGGCCCCCAATGGGTTGGTTATAAAGGGGGTGAGGTCATGTCTGTGATGGAGACTGTGTGTCCCTCTACCACTGATCCATTTCTTATCCAGCTGCCCTTACTGACACAAAGCCGAGAGAAACAAAGAAAAAAGAAGGTAGATCCTGGGAATTGTAGACTGGCTTACAAAGGCTGAACTTGCAGTTTAAAAAATTGGAGTTCACCAACCAATGGGTGATGTCACGATCGCTATATCTATGTCTTAAATACAGTCTATGATCCCCAGTTGTATTATGCACCTATTTAACAAAAATAAACATTTTATTTATATTTAAATATCCATCATTTTTTTCTTCCTGAAATTTTAACGCATGCTTACATCAGCTAGTACCAACCAATTTGAACCAATATTATCATGATGTTCAATCAATCTGAGACTTTTAGCGTCACAGAGCTACAGAAGGTCGTGAGCTAATCTTTTCAACCATCAAATCAACGTTATGTCCCGCCTGCCTGTCCCGCTTAACTGGGATATACATCACCATATGCTAGAGCGGCCCTATATGGTTGAAAGCATGCTGAGATGAAACTCCCATCTGCTATTTAAACACATTATTTCAAAAAGTGCTGATCTTTGTTTGTACTTTGGTAGATCCAATTAACTTATTATTGAACACCAGTTCTCATATTGCATTGTGTTCCATCCATTTTTTTTTTTATTATTTTGGACCGTTGCCTGTTTCGTGGGTCAAGAGATCATTAGCAATTTGTCTGCTTGTCTGAGAGCTGACGGGAGCTCGTCCTCCTCGTTTGCCAGTGAAGGGGGACTTCTTTTGTGTGTGTGTGTGTGTGTGTGTGTGTGTGTGTAGAGCCCAGTGTTTCTGGCCACATGACTCCCGACACCATTTTAAACAGCTCGGCTCCTTTAACCATCTCAGACTCGGTGGTCACACAGACGTGGAGGTGGGGGGTGGGAGGTTTGGGGTCCATGGGGGAGGGAGCCCATACAGAGCTCAGGGGCACACTGGGAAATGGCTTCCATACATTTAGTATTTCCTCTTTTGAGGGCAGTCAGTGAGGTGCAGCGGGGTTGTCGCGTCAAAGCTGTGCTGCGAGGAGGGGTGGAGGTGCTGGATAATGCAGACACAATGGGCTAAGGCAAACACTGGGAGTGAGACAAAGGACACTCCACTCAGGTCACAAGGGGGGGCAACTCTTCCCATTATCTAGGGAAGTGATCTTAACTGAGGGACTTTTTTTAAACCCATCAGCAAATTAGGGGCTGTGCTGAGTTGCTGTGCGTCGGGTCACGATCAAAGCCTGGGGAGAGTGTCTGTTGTTTATGGAGGGCGGCTGTAAAGCACAGGACAGCAGTCACAACACGACGCGAGGCTGGGTTAGCGTGCTATCACGACCCCGTTATCACCGATGTGTTTACTCATGGGAAGCCGACGATACGCCCTTTCTCATCTACACAAAAAAAAACACCGCAAGCACCACGTGTCACAGGGTCAGCTGAGGCTTCCTGCACCCGCCGCTGTTTAATTAAAGTACAACCATGCTATCTCTCCATCCTGTTTGGGAGTCAATGCTGCGTTTAGGTGGAAAAACAGCGTAAATGACGAATTGATGGTCAAAATAGTTGCCGAATCATTTGCTGCCGATCAACGAATGGATTAATTGGCCGCTCGTTTCAGCTCCACTTACCACTTAAGTGCTCAGATGCGGGTCAGCTTTTAGCATTTTATTAGCTAAACAGGCTGTCAAGTTCTCTAATTTATTGCTTGAAAACAAGGCGTCAATTACATGCTAATTACACGCTCTTAAAGCCACTGCTTAACTGCTAGACATTACAAACATTCGTTTTGTTGCCTCTCAGTGAACATCTACTTTGTGTTGTTTAGCCAATAGGAAACAAAACAATTAACTGATTTGTGTCAATTTAACCAGAAAAAAGGTGGAGAAACAAATATAGAGCAGAACTCTTATTTCAGGAGTCTTCAAAATGGCTCAAGTGAATGTCATATATGTCATATAATTGCATGTGGTTGTCCAACTGTGTGTGTTGATTTTTTTTTTGTATGAAACCCTATGCGTGTTTGTGTGACTGAAGGGCCATTATGGGACAGGCTTTTAAGAGAGATCTGGGAAGTGGAAACGTAATACTGCCCGACTGCTGCTCTTGTGTACATGAACCCCACAGCTGCTTGAGAGAGAGAGAGAGGGGAATGAAGGAGAGAAAAAAGGGAGGAAGAAGGGAGAAGGGGGTGGAGGATGAGAGCGTGGTGCGCTCAGTAATTAGTTGTCTGGTTTTGTATTGACCAGTCTGGTGCTTGGGCCTTAGGGACTGTTAAATTTGCTATTGAAACTGAAAGGATTATGCACCCAAAAGAAATTAAACGGGAGCAATGAATAGATTGTGGGCCACATGGTGGACTACTGACTCCCCCCCCCCCCCCCCCCCCCACCTTCACTCTTCTTCAGTTGGACAAGGATGTATTTTTCCTGTCAGAAACGGCAGTTTTTCACATTATAGGTACATTGAAAAATGCACTACTGGGTCACCGCAGTTTTATGTCCTGGTAATGACACCTCGTTTTCAAAATCACACACACACACACACACACACACACTTGTTCTCTCTTTGACAACTGTCAAAGTCTTTGTCGGGTTCAGTTTTTATGAAACGGAGATGAAATCCAAAAATCATTTCCGCTTGTTAGCCACTGAAGGGTGTGATGACGCGAGGTGGTGTCATGAAATCTGTTTGAATGCAGACGTGGTGATTGTTGGGGAAATTGATGTCTCCTGTCTGGGGCGCCCGGAGGGAAGGGAGATTTGTGTCTGTGTTTGCTCCTGCTGAGGCTGCTCATACTTATTACAGGTCAGGAGGGAACATCCTCCACATGCCTGCTGAGGCTTACGGCCCAGAGAGACTGTGTTCCCTTTATGCCAACATCCAGCATGGTGAAACTCACTGGGGGCGAATAAACAACGCAAAAACGTCAAACATCCACCTGCAAATATTTTGCATGAAAACTATTCATACAGACGGCTCTGATATTTTGTGACAGTTGCAACACTTTGTAGATCCTGCTAGTTGTTTCTCTTATTGGCTGAAAGTCTGTCTGAGCTTAATAGTTGTATAACCAGCCTTGTTTCTTTCTGGTGAAAAGCTCTCAGTGAATACAGTTACACAATGTATAAGCGCTTTTATTGTGAAAGGTAAGACGGGAAGGAGGGGATCTGACCTGCAGCAGGTGGCAACCTCCAGTTCTGGAAAGTGAAGCCAAAGCTGATTGTATAGAAGTCTTTGAGAAAATGATCCTACTCCTCACTTCATTCATTATCTCAGTAAACATTGTAAACATGAGTTTATGGTCTCAATCTCTAGTTTCAAGTCTTCTTCAATCCAGCATGATGTTCATTTAGTACATTATGGTCCATTTAGAGTCCAGCAGACCAGAAAGCAGGGGATGCTTGAGGGCGGGGCTACCTTGTGATTTTCAGGTCCCACTGTCACTATGCAGTTAGCTACTAAGATGACTTTAACACTTAGCTGTAAAGTTGACCTTCAACTATGAAAGTAAGTTTTTTAGCAGCTTAACACCAGAATCCAGATGGATCCAGATCCAATAACGGTGCCGCTCTGCTGCTTCTGTTCGTTGGATCCTCCCGTCACTCCTTCACAGGCCAAATATGGTCACTTCCTTCACTGGTAGCAAAAAATCCAAGATGCAACAGCCAAAATGCTGAACTCCCTTCTATTGTCCTTCACTTATGTGGCTGAGTCAAAGAGACAGTAGGCTGAGATGGCGACGGCCAAACTGCCGAATGTCAAAACCATAGTCCATGATGGGTGGTCCAAACACTGGTCATCTCCCTTCTTGACTAGTGTAACTCTCTCCTGGCCGGACTCCCGGCCTCGGTGACTAAACCATTGCAGCGTATCCAGAACGCTGCAACAGTGCTTACCAACAGTGGTAAGTCGCTTTGGACAAAAGCGTCTGCTAAATGCCCTAAATGTAAATGTAAAGTCTATGGTCTATGGCAGTGCTTCGGTGTCTTGCTCAAGGACACGTCAAGCAGGACGAGTTGAACCCTGCAATCAACGGCCACACTGAAGCGAGGGAGTGTTGCTCAGTGAGGGAACATTAGCCTCCATCTGCATGGAGCGTTTGAACCAGCTGAACCGTGAGCCTCGAGTGCGTCTTGTGGATGATAGTGGGGTGATGTCATGTTCCCTCTCACTGTTTGTGTAGCTGGCAGAGGGCGGCCTGCTGCTGGAGAGGGTCAGCCGAGACCAGAACAGCCCAGTAGGATGTTTTCCAAAAACATAGGATAAAATCAAGTCTCAATTTTTTTTGTCCTTTTGCTGCCACGAAAATCCCTTTTTTTGTGTGTGTGTTTCTCTTTGATTCTGTTTTGACATGATGACTTGAAATCTTTGACCAAACATTCCGTGTTTTTAATCTGTTTGAGAACAGATTCCTGTAACTTTTTTTTGATGTGGACGGGAGTGAGCTCTTTGTAGATAAGACATATATCTGCAAAGAGTACGTAAATACAATCTGGGGGAGATCCCTCTTTGTGATTATCACAATGTAAATACAGGAGGGCCTGTGTACAGGTGGCCGGCGCTGGGCTGATGGAAACCAGACACGAGCGTTATCTGCGGAGGAAAAGAAGTCACTGCTGTAACATCACAAAAAGCTCCTTTCCCCCCCGAAACTGAAACAATACACAGAGGAAGTTTTCACCATAGAAATCACAGTGCAAAAGAACGAGCCAACATCGCGGCGTAGTCAAACATTGATAAATGGCATCGGGTCATCAGTGACGGCTCCTAACAAATATCACCTGTCTCGCACAATCCCTGCCGTCTGATTGGCTCTTCCTAAATAAAAACATGTGGCTGTGGCGGTGATTAGCAGTGACGGGATTGTTTGAGAAGTATATGATTCAGAGCCAAACACTTGTGAAATGGAGCCAAGTGTCGGGGACAAGCAAACTGATGAAGGCGCTGTGTGAGAGTGAGAATCATCACTCTGCTGGGGACTGAATGTCATTTATAATAAAAATTTATTTATAATAAAATGACTCTGCAGCCATGTTTTGGCAGAAGCAGCGGGCTGTTTGTCTTTCTCTGCGTTGGGTTTTGCAGTGCTTGGTTTATGGTTACTGCACTGCGAACGGCAATGCACGCTGCTCCTGACATTAGTACAACATGTTGAGGTTATTTGTTTTACACAGCCTGCACGTTTCACTTACATTTACCTTAATAAGTAGGGCTGGAGATATGGAGAAAATCACATTTATCAGGAGAGATATTACCGGTGAGTTTTCAGAAAATATTCACACAATTTTGTAAATAATGTGGATATAATGAGTAAGTGGCTGAATAATAGAAGAGACACTGTTCTAGCCTTTAAAACCAGGAAAATACACTTTTGCGATGCTACGATATCCATAATCTAGAATATCATAATATAATGTGTATTTCCCAGCTGTAGTAATAAGTATGGACTCGAACATGTTGGTTTTATACTGTTTTATTAACATTACCATGACTCCTTTATCAGCAGCGTGATCCATCCCCAAACAATTTTCTTTTAAATATTGTAGCTTTTGCTCAGTACATTTAAAGTCTGAAATTAAAAAATACATTTAAAAAAAATGATGAAGTCAGATTTGAGGTCCTATTGCAAAATGAATATAAATATTGAAAACAACTAACTAAATTGGCAGTTTTTAATCAAGGATTGCTGTGTGGTAATTTCCTCTAATTAAAGCAATTTCTTTATTTTTGTTGTTGATTATCAGAGGGCAAAAAAACAACAAGAGAAGCACAAAATTATTATGTTTAATGCAAAATAGTTTGATTTGATTGATTGTTCTCCACTACAATATTTCTGAGCTAAAAAACCCTCTGATGATCTGTGGTTCACAACGTATGTGACTGTGTGGAAAATGTGATTTAATGTCATTTATTCAACATGGTAAAACTGCATTGCACCTCTGTGTTGAGGATGCTCTGGTCCGTCTCCGTCTTGTCCGACAGAGTTCTCCCCCTGTTTGGGGGTCTCCGTCCCCCCTCCCCTCATCCCTCCTGGTAATAGATGGCCTCATCGCTCTGGGTTTGAGCCCACCTTTAAACAGACAGGACTGGGGTTTGTCTCCGGCCAAACTGTGGTGACGAAGGAACAATAGGAGTGTGTAACATTGTCCACGTGTATTAGGAGGCCCACGTCCGTCCCAAACACACGTATAAGCACACGGTGGTGCAGCGGTGACGCCGCCCAGCTCCAGCCTGGGCCTGCCAGGTATCCACAGAGAGGATACGGGACATCCAGGGTAAGCTGTGCTATTTGTTCATTTCTATTCTTTCCAATCCAACACGGCTTCACGCTTCTGTGCATCATGTTCATTGCCGTGGTGGTGCTTCCTGCTGTTTGTCTTTCAAGACAATCCCTTTGTCTCGCCGCTGCCTTTATGCAGTGGCTGGGATGTTGGAGCTCTTGTAGTATATGTGCATCCATTCCTGAGTATTTCTGAATATGCAGACTTGTTTTGATTCACAAACTGCGAGGCTGACAGCAGCAGCAGCAGTGTTGACCTTGGCTGGGTTAAATGTGTGTGGAAAGGAGATAGAGGGAACGGCTTTCTGTGTGTGAAACCTGTTTTAGTTATTCTATCTATATGTGCCCACGATGCCAATATTCTCGTTATTTGCCATGGGGAGGATGTCGAGTCCTCCCTGTTTTCTCACCCTGCGGAGGCTCGCTGGGACAAGGATTGCTTGTTTTGTTTTGTTTTTTTGTTGCTTTTTTTCCTTTAGCATATTCCACATTCATATGGAAATAGGGGGCAGAGGAGGGACAGAATCTCACATCAACTTGATCTAGTCATGAATAGCTGCCAGTGTTTGGACTGACCCAGAGCTGGCTTAAAAGCCAGTGCCCAGCCTCTCACCCCCCCGTCCACCACCCCCCCTCACCCAGACCACAGAGCCCAGCATATTTCCAGCCGCTCGTGTGTTAGGTGTGCTCACATACATGTGCTTACACCGCAGATAAAAAAGCACATGCTCATATTTACTCACACAATTGGATACAATCGAGCGCATGGGAACGGTGAGCGCCGTCTCACTCTCTGTCGCTTCCTCAAGCTAAATCCCTGTTGCGTTACGCTCCTCTCCTGCTTTTTTCTCTGTATTTTATTAACCCTCACATCCCTCTTCCCACCTAATCTATCTTCATAACCAACACGATGCTTGGTTTAGCAACAAGAAGGAAGTTTGACTGTTTTTTTAAATGCATTTTATTGTTGAATTGATTTAATAAGGAAGTGCTTCAAATTTTGTAAGTGGTCCAGTTATTGTTATTTTATTACATAATAGCATTACATATAACAATTAAATGTGCATTCAGGATAAAAAGAGAATGGCGTGAAATACTTTCTATCATTTATTAGATTAGCTACAATTAAAACAGAGATGTAAATTAAGTGTGAAACTTCAAACCAAACGTTTCATGCTGTGTTTTTGTGTGAGCAGATAAATAGGGAGAATGTTGTGGCCTCGGTTGGATTAAGATCGAGGTTTGCTTTTAGCACGCTGTCTGTGAATTAATATTGTATTTGAGGAGTCCTGCCTCTAATACATTCTGAGTGTGTTTCCTTCTCGAGCGTCGCTGATACAATGGGCCTCCCAGACCGGACCGCTGCGGCTGGATCTAGCAGCAGGAATCCATCAAACAAGATTTGTCTCGGTGGATATGCTGGTTTTGTCCCTTCAGGATTAGAGCTCACCACCCATATTCACTCCTCGTCTGAGTTACTTTGCGTTTGATACATCTGGACAGGAACCAAAACGTGAGTTTGTAGACTTTTAAATCGATTTAGTATCAAACTAACCTGTTTTTGTTGTTGTTTCCAACTTTTTAAAAATTATATCTGCAATTTGGTAAAGTCCAATGATCAAAATTACAAAATTAAAAATACAAAATGTCATGAAACTTGCTTTTCTTATTTCATTTAATTAAATTCTAAACAGCTGTTTAATACAATGAGAGTATTGCAAGACAGACGTTTTTTGTTGATTTCACAAAGTGCGAAGGACTGGCTTGACATATGTTACAGTTTCACATTTCTGTCAGTGTGATAGTGATTTTATTTCTTTCATTTTATATTAACAATATTGAATAATATTAAAGATCCACACATTTTTCTGTCAAATTTGCCCTCATAAAATGTCTTTATTATTACTTTATTTGGAAGTTATTCAGGCAGCTGTTTTGTTCTATTTCGATAGTTGGTCGTTACGTTCTGTCGGAGAATAATATCTGACGAGCTGAAGCATGGCATGTCCCTCGACTCAGAGACACAAGTGTTCGCAGTCTATAAAAAGAGCAGGCGGGCCTCAGACTGTCTGTGTGTGTGTGTGTGTGTGTGTGTGTGTGTGTGTGTGCTGTTTTGTCTCTCCATTAGCAGCCATTCAGGAGACAATGAGTCAGAGAAGCAGACGATGGGCTTGTTAACACACATGCATTAGTGAAGCAGTGTGTGTCTTTGTGAGGGAGGGGACGCTCCTCTAGTGTTATGACGGGAGTCTTTCACCGACGATACACTCCACTCCAACACCACAAGCGTCCGGCCGCTGAATAGGGAGGATTTGTTGCTCTACACCTAATTAAACAGTGCTTTGAGGAGTGGTTATGGCCATGGAGCCTTTGTTCCAATTCACCTTCCCAAGCTGAATGTTTGACTGCGATGGTGTTTCCTCGCAGGGACAAATACAGGAGCTGGCCGACATCACAATGGTGGGAGCTCCTCAGGCTGTTTGAGTTATGCCCACCGTCCTGTTTCACCTCGACAAGCGGTGCAGGATTTCATGTCGACAGGAGAGACACTTAACCGTCACCGTTAGATAATGCTTCATATTTAAACCTTTCAGAAAACTTGGAACACGAACAATAATTGTCTTAATGTCAGTCATGGCGATATCTATTCAGTTTAATAGATAGATATTTATTTTACATGTTTAAAGGTTTTTTCTCAGACGTTCTACTCCAGCAGCTCTTACATCCACCAAACTTTCATTCCTGTCTCTATTCAGAAGGTTTCTACTGAGGGGTTTGCCTCATTTATGCAACATTTTTATGGAGTGAGCCAAAAAAAAATTCCCTCTGTAAAAAGCTTTGACTCAACAACATGAAACTGGATTTATCCAATGTTTTTGGAACACATTTTTGTTCCGGAAGTATATGCACACCAGTACATATTTAATAAGATGATCTACATTTTTCGATTCAAACTTAAAAAAAAAAAAAGCATACATGAAAAATGTTAATATAAATAATCTACTGGGGAATTTAATTTATTTTAGTAATTTCTTTTACCTATTCACCTGAGGTGTCTCCCGTTAAGATCTTATCTAAAATCTTATTAAGTGGTCGTATATTTGTCGTGAAATATTCTGCGCCGGATAACAAAGTGACTCCGGCGGAGGTGGGGGAGGTGTTGGGGGATGATGCCCTCTGTGTTTTGTGCAGCAGCCTATGGGCTTGACCTGACGGGGGGAGACACATGCCTTTGTGGCCCTCAGAAAGGGACAACAGATGACACGTAATGGTGTCTGTAGTTGTGAGTCAAGTATGTTGTTGTCAGTGTTACCCTGATCTGTTTCTGGTCTTTTATTCAAAATGAGATTTCAGCCGGTCATATTTAGCAATGCAGTGAAATTTGGTTTTCTTTGCACACTTTGCTCTCATAAATTGTGTAAATGAATTCTTTATTTAAAGGCAAAACATCTCCCAGGATTCCCACACCTGTGAATTGGTGTAGTTCGTTACCCTGACGACACTAAAATGATCTAATTAGATGGTATTTTAGTGTCTGGCGGTGATCTAAATGCTGTTTGAGAGGCCTTTAACATTTTTACCCTGACACTAATAGACGTTGGAGGTTAAGAGGACTGCATTGACTTGTTTTTTAAACGTAGGGGATTTTGAATATTTACAGAAATCTAACCGCTGACTTAGGTTCTGGAATTCAGATCCCTCTCTAATTAACAGCAGTCATCGACACTGTGTGGATCTTCTCCTACATGCAGCTAGAAATGAATGGTGCCCCAATCTGAATTCAGGAGCGTGAGACGGGAGCAGTTCAGAGACGTCGGGGGTATAAAAACATCTGAAATCAGGGAGCGGGGAGCTGGAACTCCTCATCCCTTCAAACCCTCCCTTGTATTTGGTTAGCATCGCTGCTTTGTAATGATGTGTGCCGCTGCCAAGGGGTCGTGTCTTCCGCTGCAGCAGACGTGGCGGAGCTGCACTTGGCATTCGGCTGCCACAGTTTCCAGGCAGGATGATGGCGCTGATGATGGGACGCTGGTTAGCTTGTATGTCCCAGGGAACATCTGCCAGAGCTGTTGTTCTGGTGTGTGTGTGCGTGTGTGTGTGAGAGAGAGAGAGATGCTGTTCTTCCTTATCTTTTAATAGGTTCAAGCTCTGCTTCTGTTCCAACCTAAATGTAATGTACGAGCAATACCAGATGGGACACTCAGTTTGGGAGTCCCCCCCACCCCCGCCACATTTATATTTTAATATCTTTTTTTTTTTTTTTTTAAGAAAAGACTTATTTGATCAAAATGTATTAGAATTATATTCCTTTATTTACCCAGCTGTGATTTATTCCAAGACATAAGCATCATTGGGATTGGTTTAAAGCTTCCGTTTTCATCTGGAAACATGTGAAATACCTCCCTGTTGTACACCGAGCCCACTATTGTTGTTGTGTTTGCTATATTGTATGTCTGAGTAGAATGTGGCCTCACGCTTTGGTGTGTAACATGAGACAGGAAGACACAGTTGGCCGGCCTGTCCTCGTCGCTGTTTGTGTGACGGTTCAGTCGAGACACCCCCCCCCCCATATCCACCATTGTTCCTGTTCCAACCAGCCACAGTGTATCACAGGTCCCCTCTTCTTCTTCACCTAAAGGAGTAGTGTTCAGGATTATTTTATTTGATATTCGTTGGTGTTCTTTACTTTACTACATCCCCTTTTATGTTGAAGAGATTAATATTAAATAATCACACATTTTTATTTATTTTTATACTCTTTGAAATGCATAATTTTTGTTCAAAAGGAAGAAATGGCAAAAATTACAAATCATGAAGTGTGTGTGTGTGTGTGTGTGTGTGTGTGTGTGTATATATATATATATATATATATATATATATATATTACAACTAAAAAATAAGATATTTTAAGATATTTCAAATTACATTTTCATGATTTACAGTTTTGGTACAGTGTTAAAGTATATATATATATATATATATATATATATGTATATTATTTGATTTGTCAGAATGATTACAAGATTTTGTTTCTCAGATTATAATCTCAGTAAATGTTAATCCCATCATCTCAAAGTAATGAAACACAGGGGCTGAATGATTTGTTTTTGACTGCGTGGTTTTTGTTTAGTTTCCCCACATAAAGCCGGGGGTCCTCCTGCCGGAGACCTGCTGTTTTGTGCTCTTGGGATGAGGCTTGTGGTGTCAGTAATATGTTTGAGAGGCAGGCCTGGTCCTGACTGTGGGAGCAGCCTCGATTGTTATGCGGACACAATGCCTCGGCCTTCTTACTTCACTGGTTCCTTTGCTCTTCTTCCTCTGCCTTTGAATTTGCTCATTTTCTGCCCTGTTTTGTTCCCCTTCGGCCCCCTTTGATTGGCCCCTCCATCGCAACATGGACGCTGCAACGGCTCCTCTTGCTTCATTTAATTCTACGTATTGTGTTTATAACATTTACAGTTTATTTATGCGCTGTCTTTTTCTTACGCTCCTCTTTCAACGAAACACATTTGAGATTCCTTAACTTAAATTGCATTGGACCTCGTTTTAAGATATTCAGTCACAATATTAAAAACTCTCAAGATGACAGGAATTCACTGATAGGTTGAAGTGGCTTTGTGAGCATTTATAAATTGGATTCTGTGCATTTCATTTACCAGACTGAACATGTAAGATGAATGAATGATTTTTCTCTTTTAACGTTAGAGGAGGTGGAAGGTGCCGAGTCATAGAAGCACACGTCCGTGAAGCAACAAAATTAATTTTTGCTTTATGAATCAGATTGAACACACAGTCACCTTATCCGTGTCCTCGTCCCTGATTGAACAATATTGATATGTTGACATTGATCGTCTCACCTTTTTGCTAAAGCTGTCATCGAAGCTCTCGCCTGCCTTTTCGCTCCATCGCCTTTCCAGACGCACCTAAACTCACCTCCAAGCATTTAATGCCAGAGGTCAATGTAGAACCACACACTGTTAATATGAACATACATACTGTTATCAGCTCAGAAATAATCATTATATTGATTGTTATAATAATTATAATAATAGTTTTGAATTTTTAAAATGTAAGTTTGGGTCAATTATTTATGCATGACTCTTAAAAATGTAAAATTGATGAACCATTGCAAAGGAAAATAAGAAGCTATTATCAACAAGCAGCTTTTGAAAATCCAGCTTCATTTTAAAATGAAAAAATATTTTTGTCTCCACATAAAATTCTTATATTTAATAGAAATTATTTTTGCATTGCATTAATAACATAATTGCTTAATTTGCTAATTTCTTGATGACAAGTCCAAAATTATGCTGTCGATATATTTTTTCGCACTATTGCATGGTTTTATTTAAGTTTATTTCGCTCACATGTATACATTGTTTCAATACATAAAATGTAAAATAAAAAAAAAATGTGGACTAGAAATCAAAGTAAGGTTTTTCAGAATGATAAAATCCACCAGACCTCTTTTCTGCATCAATCCAATGATCAGGCCACCAAAGATCTAAACTTGGCAGGAATTATTAAAGAGAGAGAGAGAGGGAGAAACATATTTTAAATAATAACGACATTCTTACAATTAGTGAGAAGAATAAATCACAGCTCTGGGCCCACAAACAGACCTGGGAAGAGAGAGAGAGGGGTTGAAATGCTTGCTAAGCTATCCGTTTCACACACGCAGGGACAGAAGGTTCGATATTCATTCGATCGATGAATGAAAAGGCACAATGGCAAAATCGGACGGGCTCCTTTTCAAATCCACGTCTCCAATGTCCCCCCCCACCACCCCCACCCCTCTCGCCAACCCCCCCACAGTCTGCAGTCGCTGGGCGGCTGGTGTGGCAGGCAGAGAGAGAAAGAGAGAGAGAGGAGAGCAAGGGTTACATCAAGGCTGCTCCCTGGACCGTGCAAACAAGTCTAGACCAGTGACCTGTTCAATGGCTCCTTTTGAGGAGTGGGGCAAGTTCGGTCAGAGCGAGGAGAAAGGCAGGCACAGCCTCTTTTCACTGCCCAAGCAGCTCACAGCCTGCGATCGACAGGAGGTAAGGAGGGCCGGGAGGGCAGGCATCTGCTTCCATGGTTACGGGCCGGGTATGGGGACCCTACTATTGAGGAAGCTCCGTTCTCATGCTCCCACAGAGGCAATGTCACGCATTTTAAAAATGCGTCAGGCCGGGGCGAGGACCATATCCACCAGCGGCAGAGTCTCTCTTTGAGAGGGGAAAATGAAATGATAGCACGTCAGATTGAGGCGGGGAGAAGAAAAAAAAAAGGAGTGGGGGGAACGCTTTGGGATGGGGGCGGCAGCATGTGCTCGGGAAAGAAAGAAATGCGTCACATGATCGCGGCGAATCCTAATTTCAAAGTAAGATTTTTTTTTTTTTCCTTTTCGGCGAGCTGCGATGATGTTCTTAAATGTTTTCCGGGTGTACGCTTTGAGCTGCTTTTGTGGTGAAATTGCATTGTTGTGTGGAAGTCGGTGGCACAGATGATTTATCGTCGGCAGGGAGCAAAGGTCAAGGTTTATGTGGTGAACTCCTTTGTTGAGAGGCAGATCTTAATGAGGATTTTCCCCAACAGCAATTTAAGCATTCAAAAAAACTGCTTTTACTTTTGAATTTGCTGCAAAATGTTAACTGCTGAAACATGTCAGTGATCACAGGAGGATGATTTGAGCAGATCAGTTGCAGCAAACTGTGAATGAGTGTTTCAGTAACACTGACTGCGTGTGAGGGCTTTGGGTTGCAAATCTGCCGAATGTGAGGAGTCACATCTGCCTGTTTGTTTGTTGATTTGTTTGTGTTTGGGCACAAGCTGTGTGTGTGTGTGTGTGGATGTGTGTGTGTGTTGGGTTGAATGGATGCTTTGGGCTTTTCTTCGAGAAGGAGGGGTGTGTGTATTGGAACGTTGAATTTGGTCATGCAGCTGACGCTTTACCCCCTAACACACTCCAAACAGAACGGACAGATGGCCGGCCCTCAGGAAGGGCTCGGGGCGTTGGATTTGCTCTCAGACCGTGGGAAAGTCTTTGGCTTGACTTCACCTGCTCGGGGAGCCGATGTGACTGGATTAAACAGCAATGAAAGAAGGGAGAGAGGGAAACGGACACGGACGCCGGCGCACATGGCTTTTGTGCAAGTGCGAGCCGTTTGTCATATCTGGTTTAAAAGAAAAAAGCAAACAAATGGAGGAAAAAAAAGATGTTTTTTTTTTAAAGAACAGCAAACATAAAATACTATTTTCTTATTGAGTGAAGGAGAGACGGGGTGGATGAGTTCATTCTATTTTTTGCACGTGTTTTTGTAATCCTAATTGGAAACAGTTGATGCTCGGCGTGTTGGGACATTAGACATCATGTTTGGCCATCTCTCTCGCTCTGCTTTTGATTATCTCCGACTCAGAGAGACGTCCATGTGCATTGCTTTGATTTATTGTTATTAAAAAAGAATGGGGCCGCTTGTCAAGCTTTCATTTGATCGATGCTAAAATGCATGCCCACTTCACATTCATACTCACGAGAGACCACGGGCCTCTTATGCATTTACAGTAATGGCTCGTTAATTACCAGTTTGAACATGCAGTAAAAATGATGAACATTTTTTTTTTGGTTTTGGCTAATTTTGTTTAGTGTGTGGTTGTTGGAATTCATAGATTTTATAATTTAAAGATGCCAGTTTAATGTGTGCTGACAACCATACAAATGAATTATCAAAAGAAAATAAAGCGAGATGAGGATCAGTGTAGCGTGAAGTCCAGACAGATACTGTAGCTCTTTATTAAACACCGTCCCCTGCACTGTTGATGGATCACTTTATATTCTGCTTGAATTTAATAATATTTCTGCAGGTATGTTGCTGAAAAAATGCCAGTATACTAATCTTTAACAATCTGAGGATGTGAGGTGTGTGTGTGGGGGGAGATTTTTATCAAGGTCGTTTTCATTAACTCTAAAACAAAAATAACATATTTTACTATTTAACTCCAGCTCCAAAAATGCAGGAACAATTTTTACATGTTTGTTATCCAATGCTGGAAGGTTATTGCATAGTTTTCATGTTTATGAGAGCGCAGCAGGCGTCTCTAAATGTTGACTCCCAACCACAAGAATCCCAGATTGCTGCTACTTTGAGTGCCATGCTCTCAATGAAATACTCCATTGCAGTTTGGCTACAAAAGGCATTATCTTGCATACAAGTAGAGTGCATAAGAGTTCAATTTAGGTGCGAGTCAAGTGCTCTCCATCTCCAGAAGTGTGTGTGTGTGTGTGTGTGTGTGTGTGTGTGTGTGTGTGAACTAATCAAACGTGGTTATGCGCAGAGCGGCGTTGTTACTGTTTGACAAGAAATGTGAACTTGACTCTGCAGGGCTGAAGAGACCCTTCAGGACTTTTGCTTGCGGGTTTATCATGCTCTTCACATTCAGCCCCAGCTGCCTGCTTTCTGGGAATGATTTGCGGCGTAGCGATTAGATCATTCGCTTGTACATTTGATATTCATTTGCACCACATTCCTGACCAGAGCAGCGACGACGGGGCCGTGTCAACACAAATTTAGACAACATCGTTGTTTCCCTCCCTGTTTTTTTTTTCTTCTTCTCTTTCTCTCTGAAGCTGTTTCTAGCACTTCTCTTCCCTTCACACAAGTTCGTCTCTCACAAACTCTTTGATGAAAAAAAACCTCTTTTTTTCTGCTCCGACTGCAGAGCTGCGTGACATTGATGTAGACGGAGCCGGCCTCTCCGACAGTGGATGGACGCTAATTGGGTTACTGGAGCTCGCTCACACACTGTATATAAATACACACTCAGAGACATTTTGTGCTCTGGCCTCGCTGACCTGTTCACATCATGGTTTATTTTTATGGTGGTAATTTGCCATTGGCGCGCTGGTTTGGTTTCAGAGGCCCACGTCATTAATCACGGAGGGCATTACTGCAGTGTAATTACACTTTCTCTAAGTGTAGCCGCAACATTTCCCCGCGTCCATAACACAAACAGTCGGGATGGAGTCGGTACAGCGGGGAGCAGAATGCCTGCTCCGTAGCGCTGAAATACTGCATACCAGTGTGTATCCAGAGAGTCATAAGAGGTATAATGTCCTCATATAAAATGCAAATGTCGATATCCTTCTCAACCACATGAAGAGCGACTGAAAGTTTTAACTACAGCTCTGTTGGCGTGGATGCCATGCTCCGAAAGAACGTCCTTGGCAAGAAATTAAGACAAGAGTTGGCAGTAGTTGAAACCGCAAAGACCCCAGGAAACAAATGAATGTGTGTGTGTGTGTGTGTGTGTGTGTTGGGGGTTTGGAGTCAGTGACAGTGCCGTGTAACCCCTTTAAGATCATTATTCCACACAAAATGCACCCCTGGGGTGTGTGACACATTTGTGAATGGGCTCTTCCACGGGATTTAACGGGTTAACAGCAGACAAAGGGAGCTGGGACCATGTAGCCCAGCAGGGGAGACCCCGGTGGAAACACCAGGCTGCCTTATAATCCTCCTGCTCCGTCCCGTTTGCCCGGCCCGCCATCACGACTGACTGACTGACTGACATGTGCTCCGTGAAGGCTACATGGCTGTGGGGCTGGAGCACATCTCTGCAGAATTTCCTTCACCAACACACACACACACACACACACACAAGCCTCAAGGCTATGTGAGGATATGTCACACTTGTACAAGACAAACGCTTTAATTCCGAGTGGATGGACATGAACTTTGGACAGATGCCTCACTTCATTGACTTGACCAGCTGCATGTGATTTAACGCTGTAAGTCGTTAGCCATAATCTATCATTTATACATACAAGTATCATCATAGCATATCTGGCTATACCAGCTGAATAAATCAAGTACATAACAAATATTTGCAGCATATTTTTTGTCTTTGTTTCAAAAAGAAGGACATATTTTTCTCTTTCTGTCTGAGTCTGAAATAGTTTAGGTCAGCACCCCAATTTTAATACCACGTTTCTGTGCCGTGAGTATTTTTTATGGAAAACCCATGACCTTATTTCATCCAAAAAAATTATATTTAATTAAATCAGATTTGTATGAAAACACAGTGAATTCAATTCAGAGAGGCTTAATTGGTACGCAAGATCCAAACAAAAGTGTCCAAATGTTTGGACGGGGCACGATTAAAACCTGCTACTTGATAATATGAATAGGAAGGCTGCAGGAATGTTAGATACCGCTCCGATACCACTTTTTATTCATGAACATAAATTAACTCAAATTAATGTGGCCTCATAATTACAGCTGCTAAGATACTAAAACTGCCAGTTTAGGGTTTGCTGACTTTATTTCATTTACGTGCATAATGGAAATAACCTCATGAACATACTTGTCTTAAGCCAAAAGGTCAAAAGTGTTTCTTAAATATGTAGTTGAAGAGCACAAATAATTCTAACAGAGTTCAGCTTGAAGTGGTGAGTCATCAAATGAATGGGAATGTTTCTTAGGATTATTAACTCTGACGATCTCTCCAGGTTTTGGAGAGATCGTCATTCGGCTCCATGAAAGGTCTCCGTGCTGCTGTGGACCTCTTCAGAATTCAGAGCATGTCACCTCGATGGTGCTTAGAAAGTCAATTACGAGCTAATGGTGGTTGTCATTGGAAGGCGGTGCTGATTCACCTGCTGATTTACCTGCTTTATTGGCCACAATAAGAGCTGTGGACACTCTCCTCTATTCGGCATCCAACTGTGAGCCGAAGGACATCTAGGATCAAACAGCCGTTTAAAAATCATCAAGTATGAATTCATCTCGTCTTGCTTATGAGTTCTAGCTTCTTGACTGGTGCCTCCTAACAGCGTCTGATTGTTTAGCAAGAGCCTAATTAAAGTCTCGAACTGGCGAGCGTTTTCCCATAGTCCTACGCCAATTCATGTCATTCCCAATGTTCTTCGTCCCATTGTCAGGCGATCGCTTTGATAATGAGAGGTTGCACAGAGGGATTATCTTTCGGGAAAGCATTTGGTAAGGACACGCAGAGAAAAGGTATCATTATGATAATGCCTGCCATTCCCTGCCTCCAAAATGAGAGACGTCTTAATGTAGTCGATTACGGTCCGCTCCTGCTTTTTTTAAACGTACGCACCTGGTGCTAAGATCTCATGGCGGCCGATAGAAGACGGAAACCGTCCTTTAGTTAGATTTTATGCTATTTTACTTTTCCAATGTCTTCTTTCACTAGTGGAACGTAAACATTTATATTACTACTTTGTCTATTTGCGTCTTTAGATTTATGTAGTTTTTTTTTTTTTCAACATAACATTTCAGAAAAACATATTTGTCTGAATGTCAGTCATCAACTAGGGAGGTTTCATAGTGATATCTATTGGTTAATTTGTTACCCTATCCATTTCACAATCCATATTTTGAAAGGCCATTTTCTTTGAATGAGTTTCTCAGAGTCCACTTCAGCAGCTCTTACATCCACCATGTATTCCTGTCGTTATTATGTTCACATTTCTCTTCTGGAAATGAATGCACATCTGCGCATATTTAATAATATAATGCATCATTTGCATATTAAAATAGTAAATAACAGTAACCTCAGATAACCTTCAGAGATGAACCTGATTCACAGTTTATGAATCTTTTTGTGTTGAACAGATAATAAAAGCAATCGTGTTTTTGATGAGTTGTGTTTATGAGCCTCTCGAGCTCACCTGATGTTTGTCCTCTCATGCTTTATTTAATGTGTTGTTCATCTGAAATGAACTAATGGCAGTTATACGCTGCTGTTTCAGCCTCCAGATGCAATGGGTTTTTTTTTTGCCCAATAATGTCAAGAGCATTTGTCATTTATCTCGACAATCATCTCCTCTAATGGCAGACAGTAAGTGTTCACATCAAACCCATCCACCTCCCTTCTCACACGAGCATGTGGCGATCAGACAATCTGTTTGAATCCTATTCCAGAGTTAAGTCTGGTGTTAGGTGTAACATTTCAAATTATAATACGAAAGCCCCTTGAAACCTCAGCAACCTACTTCTAAAGTTGTAATGCAAAAAAAATATTGTTTAATTAGTAATCATTCCTGTCTCTATTCTGACACTTTCTACTGAGGGGTTTGTTCATATATCAATTATTGACTCATTTATACAACATTATATCACTAAACATGGAGAAAAATATTTATTAGCCTATTGACAGTTTTTTCTCATTTATGGATACAAAGAGATATAAAAAAATTAAACAACCTTTTTTAACCTGGCTTCATCAAATCTTCACATTTATTTAAATATACATTTTCATAAAGCTTTTAATCCCAAAATAATTGTATTTATGTAAGTAATTACGTTTCATGGTTTAGTCACCCGAGGTGAATATTTTGTTTCCCACCATGAAATTAAACAGTAGATCACACAAAATCACTGACCATCCTGTCTGGTTTCTATAGTGACTTTAGACCTGAGCATGTCTACACAGCCACTCTGGAGCTACATTTAATCTGAGCACAAAGCAAACCTTTTCTCGGTACAGTGCTAAATCCATCACCATTTAAATGCCAGACTAAGCCTTTCGTTTTCTCCGTGGTTTTTGCTGTATTGTCTGAACTGCCTGATATCAGACGGCGGTAATTAAAACACAAGGCCGCGGGTCACAAGGTGAGTCAGAAATGCACAATAAAAAGCTCTCCGAGGTTTCTTTGACCAAGGTGCTGAATCCATTTGGACCGTTTGAATCCATTTGAAAATCAGGTCAATTAAGAAGATGCATTCCTCTGGCTGTGTATAATGTCATATCCATCGATCCGTAGAGGTTACTTTATGCACAAATGTGTAGCATACATTTATGTTTCAGAAACTCCGCCGATTGGAATTCATTAGCTATTGATCCCCTTTTTGTGACGTGCAGTCTGATAGCTGCTTTGTCTGGAGCCAGCTTATTAATTCAGCGTCATTCAGAAAACAGATGACCTTTTACTGCGTTATTGATATACATCAACATATCCTACCCAGTGTCTTTGAATTAAAACGCAGTATATATTTGAACCCCTTTGTGCTCGGTGAAAGATAATGAAGAGCTTTGTCTGGAGTTATTTTCGGTTTTTGCTCGTCTCTGCAGAACCTCCTTCTCTCTCTACGCTCACTGTCTGGTTCTTGGCCCTCCATCCGACCCTCCCCCTTTCACCGATTGGTTAGTCAGTTAGTCAGCTGCAGCCAATAAGCGTTGGTGAAAATCTCAGTGTTTAGTCTGGTGCTAGGCAGCAGGATCAACAGACAGGTGGGTCAGGCAAAGTCATTCCGGGTGGCTCTGTTTTAACACCCTCCGCTCCCAGTTTAGTTCATATTTGTGAGCGTCAACAACCCGCTCCTGGAGTTGCTCTCGTGACAGATTTATGTTATTATACTGTTTGTATGTAGATGGTTGTAGCCTGTGATGCTGATTAGTGAGTTACGACTCTCCCTTCTATTTCTTTAGCACCTACCTGTTAGCTTCTAGTAGCGGAGTGATCATTTTCCTTTGTGAATCTTGTCTGCTGGTGGTCGAACACCGAGACAGAGGAGCAACACAACATGACAATATAGGTCTGTCTACAGAGAAACACAGTCAATTCTGTGTGCAGCCTCAGCTCTCTCTTTCATTGCTGGTCACAGTCTGATGTGTTTTTAAATATACAAAATAATTCAGGAAACAGAGTTATCCAAAAATGATTCTCTGCAGAATGTCAAATTTCAGCCTCTTTGTTATTGTTATTCTGTCCTTGGTAAGCCATGTCACATACTCAAACGCCATGAAATGGCAGGGTGGGTTTTGTCACATTCACTGTATACACGTCTGCCTGGATTAACCTGTTGACTGTTTTTCTGTCGTGTCTTGAGACATTAAATTAATGGATATACAAGCTCTGAGCCAAAAATAATAGGCTGTCTCTGGTGTGTCTGTGGAGAATAAAATAGCACAAATGATCTATCTTTGGAGTTTTGGCTGCCGACGTGCAGGGCTTTGGGAAAGATAACAAAACATGTTAGACTTTTAAAAATGCCAATTGTCAAATGAACAACTCTGACATTAATGTAGCATATCTATATCGAAAAATAAAGGGTCCATGTAAAGCTACAGTGTTTTCTGTTTTTGTTGAGGCCATTAAAACAGTTTTATTCAGATTTGTTGGTTTTGATTCAGTGGTGTTTCTGCTACTGTGCAGAATATGTATGTTGTTGTCCAGTTTATATTAAATATTACGATTGGTAATTTAGTATATGCCACGGATAATCAGGTTTCTCTGCCTTCGGTCAATGCTCCGAATAACAAGATTCCAGGTCACCCAGTTGGTTGGCGGTGCTTGAGTTTTCAACACGGCGGCTGGGTCACTAACTTTTGTCATTTTACAACCAGTTCAGTAAAATATGTTTGTGAAAACCCAGAAATAAGCAATACAGTAACAGACTCTTGATTCATGTTTGGCGGTTTGATCTGTTCGGTGAGTGACGGCTGCGTACTGCTTGGCTCTGATTGCTTGTTTTTCTGAGGCCGCGGTGGACTCTTGCAGGTTCGGAGCACAAACAGAAGGCAGACGAACCTGAATTCATGTGTCTCCGACTGGCAGTTTGAGCAGTTTATTTTTATAAAACTGCAACTTTAACAGGCTTATGTGATGTAGCTTTTTCATATCTGTGCACATCCCATACGTTCTCTTGTCCACCTCTGCCTCTCCCTCCCCCACTCACTATAGATTTTTTGCACTTTATGTATTTTAGCTTGAGTAATCTGTCAGCTTTTCCACCCCTGTCTGGTGCACAATGGTATATCCCATCCCCAAGGGAAGTCCTTTACCCCCAACCATCCACATTCTCATTTGAACTTTGACCCTGGCCTCCTGCCTCTCAGGATATGAAGCGACCCTCTCAGTGGGAGAATGTGGTGGGACTGTTTTAGATGATTCTGTTTAATGTTGGCAGCAGCAGATTCTGTTTACACATCTAATGGCTTTATTAAAACTGTGGGTCCTGTTGATACATCATGTGTCTTTAGACAATGAGGATGTCTTTGAAGTGGACTCATTATATAGTGTGCTATGAGCTAAACGGTGGACTGACATGGAATATAGTGTGGTGGTTAATCACCATCTTCTCAGCCAGTCTTAGCACTGGTCTTGTGTATTTAATTAACAGATATGCCAATCGTGGAACGTGAGGAAAATGGCTCATGAGTGACGAGTGCAGAGTGCTAAAAAAAAATCATTGCAGGAAGTCTCCGTGTTTGCAGAAGAGAGGTGTTGACTGCATGTATGAATATAATCATCAGAACATGTGTATCACTATCTACAAAAGTGTTGTGCCTGCATGAAAAAGTGACTGCCACAACGTAGTAATGCAGTTTGTTCTTGCAACAGCGTAAATAAAGAGAACTTCCTCTGCTTGTCCAGAATATGGTTCATTCACTTCATAGCGCATATGCTTGTTTAATTTGTCATAGTTACAGTGCAAATACAACAACCAGTCTCTAATAGCCCTTCTAGCAAGTGTCACCTTACATTACTGACATTGTTGAAGTCTTGGAAAGCCAAAACTTCACACTGCACACTGAGTCTGATGCGTTTTCTTATTCAATTTGTTGCAAAAAATCATAGTACAAGACAAAATGTTCTACCTGAGTGCAATAGCTAGCACGAGTCCCAAACGGGACTCATTGAATGGCATTAGCAAGAAGCTATCGCTTAGCTGCCCAATCCCTACTGTCTGAACGTTCTTACTTCCTTTGTTTGGAGACTCCAGATTTCAAACTGTTCTGCAATCACCTGCCACGATCAGTGTTTTAAATAACGCATCTCTGTATCTTTACTTGTGCCAAGAGAAGAATGAATGACGTGCTAATCAGAGGCCATGTTGGATGATGCCATTTGCACGAAACGGTGGCCAAACAACCAATGGATGCACGGACTGTATAATGGAAGTAGACGTATGGTGACATCACCCATTGGTTTATGGACTTTGGTTTTAAAGCCTCGAGTTCGGCACGTTGGCCGTTGCCATCTTGGTGTTTGGAACCAGAAATGACACAGGGACACATTTATAGACCAAATTAACTTTGATGAAGCAATACCGTGGTAATGGTCTGTCAATCACAATGTAGCCCCGCCTTAAAGCATCCCCTGCTTTCTGGTCTGGTGGACTCTAAATGGACCATAATGTACTAAATGAACATCATGCTGGATTGAAGAAGACTTGAAACTAGAGATTGAGACCACAAACTCATGTTTACAATGTTTACTGAGATAATAAATCAAGTGAGAAGTAGGTTAATTTATCATAAACTTTCATGCAATCAGAGAAGAGTCGCCCCCTGATGGACATTAGAAAGAATTGACACAACATGAGGTCATATTTATTTTTAAATGTGCAACAATTTCAGACAAAAAATCCAGACTTGGTTTGCAAAAAATATTAGTAATCACTGATACGATATAACTATAACTGTTCAAATATACACATGGAATATATCACCATATGTTCGTACTTTATTTTATTTATTTGTTTATTTTTCCACATGATCTAAGTGTGGTGTCTCCAATGCCTCTCTTCCCCGACACTTAAGTGCTTGCTGTGCATTCAACGGTTGTGCTTCGGTGATCAAAGTGCTTGGGCTACACTGTGAAAACAAAAAACGAGGATTTGTTTTTCATTTCCTTTCTGTAAAGAGGCTCAGAAAACACGCGAGAAAAGAAAAGACAAAAATCAAACAGCCCTTGCTCTAACTCTCCTGCTCTTATCACAAACATCTTCTAATTAATTCATGAACAGAGTTTGGCAGATGCACAACACTTTTGTTGTCAAATTGAGCGAGAGAGAGCCGGCGTGTGAGGGGCTCTGGAGGCAGGACTTTAATCTGGTCTCTGGTGGATACCTTGCTCTTCAGTGAGTCACAGGTCTGTGACTCTACTCTTGTGTTATTGCATCACACCACCTGATTGTGTTTGGCTACTGTTCTGGCTAAACTGCAGAAGCAGGCGACATGGGGAAATGTGTTCGTCTGCTGTTGATACATGAGAGACTCACAGTTTCGATAAGTCAGAGGAGCTCCCTGTCATGTTCATTCACTCACTGGAGGAAAAAACACGGGACGTTCCATGTCGTGAATGACTAAATACACAGATGCATTATTGCATATGACTCTGATCTACTCTGTGTTTGCTGAAGGCGCTCATGCAGCTTTTTAACAGCCTGCATGTCAACTAGATTTCAGTCCGATATGTGTGAATCAGGAGTTAGACATTAGTTCTCTGCGTCCAGTCTTTTGTGTTTACCCTGTCAAAAAAATTCTGGCGTCTGAGCTGAAATCTCAAGTAACCAGCACGCCCATAGAGTTGACTTTGGAAGGCACTAAGCATTCCTGCTCGACACCATATTAGCCCCTACTTCCCCCCACCTCGGGGTGCTGGGCAGCCTGCCAGGTAGAGGTTGCCATGACTCCGAACACCCCCTCACCCCCGCAACACACACACACACACACACCCAGCCCAGAAAGTTTTGGGAGGGGGCAGGCTGGGATCACATTTTGATTTAGACAAAAGATGTCTTCACAATGTCAGCAGAATACTTACTGGGAATGCTGTGGCTTTTTGGTAGGAAATCATGTGATCTTTGCAGCCAAGGTTTTGTAATAGTGCCAAGCGAGAGGCAGAGAGGGAGAGAGACAGGGAGGGAGAAAAGGGGGGAACTTTGAATAATGATGCCAGCAAATCGTTTTTTTTTCCAGTCTTTTTCCAGTCCGTTTCTTCTTGTTTGTTTTCAGAGAAAATGGCGGACGGCGCAGCGCTTAACTGAACCCGAATTGTCAGTGAGCTCACTTTTATTAGGGCTTTTCATCATTCGTCTCATTACCGAGAAAAAAACAATAACGAAACATGGGTGGTAAGGCTCATTGCTCACGCCCAGGTAGTGTGGACAGAAGGAAATAGAGATGATAAATCAGACAGGGTGGTAGAAATCTGGGTAAGTGGCATTTTTCTCACCTTCAGACCTTCCTTTGTCGCACTGCGGCCGTTGGAATATTCCGTTGTTTGCGGCTCTCTGGCACCGGCACGGTTAATGGTAGCTGACCGTGGCATGCTTGATTACACTGGCATCCCTCTCAGGCTCTGCTCTCTGCGGTCTCGGCTAAGTCGAGCCAAACTCTCACCACAGGCACATAGCTGCTGGCCAGGAAGAGCGCTGCTGTGGCAGTTCTGCAGGCTAGTTTGGGATAGCAGTCCACAACAGATTGTTATTATTGTGGGTTTGATTTCATATCTGGGAACTGCTGAGGCATGTGATGCTCCCGAACCGACTCACAGCAACTTAGGAATGTGCCGTCATTTGTGTTAAATGTTTCCCCTCCCCATGTGGATCCGTAACAGTTACTGGCATGTTTTGTAATGTAATACTCCTCTTCTCGGTTCCTCACCATCCCATTGCTTGCTCATGCAGTTTACTGATGGTTGCTAGTATTTCATAAAACACATCCATCTGTTAAATAGCAGTGTGTTGTATTTAAAAACAACTTTCCTTTCCCTGTTTTTAGAGAGAAGAATTCAAAATGGCCCCCTCGTCCCCCTGAACAAGTCAGGACCACGAAGGGTAAGTTATCACAATCCTTTCACCGTGTGTTTGACGAACTTTGAGGTTGATCAACGAAGGCTCCTGCTGCAGTTTTCTCCAAATGCTAGCTGAACCGAACTCAGAACACGAGGCACGAAGTTGTGAGGTCAAGTCCTGTTGTGTGATTGGCGTCGCCTTCCGCGGCACACACATTGACTTTTATAGTTCCTTGCCACATTATCAGAGCCTACAGTGGTCAGACTTTATACTACCCGTTTAGTGCTTTATTCAGTTATTTTGATACTTTGGCCATAACCATTTGGCACAAACCCGTAGATCCGATCTTGTGGCAAATCTGACAGCACAAGCTCGCCTCTGTGGGTCTTTGTCATCGTGGTGTGAACATCGCCTTTTAACCTTTTTTGTCTTTTTGCTTTATTAGGTCATATAGGTGTAATATATCAAGGCCACATAAAAGAAAAGTATGTTTCTCTGACATTCAATCATTGCACAAAATCTCTGGGAGTTGCAAAACCTTAGATCACAGCTAGAGATGGTTATGTTGAAACTAGTGACAGTAAGCTACATATTTATGTTGTGTTCACACCAAACGCAAAGCACATTTTCTGTGCAGTACGATTACAGAGACATGAAGAGACGACAATTGTGAATGATGCACATAATGTGGCACGAATGAGGCAATGAAGCCAGTTAAAATATTTCAACTTTGAATTCGAATGACGCTGTTCTCACAAAAGTCTATCAGTGCGGAAATGCGTCTCATGTGTCTGTGGTCCCCCAGACCTCTACCATAGTAGCTCAGATTAGTCCAGAGACCAGACCAGACTATGTGGAGAAACCAAAGACTGTCTGTGGTCCCCCAGAGGTTAGTAGCTCATATTAGTCCAGAGACCAGACCAGATTATGTGGAGAGACTGTCTGCGGTCCAAACAACAAGGTCACTGCTGTATTTATGTGTAGATGACCTTATTTAGAGTGTCGATAGAGCAGCTACAATGTTAGCGTAGCCTAGTACCCATCAATCCAGACATTCAGAAAACAAGCATTTTAAACAAAGACTTCAGACTTTTTACTGATCACCATCATTATGAAGTTATTTCAGTATCTTTTTATCTGATAATTGCTATTAAATCAAGTTGAATTAGTAAGTTTAATTAGTATGTTTATTTTGTGTTCATCTAGTCGTAGTAAACCAGCCGATGTGTCTCTTACTAGACACAGTGAATCCAGCTTGGTGAAATTCACCTCAAGAAGATGTTATGAACCCAGACAGGGTGCCGTTTGGTTTCCTCGTGTATCTGGGATTTCACTACATGTACAAAGCAGAAAAAGTGTTGGTGTTTTTTTTTTTTTTCATGATTGATGCAACATTGTTGGTGTCTACATGGAGGTCAGCTCTGCCTCCTCCCCGGTACATCTAGCACAAGTGACGTGAATAATCACAGCTGAACTTGCGAGTAACACAAGGCAAAAATGAGCTTTGCGTTTGGTGTGAACACACCTTTAAAATGGTCCCAACTAAAATCTCAGCCCAGTGTTGCCAAGTAAAAGTAGCTAGCAGTGCTAGCTGCAGAAGTTACCAGTTACTAGTGAGAAACTCGCCATCACATAGCCATGCCCCCAGTCCGTCCAATCATTTAAATTCGGCCCATTATTTGTATTTATTTATTATTATTACAGTTAGATACCAGACATCTTTTGTTTGTCTTTGAAGACTATTACCAACACTAGCTTTAAACTTTAACCTGACACATGATGAAGGTGATGATGCTGATGTGTTAGATAAGGAGGGCCGAAGAGTCATCTGGGCTGGAGGTCTGTGATTTATAATATGTCGACTAGATGAAAATGTGTGCATCCGGGTTGAGGTAGTAGGTTGTATGGTTTAGAATTACACCCTGGGAGTTAACTGTACAACCTTCTAGCTTTCCTTGGAGTACACGTATGACATCAGCTTGCATAAAAAAAAAAAAAAAAACTTTGCTCACAATGTAGTATTCTTCAACAGCATAACATTTTCTAATGCAGTGATGTAACCTTTGCCCACCTGAGGATCTCATTTCATTGCTGACCTTTAGCCGTGGTCAGCCTGCCTGCTGCGGCTCAAAACCTTCAATTAGTGTTAGCTTGACGTATGCTGTATTTTTAGACCGAATGCATTGTGGTTTGTTTGAGTAACCGCACTGCATCGATTGCATCATGGTGACCCTTTAACTGCAAAGCTCACAGAACAAACACGTGAGCATTCTGCTACTTTCCTCCACCCATCTCTATGTTTTACGTCGTGGAACTGCTTGTGACTGATTCTAAATGTAAGTGCACGTGTATGCTAGTAAAAAGGCCCAATGATGTTGTTGAGCCAACATTGTGACTTTGATTTACAAACACGTGGTCTTGACTTCAGTATGTAACAAAGAAAAGAGATTGTTCAACTGCTCTAACTATGCCTTATATATCGTCTCATTTGGAAAATACCAGCTCCTCACTGAGGTGTAATTTGTGGTGGAACCTATTTCACACCGTGACACCTTCACCTTTCAAACTGTTGCTCCTTCTGTGCGGCCTCAGCCCGAGGCGTCGGCCTCCTTCGACAGATTCGTCCCGGTGGCTGCCATGCCCTGTGGTTTTACAGCGTCGCCGTTTGCACGTTACATTTGAATATTTTTCCAGCTGCTTACTCAGGTTAGATACAATTCTCTGGGTTTTATCATACATAACATGAAGCAGTCTGTTTGCCCTCAGTAATGTTGCAGGTTCGCCAGTGTGGGAAGAGCAAAAACCTTGTGATATAGTGTGTGCAGTTCCATACAATGAGCGTTTGTGATGTGAGTTCTAGTTTCAGGTTGATGTTTGGCTCGGTGACACTGAAGTCTCTGTTTGCTGTAGACTTGTCCACTAGGCTGAAAGCGTCCGACTTCGTCTCCGTCTGGCACTGAGCCACGGCTTGGAAAATGACTCCCAAGCCCCACACAAGAGAATGATGGCCCAGCAGATCAGCTCCTCCTCGGGACAGCTTGATTTGAAATGCAGTTTGAGTAGCTCACATTGTTGCAATTAGTTCTTTATCTTTGTCACGGTGTTTTTTTTTTTTTTTTTTTTTCGGTTTGATGGATGACAATGTTTTTGCTGCGTTCAGGGCTGAGTGGAAGGCGTTTCAGCAACCTTTGTCATTTATCCAATTGGTTTGGAGTGGTTGAGGCTGAATCTTGTTTGATGCTCAGAGTTTCCACTGAAGTGGCTTCATACGAGGCCAGATGTGTGCTGCTTTGAAAATTTGGAATCAAAAGTTTAATCGTTTACAATCATCTCTGAAGGCTATATTTGCGCTTCCCTTTGGTTTAAGGACTTCGGCTTATAATAATAACTAACTGATTGATTTTGCAGTAATAGTGAAACATGTAACACCGGTTCTGAAAAGTGAAGCCAAAACTGAAGTGCCTCGAACTTCCATTCTCTCTGCTGGCCATCAAAAATAAGTGTTGAAATGCTCCATTTTGGCGGCTTCTTTAAGACCCCCTACCAAAAATCCAAGTCTGCTCCGAAAAAATGTGAGCTTTCATTCATTATTTTGTTCTTTAACACACAGACCAGTCTTTGAGTTAATATACGAATATTAAATTCCTGAAAGGCACGTAGACAACCCCGTATTTGTTTTCTATCAGGGCAGATATTGAATGGGATTAATTGGAAACAGCTATTTTTAGATCATCAGTAATTAGCTGGGGACTGATACCAACACCTCCATTGAAGCCCAGTGATCCTGCTCAGCCTCGCGTCGCCGACAGACACATTGTCTTCAAACAGGTTTCTGTGAGGGAACATGATCCTAGTAAATCCCTGGAAACCCAAGAACTCCTTTTATCTCCTATTTTGCACACGGCGCTCCTCCTTCCACCCAACACCTCCTGGGCTCACGTGGCTGCTGCTCCAACCCACCTGCATTCAAAACAGACAGAGTAACTCCTGGAAAGTGAACGGTGACACAGAGGGAATATCATTCCACTTGCCTTCAAAACTATCAGCAGGAGCTAATGCTTTATTTCATCCGAAACACATCATTTATTTTACAGTTTTGCTAAAACAAAGAGTCGTCCCTCTTCCTCAGCTCTCAGAAATTAAACACAGCATGGAGAGTCAAGATGTGGCTCGCTGGCGTTTATTTAAAGAACCGTGATTTTCGCTCGTCTTTCCTCACCTCTGAACCCAATCGCTCCTCCAGATGTGCAGAGGGAAGCGTTGAGCTGCTGAGAATCATGCCGCCTCAGCACTCCCCTGTCCAGCTGCCCCAGCAGCACAGCTAAAAGTCATTGGTTCCAGCTGGGCCTTCATTTATGGGATGGTTGAACAAATAAATGACGGGATTAGATAGGGGCGGTTCAAGTTCGCTCTCTGTTGCTATAACGGCCCCTTTGAGACGTCAGTTGGCCAGGCTTATGGCTCTTCAGCTGACTTTAGGAATTAATAAAATAAAGATTCTCTTTATTGGATTTGGTGGAGTCCAAATTATGTGTTAGAAAAAGTGTTGGCAATGTCATGAAGCTGGACAATGACCCAACGGCAAACAACGTGAGCGCGTTTCTTGAACCGTGCATTGACTTTCAGGTCGCATCAGCCTCATTTCATTGCATAGTTGTTTATAAAGCTATCTTAAAAACACAAAGCTGCTAATTAATGCTTTCAAATAGCTTTTCTTCATCCTCATGCAACGTTGACTGTCCTATCACGTGCAGCTGAAGCGGAAAAGACATGGGAATGATTCAGAGCTCTTTATAGCTCTGGCAGAACATTAATCTCCAAAAACACAGTCAGTGAAGTTGATCCAGTATATACATTATGATCACAGTACAGAGTACTCTTTTTCTTGAGAGAAAACCATATATATGATTTGATTACACATGTATATGTATACAGGCATTGACCCAGCACTCAAGGGTGATATACTTTCTGACACTTTCTCTTCCTCAAGTGTTGAAGAGACATCCAGGTCTATCACAGTGAATGACAGCCACTTGGGAAGTCAGCCAATTGCTTCTTGCGTCCGTAACCGCTGCCCGAGCTGTGATTGGTTTCTCGGTCTTGACGTCACCGACGGGTGGAGAACTTGGTAGCAAATGGTCTGAGACCGGAACGCTGTTGGATCTGACCGGGCCCGCTGTTTCAGCTCCGCGACTCATAAAATCTCAGTTCCCTATAAAAGCGAGCAGCCTCGAGCACAATTTCTTCCTGAGGAAACATATTCCCTTAATGTGCCTGGGATAATGGCGAATGAATAATCATAACACAGCGATGGCAGACGATGGGGGTGTCATTGATCTGTCTGGAGTCAGCCCCTCTCCGCCTGCTGCATCAGCCACTCTGCCCCGATTGATACGCTCTTGCCCCTTGACCCCTGGGACAGATCAATGCCATTGATTGGAGAAGGGCAGGGACAAGGGCAGGATCTGCTGACTGGCCCGACAGCTAGTGTGACAAGACATGATCGTCATTAATGTCCCGCTGGCTGGCTGGCTGGCTGGCTGGCTGGCTGGCTGGCGGGCAAGACGCTGTGCATCACATATTTCCTTCCTCCCCCTCCTCTTCCTCCCCCGTTCTCCTCCTTCACCCCTCCTACTGCTACCCATTCTGTGCTGCTTGCTCTGACTGAGATAAGTCCATTGTTTGGCTACCTGTCTGATGCTTGCCTGGCATCTGTGGCACAGATATGCATCTCCGTGCTTCTGTGGAGATATTTGGAGCTTATTGTAGTAAAAAAAAAAATGAAACAGTATCATTGTGAGTGTCTTCTGCATGACGTCTTGTGGCTCATTGTGTGTTACTTACCAGTCACAATGGAGCCGGTCCTGTTTTTTGGGTGCTTTGAAAGCTCTGTCTTGGTATAATTCAAAGCGAGTGAATTAGTCTGCTCCGACTGTGTCACAGCGCCGGGGTTCAGTGTTCTCTGATCGATGGAAATCCCACCAGAATAAGATACCCTACGTGCCCCGCTTCCCTCTGCTTCTCTGCAAACGTCGGTTCGTAACAGCGGCGGCTGGACTGTGTTTCTGCTATTGTGTGCTATTTGCTCTCGTGGACCAATTTCCTCGTGCCAACGGGTTCCATTTCCAGTCTAGACTGAAAACGAAGCGAGTAATGTTTGTGTGTGTGTGTGTGTGCGGAGGGGTGATGGGCGGGATGCGGCGACAGCTCCAGACTCCGCAGTGACACGGCTGTAATGGAGCTGATTGATCACCTATATGGCCGCCTGCTGGCCCCCGCTGGCTTAAGCATACAGCGAACTCCCAACCCCCCGTCTCTGCGTCACCGCCGCCATCACCGAGCCAATCTGCGAAGACCCACCATCCCCCATAGACTTCAACCTGGCCACGGTTTTGACATTGGCTGCAGGATTCACTTCTACTCTTCTTCGACGTTCGGCTCGACGTCCCCGCTTCTGTGCGCTTCTGCCGTCATCTTTGACAAAGCGACATTTTTCAGCCTTTTCTGTGTTGCGTTTTTAAAAAAAACCGCCTGCTTTCCATTTGAATTAAAGAGCATAATCAATCAATGATAACATTTGCAGATCTCTCTCCCAGCCCCCTCGGTGTCACACAGGGTCATAACCCTAATCTATCCAGGGTGCTGAGGGTGATTAAACTCTGAGATTAGAACAAGCTGTCAAGGGCAGATCTCATTTAGACAGAAGAGGAATTAGAGAAAAAGTTGCTTTATTTCCGACAGCTCAGCCCCGCGGTTTCTTTGTGTAAATCATGACGGACAACAAAAATAAAATATCACATTTGCAGGAAACGATGTGTCCTTTAGAGCGGCACATGTTCATCCCTCTTTGTTATTTGTGATCCTGCAAAATGGGTTGTATTTAATTAGCTGTATATGATACGTATGATGACACAGTTATATGTAAAGGCCCTCGTGTGTTCGTGTGGTGCAGAGAGACACAAATTTGTAGCTAATAAATAAAAATACTCAACAAACAGAAAATGCGAGTACTTCTTCGACACGATGTTAGCACCTACTTTCCCGGCTGTCGGTCTGTCGCTTTTTAAGCCTTGGTCCCCATATTGTCACAGCGACTGTTTGCGTTCATGCTTGCAGGGACTTCATCACTGTGACAGTTTGTGTGTGTTAGCTGAGCGGACCTGCTGGTCTGTCTGTCTTTCTGTGTCTTGCTTTTCCATTCAAGCCGCATTGGATGTCGCTCGGTGTTTTTTCGGTGGCGAGACGCGTTGGTTTGTTTGCTGCCGGTTGTGCATGCGCTGCCAGTTCCGTGTGTGTGTGTGTGTGTGTGTGTGTGTGTGTCGTCTGTTTCAGATGACAGTTTGCAATTTTGTATCACAGTGTATTCACTGTTGATTAGTGTTTGCATGTGAGGGTGCAGAATTTATGTTAGAGTCCATGTTACAAGACAGTGGGAGCGCTACATTTCTTCCTCCTCCAACCAGTTTGCTGCAGTGTGTGTGTGTGTGTGTGTGTGTGTGTGTGTGTGCGTGTGTGTGTGCGTGTGCATGCGGACTGCTGGAAAAGAGAAGAAATTGATCAGCACAGGGAGGAACGTGTTCGCCAGCAAAGGCTGGATGGAGGGTGTGTGTGTGTGTGTGTGTGTGTGTGTGAGAGAGAGAGAGAGGGGGAGAGAGAGCGAGGGCTGTCGCTGCAGACTCCTGCTGCAGTATCTCACTTTGGGCAAGCAGCTGCATACAGGGAGTAACAGACAAGAGAGACACGCAGACAGGTACAGACCTGGTGTGATGGGAGGGGACGGGTGGGGGTGTGGAGACAGTGGTAGAGGGCAGTAGATGGTGGAGAGGCAGGGCTGGGGGGTGGGGGTGGAAGGGTC
This sequence comes from Chelidonichthys spinosus, assembly GCA_029853015.1. Lineage (NCBI taxonomy): Eukaryota > Metazoa > Chordata > Actinopteri > Perciformes > Triglidae > Chelidonichthys > Chelidonichthys spinosus. The sequence goes on from CM056835.1 coordinate 11,232,798, forward strand.
AATGTGTGTCTGTGTGGGGGGTGAGGGGGGTGAGAGTGAAAGGTAACGGGATGCAGCAGCCAGGCGAAGCAGATGTTTTTGACTTTTTCCTTTTTCTTGGGCGATGGCAGCCCGTTGCGTTTGGACCCGCGGAGAGAGAGGAAAGAGGTAGAAAAAGAAAAGTAGAGGGGAGAGATGACAGTGTCTGGAGGAGGAGGAGGAGGAAGAGGAGGAGGAGGAGAAGCAGTGGTGGTGGTGGGGGGGAGGTAAGATGCTGAGATGGAGCTGACAATGCAAGTGCTGGGATAGAGCATTGCTCTGTGCTGGGGGGGGGGCGTCCCACCTCACTGACCTGCGTCTGGCTGCAGCTCCCCGTGGACACCTCAGCCCCCCCCCCCCCAACCCCTCACCCCATCCCCCCCCCCTTTCCCCCTTCTTCTAGCGCTGCTGCTCTTTTTTCCCCTCTGCTCTTCCTCATCTTCAGCACAGCGGCGGATAACAAAAGGCGTAGTCGGTGGCAGACTGAAGAGTGAGCGTGCGAGGCAACGCGTCGGGTGGCGCGGAGCATTCATTTCCCGGAAGCCTCCACTTTGCCTGGCGTTCCCCAGAGAGAAGGAGACAGTCAGAGACATCCATCCAATTTTTTTTTTTTTTTTTCCTAGTCTGAGGGGGAGGAGTTGTGAGGTGGGTGGCAGGACGGGGGTCGGGCTGGAGGGGGTGGGGGCAGTCAGTGGTGTGTTTGGGTACATGACAAGCAAAAATGACATGGGAATGTTTTCAACATTTTGTTCAGATTTGCTGCGTTTTATGGCAATTCATTTTTTGGATTCTTTGGTTTTAACTTTGCCTGAAGCATTTTTTCACTTCGACGGAGGCTGTGTTATGTTTGTTGCCTTTGACGATGCTGACAACTTATTGCGTGCCAAGCTTGCCGCCATGGCGGCAGAGTTCGGTGGGGAGAGGTGGTGGGGTCTGGCGTCGAGGGTGATGCAGCCAGCGGGGAGTTTTATCTGTGTTGTCTGAAGAGCAGAGGCTTGAAATGGTTATGTGTTGTTTTTTTGGTATATCTGAGTGAACGCCATCGTCGCCGCTGTGGTGGAGAGCCAGAGGCTGAGCCTGCTAGGTGGCAACCAGTCGGTGCAAACAGACGGACAGTCCAGCAGTCTGGTCCGGTCATCCTGGAGGAGGCAAATATAGACCGATGATCAGCCAATGCTCTTTAGGACAAAGAGGCGGGCCCCGGCTGCTTGGCTGGGGGGCTTTTTCTTTCCCAGCACAAAGGCTAGTTAGCTCTGAGCAGGCAGTGCAGGCTCGTCTGTTTGTCTGTGCCCCTGCTCCTGTCTGGGTGCTGTGATGAAGATCATTACAGTCTGAGCAAATTCACCGCTTCGTCCTGCAAATGTAACCTCTTTGTCTTCCTTTCTCATCTCTGTCGCCATGGTGGTCCCGTTGTATTTTAGTGTGTGTACGCTGAGAATGTTTCCACGTCGGCTTATCTCCGTGTGCCGAACAAGATAAGTCATCCGCAGCGGAGGAACATGGAAAACCGTCTTCCTCCGTCCAGAATTGAATTGCATGTCTCATGAAACCCAGACAGGTTGCGGCTGCCTTTAGGAGAAAGTTGCATGGCTGGTGGTTTGAGGAAGGGAGGGAGAATAAACTGCAGCTCCTCAGTAGACTCTGTCGTACTTCACCTGCTCCCTGAGACCCTAACTTGTGAGCTCTCTTGATAAAAAATCACGGGTTAGGCTCTTGGGACGCGGGCGGAGGGCACAATCAACCTTCTGCCGAACGCTCCAAGGGTGGAGTTGGAACGAAGCATCGACTGATTTAGCGTTAAAAATGTACACATGGCACGGACGACGAGGAAGAGTGTAATAAATGTTTGAGGATTTCATCTTTGTCTGTAGGAATGTGCATGTTTGGTGTAGCCGAACCGAAAATATTCACCAAGAACGGCTTTCCTGATCGCGGCGGTGTCATCGCTATAAAAGGGGAACGTTCACCCGGTACGGTCGACATCGTAATCTCTCATCGTGTCAACATCTTCGTTACCCATCGAGTAACGAATAATGTGATTAGAACCAACTACTCCAGACCACCACACCCCAGACCGGTGCTGATGAACCCCCCGTCAGCACCGCAGCGATCCATCCATGTTTGATCCTCTGTCACCGCGGCGCTCTGCTCCCTCCGGCTTCGTCGCCACGCTGCAGGAGCAGCCTGGGACCGAAAGCACATCTGCCGGTTCCACATTCCAACGAGTCAAACACACAGATTTCATTTTGCTTTTAGCAGCTAACTTAATCGCCCGGCAGCAGCTAACTCATCCACGTTCTCCCTAATTTAGTTTTACTTTTTTACGCTCATCGTTTTCAACATTTGTCAGCTATTTATCAGAAAGTGTGAAAACACTATGGTTTTCAATAATCAATAGAAAACAATTGTCACGTTTATGATTAAAAAAAAGCATTTAAGTCCAAGTGAAAGACATAGAGAGAGTGCTGTCTTCCTGCATCAACATGTGTTGAAATCAGAGACACAGAAATCTTTTGAGGTTGAATAAAAATCAATGATCCAGACTTTTAAAGTATTTAATCAGTCCCACAGGAATTTTGTCGCTTCCATAATTTGATCATTTCTGTTCTGTTTCTGAGATGTCGCAACCAAAATTGGTTGATGGTATGAATCCATATTTAAACTGGAGGACGACTCAGACAGAGCTTTTCATCTGGTCCCTTATGAACACGACTATCAAGTACAAAAAAACAGGCCTGTTAAAGAAAAACCTTGACCTGGTTTTTAAAAATTTCCATTTTTCCCGAAGGCAGCTTGCTTTTCTGAAAACCTCATTTCTGCTAAATTACCCATATTAAGAATGCAGTTCAAAACAATTGATTTTCTCTCTAATGCTCTCCTCTCCATCTCTCTCCCCCAGTCTCTCCCCCCCCCCCCCACTCCCTAATTATGTTTTTTTTTCTGCCCGTCTCCCCATTTGGTTTCATAGTGAACAATGCCGATGCCAACTAATCAGTCTGTGCCGATGCCACTGAGCCCCCAGCAACAGCTGAAGGAGTGCCATGCCCCATGAATACCAAACAGCCAGCACAGTGCGACAAGTGCTGAGCAGTCAGACGCAGCGCAGCCAGAGCCGAGCTGGTGCCCACAAAACAGCCAGACAGTTTTATTAGGGTCTGTCTGACACGCAGCAAAGTCTGGCAACACCCGAGCCCACTGATGAAATCCTCACCGCCCCCCCAACACACACACACACACACCAACAGTAACAAAGCAGCCAAGGATCCAATAAATATCACCCCGTAAAAAAATCAGCTCCCGGCTAGTTTGTAAGACTGCTGATCAGGGAATACAAACTTTGTTCAAAGTCAAACTAGTTTGCAATGAGCAACTGCTTAATTGATCTCTTTTGTACCATCTACATTACACCGCGTCGGACTCGACGGGGGAAAAGATCTCCTTCAGGGAAATTCTGCAAGCGTTTCCTGTTAGAGCTGTTATTGACTTGAGGGAGAAGGTTGCAAAAGTAAAGGTTTTTGTTCTCCTTCCTAGCCAGTTCATTATTATTTTTATTATTATTCAGAGGAAATGCAGAATTAAGAAACCTCATTTTATTAATGAAATTTGAGAATATGAGAATTGGTTCGTTTAAAAGAAAAAGAGCAACATGATTGTGATTGTGAAAAACACTCATTTTATGAAATGTTTATTATTTTGCAGTCATAGTAAATCTGGAAGTGATTGTCAAGGTCAAATTACTCAGCAGCAGGGTGCAAGCTGTTTATGTCCTTCAATAAAAGCATTTATGTACTGTGTTTACACAGAGTTAATCTAATTATTTAACCAAGAACATTTTGAATTAATGGACATTTTAGACCAAAAAATGAGCAAATGAGATATTTAAATGTACTTAATACCTGAATTAATTTTGTGTATTTAACAACAGGAAGACGTTGTAATATCCTCTCGTCATTAATTAACTAAATGAACAGAATGTGGGTCCGGCTCGTCTTCGACGTCCTGCAGGAAAGACGGATTCAGGCCGTGAATAGAAGCAGATAAACCAAAGGCTCCAGCTGATGGGCCGAGTGTCTGCGAGAGATTACACTCCATTGTTCAGAGGTGGTCATGTAACACGCAGCGCTGCCGCGTCGCTCCCTGATAAAAGTAACAAGGACAGATTAACGTCTATCCCCCCCACATTTGGATGTGAAGCTCCGGCCGACATGGAAATCAGACGGATTTAGTGAATTAGAGGGCCTGTTTTAGTTTTGCGTCGATTGTCGGGTTGCGTTGTGTTGGTGAAGCGGCTTAGTGTTCAGTGGATGTGTTATCGCAGCAGGATGGGGGGAGCGAGGCGTCAGGTATGCCTGATAGCGGAGCAGCGGGGAATGGAGGGGGGGGTGTCTGAGTTTCCAGACACTGCGGCAGGAGGCCAGACAGTCACCCCAACGCACACACATGAGCACCTGAGCAAAAACATACAGGCGCATTTAATACACAATATGTGTGTGTGCCCCTTCCTCTCCCAACGAAGTCTGCTCTAATTCAATTTGTTTTTTAATTCAATGGAGGGTAGAACTCGTAGTGCCACTCGTAATGTAATTATCCCTGCATCCAACGCACAAAAGTTTCTCTTTTATTCTCCGGGCGACAGGGATGAGAGATAAACTCCATTAACTTTTTTCAGATTACAGTAAGTGCTGTGGGAGGTGGGGTGTGTGTGTGTGTAGGGGGGGGTCTCGACTAGAGACTAGAGGGTCTTCCAGCAGGCCTGTCGGCACAGAGCGGGAGTCTGGAGCGCCGCGCTGATGATTGAAAGGCAAACAACAAAGCTCAAAGGGAGCGCACTGACGACTGGGGCCGACTCAGCACGGCCAAGTGGAATGCTCTCACACCTGCGTGTGTGTGTGTGTGTGTTGTGTGTGTGCACGTCAACATTGCACATTAGTGTGTCTAAAGGTCCACAGTATTTAAAGGGTGTAACCCCCTCGATCCTTCCTGCCCGACTCCCTCCCCGAGTCCGGTCTCTTATCCTCCTCCTCTCTCTGATCTGTGATTCACTTGGGGGGCGTTGCCAGGGAAACCTGGTATCTGGCTAGCAGCTTGATGGAGTTATTGAACTGTAACGGGCTGGGATAATTACGCTCTGTCTTGCAGGTTGGCCATCCAGTGGCTGGGACTTGAATGTGACCTATAGCTGGCCTCGCATTGTCGCCACAGGCAGAAGCTTTTAACCCTTTGGCCACCAGACGGCTGTAACTTTACCAGCAGAATGTTCACTCGGAGCCCCCCTACTCTGTACGCCAACCCTGCATCAGGCTGCAGATGGTTGTTTTGTTTGTTTTAAAAAAAAAGGTTAGAAGCCCTGGCTGTAACTCCAGCACACACATACGTTCAGCCGGCCTCGTCACGTTCTGGTGGTTCGCTTTGTGTCGCTCAAACAGGTCATGACCACAAATTCCCGGCGAGTCCTCAAGTGCATCCGCTCAGCCTCTGGGCAGATGGATAATCACAGTGTGTTCCGTCGGCACCGTCTTTGATATCCCGCCACTGAAGACTTTCACAGATAAATTCCGCCACATTTGTTTCCTGAGGGTTTCCAGTAAACATGTTCAAACCTCCCTTTATTTCCATTTATCCCACACGCAGTCTAAACCGCTGTCGCTATCTCTTCTCGTTTAGGAGTCCCCGACAATTGTCTGTCTTTCTGCGCGCTCGAAGGTAAGACACAAGTCCATAAACCCTCTATTCCTGTCATTTTCTGTGTGATCCGTGTTGATAGAGGAGCAGCGTTTGGCTGGATGACGGCCTTGTTTTTGCACATTTTGCTGTAGTAGAGTGAGTCAGTAAAAGTGTCGGAGTGCCGTAACAGACGGCCTGGGCGAGCTAATTAGCCCGGAGTCATTTGGACGGGGCTCAGCTCTGCCCAGGTGCCCGCTGAGCTCAGAAAGAGACCAGACGACCTTTTACTCAGCTCACTGCAGTCACTTAAAACAGTGATGGATGTTTCCCTTAACACCCTGCTCCCCACCAGGCCCCCTTCCTTCTCCACCCTTCCCTCCCCCCCCCCCCCCGGACACCCCCTCCTCCTCTGCTCCTTGTTTTTTCTTCCTCCCATTCTCTCTGTTCTTGCAGAATGAAGAAGATGAAGAGGACGTAGAAAGGTGGGGGGGGATTGAAGTTAAGTGGACGGGGGAGGAAGAGCGCCCCCTCAGCTCCTCATTAGTATGCAGCAGCTGTTGCTCAGGTGACGCGGCCGCTGGATTCGGTCTGGACTGCAGGGACACCGTCAGCGTGGAGGAGAGGGGGATAGCAGGTAAGGACAATGAGAACAGACGGGGAGGACGAGAGAACGAGGGGGGAGGCTTCTTTTCAAGACTTCAACACACACACACACACACACACACGGCCTTGTTCACTTCACACTGCTGCGATGCACACACACATTTTATCTGTGCTTCAGGACAGTCGTGTGTTGTCTTTAAGCAGCATCACACCTGCTGAGCAGTGAGGATAAATCTGGGCTCATGTGTGCTAATAAAACATCCAGTTTATTTGGTGTTTTTATTAACAAATATTGGTTTCCGAACAGAAAATGTAATAATTGTCCACATTACGATGCTTTCCCTGTTGTAAACAGTGATTTCAATAAATGTCTCTGTTGAATATGTTGTGTTTGGTTATTTAGAAATCTGATGTTTTCTTCGGTGTCAGCAAACAATGAAGGAATCCTTCCGTTTCCCCTCCGAACAATTTCACTCGTGAGGTTTTCATTCCCCTTGATATGTGGGATATTGGTTTTGTTGCCATAGGCAACAAAGAGAGGTGTATTAGACAAATACTCATACATTGTGTGTGTGTGTGTGTGTGTGTGTGTGTGTGTGTGTGTGCGCATGAATGTATGTGTGTGTGTGTATGTGCATGAATGTGTGTGTGTGTGTGTGTGTGTGTGTGTGTGTGTGTGTGTGTGTGTGTGCGCGTGTGTGTGTGTGTGTGTGTGTGTGTATGTGCATGAATGTGTGTGTGTTGGGGGAGCAGTGCGGGCCAGGCTGCAGATATCATCCATCTCCCTGTCACCGGCCCAAGGGCTGCTGGGAAAGTGGCAGACAGCCTCCCAGCTCTGACAACAGAGACGGCATCCTGATTTTCAGACACGAATGCTTGAAAAAGCCGCAGCCGCTCCTCCCTCACCCCCAAGTGCAGAAAACCATTAACCCTGCGATCCGGCAACAAAAACACGGATCTCAGCCGGGCCGCTGCTGGCGGCGAGTCATATCCACTCCCATCATGCACCAGCCGTTACGTGAAGACACGATCGTGTAACGACTTGAAGACTGCACGGGTCCAGGAGGGCTGTTGAACAGACCGTCATTCCTTCAGTCAGGTCATATTACTGACTGATGACACTGCATTTGCAAAGTGCATTTTCAAAATAAAAGTCCTCGTAATCGCTGCACTAACTGGATTACATGCTTGCTGGTGAGCCGTGGCTAATTGTGTTATAAAGCTGTTGTCAGACTTTCTATAGCTTTTGTTATACGCGCCAGCTTTCTCCTGTCTCTGCACGTGTTTCTATTTCCTGTCTGGTTTAGAGATGATCCAGCTTCGTCAAGCCTGAGATCAGTGTGAGTGTCCATTAAACCAGGGTTTCATTCATTAGCTGCGTGGGAGGCAACGTCAGGCTTGACTTAATACATTACTTTGTAAAACAACACATTCTAAATATCACATATTTGTTATATTACATATCCATGTATTGTTTATTATTAAAGTCATACATTTTACACAAATCTTCAAAATACATAGAAAAGTGCTAGCTCTTAAATGCAGCAACATATAGGTATGTAATATATATATTTAGAGATATTTAGAATTGTAATTAATTCATAGATATAATGGTGAATGGATATATTTATTATAGTTTTTTTTTTCAGCTGTTTCTATTTGCTCATTAGAATCTTTCCTTCCACTGAGCTGAAACTTCTTTAGACAAATTGAATCACATTCCCAAATGTTTTATGATGCATTTGTTGCTTGTTAACGATGTAATTGTAGGAAGGAGAGTCGGACAAAACCTCAGGAATCAAAAGATGAATTTATTCATGTTTACTTTTCTACATTAGAAAAAAAAATGGTTTTAACATTCGGATCCTTTGAATGAAGCACATCTAACCATCAAACACCCACTTTATGATACGATATTGACAGGAGATGGTAATAAACAAATGTAAGCATCATTTCAAGCTGTCGTGACGGAGCTGCGTTTGGTGGCAGATCGGGGCTGATATGGGAAGAGCTGCTGTCACAGCACTGAAACCCATCAGTGTTTGATCAAAGCGGAGAGGGCGAGGCGCTTCAGATCTCTGATTATTGTTAACAAATGAGTGGAACACGCTGGTGGGTTCAAACACGTTGGGTATGGAGCAAAGCATCCACATGTTGGGTGGGAGGTAAGGTGTGTTTTATGTACGCTGCAGAGGAGTTCCACTATTATGTGAGCAGCAACAACTAACAGTTAACTTCGTCCCTGGTTGGTGTCGTTATGTCTTTGACTGTTATTAATAAAATTGCATCGTTGTTTGTATCTTTATCTCTAATTCTGGATCTGTTATACTCCCTGACATGACATGGCAGATCACACAGCCAAGTCACAGCCATACACACTCAGGTAAACCTGGACCTGGGGCCCCGACTCAAGGGCCTCAAACGGCTTTAGATTTATTACGATGTTTAGATATGAAAACAATGGAATAATATTACTATTCTAAATCATTTAACCCCAAAATAACTGCCCCTAAAGCATTTATGATATATGTTTACTACTGACTGTGTACTTGTACTTAGAGGAAATACTGCACTACTACATTTACCTGACAGAGAAATGTTACAGCTTAGATTGAGATTTGACTCACAAAAAAATAACACAAATATGATACATAACTATGCATCACATGAGATAAAGATAAACCTTGAACTGATGATAAGTAAATAATGTAGTGCTGATCATCTTTCTCTTCACTTCAAGTGGAACGTTTGAATGCAGGACTTTTACTGTTAAATATTAATAGCTTAAACCTTTAAAGAGTTAATCATCAGAAACACTGTGAGGTTTTCTTCTCCCTGCCAACACCAACAGTCCCAGTTAAGAACCGATTTGACTGGAGGCCCCAAATCCCGAAATGTGACCCTGAGAAACACACCCAGGTCGGGCGCCTCCCCGTCGCAACCATCGGGGGAATCCCAGCCCGTCTCACCACCAGGACTTCTAATACTGCAGCTTTACCCAGGCTCATTTAGTGTGTGAGCCTACCTGTTGCATTATGGGTACAGAGAGATAGTCCACACAGGGAGGCTGGGAGACGGCTCAAACAAACACAGGACTTTGACCCAGATGACTGCTGTTAGTGTCCTGTGTCAAACTAAAAGAAAACATGTGGTCACGTCCGTTTAGTAACATGAATGTTAGTCAGTTTAACATCAACCACAAATGAAACGGGAGAAGTTTCCGCTTCGCAAAGTGAACTTCAATGAGCCGCAGCCTGGAAAGGCGACATGCAGCACAGCTGCAGGTGTGAATGTGAGCGGATGAAAGGGTGTCCAGATGTGTGGAGGACAGACAGGCAGCGACTCCTCCTTTTAAAGCTAAATATAGACACAATAGAATTAAGACAAATTACTGAAGCAGTTTATAAGCATTAAAAAGCTTCAGAGCACAGTGGAATGTATTTGTGAGCAGACATGAGGACTTTTTAAGTGGTGTATAAACTGATTAACTGAATCATTTGCAATATGGGAAACACAATTAGAGACGACCCAGAGATTTATCACACATGTCCATGATCGGAATAATAATCACACAAGTGACTTGAGAAAGTAATGTAGCTCACTTTCATGGTAGAAAAGTGAAAAATAGAGCAAATTTTAGTGCCATTTAACAGTTTGAAGCATGTTTTGATGATTATAAGGATAATATTAAGAATCTCAATTATTTTGGCAGGATTATGACATTTTAAGATCATATATATATATATATATATATATATATATATATATATATATATATATATATATATATATATATATATATATACCTGAACACAATTGTAATCATATAAAATATGTTTGTATGTTATATGTGAAATCTGAATGTATAACATTAACTATTTTATGTATTTATTTTATCTGTCACTGAATTATGTATTTATTTACAAACACTTCTTCACTCTCCATAACAACTGAGCAAACTCCAGCAGCTGAAAGCCTGAGAAATTCAGTAAGTGGCCCTTGAGTTTTTAGATTTTTAGATTTGGTCGTTTATGCAACAATTAATAAATATTTAATAACACAACACGATTTGTTCATGCATGTAATCATGTATACACAAATATGGTTACATGTTATACTTAAAAATATCTTTAGCGTATCGTAATCCTTATGAATGCTCAAAAGTAAAGGGTTTGAATTTTACCAAAATAAATAAGTTGATTTCTGAGATTTCATGTCATGTCATACGGATTAGTACGTTCACCAGTTACACACTAGCGATAAGTGTGCACGACAGTTTGGACACGTTGAAGAGCCCTCTTATCCACATGCCAAATAAATCTATCACAGTCAATATGTACTCTTATTTATGTTAGTTATCTCACCTGCATTCTGTGAATACCTGCCTCTGATTAGCTAGTATTTGTTGCTGATGAGCAAGATGGTGGAAGGTTGGTCAATTAAAGATTTCAACCAGGCAGCAACCTGAAGTGGCCATCAGGGGGCGCCTCCTCTGGTTGCAAACGAAGTCTGAGTGCATGATGTTGATTTAGTCAATTATGGTCCATTTAGAGTCAAATAGACCATAAAGTAGCTGCTTTAGGGTGGGGCTACCTTGTGATTGATAGATCGTGCCGAAATGGCCTAACTGGAGTCATCAAATCAGTAGTGTGAGATCACGATGACGACGTCCACTTATACAATCTATGACTTTAGTCCACGAGGCCGCTGTAACAGCCCCGTGTTTAATTAAAAGTAAATATTTTGTCATTAGTAACGTCGAACATCTGTTGGAGATTTCAATTTTGATGTGATGTCATAATTACATGAATGTAACCCGTAATGTTGATGTGGTACACTGAGGGACGTTCAACAGCACGCGATGTGAGAAAGGTTGCCGAATGTTGAACGCCAGAGTGAAGAGGAGCCTCCTCCAGAGAAAATGTCATTCAGCTGAGCTACTGAGTCACGAGCAGTGAGGTTCAGTGGTGGACTTTGATGTCTCCTTCTGAATCCTGCCGTCACCGACAAACAATGTACAAAATGATACACTCGCCGTTAAATAAACCAAAAGAACTGGATGACCTCAGCCGGGGTTCTTTTTGCTGACAGGAGAAAAAAAAAGCACGACAGCATATGCAACTTGCTGGATTTGTCATTTGCGGTTTACATTTCTATGTTTGGCTCGCTGTAAAACATGAACTCCATAACCAAGTTCACATGTGAAAATGCTTATGAGGGGAAACCAGAATCTACAGCTACAATCACCGAGTCTTCAGAGCTTCAAATAGGAACTCTTTTGCTTTTTTACAAGAAGGACATTTCCAACGTGACATGAACGCAGCATGAGTCTTTTGTTTCCTGGCGTTATTAAACAGGAATAAATGTGCAAGTGTGAACATGTCAAAGGATCAACTCCTCACAACCCAAACTCCTGAAAAGTTGCAAATGAGGCCTGAAAACACAGAAATGTAGCCTAGTGTGTGTGTGTGTGTGGAGAGAGAGAGAGAGAGAGAGAGAGAGAGTGTGTGTGTGTTTGCAGTTTCAGCGGTAAAGTCTTCGGCATGTGAATATATCGAGCTAATGCTTTAGGCTTATGCTTTTCAATATCCGTATGCAAAATAAATGAATCCATATCCAACTGAATGTGGAATAAATGATGTATTTTGTCCCTGATTGCATTCGGCACAGACATGAATCAACAGTCTCCCAGCAGGGGGCGTCGCGGGGAAAGAAGTTCAAATCCTTTGTCCCTGTTATTGTTCATTTATTTTTTCTTAGATGCCAAACATGTGTAGGAAACATCTAGAGTAATTTTCTTTCTGTTTCTATTATATTAAGGCTTCAAATTCAGAACAACTGAGGGCGTGTCCTGACATCCACCTCTACCCATTTTTGAATCAGCTGGGCGTTACGCTGTGGTCACCGCCAAGATGGCTTAGCTGGAGTCACTCACTTATCTTAATGGTGTCACGGTGACATCACAGAGACTACGTCCATTCAGTCTGGTGGAGCCAGAGCTGGTGTAGCTCTGTATCATGTCCAGGACCTTCAGTACTGAGATTCCTCAAATGATTTTACTGTTACGGAGCGTCGTCATGATGACGTCCTCAGTCAATGCTGTCCCCAAGCTGAGCTGAGTTTGTGTTCAGTCATAGTGGATGTTTTAGGCCTCTGTGTGGCTGGATATGATAAACCACATACAACCCGTATGGCCTAGACATTGAGAGCACACACACACACACACTCACATCTTCAGCTTATTGATTCATCTTTATTTCACAGTCTTACACAACAATGATGGCGGCCATGGCTCGCCACGCAGCCAGGCAGGCGTGCCCGTCCTCGCGTCCTGCCACGCACGCTGAGCAGCACACTGCAGGACTCCAACACTCGGATATACAGATGTCTCCGTCCCTCACGGGCTCACTGGGGCCTGCACACGAGACAGCAAACAAACAGCACTGCTGCTGTCAGACAGACATCCATCAGTGCCGAGGATGCAGCCGCTCCACTGCAGCGCCGTCTCACTGATGGAAACCAGTGGAGAGGACAGACCTGTGTCAGAATTAGCTGGCGGAACAGAGCAGACAAAGGCGCTGTGTTCGGTGTGCGTTCAGCAGGCGGTGAATCGTCTGAGAAGCTGGTTCAACCATCTGTGGCTGGAAAAGTGACAGCTCTTCCTACCACATACTAAATGTTGTCCATTATTAAAGCAGAGCGTCCGCTCCAGATGTTGCTCGGCCTCGTACACTAAGGAAAGACACAACAATGAGCCAGTGATGTTATGTGTCTGTGGTCTAATATCCTCTAATTCTCTTGTGAAGACCACACTGTTAGTTGATTGGATGCAAGGCCTGCAGTGCTGCCTGATCCCCACAAAGAGCTCTGGCGCCATCATGTGGTCGATGTGGGGTCACGAACAGTTCAACACCAGACTTCCTGTCACCATTTCTCTGCTTCACCTCTAAGATTCCACAATAACCCTTCATAAACAATGAAAACCATCAGTGACCGAACAGCTCATTTCAGAAGGCTTGTCTTACTTATTCTTCACGTCAGTTTCAACCCATGGAACGCTTTAATAACACGCCCTGTGTTACATTTAATCTCTTTGACTATATTTCTTGAACAAATTTATATTAGGAAAGTTAATGAACATGTTGTGACAAATGTCCATTTAACCTTAAAATCGAGCTGCTCAGTCAGTTTATCTGATTCAATTATTTCAATTCAATTCAAAGCACATTTACATTTACATTTAGGTCATTTAGCAGCACTTTTCAACAAATGTCATCTCAAAAATAATGTCAATTCAATGAAATAATTAATTAAATGAATATATCCTTATGGGGTAAATAAAGGCCACAACAGAATAAAAATGTAGAAAACATTTTAAAAAAAGGAAAGACATTTCTTTGTAAAAAAGTAATACTTCAAACTACATACTCACTTTGCTGTGGAGCATTAGATGAGAAGACTGACAGCTCTCACATCTGTCCATGAAAGTGGAGCTGAAACCTCATCAACGTCCAGAGAATCTTCAGTACAGCGACGTAAAACAGGACAGCAGGCGGGACGCAACGCTGGGAATCTGCTTCATTTCCCAGTTTCCCAGCTGACAGAAACATGTTATTGCTTGCATAACATGACTGGGGAGTGATTTAAAGGGTAAAAAGGCATTCATTCCAGCTCAACTTTAAATAGGCTACAGGCAGTTAGCTTAGCTTAGCTTAGCATTAGACAAGAAATAAAGGGAAACATCTAGCCTGCTCTGTCCCAAAGATAACAAAACCCACCTACCAGCACCTCAAAACTCAGTTATCAAGATAGTATCCATCATTTGTTTAGTCCAGTCATGTAAAAAAGGTTTTGTGGGAGGTCACATGGCGGACTGTGGTTCTCCATTCACAGACTCGGAGGCTGGCGGGGCCGAACTGGAATAAGGCCCCTTTCTAGAGACCAATTTCTAGTCTTTGTGCTAAGCTAACCAGCTGTAGCATCATATTTAGCATGCAGATAAGAGAGTGGAACAGTTCAAACAGGGAAAGATGGAAAAATGAAAAGAGAGAATCTTCCTTCCTTCATTTTCTCTATACCATAACAGAATATAGAATATTTTAAAAATACATGTGTGAGTCAATGCATAGGAACTTGCTCTTGTTCAATAAGCAATACTTCAGTGCCGACTCACATGAATCAAGAACATTACTCACACAGCAAACAATTCCATTTGTTATTATCTGACTAGCAGTGAAGTTTCATGGCTGCCACACAGAAAATATGCACCATACCTCCAGCTGTGGGGTTGGAGAAAGCAACCATAACATCACATAGATGTAAATGAGTTGTACAAGTGCAGAAGAAGAAGAAGAACCTCCTCTGGCTGCCTTGCTGTCGGTGTGAATTAGCCCAACACTGCTCTTACCCACAGACGTCTACCAGCAGGTGACAGTAACAGGCTGCACATTTGAATCCTGACAGACTGTAGTGGGGTTTTTTTTATTCACAGCAGCGGGATTTTTTAAGTCTCTGCATGCAAATAGGCTACCTTCCCGAAGAGCCCCTCATCTTCCTCAGCCTGATGGCGTGAAGATGTATCCCATTAAGTAAGTGGTTCATCCCTGATTTATTCACGAAACCAGTCGGAGTCGGGATCATGTGGGAGTCAGAGTGTGTGCCATCACTTCACTGATTACTGAGTGTTTACCCAAAGATGTGAAGCAAACAGCTGGCCACAGTGAGATCAGACACCGAAGCACCCCGAGGACGGTTCACTGGCAAACATATATCTGCAGTGTTATAAAGACAGAGAAACAGCCTCCTACACCAAAACTCCTGCCCTAGTGGCTCTAGAGTGCTGCAAGAAGGAGCTCGGAAAGAGCACTTTTATTTTGTTTCCAACTCAATGGGTCTTTTCAATGTGTTTTAGGTTCGATGCCTGAAATCAGGTCTGTTTAACAGAAGCTGGAGACATTTTAAGGCTTTGTTCTACGACATGAAATACATCAGGAAATCCTTCTGTGCTGAAGTTTTTACGAGTCTGTAAAAAGGTGGTTGCAGGCGGCTAAATGACACGACTGAATGACGTCAGTGGAACGCGAGTCCGCCTTTTCTTGACGGTGGTGACGTGAAGTTAGTGACCGTGGCGTAGTTTGTTTACAGCGCTTCCATGTTAGCTTTTTACTTCTGGTGATGTATCATTAACTTTTTTTGGCAGTAATCAATAATCCAACATATACTTTTAGCTGGGAAATCACATCGGGCTACGTCCACTTCTTAGATACAGTCTGGTCTGGTCCCAGTCAGGTTTAGGGTCAGTTTACAAAAATGATGCCACACCTACCTGATAAGATATAACTTACTTTCCTCCTCAAATGGAAAGTTACATCTTCAGCAGCATTCCATTGAAGTAGCAGAAGAAGTTATCACATCGCTCCAATGATTTAATTTTAAATTAGTCACTTTCAAGAGACTTTGGAATAACATTCCCATCAGCCTCAGCTGTACTTTTGGGGTAAATGAGCAAATGTTAGCATGCTAACACATGGGGTGGCTGTGCCTGCTGCCATGGACTACGACTATTGATACTATACTTCGGTTAATACTACTACTACTACTGTTAATACTACTACTACTATACTACTAACACTAAATTCAGATAGAACCCAAGAGTCTGCTCGGGATTTCTGCCTTAAAGTCTGTTAAGGCAGTTTTTTTCTTGCCATGTCGCTGTAATTGCTCCTGGTGATGTCGGGACTTATGATCGTGTTCAGGTCCTGCTCAATGTGTTAGGTGTCCTGTAACCACTGTTGCGATGTGACACTTTAAATCACATCAATTGAATTGAAAAATGTAATTGAATTATGATAACCATTGTAAACATCAGCATGGTAGCATTGTCATTGTGAGAATGTTAGCATCAGAAGTTAACTTCCACAGCTGCTAGCATAGCTGTAAACTCTGCCTTGTTGACCTACAAGCTAGTTGCCAAGATTTCATGCATTCATTGTTGGTGCATTGCATCTGTTTGAACAAATTATTGAATCACTGCATTTTTTAAAAATAATAATAAAAAAAAACATTTATTTTCACAGATCTTGTCTGCACAGCCACGAGGGTATTTGCCAAGTTTGATGAAGACGGAGCAATACATCACTGTCGTCATTATTAAGATGAATAATTACCTAATTCACTTCTTGGGAAGCATGCCAAGTGCTTCCAATATAGAGTGTGGTGGTTTTGTAGTGCAGCACTTTGTTTCTGACCTTTCAGAACAGTCGCTCTGAAGTCACAGTAACAACCTTTAAAAGTCACTGCAGCTCTGTGAGAATGTAGAGAAGTCCGATTTCAGGTTGGCTTCCACAGTAATGATGAATTATGCCTGAAAGTCAGTTATGAAGTTGTTTTTGTTTTTATGAACCACTTTGCCTGCGTGTTAAGTGTGCAGGTACACCTCTCATCTTAACCTTTTACACATGCTGCTAGAGCACTTCAGTAAACGACCAGGGGGGTTCCACTTCAGCAGCTTTCGCTCTTTTTTATCAGCGAGTAAAATGCGATATCAAAGTGACCACGGTAGCGTTGAAATCCAGCTCACAGAAGGAAGCATCTACAGCTCAGTATATCTCGACATGTCATCATAAACTATTACATTACCTGTCCCGCAATGCTACAGCACCCAGGTTCCAGTCAACAACTTTTATGAGTTTTCTTTTTTGTGTGTGGCTTGTCCTCCCTGTAGCTCCTGCTGATTTATCTGCACCGCATCACAGAAACAATAAAAAGAAAGGTCGGAGAGCCGGGGATTTGTGGTTGCAAACAACACTGTATCGTCTCTCGACAGCCTCTGACTCCTTTGCCCTAAAACCTGTCTCAGCTTTTGTCTATCATATATTTATTTATAAGGCTCATAAATGGGAGGAACCGCCAGACGAGACAGAACCTGTAATGTAGCCATGTCGGCCCTCTTTTATTTTGAAAAGCAGTGTTTTTATTTTAATGTGAAGTTGGTGTGAAACTTCTCAACGTCCTGCTGATGAAAGGAGAGGCAGTGAAGGGCAGATCAGTCATCCAGCTTCACCGGCTACAGGTCCAACTGAGACACGAAGTAATACTTCAGAGTTACATCCAGGGATAGTAACAATAACAGAGTAAATCGCAGATTAACGCAAAAAACACTCACAATAAATTGATCATGACGATTGGATTGACAATTGGATCTTAATCAATGTGGCAATGGAGCCATGCTAGCAGATCGGCAGCGGGGAAATGTGGTACAAATACACTTTAATAGGGAAACCCAGACAACCCGTTCATGTTCACACCTACGGGTCGTTTAGAGTCATCGGTCAACCTTCATGTGTGTCTTTGGATGGTGGGAGGAACCCCTGGTACTTTGTGTGGATGTTGTAAGTGGTAGCGCACCCTTCTGGCCAAACTCTGTAATGACACCATTTCTGCAGAATTACAGCAGCACTTATCGCATTAATATTAAAAATTGATGTACATATCTGTGCATTTCAGCAACACCAACAGGTCGACAGGCTCTGCTTATGAATGTCTTTACTGTTACTGATGCACGTACATTCTATGACCAGAATTTTACTCTGTACCGGTCCGTTACTGCACCGCGTCCACATTCAGTTCATCAGGATTTCTTCTGTCCACTTCATTCCCAAAAGCTTGTGCTGTAATGTGCACAGTGAAGCAGTGCAGCAACTAAATATTCAGACGGTTTATCCTCTCTTAGAGGGTTCATCTCCAGCTCTTCAGTCCCTGTGAGAGCAGTCTGTGTTCGTCAAATTAAACCTCAGTGTTGACCAGGAGACCTGTGTTCATTATATCAGCTCCAGGCCATCTTGAAAGATGTTTTCTTATTCTTCTATTTATATGAATTCCCAAGATACAATCATTTCAAACAGACACACACACACAGACACACAGACACACACACACACGCACACACACAGACACACACACACACACACACACACACACAGCAACATACTCTATCATCTCTGTTTGATCAGTTTTTCTGAATATACATCCATTAGTGAGCAAAGGGATGCAGGCTTTCTGAAATTGACTCATTTGTGTGCTTGAGCCTGCAGGCAGTTTGACTGAGAAATGTCACCTTCATTTCTGACATAATCACTATTCATTCTGAAGTCCCTTTGTGTGGGTGGAATTCAAATGCTGCAGAGCTGAATACATCAACACCAGAGTAGTACCTGGACTCACAACGGCACGAGCACAAGTGGAAACACTTTGGAATGATACTGCAAAACACATGCTTATGTGACTCCAACTGGTCCACGACTTATGATGATGTATTGCCTGGATCAGAACAGATGTGTCATGAATTGCTTACCGAGAAATGATCAAGTAAGCTCATTAGCCCTGATTACAAACTGGCAAGTCAGCCTTTAGGAATTATGGACAGGAGGACAAAATTTCACAAATTGGGTCCCGCATCCAAGGTCACTCCCGCGCCACCACCCCAACACCTTACACCCACCACCCAACACCCACCACCCCAACACCTTACACCCACCACCCAACATCCAACACCCATCACCCATTATTCACCAACCTATACTTTACACCCAACACCCATCAACAACACCCAACACCTTACAACCAACAACCAGACAACCTACACCAGGGGTACTCAAATACAAATCCTCAAGGGCCACAAAGATGTTTTTCAATGACTCAAAAGTCCATTTATTGAGGTTGGTCAGGTCACATGTGATATACTGTATTTAGTGCATTTCTTTTTGTTGTTCTTACCTCTGAACGCTTCAAAAACGAAAGTGAAACTTAAAAATGCTTGCAGTGCGACCCAATAACAGGCTGTCTGTTGGCATGGAGACAAGTCCCGATACACGTGTTGACCCAACCAAAACACATACTGAAGAAATAATAGTTCTGGGGCCACAAATAGGTGGCCGGCGGGCCGGATGCGGACCGGGGGCCGCCTATTGAGTACCGCTGACCTACACCCTACATCCAACACCCTCTCTCGCGCCCCCACCCAACACCCTAAACCCTACATCCAAAACCCACCACCCAACACCTTACACCCACCACCCAACACCCACCACCCCAACACCTTACACCCACCACCCAACATCCAACACCCATCACCCATTATTCACCAACCTATACTTTACACCCAACACCCATCAACAACACCCAACACCTTACAACCAACAACCAGACAACCTACACCAGGGGTACTCAAATACAAATCCTCAAGGGCCACAAAGATGTTTTTCAATGACTCAAAGGTCCATTTATTGAGGTTGGTCAGGTCACATGTGATATACTGTATTTAGTGCATTTCTTTTTGTTGTTCTTACCTCTGAACGCTTCAAAAACGAAAGTGAAACTTAAAAATGCTTGCAGTGCGACCCAATAACAGGCTGTCTGTTGGCATGGAGACAAGTCCCGATACACGTGTTGACCCAACCAAAACACATACTGAAGAAATAATAGTTCTGGGGCCACAAATAGGTGGCCGGCGGGCCGGATGCGGACCGGGGGCCGCCTATTGAGTACCGCTGACCTACACCCTACATCCAACACCCTCTCTCACGCCCCCACCCAACACCCTAAACCCTACATCCAAAACCCACCACCCAACACCTTACACCCAACACCCACCACCCAACACCCAATCCCCCAAACCCTACACCCAAAACCCACCACCAGACACATTACACCCACTCCCGCGCCACCACATAACACCCTAAACCCTACATCCAACACCCAACACCTTACACCCACCACCTTACATCCTACACCTTACACCCACCACCCTACACCCTACACCACACACCCACCACCCTACACCCAACACCCACCACCCTACACCTTACACCCTACACCTTACACCCACCACCCTACACCCTACACCTTACACCCACCACCCTACACCCAACACCCACCACCCTACACCCACCACCCAACACCTTACACCCAACACACAACACCCACCATCCAACACCCAAAACCCTACACCCTACACCCACAACCCACCACCACACACCCTACACCCACTCCCGCGCCAACACCCAAAACCCTACACCCACCACTAACCACCAGACACCACCACCCAACACCCTAAACCCTGCATCAAACACCCACCACCCTACACCCAACAACAAGTGTTCAAGTGTTTTATGCTCCATATTAAATCTTAAATGTTAATCTTTCTGTGTAAATGTAATATTCAACGTATACAGCGTCCTCTTTGTTTACCTAATTTTTGTATTCCTCCGGGCTTCCACTGGTAACCCAGTGTTTCACGTTGCAATGCTATGAACTGTGGGTAATTCCCTCAAGCACTTTCCCACGGAAAGTGGGCATTACAGTTTTTTTTGATTGCTTTGACGCAGTAGTCGACTCAAAATCCACATTCTTCAAAACTGTTAACGCAAAGGCCTAAACAGTGGCACCAATGGTCAAAATGACTAATTTTGCCTGCAAAAGGCTCTAACTCCACCAAAACATTTAAAATATGGACCAAAAGCAAATTTTGCCCTCAAACACCACAACTTGCACACAAGTGCATAAGCGCTTCCAATCAGTCATTAGACAAGGGGCATCAAAATACAAAATTCAGCTCTCAATGTGAATCAGTGCTGCATTACTGGTCAGCAGCTTACATATCAGTGCCAATTTGCTTTCTTGCAAAAAATAGATCCAGAATCATATACAATGATTTTTCAAATTTTATTGAATGCAGTATTCATTCTTTTTTTTTTTAGATTGTGGCTAAGAAATGAAATATTCCAACAGAAACCACATATATAGTATGAAAGAAAAAATACAGTAAAATCCATCACTGTGTAAGACATAAGGAAAATAAAAATAAAAAATTCTGTACAATAAAGAAAGAAATCTCTTCTAGTCAATTCTCTCTTGAGGAATAGGCCACATGGCCTCATCTACATCGCACTCAATATTTTCTCTTGCGATGCTCCTAGGGAAAAATCTTCTTGCATGCCTGATCCAGCCTTGGCATGCCTCTGCATCTATATCTTGGGCAGCAGCGGTCATTGCATCGATCAAGGGCATCTGGTCATAGGGGCGATGATCGTAAACCTTCCATCTCCATGCACTGAAGAATTCCTCTATAGGATTTAAAAATGGAGAGTATGGAGGAAGGAATTGTGTCATCATCCTCGGGTGCCCTGCAAACCACTCATTCACCACACGAGAGTGGTGGAATGCCACATTGTCCCAGATGATTACAAACAGAGGCATGCCAGGCCTCAACAGCCCTCTTTCCTGAGGAGGGATGAGCCTGTCATGCAGGATGTTCAAAAATGCAATGAGGCGCTCACTATTGTAGGGACCAATATTTGGAATATGGCAGAGGACACCATCATTAGAAATAGCAGCACACATAGTAATGTTGGCGCCCCTCTGCCCTGGAACTGTAATAGTGGCCCTATGCCCAATGAGGTTCCTCCCACGTCGCCTTACTTTACAGAGGTTGAAGCCGGCTTCATCCACATAGATGAAAACATGATGTGCCCCCTCAGCTTCAAGCTCCATGATACGCTAAAGAAAAAAAGCAAAATTACAATTGCATACAGTAAAAGTACCTCCAGTTTACTGTAACTGCATGATATGCCAAGGCATAAGAGTATACGTAGTACTGTAATGTGTCCTTACCTCCACATATTGGCATCTGGCCTCCTTCACAGCATCTGAGTTCCTCTGGAAGGGAACTGTGTAGAGCTGTTTCATTGCCATATTGTTCCTTCTAAGCACACGGGTTATTGTGGTCTCACTCAAAGTATTTATATTTCTAAATACCCCCTGATCTGCAATCACTGCTGCCCTGATTTCCCGCAACCTAATGGCATTATTTGCCAGAACCATGTTGACAATGGCTGCCTCCTGCTCAGCATTCAAAAGTCTTCGTCTACCACCACCGACTGGTAGCCTTTCGATTCTATAAACAACACATGAAATGTGGAAAAAAATACATGAAATAATGTATATCACTACGGATATATCTGTATATACTGTATAAGTGACATTACCTGTTCTCCAGTCGAAAATTTCTGACAATGGATGTGTAACCCAGGTGTAAAACCCGGTTAACTAAACCATAGAGTTATCCTGAAAAGGAAATTAATGTTTAATTTACTGTTATGTGTTAAAACATCTTTAATGTTTTTTCCGAGTTGCACTCGAATGTAACATGTTTTTCCTAGTCGCACTTGAATGCAACACTGGTTTTCAACCGCACTTGAAGGCGGCACTCAGGTTCACGGTCTGACCAAACAAATGCAGCCAACCGTTGATTAGCCAATTAGCGAGCACGTTCAACCTATTTTGTAGAAAATAAGTCAGTAAGCAGCATGTTTCCACTTCCTTTTGACTCCAGCCGCAGCAGCGAACAGACAGCTATCTACTGAGCAAAAGCGGTAAGATATTGATTGTAGTAAAGCTACCGCAAATTATTAAAGTTATTGTTAGCTTCAATTAGTCTCTTTGTTTACAGTTTAGCACGGTGATTCAGCGGTAACGCAGACGAACCGCTTTTCCCTTCTTGAGAGTTGAGAGCCGACGACACTCGGCATTGGAAGAAAACGCATCGGTGAGAGTGATATGTTAGCTGCTGCTGCTGCTGTTTATGTCTGAACGGGTTAGCTATGTGGAGATACTTTAGTGAATTGTTGCATTATGTTTCATGGTGTAATTATTTCATTCTTTAGTCTGTATTTAATGCACTAAAATGAACATTGCTAATTAGTTAACAGTATAATTTTTAGTACATGTGACTGCAGGCAGCACAAAGTACGTGTTTATGTGATTAGCACTTGTGTCAATATGTGTTTAAAGGAAATGTTTGAAGGATTTATTTTTCTAACTTTAAGAAAAGGGAATTTATTTTGTTATAAGAATTATAGTGTTAAGAATTGCACTTAAAACCTCAGTTGTGAGTTAAAAAGTTAATCTCATGATCTCTAAAAGTGAAACTCATGATGAATACATTTTCTTATGATTTAAAATTATTGTTTAAATGTTTGAATTATTATTCAATGATTCATTTATAAGCACTTGATTTATAACTTGGAAATATTTGAACTTTAGTGTAATGTAGATTAAAAGTTAAAGGAAACTGTCATTATGCTTTAGTTATGTTGTACAACAATTAGATTTAACTTAAAGGTCCTGTTTACTTAAATAAACAGGTCAGGTTTTTTGGAGACCCCTGGTCTTCATAGAAGTCCCTGCATATGAAGAGGATCCAGAGATTGGATGGAGTGATTCGATGATCCATAGATGGCGAGCCTCCCGCAGATCCTTGAGAAGTTCTACTAACTACAGTTGGTGACTGTCACACAACAGTGATACATAAAGGGACAACACACATGGATTGATCAGAGAAACATCTTGAAACACAAAACAGTACCGGTACTTAACTAAAAGGGGAATAAGACTTTAATATTTGAAAGGCGCCATTTTATTTTCTTTATTATTTTTCATATTACTGTTTATTCAAATGTTGTAAACCTTTACCTCATAATACTCACTAAAGAGTTTACTTTTGCAAATTCTGGGTGTTTGGTGTTGTTCATTCTGGTTATTTAGGTCTATGACAAATGAGCTCTTTTCGAACCTAGTCATTGAATGTGTTTCCTACAAGTGGGTTACAGATGCAACCGTGTTTCTATTGACAACAGGTTGGACTCTTTGTCCAGCCTCTCTAAATGAAAGACCATGATTTACCACATGATCAATCAAAGTTGCCCGAATTTCATCAGTAACTTGAGCCCTTCCAGCTACACCTCCACCTCGCACACGGACTCCTCTTCCTCGGACTCCTCTTCCCCTGAGCCCTTTACCTCTCACTCTCATCTGCCTTAGACCATCCATGCTTGCAAGTTACAACACACAACGTGGCACCTTTTAAGCCTGCAGACTGATTGCTAATTGAAAAGTTGTGTGCAGCAGTGTCAAACAGGTGCTTCAGTGATTTCATACTGGTCAAGAAGTTTCTAAGAGATGGGAACATATATTTTCTGTTTGGTTACCACAGCTAAAGCAATGGAGTTTGGACTGCTTGAATGACATCTGCGTTAACTGATTTGCAAAAGGGTGCGGGAAGTGTGTCAAAACAATGACAATGGGTTAACTCATTTGCAAGAGGTGTCTTTTGCTCTGCTGAGAGAGTGATGATGAAGACTGAGAGGTTACCAGTTTCTTCAACCAGGTCAATGCAATCAAAAAAAACTGTAAGGGCTCAAAAATCAGCGAGCGAGCCCTCACACACTTCCTGGTGTGACTGTGGGACAGCCCTAAGGGCTGAGGGACTAAACGGAAACGTGCATCAAAGTCCGTGAGTCCGTGAGGGGGGACGTTGGGATTTGGCCTTAGAGTCAAACAGACCAGAAAGCAGGGGATGCTCATCTCACGAGGACAGGATGACTAACGCCTTATTCAACATGCATTGTTTTGTACAAGATGCAGTTCAAACAGCACTAATTGGGTAGTACATTCCTTATGTAACCATGTTTTTAGGGCAGTATTTCCCGTCTGACTATTTGTGTCATATTTCTGCTTCTTGTCTTTGACTTTGAGGAGAAGAAAGACATCGAAAATAAATGACAAAGTGGAAATGAGAACGAGATGAATGCAATAATGATCTTCTGTCAGTTAAACCAAAAAGTTCCACAACGACAAAACAAAGTGGGATGAAATAATTGTATTGTGGATGATGATAAAAAAAGATGAATACATTGATTGTGGTAAATATCCTTTATCTGGATAACATGTCATCATGAGTGACTTGAAGAAGCCGTCGCTTCATCGTAGAGAAGTGAAAAAAGAGCCTGAGCCTTTAAAAATAAAAGATACAAAATACCTTTTACAAATGCATCTATCCTTTATTTATACAGGGAGACTTTATGATTTATGATCACTTTATTTAAGATTATTTCGAGACGTGTCTTATCTGTGAAGCAATAAACATTTTGGTTTCTGAACACGATGTAAAGTGATTCCTGTTTAAGTTCCATTTTAAACACATTTTGATGATCATATAACAAAAGCATAACCTGGATAACATTGTGAATTGTCATTATTTTGACCAGAATAATTGTGACATGAAATTGTGTATTTGGGACCTAAATGTCCTGAGATGGATACACATAGACAGGTTCCTCTCCAGTCAAATGGAGAAGCCATCTATATTTTAAGATGTTAACTCAGTGTTCTTGACACTCCATCGAACATTTCCTGAAAGACTTCAGGAGAAAAAGAATTCAAGTAAAAAGAATTCTGGTGTGCAAGCTGAAAGTCATTCACTCGAATCCTCAAAAACAACCAGCAAACACTTAACAATTATCATTTGGATGATATTACTTAAAGGAAAATGTATTATCAGCTAAATGTATCTAAAGGATCAAGAGTGAAGGTCCCCATCCTCGTAAATGCTAACATGCTAATGTTGCTAAGGCTGAACACTGGTGTTTCAAAAATAGCCTGCTGAGGATGTTACTACTTTATCATTGATTGTGGAGGAGAAAACTGATATGAAATGAGCGAGACCAGGATGATGTCATCAGTCCAGTCGGTTTAATGGCTGTTTTATTGAAAAGTATTCTATAAAAATGAATATCATCTATTTAAAAAAAAAACAATTCTGCTGTTTGATTTCCAGTCTATGAGACCTACAGGTGCTGCCGCAGGGTAAATTGTGTTTATTATTGTGATATGTGCACACTGCAAATATTAGTTCTGATTTAAATATCATTATTATAATTCAGCATTATTTTTACTGGACTTAATACAGTGGTATTAATCTTTTTTATGTAAATTATCCTGTTATTATTTGTTATTACTACTACTTAAAATACACGTACTTGGTTAGTTTCCACACCTGAGAACAGGCGTTTTGGACTTTCTTCTTACATGTAGGTGGTGACTTGCAGTATTTTAGAACCAGCAACAGGGTGTTGAAAACAAACTCTCTCGACCCTGCCGTTGTGATTAGACTGTAGCCTTACTGATATTGACATTGGGTGTCCTTTGAGTCTCGTCATGAGCTGTCAGGCGCGGCTCACCTCACTGTCAGCTGCTCAAGTAACGAGCTTCACTCGGGTTGGTGTGACAGGAGGGGGAGGAGGCTCCAGCATCATCTGCAGTCCAGCTGCATCCTCGTTTCTCTTCCTCCTCTGGATCTTTATCCTTGGAGGGAAATCCACCTCCCTCTTTCTGCATATTTAATCCTTTTGTGTTTGCACATCAACAGGAGTAAAAGGCGGTGATGACATCACATATTCTTTGGAACAGATGGTGTCAGGTGTCTTAATATACCCCAGACTAGCTGTCAGTCCATTCAGTGTTCCACAGACACCTGACTGGGAGCCCTTATGGCAGTGCTTCACAAGCGAGCTCGGTCTGAAACTCATCCCGCCCTCTGGGAATCACACGACGGTTATAGACAATCAGAGTGACGAGCCTGCACGCTTGTCAGCCAGCCTTGAGCAAACTACTTTCACCATTCCAAACTTTATCATCGTGTCTGTTGGTGGTTTCATTTTGAAGGACTTTTGAATCACCCAATAACAAAAAGATCGTTAATATTTGTCTGGAACGCTTCACAGACATATTCCACAAATATGATCCTCTTGTCTGCAACAACCTTAAACAACACTGACGTGTCACCTTAATGGGGCATCGTTCCAGGCACAGACTGAATGACGTCGGTCCTATCCGTAAACCACATTTCAGTGCTTTACGGTAGTGACTCCGTTGCCATAGCAGCAGAGAAAACAAGAAGCGTTAGCTGCTAAATGCTCCGTTAAATGTCCGTAAATATAGGACGTTCCTTTTGTCTGGAATTGTCTCCGTTTGGTGTCCCAACATCCATAAAACACTTACATGTTCCTGTTTTCAATATTCACCTATATCGTCTGTCTTTTCACCAACGTTAAGATCATAATATTTTCGGTTTAATACTGTTTTTCAGGGCGTCCATAGATGTTGATCTATTGTGGTCCACTCATCATTACCTAGCCCAATATAAAAATAAATCTGAATTCAACGCTGATGTGTCTGGATGTGCGTCAATCAATCAATGTTTCGTTGTCGAGGCCGTTGCTATGACAAAGCTGTCAGTATCGGTTAGCTGTTATGCCGAAAAAGAAAGAGCTCCAGGCGGCGTCCTCCCTCCTTCATAAAGTAGACCCACCTGGAAATGAACACACTGCATTCTGCACACAGTGCAGGAAGACAGTTTAAAGCAATGCACTTTATTAGAAAACTAACTCAACACAAAGTGTGTCTTCATCAGATTCATAACGTGGGGTAAACTTCAGGGTCCTGTTTGGGGGATTGAACGGATGGCCCCCCCTACATTAGTGCTGAGCAGGTAGTTTTCAGTTTATTCATCAGACCTGCATCTGGAAACAAAGCTGATGAGAGTCAGACAGTCGGAGAACCGACAATAAACCCAAAGACAATAAAAGACTCCTGAAAGCTACGAGGATTTGCAGTCGGGTGGCGATTCTCATTTGATTCACTTTTACTATGTGGATGTTTTACGGAAAACTTTTCATTACTGTACATTTTGCAGATCTTATTTATACATTCATGATTATATTAATGGGGCATTATCTTACAAATATGTGCTCGTTTACATATATTTCCAGAAACGTGAACTCTGGATGAAGCCAGGTTCAAAATGATTGTGTCAGGTTGTGGATAGATATCTCTTTGTATCCGTAAATCCGAAAAAAGCCACAAAACAAAACATTTTGTCCTTGTTGTTAATAAGAGAATGTTGTATAAATGAGGTCTATGAATAATATGTGAGTAAACCCCTCAGAAGAAACCTTCAGAATAGAGAGAGGAATGAAAACAGACTTTAAACTTGTAAAACAAATAGGGTAAAAAATAACAACTAATAGATATCAGCATTAAACTTACGTTCATTACTGACATTAAGACAATTATTTCATCTTCTGGAATGTTATGTTTAACTATGTGAATGGAGCATTATCTAATGGTAACTTCCACATACACAAAGTAATAAAACAAACAATTCAATGTGTATTAAGGATGTTTTCTTTCTAATCTGAGAAGTGTTATGGAAGTAAAACAACCCCAAATCTCTGAATTGAACATGTTTGTGCCTTTATCGGCTTAAAGTCCTTCCAGAACTCACAGTGCAGAAGTAATGACAATCTCATTAAACTCCCTATTTATTTGGTTTTGTTTGTTTGTCCAAAGAACTGTTGAGTTTTTGAGAGGATAAAGCTCTTCAGGGAGCGTGTTGCCCGCTACATGAAAATGCTCATTGACACACAAACTCATCTTCACGAGAAAAGGTTGAATTTCCAGATGAAAACTCAAGTGGAAGGAGTCCGCAGCACGGCTCTGTTTCAGATGTTTCTGACAGGTGGGCCAGAAGAGGTTCCGTAGAGACCAGCACGTGACTCCTCAGAACAACGCTGCAGCTGTGTAGATGGGTCTTATAGGGATCTGGTGCACAGCGGGGTGGTGAACCAGCTCATAAATCCAGGGATTGAGGCTGCTTCTCGGGGTTTTGCTCTAACATTCTATGTGCCGTTCAGACTTGTTGCTGGAAGCGTGCCTCGTCTCTGTGACGGCGGTTGGTGAACACATTATAATGAGACGCGTGGAGTCCAATATAGCAGCTCCTCTGTGAAAGCTCCATGCTCAGGTTTGATGTGACCTTGGTATATCACAAAGATTTAAAAAAGCAAAGCATTTATTGAGGAATAGTGCACTGAATTATCTGAAGTACTCATAATATTGTTTCTCTCGACTCTTTTCAAGGTCGATTTTTAATCAAGCTATTAAAATATCAGCACTAAAGCCTGGTATGTGCGTCTTTGAGTTTTGAAAAGCGCTATAAAATATATTATTATTATAAAATATTATTAAAGCCTGGTCTCTACTTTCTGGTTTTAAGGAAATCTGTTCTTCTTTCGATGTAAACTATTGAATGCACGCCTCGGTCCAACATGTGAATGTTTGTCTGCACTTCAGTCATCAGGTGGCACTGTTCTTCCAGTCTCCACCGGAAATAATCAGAGTTGTACGTCTGAACATCTACAATATCTGAGCAAGTGGGAGTAAAGTTGTTTTGCTGGGGTTTGTTTACTGAACTGAGTGTTTGCTTCCTTTGAGCCTCTGTTTGCGCTCACACAGAATCACTCTGAACATCGTCCTGAACGTTGGAAGTGTTGTGGCAGACGGCTTGAACACACAGTAACAGACAAACAGGTGGTTCCAAGTAAAGGGAGAGCAAACAAGGACTATCAATCAAAACTGAATGTGTTTAATGAAATCAAAGTTTACAGTTCAGCACAGATCCATTGTGAGTCCGTGTTCAGTCAATCCAGCCCTCCATCGCACCCAGATTACCACAGAGAGTCCGTATAATCTGGGCAATCACTGTTCGTATGACTGGTCATTCTTATTAACACTGGTGGATCCTAAAAAGGCAATATATGTATTAAAGTGACATTATAAAGAGCCACAGAAAACCCATTCCAACCAAAATGAGTCCATCCTGGATTTACCCGCTCAGATTTGTGCAGTCGGGCACTTTGCTAGATAATCCCAACATCCCGACACATTATGTCAAATCCTGTCTGAGTATTCATCGTATTTGTGTCTCTCAGAGAGGCAGTCCCTGCCCTAAGGCTTTCACTGCTCACTGTTGATGACTCGCCATGTTCCCTCCAGTGTGTTTTCACGGCTCCACAGTCATTCACAGTGCGTCCGGCTTCTCAAAGAGTCAGGTGGTCCCTTTCCATCAGCCGGCGTTCCCCACAGAGCTCTCCTCCTGCTGGACCAGTCATGTAAAGGACTGTGTGTGTGACCTTGTCAGAGCATCATCTGGGAAGGTATTCCTGTGGAAGTCCGCTAAAGTTCCTGCTCCGCAGCGCCCGGTCAACCGAATGAATGAAGGGGTCGATCATCTGTCTCATGTCAGGAGTGAAGGGGTCGAAGGAGGGCCGCTGGGCCCCCGAGCGTCTGAAGTGTCCATCCTGGTTGCTCTGTGCACAGAGCAGCCTCTCCTCCGTCATTGTGACGTTCAGGAAGACCGTGATGATGCGGAGCTGGGGGAGAAGAGCCGTCTGCAGCTCCTCGTAGTGCACCACCAGCAGGCGCCGTCCGAACGTCAGCCAGCTCAGCGTGTGGGACGCCCACCAGGGGGCGTAGCTGGAGACAAATTCTGGCCATTCTGCAGGTGAATGTGAACACAGTTGAGTACATGGATGGCTCATGTCTGCCGTGTGGTTCGCTAATGTATGTGTTTATGCCTGTGATTCACCAAAATGAACTTTGACTCATGTCATTCTCGCTTGTATGAGTATTGTTGGATGAGATAAGAAGTAAGAAGTCCTGTCATGTTGTCAGCTGGACTATATTACCTTTGCTCTTCCACTGTGCATCCGAGGCGTGTCCTAAATGTCCGGCACACTTGCGGTTGAATTCAGCCACGAGGGAGCGGTAAGGGTTTCGAATCAGCAGGATGGCAGAATCGAACATCTCGATCTCTTTCTGACCGCTCTCGTGCGTCTTCACACAGATGCTGCGGCCGCTTTTCCAGTAGTCCTTCTCCCCTTTGAAACCTGGTACCGAAGAATACATGAAAGGTGAGGCAAGCTGTCACTTGAACTCTCTGCTGAAAAGTGGTGAGGTGTGCCCCCCTACCTCTGTTGTACAGTGTGCCATCAAAATAGTAGCTGCCAGTGTAGAAGCCGGTCACAAGCTCGATCAGGTGTCGGACCCAGGTGTTGCCTGCACCAGGAAAACTAGAGAGAGCCACCAGGGAGCTGGATCTCTGTGGCAGGAACATCCTCTCTTTGCACATGGAGTCTAGAAGAAAATGTTGGTTTGAGTTAGAAAACGAAGCGGAGCTGCACTCGATCCCTTATTCAGTGGAAACCTCTCAAGTGATCACGTCTGTCCGGGTCAAACTGATCACAAAGATGATCATCTTATCAGCATGTGTGTGATTATGACATGAAGATGAACATAATGAAATGGAGAGCCTCGCTATATTTAATGAATTTGCCGGTTTCGAACGCAGCTTCAACCACTGGTGCTTCCCTGTGAACATTTGTGTTGTCTGCTGCCTCCATCACCAGCAGCCACGTCTCCAGACCACACAGGGGAGCGGGGAACACCGACTTCCATTGCTGCATGGCGTTGGCTTGTTGCTCAGCAGTTTGTTAAAAGCTTCTGAGGAGACGATGTTTTTCATTGAGAGAAAAGCTTTCAAAAGCAGGTCAAGGTGGTAACCTCCAGTTCTTAAAAGTGAATCCAACTAAGTGCCATACATTTATATTCTCTCCACTGGCCATCAGGGGGCGACATATCCACCCGTCACTCCTCCTCAGTCCAAATATGATCACTTCGGTTTATTGGTTGCAAAACTGTGATGGCGACGGACAAAATGGTGAACTTGAGGCATCAAAACCCTAGTCCACACACCAATAGGTGGCGCCACCAGGACTACGTCAACTTCTTATTTACATTCTATGGTGTACGCTGGACCAGCATCAGGTAGCCTGCAGAAGCAGACGGGTTACAGCGAGGCACAGTACCATGGGAGTACAGTAGAAAAAAATATATATAATAATAATTACTGCAGTTTAAAAATGTATTTTCTATATGTTGTTTTTGTGTACAAAAGACCCAAAAGGAGCACTGTGTGTGGATTGTATTACTATAAGTATATTATTGAAAGGTGCAAGATGTGATCAACAACTATTGTCTGTCCTCAGCCATCACCTGTCGGAGAGGCAATAGAAATGTTCCCAATCTCACATAGCACCTTTAAACAGCATAAATGATGTGTCTCCATATAAATGGTAGATCACTGTTATGACTATAAGTGGTTTCCACGGTATATCAGAGTGTGGATGCAGAGAACCCAAAAATGACCGTTTTCAAAACAGAGTTCAGTGTTCAGGTCTGATCCACGTTTGGGATGTAAACTGCTTTCAAGAGAGGAAGAAAGGGAAGAGTCTAGTGTTAGCTGAGGACACTTTAACACAAGACCACTTTATAGGGGAAAGAGCGTCTGGAGATTGCAGATTGATTGATGGATACCATGATATGATTGGTTGAAATTGGTTGCTACTTGCTGATGTAAGCACACATAATATTTTCTCTTGATAATCATTTCTTTTGCATATATTGCTAAAAAGGGTGCTCGACTTCACCAGGCATGTGGGTTAAAAAGCATCTAGACTTTCAGCTGCCAACAGGGCCTTGTCACATGCAGATGATATCTCACCAAGCACAGGTGTGTGATACACCTGGTAGTGGGCAGCCTCGGTGACTGCTGTGGGTGTGGAGTTGCCGGTGTGATTCAGCTCAGTGTTCCCCGCACACTGCTGCTTGTCAGCCTGCTGGTTGAGGCTGAAGAGGGAGGACGTCCACGTACAGGAACAGTGGGCCTTCTTGAACACAGCCAGCGGGAGCTCCTGCCAAGCAAAAGCACAAACGTTCTCCGTGTCTTTCCGCGTCTTATCAGAATTATTTTTCTCCTCTGTCAGCTCAGTTCCGCGGGAAAGTCGGCATCGCTACGTGCTTCATATTTTTTTTACTCACTTCTCCAGTCGCAGAAGGTTAAAATGGTCAATGTCAAAGAGGACAGACTGCAGCGAGCATTCAAGAGTGGTGCATTCAACACGAGAATGAATCAGAATGCACTGCCTGATGACGTGCAGTATTCTGTTTTCAGAGGAGCGTCCACTGAGATCGGCTCATCATTAGAGGCACATTAAACCTATAATATACAGCAGACTCCAGAGAGAGAGAGAACCCTCCCCTTCTGGAGGTGGAGAAACCCTGGTGCACTACAGACAACTACGTGCACTAAATTGATCATGATCAGGTCATTAATATCTATAATAATATAATAATAATTCAGACCTTGTCTGTGCAGGTCTCGATGCAGGACTGCGTGGTCAGGTTGGGCTGGAAGGAGTAGATGGGGAAGCTGCTGATGGTGCTCTTCGTCAGCTTGAAGCAACCGCGGTAGTGAACATTTCTGACTGGAAAAAGACAAACGAACATGAGAAAATAGTTGCACACTGGTTGGATAACAAGAATGGATTAAGTAGGACTCGCCTGAATTATAAAATAGCATGGGAAATATTTTTAGACATTCACTGATGATCTGCAGCAAATAAAGAGTTGAGTCAGAAAAACATTTTAATTTAGTTTTAAAATAGTAACTTGACATCTGGGTTGAATTCAAACGATCCGTCCCAAAGTATATAAATTTGTATACTAAACTGATATCTGGGGTATAATACATTCAAAATTCAGCTGCAAATCTCCAGAGACTCTCAACCCCCAACCATGAATATTAATACCGGATATGGAATAAACTTGTATAATACATTTGACCTTGCCAACAGAAATAATGTGGTGCATACTGTATCTGTAAAGAACGGAAAACAGCTTTTGTAAGAGAAATTATTTGTTGAATTTTCCAAAATAGCAATTATTACTGAGTTTTTTGGATCAAAAAGGCCAAAACTAAATTCTTACAATGGAGACAAATACTGAAATGTTCCTTAACAAATTAATTAAACACTATCCATCTGTGACATGCTAACATAGTGTACTCTTATATATATTATACATATATATATATTATGTAATATTCTTACACTAATGCTATCCTATTCATATTGAACACAAAATCTCAGAATCGTATATACACGGCCTCTCTATGAGCAAACTGGACTCAAACAGGAATAAGTGGACCATGTTGTGGACTATTTTCAGCCACAGTTTAATACACATTTAGTGCTCTGGTGCATTGGGTGCTGCAACAACCCTGGGTGGCTTGAGGACAGACCAAGGGTATAGGAATGTACAGTAAAGACTTGGAAATATATATCTATATGTCAGCAAGACTGGTGATAATGGCTTTCTGGGACATAAGTTCTCCAGGTGCATCCGACAGATGTAACGACTGAATCTCCAACGCAGCCTTCATCACGGTTCGAGAAGCCAAATGAGATTGTCGGGTGAAAACCACTTTTCTTCTTGTGGAGGGAAAGTTCCCTTCCATCTGGATATCTGCCCAGCAACAGAGCCTCCAAATGTTTGTGACATTTCCAAAGAGATTTGAGAAATAGGCCTACAGGATTTCACTCAGTGACTTCACTTCATATTTATCAAACATTTTACATCAAGCTGAACATACATGTGATGTTTGTATTTCTATTTTTAAAATGCTCTTCTCTATCAGTCTCTGTTAATACAGTTTACATGAATGTAAAGAATAGAATATTTATATGAATAAAAACAAGGAGAAATACAATAAAATCTGTCTTGTGAATATTTCTTCCACTATTGTGTATCTGTGTTTCGTTGGTGTGTTTTTAGTGGCACGGATTATTAGATACATAAAGGTTTGGTTACAGTTGAACCTTGTTAGAAGGATTGATCTAAACATTGGTTTTGGTCTGTTGAGGGCAGACTTTCATACCAAGCATTTTCATCTTTAAAATGTGCATGAAATTGATAAAAAAAAACTGATTTAATGGGTATTTCTGCCTGTGGACTAATGACATTAGTGATGTCATACCTCCAGGTAAAGCTCCATTATGCATGCTGCCAAAATAGGGATGTCTCACCAATTTACTTTTGATACTGGGTTTTACTTTTGTAGAGATATCGGGTTTTTCCACCAGATATAGAAGATGTCCATCCACTGTAACTCATTCCATTTAGTTAGATCCGTACAGTGAGTACGGTCAGTGAACTCACCACACAGAAGGATCCAGATGATCCATATTCACTTCTACAAAACTGTCATTTTCTGACACCAGTTTTGCTCCGCCCACAAAATACAGTAATGCTCGAACACAAAAAAGGTCTATTAGTTACATATTGTGCAGTTTATATAAGCTCCTTAGCCTCTCTGTTTGGAGAGCTTTTTGCTATGTGGAGTGGACTCACTCACTGGGCCTCATCCATGAAACATGCATACGTTTACAGCCGGCAGCTGCTTAAGCCCAAGTTATGCTTCCGCGTCGACACAATGCAAGGGGGCTTGCGTACCCCTTGTGTACGCAGCGGCATTGGCGCAGCGGCATTGGCTGTGATTGGTCCGCTAACTACATCCGCTGGAGACCGCTATCCGGTTTCAACTCATAAACACCGCCATTTAAACTTTTAATAGGCTACTTTTATTGTTTTCACCTCGTTTTATTGTTTGCACCTTGTCGCTTTTGCACAAAGAAGTAAAACACCAAGTTCTATAAAATAGTGGATGTTTAAAGCCGGAAAGTAAACAAATAGGCTATAACGAGGCTAACGACGATAAACGTCAAGAGTCTCAGACGGTCGGTCAATCTTTACAAAAAACGCCCTCTACCGGTGTGGCACTGAATTGCATTTCGATACGTAAACCCAACGCAGAACTATCACGGTCTCCAAGCAACTGCGTGGCCGTTGCGTGATCACTACACAGAAGCATAACCGAGCCTTTAGTTAGCTTAGTCTAAACGATGAAACAGCTAGTCTGGCTCTGCGCGAAGGTATATCAAACTTTAACACATACGCGGATAATTGGCACCAGACTCAGTGTGCCGACACCACACAAAAAATTTGCATGTGGATTTTCCTTAAAACTCCACCACATTTTCTGCATCAAACTGGTGAGAAACGGCTTTCGTCCTTTGACATTTTGACATTAAGTTATTTTCGAGAATTTAAATTTAAAAGGTTGAGTTATTCCCTCACTCGTCTGCAGCGCCCACATAAATAAAGAGCAATCAGTCCCGTGTCATCCCTGAGTGAAGTCGACTCACATTTCCTGTGACCCGGCAGCTGCTCCTCCACCTTGTAAATGGAGAGTCGGCCCACACCTCCGCAGGGAGACCCCCTCTCACCCCGGCACACCAGACTACAATCCTCCTCAGGGGTCCGTGGGCTACTGATCCGGTTCCCGCAGTGGCATTCAGCACCGTACTCCAGCCCTGCAAACTGGTACCCACTGTCCACACACATAGATGAAAACAGAGTTATTGCCCAAGCCAAGGGCAATGCATAACCTCAAGCTACTAGCCTAAGGCTAAGCCCTCCCACAGGACCTTAGTTAACATTTCAAACTTATCATTGAACTCAAACTTCGCAGCATTAAATCCACAGTATGACCCGTCCCCTGTGATATTGGACATTGCTCCTTTTTCTGACTGAACTGAGCTCACCTCTCATCTGTACTTTACATATCAAGGCTGTTGTGACTCATCCTCGCTTTTTACCCCCCCTCCTTGGGAAAGACAGGGACCTCATCAAAGTTGACCTTTTCATATATGTCCTTTGAAGCTTGCACCATAAATTGCCTTGACTTTTTACTTTAACTCATCGCTGTAATTGGCCCACTCAGGTAACAACCACCGCTGCTTTCCATGCAGCTTGAGGAGGGCCCTCTTAGTGGGGCTGCCTGGCTGCCTCCATCTGTCCTCTGCTGCTCCTTGTTGCTAAGATATTAATTCAAGCAGGTCATTCCTTGAGATCGCTAGGAAAATTCCACCTGTCTCGCCACGTTTCCTTGCAGCTTTTGGCAGTCGGAGTGAGTCACAACGCGGCCACAGGAAAGCACATATCTACCGTCTGATTTATTCACTAAGTGCTGTAGTCAGCTCATTCAGCTTTCTCAGACACACACAGCTCCCTCCTTCCTTCTTCTGCCATAGATCAAGCCTTCTGTCCTGGCCTGCTCTTCACTCCCCCCACCCCCTCATCTTTTACTGTCATCCAGCCACCTGGCTCTCTGCTGCCTGCAAACACAGGAAGCATTCATGGTCGAGACTGAGATCCAAAGCGTTTACTCAAACAGCAGGCCTTCTGTGGTCCCTTCGCAGGAGCTCACCACGGACGCATTACCTTTCCGAGCAGGTGTCTTGACACAGAGAGCTGGTCATTTTGCGCAGGTCATAAAGCATGGTTCCTCCAAGCGCTCGGTCACTGGCATTATGCAGGAAGCAACCCATGTAGGTTCCTGGATGTGAGAGAAAAACAACATTTGGACTGAAAGAAATCCCAGACAAGACACTTAGCAAGTCCTCTCATGCCCTCACAATGGAAATGTCCATTTGCTGGTATCACAAAACCACTTTGAGCTGAAAGGATTAGTGAGATCGTCGGAGAACAAAGCAACTTTATTGATGACAATCTGGATAAACAGTTAATCCTTTGAATCATTTGTCTAACAAAAAACCATGAAATGGTCTTTGTTTCCAGCTTCTCAGATGTGAGGAGCTGCTCCGCCTTTGTTTTATGTGATTGTAAATGAAATACCTTTGGGGTTTTGCGATCGTTTGTTGGACATAATAAAGCAATTTGAAGGTGTCACCTTGGGCTCTGGGAAATAGAAATGGGACATTTTATTGACTAAATGATTCATCAATCCAACTAATTGGCAGTTTAATTGATCATGAAAACAATCATCATGTGCAGCTCTAACACAACATGAATTACACTGAAAATGAAGTTGATTTCTAGGTTTATATATATAGATTCTTAGCACGTTCTCCAAAAAGAAAAGACAAATTAGTAGGATTTCCTATAATAATTATAGCTAGAGGCCATTGTGATGGGAGCACACCAGCCGTGATGCTAGTGGGGGGGCCTTCCTCACTTTCCCTGTGGCTCGGACCACATCCATCTTCAAAATTGGCCTTCATCGTGATCTCAACTACACAACTTTCATGAATGCATCTTTATCGCAGCAATAAAATTGTCCATCGACTAGAACGATATATTGTTATCATATCTATATCTAGATATGAACAAGCGGGTGATTTGGTCCATAATTTGGTGGAAGAAAAAGAGATCATCCTCTTCACACACACACACACACACACACACACACACACATATATGTATTAGGGTCTGCCTTGTTAATGTCACAATGAAGAAAGGCAGTACGACCAACATGTTTCACCAATGCTTAAAACAGTGGTGGGTCTGTTGTGATGAATAAAAAAATATGTAAATACTGCATTGACTATGACCATTTGTAATAATCATTTTCACTGTTTAGTGTTAAATGATAGTCATATCATAAGCTATCAAAATGTTAAATATCGAGATGCGATATTTTGTACATATCGTGCAGCTCTACCACAAACCACAGATATATACCCTAGACCTGGTGACTCGCACACAGAATGGCAGGTGAAAAGAATCCCAGTATTGCGACTGGTAAGTCTAATGGACGTTGCTCCATGTTCTACAGTTCATTGATGTGCGGGAGCACAATGTGCACAACCACAATGAGCTGTGATTTGGACATTAACCAGACTTCCTCTGTCTCAGCTCTGGCACTGGCAGCGTCCTCAAACTGTGCCAAAGCAGCCTTCGCATCATCACTTACTCAGTTATAATACACGCCAGAATGTATTGTGAGCCATAATATCCAACTAATTCATGAAATGACGAGGCCTAATTTA
This sequence comes from Chelidonichthys spinosus, assembly GCA_029853015.1. Lineage (NCBI taxonomy): Eukaryota > Metazoa > Chordata > Actinopteri > Perciformes > Triglidae > Chelidonichthys > Chelidonichthys spinosus. The sequence continues at coordinate 11,271,566 of CM056835.1, forward strand.
TCATCCAATATAGATGGTTCTTATCCCTACATTACAGTGAAGCTATTTGCATGCAGTAGAATACTTGCAATTCTTCTTTCTACTCCTGTAGAAGGAGGCTATTCTGCATAATAGGCTATGACAGACTACTATGATGTGCTGACAAGATTAAGGCTCCATAAAAAATGTCCCCCAAATTCTGTCTTTGATGTTATCCTTGTCTTTGGCACATTGCTACATCAAACTCAGCTCAGCTGACACATAAAAGTCTGTGTGTGGAGGAGAGCATATGCCTTCCTTTTGTGTGCAGACTTCATTTGCATCTTGCCCCTTTGGGTCTAAAGACTGTTATATTTTTATGTAATATGCTCGATGTCTTTACTCATTCAGGAACCGTATGTTGGGAACCGGTGGGTAGAAGTCTGTTTTGGTGTGTCGAGTCCATGCAGATAAATGTTTAGGTTTATTTCACAGACCGTACGAATTTGTATTCAGTGATGTTTGGTTCCAAGGACTGAGGATTTTGCTTTTCTATGTTTACAAACTGCATAAAAATAAACTGATGCAAAGGGGATTTAACCATGTTGGAGGAAGAGATGTGACAGCGAGGTGCACAGAAGAGATGGACGCAAGCAATGGACCGTGAAATCTCTAGAAGGCCAAGCAACGCCGGATCGAATTTGTGATTCAATCAGCCTGCGATGTCCTCTGAAGCCCGTCCAGGCTGCTGCGCTGGGCGAGGCGGAGTCGCCAGCCGCCTCAGGAGACAAACACTGGTGAACTCCAGCAGATGTGGTGCTGCCAAATCTGGTGGCAGGAAGCATCTCAAGAGGCATCACCCAAGGTGAGGCCCCCCCTACCCCCCATCCACACAGCGGGCCAGGTCATTGCTTTAATCAAAGTGAAGGAGATGCCTCAGGCAGCTGCAGCTGAGGGTAAACGGAGGGAAGCAGCCCGAAATCTCAGACATGATAGAAATGACTGCACTTAGGCCTGACAGTGTGTCGCTTTCTTAGACACTAAGACAGACGGCTGTTCTGCAGCTGAGTCCTTCCCTCAGGATTGGATGGAGGAGGCTAATGACATAATGGCCAAGCACACACGGACATGTGCCACTACCACAGGTAGCATGTACGCAGTGTGTGTCTATATTAGAGGGCTGAAGGAGGTTCACAGTGTTGCTGGTCTATAATACCCTTACAGATGAAAGTCACAGCAGAGAGGCTCTCAACACAACCCAGGGTCAGAGGATCCTCTCAACACGGCTCTAGATAGTGAAAAACCTGACATGCTCAGTGACTGCTCTGACAAAATCCATCACAACATGTACATGGGTTTAGCTTCACACACACCCAAAACCCAGGGGGGATAATGTCAGCAAAGAACTTCCTGCAGCACGCTTTACTGCTCGTTGAGCTCATTGCTGTGACTGCATGGTAACGAGCTGTAAAGTTGACCTTGAATTATGAAGCTAACTTTGTTAGCAGCTTCACACCAGAATCCAGATGGATCCAGATCCAGTAAGGTTGCCACTCTGCAGCTTGTCTTCATCACATCCACCCGTTGCTCTTCCACAGTCCAAAAATGGTCACTTCCTTCACTGGTTGCAAAAGAATCCAAGATGGCAACGGTCTTGAGACTTCGAAACCGTAGTCCACAAATGGAGGATGTCACCATGACTACCTGCACTTCTTATTCACAGTCTATGAGAATACTTGATAAGGACTCAGCTGAGTATAAGAGATCGCTCATTTTGACAGTCAGGAGATGATATATCCAGAAAAAGCTCAGTCAGAAAACAAACCTAAAACAATTGAAGTGAGGAGGACAAAAATAGAATGCCAAAACCCAAACACCTGCATTACCTCATCCTAAAACATAAATTCTCCCAAAAAAATCAACTATCGCCAAATATGTACACAGAAAGGGTTTCTCAGTGCAGTAATATTTCTTATTTGTGATCCCTCTGCATCTCTCCGGGTGTACTGATATGTACTTTACATATCAAGGAATTTGTGAAATTTGAAACTGATACCAGCATCGGGTATCGGTGTGATACTGTGCGCAGGTACTTGTACTCATAATCACAAAGATGTTCCAATACTGCATGCCAATAGGACTTACATATCTATGAATATCTATATGCATTTGCAAACCTTTCCACCTGGCTGTGTTATTAATAATGCCATGTACAGTATGTTGAATGGTGAATAAAGATGGGATAAATATTTAGAAATTAAACAGTGAAAACAAAGACATAAATATTTTAAAACAAACGCAAAGAAACTAGTTGGCTTATGAAGAAGTTAATCTTTTTTGTATAGAATATGATGACATTCTATGTTTTCTTACTTTTCAATCCTTTGGTAGATAGATATAAAGGACCAGTATGCATTAAATATAGAGTCCATGTAGTGCATGAATGCCAAAGATATAATTTTGGCTTTTTTTAAATTATTATAAGCTTGTCCACCAGTTCACATTATAACGTGTAACAATGAAACATGGTGGTGATACAGGGGGTTATGGACTGGACTCAGCAGTATCTTCCTGAAGTCTTCACCGGTTGCCTGGCAACCTCACAGTGACAACCTTACAGTAATGTGTAAATGAGCGAGCTTTAGAGGTGCTGGTTTGTGGATTTTTAAACCTCAGATGGAGGCTGTTTCCAATCTCTATGCTATGCTATGCTATGCTAAGCTAACAAGATGCAGGCATTAGCTTTCTATTAATGCCAACCGGGTGAAGCTATTGTCCTGGTGCCAGTCTAACTCAGCACAACCCTGTCTCCTATGAAAACCTGCTAGCCTCTGGAACTGAAGACGCCTCTTGGATGAGAGATATTGAAAACCTGAGGAAAGTCCAGTTGTTTACGACAAAGCTTTCAAGGGTTGTCAATGAACAAAAAAACAACGCTACAAAACTTCATAGTTAGGTTTAGACAATAAAACCACTAGGTTTAGGAAAACCATCATGGAAATGACTATGAAGTTGAAACCAAACAAATGCACAACAAACTGACTGGGTTCTTGTTCATTGACCGCCAGGCTCAATGAAAATGTAATGGCAAAATAGGATTCCCTTGAAACGTAATTCACAATGTTGGTTGGTTGCCTGGGAAGGTAACTTTGAGGAGATCAGGACGCTCAGCAAGAAAGCAATGAAGAGTATTTCTCAAAACGTCTATTGACTTAAAACACTGACCAATTCAAAGAATGGTTACCGATTCATTTTCTGTCGATTCAATTGTTTCAGCAAAGACTGAAAGTGAGAACATATTGTTCATGGTGTACTGTAGAGGGTTATGAATCATATTACTAGTAGTGGACCTTCTTTCTCTGAAATGTTCAATCGTCTTCTCTTTAAGGACGTGGCACAATAGACCATGGTAATTTAATTTAGTGTCTTGATTAATACTTTTTAAAAGGAGCCTTTGCCAGATGTCTGTTACTAAAACTGATCTCATTCCTGCCTCCAACATTTTTCATCTGTATTACCGTCCTTGGTGACTGAGTGTTTGTGTAGCGTCTGCTTAAAAGAAGGATTAGGAGCACTTGTAGGACGCTTTTCAAAAACAAGCTGGAAGATCAAATGTTCAACAAGATCAAGATCAATGTTTTCAACAAAATGGCAAAGGCAAAGACAGGAACGGTTAAACAACAGAGTACATCTCCAGCAGTCAAGTTATGGTGGAGGCTCCCTAACGATGAGTGCAAGTCAGGAATTCTATCATTTTTATCTTCATCTTTACTAATTTATCTTTGGTGCTTGGCTGCCTTTTCCTTCCCAGGATTTTAGAGGATCAGTGAGAACGTTCCCTCATCTAGGAGATCTGAAACACCCACCAGCAAAATGTCATATAAATGTATAATGACGTTCGTCTAAATGTTCTAAGGTCATGATTATCTGCTCATGAAATGTCGATGAAGCCTGTTATGAGTGCAGAGTGCGTTGTTTCGGCACCGGGCCATCTGAGCTGAAAAAGCAAATCACAAAATAGAAAATAAATGTGTTTCTTTGCTCCTTCATATATTATTCACCAGGAAAAACAATGTCTCGGTCGACACATCTTGGCTGAGGTATTTCAATCTCCAACATCTTCCTATTTCCCAGTGTTAAAGCTGACAGCTGTTTCCCCGACTTTGCAATGTCTGCTTTTGTTTAATAACAATAGATTTACACAACCTTAACTATGCCATGTCAGTTAATGATTGGCAAAACCATATCAGATGTTGTGATGAAGCCATGCAACCACAAGTCTGTCAGGTCAGATATTAGAGGTGTTTGCTTGTTAGTGAAGAAGAATATACAGTATATTATGCATCCACCTGGCCAGCTGATATATTCACCTTCATAGTGTTAACATCTCACTGATGTGGCTGCTTTGCCTGCTAAACAGTTAGCCATAAGGACGGTTTCACTCCGTATTAAAGGCTTGGACTAAAGTGTCAACTGAGTGTGACACAAGTCTCTTCAGAAAGATCTTTAAAGTAAACTAGAATCGAAAAATGATCCAACCAATGCTAACTCTGTCTGTAAAGCATAAAGCAGCACTAGCTTAAAAAATGGTCAAAACTCAAGACATTTTCAGTCGTTTCAGGTTTGTCATATTTTCTTTTGTCAAAACAGACGAAACAAACTATTAAGTTGGCTCGTGTCACTTCACCGTGGAAGCTAATGAGATAAGTAGGCAGAATGTCAGAAAGGAAACATAGCGTTGTGTGTTGCTACATTTGATTTATTGATAAAAACATAAGATGCATATTTGTGACAAGAAAGAGCCACACAGCTGCAACACAAGTCCCCTCTTCAAACATTTAAAAACAACACAGCTGAGCGTATCAAGGAGGCTGAGCAGCAGACATTACAGGACCATTGGCAGCTGGTGGAACACTTCTTTGAGGGGGGGCTGTGCCAGAAATCCAGCATGATTTGTTGCTGCTTCAAAAATATAACCTGTTTCATCAAAAAAAAACCTTTTCATGCTATAATGTGAGGGAATATAATGTACAATGAGAACTCATAGAACAACTCATACCCCTATTTGGTTATTATCAGAGCGTCTTTGAATTCTAGATCTGAGTCAGTGGACAAACTTCAGTAGAAAAAGGTTATCGTGAATAAAACAATAGTTTGAGGTCAAAGGTAATCTCTTAGGGTGAAATTCTTACATGTAATAACCAAATTACCGCACTCAAAGGAGTCTCGTGGTTGATTAACCGACAAAGTGGCATTTTGAACACCCTCTGATAAGTTCACCTCAATACAGTCTTTATCTCCCAGCAGACGCTGTAACGTGATCTCTAGACGACTTACACGCTACTCCCCGTTTGTCAATGCAGAAAAAACCTCAGTGATGTCGCCTACAGAATCTCCCTTTCTTTTGGGACGGCTTCCAGATTCCAATCTGTCCATCCATGTTGAAGGGCAAACTGCACCCTATTGAAGAGTGGAACCCTATTAAAGTGTGGAACCCTATTAAAGAGTGGAACCCTATTAAAGAATGGAACCCTAAAGAGTGGAACCCTATTAAAGTGTGGAACACTATTAAAGAGTGGAACCATATTAAAGAATGGAACCCTATTAAAGAGTGGAACCCTATTAAAGAATGTAACCCTAAAGAGTGGAACCCTATCAAAGTGTGGAAACCTATTAAAGAGTGGAACCCTATTAAAGTGTGGAACCCTATTAAAGAGTGGAACCCTATTAAAGAATGGAACCCTATTAAAGAGTGGAACCCTATTAAAGAATGGAACCCTAAAGAGTGGAACCCTATCAAAGTGTGGAACCCTATTAAAGAATGGAACCCCATTAAAGAATGGAACCCTAAAGAGTGGAACCATATTAAAGTGTGGAACACTATTAAAGAGTGGAACCCTATTAAAGAGTGGAACCCTAAAGAGTGGAACCATATTAAAGTGTGGAACACTATTAAAGAGTGGAACCCTATTAAAGAGTGGAACCCTATTAAAGAATGGAACCCTATTAAAGAGTGGAACCCTATTAAAGAATGGAACCCTAAAGAGTGGAACCCTATTAAAGTGTGGAACCCTATTAAAGAATGGAACCCCATTAAAGAATGGAACCCTAAAGAGTGGAACCATATTAAAGAATGGAACCCTAAAGAGTGGAACCCTATCAAAGTGTGGAAACCTATAAAAGAGTGGAACCCTATTAAAGTGTGGAACCCTATTAAAGAGTGGAACCCTATTAAAGAATGGAACCCTATTAAAGTGTGGAACACTATTAAAAAGTGGAACCCTATTAAAGAATGGAACCCTATTAAAGAGTGGAACCCTATTAAAGAATGGAACCCTAAAGAGTGGAACCCTATCAAAGTGTGGAACCCTATTAAAGAATGGAACCCCATTAAAGAATGGAACCCTAAAGAGTGGAACCATATTAAAGTGTGGAACACTATTAAAGAGTGGAACCCTATTAAAGAGTGGAACCCTATTAAAGAGTGGGACCCTATTAAATAATGGAACCCTATTAAAGAGTGGAACCCTATTAAAGAATGGAACCCTAAAGAGTGGAACCCTATCAAAGTGTGGAACCCTATTAAAGAATGGAACCCTATTAAAGAGTGGAACCCTATTAAAGAGTGGAACCCTATTAAAGAATGGAACCCTAAAGAGCGGAACCCTATTAAAGTGTGGAACCCTATTAAAGAATGGAACCCCATTAAAGAATGGAACCCTAAAGAGTGGAACCATATTAAAGAATGGAACCCTAAAGAGTGGAACCCTATCAAAGTGTGGAAACCTATTAAAGAGTGGAACCCTATTAAAGTGTGGAACCCTATTAAAGAGTGGAACCCTATTAAAGAATGGAACCCTAAAGAGTGGAACCATATTAAAGTGTGGAACACTATTAAAGAGTGGAACCCTATTAAAGAGTGGAACCCTAAAGAGTGGAACCATATTAAAGTGTGGAACACTATTAAAGAGTGGAACCCTATTAAAGAGTGGAACCCTATTAAAGAATGGAACCCTATTAAAGAGTGGAACCCTATTAAAGAATGGAACCCTAAAGAGTGGAACCCTATTAAAGTGTGGAACCCTATTAAAGAATGGAACCCCATTAAAGAATGGAACCCTAAAGAGTGGAACCATATTAAAGAATGGAACCCTAAAGAGTGGAACCCTATCAAAGTGTGGAAACCTATAAAAGAGTGGAACCCTATTAAAGTGTGGAACCCTATTAAAGAGTGGAACCCTATTAAAGAATGGAACCCTATTAAAGTGTGGAACACTATTAAAAAGTGGAACCCTATTAAAGAATGGAACCCTATTAAAGAGTGGAACCCTATTAAAGAATGGAACCCTAAAGAGTGGAACCCTATCAAAGTGTGGAACCCTATTAAAGAATGGAACCCCATTAAAGAATGGAACCCTAAAGAGTGGAACCATATTAAAGTGTGGAACACTATTAAAGAGTGGAACCCTATTAAAGAGTGGAACCCTATTAAAGAGTGGGACCCTATTAAATAATGGAACCCTATTAAAGAGTGGAACCCTATTAAAGAATGGAACCCTAAAGAGTGGAACCCTATCAAAGTGTGGAACCCTATTAAAGAATGGAACCCTATTAAAGAGTGGAACCCTATTAAAGAGTGGAACCCTATTAAAGAATGGAACCCTAAAGAGCGGAACCCTATTAAAGTGTGGAACCCTATTAAAGAATGGAACCCCATTAAAGAATGGAACCCTAAAGAGTGGAACCATATTAAAGAATGGAACCCTAAAGAGTGGAACCCTATCAAAGTGTGGAAACCTATTAAAGAGTGGAACCCTATTAAAGTGTGGAACCCTATTAAAGAGTGGAACCCTATTAAAGAATGGAACCCTAAAGAGTGGAACCCTATTAAAGTGTGGAACACTATTAAAGAGTGGAACCCTATTAAAGAATGGAACCCTATTAAAGAATGGAACCCTAAAGAGTGGAACCCTATCAAAGTGTGGAACCCTATTAAAGAATGGAACCCTAACGAGTGGAACCCTATTAAAGTGTGGAACCCTATTAAAGAGTGGAACCCTATTAAAGAATGGAACCCTAAAGAGCGGAACCCTATTAAAGTGTGGAACCCTATTAAAGAATGGAACCCCATTAAAGAATGGAACCCTAAAGAGTGGAACCATATTAAAGAATGGAACCTAAAGAGTGGAACCCTATCAAAGTGTGGAAACCTATTAAAGAGTGGAACCCTATTAAAGTGTGGAACCCTATTAAAGAGTGGAACCCTATTAAAGAATGGAACCCTAAAGAGTGGAACCCTATTAAAGTGTGGAACACTATTAAAGAGTGGAACCCTATTAAAGAATGGAACCCTATTAAAGAATGGAACCCTAAAGAGTGGAACCCTATCAAAGTGTGGAACCCTATTAAAGAATGGAACCCTAACGAGTGGAACCCTATTAAAGTGTGGAACCCTATTAAAGAGTGGAACCCTATTAAAGAATGGAACCCTAAAGAGTGGAACCCTATCAAAGTGTGGAACCCTATTAAAGAATGGAACCCTAAAGAGTGGAACCCTATTAAAGTGTGGAACACTATTAAAGAGTGGAACCCTATTAAAGAATGAAACCCTATTAAAGAGTGGAACCCTATTAAAGAATGGAACCCTAAAGAGTGGAACCCTATCAAAGTGTGGAACCCTATTAAGAAGTGTGCATGTGGAGGTCGGGACGTTGAGCATAGCTGCCCCAAATCTCATCTGATCCCTGTTAACTCACGACACCAGAAGCCTTGAGGCTCTGCTTCCACAACGAAAATATCTAATTACATTGCAAGCTAGATATTGACCACACACTTTTAATAATGAAACTAATTCATAAATAAATGAAATGACTGAATGATGCAGAGCAGGAGGGGCGGTTACAGGAGGTTAAAGGAGAGTTTTCAGAGGCAACATCCAAGTACAGATGGCGCCGTTATTATTAAGTATTATAACCTCTGCCAATCACTGTCTCATGTTAAGACTAGATGCTACTAGTTAATAGACAAACAGATACATAGAAAAACATCACCATCAATCGTCCCGAGTTGCATTCAAACTTTTCTGAAATGTTTTGTTTGAAAATGTTAATGAGTCATTATTTGATTAAATATGCACCAAAAGCAGAAATTTGATGAAGGCAGGTTTCAAAATGTGTGTTTCATTTCATTTTCAAGGATTTTACAAAGACATTTTTTTATCTTGTATATATATCAGTAAAATAAATCCTAAATGTGTATTTTGGATGTTGCTTTTTTATCTTATATAATGCCATGTTAATTGTTTTGCAATACATTAGCTAATGGTCAGTATGAGTCATGCAATTCAATGAATTGAAAAATGATTATTATGTTGACAAATCACCTACCCATTTAAGAAAGAATGAGTATTATATTTAACTTAAGTAGGCTGGTATCGCCGAGCCCTATGAGAAAAAGTCACCAACTCATTTCACTGACAGCAGTTCCCTTCAGACCTCCTCTAAACACACAACCCCAAAATGTTTAGTATAAATGTAAAAAAAAACATGTATATGAGATTCGGACATAGAAAATCTTAACACCAGACATTGGTTTTTGTTAACAGTTAAGAAGCCTCCATCTTGGATTTAGGCCGTCCCACTCTTGTGTGAAGGAAGTGACCATATTTGGACTGTGGAGGAGCAACGGATGGATTTACATTTACTTAATGAACATCATGCTGGATTGAAGAAGACTTGAAACTCGTGATTGAGACCATAAACTCATGTTTACAATGTTTACTGAGGTAATAAATTCAGTGAGAAGTGGATCATTTATCTTCTTCATCTATATACAATCACATTTCTTTTTGCAACCAGAGGAGCCGCCCCCAAATGGTCAGCAGAGAGAATGCAGGTTTAAGGCAACTTTAGCATGCGCTTCACTTTTCAGAACTGAAGGTTGCTGCCTGGTAAACAACCAGTTGTTAGCACGCATAGCTTTAAGCTATCAGCTTGTGGAAGACTTGCAATGAGTTCAAGGGCAGCGAACACAACAGAAGACAGACAGACAGGTAGGTAGAAGAATGAAATGATTGGATGGCTTTATTACAATCCTATGACAGAAATACTAGATCTTTCTTGTGTGTGTGATTCATGGGTGTCAACAAAAAATTGATTTAGAAAAAAAACCCAGTCTAAAATCCATTAGCCTCCCAAGATTCAACTTACAAGTATTGGGTGTTCACAGAAACAGCTGTTGGCTTATTTACCTTTATGTCTGCCGCTCCTGTGCAGAGAGACTCTCTGCTCTGGGCTCTCTGGCAGCAGGCTGTGAAACCAGCGACGATGCAGGTGTTGGACCCCCAGGCTTTGGGAAGCAGGCCAGTGTCGCCCTGCCTTGGCTCCGCCTCCGGACACAGGCTGAATGGCGGCCCATCTGGAACGCGCCCTCACACCTAGGCCTGCAGTCCTGAGGGCTGTCGGAGGTGCTGCGAGGGACAGCAGGGGCGGCAAGCTGACCAGGTTTGGCTGGGCCACTCTGACGCTGGAGCGCTGCAGGAGCAGGATGCTGCCTGCCATCAGGTAGGCGATGCCCAGGCAAAGCAGCAGCATCTGAGCCCGCTTCAAGAAGCAGTGCAGTCTGTAGTGGGGCGCCACCATCCTGTTCACTGTCTCTCCCCTCAGTGGAAGGCCATTTCATGGATTCGGAGCGTGAACATGTGTAACCTAATTCCTAATCTTGGGAAGACCTGCAGCATCTGGTGATGTTGTTGTGACCTGGTCCTTGTTCATCCAGTAGCAGCGGTGGAACAATGGATGTGTCACAACGGAGATGGGTTTAATATCCAAGGTTGTGGTCACAGCCTCCAGGATGGTCCCTGGGGGCAAAGCAGAGGCACAGAAACCGAATCAGAAAAAAAGAAAAACAGCCGGATTTAAAGCAGAGTGTATTTCTGTGAGCACAAGCTAGGAGGGGGAGAATAGCCCCACGGATTAGATGCACAGCTCATGTTGACATATAGGCTTGTGTTTCTGTCTTGCTGCATCTTGCAACACATCCCTCAGAGTCTGCTGCTCCACTGCTTCCATCCCTGCCATTTGTTTTTAATTCAAAACACTGCCTCAAGTTGTGTTCTGCGACTCCTGTAATTCCTGTTCAGTCTCTCTCTCTCTCTCTCTCTCTCTCTCTCTCTCTCTCTGCTCTCCTATCACATTCATCTTTTCTTTTTAAAGGGGAAAGTTAGGAAACCTTTACTAATATGCATTTAAATTGGATTCTCTTTAACTTCATTCAATCAATCAGTTGTCACAGTCAAATGACATCATATGGTAAAAAAAAAAAACTGCCTGAAGAGTTCATTATGGACGCTTATGAGATGGGGATTATGCAGACAAACTGCGGCGAGGTGAAACACGTTTAAAAACACGCCGAGAAGAGATATTATACATATATAGGATGGACTGAGAATAAGCAAAAAAGCATCCTCGCGGTGTTGCATGACACTTTGACTGGAGAGGGGAGCAGCGGAGAGCAGTCCTGACCCACGCCTGTGTGCTTTTCTACTTCCCTGTCTCCAGCTGATGTTGCCTCCAGCCTATAGAGGTGCCCACGTAACGCCAGATGTGTCGATAGATGCCGGCGATAAACGTCACCGGCATGCCCTTCAGCTCTACTTTTCATCTCAGCACCCCCCCTCCCGAAAAAAGTAGGGGTGCGGTAGTGCTCCCGAGAACAGAAGCAACAGTTTGCACAACGAGTCTCTGATCAAGTCCGAGTGCCCAAGTTATGTTCAACTCCCATTTACTGTATCGTCTTACGCACAATGACCGACGCCTGCGTGCGCTGGTGTCGCGGAATGAATGAGGCGGTGAAATGAATCAACAGCGGGAGTAAACACGCAGCACCTCGGCTATTAAAGACTCCGAGGTCTTCCATCTTAAAAGCCCCGCTGTGCGCCTCCACCATTTACAGTAGGGGAACGTGCGGCTTACCTTCGGCCGTGCAGCGCTACGGTCGGCATCCTCGCGTCGCGCGACCGCTCGGTCGTTTATGCCCGTTATGGTCGCTGTTTTCCCCGCTTACTGTCCATGGTGAAGGTCCCCTCGGCTCTCCAGCATTTCCCAGAGCTGGTGTTATATAAGCTCTCTCTCTCTCTCTCTCTCTCTCTCTCTCTCTCTCTCTCTCTCTCTCTCTCTCTCTCTCTCTCTCTCTCTCTCTCTCTCTCTCTCTCTCTCCGTCGCTCTGAAAGGCTGGCACGGCGATATAAAGCCCAGGCAGTGTGCTTGTGTGTGTGTGTGTGTGTGTTGGTGAGAGAGAGAGAGGTGGGGGAGGAGGGGGAGTCCGTCTCATTTGCATTGGTGATCTGAACGCGTCACAGCTCCAAACGGAAGCGTCGTGTCCAGCGGTCCACAGCTCGTGCTGCACATTAAGAGAGGGCTTATAATAAACAGCGGCTTCACCAGACTCTCTCCTAGAGACGAAAATGTGCGCAAACGGCGTCCCATACACTGTGCACTTAAGAAACCCTAGCGGCGCGCACACTGCGGCTCGCTGCCCCTAAGACAACTGTAAATCAGCCATCTGAAGGACACCTGGTTCTGCGCGTCTTTGGTAAAACGTTGAAACGCATCTTATATCGCACGGCTGCTTTGTCGTTGTAACGGACAGCAAAGATCAAGTAAAACCCGGGGAAGGCATTTATTTCGCGGCCGTATCTCCGAGGTCCCTTCGGGACAGCGGATAGCGGCTGATGGTTTGTCACAGTAACCGATTCAGTGTCCTCTTTGATAGTTGTTCGCTTGGATTCAGCCTTGCACATCTGTGTAGTTGAGTGGACCAAATGAGTGGACTTGTGTCATGAGTCATGGGTGATATCCGTGTTGACGTCTCTGCGTTTCAGCACCACGGACAGCGCCTCGTCTGCGCGCTCCCGCCACGGACAAGGGGAATTAACAGCGCATAACAAAGCGCTCTGTCACGGCCTGTTAGACTTCAAACTGAGGCCTTCACATACCGTACAGTACATGGCCTAGATACAAGTGCTGGTATGTTCAAGGGTGCCCAAAATATCTGCAAGCTTTTTATTTCGTGTGGAGTCTTATAATGTAAAAAAAAGTTCAAAATTCTTCAAACATCTGAAGAAATCTGTGAAAGTACTTTCCCCTTTGAGTGTACAGTGGTGTGAAGAGTTTTCTAAATGTGGAGAAGATGAGATGTAGAGGTGGAAATGATCAATACTATTAATTGAAAGTATTGATTTGAAATATTATTTCAAATCAATACTTTTCTTGTGTTTTATTCTAATTCTACTCTCCATGATACCAAATCAAATATAACTGGCCACCCATCTCCCATCTTTTTGCACCTTGAGTATGGAGCAGGAGGACGCTTTCATATCATGAGATAAAGGGTTTACTTGAGCTGTAGATGAATACAAATAGTAATATCCATAAAACAACACGTTTACTTTTCACCAAATGTTTCAGGTCCAACTGTCTTTGAGTGAAAGCATAATAAACCAGAATCCAGCAGAGTGAGCATAAAATCTAGTCTGACAGTTTTAGTCCTCCTCAATGAATGAATGAATGACGGTTTTATGTTTCCCTCAGTGGTTTTAGATCCACCAAAATAATTTATCAGGAGTTCCACAAGGGTCAATTCATGGATCTTTTTTTTTAACCCTAAGGAAATATGACACATTCTAGAATTTATGATGGCCCTCTAAACCAGACTGTACAACAATTGAAAACAATTGAAAAAAGAAAATAGTGGATTTATACCTCAAGCTGAACCCTAAGAAGCTGGTTCATGCATCCTCATTCATCAGGTTAGATTACTGTGAAGTTGTCTTTGATGGATGACCTTAACAAACCGAACATAACAGAAAACATTTAAATGGCTTTTACTGGCTCCCAGTAAAATACTGTTTTATAACTGTTGTAAATGATTCGTCAGACCATGAAGGCCTTCTGTGAGTGGTTCACGAGAACATGGACAAATAAGTATTTTGCCATTTCATTTGGAGCACATGGTGGCTAATTCAGAACAAAGTGCGATGTTTCCATGGTAACAAGGCACTGACACCTGCTGACCATGTGCCACCAAATTAAAAAAAGGAGCAAAACATAGCTCATCATCTCTGTCTTGCTCACAATTTTGTGGAACATACAATGAGGTATTAGGGACATTTTAGTGAAAAAAATAAACAATATGATGGTAATATTCAGAGAATATTAGAATAAAACACAAATTCACAAAAATATAAAGTTATATTGTCCCTTGTTGTTTGTTATTATTATGCATTATTATATATTCTCAAGTCTTTTGTTGCTGTACACATTTTAATGCAAGCACATTGAGTTTACCTGTAATGAGCTAATTAAGTCAAACCCCCTTCCTTACAGCTATCGCAGTGCCTGGGCTTGGTATGTGGCCGAGTGGGAGTAAGCTGCTAGCATGCTGTTACTCTCGGTTAGTGCCTGGCTGCAGGTTTGTTTCACATCAGGTTTATAAAGAGTGACACTCCCTCCCCCGCTGAGCTTAACACGCCTGTTATTATTCCAATCAGCATTAATATTGCTTGGCCTCAGCTTACTTTCCTCCCATGGTTATTCTGTAGGGTTGCAGCCTTGTGTAACTCCCCCTTTGCACGAACAGCTGCACAAAAACAAGAGAGCTTATCCACAGGAGTGTGCCGGGGAAGGACAGAGTAAATCCACGTCAGTCTCTCTATTTGTTTTTATTACTTTTCCCTTCACAGTATCCTCATCTATCTCTCTTCTCACCCCCTGCTTGCATTTTCAGAGGACGGAGCCATCTGTCCCCAACAATTCAATCATTTAACCTTATTCAACCCTTTGGGTCAGCTAACGCTCCGACCATCGTGGATTCAGGATGTCGGAGCCGTCAGTCACCAGCCCCGACACCAGAGCTCGTCCATCCCACCTCTGCCTTTCTGTGCTGCCTCACAGACATTGATCACTTCAGACAAGACAGAAACACTTGCTGCTGTCTCTATGCAGCACAACGCCTCAGCCGCTGCCTCATCCCGTATTCCTGCTCTTCTCTGCTACAGTATTGTCATTCATTCTCTTTCTCAATTAGAGACTAATGGGAAGTCAGATCTGAAAGAAGATGGCTTGCGATCGAAGCATCTCTGGTTCAATTCCTTCCACTTGAGACACAGATTAAATACAAGACAAAAAGCGCAGGGGGTTCTGTGTTCATTCCCATCATTTCTGGGAGTATTTGGAGCAGCTTTTTTTTGTCCTTTTTTATGCTTTCTGGTACTTCATAAGGCTGGTCTGCTGAAAGAGAACATACCTTTGTCATGTCATTCAGGGGAGACTGAAGATGAAGTCTATGTCATGTTTTTACATGATGCAGGAGAATTCTTTCCAATAGTAGAATTCATTTCTGATCTGTTTGAGGCAGATCTTATCTGTTGAGCTGAGAACAGCCGGCAATGCTATATTTGTTTGCATTGTAATGTTACGTAAGAACTTATTTTCATGTCTAGCAAATGTTTCAGCCCTGCACCAGCATTTTGATGTCTTATAACTCCATGTAGGCACGTTTACTGTATGTGCATGATGCAATAAATAAATAACAGAACAGAATAATAGTAAGGTGCATTCAGTGCTGATCTGCTCGCTGTGTGCCCACAGTTGGCTAACAATCTCTCATCTACACCACAAGTGTTTCAGACGTGGTTTTCACTCACACGACAGCTACGCTCTTAACGTAATCTATCCAGGCGTAACCACTACTCAATGTAGCCTTTATGTAGGCTTTAAGTCTATTTATTTTCAAAAATATGCATGTTAATGTGAGTTTGATGTCCAATGAAAAGGAGGTGTGTAATGGTAGTTCTGTTAGCTGACAACCAAAACTATGAAACTGATCAAATCTTTCCCTCCACTATCTCACTTGTGGCCCCTTCTGAGTGAGCGAGGAGTCAGCAGGAAGTCTATGGCAGTATAAAGCGGGCAGTAAAAGGTATTTTGACGGAGTCACTGCAACCATGGTCCTTGAGACCACAGCCGTCTCCACCTTTGGGGCCACCGAGGTCCCAGGCTCAGTATTTTCTAACTAAAATTAACTTGAACTTGGTGTGACAAAAATGTTTGCAACGACAATGTTCATCTTATTGCCGTCATTGCTTGTGCATGTGTGTTTGTGTGTGCATTAAGCATTGAGGTGATGAGGATAATCTTGTCATTACTTACCATAATAATTTGAGGAAACAGTTAAAAAAACATGTGAAGCAGGACTCAGGTAATAAGATAGTGAAGCCAAATCTGAAGGGCATTAAACTTGCATTATCTCTGCTGGCCATCAGGGGGCGACTCCTCTGCCAAAATAAGTCAGATTGTATAAAAGTCTATGAGACTCGACTTCCATCTTAATTTAGTATCTCAGTAAACATTGTCAACATTAGTTTTTGGTCTCAATCTGTAGTTTCAAGTCTTCTTCAATAGAGCATGATGTTCATTTAAATTAAATTATGATACATTTAGAGTCAAATAGACCATAAAGCAGGGGAAGCTTTAGGGCGGGGTTACCTTGTGATTGACAGGCTACAAGGTCACTTTACCAATGCAATTAGCTACTCAGATACTTTCACACTTAGCTCTAAAGTTGATGTTTTAAGTTGCTGCTCTGCTGCTTGTGTTAGTCAGATCAACCCATCACTCCTCCACAGTCCAAATATGGTCACTTCCTTTACTGGTTGCAGAAATTCCACGATTGGCGATGGCCAAAACCCAAGATGGCGACCTCAAGGCTTCAAAACCGTAGTCCGCAAACCAATGGGTAAGTCCACTTCTTATAAACAGTCTATGCATCAGCTCCTGTACAATCGTGCAAAGTTAAACAGTTTCAGTTTCACTACTAGATGAGGAGATTGAGAGACAAAAACAGCGAGAGTAGCTCTTGATTTGGGCCCTGCAGCAACCGGGGATGGTGTGTCTCATTTTACAGTTTCAAGGTTTTCTGGCAATCTTATCCATCAGCAGGGGCCCCAGAAAGAGGACATTGAAAAAGAAGTTGCTGTTGTCCATGGTAAAGGAGCCACTTGTCCAACAGAGGTAATTCTTTAAATGCAGGATTAACAAGAAAAAAAAAAATTTTTTTTTAAATAATTAATCAACATTTTTGCTGACTCCATGAACTAAAGGGATGACAACATTTTGAAAGATCATACAGGATATTAAAAATAGACTGCAGTACACTCTGAAGGACATGGTGATTTTGACAGCTTTGCTACCTTAAGAATATCCATGACAGGTCTCTGTTTGTGCAAACTTCTGAAGCTAACTATCTGGAGAGTCTGTCAACGAGGAATAACAGTTTCATTGATGGAGTACCCGATTAGAGAAATATATCATGGCAAGTCACGGAATACAAAGCTAAACAACTAATTGAGTTTAAATGTGTGCAGCGTAATGGAAAACATAATGAGCAGTCCAACAAGAGGACAAATGTCGATAAGCGACTCAGGATAAAGGGTGAAATCCTTAAGAGATGAAAAAACAGTGAAACGACCATACCAGTCTAATTAGCAGAGATTCCTGCTGTCTTCGACACATCTTGTGCGCACCAATGTCTGCAGTGTTTACTTAAATAGAGCTCAGCCTCCCCATTTTAACCGCTGTTCACTGCCATTCATGTTGAAACGGTATGTTAAAACACTCTATCAGACTGTTAAGTCTCTACTTACTGTATTAGAAGTTTTCTGAAAAATGAGAAAAAATGATTTTCTTTTTAAAGGAGATTCAAACATCAAGTTTATACTTTTTTCTATCATGCCATTTGTTAAACAATTAGATACATAATGGACAAAACTTAGTAACAGGAATGAACACTTGGTAACAGGAATCATATGAGCATGCTGTGTGTGTGTGTGTGTGTGTGTGTGTGTGTGTGTGTGAGAGAGAGAGAGAGAAGGGACAGAGAGAGGGAAGGAGAGCGAGAAGGGAGAGAGACAGATAGATAGAGGGTCGTAGGTGTCTCCTTCCCCTATATAGAGGACTATGTAGAGGACTATCTAGAGGACTATGAGGACTATGTAGAGGACTATCTAGAGGACTATGGAGAGGATTACCTAGATAACTATCTCGAGGACTATGTAGAGGACTATGTAGAGGATTACCTAGATAACTATCTAGAGGACTATCTAGAGATACTATGTAGAGGACTAGAGGACTATGTAGAGGATTACCTAGATAACTATCTAGAGGACTATCTAGAGATACTATGTAGAGGACTAGAGGACTATGTAGAGGATTACCTAGATAACTATCTCGAGGACTATCTAGAGGACTATCGAGAGGCCTATGTGGAGGACTTCCTAGAGAACTATCTTAAGGACAATCTAGAGGAGTATCGAGAGGACTATGTGGAGGACTTCCTAGAGGACAGAGAATTGTGTAGAGGGTTATAACGACTAGATAACAACACCACTGCAAAACAACAAGTATAACAGGAACTCTTACTCAGATGTACAGTATTATTGTATGAATAGCGTTTTTGTTCTGTTGAAGACACATTTCTATAATTCAAATCCAAAGTGGTGAAAACTCAGACAAAAATAAAGAAGGTGTATATGTATTAAATTATGTTGAATACACTTTGACAAGTGAGGATTCCCAGAGAAAGGGACAGGCAGTATAAAGAAAATATCAGTGTGCATCTATTGACAGACATGCAAACGCACACTCACTCACAAGTAAACCAAATCTCTCGCAATAATGAAACCACAGCCAGTTTCATTATTTCCTGGCAGAGTAAACTGTTTATCCACTGCTTCCCTACTTCCAACAAACATGTACAGGTCCATCTTTGCTGACCTCAACATCTCCACAAAGACATTGAAATATTTCATTTTGCATTTCTATTGCTGCTTTGTAGACTCTGCAGTCAGCAGTATTCCTCTCTGGAACTCCACAGATTCAGCCGCTGTTTTCTGTTCTTCTTTTGACCTTCACTGTCATGATTTCCTCCCACATCTTTGCTGTCTGAAAACCTTGCAACGTTAATTGAAAACACCTCCCTGCTGCTGACAGAAAGTGACAAAAAGCTGCCTTGTTTGAATTTTTCTTGCACTTTTCTTTCCTCCCGTCTTTCTTTTTTTGCAGCCGTCTCAGCTGAAAACTCACAAGCCTCTGAAATCACATTTTTTCTGAAGGAACGAGTCTGCTTCTAAGCCTCTCCCTCTCCATGCCTTCTGCTCTTAACGTCTACTAAACATCTGAAGGTCCTCCTCCCAACATGCCACTCTCCTCTGCCCCCTGCTGATATCCTCCTCTGATTCGAAATTCTTTTGTCTTCCACTTTGTGGCATAGAAGTCTTTTTCCAACTCCTCTGTTGACCTCACCCAGCCCTTCATACGATTGCTGATATGGCATGGTTGTGGAAGCGTAGCCCTCATCCTCCGGTTCCCCCCTCAGTTAACATTGTTAGCTCTGTCAGCACTGTTGCCATTGTTTGCACTGTTAGTGATTTTAGTACCGTAAGCTGCGAGCCACAGGCTACTTTCAGACTTGTGGAGGCAGTAGAAATTCTCCCAATCTGGTATTCAGCACCATTCATTCAAATTTGAACGTTAAAGTGCAATATAAACAATTTCACCATACTTTCCATTTATGCAAACAATAACTTAAAATTAACATGAAAATAGGATTATTACACATTAGTTTTTACTCACTAAAAGGTACAAAAATGCTAAAGCTATTAGAATTATGCTATTACATTATGATTTCAATAAAGCCCCTACAAGGTTCCACAATGTCCAACACACAATAGCTAATCTGTTTCATACAAAATATTGTAGGGTTTTCTAAAAATGTGTAAAAACATTCATTTTATTTTACTGTGTTTTTATAATCGTGATGGTAAAAACATGCAGCCTACTGTTTTTCGAACACATAGTGGAGTAGGACTTCATTTCCCAGAATCCTGTTTCCCGTTTTGCAATCGTTTTGTTTAAATTAATACTGTTCATGTATTAATTCTGTAATTCATGTATTATATTGTTTAAAAATATTATATGGCCTTTAAAACGGATTAAGGTTTAGTTTTTCCTGTTTTCCGCGGGAGGAAGTCTCTAGAAGTTCTCTGGGACAGAGAAGAGCGGCTGTTGTTTTTCCTCGGCAGAGAAAGAATTCAATGTGTGGAGACTCGAACTTAATGTTGGCCCAGATATTGCACTGCCAGAGAGACTTAATCCGTCAGAGGACTCTTTTTACATTTCTCCGTCGATTGTGTTTTAGTTTACACGACGTTTCGAGCCGCGATAGCGTGGTCTCCGTCACTAGCTCCGACATTAGCTCTGTTGTGAGTTAGCTCGGTGGTAGAGAGCTAGCCTGCTTCACAACACGGACGCGAGGAGCGACGTTCGTGCGGGACGCCAGGACGGAGCGGACGGCGGACGAGGTACAGCAGAGAACGAGGACGTGTTGCTGGTAGCCCGGGCTACGGGAGTCGTCGCGGAGCTGTCTGGACACATTGCTCTACGGCCTGGCTGGCTAACGCCATCTTGCATCTGTGACGGGAGGTTGCGTGAGTACCTGACATTGGAACGGAACCGAGTGCTGAGGCGAGAGACTGTTTTAAAGGCGAGTCCACACCGGAAGAACTGCCCGACTCTCGTCGGTAAATGAAGTCGGGCTACTTAATATGGCCGATTCGAACAATGACATGGGCGGTTCACACCTACGGAATTACAGCCGACGCCATACGGTCCGCGCTTGCGCGAGATGTAATGTCTCCAAAACAACAGGCGGCGCTAATCTGTATTGTGGGCCAAAAAACAATAAATTGGAAGTAGCCGGTCCTCTCTAGACCATAACACAGAGCACGCTGTCCTCACCAGTCACTGTTGTCAGCAGAGTGAGGTTGTAGACTGTAGTTGTGATTACTCTCTGAACGGAAAAATCTAAAATGTTGGATGATGTCGATACAGAGACTCTGGCCTTGTATTCTTATGGAAGAAGACAGTCGTAAGTGAAAAAGAAAGAGAACAGTTATTAGGCGCACTAAGTGGGTGAAGCCGTGGATTCAACAGCGAGCAGCCAAAGGAGCTTATCCAAATTTGTGTCGGGAATTGTCCAAAACAATGCGTTGAGAGAGTGTGTCGACACCTTCTTCGATTCCACTGTTTATCTGGTATGTTTACCATCGTCACTTCCGGGCTTCACTGATTCGCTAGTCAAGCTGCTAGCCTCCACCAATCAGAATGGTAAAAGAATGACCGACTGGAATGGCGGATTATACATTTGAGTCGGCTGAAATGAACGCCGACGTGGGCCAATTCGAGCGACCACAGCAAGTAGACTCATGTCACGGACGCCGACTCTCTCAAAGACGCCGATTTTCGGTCCGGTGTGGACTTGCCTTAAAGCAGACTGTGTGAACTGTCCTGGTTTCCAAGTTTAACTTCTTGTGACCAGATATAACTTCATGTGCACCAACGCTACGAATGGGCCCCAACGATTAGGGAAAATGATCAAAGCCCTTGGGTTAGCTTTTCAGTGGTAGCATTATTACTTATTTTCTATTTCTATGTGAACTGTGAAAATACGTTGGTACTGGAAATGTTGTCGTTTGTTGTTTTCTATATACTTAACCATGTCTGAAGCATTTCTCCAGGTATTATTCCAAATATTTAAAAAGGTTTAAAGCCAAATAAACCTTTGTGTCTTACCTTTACATATTGTTGGTTAACATTCTTTCAGAGTAAACTGTATTTATTTGATTTCTGAGGGCTTATATAATTTTATGCTCGGGCATAACATAGTAAGTTTTCAGTGGAGGCACCGCGCTAGTTACACGACATTCCCTTTTGTTTCGCACTCAAGTGATAAAGTCCCTTGCTTAATTTGGTAGAGAAGAACCACAGCAAATTCACCATCTTTAGCTGAGAACCTAGGACCTGTTTTATTCTTATTTGGTGTGACCTCAGTGTAGATTTTAAACACTAAGGAAAAAGGGGTTACAATATGAAACCACGTTTTTGAAAACGATTATATTTTGGTGAAAGCCACTATAACTTGCGGGAGTTGTCTAACCAACATCGCGCTATCTGCAACTACGTTCTCACTCCCAGCTCTTCAAATAGCACTTTTGGTCAGCGGCCCTTGGAATTGGAGATTGATGAACTTGGGAATCCTCTAGCTTTAATGTGTGCCTATGATGAAATTATGTGTAACTCGTGTTTAGTTTTATTTTGCTACACTTGTTTTATTTACATAGTTTTTTTCAGTGTTGTAAATATCACTCCAATTTGCTTGGATTTACTCATGTATTCTCGTGCCGAGTTGTTTGAGATTACCTTATGAGTAATGTAAACCATTCAAAAAGGTCAAACTGTCAGTTGAAACACATTTTGTTGTAAAAGGGTATTGGAGAAAATAATACATAAAGAAGACTATAAAACTACACTCCCATCACGCAGTGTCCTTTCAAAAGTAAACTTACATCTTCATGGATCTGACGGTGGAATGTGATGCCACAGGAAGTTGCAATGCTAGCTGACATTTGAAGTAAGGAAGTCTAATCTCTGTATGAGATAGGAAGTAATTTGATTTATTGATTCATTGGTAATTGATTGATTGATTGATTGGTGTTTAGGTTGGGTTGGTTGGTGTTTAGGTTGGTTGGTTGGTTGTTTGGGTGGTTTGTGTGTGTGTGTGTGTGTGTGTGTGTGTGTGTGTGTGTGTGTGTGTGTTCATGTTCTATGGCTAGACCATCACCTGGGCTGGGGATGGTCTAAAGGTTTGAAAGAATCGAAAGAATCAATAGACAACAGTCCATTGTGTGAGAGGTCTGGCTTGCAGAGATAACCTTTGTAGAAGCAGTTTGCTTTGAAAGTGATGAAAAACAATGCTCTTTGTCATGTTTTCTCCCAAATAATCTCTTGTGATTCATCTCCTAACCTATTGGTGACAGCACTAAACTCTTCTTTTCCCCTATCGACACACATATTGAGGCTTTCACCTCTGTTTGCCGAGCTGACACCTGCAGTTGAAAGCCTGCCAACCACATCAATCTCCATGTTTTGTTCTATTTAGGCAAATCCTTCCTCTGTAGAAGCCCTCACTTTCACTGACAGCCCAGTTCTGCAGACTACCATGACTGTGTGAAGTCATGCACAGTGAAACCACCTCCTCCTCTTCTCTCGTGGTCCACATACCAGTCATCACTTGTCCGAGCAACTACAACTCCCATCTGGCAGGCCTCCCAACACACCTTATTCCAGCCTCTACAACTCATACAGAAGGCCGTAGCCTGTCTCGTTTTCATCCACACTAAATTCTTCCATTTCTTCCACTTCTCGACATATCTCTGGCTCCTCATATTTAATTCAGAACCACAGCTCCCTCCTCTCTGTGTTCCCAGTAGTGCGATGACCTCCACACCCCTGATAGACTGATACCCTGATACTACATAGCCGCTACCTATCTCCAAGTCTAAACTCAACACTTCTCGTCATCTCTGTTGGGGCCGATTGGGTGTTTTTTGGTTTGTGGTTTGAAAGCTTAATAAAGACACTTTGGTATCTATGATGTCACAAGGGGACAGTAACTTGATGGTGATGGGTCACATCCTGCAATTCACTGATAAATTGGACACCAGTGTGTAGTGGTGCGTGTTTGTTGGATCACGGAGAAAACACTGTTCTTACTGTACGCATGCATCTAAACAGCCCGTAGGAGTGCTGTTGTACCAGTGGGTGGGCTGCAGAGACCATGCAGGAGTCGCTTGTTTTCCTTATTCTGGGAGTTGACAGGCTCAAGGAGGAGCAGTTATTGGTGTAGAGACCAGAGAAAAGCTGTTTTTCATAATATGAGACCTTAAAGTTATTTGAGCATGATTACTAACACATCAACAAGAAGTTGAAGATGGAAGAAGCAAGCTAAACAAACAAACAAAGGAATGCGCATCAAGAACACTATCTTATGGTTCAACACACCACCGTGACAATCAGCATAGGGCTAATTAGTCACTACAATCTCACTCTGCCTCTCTCATGCACTTGCATCTGATTTTATGCAAAAATATGTTTCTCCTTCTTCCTCAGTTTATTTCCTTTTTACGTCAACATTTTATTGCCGTCACAGTTCCCTATACATGAACAGTTATATGGATATTACTGTGTGGGCCATTTCCAGAACAAAACATATTGTAATAATGCCTATGAAGCATGCTTAGAGAAACCCAGTGCCTATTACAAAAAGGGTTTCATAGATTTCATAATCTAAAAGCCAATGTTGTTACACTTCTTAATGAAAATGAGCACACCAAATATTCTAGATGTTTGATCCCAGTTAGGCATTTGGGATTTTCAAAGGATCCAGAATGCAGAATTAGCTCAGCTGGAAGGAACGGCGACACAAAACACTGGGGTTTTATCTACCTGGCTTACTGCTGGATGTTGAATCAATTATTGACCTGCCAATACATTCAGCACACATACAAGAGAACTGCTACGCTGAATCAGACCGTAGCAAAAAGCAAGATGAGGTATGTGTGAAGAATAATTACTACATAAAGCATCAATTCTGTAGTGTAAAATAATGTCTTGTCTTTTTGTCACATAATTAGTCATGTCACAGAATCTTTAACCTTTAAATTATTAATTTTAATGAGTTTTTTCTTTTGAGGGTGGCTCACAAGCTTTAAACTAACAAATGAAAAATTAGAGCTATATTTGTAAATAGTCAAACATTTGATGTGCACTATTGGCTACTTAGTAATGCAGGGTCAAGGTAAACAAAATACTCCATCAGCTCATGCACCCATACGGTATGCATTATAATGTTATTATAACACTCCCATAAATCATTCTAATGGGACATTTATTTAAATGTGTTCTCCTGTTTAAACACACATCAGCATACACTAAATACCAATACAATAATTTGACTCTTAAATAGACCAGGCATCTAATGTTGCTCCCTTTACTGATGATATTGTATGCACTGAAAAAGGAATAGTTTGGCATTATGGGGAACTTGTTAAATTGCTTTCTTGAAGCGAGGCTAGAGTCAGGGCGTGGTTAGATTAGTTTAGCACAAAGACCAAAAAAAAAAAAAAAATGGTGAAACATCTGGATCGCAATCATCGCTGTGCAGCCAATACATGATCAGAAACATAACCCCAATAAAACCTGCAGCATGTCACAAATCCTGTGGTGTGGCTTATCTCATGACTTTGATTTGTGCATCAGATCGGCAGACAAAACAGGAGTACTATTGAAAAGTATTGTTGAAGGCTAGATGTTTTAACCTTTGGACGTTGCCTGTTTCTAGTCTTTATGCTCAGCTAAGCTAACTGATAACACTTCATATTAGATGCACAGACAAGAGACTGGTATCAATCTTCAGATTCTCAAAAGAAAGGTAATAGAGCAATTATGCCTAAATGTTGAACCATGTCTTTAAAGTGATGGTGCTTTCTTTTTGGTGGTGTATTCACACTCAGTCTCCTCACAGCTAGGGTTGGGCATCGTTTGGATTTTACCGATTCCGATCCCGATTTCGATTCCTGTTCTAAACGATTCTCGATTCCGATTCTTTGAGGTGCAGGTCAACAGGTCCAGTGTTGCCACAGTTACTTTGAAAAAGTAATCTGACTACTGATTACTCCTTTAAAAAGTAACTTCGTTAAGTTACTGACTACTTGATTTTAAAAGTTACTAAGTTAGATTACAAGTTACTTTATTAGTTACATTCAACAGCTGCATCAGACAATCGATTTTGCCAATACTCACTTTATTGATGTGCTTTTTTAACAGTAACATCTACAATGTATCCATTTTAAGTTGCACTTGAAAACTATGTCCTGATAGAAAATACATGTTTTTATATATAAAAAAATAAAGACAGTCTTTCTTGACTTCACTTAACTTAAATAACTGTTTGCATATTGTAATGGCAGTAACAACATGAATGAACATTTTATGAATATTGAACCGGCATTAGAGCAGCAAGGATTGGTTTTATGAAACAAATGAGCACAGTCCTCAAGTATGAGCGGCGTGATGACGAAGGGAGGGGGCGGGGCCAGCAAGCAGCGAGACATGTCTCCACTAAACACTCAAGAGAGACTCCGCTCGCATTTCAGCACAGACTGAGTTAGCAGGAGCTCCGTGAAATCGAGAACTTGTCTTGTTTATTCACACGCTGCGCCTTTTCACCGTCACCGGACGGGACCTGCTCTTTTAATGTGGTTGTGCCATGCTGTGACTCTAAATGTTTTTTCAAGTTTGACGTTGTATTCTTGAAAGTATACAACACTTTATTGTTAACACAGAGTGTGCAACGAACCTTTATGTTGCCATCTTTTGCTGAGATGAAGTCGAAATAATGCTTGTATTTCCAGCTGGAAAATGCGTATCTCTCCCCCTCCATTGTTTACGTTTCTGCCGGTATAGCGACTACACGCGACCGTCTGTGAAGGTGTCGGCTAACATACGTCACACCCCGAGACGCACGAAGAAAGCAGATCTTTTTTTTTACTGACAAAAATAGTAACGCGCCGTGTATTTGGATAAGTAACTTTAATCTGACTACTGGTTTGGCAATAGTAGCGCGTTAGATTACTCGTTACTGATCGTTCTATCGCGGAGTCTCCGCACGCCAGGCGGAGTAATACAAACAAACTAGTGCGGACGTTTAAGAACCGAAAAAAAAGGATCGCAATTCCAACAGCTTCTTAACGGTTCCGGAACCGGAGGTTAGGAACCGGTTCCTATTTGGAACCGGATCTCGATGCCCAACCCTACTCACAGCTCACATATTGGATGTTTTTCTCTTTTCAGTCTGTTTCCATTGCACTACAGCACATTTTACGTCAATGTTTCTTCTCTCTTTTTTTATCTCAATTTGTCCATTTAAATAGGTGGGCAATGCACTAATTAATCGGTTCTAGAAGCAAAGCACTTGCTCTATCAGCTCTAGCTCATGTTAAAGTCCAATCACGACTCCAGTAACCTTTCAGTTGTATCAAACACACTATGTAGAAGCCAGTTTTACTGATTGAATGCCTGCCGAGGCCTGGTCTCCCCGGGGTTGTGGTTGGACAGGAAGGAATCCCGCCCCTCCCTATCTCCCCTGTAGGGGTTGGGGGGCCAGTGAAGCTTGAAACGACGTGTGAGGGCCATGCAGACTAATTGGAGAATAATGATCCCTCAGCAGTACTTCAGTAAGCAAATAAGCTCCGAGTTCAAGTCAAATATATCTAAAAACAGATTTGAGGGCTTTCTTAATGAAATGAAAGGCATTCTTTTGGGAAAATTCAAAACAAAGAGCGCTTTTCAATTTTGTTCTTTTATTTGAAACGTATCGGCTTCTGTCTCGCTAGCACGTTGTATGAAAGCCCTCGCAATAAACAGTGTTTGTTCACCAATAAAGACAAGTCTACAACTCATATTAAAGCACTGAGCAATAAACTGAGGAGATGAAACACTTTGCAGTAACATTGCATTATACTGCTCCCAACTAATTGCCGTGCCAGCAGCTCATTTCAGCCTCGACACAACAACTTGCTTTGGCATTCTTGTTTGTGGGCAGAATGTTTCTCAGTAAAGCTAAACCACCGTTGGCAAGCTTTTCATGCAGATGGTTCCCCTATCTTTCCACTGTTCACTGGGTAATTAATGCTGCCAACAGCGCACCCTTTCTTTGACGGACTGAGAATTAATCATTGAAGGAAGAATGCATTTTGATTTTCTCACCATTTTTGTAACAACTGAACAAACATTCCTCTTGTATTGGACAAATTCACCTGCTCTTCCTCGTACAGTACTCTTCCCCTCCCAGCAGGCCTTGCTGTGGGAGCTGACTGTAATTTGATTTTCATACTAACAGCTATAGGATTAAGACAGATGACTGTGAGGCTGGCCACAGCAGTGCAATGGGCTGTTATACAAGGGTCCGTACAAAAACCTGTGAAAAGTTATTCCTCCTATGAATGTCCAGCAACACGTGTCAGGTTCTGCTGCTTACCTGCACGCAGTCTTTTCAAAATAAACGTCTCTCTTCGCAGGAAACTGCTTTGTGTTAAGATAAATATTAGATTGAGTTAAAATAAATTGGAAGATGTGTGACTTAACATAGTAAGTCAACGTTGGACACACCACTTGATCATGAACGCCTTATTACATGGATTCTGTAATGATTTATTCCTGGTTCACGTGGATTACGTACAAACTGATGTGATATTGGAATTGAAGTGAAAGTTTATTTTCATGGGTAAAACTACAAACAGCATGAGAACAGCCTGGATAGCGATGACGCTACCATGCTGATACGTATGTTTTCCATGTTCACCATTTAGTTTAGCCTGTTAGCAGCCTAGAACAGAGCTTAAGTTAAGTATTAGACTGATATGTGCTGGCTGATGAATTTGTGTAACAATAATCCATCCGATACATTTCATTCGAAATTACAAATTTCAACCTCATTGTGGTGCTAGAGGAAATGTGAGGGGATTGCCAAATGCAGTAAGTTACATCCTCAGAGGACCATGAATGTCTTAACCAAATGTCATGCCAATCCATTCAATAAAAATTTTAGTCTGACCGTCAGAAAGACAGACATCCATCCCCCAGCCCCTGAAATAGTGCAGTTCTCTGAGCTTGGACCTTATCTACAGAATTTCTTTCATTTCTTTCCAAGAAATAAGGGCAAGGGAGGAAATATATGTATTGTATTTTTAATTTTCAGCGTGAGGAATAGTGTGGTGTGTGAGCTGGTTGATTTGCGTGTTTCTAACGGTCAAAGTGCGACACTTGGCAGCTCTGAAATACTTAACGTTCAACAAGCTTATGTTACAACATTTAATTGCTGCTGTTTTGTTGTGTTTTTGTCGTTATTCTTCATCCATCTTCCCTTGGAATGACACAGTGACTCAGGCTGCTCTCTGCCTCTTTAATTGAATCTGCCGTTTTCGTTTTAATGTGTCATTTCTTTCCTCAGGTGTCCATCTCTTTAACATGGCCCTGCCAAACGATGGCCTATGCTAAACAAGCACTCTTGTTATTTGCTTGCTCAAGGTCATAGAACAATCAAGAGATTGACTATGAGCAAGCTCGCTGTTTCTGCCTCAGAGGGATAAACTGGATTAAGATATTGGGAGAGCCGAGCGTCTCGAGTTTTAGAGATGGCAAACACAATCAGCACGTCTCTGCATGACTTGCCTCTTTCAATCATCCACCAGCAACCATGGCAAGAATGGAAACCCCATCCCCTAAATCAGACGGAGAGGAGACGGCAAAATAAATTATCCTTTTAATGTCTGTTATGGGCTTCATCTGTGAGGATGACATCTCTTCTGCTCTGTTTGCATAATAATACTCAATAGGTATAGATTTTGTTTTTTTTTTAATTATGGAAAAATCTGAAGATTGTCCGTCATTTTGACGATCTGGAGGCCTCGGAGCTCCTCAGTGACCGCTGCAGGTCACAGAGTGGATCCGGTGGTCTTCACCACTGCTGCTGGATTTCCTTCTGGTGAAGCGGCTTTCAGAGTCAGTAAATCCCACATTCAGACTGGTAGGTCCAGTCTACAGTTTGGCAGCAGAGAGAAGGTTCAGAATGCAGAACAAAATGAAAACAAAGTGAGAAGTCTTCATCCTAAGGATAACACAGTCAGTGTTGGGCCTTTGTTTAATTTTCCTCTCCATGGCCTTATGAATGCAGAATACGTAAGGTTTTACCGTAGGATTTATTAATTGTCAAAAAACTCACACATTGAGTACAGCGAGTCCTGCTGCTGCTGCTGCCGCTGCCGTGTGCAATGCTGTCTCAGCACTCGGTCAAAGCTCTAAATGTATTAAAAAAAGACAGATGTAATCAAATTCACGATATGTTGTGAACTAAAGAAAATGCTACAATCCATATTTAATGGGGTTGAACCTTTTCAAAACAACATTTTCATTTCAGTCACACTTTTTGCATCTTTTAGCATGATTCATGTAACTCA
Organism: Chelidonichthys spinosus; assembly: GCA_029853015.1. NCBI lineage: Eukaryota > Metazoa > Chordata > Actinopteri > Perciformes > Triglidae > Chelidonichthys > Chelidonichthys spinosus. The sequence goes on from CM056835.1 coordinate 11,301,492, forward strand.
TAGACAAAACGGAGCAGCAAAATAATGTCTCACAAAGTATCTAATGTTTACTTTGGTGACTGTCACTCAAAGGTAGAGTGAGTTTTTTTCCAAACGGAAGCTCAATGGTTCGATCCCCGGCTCCGTAAGTCCACATGTCCAAGTGTCCTGACAATAATTCACAAAGCAAATTTTTGCACAAATGATCAAACTTGTGTGAGGCAAAAATTTGCTCCGCATTTGGTGTTAACACACCTTCACAGTAATGGCATAAATTATTGTAGAACATACAACTGATCACAGCAGCAGCAGAAGATATAACAGAATGATAATAAAGCAGAAATAATAGCTACATGTAGTCATCCCAGTCTGCGTTTCTGACTCTCCTGGAGGTTAAACAGTGATATTCATGGATCCTTATGCTTCTGGCAAATTTTGAAACAAAGTATTACCTATGTTGAGTGTGACATACATTGTAATGTTATATATTCTTTTATATTCTTTTAAAAACTATGGATTCAAGGAAGTATTTAAGGTATAACTTTATTTTCTACACAAAGACAGTCATGGTGTTTGCTCAGTGAAAACATTCTAGCAGATAAAGCCTGTGCAAATTTGGCATAGCTGTAGTTTAAGGAAGTTGTCTGAATGTAATTAACTTGTAAGTTCCCAGCGGGGGATCCAGTTAGTTTGCCCACCAAGTAGAAAGCAGTCCTGGGGAGTGCGGCGGCATGCTCATACAACCTCAGGAGGCCCCCGTGGCTCATTCATCGGTCCTCGTGTGTGTGCTGGAACACATTTTCTTCTCTGCGGTGACCCATTTTTCTCCTCTGTTGCTCAAAAGTGCTAAAATGCCACTCTTCACGTCAAACATGTTTAGACTCACAATAAAGACCTGTTATGTAATTATGCTGATGCCCAATTCTACTGATACATGGCTACAATACAATTCAGGGTTCATGAGGTTCAGTGCTAATGTGATTGTGTTTCCTCTCTGTCCACATCTGCATCAAAGGAGACCGTTTATCCCAACAAGGGTTACAGAGATTACATACAAGCTAACAGTATAAAGCAATGTGTCCCTGTCTGCCTGCCTGTCTGTCTGTCTGCCTGCCTGTCTGCCTGCCTGCCTGTCTGTCTGCCTGCCTGTCTACATCTGCATTAAAGTAGTGTTTATTATCCCAACATGGGTTACAGAGATTACATACAAGCTAACAGTATAAAGCAAGGTGTCCCTGCCTGCCTGTCTGTCTGTCTGTCTGTCTGTCTGTCTGTCTGCCTGCCTGCCTGCCTGCCTGTCTACATCTGCATCAAAGTAGTCTGTTTATCCCAACAAGGGTTACAGAGATTAGATACAAGCTAACAGTATAAAGCAAGATATCTGTGTGTGTGTGTGTCTCTAACTATCTGTCTCTTTGCCTGGCTGTCTGTCTGGCTGTCTCTCTGGCTGTCTGTCCGCCTTTCTGTCTGTCTGTCTCTGCCTGTCTGTTTGGCTGTCTCACTGTCTATCTGCATTTCTGTCTGTCTCTCTGCCTGCCTGCCTGCCTGTCTGTCTCTCTGTCTGTCTGTCTGTCTGTCTGCCTGTCTACATTTCCGTCTGTCTCTCTGCCTGCCCGTCTGTCTCTCTGCCCGTCTGTCTCTCTGCCTGTCCTCAGCACATCTGGAGAACCCTTCATGTGACTTCACACTGCTGCTGTGTCGCTGGGAGCCAAGCAGAGGCTTTATCGAATTTGGTTCAATTTGGAGCCATTCAGTATTAATAAACTTTGAATCAAAAAGCAAACAGTGCTGTGTGCAGCAGTGGGGGGCGGAGCCTCAGGGCTCTGCAGTCTAGCACGTCATCTGCAACATGCAGATTGCGTCTCATTGACTGCAGTTTGCTTTTACTGCTGGATGCTGCATATAGCATGCATCAATGCATTAATGCATCACTCAGCCATCGTAGCTCAGATTGTTTTTGCCATTTGTAACTTCACCTCCAATCATGAAGTCCATGCTCACCTTTATAACTGCAATAATTATGTCAAAGCCCGTGTTAAGAATCAGATTAAAGACATAAGGAACCCACAATGCAGAATACCAAGAAGGAGGTGAAGGGAAGATTGAGAATTTTAATAAAAGAATAATTAGATGTGCAGAGATTAGGAATGCTGGGTGGGGGAGAAGGGAACAGTGGAGGTCCAGGGCCAGGAGTGACGAGGGTCCAGGTGAGCAGTGAGACTGGACCTGGTAAATACAGGCAAAGACTGCTGGAGAATCTGGCAGATGATCAAGGCAGGATCAAAAACAGGCTTTTCAAAGGCAGGTACAGATTGAACATGAGGTTTTGTCCGTATCGTTTACCACATGATGAAGTGGAGCGACCTGAGTGGTATTCCATCAAACTCGCTAAGCCCAAAGCCGGGCTAATTTCTATAAGCCTCGCTACCTTCAGCAAGAGTTGCGTTCCATCAACGTGACTTGAGGCACTCTCCGCTAAGTAACCATGGGAATTTATCCGGCCAAACTAGCCTGCTCCGGGGCAGGCTAACCATCAGGCTTACTTTAGCGGGGGTTTCAGAGAAGTCCGTCTGTCTGAAAGAACTGTACCAGCAGAAGGTTCCGCCAAGCCTAGTCCTCGTGATTTCGTCATGTGAAAGACCAAAAATTACCAATATTACATATATGAAGTACAAACAGACTATATTTTCAGCAAGAGTCTAGGAATACATGCTTGCAATTAAAAAAAAATATGAATAAATTGTTTATTTCCTGAACACCGACTGACCATATTATTATCTAAATACACATGTATTTCACATGTTCATCCCCCACTTGGGTGAGTGGTGATGCACCTGCCCCCAGATGTGGGCAACCCGGGTTCACATCCTGGCAAAGATGTCTTATGTGGTTTATTTTTTGCTTGTATAATTGTCTTTAGATCAGAGAATTAGACCAACATTTTACTTTAACTATGATAAATATGTCATAAAATTTCCCCAGAACCCAAATATAACTTGCAAAAACATGATAGGCATAAAGATGTTATTATTAATAGCATGTTATAGATCCCAATGACAAAAGCATTGCTGCATGCAATTGTCAGCCACATAAATTCCTTTCAGGTGAGTTCATTAATCAGTTCATTGAATTGTTGAGATAAATGTGTTAGTCAATGTAGATGCATTTACTAGGCCTATCTAAAAAAGGAGAGAAAGAGAGGGGGAGAGCTAAAGAAAGACATTTCTCAAACTTTCATAGTCGGGAGATGAACTGTCGCCTGCTGCGTGGGAAGCCGGCTTGAATTAGCCTCAACAAGGCGCGGCTGAAATGCGTTAATGGAACGGGTTTAGCCACAAGTGGAAGTTGGTGTTAGTTCTAACCAGGCTTAACCAGGTAAGCGCCGCCTTAATTAGCGAGTTTGGTGGAATACCCCTCTGGTTTAAGTACGGGAGAGGTGGATGATGGCAATTAGTGGAAACGGCTTCAGGTGTGTAGGTTGATTGACAGGGAAGGAAGTAGGTCAACCACGCCCAGGTACGCACGCACACACACACACATATTAGGATCATGAGAAGGCTAGAGGAACCCTAACAGCAAGAGACTAATATGCCTTTATGGAAATTAATACCTCCGCTAAGTGTATTTCACCAATGTTGCTGCCAGTCCTACTTGGGTGTGTTTTCCCCTGAGTGAATTTGAGTGAATTTCCCTGCTATAAGAATTCATACTGATTTATGTCGCACTTTCTACCCTTAATTACTGTGCACACGAATAACAGCAGTGGAGTAGCAGGTGCATGCTACGTTCACCACAACGTTATTTGCAGCAAAGTTTCTAACCTTTAATGAAATGGGTCCAACTAGAAGAGAGAAACTGAAACTGGTATTGATCCTATTGGCGCTAGAATCCATCTTCAGAAACGAGACGTGTCCATCGGGTCGATCCACCAAGGTCAGTCAGGTGTACTGCTGAGACTCCAACAGTGTGAAAAGTTATTTGTAGGAACTTTTAAGAAAACCATCTCTTAATTATTGTAGCAGAATTTGTATTAGTGTATTGAATTCATACTGTACTGTGTACCTTTAGTAATACAAATAACCATCATTAATAAATGCATTAATGAAAGGATCATCAATTTACAAATGTTTACTAATGCTATGAATAATGGGAATGCTAATTATAACGGTTTATTATTGTATACACTATAACATGTTATATTCTATTGTAAATCTTCCTTAATGATTATATACTTGTTTTTAACCCTTTAAGAAATATACAAATTACATAAAACCAGATGTCTGTTAGACTTTGTTAATGGTTAATAATTGGTTTGTAAATCATCTATAAACATTAATGAATTGTTTAATGGTTATTTAACATTGATCATACATTTACACATATAAACATAATTTAGATATAGAGTTAAAACGTGAGATAATGATTGGTGTCTGGTCCATCTATCTATGTCCATCTATTGGTAATGATTCATCTTGCTGATATATATCATTAAATTAAACAATTAAACTGTTACTTCATAATCTGTGTGTATATATGTATATGCAAACATTTTTATAATGTCTTTAAACTGACTTACCTCGTTTTGCTTTTAGTTTAACTGAGGTTTGTTTTGGTGGCGTCCTTTAAAAAAAAAATAATAATAATTCCAGTTTATTTATTTCTGTGGATTGCCACATGGTTCATTTCCTGTTTTGTATTGAAAAATCAATTAAGATGGCGTTTTTAAAACAATTATAGTTTGACAATGTAAAAGTTGTCGTCTCTTTTCAGCTATGATGGTAATTTGTAGTGAACAGTGAAATATCTATTATACTTATTTACCATTTGTTGACGATGAATATTGTTTGTTCATATGTCTATTATTTACTATGCTAATATTTCTGCTTTATTATTATCATCATCATCATTATATTATATTACTTACTTTACTGGTAACAATGTAATACTATTATTACTATTGTTATTATTATTATTACTAATATTTTTACCATTAGTGTGACTACTGATATCACTGCTCTCATTGCAAGTTTCTTCTGTTGTATGAAGTCGTATGAAGTGATTATGTTGTATTGTGTTATGTTATGTATTATTCTGATTATTCTGATTTCCCTGTTAAAAGTTTCTTTCGTGATTTATTCTTATCTGATGGAGCGTCCTGGGACAGAGGATATTGTATGCTGTAGGGATTACAAAGCCCTCTGAGAATATATAAATAGAATTGAATTATTACACATCACCATTTTGACTCCTCGCTAACATAGCGATAGCTAACATACACGACTTAAAGTTATTCAGGTAAAACTGGAATAATTATTTCATGAAGGAAATGTATCCTCCAAACAGCCTTCTGTGATGACAGAGGGGCCTGTTTGGCTTTCAGAGTCACGTCTTGACCTCTGGGGAGGGATGCTGAAGGACATGTTTTCTCTGTAAGGCCTTTGCTCCTTCGTCCTTGCCTCACTATTGTGCTCAGCCTGTCTCTCATGCTCTCCAGAGCTGCAGCAGTAGCCTCCGGTGTTTACGCGTCATGCTGCATGACTTATACATGAAGAGTCTGCTCTTTATTCATCTTCAGGACTCCAACTGAGTGAGTGTGTCTCTATCACTTCAGCTACTGTGTCTTCTCTAGCCTTTTCATCTTCTCGCATGCACAGACGTTCATGCTGCATTCATTCAGACCTGGGGGACTCTGTGAGCCCTCACAGGAATGGGAAAGTAGAGGGCCCCAAGTTTAGCACTTTGTATTTGTGTGTGTGTTAAGGGTAAATAAATGACCATGAAAGCTGGCTGTGGAGCTGAGAGACATCTCTTTATATTCAGTGTTGGCTTTGTTCGAGTGTTCGACAGTTGTGATATTATTGAAGTACTGTAGATGTTCACAGACGATTTACCATCATCATTTTAGCCTTTCTCTTTGTTTCCCTCAAAGATTCTAAAATAGAATTCCATCCGTCCTGTTGTCAGTTTGCACCATCAAAAATCCTCAGTGTTATTCTTTAACTTTGTCGCTGTTATCTATATAACATGGTTTGGTAAACATTATACCTGCACAACATCCGAATGTCAGTATGCTTATGTTAGCATTTGATCCTAGCCACTTTATTTATATAGCACATGTTTATGTTTACCATAGTGCTGCACCATGAGATAACATAAGAAAAATCAATAAAACATAAAAACACATAAGAAAACCGTAAATGAATTAAAAAGCAATAAACACATAACATAAGAATGCTGTATAACAAATATAAACACATTAAAAACACATACAAAAATATAAAATTAAAATTAAACAAAAGAAACAGCGACTACACAACGACTGCTGTGCCATCGGCGTGTGAATGTGTGTGAGAACGGGTAAAAGGGACTGAATGACGTGTGAAGCGCCTTTAGAAGCTAGTTAGCTAGAAAAGCGCTGTATAAATGCAGGTCCATTTACCATTACAACTCTCAAACTAGGTTAAAAGCCAGGGAATATAAAGAAGTTTCAAGACTTAAAAGTATTCGAGTGGGGGACATGGAGGCGAAGCTCATTACACAATCTGGGGGCCACTGCCCAAAAGGCACGATCGCAGCTGGTTTTGTGCTGGTTTTCAGGGCCGACAAGAAGGAGCTGCTTAGAGGACCTCAAAGACCTTGAGGGGGGGTAGACATGTAGGAGGTCAGAGTCTGTCAATCACAAGCTAGCCCCGCCCAAAAGCATACCATGCGTTATGGTCTATTTGACTCTAAATGGACCCTCATTTACTACTTTGCAATCAGAAAGTCGTCCCTTGATGGCCAGCAGAGAAAATGCAAGTCAGGCACTTCAGAGAGAGTCGGGTCTGTCTGTTTTACATCATTTATCGTAATTTCTATTATGTCACCTGAGGCTAATCATTGCTTCTTCACAATCAGCATATCAATAAATCCAGAAGTAAATAAAGAATAAATAATATACATGCACTGCTGCTCTGCCACTGATAATAACTCTTTATTTCTACAGTGAACATGTGAACAGACACAAACACCATCAAAAGTTTCTCCAGCTGTTAGATCCGACTGTTTGATCAGGACCAGACTTCCCTTCACTTCAGAGGGAAGGACGGGTCATGGATGCAATTAAAGAGGCTTAGGATGATTCTATTGACCTCTAGATGGAAGACGGGAAGTGCAAAAATGCCGACTCATTTCTGGGTTTTAGGACTCATTCCTGCAGCAGTCTATAGAAAGGATTCTATTTGAAGGATCGCCTTGATTCAGGCATTCATGTTCCCTCAAGATGAATTTGACTTGGCGGTATCACCAGGTCATTTCAGTTGGACCAGTACTTCAGTTTATGTTTAAATATTAGCAAATCCTGGCCATAGCTGTACTTTTTAACAGAATGTTAAACATTCTGAATGTAAGCATTGTCATTATGAGCATGTCAACATGCTGATGTTAGCATTTAGCTCAAAACACTACAGAGACAGTAGACACTTTGTCTCCTTTCATATATTTTCTTATAATATAGTTCATGTTCACATGTTCTTCTTTCTCTCTGGGCAGATTATTAGGAACTGTGCTGTATTTATTATAGGGACTGTTTTCAAGTTGGTCATTACAAGGACTTGAGTCTACTGACAATAAGCACATTTAGACTGTTTTCTACCTCAAGGACCATTCTGACAGTCTTTTATCACTATTATAGGGATGTTAGTCATCGAATTCTGTGTTACTATGCATACTGCCAACATTGTAGCTTTAAATATTAACTAATGAGATTTTATCAAAGAAACAGAATGGGTAGTGGAGAGAGAAAAGAAAACAGGAAGTGAAGGAGAGAAAAAAAGGCAGAGAAACAAAAAAAAAGCGATAACAGCAGTCATAATAAGAAGGAAAACATTGAATCTGTAGAACCAACAGATAGCTATAGCTGTGAGAGCAAATAACCAAAGAAACAAAAGCACGATAGCGATGTGCTTTCCAGTGTGTGGATGAAACATTAAGTTGTTAAATTGTACTTATTTACTCTCTGTGATTCATAACATTACAACTCTACTGCACGTTTTAGTCATTAGTTAGCCCACTGCAACGGGTGCAATGTCAATAATACACATAAATAATACACATGGATTCAAATTGTTTCAAGAACTGAAAACACTGGGTTACATTTCAAAAGCTAGAAAGCGTTTAAAGGTTCTCCTTTAAACTTCACTTCCTTTAAAGTGCTCTGGTAATATTTTCAGTCGGATATTAAAAGCCTTCCCTCACCTACATATTCATCTTTAATTCATGTTGCAGGGGCAGCTGTGAGAGCTTGTCTCAGTATCAATACAGATGTATCTCAAATAGTTTTGTCAAAAGCTCCAAAATTCTATTATTTTAATCTCTATATACCATATGTCAAAATAGTGTCAATAGCAGACAGTCACCATGGGTCTCTCATTTTTGCAGATTTACCATTCTGAGCTGGTTTTATTGGTTTAAGTATGAGAAATGAGGACAATATAGTGACTCGTAAATTTGGACCATATATATCTGTTCTATCTGACATGTCTGTTTACCAGAAATAAACTGTGATTAATTGCAGGCCCTCTTGCAGAGAGCTTAATGAGGCTTCTGATGGAAAAATGGGTATTGCTCTGCAGGAAGGATCATTCTTCTACACGAATGTTACACGATTCAAAGTAATTATCATGATGAGCTGTTTGGAGGAGTAGCATGTTGCCATATTTATTACACAGAGGGATCGACTCACTTTAGCATGCAGACCAAAGCGGAGGTTCAGATTGGGAAACTAAATGCATCGAGTGTTCATTGTCTGAGCCTTTTGTGTCTCAGGGAATAATTTTTCTCTCATAGAAATATACATAAAAAGCGTATCTCAGTGAGTGATGTCGATGTGAGGAGTGTTATAATTGAGCTAATTAGGAAGTAGAGATACTGGTATACATCATTAGTGTCAGCTAATTAGACAACCCATAGGATTAGATCACATAAGTTCAGCATTCGCAGTGTGCTGAACCAGGCAATCGCTTCGCTGATAGCCTTCTAATATTGTGCCTATAAAAGCCAGGGACTGAGGACTATATCCTGCTGTGTTGCTTTCACACCCGTGTGTGGAGCTCATGCATGACATGAGCCAGGCTATTTTTATCTGCAGGTCTCCTGTCATGAATACCAGATGATATACCTGATAGGGCCACGGCTTGAGTGTGCGATGCGATATTGAGGTGTTCTAAATCAGTACTCTGATAAATACCTTAGGTCAGATATATTCATATTATATACAGCAGATTCAATGAATCATGACTAGACCGGGAAAAGAAAGGCCGGTTAAGAACTTATTTCTGAGCATCCAGCCAGAACACAATGCAAACGGATTGATATCCTTTGCTCTGTAATCAGATGATTAGACGCTATTGTAAGTTGTGAGTGCCTTAAACTTGAATTCTCTCGACTGGCCATCAGGGGGCAACTCTCCTGGTCGCAAAAAGAAGTCTGTCAGTCTTCTTCAATGCAGCAGGGGATGCTTTAGGGTGGGGCTATATTGTGATTGACACAGTCGCCACCATCATTAACGTACTACCACGCTACCAATGCAGTTAGATACTAAGATGACTTTAACACTTAGCTGTAAATTTGACCTTGAATGATGAAGCTAACTCTGTTAACAGCATCACACCAGAATCCAGATGGATCCAGATCCAGTAAGGTTGCCGCTCTGCTGCTTGTCAGATCCACCCGTCGCTCCTCCACAGTGCAAATACAGTCACTTCCTTAACTGATGGCAACAATTCCAAGATGGTGAAGGCCAAAATCGAAGATGGCATGGCATGTTGCCCCCTCATGTCCAGGAGAGGTAATGCCAGTTTAATGCACTTCAGCAATGGCTTCCCTTTTCAGAACCGAAGGTTGCCTCCTGGTCTCTCATTCGCAAAGTTGTATTAAAGATCTATTTAGTTTAAATGAGTACGGAGCAAATGTAAATAAGGTAGATTATTAGTAGCATAATGTGTTAAATGTAATCTTTAACAATTTAGTTATTGCTGAGAAACTTGAACAAGATTCAGTTAATTGAAGGAGATTTTGTCACAGCAATATAAACTATTGGAAATTAGAGCAGGAATTATGACCTGTTTAACTTACTGACACCAGCTCTAAGAAGCTTTTAATATATTTAAATTAAGTAGTTAATTGTTTATTCCCTAAACGTTTGATAGTCTGTTTTCATGCAAATAAAGACAATTGCAATTGATGCAATTCTAGCCATAATAACACAATCATGTTATCATAATATTCATCCTATTATCTATTAACTTACACCTATTATAAAGACCTTAAAATAAAGCGTTAGGGCCTGTATCGACAGCCCAACTAGATCATAACGGCAAAGGTATGATGCTACGCTAACACACAACAGTCGTTAGAGTGGTGATATGTTGTCAAGATGTTGTCACAGAAACATTAAAACAAACACATTTTTTTTTTTTCATGATATGCTGGAATGAAGCGCTCCATGACACCCTGCCGACGCTCTTCTACCATGGGCGCTATGTGGAGACAGGACTTACCGAATAGTTTAATTGGCATGTAACACAGCTAACATGGTGAGGTTGAAGCAGTGTTGACTTCAGTTTCAGAAAAAGCTGCAGAGGGTGAATCAGCTGACAGCATGTTTTTCTTCTTTTAGGCACCTCAAAATGGCCTGTTGAGGTTTTCTTTGAACTGAAACAACAGATAATGAGCAACAGAAGCTGCCATGAGAAGAGGGGGAAAGCAATGTAAAAAACTGGAAAAACACAAAAATCTGTTTTTATGGCTAGAGCTAGATTTTATAGCTGCCACTAAATCAGACTATGATCCCAGGCTACAGCAGCTTTTTACTCCAATAGACATTAACATCAATCAGTCAGGTTCCAGTGCACCGGCAGAGGGATGAGTGCAGTCCTCTACACTCTTCTTAAGTTACGTTCACACCAAAAGCGAAGCAAATTTAGTTTTATTCGCTCTAGTTTGACCTCAGGATCAGTTGTATTAATGTACACGTCACCCGGGCTACACACGCCGGAGAGAAGGGGGGGCTTACCTACATGTGCACACCGACAATGTTTCATCAAGCAGCCTTAATAGCAATAAATAGATAAAAAGGGATGCTGAAATAACCACTGACGATGGTAATCAGTCTGTCTGCAAGACGATAAGCGAACAAGTTTTAAAATGTCTGTTTTCTGAATGGAGTTCAATCCTAGGCTATGCTAACATTGTAGCTGCTATTAATAATAATAAAATGATCTCGACATAAATACAGTATCAACCTTGGTGTTTTTCGTTCCGTCTCTGTACTAATGTGATGTTCTATCATAGAGCTCTGGGTGATTACAGACCGCTATAATATGTTTTGGCTCCATTTCTGAATCATGCGATGATGTTTTAGTCCATCCAAGTCCTCTACACACTTCTTAGACCTCTACACTCTTCTGAGTCCTCTTCAATCGTCTTCGTCCTCTACACTATTCTAGTCCTCTACACTCGCTTTAGTCCTCTACACTCTTCTTATTCCTCTACACTCTTCTTAGTCCAGTACACTCTTCTAGTCCTCTACACTCGCCTTAGTCCTCTACACTCTTCTTAGTCCTCTACACTCTTCTTATTCCTCTACACTCTTCTTAGTCCAGTACACTCTTCTAGTCCTCTACACTCGCCTTAGTCCTCTACACTCTTCTTAGTCCAGTACACTCTTCTAGTCCTCTACACTCGCCTTAGTCCTCTACACTCTTCTTAGTCCAGTACACTCTTCTAGTCCTCTACACTCGCCTTAGTCCTCTACACTCTTCTTAGTCCTCTACACTCTTCTTTGACCTCTACACTCTTCTTAGTCCTCTTCAATCATCTTAGTCCTCTACACTGTTCTAGTCCTCTACACTCTTCTTAGTCCAGTACACTCTTCTAGTCCTCTTCAATCATCTTAGTCCTCTACACTATTCTAGTCCTCTACACTCTTCTTAGTCCTCTACATTCACTCTTCTTAGTCGTCTACACTCTTCTTAGTCCTCTACATTCACTCTTCTTAGTCCTCTACACTCTTCTTAGTCCTCTACACTCGTCTTAGTCCTTTACACAAGTCATAGTCCTGGTCGGTGCCGGTGCTCACTGTTTTTCTCGCTGACTGGGTGCTACTGAAGGACCACCTGATGTTTGTTTGCTGTGCTTTTGCCTTGATTACTGTAAATCAAAGCTGACACGTGATCCATGAGAGCCAATATGGAGGCCGAAGAATTCAATTTAAAATTACACCGGAGACATTCTTGTTACTGTAGGCAGTATTCTAAGAAGATGCCTTGATGTATTTCACAGACAGTCCTTTCATCTATTCATCCAGCGTTCACTTCAACCTTGGGCTGAATCTGCCTGTGCAAACGCAGTGCATTACTTGTCCTTCAAGGGTATAATGACTCACCATCCACTGTTCCTCCTGCCACCATCAAAGGTCATCTCTTCACCGGCGTCACACTCACTCATTGGAATACAAAGACTGCAGGAAAACTTATCTCATCTGCTCTCCCAGGTGCCTTTTAAAGAGATATGTCGCCGTGGTAGAGCAGTTTATCATTTACTGCACATGCCCACTGTGTGTGGCTGTTCAGAAGGACTCAACCAGGCATTTTTTCCAATCCAAACAGGGCTCAGTGGCTTTCCCAAGGACACTCTGACAAAACATTATTTCAGTCTCTATCCAGGAAGAAGATAAATACATTCAATGTACATCCCCTGTAGTGAATACAAAAGCGAGGCTAAGTTTAATACATTGCTAAATAAAAAACAAGGAAACATCAATCTAGTGAGCATATGTGTGTTTTCTTTTTTAATCCCAGGGTCATTCTTTTCAAGATGTCATTTTTCCAGTTTGTAGTTATTGATGTTGTTATGTGGGGGAGATGCAAGACTGTTGGTGGTTATAGCAGATCCTGGGGGCAGGCAATTTGTAGGTTGACTGCTCTTGAACTGTGATAGAAGTGTGGCTGCTGAAAAGCAGCGAGAAATATCGCTGGACTAAACAAACAATCACCCACTTCTGGAGCATTATGAAAGCTTTCGACTTTTATTTAAGATTTATTTTGTGAAAGGATTGTTTCTGCCGGCCTGCATCAACACATTTCTGCCATGTAGCGATGGCAGTGAATTCATCGCTGTGCTGCTGAAGCTGCCGTTCCACCTGCCAGCTTCAAAGACGAGTCTCTGGTCTCAGAGGACCAGTGTCTGAGATGGAGCTGTGCTGACAGTGTGCATATATGTTTGGGTGGTTTCATTCCAAATCACACAATAGGCTCATCTCTCCCAGCCTTGTGCTGCCTTCTGTGCCGTCCTACAAGATAGCCACACATTGTGTGCACCGTCTCCTCTGTGGTCTTTCAAACAGACCTGAGATGAGATCTGTAATGATTTCATCTTATTAACAGCGGTGAATCCCAGTCTTGCTTTGCAGCCTCCCACACAACACCTCCTCTGTCTCACATGTTTATTTGCACTCCCCCACTTCCACCTTTTGTAATGTCTTGTTTCAGTCCCGCATCAATCACTCAGCTATCCCTTTCCTCAGGCATCGCCTACAGATTGATTACATTTCAGGAGTTCAATGTAATGACAGGAGGCCAAGCTAATTTCTGAAGTGATAAATGGTGAGCTAAGTGACTACAGTCCACTGGGAGGCAAATGGCCCTGGAGCTGCTCTTTGAAGAGTGGCCCCAGCCTTTTGTGCAGCAGTGTCCTCTGAAAATTTTAAAGACAAAGAGCGTCACAAGCAAACATCCAAGAAAGAAAAGGGATGAAATCAGCCAGATTTAAATTACTGCCGCTTTTCTCTTGAAAAATAGCCTTTAAGGCCCAATTTGTAATGGCAGAGCAGTGAATGCTAATTAAAAAATGTCACATCAAGTAATAGTTGAAGCTATAAAAGGGTCTTACTCATTTTAAAACAATTGCTGAATTAGAGAACAATGTAATCTTTTCAAGCTGGTTAAATTGTTTTGTAGCCTTATGGCAAACAGAAAATAATTAATTATGATGGCTTTAAATTTCTCAGAATATATTTTTAGCACAATTGTTGATTGAAGGCTAGTTCACACCTAAAGCTGCGGTCGCTGAATCAAACCATTATGCAGATGATACATTGTTTTCTAACAATGTTTCAACTGTCATGCAAAATTAAAATGGTCCAGAAATTACACATCATGTGGTGGAAATGTCGTTTGATTATTAGTCACACAGTTGGCTCCTTGTATGACTGAGGACTTGTGATGATATTCATTCCTACGCTGGGATGAGGGTTGGATGATGAAGCTGAATTGTTAAATATTACTAATTCAGTAGCTGGCCTGTTAAATATCTAGCTGGTTATTTCCACCATGGTCTCATGCTACATCGTTGTAGAAAATGACCTGATCACCAAGCTGATTTTTCTAAAGCATCTGCCGTCACTCCCCAGCGCTAGGCGAGTTCTCGACCGCTCTCCTACTGGCAAACCAGTGTCAGGGGGTGGGGAGCGAGGCAGAGGGGCTGCAGGGTATGCAGCTAACTCATTTTTGGCTAATTTATTGTCTGATAAACAGTAAATTCATTATATTCAGCAAACATGCAAAGAGGAAGGGTAAACCTTTTTTAACCAATGCAATTTATTTTTATTTTGTAAAATAATTCATACCAGAAATAAGAGGGTTAGGTTTAGCAGCTTTCAAGGTGTACAGAGAGCAGTTCTTTGGTCCGCATCAGTGTTCGAGTCCAGAGGTCATACCAACCCAAGCAAACCGCACTAAGGGAGCAAAACTCCAAGGTTCAACCGGACTAAACGAAGCTGGTGTGAACGCGCAAGCTGAGATGCATCGCAACATCGATTCCTGATCAAATGTGGATTCAAGCAGACATGGAGCTATTGATGTTGGTCTGCTCTTGGATGAGGAGGAAGGGAAAAGGACCATGAAAAGATACAGACTGAAAAAATAGATAGTTCATCCTTAGTAAAAAACACTGATATCAACCTTTCATTGTCTGTTCCTGCCACATCTACCGCCATCAAACCAGGAAGGAAGTGTAGTAAAGCCCACCTCTTGTTCATTTAGAATGGCTTTCTGGGTCAAATGTGACATCGAGGAGCAGTGTGACTTAAGAATGTTGTAACTTTAGGCGTTTCTTCAAAATGTGCGAAAAACATAACATGCAGTGCAAGACATGAGCTCAAAAACAGTTCGATAAGTAAACAACGTTTTTTCATGCAATGCTTTGAGAGCATACACTTATATAAGAAGTGGACGTAGTCATTGTGACATCACCAATTGGTTTGTGCACTATTGTTTTGATGCCTCAAGTTAAGTTTCAACTTGGAATTTTTTAACCATAGTCACCAAGTGTCCATACTTTGACTGTCAATCCTGTCCTGGACCTGCCAATGACAAGGTAGTCCCGCCCTAAACCATCCTCTGCTTTCTGGTCTGTTTGACTCTAAATGGACCATAATGTACTAAATCATGCTGTATTGAAGAAGACGTGAAACAAGAGGTTGAGACCATAAAGTCATGTTTACAATGTTTACTGAGATAATAAATCAATTGAGAAGTAGGCTCATTTTCTCATAAACTTACAATATCAGACTTCTTTTTGCTACCAGAGGAGTCGCCCCCTAATGGCCAGACTTTGCAAGTTTAAGGCTCTTCATCTTTGGCTTCCCTTTTCAGAAGCGGAAGTTGCTGCCTGTTTCCTAGTAATGTGTCTTGTTATGTTCAGCCCCTAATATGGCATACAAAAGTCCATATTGTATTTTCAAAGAACCAGACAGGTTTCCAGTTATTCAGATGTAATAATATTCTAAAAAACAGCAGCAGAGAGCACAAGATGCTCAAGTCTCATGGTAACCCGCACTTATGACAGATGCTTTGTTATGCTGCCATTGTCCTTTGTTGACATCCACTGCCTTGCAGAGCTCTCAGGGAAATAAAAAGCTCTATGTAAGAGAGACAACTGTTGCAGCGGAGCAGCTTCTCGTCACCAAATTTAACTCAATGTTTTAGCTGAAATGTTCATCCCCTTAACACATCAAATGCCGTATTCTGTTGGGTCCTGCTACTAGAAATATCATGGCCACTGCTTTTAATGATGCTTATTTAGGAGATTGTGAAAGCTTGAGGTATTTTTGTTTTCTGATTGTGTCTCTACTTTCTTGTGTAATAACAGGGCAACCCATTTCACTAAGGAGACGTTGGTATTTGTCAGTAGTCCAATTTAGAGACCTTTACTGCAGCCAGAAAAAACATGTTAATTGCTAATATCTTTGCCTGAATATTTAATCTAATGGATTTGTTGTTACGCATGTCAATTAGCAAAGTTTACAGAAACGTGAGCTCATCGTCAACACATGCAGGGAAAAGTCAGTCAGCATCAAGCTATTTATTTGTGTGTCTTTTATTCGGATTTCTTCCCTTTTTTGCCCTGCAGACAAAGAGTGCATTCGTGAATCGATTGCCTTGACTTTTATATTAATGATGTTTATTGTTTGTTTTTACTACCAATTAGAATTAAAAGCTTTCAAATGTCAAAGCTTTCACCAACAGTGAATAACTGACTCCAAATGACATCCAGTAGACACACATATGACATTTATAGTAAAGCATCGAAAGAAACAAAGAACAAAAGCAGCTGCACTGCTGTCATAGAAGACGTCCGTCAGTGATGCTTAGTGCCAGTGAAAGCATAAATGTGCTGGTCATTATGTGCATTAATGAAATAGATCAGCTTCCATTCCTTGGATGTGTGGCGCTCTCTATCTGCATCTGCCCAGTGATCAGCATCACCAAGGTGACGAAAGGGAGCTTTGTTTTGGAGCGAGCGTTCCACTTTGAAACCTATCCTTTTAATGAGGATTGTGGGCTTGACATAATGTCAACAAATGAGGCTCTCAGGCAGAAACCTCCAGTGGCCCACAGTCATGTTGTCTGTTTGTCGGCTCATACTGGCTCACTCTCACAAACTATTCTGTTTTAGTGTCGCCTCTCACTCGTAAATAACCTCACTGGGTCCCAGGTGGTATTTAATAAAACACATCTGATTATATGGGAAGGGGAGTTTATTAAAACCGTATTTCTTCTATACGTGTTGTGATTTTGTTGTGCACATTGATTCAATGCGTGTGACAGGCACCATTACTCCCTACGGCACTATCTAACTTCCTCATATCTGAGGCTGGCGTTCCAGGACGTAGAGGACAAGTAAGAGGAACGTATCTACGTAATGACGGTAACTTGTGATCATTGCATCTCACAGTAAATTCATTTGGTAAGCACATGCAAAAAAAGAAGAGAAAACACATCTGTGTTAAATCAATAAATTGCCCCGTGAAGTCATTCAGAAGCAGTTTTTGTGTGGATAGTGAATACTTATACTTTCCAAACATCTGCTCATAGTGTTTCGCTGAAAGTGTCATCAAGACACGAAATGATACTTGAAGTTACTAGAAGGAACATTTAACTGGTTATGAAACAGTCTGGATGTAATACTGATGCCTCTATACGACCTACATGAGTAAACAAGACCATCAGTGACAAGGTTTCTATATAGCTACTCTTAATGCCATTGGGTCCCATCCTCTGCAAAATCAGACAAAGCTTTTTACACCTTGCAGGTTCATCAGAAAATCTCTCATCTCAGACTACAACCAGAAAGCAGATCTGAGGTCGCTGCTGCCTTGTAGACCTGTAGGTGGAGCTCTGGCAGGAGGTGGAGTGCATGACAGCAGCAGCAGCTCCTCCTGCGGCCAGTAGCCAACAGCAACACCACTGGAGGTCCAGGAAATATTGCTAATGCGAAAGGGAGGCACTGGAGAACAGTGTTGGTCATCTTACTAAAAAATGAATTAGTTATATCATGAATCCTCTAATATAGGCCTGTATTCTATTACCAGTCGGGTCTCTAACATTGGCCGGTCTCGCTGTCGGCAGAGGTAAATAAAGGCCGGTCTCTAATGGAGGCAGGGGCACGTGTCCACAGGCAGCGTTATTTCCACGCTTCCCATTCATTGTCAGCCGTGCAATGCCTTTGCATCGCGGAGACTTTGGCTGGAGGTACGTTTTTTGTTCCCCTTGCTTTTATGTTTAAGGCCCCAGCTGACTGGAACAATTTACCTGCTAATATCAGGTCTATTTCCTCACTGCATTTTTTCAAGAGTATCTTGTCTTCTCACTTTGTGACGGCCTGCTCCTGTGTTCAATGAATTGTCGTATCATACGTGCCCAATAGGCTTTGTTAAATTGACTCAATATATGTCTTTGCTGTTGATTTAATGTTGGCTATTATGGCCCTCTGTCAGTTGTAATATTCCAATGTTTTTCATGACAATCTGTGGTGTGTCTGTGTTTGAGGGGGGGGGGGATTTGAACACTTCTCCTAAAAAGTAATTGAGTTAGTAACTCAGATGGCACATTGTAAAAGTAATTAGTTACTCAGCAAAGTAACTTATGTTATTTTTTATGTTTTATATATTTTTTACTGATGTTATTTTTTATGTTCCATAAAGCTATTACGAACGAAGACAGTTGAACAAAGACAAGCGAGTCAATCTGTGGGAGTCCATCGTGGAAGTCTGTTGAGGTAGGCATAACATCTCACCCATCACAGTCATGTGTCCTATCCCAGTCAGGACATCAAACCGAAGAAGATTTCGCCAGAGACCCATCAGTCAAGGCTGTCACCCATCCAATCTCTGTTACCCACCATTCTCCACCGATACAGAACTTGAAGTACGAGGGGGGCTATGGAACTGCCAGTCTGTAGTCAAGAAAGCGGCCACCATCTCAGCGTATGCCTCCCTGCAGACTCTCCACTTCCTGGCCCTTACGGAGACCTGGATCACCACAGAAAACACGGCCCTTTCAACTACCTACTCGTTTTCACACTCCTCAAGACAAACAGGGCGTGGAGGAGGAACTGAACTCCTTATCTCACCCAGGTGGTCCTACCAGGTCCTTCCTCTGGACCACCTACCCCAATCTGCACTTGAATTCCACACTGTCTCTGTCAAGCTCAACATCATAGTGATCTATCACCGATCCAGTTAAAAACCGTAGTCCACAAACCTGTTTCAGGTGACGTCATGATGACCATGAGCACTTCTTATATACAGTCTATGGTTGTAGCAATAAATTCATCTTTCTCAAGTTTTTCTTCGTCAGAAATGTTGTGCCACAATGTGCCCTTTAATAGATAATAGTCCCTTCCTGTAGAGGTCCACTTTCTTCATTATATAACCCCCTATGTTATGTAGCACACAGAAATACAACCTTTTCGTGGGGTCATTCTGGCCTCTAATTAGCTGTCTTGTCTCTAAGCAACATTCTCCTGCAATAAATCAATCCCTGATATTTTTACACCATGACTGTAATCTATGCTCTTAATTATATGTGAGAATGCTGCTCGCTCTTTTTCTTTTGCCATTTCTGTTTGGCTTCAAAATGCACAATGACCACAATTGAGTCTTAACATTTCTCCTCTAATGGGTCACTCTAAATTCAAATTAAAAAAGCCAACCAATAACCAGTAATGCTTTCATTCTGCGGGCATTGTGTAGGCCTGCTGGATATAGTGCAAGTAAAACAGCAGATATACTATGGGTGACTAAAATATCGTCCTATAAAAGCACTTTAATAGACTGTGAGAGATGTACTTACAGTCTTCAGACCCTTGAAAAGAATAAATATGACGTCTGTTCGGAAATACTAGTTTCTTTGTGTTGACATATACAGTAGGGTTTTGAAATCTTATTTATACCATACATACTACCATGGTGTAATGGCACAATCCGTTTGGCCACCGTGGTAAGAATGTATTACGTCCACATTTACATGATCAAACAAACGGGACTCAGCTTCATCAGCAAACAACTGTGTCAGTTCATGCTTTTGACAACGACACATTTTGATGCAGCCTAACAATCTCAATGGATCTAAATCCATGTCATCAATCAGATTTATAGGACTTTCTTTTTAAAATTCTCACAATTATTCTTTAAAACTCATCAAATGACACTTATGACCATTAGATTTACGTCCATCCAACTGTACTTTTTTCTCCTTCCTTTATGTAAAATGAGCTTGTTAAGCTTCACTCGAGCCACCACACTTGTGCTAATTACATATCTAGACCTCTCGTGATAGCATGAGTCACATTCCTCACTGACTGCAATCAGCGGTGCCTTCAGAAAACGTTCAGTTTCAGCCACACAACCATCACATCTGAATTTCAGGCTTTTTTAGAGTATAAATGTAAGAGGCTTTTATGATGTAGAAGATATCATCAACAAGCAAAATTAAGTACTGATTTGAAGAGTAAATCAGGAGAATAATTGGCCTTAACTAAGATAAAAACAAATTATAATATCTGTGAGTTTTGGGTTAGGGCAGGACCTGATGGAGTTTTATTCACAACCCATTAATCTTCAGTCAGTCTTTAATTGAAAAAAAAAAACATTTTCAGATGTCGTTGAATACAAATTCTGAACGTTTTATCCAACTCTTTAGGTCATGCTGTATCATTAAATATTAAACTATAGATCTAAAGATTTGATCTAATAGGAAAGAAGCCTGAAATCACACCATTTGCTCCTAGGGAGCTCAATGTTCATAACAAGCAACATCTTCACCATTTAAAACCTTATTGCAGCAATTATTTTAATAAATAAATATATTCAAATATATTAGATTATATGTCATGAAATTGGGTTTTGGTTGTATGTGTATATATATTTTGTTAGGGATGCACGATATTGATTTTTTGAAGCCGATACCGATATCGATAACTTTCTGCTCCTCGGGACCGATACCGATACCGATAACCGATAATATTGTTATTCGTTTTTGAATGTATATTCAGATCAAATTCAGGTCAAAAACACTAATGACTAAGCTTAGGTAGATTTAGCATAGCTTTGCCTTTTACCAAACACCATACCAGATGTATCACAGTGACATGATAATGTGTTAATACTATGAACAAAAGAAAGCCAAGAACAGTTTTGACTCTTCAATAAAATGACAATATTTTTATATATATATATATATATATATATATATATATATATATATATATATATATATATATATATATATATATAATGTGAAGAGTAGATAAACAAATATGTGTATTTCAACGGTATATCTGCACTACTACTGTCTATACCATACACACTCTCTGTCTGTGTGTGTCCCTCTTTCTCTCTCTCTCTCTCTCTCTCTCGCTCTCTCTCTCTCTCGCGCTCTCTTTGTCTCTAAAGAGAACGGATAAATACAAGAAGTGTACAAACTTCTTAGTTACAGAAACATGGCGTATTAATTTTATGGGGTTTAATGGAAAAAATAGCTCTGAATGAACAACAGCTGAGCAGAAGCGCTTGTCGACCGCCGCGGAGAAATACGCGTCTGGTCTGAACGGGGGGTGCGCGGATCGCTCGCGATTTTCGGCGGCGCGCTGCTCCGCAGCGCTTCCGCATGCAGTGTGAACCTGGCGTGAGAAGGGAGCGCTCGATTTGTGGATTAACTCCCTCCTCCGAAACCTGTGATACCACAGTAACCACATCACATGCTAAACGGGAGGCGCCTAGAAAAAAACTAACGTCCCTCATCCCAATCCACCCGTAGCACTGTTTTAACACACACATCCTATCGTCGGATTATCGGAGGTATTAATAATTGTATCGGATTTATCGGGATGACGTCATAATTCCTATTATCGGGCCGATAATTATCGGTCCGATAATTATCGTGCATCCCTATATTTTGTAGTTTATGTCCGTTGTGTTTGGTGTTGTTGGTTTCCTGTTTAGTTACTTCCTGATCCTTGTTCTGACCCCCCCCCCCCCCTCTTTTCAGGTTTGTCAGTTACTAACTGACTCTGTGAACCTAACCTGCTCGCTGGCAGGTTTTTGTCAACAAACCCTTTCATGTAGTTTCTCCCTACATATCTCTGCCTTTTTCTCTGAACCAACTCTGGAAAAAATGTGCCACCGTTTCCTTGTGAAACTAATCGATATGGAAGCAAAAGGGATTCTAGCAGCTTTACGTCCGGAGAGGATTTTGATTATTTAGTAGAAAATTGCTGTTTTTTATATCAATCATATATCTCTTTGATTGATATAAAAGCTCTTCACCGTAAAAAGACGTTTAGGCCATTTTAGACATTTTTAAGCAAAATTTCAAGTCATTTTTCAAGCATTTGATTTTTATTTTAAGTGCAAATAGATTTGTTTTAGAAATGAGACATTTTGACTAGACATAGGCAGTACTGTATTTGAACCTTTGAATTTAACATGGTTTACTGTGTTAAAAAAAAACTCATCATCACTTAATTTTCTGCCTTACACATAAGAAACAACTTGGTTAAGGTTGACAAGTTATAGATCTTGGTTATATTTAGGAGTAAAACAACTTTGGTTATGTTATGTTTGCATTTATATTAAAGAGAAAATATGCCTAAGTCATGGCATATTCTGCCTAAGTCACTTTTATTTGTTAGGGAATTGATGATGGGTCTTTTTCTTTTTGCATACTTGTTCACACATCTGGTTGAATGTACTGTTACAATATCAATGAGGAATACCAATTTCATTTCTAAAAAATTTGTTTTTTCTTGTTTTCCAAAAACATTGAAATATGACTTAGGCGATTTTGCTTTGAGGCTAACAAAATATGATTAAAACAGTATTTTTTGGGGCAACATTCTGAATGCTGAATTTCCAGCTGCAGTCATGTTCTTTATTTTCCTGTGGGATGGATATCAAAATAATACATTTTACATTTCGCTAATTCCACTCGTGCTCTACAGGAATTAAACCCCTGTCCTCGCCTGCACTGTTGTCAGCGTTGCTAACCAATACATCACAGTGATGCACTGCTAATCTGACAATGAATCGCTATCAACTTTAGATCAATTTATTCATTCAGTTCACTGTGGGAATTGCCAACCCGGGGTGAAAGAAATGACACTGGCTGAAAAAAGAGATGGAGATGGTGAGACATGGCTTGACCTATGTGAACGGAGACCACCACAGCCCTGAACCACACAGGCATGCCAAGTATCCATGGACAGAAGATCCAGCATCTCTACCCAACAAGAGAGCAGTTGAAGCCAGATTCCACAGAATGGAGAAGCAGCTGGCGAAGGAACCAGAGTGGAAGACGGCCTACGCTTCACAGGTTAATGGTTAATCGCAAAGCTGCAGTGCAGCTGTACAAGAAGCCATTCAGTCCCCACCCCAGTGAGGCTATTATGGGACAGCAGCCATAAGTACAGAGGCCTGAGCTTGAACAACATACTGATCAAAGGTCCGGACGTCCTGAATCCGATCAGAGCTGTCCTGCTGAGGTTCCGAGCTGTCCTGCTGAGGTTCCGAGCTGTCCTGCTGAGGTTCCGAGCTGGTGTCTTTGCTGCCCTTGGTGACATCCGCAAGATGTACAACTGTCTGGCTGGAAGAAAGAGAGGTCTACCTGCACAGGTTCCTGTGGCGCGACACTGAAGATGCTGAGACAGAAGATTTCGCCATAACAAGAGTCAACATCGGAGACAAACCTGCCGGTGGCATAGCCCAAGTCGCCATGCGAGAGATCGCCAACTTACCTCCATTCAGCCACTTCAAAGAAGAGAAACGTGTGCTAGAGAAAGGCGCATTTGTCGATTACATCCTGACCTCTAATAACGTCCTTGATCCTTAAAGCAGGAGGATTCTTCATGAGGTCATGGGTCTATTCTGATCAAAGTGGGAGGGGCTGAGATATGAGAAGAGTCAAAGACCATGATCCTGCCGAACCAGCTCACTGAAGAGGATAACAAAGCCCATGGCCTCAGTTACACCCCAGAAGATGACAAGCTACATGTCATGGTTGCAGTGAACTTCTCCCAAAAAAAAAAGGAGAAAAGTGGAGAAAAATATTTTTAATTAGTTACAGTCAGAAAGTGAGGATTATCTGATGAAAATAAATAAAACACATTAATTACAACTGTAAAGGTAATACTAAGTACTCATATTGATAGTTGTGTCGACGCAAAGTACTGAAATGTACGTACTTATACTTGGTCTGATAAAGGGTGTTGGTGCGCCGCTAGCTCTTACATATCTTGACAAGCTGTTCTATTAAACTGAATGAACACGGACGTACGTCATCATCTTTTAAAAACTGTAAAATGGTCTTATAAGCGGCAATAAGGGATCTTGGAGGATCTTGTTCCATTCATCATTAAAGCACACATTTCTCTTCCCTGCCGTTATTGTGCAGCAGCTGTTTTAAGATCAGCTGCTCAGCTGCACAGACCAATGTGGATGGAGGCCAACTTCGGCCTACGGCAGCTGATCAGACTTGGAGGCTTTTTTTGCTTTATGGCGGACTCTTAGCTGCCCACAATGACAACAGCTCCCTTTCCGCCCCTGCGGGTGCTGCCTTTGCCACATTGGATTACATCCTTGAAACAGGGCGGCTCATCGGGGTCGACTGTAAGGACGGAATGTCTGCAGCCAGCACGTTTGGAGAACTTTAGGGACCTGCAGTTGGAACCGCAGCTCTCAAACTTTTTAAACTTTGGACGGGTCAAAAACCACAAGGCTTTTATCAGGAGACTAATGTTAGTGTCCCGTAAGAACCAAATAGGCTTGTTAACCGAACACAACCAAATACTTTTGTTGCTTTGTGTTTTGTTTTAATTTCACTGTCATTTTAAGCCAAACGTTGTTGTTTTTTTACTAAACCTAACCAAGTACTTTTGTAGGTTTTTTTTGGTTTTGTCTTCATTTACAACATTAAAGCTGTAGTCTACGATTTGGAAGATTTTTCAATCGAGCCAGAATTGTGGCGAGCGATCGCTGAGCAGTCTGGGATCGGGGATGAACTGCAGTCGGGGTGAGAGAGAAATCCGACCGGCACCCGCTGTATTTACACCGATAATGTTTCATCATTCGTGGCCGTAATCAACACTATCACTTCTTTGTACATGTTGTGGAAGTCCCGGACACACCGGGAAACTAAACGGCGTCTTGTCTGAGTTCATACCCGGAGGGGATGTTCCCATTCATTGTCTATGTAAGAAGCCGTGCAATGCCGTCGAGTTTCGAGAGATGGCGCCACCGCCTGCAAGCTCTAGATAATCTTTTAAACTGACCGTTGTCGATCTAAAATAAAGACAGATTCAGCAACTGCATAGCTTATTTCTCCCCTAAAATGTTTTCAGAAACACATTTCGGTGAACTATTTTCATAAAATAAGAGGGAGGTGGGAGGCTGCGAGGGGAGAACGATACAAGCTCGGAGGGGTTTAAGGAGCACAGAGGGGAGGGGTGTGTTTGTGTGGAGGGGTGCTTTGTTCAAACCTTTCAAATCGTAGACTACAGCTTTAACCATGTATTTCAAATGTGTTTCAAACTGTGAATGTAATGTGGGAGAAAATATCTTTGATATCATGTTGATTCATCTCAGAAATTCACTTTCTACACATGTATGAAAATGTGCTCTGAATTGTATATGAATCAGTCTACATGTTGTATTGTTACTCAGACAAACTTGATGATAAACATTAATGGACAATGAGAGAGGCTGAAATTGGCGTGTTTAACGTGTGTATGTGTCAATAAAGTTTTCTCTTCCAGTTTGAGCAAGACTGATGCCCCACTGTGTTTATTCCTCCGGAATTATCTTTGGTCTAGCACTGGGTCGGCACACAAGAATCGCTGCACAATGCACCCCTCTTCTGAACTAATTGTTGTTTCAAAGTCGGGATTAACTTGAAGTTATTTTCTGATGCACAAATGTAATTAATTTTGGATTGTCACCATCTATTCCGTGTACCACCCACTGGTTTGATTTCTGTGCTCATCAGACATATCCTTAATTATAACAGCAGCGTATTTACTTGATACCTGACATTTCATTTATTGGATTTACATTATCCGTTCAGCTTCACCGGGCAACTGTGTTCATCTGCAGCTGAAAAAGGACAGTGAGGGTATTTGATTGTGATGATTTTTTAGAATTACGGAGGCAGCCTTTCGTGTAACAGTGTTTCATGACCTTGTAATGTTTGTTGTAATATCCATGCTTCCGATTCATTGTCCATGAAAGCAGCCATGCAATGCATTCTGTTAGTGCAGCATCGGATTTAAAGAGACAGGCCGATGGTTTTACCTGGCACCCGAACGCCAGTCCCCTTGGTCCAAGTCCTGTGTTTGTTTGACCCATCCAAAACCCCTTCCTCCCTCTCACTCATACTCTTTATTTCTACGTCCGATACTGAGTCGATGCGTTTACGCTGGAGCTGGTTGATAGCGGGCAGCATCTCATACAGACGCTGACTGGTGCCTTGGTATTTTTTGGTCTTCTGGCTGTCTGTTGCCCTTTTTTCCCGCCATCCTGTCTCATAGTGTCTCAGCTAGCTTTCTTTTTAGACATTTATCAAAGCATATCACTTTGCTGATAAGAGCTAATGTGCTATTTTAAGCCAGATGATGCTTGCAGATGATATCACAGTAACTTGCCCTTGTCCTAATGAGCCAGTTATGCATAGCAATGAACAATCTATTATCTAGAGAGGTTTCTGCAGCTTCGTTAGTGTGTTGTGCTTCGTGTAGCATTATTCAGACAACATACAAACAGGAATTTGTTTGATGGTGCAGATACATTTTTTCCCCTTAATTGCTTTCTTTATGCTGTTCATTTCTCATCAATACAACCATCCACATAGTTGTTCTAAGGTATTTGATTCCACCTTATGTACTTTTGAAATGTAACCATCATGCATCACTGGGGAAATGTTTGGCTTTTTCATTTTTTTTATCATTTTGGCTGTTGATGCATATGACATACACTTTGAAAAATATGTGAGGTTTCTTTTTTTCTCCAATTTATGTTATAATATGCTAAAATATGCTAGTGGCAATTTTCACTTGTTGTAATAGTAACCAAACATCCTTTACTAGTGAAAACAATCAACGTTGAATTTGATACATTATTTAGCATGAGACTTGTTTATATCGCATATATGTACACATTCAACATAGAAATCATTTCCTAGTAGGTCTACATCAAAATAACCAAGTCTCATGGCATACATCTTGTCATGATCTCTTCTCTCAGTGCACCCTCCCTCCTGCCAATCACCGGTCACGCCCCCTAATCAGCTCAACTCCACTCATCCGTTCACCACAGCTGCAGCTGATCACTTATCAGCGGGGTATATACGCCTCTCCACTCTGTACACCCCCTCTCTCGGCTCCTTTTTTTTTTTTTTTTTTTGAGGGGGGGGGATTTTACCTATATGGCCCTTATACACCATCGTAGAGAATAAATCAATATCTTTTTGTGTTTTTTTTTTTTTTTTTTTTTTTTTTGGCAAAACCATAGTCCACAAACCATGGCACCACCATGATTACTCCCCTACTTCCAGTTCCCTTACTCTGACTGCACCTATCTTCAACAGTCATTTTGACTTCAGCTACAAACATGGTAGCATTTTGCATGGCTTTGATGCTACCAAGCTTACAAAGACATAGACAGACACACATACAAACACCTCCTCCGTGGTTCCTGCTACAGTTGCTGTCTCCAGGACCACACAGGGTGAAAACAATACTGGCCACACACTGTCACAGCGGGTCAAAGTTAATGTTAATGACTAATTCAAAATGTATGTTTTCCATATAAAAATGATTTTTAGGATGAACTGAATAAAACTGAATAAAAGCCAAAGATTCAAAATTCAAGTATTTTATGAACCTTGCTTAAAGCCGATAACAGGTGAACGTTCAAACATGCTATCCATTATTAAGCCGTTGCTCCACCATGACTTATCACTTGCTTTCCTGTGTAAATTTGCATTAGATTATTGACAGTGATTGCCTCAGACAATCATAGATTAATTCCCCATATAGCTCTATGTATGTAAATCAGACCTTTATGATGTTTGGGTTTCATTTTCCTTAAACACACAGTAAATATAAAGACGGTTTGACTCACCAAACTGAAAAAAACGAATCCATCTTCTTTTGACAGTTGGGGCTCAATTCTTCAGCCTTATCACATTTTCTCCTTCAGTAATTGCCTTTTCTTTCTATTTCTCAGGCTCAGAAAAGGGAATTGATTAAATTGTGATTGTGATTCTCAGTGGCATAGAAGGAAAAATGAAAACCTCAGTCAAAGAAGAATATAGTAAAGCTCCAGAGGCCAAGTAAATCTGCCATGTAATGTATCTTTATCTATGACTAATGACACAACTTCTTTGGTATTCTCATTAAAGCCAGACCCTCTGCTGCCATGCCCAGAGGACACTTATTTCAATGAGATTGTACAAACGTGTATAAAAATGTGTTTTAGCCTGGAAAACATCAGCTCGGGTGTAATATTCGTCTGACCTCCGGATGTTTAATTTCAAACAGTGATGTTAATTGTCTGTCGTGTGACTGTGATGAAATGGTTTCAAACAACCCAGTGCAGGGATGTTATGAACATCAAGAGGCTACCTAGCCTACAAGAGCATGGAGAGTCTGTTCGGGTACCAATATGAATTTAAACTCTTTTACCACGGTGTCTGTCTTCACATTCCAAGAAGAGGAGAAAATTAAACAATTAAAGGTGCAGCAGTGAAACTAGCTGCTGAAATGAGCCTGTCCAATCACTTAAAAAGGTGCCGTTTTAGGTGGCCTTAAAAGACCAATTTACTTTTCCAAATTATTTAGACCCACTCTATTAAACAAATTACCAACTTTAAAGTGGACATAAAAAGAAAAAGAAAAAACAGAAACAGAAAAAAAACATATTACCTTTGGCAGTAAGTCAGCCAAACTTTAAATTGGAGTTCAAACTTGAACAATTGTTTTAAAAATATTATTAGTTAATCTTTTGTGAATCCAAAATGTGTTGAAGTGTTGAAATTAACTGATTCTGTTATCTGTCAGAGCAAATTATTTTATTTTAGTTAACTGAGTGAAGCGACAGTACTTCACTGAAAATGTCAGTAATCCATCACAATCCATTCAGTGGGGGATTGTATGTGTTGACCTTTGATTAATAGGCAGTGCGTTGTAGGAAAGGGACACATGGACATGTACAAGCTGTCTGTGAGGGAAGTCAGCTTGTTGAATTATTAACTACTAGAATCGTATACCATGCACTACTCTCTGTGAATATTATGTTATGGACGCATTGATCTTGTGCTGCAGGAGTGAATCCTGAAACCTTGAAATGAGTCAGCATTTTTACACTTCATGTTCCCTCATCTTAAAGTCAAGCTGAAATGAAAAATTCCTTCTTGACCCTTTTAAATCACGTCCACAGTCATAACAATATATGTAAAAAATTAAATATTTTATTCTTCATGGAAAATAAAATATGACGCATGCATAGCATGACATCCAAACATTAATAAATCAGAGGTAGAAAAGGTTGTGAGCTAAACTTTTCAACCATCTAAACCAACGTTATGTCCCGCCTGCCTCCTGCTTCATTGGGAAATACATCACCATACAGAAGATAGATTAAAGTCAAGGTGTTTTTTTAAACGTGGATATGGTTAGGTACCTGCTATATGGTCTGCATTTAACACCATTTGCATTTATGGCATTTAGCAGACGCTTTTGTCCAAAGCGACTTACAATAAGTAAATTTGTCAAAAGAAAGAAGCTACAGCATATCACTGCCGATAAAGTGAGAGCTAAAAAATAGAGAGAAATCAAGTGTTAGGTCCTCGTCTGAATAAAGTAGTAGCTGTTCAGCAAGTATACCTAAAGAACGACATTGTTCTGATCAAAGAACTATTGGTAAGAACACAGAAGTGCTATTTTTTATTTATTTATTGGTGTGTGTGTGTGTGTGTGTGTGGGGGGGGGGGGTTGTTAGTGAGTCCAGGTAAAGTCTGAGCAGGTGAGTCTTGAGCCTTTTTCTGAAGATGGCAAGTGACTCTGCTCTCCTGACATTGGTCAGGAGTTTGTTCCACTACATTTGTTTGATTTCAGCGATGGTGGTAGCAGCTGAGGCGGAGGAGTGAAGTGCTTGTGTTGGGGAGTGTGGTTTGACCAGTGTTTGAGATAGTTGGGTGTCGTTTCATTGATGGCCTTGAAGGCCAGTGTCATCGTCTTGAATTGGATGTGGGCTGCAACAGGGAGCCAGTGGAGGTCACGGAGGAGGGGGGTCACATGGGAGAATTTGGGTAGATTGAAGATAAGTCTCTTAAACACCTATTGAAGAGATATTAATGTTTTGTTATTATTATCAGTAAATGCTCCTCTGGTATAAGTTTATTTGTCACAGAATGTATTTTCTGTAATACAGTTTTTTACAATTGTTATGACAATTTTGACAATACTTTTAACAATTTTCATTTCCTTTCCTCTTAGCAAAACATCCGTCTGCGTAAGCTTTACCTATAACACATTTCTAGTTGCTTTGACACAAAATGCATACAGTTAACACAAATATAAAATGCTTAAAGTTCTTTTACACACAAGCTCAACCAAGACCAAAACAATGGCTTTTTATTGAAAAAATTTACAAATGCTTTCACACTGCATGTCAGAACAGATAACATCATGTCCAACACCATATAAATGCTAGCATCAAAGTGAACAGCTGTTCATATTGTAGATTGAAACACAAATATATTCCCTGTATTTTTTCCATTGCTACTGCGAAACAGCTGATTGAAGTTATGCAAATAGATTAATCACAGCTGAATACCATCTAGGATCTCAGCTGCTCTTCACAATTTGTCCTTTGACTGCTGAATGTTCATATTGCAGCACTGTAAAATTGACTGTTGTACGGGTCTGTACGGGACAGTACAGAACTGTAGTGTCACCTCTGGGTTATTGTTGAATGTAAACATTGATATTTTTAATAATGTACCAGGTTAGAGCTCCATCTTTGGACAACCTGCAGCATCAGTTCTGTGAATAAAACCAAGAAAAATTGGTATTGAAACTGAAATATCTCTAATTGAATTGATAATGAAAAGGGAAATCGAATCGATTCAGGGAATCAGTAGCGAACATGATCACTCATGATTTCCTTGGTGAACTACCAATCGTGATATCAGCTGTTCCCATCAGCATATCTATCCAATAGCACAGACACACCCACAGTGTTAGCCTATCATCCTACTGCTGTCTCTTTTTAAATGTGATTCCTTGATTACACTCATGCGACCTCCACCTACCCGTCACCAGCCAGTCTTCACAGCTTCATCATTTTCGTCAGCCTCATTAGCCCACCAGTCTCAGTGGGATCATCAGCCACCACCAGTGTCTGGACTCTTTGGGGCAGATTTATTCTGCTGCTGCTCAGGACAGATGCTTCTCCATTACAGACAATAGTCTCAGCACCAACTATTATTATCATCTGTTCAAATAAGTGATCTGACTTCATTCACTTGTATCTCCTGACCAAACTGGTCTTTTAACAGGTGTCAAAAGGCCGCTCAATCATTTTTAATTTTCTACAATACTCATCACCTGAAACATGAGTGAGGGAAACTGTGTTGTTGACCATCTTTTCTGCCTGGAATCTTGATGAATTATATCAGTAGGAACCTGGAGAAATGACCATGATCCATCTTGACATTGTGACATTTATGTACATTTGTATGTGTACAGTATGTAAGCCAGGCAGTTCATACCCTCACAAAGAATCTGTACAGCTTTTGTCTTTGAGATCACACGTGAGAGAAAAAATATATATTTCTCAAAATGATGAAGTAGTAGGGTTTATTTAGGCTTGTTTAGTAAAATGGTATTAAAAATATATTAATACAAATTACTGATGAATTTAGATTTTTTTAGTGTATCATCATAGGGTATATATATGTAGTGTTACTGTACTGTAAATGCTGTTGCAGGCATCTATCAAGATTCTGCAGTGGTCATCCTAGTCCTGTCCACCAGAGTCCATGTAGGAATCAACAGTCCAATTGAAATTTCTTACGTGGGATCGTGCTGCTCGATTATGCACTTTCTTGTTTAATATGATTAAGGTGCTGAAAAGTTAAAGCTGTGGCTGTTATGTAATCTTATTTATTTATAAGAAGAGCACACAATTGCTGGATGTCAAACCAAAAACACCACAGGCTTTGAAGTCCAGTCAGCAGCTCAGCAGTCTGTGTGTACTCAGTAATCCAATTGAAGCCAAGTGAACAGAGCTCAAGCCAACTGGGATCTGGTCAAATCAAAGACTAATGAACAGAGCACAGGCCAATGTGGACAAACCGCAGCATGATACCAAGACATGATGAATGCAAGTGGGATCTTCATTTTGCCTACTTATTGTGCACTGGGGAAAGTCAAATAGTGTGTTTCCAACAACAACTTACTCTGCATTTGTAAATGCTTGCAGTACACTAGTAGGACTAGTGGGGGTGTTTCCAGTCACAGGATGGTCATACTTCCATATCTGCCCTGAAAAATACGGTACTTCTACATATTAAACAAGTTCTGTTTTAACAACCCTGCTAGCTAAATGCACTGCAACCAGGCACCAACCTTCAGTTCTGAAAAGTGAAGCCAAGCTGAAGTGCCTTAAACTTGCAGTCTCTCTGCTGGTCATCAGGGGGTGACTACTCTGATTAGATAGAAGTCTATGAGAAAATAACCCTTCTTCTTACTTGATTTATTATCTCAGTAAACATTCTAAACAGGAGTTTATGGTCTCAATCTCTAGTTTCAAGTCTTCTTCAATCTAGCATGATGTTCATTTAGTACATTATGGTCCATTTAGAGTCAAACAGACTAGAAAGCAGGGGATGCTTTAGGGAGGGCTACGACATTACCATGCTACCAATGCTGATGGGCTGAAAGCTCTTGACTCCATGGTGGATAAGTTGGTAGATGGAGCTGAGAGCTGGATGGCAGAAGAAGATCGGAGAGTGTGTGACGGTGTGTGTATGTGGATGAGCTCAGAGAGATACACTGGTGCCAGGCTGTGGAGGATCCTGAAACTGAGGGTTAGGATCTTAAAGTCAATGCAGGATTTGATAGGGAGTCAATAGAGATGCTGCAGGGCAGGATTGATGTGTTCAGTAGAAGGAGTTCTGGAGATGATGCGCGGCTGTGTTCTGTTTGAGTTTATGGAGGGATTTCAGAGGAAGACCAAAGAGGAGAGGGTTACAGTAGTCCAGACCAGGGGTCGCGTTAACTGAATATTTTCCGTCATTGACCGTTTTTTTTAAACGGTGATGGAAAACTCCAAGGGCCATCCGTCATTTTGACAGATTGCAAGTCACACCCCTGACAACTTGGTGGCGAAGAGCATATTACAGTAATTGGCTCTTGTAGAAGAAGAAAAGTAGAAAAGAAGAAAAATGTCACAGCAGTTGAGTGTCAAGGGGCGTTCACACAGGACGCGATAGACGCGAATTGAGTGGCAACTCTACATTGAAAATCAATGTAAATGGCGCGATGACACGCGATTCAGGCAGCGGTGGCGCGAATGGAGCGTCTGGCGCGTCTATCGCGTCCGGTGTGAACGCCGCATGAGACTGTGCATTTAGGCCACAGGTGAACTGTTCATATTTCACTATTCATTGTTGATATGTAGATACTGGGGCCACACAGTCAGATGTTTTTGTTACTGCAGAGAAAAGTTACATATTCTTCTGCTTGATGTGTGTATCCACGGTGTGGATTATTTGTTCAGCTTGTTTGGACTGAATATTCATTAAAAATGAATTACAATTAAATGCAATTGAATATGTCAGTATTATCATTTAAAAATTAAAGTGACCGGTAAAAATAGATTATGACAGGATTTTTATTACCCTGTCAGTCAAAATGACAGACAACGAAAAAGTCTAGCGCAACCTCTGGTCCAGACAGGAAGTAATCAGGGTGTGAACAAGGATAGCAGTGCTAGGTTGGTGTAAGAGACGGAGACGGTTGATGTTGCGTATGTGGAATGCAGTGACATTATTGATGTGGGCCTCGAAGGATAAAGTGCTGTCCAAGATGACGCCCAGGCTCTTTACCTGGGAGGAAGGAGAAACATTGTTGATGGCCATGGAGAAAGTGTTGAGTGTTGCTAGGAAGGATTTGGTCCCGATGGGGAGGACCTCGGTTTTGTCACCGTTTAGTTTCAGGAAGTTGAGTGAGAACCATGATTTGATTTCCAGTAAGAGTCTTTACGTTATTAAAGACCCACTGGAGGAATTTTCAGACTTCTGATCAATTTATGCATAACCCCCCTTGCAATATCATTTATTTTGACATGACCCTGCAATCGACATGACATAATTAATATTCGCAATAATACGAATCCGCCCTGCAGCCCTCTTTTAAAGCATGTCGTCCCTCTCTCTCATTCCTTTCACTCTCACGCTGTCCTCCCAAAATAAAAGGACAAAAATATAACTTTAAACAAATGAATGTTTCCCGAATGCGAATAGTGAGTGCAACAGTTCTTTTAAGTATTTTGAAGAGAAACGGCAGGTTTGAGATTGGACGAATGTTAGTCATTCGGGTCTGCGCCAGATTTCTTGAGTGTTGGAGTTATTGCAGCAATTTTGAGTGATGATGGAACAACAACGGAAGTCAGTGACGAATGGACGATGTCGGTTATTAAAGAGGACAGGGCAGGAAGGCAGACTTTAACCAGGTGGGTAGCTAGGGGGTCTAGCTGGCAGGTGGGAGGTTTGGATTTGGTGATGAAATGTAGGCAGGGAGTGCAGAGAGGATGCAGGGTTATTTGAAGCAGTCAGGGTCTGGTGGATATTTTCATTTTTTAACTTTAAATTTGACCTTGAATTATGAAGCTAACTGTGTTAGCAGCTTCACACCAGAATCCAGATGGATCCAGATCCAGTAAGGTTGCTGCTGCTTGTGTTCATTAAATCCACCCGTCACTCCTCCACAGTCCAAATATGGTCACTTTCTTCACTACAAAAATTCCAAGATGGCAAGCAGCTAAAATTCCGAACTCAAGGCACAACGGGAGATCACAAACCAATGTGTGATGTCACGATGATGTCTATGACTGCAACTAAAGAAAACACACTCAAACAGACAAAACAGCAGGAAGAAAATATCTTCACCAACACACATGCAGCATAGAAATATGGAAATATAGAGACAAACGCCTAAACTTGCCAATAAAGAAACAAAGGAAAATAAAGTAAACAAAAGCAAATACAGAAACAGGATGTTTTCAGCACGTTTTCTTACATGTGATGTAAAATTGGTGAAAATGTCTGTTCGCTTGTTTCGTTTTCTGCTTCTGTGTTGCCAAGTTGGCGGAGATGTTTTCTTCATTTGCATGATCCAAAGTTGCAGTGGGTTGCAGGTCTCATGGGCCGTCTCAGTATTGCGTTTGATTACTGAATCTCCGCACTGTAACCAATCCAGTGCGCCCATTATTGCTGACAGCTATGAATAACATTTCTTATACAAGCAGTTTGAGTTTTTCTTCAGAGGGCTCAACACAGAGATCTAACAAGCTCCAGTCTGCTGGACGCAGACATTTTGAAAGACGCCCCAGATGTTTTTCAGACTGTTTTTATGTGTGTGTGTGTGTGTGTGTGTGTGTGTGTGCGTGTGTGTGCGTGTGTGTGTGTGTGTGTGTGGGGGGGGGGGGGCTTGCTTTCATGATGCAGGCTAAATTGGAACAGACTGTCCTCAGAGCGGAATTTGAGGAGGAATCAATGTGCAAACTCAAGACAGCATGCAGAAAAAAACGGTGTTTACATACTGGGTAAAAATACATAGCACACCACTGAAAAAATAGACCAAATATGACACATTGGGCCTTTCTCTTTCTCTCTCTCTCTCTCTGTGTGTGTGTGTGTGTAATATATGTCATAACCCCCTCCCCCACAGCATCTTATTTTCTGGCGTATATAAACAGAAGTCTGAGTGTGTTTTCATTCACCTGAAAGCAGATGAACAACTTGTACCAGCTAATTAAGATAACATGTATTTAATAAAAAAACACAAGTCATGGCTGAGACAGAATGAAAGCTAGAGAGTACATAAGATATTCATATTCATAAACACTGAATACAGCCCCTCTGATCCCAGAGCCAGACCTGCCAGCCTCGATTCTCAGCTTATCCCTGTAACCTCCATGTCAGCCAAGTTATCCACTGTGGATCTGGAGATGTGTCACCTTTATGCCCTTCTGCCGCTGCCTTGCCGCTGCCAAAGCCGCTGCAATCGTTTTTGAGGCATTACACGTCACAAGCATGTCTGTCATATCAAAGTTATAATTGTAATCATTCAATATGGTCACATGAAGCTTAAAAACCTTTGAGTTGCCATCAATGAGCCACATCAGCATTTCACCAGCACCAGTTTACTCTTTTTGTGCCATGCTAGGGTAGGAATGTGTCATAATCCTGCTCTCTTCTTCTATTTCTTTTCTAAGTTGCAGTAAAACAGACTTCTTGAACAGATTTCAGGTTTGTAAAGACGGAAAGTTCTCTGGGTCTCAGAGGTGTTTTCCTGCCTTTTTTTGGCTGTTTGTTCTGAAGTAAAAACATAAATGTTCCTCTATTAATTATTTAGCAAAGCTGAAGAAAGTATGCATTTTGTGATTGTGACGGTTTGTGTATTTGGGGCGATTTGAGCGACGCACAACCAACGGGGAAAAGGAGGGTTTTTTTTCTAACCTATTATATCACTGCAACAGTCGTTATCAGTGTTCTGGATGTTTCTAGGCAATCAGAATAAAGTCGTGCTTCAAATGGTCCTGCCATGTTTGTGCAATGAAAGACTTTTTAAGAGTCCATGATGGGATCACACCAGTGGCCTCTTCCATACATCCTACCCCCTTCTTCTGGCTCCCTTGCTTTTGATCTCATCTGTTCAATGACAGAATCTGTTCAGTCATATATATACGTGGGTGGACTCCAACCCTCCTCCGTGGTTCCTGCTATCGTCAGAGTCTCAGGACCACATTCTGCCACCATGACTCACACAGACTCACAAGGTGAAAACAAGACCAGCGTCGCTGTCACGGCTGGTAGTAAGCTCATAGTCTGCTTCTGTGTCTTCCGTGTCCCCCCCCCCCCCCCCCCCCCCTCATTTATTTACATTTACATGACCCTGCAATCGACATGGCAAAATTAACATGACCCCCCCCCCTCGGACAATTTATCCAATCTATCACCCCTTTCACTATCACGCTGTCCTCCCGCAATAAAAGGCCATAAAATTACTTTAAACAAATCAATGTTTCCTGAATGCAATCCCGGCGGTGTAAAACGGACTTGGGAGCAAATAAAATAAATATAACAACATAATTCAAAGTGGTAAGTAGGCTGTACGCTGACACAGATAAGTAATTCTCTCCGATGAGAATCTGTCTCTGAACACTAGCTTCTTTTTTTTTTTTTTTTTTTTCACGCACAGAGCTCCACGGGATCTTTTAGTGGTCCCTCAGTGACAGAAAGCACTGCAGGAAAAAATGTGTTCGGATTTCAGAGGAAGAGTCTCAATGGTGATTAAAAAAACAACCTGAAACTCTCTGAAAATGAACAATAAAAGGGTGGGATGTTTTCACCTGCTCAGACACTGAGACGTTATTTGCATCCTCATATACGGCCGATGCTGCTGTGTGCATCCAGACAGTCCAGTGTTTTATTTATGACAGTGATTAAACAACAGCAACATCTTTATAGGACCTTAAAATAAGTTGTGTCTTGTGATTGTTTTCGGACTGAATTCATGCAGCCGTGCTGAACATGTGTGAACCTCAGGCTTAGGTTTCTTCACAGCAGAGCTCCGTTGTCTTGTCTCCATCTAGTGTTCAGCGGTGAAACCGCTCCGTGGATCCAAACGGACCAATAAAACAAGCCGCATCTTGTCTCATCTCACTAAAAGGGCTGAGGTAGCAGCAGCATACAAGAAAATATGAAGAGGTTCATATTTACAGCTTGACAAAGAATCAAAGACACTAAGATACTGCAGCTTGTATAAGCTACGCTGTGACTCTATTAAAATCAGTATTCAATTAATTTAAAATAATGTTTCAATTGCTTAAATACAAAACACTACACACAGTTAACAGAATCACACCCCATTTGCTGAATACCTATTTTTTTGGCAAATAAAACACTCTTCTTAAAATGATACACTTCTTGATAAAAAGCATACTTTGTTACCAAGTTACAGTTGTTACTTATGACAATATTCTGTTTGAATGAGTTACACACTGCTGTGATGAACCTAAAATACTTTTCCCACTTCTACTTCCCAATGATTAGATTAGGCTACTATCAACAAAGTACACAGAGAAAGTACAAATACACAGTACTACTGTAAATTCACCAAACACTACACAAGACCAAAGTTGCAGACTGATGACAATGAAATGTATTTCTCTACATGCCCAACATGTCAACTTGGAGATTCATACGTAGCAATGCTTTTTATAGTGCTTATAGACCTGATTGGTGTGTGTAGAATTACAGTTTTTCTCAAAAACACATTTCACAAAACCTTCCTCCATTTTCCAAAAACTCTAAGCACAACACACTTTTCTAAAGCTACATAAACAAAACCATACCTTCTCGCTTAAAAACTCACACTTTCACACCAAAACAGCTGCTCAAAGCCTGCAAAAATGTCAACATTATACAACATTATATGCATCATTACAGACGACAACAAAACAACGGAAAACACAATGTTCAGTGTGTGAGAATGTTATTTTTTTCACAACTGCCGAAGCACATTTTTAGAAACATTACACTATCTGTTCTCAGAATATATCACTGTAGAGTATTAGGCATTCATAGATCTGTGTGTTTCATATGAACAGTATGTAAATCTACAGAAAATACAGTATGTACACTACTGTACTGTATCACAGCTCAATGCAAACATTACAGAGGCGCCATTACACACAACAATACTCATGATGTGATGTTTTTTTTATTTATTTATGAAACTCTACAACACACAAACCACAGTCATTATGCAGCATCACGTTGTCGAGCTGGGCCGGGCCACAGGACCTTATCTACATCGCAGGCAATATTGTCCCTTGCCAGGCAACGTGGGAAGAACGCCCTGGCATGGCGGATCCAGCCTGGGAAGGCCTCCACAGGCACGTCATCACAGGCCAGGTCCATAGCCCCGAGAAGGTTCTCCGTTGGGTAAGGTTGGCGGTCATACACCTTCCACCTCCATGACGAGAAAAATTCCTCAGACAGATATTGAGGAATTATTGGTTGATGTTAAATCACTCTCTAATCTGGTTTGTTTGATGGTAACAAACATTGTCCCAAATGATAACATAAATGGGATGATGTGCAAGGTGAGGAGACGTTGGGTGTTGTATGAGCCAAGGACAGCATGCCGGTGGACAAGCCCCTCTGAACTCATGGCAGCACAAAGTGAACATGAATGATGTTACCCCCGCGTTGGCCAGGGACCTAAAGTATAGCTCTTTGGCCAATGATGTTCCGGCCTCTTCACCTTCATTTCATGAGGTTGAACCCAGCCTCATCCAGGAATATGTACTCATGAGGTCTGGCCATCGAGTCCAACTGGAATATCTTCTGTGAAAATGTGAAAGTGTTCAGAACAGTCAATACAGTAGCACAGTATTGTACAGTAGTACTGCAGGCCACTGAGCAACACAGTATGTGCACCCACTTTACTGAACTAAACATGGATGTATACTTACTTGCACATACTCGTAACGCAGGTCTTTGATTCGATCAGAGTTCTGCTCAAAGGGTACCCTATAGGCCTGCTTCATGCACACCCTTTGGCGCTGGAGAACTCTGTCTATTGAGGCCAAGCTGACATTGTCAATGTTTTTTCAAAGTTGACATTGTCAGCAATGACTCTGCCCCTGATTTCTCGGAGTCTGATGGTGTTGTTCTCTAGAAGCATCAATGGACATGTTTTGCAAAAATAGCAACTGAGATGAAACCAATTGTACTCCACTATACTGTAAAAATCGACTGTAGTGACCAACACAACAATACAGTACAATAACTGTTGTGTTCTCTGAATGCCCAGATAATGGCGGCCACTGAGAACCTACTCAAGTTTGGACGGACTAGTCCTGCTTCAGCCATTGTCATGCCATGGACAATGACTGTTGCTCGTCTGTAATGATGGTGCGAGTTTGTCTTGCTCTCCCTCCTGGGCCTGCTGCTCTCCCTCCTGGGCCTGCTGCTCTCCCTCTTGGGCCTGCTCCTCTCCCTCCTCTGACTCAAACTTCTCTTCCTCTGACTCTGCCTCCGTCACTTCAGCACACTGTGCTCTCTGAACTGGCTTTTATAGGTGTGGTAACATAATTTGCAAGTGTCTTCAATTTTGAGTCGTTATGTTTCATGAATGAAACTTGGTGTGTTCATTGTGTTCAAATTTTGCTGACTGTGGCAAGCATTTTGCATTACATGAGCTTTCATTTGAGAATTTGAGCATTTTTAGTTTTTTGCAACTCGTGTTTTAGTAAGACAAAATGTGCTTAGATTTATGAGAAAGGGAGGATTACGTTTTGTGAATTGTGTCTTCATGTGAAAGGTGTTTAGTGTTTTGGCAAATGGGGGCTAGTTTTATTAAATGTGTTTAGAGATTTGGTTTAAAGGATTGGCTTTTATCCATCCATCCATCCATCCATCCATCCATCCATTCATCCATTGTCTACCGCTTATCCTGTATTCAGGGTTGCGGGGGGGCTGGAGCCGATCCCAGCTGTCATTGGGCCAAGGCAGGGTACACCCTGGACAGGACGCCAGTCCGGATTGGCTTTTGTGTTTTAGCAATTGGGAAAAACTGTAACTTATAAACCTGATTGTGGGTATTCACTTATGAACGTGATTGGTGTGTTTAATTAACTTATAAACCTGGTTGGTGTGTAGAGAATTAAGCAAACAAGTAACCATGATATATTTGTGTGATAAGTGTTTTGCAATAAGTGTGAGGTTTATAATGTGCTAATAGTTGTGTTAATTTGAGCTAGTGTTTTGCTCCTTGTGTGAACAGTTTTGCTAACTGTGTCATACTTTTCATTTTAGTGTGAAAGCAGTCAGAAAAAAACTGTAAATGTGGATGTAAATTAGTTGAATCAGCTCCTGAACACAGAATGTCAGAATGCAAAAAATAATGAAGTGAAAAGTTTAACAATCGTTTAAGAACCGGGATTTTCTAAGTCGTTCATATTAAAAGTATATTTCAAATTAGCAGTTGAAACCTCACTGGGTGATTTAACAGACATTAATTGGATACATACGTTGGTGTGTCTCAGACAGTAATCATTCAGGTTGGAAGTGCTGGTTGTAGATGACATGGGAACAAACACTGTCTGTCATATCGTGTCCTCTGGCACCTTCACTTCCTTCACCGATGATGTCATTACAGCAGAGTGTGTGTGTGTGTGTGTGTGCGTGTGTGTGTGTGTGATTTGGAAGCAGGCAGTGGGCACAGTATGTACAGCATCAACATGCATCTGAAGGCTGACTCATCCCCATATATCACACAAACACTCCCTCGTGTCCTGGAATCATTTCTCTCATGTATGCTTGTTTTCTTTTCCATCAGCTCGGCGGTGGAGGGTGTCGAGGAGGCCGAGCCGTCTGAATAAAAGATGCCTCACTCTCAGTCTCACATGTCGGAGCAGTGAGGTAAACCTGAGGGTGAGTCACATTAGCATGGCAGTTGGCCAGTTAATGCACTTTTCTCCAATCAACAAATCCACAGGGATTTTGGTAAACAACGTATTGTTAAATACATTTGCCAGCGTTGTTACGGAGTATTTTAATCAATCTGTCAGTTATTTTCTTGATTAATTATCAGAAAGGAGACAGTTGAGGTGGTTCGGGCATGGTAAGGAGGCCTGGGTGCCTCCCTAGGGAGGTGTTTCAGGCGCGACCAGCTGGGAAAGACCCAGGACTAGGTGGAGAGACTATATCTCCATACTGGCCTGGGACCGCCTCGGGATCCCCCAGTTAGAGTCGGCTGATGTGGCCCGGGAAAGGGAAGTTTGGGGTCGCCTGTTGAAGCTGCTACCCCCGCGATCCGACACCGGATAAGCAGTTGGCGATGAGAGAATTATCAGAATGGTTGTCGACAAAATGGGAAAAATGTCCATCACTATTTTTGATGAGTTCTCATATCAGAGAACAAAAAGCAGAAAATCCTCACATTAAATTTCTGTGAACTTTAATGTGCCACTTGAAGGCTCTATACAACATTCAATCATCAAACAACTATTGTTTATGTTAGGATAAGTGTAGTAATGTTTACCTGAGCAGAGAGAGAAGTCACTCTCCCTCTGTGTGTGTTGTTATGAGCTTCTCCCTGCTTTGTTGAAGAACTGCTCTCATACCAACGCTGTCCCTGTGTTGCAGACACGTAGCAGCCACCAGGTAAACACTCTCTACACTGATGCTTGCACTGTTAGCTGCTAGCCACCAGCTCAGCCCTCAACATGTTGAGAGCCATGTAGAGGCAATGGATTTGCTGTTTATATTGTATTGAGCACCTATAATTTTCTATGAATTAAGAAACTGATCCATCAACAATCATTTCCTCCTGTTGAAATTAAATTTCTTACATTAAATTGTTATATAAATGGAGGCTAATCACAGTTCAAATGAAACCAGGTTTTATTTCGATGAGGTCTTATTTGTGTGTTGTTGACAAACCGATAAGCCGACTTTATTTACCTGCTGTGTCGCAAACCAGCGACAGAACATCTCATGGTTCTCCCCACAGCCCACTTTCACCTGAACAGGCAGATAAACTGGCAGTGCCTTGGGTGGAGGTCTGTCTGCCAGAAAGGGAGGAGGAAGAGACATGTCGTCACTGAGCGCCGTTAGCCACACTTGTCTCTCCCTAGTGAGTCAAGGTTAACTCGTGATTCACGTCTGTGCAGAAGCTGAGCGACAGGCTCAAACTGTAGCCGTTCAGCTCATTCTTTCTCACCAGACACGTCCTCCTCTTCCTATTATCTCACTCCCCCTCACCATTCATCTCTTTGTCCTTCTTCCCTTTCCTTCCTGCCTGCTAATTGTTGTTGTACCACACCATTTATTTCTCTACCGACCTGCAGTAGTTCTCCTCAGGCCAACTCTTTTCAGCGGCGTCTCGGGGCCCTTGTTGGGAGACCTCCAGGATGTTCAAAACACTCTCACACACCCAGTTGCACCTGCGGGCCAGTGCAGCCCGACAGGGGATTTCACCGCGCTGATGACGGGGCGCACTCTTCCTTCCTGAGCCCACATAAATCTGTCGGTGGGCTCCGTCCTTTAGTCTAATATTAAAGCTGTTTTCCATGACATGCTGCTCAGCGGGAGGGAGGAGGGGAGGGAGGGAGGTGTTGTTGACATGAGCCAGTAGGGTGGCGAGGAAAAAGTGTGGTTAGAATTTTCTCTTCTTCATCTGCAGAAAAAAAGAACAACTGACCCATTACTGGCAAGGATCACACTTGCTGCTCTCGCAGTTTTAACTGAAACATCCTTCTGTGCAGGAAGCAGAAAAAGCCAAGAAAGGCATCTATAGTGTATGATATCAACTTTCATACTTCCGCAATGCTTATCGATTTGTAGCACAAAAGCTGTCAGTGGTGTCCTTCTCAATGTCAGCCCACGCTTTTATTTTACTGTGTGTAAATCATCTTGACTTCTCTTCTCTCCGAAAAATGACAAGAATGG
This sequence comes from Chelidonichthys spinosus, assembly GCA_029853015.1. Classification (NCBI taxonomy): domain Eukaryota; kingdom Metazoa; phylum Chordata; class Actinopteri; order Perciformes; family Triglidae; genus Chelidonichthys; species Chelidonichthys spinosus. The sequence goes on from CM056835.1 coordinate 11,345,093, forward strand.
ACATGTGAGGACATTTTTCAACTGAGTGAAGGACTTCTGTCATCTCAGACTCGGAGTTGTAGAAGCTTTTGACCTTAGGCTATAATAACACACATACACACACACACACACACACACACAATGTGGTGTAAGCGCTATATGGAATTCCCAAGAACCAAGGCAATTGCATCTTAATATTGTTGTTGTGAAATTAAGTGTGGAACAGGAATCATATTATTTTCACATTTAATTTTGAAGTTTAGAAAATTATGTACAAACTCTTTACAACTTTACAAACAGCCATGACCTTTTATGCAATACAGCGAATAAATACACACATACAAAACATAGTCACATTCCCTTAAGACGCACCCGCTACTTGAAATAAAACACAGTGGATGAACCGGTAGTGTGAACTGTCCCATGTTCTCTTTGTGGTTTCCTTTTTAATATCACGCCTTTAGTAATCTTACATCATTCCCAATATTTCAACTGCAGACAACCAAACTAGAACACAATACTGTGGTTGAATCCTCTGCAGCAGACAGTGGCACATTCTTGACGTTTAACATGTTTTAAATTCAAGCGCACATAATACATCTCCCCAAATACATGACATTCTGTCTCCGTTGCCATTGCACTTATATTCATTACCATGACTCTGCTCTAAAATAAGAGACTGCAATACTGATACGTTTGCAACAGCAGAAACACAAAACCCTTTTTTCTCCCTGAGGTCATTGAACAGTCCGCGGGTGTTATCAGTAGTCTTCAGGGCTCACGGTGGTGGGTGTCGCCTGCTACAGGATGTCAGAGCCCACAGCGTGGCTGTGCTCGGGCTCCTGCAGGTAGCTCACCTGCCAGGGAAGCCCCAGGGCTGGAGAAGTCTCCACAAAAGCGTCCATGTATTTCTGAGTGCAGGAGGTCCACATGCCCGGCTGGTAGCCCAACCCCTCCCCCACCTGAGGGTATCGGAGAGGGCTGGGCGGATGGTCGTGGGGGCTGCCGCAGTGTCCATATGAGGCATAAAGCTGTCCCTCAGTGGGATAACAAGGGTAGTGTGGTGACGGTGGACACGATGACGCGGTGGTATCCACGTAGACGTGTGACTCCGTGGACAGCCTGTGCACATGTGGCCCTTGTTGTGGCTGCATCTGGTGAGAGATGGATGCGTGCCAGGGGACGTAACTCTGATGCTCCAGACGAGGAACCGTTACCCTGGTCTGCTCGAGGCGAGACGCTCCCATGGCAGCCGGCCCCGTGGAGGACCTATTGCACTCCCGGTGGGTGCAGGGCTTGCTCGGAGGGTTGGAGCTCAAGAATACTGAGAGAGCAGAGATGCGGTTGATGGCCCTCTGTAGCGTGGCGATCTTGGAGAGCCGTTTGCCGCTGAGGTCATGGTTCAGAGTAACACGAAGGGCATTGAAGGCCTGGTTGTAGTCCATGATGCGCTTCCGCTCACGGACGTTGGCAGCCATTCTTCGAGCCTTCGAGCGGACTGGTCGATTGCGCTTCTTGGTCTGGCCTTCCTCTGGGTCACTCGGGCTGCCGGCCGAGCTCTCGCTGTCTTGGAACGACTCCTTGAGACTTCCCTCGTCGTCCCCTTGGTCCAGCACGCCAAGCTCCAGCTCTTCCTCAGAGAACTCGGATTCTGCGACACTGCTGCAGCTCATCGTGTCAAACACCTTGATGCTGCACGAGTGAGTAAAGTCTTCCTTTTTGTGTTGTAGTTGGGGTAAGGTCTGCCCCAGTCGCTTCTCGCCTTGTTTTTTTGGGGCTGTCGGTATTTGCTGCTGTGCCGACAGCCCAGGTATTCTCCTCGCCTGACTCCTCTGCTGCCTTGTGATTACTTGTACCTCGACAAGACAGGTTGGCCTGCTTTTTAAAGCTCTTGAAGTCACATGGTACCGTCACCTGTGAGGAATGGTGCACTCTCTCTCTCCCTCTCCAGGTTTATTGGCGCCCTCCAGGCAAATGGCACTGTCACCTCCTCCTCCTACTCCGACTCTCCCTCACATCCCTTACAGGCCCCTACAGAAGAGTTTCAACATCTCATGTCAGTGTAAAACCTATGAAAAACATACTCATGATTTGGATAGCAATTTGCTTCACGCTTCCTTTAACACCTTAATGGAGGGTCCCCCCCCCCCCCCCCCCCCCCCCTTGTAATCGCCGACTCTAGTTACGTGTTCTTACTTGAGAATTTCCATGGAGAGTTTTGAAAAGCGAAGTATAGTCCCGTGATCCCATCATTACAAAGAACAACACTGTATCATTTCATGCTTTACTTTTACTTTTTACCATCATCTAAGGAGGTGTTCCATTAATATTAGTCTCAGCGACATTCTTGACAAATTGCACATTTATCCAAGTGGCCCGATCTGTTACACTCGCTTCCCCTTTTCTCAGGTGTGGGAAGACAGGATCCTTCTTATCTAGCCGAGGTTAGATTTGTCCTTGCAATTAGTTGTCTCAAGAGTGGCCCTGTGTATCTCTCTCTGCTCAGGTTTAAGGGCCATGTAATTTAGTGTAGCCTCCCTGGAACCCAAACCCCATAAATCAGGGCCGAGCAGCACCTGAGGACAAGAGCAGAGCGCCCTAGACTTCAAAGAGAGGTGAAAAACAAGGGCAAATATTTTACAATTAGAACCTGCAATCGCTGCTGGTTAAGCAATCTTTCATAACCTTTTGCTTGTAAAGATGTACTTACATTTTGATGACATTTTGACCGTAACAATCCAAAAATCTGTTTGTTTTTTCTTCATTTTTCAACATTTAAATGAATTGAGAGGAATAAAAGCCTCCCAGATAGAGAATGGAAACAGACTGTTTGTATGTGTTATCTACACCTCTTCCTCCTCTTGACACCAAGCAGTTGTGGAATTGAACAGCGGAAAAGACCTTCGTCCATGTGAAAGATCTGTGTGTCAGATATGGCGGTGGACAGTGAAAGGTTGCACTGAAGCTCAGCTCGGCTTCTGGCCAAGTGCAACAGGTCAGGTAACTAAAGGGTAGGCCTTCAGACGCTGAACTGGGGGTCGTTGAGAAGCATTGCTTCCTTCCTGCACTCGTCTTTTTATTGTACGCGATGCGTCTCTGAGACGCCAACCTTTAAAACAATTACAGCCCAGAGTTTCAGCCCTAAAAGCACAACGGTTGATGTGAGGTGGGATCTTTTAACTCACCGTTTTGTGTCCAGGAGATCAGCACTGATTGGAATTCGATTATTCAGTCATTATGAAGTCTGTTTTAATTCATATCCCCACAAATAGGCTATAGTCAAATGTTTAGACACCTCTTGCGTTTTGCTTTCATTTGCAACAGAGTGCATGCAAGTGCATGCAAGAACATGCTAGTTACACTCCATTCATAAGTCAGCTTCCATTCTATTTGCTCATGTCTTCTCAATACAAATCTAATCTGCCTTTTGACTCACCATCATTTTTTAATGATAATATATATTTACAAGATCTAATTGTAACATGAATATGACATCTGAAGAGTTCAGAATGCAGTTTTGTGAATCAAATATTTCTCAGCCCTGATGACACACGTGAACAGTGTGTTTCTACTTAACTAACAATACAACAATAAATTGAACATGAAAAACAAACTCTTGTGTTTTCTTAATTATGCTTAGTTGAGATGCAAACATAATCACAGGTGATGGACAATGTTTCCCTGATGTTGAATTTTTAAAGTCATGATGCCAGCCATGTTATCTGACCACAGAATTGTTTACGTTCCTCCTGATGCAAATTCAAAAACTGCACTACAGGAATGAACCCTGTGTTGCACAATGACAATAAATTAACCTTAAATGTGAAAATAATTGTGTCCAAACTCTGGATGTCAGTGCGTCTCGTTGGCTTAAGCCTCACAGAATGATGACGTTTCACTCATTTTTATCTTTGTTCAAGGAGCTACTAAAACCAATGTACTCACCACACATTTGAAATAACCTGCTGATCTCCTGCATACCTTTATAGCTAAAAACGTTTGAAATGGTGAGCCCAGGCCGCTGGTCTCCAAGGAGACCCTATGCTTTATCACAAGCTGTGATTTATGGGTTCACAAACATGTCAGATTTACTGCTGTGGTGTAAAGAGCATGAAGACTACAGCCTCGGACTCTCCCCAACCATTTATTTTTGACAGGTGACAAGACACCAGTAATTATCAGCCGCCGGGAATAAATCACAAGATTTTATCACGCAGCTCGCCATGCCCTTGATGGAATAACCATTTTCAAGCAAAGGGAACCTGTCCAACGCCGCTGAACCTAAGATTTGTAAATCTCCTGCTCAAGCCCCCATAATGACTGGTTGTTAGCCGGTTGTTATTAGAGGTCTGTGTGCCAAACGTTATAGATGTATATTTCCAAAGGGGTAGTTAGGGGTAATAAGTGAGTAAGGTCCGGGTTCGCTAACCTTGGCTTTGCAGTGGTATGTTAATGCATGTTTTTGGTGTCTGCCATGGAATTTTCTCACCTCAATAAAAAGTCTCCAGTCAGAAAAAAAGGTTATCTCTGCCCCCTCGGCTATTTGTCACACCACAACACCCTTTGGATAATGTCTGTAAAAATAAACGTTATCAACATTACACTGCCAATCTGCGGTCATTTCATTGCAGCTAATTTATTTGGCGTGCTGTAATCTCTTTTATTGCAAAAAAATTGTTGCTTCTTTGGTCAAGGCAGGACATTAAAATTTTAAATCCTCATTTTATTTTGTATGAAAATGATGTCGTCATACCAGGAATACCACAGGGCACATGACCTGACCCTCTCCAGTTCTTTGTGAATGCCACTCATGTTACTTGATAAAGTATGATGATCGATTTTTGGTGCAAAGATAACTCTTTAAATGCAGTTTATGTATGTACCATGTGTTTCTTTTTGTCAATCAAAGAAACGCCCTCTAGATTATAGTAAGATAATATAGAGACCTGCAGGGATGACATATTTTATAAGCCAACCCAGAAGTTAGTTTCACATTGGTCTCCTGGATAAAATGCCAATGGGATTTTTTTATTGGATTTTTGGATTATTGCAGAAAATAAACACATTTTTCTAATAATTACACATTTTGTTCAGCAAAACCATCTTCACAAATAAACACCGCTTTATGACATTTGACGCCTGAAAGCAATCTCCAGAAGTATAAAGCTCACGTTCAAGTACGTCGCTGTGAAGGCAGACTAGGCGGTGTTATTACGTTGAGTCGCCTCATTTAGCCTCTTGTTACACAACCTTCTTTAAGACACCTAACAACACGAGACTCGTGGTGTTTAATGGAACATAGATAATGGCTGATAGCCAGACTGCTTTGATATAAACAGTAATTTTACTTTGCCTTGATCGATTAAATCTTTTTGTGTTATTGTGTGATTCAGATCCAACCAATGCGGCGTCGACAACAGTACATTGCTCAGGTCCGTCCTGTCTGCTTCTCCAGATAGAAAGCATGCCGAATGCCATCTATTTACAGTAGGCCTATGTTATTTTTGAATAAAGCATTCTCCCACCAAAACATATGGACTTTGACCAACATATAAATCAGAAACACTACTGGGAAGCTACAGTATGATAAAAAACAACCCCTAAGAGAAATAGACTCGCTCTTTAAGTAAAAATACCAATACCACCATCGATCGTATAGTGTGGCATGGAAGTCACCCATGGGTGACTCCAGCCGTCGCCATCTTGAGAGTGACAGTCATGACAACTTCTATTATTGTTGATACATTAACAGTTAAGCAGCATTTTAATGTCAATGTAACTGAATAATTTCCTTTAATGCTGGGTACTTGAATTCATCAGATTTGATTAGTCGATTTGTTTTCTTAATTATAGTCTTTATTCACGATGCAGCCTCCCTGTTGCTGGCAAATTACTAGATCTGCTTCTGAAGTGTACTTCCTTTCTGCCACTAATCCAATATAGAATTAGCATGTATTCTCTGCACTAACATGCTAACTGAGGTCTGTAGAAATCCAGGAAGTCAGGAGTCATCCGTCAACGACGAGAGAAACTCACTTCTCATGTTTTGGAGACACGGTGAGAGAGTGTCTACATCAGAGATCCTGTCCAACATGTTAAAAACAAAAACGTGAAAACATTGAGCCCACTGACACAACAATTGTGAATCACTCCGTCTGAAATTACTGGCAATTACGTGTTACTGGCTGCCGTAATCCCTCTCAGTGTGCACGCCAGCTATAAAATCTCAGGCGTCGGGTTGAAACAGTGCCTCGGGTATTTCAGCGCGCACAGCTCAGCATTGAAAGTATTATTCACAGAATATCTGTCACAGCGTGAGCCATTAATCATCAAGGTGTGTTGAAGTTGATGCTGCAGCATTAGATATGTTTCCAATAGTTCAGTGATTTATAGGGGTGACAAGTAAAGCAGGCTGCTGCTTATAGAGAAAAGAATAGTGTGATCAGGGCCTTCATCCTTTTTCATCAGCCAGTTAATCAAACAGGATACATGTTGCTGGCAAGATACAGAACTGAACGTCTCACTGATTAATTCAGTGACTTTTTTACTATTTATTAATAAAGTTAATATCTATTATTATCTAATTATCTGTGTTTAAGTCTAGGTGTTTACTGCGGGTTAACCTTGCCTTTATTGTGAAAGAAGCTGATTTATAATTTCATTTGACATTTTCATAAAGGAAAAACTGGTCGGTATGTTGAGAGAAATAGCACATTTAATGTTTGGGTCACTAAAAATCCTACACTCTCTAATTTAGCCATTACTATAGACTCCCGTCGTAGTGATTTATACCTGAACAAACCCATGCAAATCTGTCAGTACTGATGTCATGACATGTCTAACAGTTTCCTGCACATAGGAATGCCAGTATACTTCCTCCCCTGTCCTAAATACTTGAATCATGATATGAATCACTTGTTTTTACAGGATACTATTTACGGTTGGAGCTCATGAACTGCAAGCTGAAGGCATTTTCTCAAAAAAGAGTTGTTATCGCGTAGAGTGGGTAGGCATTAAACTGTCCATTTAAACCAGCTTGCATTTACTCTCATGTTAATGTAAAACGTTTTCTGCATGAAAAAATGTGCATAAAGTAAAAAAAAAAAAAAGACAAACTCCCTCCCCCTTCCAAAAAAAAGCAGAGAAAAGGGCCGCGGTGTATATTCCTCTTGCATTCCTTCCAAAGAGAAGTCAGTCATTACGCTGGGTTATCATTACAGGGTCCACTCGGAGTGTTGGAACATGTGGTCAAGGTTAACTGTCTGTAGGCTAGTTCCCACACAACCCTCCGCCGTTAAAGTGATGCCCTCTGACCGCCGAGCACAATAAAGCATCTCAACACACAGCGATACTCTGGATAAATGGGTCTAATGCGTAACAACACTCTCTGAGATGGATGTGTGCTCCCAGCAGCCTGATTGACAGTTGTCTGAAGTCAGGGGTGAGTCTATCAATAAAAATACATTGTAAGTTAGTGAACGGCGATGGCTGGTTGGAATTGAGTGTACGTTTTTAACAAAGGAAAGTTACAATCAATACATGGTCCACATTACCACAGAGACGTGATCTGGTTAAGGTCCACAAATGGATTGGGATTTTGTTTTTAAATAACAGACTTTTATGTGTTTATGAGAACTATAAAATTTGAAATTAACCTCAATCAAGTCATGTGGCTCATCAGTCACACGTCTACCTGTATTATTTTAAAAAGTCACTGATTAGCCAGAAAAAGATAGAAAAATATCATAGAATAGTATGCTGTACTATGACACTGTTATGAAATATATTTTTATTTTATGGCATATAAGACTCTTTTTGACACACTGTATCATTAATTTTCCTGGTATACAATGACATTCTTTATGGATTGAATTATGTTGAATCACATATTGCTCTATTACATTTTTCACAACATACTTTATTACAATATTTAATGAGACTATTACATTTTATGGCATACTATTTTATAATGTCATACTACTGTGAGATGTGTTATGAATTGGTTAATGCATACAGCACTTTTATGGCATACAATACCATAACATACTATGGTTTAATATGCCAGACCTTCACTGTTGCAACACATGTCATTTCTCAGGTTCCATTCTTCACCATTTAAAAAAATAAATAAAAAGGATAAAATCATTTTAAGAATCTGAAACAAAAATGAAAGTATGGAGAGAAATCTTGCTTTGCTGGTGTTTGTTTACTCTGTCAGGAGGCGGCTGAGCTGCATCTAGTTGGCCTCCTTGTAGTTCTCTGCTCCTCCAGCGTTACAGGAACACAAATCCTTCTGATGTGAAGATTGTGTCATGTGACTGATCCAGCCGTGTACAGATAGTAGTGGTTTCAGGTCCACCTCTCCTCACCTTGATGTCCTCGTCTCCCTCCAGCCCGCTGCTCCTCCCCCAACACCTCCTGACTTTTCTCTGAGAACCACGAAGACAATCAGAGACAATTCTAGTGTCCATGTCTTCCACACGACTCGAGTTAATGGTCGTATGCCTCCTCCACCAACATGTTCACTATTACATCATTTAGATTCTATTCATTAGCATATGGATTCTTGGCTCGTGTCCCAAGCTGTGGTTTATGAGGTCACAGTGACATTTAATTTATTCTTGAGGACAGACAGAGGGACAACCCGAAAACGTGATGCCTGCAGCCACGGCTGTCGTTTTCTATGACTTACTAACTTAAAGATCTTTAAAACGTGACATTGATATTCCCACAAGATTGATCTATGAATACTCCTAACCTGAAGACATCACTCACACTATTTTGTTGACTCGCCAACTGATTAGAATTTGGGGGTCAATCTTCAAAGGTCAAGCTTGCTGTGACCTTACACCTGTGCCGTTCTCCTGAAAGCAATATCTCAGGAACGCCTTCAGGGTTGTTTCTTCAAATTTGGCCCAAACATCCACTTGGACTCAACGATGAACTCATCAGAATTCAGTGGTCAAAGGTCAAGGTCACTGTGAGCTTCAAATTTGGACTAAAGTCTGAGAGGATTAAATAATGAAGACCCTTTTTGTGAAATGTAAGTGGATGGGTTAAATATAAATCTTCATAGGAATGAAGCCCTGCCTCCAACTCTGTATCCAGTTCTCCTCATAGATCCTGTCGCCCGGCTGCTCCTGCTAGCTTAATTACTCCTTGAAATATACCAAATGGACCTTTGCCTGTGTAGTGGCCCGGGTTCCTTCTGTGTGGAGTTTGCATGTTCTCCCCGTGTAAGCGTGGGTTCTCTCCGGGTTCTCCAGCTTCCTCCCACAGTCCAAAGACATGCAAGATGGGGATAGGTTAATTGGTGACTCTAAATTGCCCGTAGGTGTGAATGTGAGTGTGAATGGTTGTCTGTCTCTACATGTCGGCCCTGCGATAGACTGGCGGCCTGTCCAGGGTGTACCCTGCCTTCGCCCGATGACAGCTGGGATCAGCTCCAGCCCCCCCGTGACCCTGAGTACAGGATAAGCGGTAGAAAATGGATGGATGGATGGACCTTTGCCTGTTTGTTGTTGTTGTGTGTGTTATGTAGACGCAAGTTTGATCAACAACAGCAATCAGTATCAAACATATTGCACTTCCTGACTACTTCAAAATAAAATTCACCTCATGTTTTGCCAGCTAAAGCTTTTAATGTGAAACCGCAGCAGTAGGAAAGGTTTATTCCAGGAATGTCGCCACCGACACCCAGTTCATAATACTACAAATATACACAAATTACAATCCCTTCATCAGTGGGCAACAGGCTCAATCACTGTTGTTTTACCACATTTGGCAATTAGGACTTAAAGGTGTCACCTTGAATTCTTGGAGTAAATTGTAACAGCAAAACTATATCAAAACATCTGTTAATAAACTAATAAAACCTGTGTTGTATGATCCAAGTCCCATTTATCCAGGTCGTCTGCTCATTAATTCCCAAACATGCATTTTCACCAGAATTTGAAGGCTTTTAATGCTCTTAAACTGACACATACATGGACGTCTGCACCACGGACACACAGGAGTCGTTTATATTGTCAGCTTTGAGGACACGTTCCACTACAAGCATAGTCGGCACCATACTACTACTTCTATTCATCAATGATTTTCAGGCATGCAATTTATTCCTTTAACAGACATTTATCTAAATCAAAAACTTCGACTTCTCCACTCAGATATGAGAGTTATACAATCCAGATGGTGGCTGATTGAACGTTTCAACGCGATGTTGAAATTTAATTGGCTGAAATCATTTCTGCTGAACAAAGATAGTGTTTGTATTGTTTAACAGAATTGATGGTTTCAGTTTGGACTTAAATGTGATTTTCTTCTGGTTTTAAATGTTATTGACTCATACTTTCATCATCTGGACAGGAAGACATTTGGTCAATAACTAATTTGTCAAATGATCATCTTCATCCTTATCTATGATCTTTATGCCAAAAGTCATGTGTAATACTTTTTCTGATGCTGAAATTCAATTCATTTTTGGCTGAAGGAAACCCAAATAAATGTATACATCATCAGCTGAACAATGTCCAATATTTAACAGAAACTACGTTGTCTAACATTTCTTGTCCTGTGCCATTGAACGGTGTACAGTTATTGTGAGGAATGGAATTAAAAAAAGATGATGTTCATACACTAGCATGCATGTAGTGTTGCCGTGGTGAAACATGACACTTAATGGCTGCCTAGTTTTGTCTTATTTACCTACACAAATGTTTTATCAGTAACCTGTTACATAAACAACGGGCTATGAATAAGGACTTTTATTGTTATTATGACTTTTATTTTCCTAATATGTATAAAAAGGGTGGCAGGGCTGGCATGTCTCACAGACCTAAAGGATCTGAGGCGCTTCCACGGGTGACGAAGGGTTGTGGTTAGTAAGAACGGGACAGAGAGGAGCAAAAGAAGGTTTTCATAAACATCGACAGTTTTAAAACTTCATTACAGTGATGTTTTGAAAGAGTAGTGTGCTACAGGACAACCAGCAGGCTCTCGCTCCACAGAGCCAGGACCAGACTGAGTTTGGCCTCTTGTGTGGGCAGCTGGAGCTGGTCCACGACCAGCTGCTCTGCCTGTTGGAGCTGCTGCAGGGCCTGGAGGTGGGACAGCGGGAACTGAAGGCCCTGCAGAGACAGAGACGATCAAGCAAACACATTTAGAAATATTTCACATACATCAAGGATTGTGACTTCAGATGTGACCAGAGAAAGCTTTCGGAGTGTCCGACCCTATGTGTGAAACCCCAGGTCCACTGGTTCCATGTGAAGATGTAAATCTTTTAAAGGATCTATCTAGAACCAGTGTTCGGTTTGTCTCTTCTGGGCTACCGTAGCAACAAGGCAGCCGGCTCCGTGACTTGCTCCTTAGGTAAATATAAAAAGCTAACAATTCAGATTTTCAGGTGATTACACATTAAAAAAAAAAAACTAAACTCTAAAATTTCTGGCAATGAATCCCCAGAAATGCTATTGGACGTAGTCATGGTGACATCACACATTGGTTTGTGGACTATTGTTTTTAAAGCCTTGAGTTCGACATTTTGGTCGATGCCATCTTGGATTTTTTAAAACAGTGAAGGAAGTGACCATATTTGGACTGTGCAGGAGCGACGGGTGGATCTCATGAACACAAGCAGCAAAGCGGCAACCTTACTGGATCTGGATCCATGTGGATTCTGGTGTGAAGCTGCTAACAAAGTTAGCTTCATAATTCAAGGTCAACTTTACAGCCAAGTGTTGAAGTCGTCTTAGGAGCTAACTAGCATTGGTAGCGTGGTAGCGACCTGTCAATCACCAAGTAGCCCCGCCCTAAAGCATCCCCTGTTTTCTGGTCTGTTTGACTCTAAATGGACCATAATGTACTAAATGAACATCATGCTGGATTGAAGAAGACTTGAAACTAGAAATTGAGACCATAAACTCTTGTTTACAATGTTTACTGAGATAATAAGTGAACAGTAGGGTCATTTTCTCATGAACTTCAGACTTCTTTTTCACAGTCGCCCCCTGATGGCCAGTGGAGAGAATGCAAGGTTAAGGTAGTTCAGCCTCACTTTTCACTGCAGCCTGAATGCGACACACTGTTCAGCTAGTCACTGTAGTTTTATATCAAATGTAATTCAAACAGGAGGAAATGTAGCGTCTGTTAGGGACTATGTTCAGCTGCATTTGTTGCTCCAGTGAGTATTGGGGCAGCAGGGTGTATCTGGAGAAGAAGGAAACCTCAGTTCACCTCCCAGGAAAACAGGATGAGTCATCTTACCCTGAAGATGTCCTCTTCCTCCTCTTCATCACAACTTTCACCCATCATGTGGCTCTCCCTTTGGTTCTTCAAAGAATGTAAGACAAAGACTACCAGCTCTGTGGCTTCATCCTGAAAAACACGCAGCAAGAACAACATTCAATAAAGAATTTAAAAAGTCTCTCTTTTGATTTCGATTCTGCTGTTCAATGTTTTAATATAGTTTTATGAATCCCGTTGGCATTTATGAATGTTGTTGCAAACATCAGTCTCCATGAGCCTCTCCATGTGAGTGTGAACTACAGCAACCAGTGTTGTTTACAGTGCTGGGATGGAAGGAAAGAAAGTCAAACAGAACTGTAAAACAGGACAGTCGTCTACATTTACATTTACATTTAGGTCATTTAGCAGACGCTTTTGTCCAAAGCGACTTACAATAAGTACATTTGTCAAAAGAAGGAAACAAAGAAACCACGACGTATCATTGCCGATGCAGTAAGAGCTAAAAATAGAACAAGTGTTAGGTCCTCATCTGAGTAAAGTAGTACTTCAAGAGCAACAGTGCTAAGATCAGAGTGCTATAGGTAAGGTTTTGTTTTTGTTTTTGTTTTTGTTTTTTTTTTTGTTTTTTTTTTGGGGGGGGGGGGGGTTGAGGGAGGGTGCTAGTGGGTCATGCTATGTAGAGTCATGGTGAAGTCTGAACAGGTGAGTCTTGAGCCTTTTTCGGAAGATGGCAAATGACTCTGCTGTCCTGACATTGGTCGGGAGTTCGTTCCACCACTGAGGCGCCAGAACGGAGAAGAGTCTGGACTTTGCTGAGCGACATTTGTTTGATTTCAGCGATGGTGGTACCAGCCGGCCAGCTGAAGTAGAGGAGCGAAGTGCTCGCTTCGGGGCATGAGGTTTGACCAGTGTTTGAAGGTAGAAGGGTGCCGTTCCATTGATGGCCCTGAAGGCCAGTGTCATCGTCTTGAATTGGATGCGTGCTGCAACAGGGAGCCAGTGGAGGTCACGGAGGAGGGGGGGTTACGTGGGAGAATTTGGGTAGATTGAAGATAAGGCGTGCTGCGGCATTCTGGATACGCTGTAATGGTTTAATCGCAGAGGCCGGGAGTCCGGCCAGGAGAGAGTTGCAGTAGTCAAGGCGGGAGATGACCAGTGCTTGGACCAAGAGCTGCGTTGCATCCTTTGTGAGGAAGGTCCGAATCCTGCGGATATTGTAGAGGGCGAATCTGCAGGATCGGGCCACAGCAGTGATGTTGGGGGTGCAGGATAGTTGGTCATCGAGGATTACACCCAGGTTCCTCGCAGTTGAGGAAGGTAATACTGTGATGCCCTCGACAGTGACCGACAGGTCCATGCGAGGGCAGTCTTTCCCTGGGATGAAGAGGAGTTCGGTTTTATTCAGGTTAAGCTTGAGGTGATGTGCAGTTGTCCAGACAGAGATGTCAGCCAGACAGTTCGAGATGCGAGTTGCAATGTGAGCGTCAGAGGACGGGGGAAAAGAGAGGAACAGCTGGGTGTCATCTGCGTAGCAATGGTAGGAGAATCCATGCGATGTGATAACAGAACCTAGTGATCTGGTGTATAGTGAGAACAGAAGCGGTCCTAATACTGAGCCTTGAGGGACGCCCGTGTCCAGAGAGCAGGGTTTGGACATAGAGCCATTCCATGTGACCTGGAAGGTGCGGTTTGTCAGGTATGATGTAAACCAGGTGAGAGCACAGTCAGTTATGCCAAGTTCAGCCAGAGTGGAGAGGAGGATTTGGTGGTTGACTGTGTCGAATGCAGCAGATAGGTCGAGGAGAATGAGAACGGAGGAGTGGGACGAGGCTCTGGCGTCTCGCAGGGACTCGGTCACTGTGAGGAGGGCCGTCTCAGTGGAGTGAGCAGTCCTGAATCCGGATTGATTAGGGTCTAGGAGGTTGTTCCGCGAGAGATAGGATGACAGTTGGTTGTAGGCGGCACGTTCCAAGGTTTTAGAGAGGAATGAAAGAAGAGATACAGGTCTGTAGCTTTGGATGTCAGTAGCGTCTAGGGTGGGTTTTTTAAGGAGAGGCTTCACGATAGCGGTCTTAAAATCCGCTGGAATGACACCTGAGGTGAGGGAGGAGTTGATCAGGGTGGTGAGGAATGGCAAGATGTCGTGTGAGATGTCCTGGAGAAGAGAGGAGGGAATCGGGTCAAGGGAGCAGGTGGTGGCGCGGTTAGATGTAACAAGTGCGTGGACGTCCTCAGAGGTGAGGGAGCTAAAGCTGGTAAGACCATCCGAGTTGAGAGTTGGGGGAGATGTCTTCTGGGAGGGAATAGGCGTGAATGAGGAGCTGATGTCATGTACTTTCTTGGTAAAGTAAGTTGCAAAGTCATCGGCAGTAAGGGAGGAAGGGGGGGTAGGGGCAGGAGGGGTGAGGAGGGAAGAGAACACGGAGAAGAGTTTCCTGGGGTTGGAGGCAGAAGAGTTGATCTTAGCCAGGTAGAAGGCAGATTTGGCTGCCGAAACAGTTGAGGTGAAGTCAGAGAGGAGGAGGTGGTAGTGAGCAAGGTCCTCGTGCTGTCCCGATTTCTTCCATTTTCTCTCTGATGCTCGCAACAATGATCTGTTGGTTCGCAGAGGTTCAGACAGCCAGGGAGGGGCGGGAGATGATCGCGCAGGTCGTGAGATTGGGGGACAGAGAGTGTCCAAAGAAGAGGAGAGTGAGGACATCAGTATGGAGGAGGCTTCCTCAGTAGGCATTAAGGAGAACTGTTCCGAGGATGGGAGCGAGGAGATAACAGTTGAGGAGAGAGCGGAAGGAGTGAGGGATTTCAGGTTGCGGCGGCTGGTGACCATTCGAGGCGTAGAGTGGAGGGATGAGGTGGGCTTCATGGGGATGGAGAAAGTCACAGAGTGGTGGTCGGACACGGTGAGCGGGGTAACAGAGAGTGCCGAGATGCCACAGGATCTTGTGAAGACAAGGTCAAGTTGGTTCCCGGCCCGGTGAGTTGGTGGAGAGGGGGACAGTGTAAGGTCAAATGCGGAAAAGAAGTCTATGAATTCAGATGAATGCAGCTTTCCCGGGTGGATGTTGAAGTCACCGAGGACGACGAGTGGTGTGCCATCATCAGGGGAGCAGCTCAGGAGGGCATCCATCTCATCCAAAAAGTCACCAAGAGGACCGGGTGGGCGATAGATCACTATGATGTTGAGTTTGAAAGGAAGGGTGACAGAGACGGCGTGAAATTCAAGCATAGATCGGGGTAGGTGGTCGAGAGGAAGGACCTGGTAGGACCATGTGGGTGAGATGAGGAGCCCAGTTCCTCCTCCTCGCCCTGTTCGTCTTGGGGAGTGTGAAAACGAGTAGGCAGTTGAAAGGGCAGCAGGAGTGGCAGTGTTTTCAGGGGTGATCCAGGTCTCTGTGAGGGCCAGGAAGTGGAGAGTCTGCAGGGAGGCATAGGCTGAGATGGTGTCCGCCTTCTTGACTGCAGACTGGCAGTTCCACAGCCCCCCTAGTACTTCAAGTTCCTTACCGGTGGAGAGTGGTGGGTAGCAGAGATTGGATGGGTTACGGCCTCGAGTGAAGGATCTTCGGTAAAATCTTCTCCAGCGTGATGTCCTGACTGGGATAAGACACATGGCTGCGAGGGGGGGGGGGGGGGGGGTTGAGATGTTATACCTACCTCAATGGGCTTCCTCGATGGACTCCCGCAGATAGACTCCCTTGTCTTTGTTCAGCTGTCTTGACTCCCGCAGATAGACTCCCTTGTCTTTGTTCAGCTGTCTTGACTCCCGCAGATAGACTCCCTTGTCTTTGTTCAGCTGTCTTGACTCCCGCAGATAGACTCCCTTGTCTTTGTTCAGCTGTCTTGACTCCCGCAGATAGACTCCCTTGTCTTTGTTCAGCTGTCTTCGTTCTGATGGCCTGACGCTGCAGCTGACGCTGAAGTGACAGCCTTTTAAGTGCTCAATTTACCGCAAGTTCTGACTGTGGCTCCTCCTTCCCTCTAATCAAGTCTATTCACTACAGGTGAGCTGGCTCAAAACAAGCTGATTGCTCACTTAGCACAGACAGCTTCACAAGAATTTCAACAACAAGCTATCAATACTAGACTAAATGTTACCACTAGCTTTACTCACACAATGCCTAAACTCAAATCTACAATTAGTTTCTGACTTACCAACAAGAGACAAAGCAGCTTCCTTCCTTTCTCCAGACAAAATGTGGTTTGAAGAGAGTTACTGCTGTCCCTTAAGTTCTGACTGTGGCTCCTCCTTCCCTCTAATCAAGTCTATTCACTACAGGTGAGCTGGCTCAAAACAAGCTGATTGCTCACTTAGCACAGACAGCTTCACAAGAATTTCAACAACAAGCTATCAATACTAGACTAAATGTTACCACTAGCTTTACTCACACAATGCCTAAACTCAAATCTACAATTAGTTTCTGACTTACCAACAAGAGACAAAGCAGCTTCCTTCCTTTCTCCAGACAAAATGAACATTACGTGTGAACATTAATGCAACATGCACCATTTGAAGGCACATCCCTGCATTACACATGATCACGATGCAACACCGGAAAGGTGGAGGAAAAGGTCTGTTTGTCAGGATATCTGAGCAGTGGACTCACTGTTTTCTCTTGGCTCGGCTCCACCGTTATCACCATGTGATCTTTCAACCTCAAACACACCGCATCCTCCAAGGCAGGAATCTTCCCAGCTGTGACACACACACACACACACACACACACACAGAATGGCAGAGTGAATTCTATATATTTACAGCCCATGAAAATTGTTCAACACACACAAATAAGCAGCAACAAGCTCACATGGTTCAAGCAGCTCCTGCTGGCCGTACGGTGGCAGTCGGTTCATGATGAAGTCTCTCTTCATGTGAGTGGACTGGACTTCCTGCGTCCCCGTTTCTATTTCATCAGCCAGAGATCTGAGGCCGGCGGCCAGCTGCCTGCTGGTGTTCAGGCCTTTGGTGTTCCCCTACGAACAAGCAAACAGACAAACTCAGACAGCGTCAGTGTGAATGCTTGTTGCTGAAGATGATGAATAAATATTCATACGACATTTCCCCCAACGGGACGCAGAAGCTTGTCGTGCTGCGTCCACAAATGACTGCAATAAAGAAGTTCAGTGTGTGCACCATTGGCTGAGACGAGCAACGGCAAGCATTATTGTAAACATGACCCCAGCCGGCCCCCCCGTGAGGGAGTTCGAGACCAAAACATGGACCTGTAAAACCTCAACGCTGAATAATACAGCATGAACTGGAATAACCGCCTCACGGTTATATCCCTCCTTCTAATCAGCTCGATGTTGAATCCATATTCACTCAAGGCGTTTCCTCAGTAGGACAGTCATCAACTATTTAGATAATCAACTAATCTGTCGATTATTACTTTAATTCATTGATTGTGCATCAGATAGAAGCAGGCTTTTCTCAGCGTTTTATATTAAAACATCCTGGTGTTTGGCATGATTTCATTTTTTGTGCTATAATAAAGTATATTTATTAGTTTGTGTTATAATCAAGTATGATGTTGAGTTGTTTTACCAGTAAGAGTCTTCTGGGCATGCCCTCTCTCAGGCTGACTTCAATCTTGCTGCGGGCAGACAGCATGCTGGGAAATATGTCCAACAGCAAATCTCCCCATGACCTGAGGTGAGGACAGGTAAGGACAGTTAGAGAGGACAGGTAGAGAGGACAGGAGGTGAGAGAGGACAGGTAGACCTTGCATGTTAGAAGCTGTAAAAAGCTCTTTGTCTGTTGAGGTATGAAAGTATTATGAAAGTGCAGTCCGTGATGATCTGTTCCTTCTTCTGCTGACTTCACAAGGCTGGACACGTTTTATTCAAAGCAGACAACATTTCTTTACATGATTTACAGTCTACTTCTTCTTAGTACTGTGGTAGAGTCTAGTTCATCTAGTGAAAGATGAAAAACCAAGAGTAGAGATCTGGTGTGTCTGGAGAGGATTCAGACTTATATTCTAATCAACACAGCTGTAGGCCATGTAATGGGATGACTTCCATTTATTATTTTACATATTTTTACTTTTTTGCATGCAGAACTAAGGCTGCACGATATTAGAACAAATATATTTCTGCAGTATATACTGCTATATGAGGAAATACGGGAACTTCCATCCTAAATGTTGTCAATGGGTTTCATTTTTAAAATGACATGCATCAATTTAATGCACTTGTTAAAGTAAGAGTCTAGATCTCTAACTACAGTCATGTGTGTCGGCCTCTGAACCGTCTGAGGTAGAAGACGAGGCTCATACATTCTCTGGTAGGTGCTGAGAGTCAAGTGGGTGGAGTGGTCCACTCCTGCTGGGGTGCTGGCCTGATGGATGGTTCCTCTGGGAAAGTACAGGAGATCTCCGGCCTGCGGAGGGACGACACGACACAGTCATGATATATATATATATATATATATATATATATATATAAATAAATAAATATGGTGTACCTTCAGTATGATCTCATGGGTGGGGCTGCCGATCCTCTCCTCTGACTCCACGCTGTACTCTGATGCCAGTGGAACAGTGGGAGCGTAGAGCAGCCAACGTTTCTGTCCCTCCAGCTGCAGAATAAAGACCTGGACAAAGAGCATGTCACTGAGACTGGAGTCAGCACCAACCGTCTGCTGATCTGGGTCACCGTTTACACCTTTACCACAGGCAGGCTTTCTTCAACGTCAGGAAGCATCAGTCCATCACAGAGGCGGCTGTAGTCCAGCAGCACTCTCTTCAAAGCTCTTTCACATTTTAAACAGAACTTTACTAAACTACTGTATTATTATTATTATCATTACTAAAATAGGCTTATTTAAAACTGCCATAGTGTCTTAGTGGCATGCCAGCATAGAAACGGCACATCAGATTCACATCACTAATGCTGGCTATACATTGCTATGGCAACGGCTGCTCACGTTTACGCTGCGGCCGGTAGCTCCCATGAATTTTGATACATTTTTGTCATTCGTTTGGTTTTACATGTTACTGGATCATCTTATGACAGAATCCATGCATCAACATGGTGGAACCTCGGCATAGTGTTCAGTCAGAGTTGATAGACAACGTTTCCCGATGTCAAATTTCATTTTAATGTCGGCCATGTAATCTGACCAGAGAATTGTTGTTATTACCACTGTTTACATTCCTTCTGATGCAAATTCAAAAGATTAACTACAGGAATGAACTCCTGGTGTTTGTTTTTCAGCAAATGAGCTGCAGGTGCTTTCCATTGTGCATCGATGTGTTTCACAATGACCATCAATGATGCTTAATCCTGACAGAGTGGTTATTTGCACAGCACCACCGAGCTAAAGCTCACTCCTTCGGTTTATGAGCCTTCTCGTTCACAGCGATGTGCGAGGCAGGACATCTCAGTGCAAGCTCTTCTCCTGGTTCTACTTCAGAGAACTCAACTCAGCAGCAGCAGCTGGACTAATATGAGCTACTACGGTAGAGGTCTGGGGGACCAGAGATACAGGAGACAACATGGGTTTCTTCCATTTAGGATTCAGCAACAGGAGGAGAGTCTCACATTGTGGTTTTGTTACATTTTACTCAAAGGTTTGTTATGAGCTCTTATTGAGTCTTTAAAGATTCATTCATGTGGAAAATGGGTGTGTTATAAATATGAAGTGGCTTTGTCTGCTGAACGAGTCCCGTCAGATGCATTACTGTACCTCAACGTCGTCGTAGTGAGGTGGAAGACCCTGAGAATCCTGTGGTGTGATGTAGACGTTGGAGCCCACCAAGCCTCCAAAGAAACACTCCAGCTTCTCCTGGATCCTCCACAACTCGTCCTGACGACACAGCACAGCAGACGACATGAGAGAGCTGCTCCAAATGAACACTCAAACCTTACTGAGGATTTAATACTCCCTCTCTCTCGGTCTCTCCACCACACACACAGCAGGTACCAAGCGTAGCGCCACATCAGTGGGCTGAGGGGAGCAGATGGTGGTGGAGGACTGGGATGTCAACGGTTCACAGCGACTTTGACTGGTTACACAAGTTGGTCCGTAGGTTCATTTATATCTATACAATAATACCATCAGAGCAGATTAAAGAGCGGGCTTGAAAGCAGACTAACGCGTGTGGAAAAGGTTTCAGTTTGTTGTTCAATCTGTTTTTTTGTAGTTTTTTTTTTTAATTCAAATTATCCACAACTGACATCCCTACTTTAAACTATAAGCTATTTTATATTTAGCAAAGCAAACTCAGTGTTCCCATCTTTCTGAGCTCGGCTTCCTGTTACACTGTAGAGACGCTGACCTCTGGTGGCGTCTGATGGTCACTACAACCCATCGCATCAATACAGCATCGTAGAAAGCTCAGTGTCTGGATTTATGAAGGTATTTAAAAACCTAGTTTATTTTTAATACATACCATAATACTGTAACATCACATAACTTGTTATTTTAAAAAGAATATTGATAAAATTATTAATTTCTCACTCTCCATCATGAATTCATCTGTTGGTTATTAGGAATTGATTAGTATTGCAGTGTAAATGAGCAGCAGAAGGATCATTTGTCCTCAGGCTCTCTCACCTTGAACCTCTGTGGCTGGTGGAACTGGATGGTGGCCTTATCCTGAACAAAGTTCTTATTGAGAGCACCGTTTTTAACTCGCCCCTGCTTGTTGAGCACTTTTTTCTTGCCGTTGACGCAGCGAACGACGTTGACGTCCCTGCAGTACTCCAGATCCCGAGAACACAGGCCCTGCAGGTCAGACAGCTGGAACAGAGACTGGTAGTAGGAGGCTGTGTCGGGGTCAGACCTCTGCAGATGGAGGGGCTTCTTTTCCCAGTAGTCCCTGAAGAAGTCCTCCATCGCCATGGGCTGGATGAGGCTCTGGAACAGGCTGACTGGGCTGCTGAAGCAGAGCGGGCATGGAGGGTCGCTGTGGTTTAACTTGCTCTGTTTAGGAGGGAGCTGCTCATCGTCATCGCTCCGTCTCCTTGCGGTCTTTGTTTTGCTTTTCTTTGGCATTTTAATCTGAAAAATAAACACAATTCAAAGAATATCATCAGTGAGATGCTGAACTAAAGTGAGGCTGAATCTACGTCGACAGGAAACAACTTTAAGGTTTGGTCATATCCTGTCTATACGAAGTGGACGTCGTCATCGTGGCATCACCCACGCGTTTGTGGACTACGGTTTTAAAGTCATGAGTTCAGCAGTTGGCCGTCGCCATCTTGGAACTTTTGCAACCAGTGAAGGAAGTGACCATATTTGGACTGAAGAGGAGCGACGGGAGGATCTGATCGCCACAAGCAGCAAAGCGGCACCCTGAGCAGGACCCTTACTGGATCTGGATCCATGTGGATTCTGTTTTGAAGCTAGCTTCATAATTCAAGATCAACTTTACAGTTAAGTGTTTAAGTCATCTTAGTAGCTAAATGCATTGGTTGCGTGGTAGCGAGCTGTCAATCAGCAGGTAGCTCCGCCCTGAATCATCCCCTGCTTTCTGGTCTGTTTGACTCTAAGTGGACCATAATATACTAAATGAACATCATGCTGGATTGAAGAAGACTTTGCTCTTCTTTCTGTCAGCCCATGAACAATACCTCTGCCACTACATTGTTCTGGCCTGACTTCAATCTTAAAGGTCACCTCCATCAGTTATTTTCCATTATTTTCAAATAGGAACGCCAAACTGGCACCAGGTCACGTGTCCTGAGCAGCATTGGTTGGCTTGACGGTGCAGCTTTCATCTTGGCTGACGGAAATGCAAAATCAACAATGTGGATGTGATGCATTCATGTCCGCATGTAAAACTGTAAACTAAGTTTTGTGTGTCTGAAACGGCTGTCAGGTATTAGCATCGATCAAACGTTGGTCCTTTCAGCCGAAACACTAGATCTCTTATATGAGAAATCATAAACAGACGGGAACACTACAGTATTTACATAAAGAAGAACGAGCAGAGACCGTCTAACTTCGTCAATGACGTAATGACGGGGAGAGCGTCGCTGTGACTCAGGTAGATACAGTAGAACACCTGAGGACAGATGTGTCGGGTTTGTGTTACGAACTGCGACAACGCTCACCTTTCCTGCAGCAGCTGAAGTTAGCCCACGTGAACACAGTTGTGTGTTTCGCCAAATGTGTCCGACTAGAAACTCCTCCCGACACGGTACCAATAACTCTTATGTCCCATTCATTTGCAATAATGTAAACTCAACCACGCGGTATGTTTGAATGAAGTATTTCGGTTTTTATTGTTTAGTAATTATTATTATTATTATTATTATTATTATTATTATTATTATTATTAATATTATTATACTAATATTATAGTAATACTTGAGTATTTATTAAGTGGGCCTTTAGGCCATAAACAGGAACTAACATCTAGCCATTTCTGTTTTTACATATTTACGAAAATCCTTTTTCAATGAAAAACAATCAAATAATAACATGCTCATAAATCATATATCCCTCCTGTAAAAGGATAAATTAAAAATGTATTTTGTATCCTGTTCTATTTTTTTAAATAACGCTCCAATTTTCACATTGACAGCAAGCTTTTCAAGTCACTTGAGACAATATTCATGATTATCACAATAATGGAAATGTACCACGATCAACCTGCTGTGAACGTTTTTATCAGGATCTGCAATAAAATTCCTAAACCACCTCATCCCTAGTGGACACTGAGTCCATATTAAAGTTCAAAAGTAGGCTATTGCTGCACACTGTTAGCAGGAAAGACCTGAAACCATCTTTGTTTGCAGGTGATCTAAAAACATTTTATGGAACTATTTCTCACACAGTCGAAGCCACTAGTCATTTCAGGGTTTCTCACATACCGACTGAGCCTCTACCAGAATGCCTCATGCCGATTCTGCTCTCTCCTTTCTTCTGTGGAGTGAGTGTGTGTACAGCTGGGCCGCTGGCTACCTTGAAAGGGAATGCATTATGCCAATGAGTGTCTTCACAAGTGTAGAATGCAGGGTGTGTGTGTGTGTGTGTGTGTGTGTGTGCGTGTGTGTGATGGAGTGAGTGAGTGAGTGTGAGAGTGAAGTAAATCAAATTAGAAAGGCTTTGCACTGAATTGAGGGTGTAAGCAGCAGCTGAACTCCAACGTTATGCCTCCAGATACTCTGGAAATTACGTTTCAGCTCCACTTTGAAGCACTTAACAATCTCACAACAAGGACTTTGATGCACAGCTGAGGCAAAACTTGTCATGATGCTGCAGAGAAAGAGGAAGTGTATTTAGTCAGCAGCAACGCTGCAGAAAGAACCCATAAAAGCTCAGAGCAAATGGTAATCTGCAGCGAACTTGTCAGAAGAGAGACATGTGTAAGCACAAGAACACTCCACCAGAGGGCACCATGACAGTGCAAATAAAGAGCCATATATTTTGAGAGTTTTTGCCACACCTTTGTGCCAATTGGTGGAAGTGCATAGCAGATATTATGACTTCTGAAATGTTACAGTGTCTCATATTGATGAATTTACACCAACTGCTATATTTTGTGCCTCATATGGCTGGCGAGAATTTCTTTTTAATAAATACTGACACCAGTTTCCTGAGGAGGATGTGGCGGCGGTCTATTCCAGAAGATGCAGACTAAAGAGTAAATATATCAGCATGCAATATCATTTTAGTCTGAAAAAAGACATATTGTAACCTGGGAAAATTATGCCACAGAGGACACAATTACTTCAGGGGTTTTCGTTCATAAGCTACAGACTTCTTTTTCGTTGTTTTTAACACTAAAATGAAAAAACTGGGGGAAAAGAAACACAATCTAACATGGTGGCTCTATGCATGCTAACATTAGCCAACCATGGATTTGATGACAGTGAAGACTGGCACACACAATCCTGAATTCTAGTAGTGCCTAAATCATATCATTAAAATGTTGTCTTTATTCATTTGTATAGGAACTCTTTACAATAAGTCTTTATTTATGTACAACTTCATCTGAGTCACAGCAGCGTCCACAAAGCAGATCTCCAGGTTGCTTGTGTATTATCCTTAGACTGTATATTAGATGTGGACAACGTCATCGTGGCGCTTTCTTCCTTTTTCACCATCACCATCTTGGTTGAACATCATGCTGTACTGAAGAAGAATTAGGTGTCCGAGAGTCTTAAGGACAGTGGGTCTCATGTTCTATGGATTATTAATCTCCCTACGTACATTTGTGATTTTTGACAATGGGCTATATAAATAAAACTCACATAATTAAATAATGACATTACAATTACGGATGATACACCAGCTGTGAGCTGAGTTACCAACAGTGCTGAGGTAGCTGACAACTTGCTGTGTGGACAAAAATCTGTGTTTTAATGTTTAAAAGACAAAAGGAACAAATCTTGGGCTGAGCATACTGTTTTCCCCCACTTCTCATAAATGGCTCTACAGTAAAGATGGCTCGTAGCACTACATTTCTGAAGGTTCATATCACAAATAACCTAAGCCGATCACTCAACACCACCTTTATAATCAAGAAAGTCCAATGGCGAGTTCACTTCCTGCATCGCGTGAGGAAAGCCAGGCTCTCTCCGGCTTCTCCCAAGTGCACCTGCAGAATGTGGTGGGAAAGAAGAAGAAACATTACTTTATTCATTCCCAGAGGGAAGTTACATTTTTCCCAATTGTGTCTATTATCTGCCCATGCAAGACTTGAACCTGTCGCCTCCAAGTCCTCACAGACAGAACTACTGACACCACTGAACAACCGACAGCAGAGCAGAAAACATCATTGGCTGCCTTCGATTCAGAACATTGACAGAAAATGCTGCATCATGCATTTATCAAAGACTCCTCTCACCCCTCCAGTAGACTGTTCAGCCCGCTGTCATCTGGAAAAGGGTTATGAAGAATCCGGGCCAGAACCACAAGAACCCTTCAGTGCCCCCTGCTGAACACTGCACACTCAGGTCTGACCTGAACACTCCTTCCTCTCACGCACAGATATGGACCAGGCTGCAAACCGCCGGGTCTCAAAAGTGAAGTCAAAGGCTGAACTCCAACTTGCATTCTCTCTGCTGGCCATCAGGGGGGACACCTCTGGTTTCAAGTCATGATGTTTATTTAGTAAATTATGGTCCATTTAGTCAAATAGACCATAAAGCAGGGGATGCTTTGGGGCCGCTTGTGTTCATCACATCCACATGTCACTCATCCACAGTCCAAATATGGTCACTTCCTTCACTGGAAAAATTCTAACATGGTGACGGCCAAAATACTGAACTCAAGGCTTCAAACCACAAACCAATGGTTGGCGCAATAACTACGCTCACTTCTTATATTCAGTCTGTAATATAAAGTAAGACACACACCTGCTTCAACAACAAACTCATAGAGAGGCTAAGTCACGCCCCTTCCTGTGGACTCCCATAGGAGCTTCCTGGGGGGGGGGTTGTCGAAGTATCATTTAGTTTTGTGCGAAACTACATTTTGCAAGCTTGCTAGCTAACGTAGCTAATGTAACATCGTCTTACACGTAAGATGTCTCTAATGTCTAAGACATCATAGCTTCAGAGAGAGACGCCACTTACTACACTTTGGGTGGAAAGTCTTTCTAATTACGTATTATCACAGTCTGATACTTCAACAGTTACAACAAACTGAGACTTTCTTTAACATCATGTGTTTCATTCATGCTAGAAATTAAGTGGTGATCAAAAAGTTATTTGTCTCTTGCTTTGACTACCGTACCTATTTTTTCCATGGTGGTGCACTGGAAGGGGCGGGCCTTAGCCTATATGCTAATAATGGCATTATCACTTCAGCAACCAAACCAAATCCCTAAGAAGGTCTGTCTTACGGAAGTACGCTTAACCCTGTCTGGTACAGGAAACAACCATCCTCCTCCAACGTGTCCAGTTTAATGGATACACCTGCATGGCATTAAGCCTTTTAACATGTTTCTGTAGAGGAAATAATAATTGCTCTTTGACTTGTTAGAATTCCAAATCAATATATCCACGATGTCATTAAAACTAATATCAATTCTAACTGAATCTAAGTACAATTAATCTCTCACTCATCAAAAATCTTAATTCTAGGTAAATTTTTTTACAAATGTAAATGTTCAGTGTAGGTATATGTAACTTAATTACAAGTAGTCAACATTTGTAATGTTATAATTCCACATGTCATCAACATATGTAATTGGGAGTTGCGATGCTAAATGATGATGGTCACTAGTCCAAATGTTTATGGTTGATAAAAACAATTTGGTTGTCATGTATGTACCAATTGTTGCTGTCTGTAATAGGAAATAACTTTTTTCAACATGTGAAAATTACATTTTAGATATCTGTAATCATTTTTCTTAGTGCTGAAAAGGGATATGTAATTAAATTACAGATACAGCAGAATTTTAACTCAAAATAATTTATAAATATGGAAATGTATCACTAACATGTCATTTGTTTTACAAATAACACAAATTAACATTTTAGCTATTCAAAATGAAAGCGTATTTGTTACTATTCAGTCCTAAATGTTAAACTGGTTGCCCTAACACCTGTTCTAATGTAATCCAGTACAACAGCCTTCATTAATACAAGTCTGTGTGACATTTATAATGTTTAGATGCCAGATTGGAGTCATTATATTGAGATGTGTTTTAAAACTGGTACCTCACATTATATTGCAAGAATGTAGAGTCCTGCCATCAAAAACAACAACAAGAACAACAAAAGAGTCGTACTTCCACTTGCTGAGAATCTACTAGTGCGGCTGAAAAGTCCACAGTGAGTGGTGGAGTAAGATTTTCCTCCTACAGCCAGAGCAATGTTCATCCATCAACAGTGACAGCCAACAGAAAGTGATAGCCACACTATTACAGCCAATGCAAATAAATGGGCTGATTACACTCTTATGAAAGCTGCCTTCAGGAGAGCGAGGAACATTTTTCCTCCAATTACTAAGCAGTTCATACGCTCTAAACCACATAATTAACACAACTAACATAACAGTGTTAGTTAAATGTCACGTTGACAGACAATGACTGATTTCAGACTGTAGTAATACAATAACATATTGTATTGTCACTCAGATCTATTCTTTTTCTTTTTTTGTTCTACAGTATTTAGTAACATTGTAGAGTTCTGTTTGAAAGTAGTTTTTTATTTTAGAAGACAAAGTGATAATTGATCTAATGTATGTTCTAATGTAAGATATATACAAAACAGAACCTGGCCTTTTCAGATGTGCTGTCCTTCAAGGAATTAATGACAGAAAAAAATCTCTCATTATCTGGCAGAGCAGCGTCAGACTTGGGGCTGCTGCAAACTGCCCCGGTGCATGACGGAGGCCGAGCCGACAGAACCACATCAACTACAATCAGTGACAAGGCACAACCCTTGGAGCCACCCAATTAAAATGTGCTTGATACATACACAGTTCTCACTCAGCACTGACCAAGCTCCCATGACCCTGAAGATCTGGACGAAATCCTTATCGCTCCTTCTTAGTCTGAGCCTGCTTTCAACAGGTGTGAGCGTAGACTTTATGTAAGAAGTGGACGTAGTCATTGTGACGTCCCCTATTGGTTTGTGAACTACGGTTTTGAAGACCTAAGTTCAGCATTTTAGCTGCATCTTGGACATTTTTGCAACCAGTGAAGGAAGTGACGAAATTTGGAATGGCGGCAGAGCAGCCCTCCAAGCACCAACCTTACTGGATCTGGATCCATCTGGACTCTGGTGTGAAGATGCTAACAAAGCTAGCTTCATAATTCAAGGTCAACTTTACAGCCACGTTTTAAAGTCATCTTAGTAGCTATCTGCATCGGTTGCGTAGTAGCGACCTGTCAATCACAAGGTAGCCTTAAATCATCCCTGGTGCTTTTGACTCTACTAAATGAACATCATGCTGGATTGAAGAAGACTTGAAACTAGAGATTGAGACCATAAACTCACGTTTACAATGTTTACTGAGATAATACATCAAGTATGAAGTAGACTAATTTTCTAATAGACTTCCATGCCATCTGACTTCTTTTTTGCATCCAGAGGAGTCGCCCCCTGATGGCCAGCAGAGAGAATGCAGGTTTAAGGCCCTTCAGAGTTGGTTTCACTTTTCAGATGGAGCAGTGTGACACCCTTTTTGTTGGAGAACACCATGTGTATATAACACTGGGAACCTCCGCCCTCTCTGCTAGTTCACCTGATAGCCTATGGTCAGCACCTCTCCTGCTCCCACTTTCACTGGACTTCTCTGCTCTCACTATAACAGCAATAAAATATCATTCATAAAAGGACACAGTCAGTGATTCGTCTTTGAATCCTGTTTTGAGATGAAAATAATATATTATTATTATTATTATTATTATTATTATTATATATAAATGTAGTTTAAGAAAAGCCTGAAGCTGTGTTATATGAGTCATACGATTAAAGTATAAAATAGTATTCAGGCAAAAGAAAACATTTGGCATTTATAGAATGTAATTTGTATGAATTTATTATTTTAATAGAAGTGTAAATATTGTATAAAGTAACCTGTAGCCATTGTGTCATTAGTGTAGCTGAGCAGAGAGCGCGCGCACGCGCGCGCGCGCGCACACACACACACACACACACGCAGGCGCGCCCACACAGACAGACAGAGGTGGTGACGGCTTTTCACCGTCAGTCCACTTCACATCGCACTCTTCTGGTGTCCCGTGCTCTACATTCGTTTGCTCACGCGCGCGTTACAACTTGTGTCGCTTTTCGGCGCACGAGGCTCCGCACGATGTCCACGGAGCCGCGGGGCACGAGAGCCGGACGCCCGCGTGGATGAATAGACGGGCGTAGAACTGACCGCAGCGGGGGGGAAACGCCGCGAGGCGGACGTGGCGTTCACTTTCTGTAACTTTGTTGGACAGGTGAATGCTGGGAGTCGGACAAAGGATGGCTCGGGCGCGTGCGGTCATTCTCGGGTGTTCGGAGCGCTCCGAGCGGCTGGTGGGATAAACGAGACCGTCTCTTTGGATCCACAGTGCAGAGTCCCGCTGGTGTTTTTTTTTTTTTTTTTTACAGGAATCTGGAGACCGAGGATGCCAGAAGAACACTTCCACATCTCCCAGTAACAACGGCGTCTTTGTTACGCGCGTCTATGGGAGACGAGCTCAGCGGGGACTCACTTTCAAGCAACACTCATCCATCGGGAAGTTCCAGAGATGAAGGAAAAGTGCAAGAACGCGGCGAAGACGCGGAGAGAGAAAGAGAACGGGGAGTTTTACGAGCTGGCCAAGCTGCTGCCTCTGCCGGCGGCCATCACCTCCCAGCTGGACAAGGCCTCCATCATCCGACTGACCAGCAGCTACCTGAAGATGAGGGCAGTCTTCCCCGACGGTAGGAACAGCCACAGACAGCGGGGTTATTAACATGGTCCACTATATAGGCTACACTGGGCCCGATGACAGGTCAGATTCTGGGGAGCGAACAGGACGACAAATAGCCGAAGGAACGAATATAGAATTTAAATGTTTCCCCAATCTGTCAAAAACCGCAATCCACACGTTTTTTAACAGGAATCCGTTTTATCAATTGAAAGATTATTCTTCAGTTTATTACATTCTAATTGCAAATATATGACCGAATCTATTTCGGTATTTAGAAAATATAGTTGTTCCGTTGATTTTCCCGTGGAAGAAGAAGAAGAAGAACTTCGTGTTACTCAGAGGAGAAATTCTTTTTATGAGAGAAAATCAAATTATATGGGGAGAAATAAAGTAAGCCGACCAAAATGTTTATTAATTTACTAATGCTTTATGTTGCTAATTTAAAAGTGAGATGTCAGTTTCATAATTTTACCAACGCAAATAGCTGAATTACTCAATCTAAATCTAAAACTCAACTAGAACTCAAATGTTTTTCTTGTCAACAGATTATAAAGTGAGTTACATGATTTATTGAGCACAGGCCTACAGAATAAAGCCACATCTAAAACTCTTTGTCATCGGCGCCTTTATTTTTTAATCGATTTAAAACAACCTTGTAATTTAAATACATAAATTACATACAAAATAAATGTTATAAAAGTAGATTTTTAAAATGAGTGAAATAGGCCTTCTTTATTTATCATTTCCTACATCTGAGCCTCACATTCATACTTTTGTCTGAAAGAAAAATAATAATAACCCCCCTACATTTTAGTTTATAAATGTTTTTTTATTATTTACCTTTTTATTTGTGTCATTTATCATTGGGCCTACTTTTCCTCGTGGTGATAAAAGCGCTCAATCACAATCTCCGGGCTGTTAAACCAATTGCGTTAATTACGGGTGTCGTCGAAAGTGTTGAAGTTGTTTTCCCACTCTGATTAAACGCTGATGTCTCGTTTAAACGCCTCACTCATTCATCAAGGTGAATTATTTCATTAGTCCGCGTACAGCTCCACCGGGGCGGGTTAGAGGGCAGCAAAACAGAGCCTTTCCTCTCTGTCATCACTCATAAAGTCAGAGTGAACACACGGCCTTCTGTGGCCGGGCCACCCGTTAGCCGGGGCCCAGCGCGGCCCAGCGGAGCGCGGCGGGGCCCGCTGAGGGCCCTCGCTGAACGTAACGCCCTTAAAGCCGACTGGATGTCTCCTAACAATCCAGAATGACATGGATCCCTTTGTGGCGGATTACTTTAAAGCCCTGTAATCCTAATAAAGCTCCGCAGAGCCGCGGGGTGTTTGGAGGAGGAACCAGTGATCTAGAGGCGCGTGGAAGCTCTTCATTTTAAAGCATCTCCATGTGATGCGAAATAATAAAACAGACACATAGTTATTGTGTGAGGGGAATATTATCCATATTCACGTTGATGCAGTGTTATGAAGTGACTGATTTTGTTGTATTAGTTCATGCTGGTCGTTTTCCTTCGGGATGGTCAGTTACACCGAGATCGATGAAGGCTGAAAAATAGGTGATTATAACCATAAAATTGAGCTTTTATTGTTTTGGCTATTTTCGAACGCAGTACAGCGAAATGTTATCAAAATAAAAACAAAAAACAAGTATTCATATCACAATTTGAATATTAATGATAGTTGAGACGGCATATTTTTTATGTCATATGTCTCATTTTATTTTATGTTGGTATAATAATTTAGTTTAGTTTATTGGTAACGTTTTTAGCTGATTTATTATGTGAAGAACATCAGCAAGGTCATAAACGATGTGGGTAATTTTAGCTTCCATTAGTGCAGTTATAGAGAAATGTATTATTCATATACGATTATTGAGACTAAATGATTACAGTGTGCTTACTAGTTTAACTATTTCATGCAAAGCCACTGAACTATAATTGTTAAAGAGACTTGATGAGGTTTTTTTATTAATTGGGTTAAAGTAATAATTAAAAAAAAAAATCATAATTCTGCATATAGCCATCAATATAATTCTCAGAGGTCAAATGTATTTTCTCAAGCACTGTATAAGTACCATTAGTTTGAGTATTTTCATTTAATAACTCCCTCCTTCGTACTGCAGAACCTTTGCAGTCACACATTTTATATATGAATTTAATATTTGCATTAAAATATATTTATATATGTGACACTGAAGCTGAAACGACCCATCAGTGTAATGAATTATTCAGACCTGAAACTGCCACGTCACTAAACCTGAACACATGAAGGTCATGAGAGTTACAACGTGTACAGTAGAAGTAACACTTGCTTACTTTTACTTCTATAAAATTCTCCAACTAGTTTTTAAACAGAAAATCGGTGTTTGTTGAGCTTTGGTGGTTTCTTTTTTTTTTTTGCAGTGCTATAAATTCTGCATTTTGCATTCCATATTTCCCACAGCCCTGCAGTGCCAATATTCCAGCAGCTCCAGTATGAAATTACAATTGATGTGAAAAGCAGGATTGATTCTGCAAACCGACGTGCGTAGCAGAAACACCGTTCTGTCAGGCTTTCAGCAGGACGTCCTGCAGGAAATCATTTGGTCAGGCATGAAATGTAATCTTTCTAAACGCTGTCCTGATGCTGGGATTTCACATTAAACATGTCTGAAAATGCATTTAGCTTTTAAATAAATGTATAACCTGATGATATTCCACTAAGGGACATGTTATTAGTTGAACATGATGAAAACATAACGTTTGTGACTGAGTAGTGGAGTGAAACATGTCGTCCAGGTCTGAAAAGCATGGTGGAGAGTTCTAAACAAACAGGCAGTGAGGACCAGCTGGGTCATGAGATGTCACGTTGTTGACCCTCCCAGCTTGATGACAGCTGGACGTTTGATTGGTGTGAAGCAGCAGAGACACTGGGGGTCTCTGAATGCCAGCATGGATTATGGAAAAAAAACGTTTGAATACAAAGTGTCAACATTTCAGTCTCCTCAAATCTTCTCCCAAAAAAGAAACACATATAAATATGAAATTTAAATGAAAAACAGTCAAATAATCTTAAATAAGATGATTATAAATCACATGGTCTCCCTTAAATATTTCTCCCATTTGTTTAATTATATTGTATCCTGTTTTTTTTTAATCATCTTGTTTCTCAAGTAATTTGTGATGATATTTATGATTATTCCGATAATGGAATTCACCACGATCAATTTGTGAGTGTTTTCTATCACAATCTGCTATAAAATCCTTTATAATCCCATATCCTGTCTGAACAGTAAAAATGACATTGTTTCTAAATATGCTAAGTGATCTCTCTTTGTCCTTCATTGACTTTGGGGAGGAAGAAAGATCTGCTGCTTGATATTTGACTGTTTTGTTGGTGCTTAGCTAATCTCTACCAACAGATTCTGCATTCAGAGTCTGGAGGCAGCGGGACAAGATTTAGGAAGCACTGAGGTTCCTGTTTTTTAGTCCACGTAGTATTGACCAATCACGCTAGAGCAAGCTTTGTTTAAAAGCAGTCCGTGTGGAGAGCATTGACTGAGATGCATTGTGGGAAGCCACCGGCCAGCATCAGACAATGACTTTGATTTGTATTGGTTAAATATTGCTTGTAAACTGGCTTATTGTGAAACAATCCACTGTATTTCAAGTTGTTTATCAGACTGTAAATGAAAAAAAGGCTTTCAGAGCGATAATCGGTTCTAACCTCTCTGTCAAGCACAAACTGTAGCGTTGTCGTGGATTGATAAGGAAGCCGATTGAACCAAATGAAAAATATGCATGAATGGTCCCTTCCCTCCGCTGGTATCTGCATAGAGTAGAACAAAATGCTAACGTCAGGCTGCTATCACTCCATCAACCTCGGTCCAGGTTCAGGTGAGCCGAGCCATAGAAGGTGGAGTTAAAACACAGCAGACCACTGAGAACCAGCTCAACATGAGAAATGTTATTGAAATAGAAAAGCAATAGTAAGACTTTTTCATTCAATCAGCCCAGATTTTAAAAAAATGACTCAGTATATTTGACGAGGTGCAGACGTTGCTCGGTTCGGTTGCCGTTGAAATGATTCAGTGAGCGTCGTTACAGCAATCAGCAGAGAATCCCATCTGAAAATGATTGTAATTCACATTATTGTTCATAATCATCAAGACATGCTTATTGTGTTTTGCTCTTAAAATGTACTGGAACGTTTATTGTCAAGAAACACATTTTAGACAGAACACATCTTTTTTGAGTGAAGATCATCAAGCACATATAACATATAATGTATAAATAAAACAATTTAAAATAGCAACATTGTCTTTTTTCACTTCTCTAACATGATATTGAGCTACACAGCTTTTTCAAGTCACTCCTGTACCAATATTCACAATTATCCCGATAATGGAAATTCATTCGTCAGTTGAAGAGAAGAAAAAAATGTGATTTGTTTTGATCCACATCCTGAAATTATCATCATTTCAGTGACATATTTCAGAACAACTACTCTAAAATGCTACTCATCTTTAATCAAACACTTGAGTATGTCATTGGAGAAGGTTTGTCTAGGTCCCGCCCCAGACCTCCTCTAACAGATCCGCTATCATCTGTGGACGTCATACCAAATACTGTAGAAATATGACAGGAAGTCTTATTTTGTCTGCTATTTAGCTGTCACATACATTACCATTTGCCAGTGTCAAAGACGCTTCGCAGACAGAGGAACCTCACGTTCCGTATCACATCCCTGAAGGCTTATAACAGTGATGTGCATGCAAACGTCCTCGCTGACAGACAAGCCTAGTGTTGTTTATGACACAGAGCAGGAGCCGAATAAAGCTGAATTCAACTCAAATATCGTGTGCTCTGACGGAACATATTTGGGCGGTTCCCCGAGGACTTGGAGAACACAGCTACACTCTCTACGCTGCTCGCTTTTTGACTGATTCTCCTCAAATGGAAAAAGACTGCAGCACCATCTCACCGACACCAACAGCTCTCTGTACAGCCAGGATAAAATATCTTAGAATAAATAACTTTTTTTAATGATTTTCTTCTTCTTCTTCATCATTTGGTAATGCGTTGGTATATTTGAAATGGCCTGTTTGTTTGCTGTTTATTTATTTTAAAAATGCAATACATGTTGCAATTTGATTAAGATATAAAATGTCCAACTCTGATATATTCAGATATATGTTTTAAAAGTATCCCCCCCCCCCCCCCCCCCCCAAGTCCTGGTAAAATCAGAGCATACATTCAGATGATGCATCATCAAAGATGCACAATATGTCGTGATCATTTTTCAGTGCCAGATTCTCATTGGTGGAAGACAGCAGTCAGAGTTTCTGCCATTAACCCCGACATAACGTCCGGAGGAAGTGATGACCTTGATATACACAATGTCCATCTTGCATATCGGGCGGCTGTGTCTTCATCTGCCTGAGGATTTGTCTCTTGCATGATAGATGGAGTGTCTTTGTCCCCCTGACTGTCTCACCGTGTCTGTCTCTCTCTGTAGGTCTGGGTGATGGATGGGGTCAGACATCGCGGTTCAGTCCTCTGGACAGCATGGCTAAAGAACTGGGTTCCCACCTTTTACAAGTCAGTAGCCCTGCAGGATGCTCCTCACCACGCTGCCGTAGTATGACTGTGTTACGATGAGCTGCATGAAACTGACACCAAATGATATCATTGTATGCTGGCGTGCTCGGTGTGTTTCCTCCGCTGCTTTGCTGTCAATTACAGCTGAAATTCACAACAGATCAATTATGTATTTATTATTCCTCCATACATATAATAATGAATTGCTGTATTTATAATTAAATACTGCAATTAATACAGAATTGTGTGTGTTTCATCAGGAAGTGCTGTCTTTGATTGTGGACTCCTGAATCTATCATGAAGTCCTTTTATAGTGCAGGAACTTAACAACATTCCCACAACCTGAAGTGAGAAGAACCCTCTGAGGTTCTGCCTTGTGTTGTGTTTTCATTAAAACGGCAGCATCTATAAAAGTGCTGCTCATATTGATACCAGTAGTCTTTTAAATGCGTCTGGCATGTCATGGAAACAACAGCATTACGCGTTCTGTTAAGTTTGTCATCAAGAACCAGAAAGTGTCCGGGCAGAAAATGACCCGTACCTTTTCCATTACATTTATGAACATTTCCTTTAATCCTAAAACAAAAAAAACCTCTCAGAATGTTCAATGTGCCATTCACAAACACGACCTTTAAACCTGGAATGGAAAATGCCATAGATTTACTGTATTTAGACTGTACCATTCACAAACACTTCAGTTAAAAGATAAAAATAAGTTACACAAAAAAATTAATTACACTATCAAACTTGCCCCAGAGTCCGAAAATGTGTCATATCTGGTTACGTCAATTGTAACAAAGGTTAACACAAGCTGAACAACTCTTTCCATTAATAATTTTTAGATAGACAATCATTTTTTGATTTTTTACCACAGAAGTATGGTTTAAGTGAGGTTTAACCCCAAATCTGAAAATCAAATAAAAGTTTTAGTGGGGCTAGAGAAGGTTCTTGCTCATACAATTCAATGTGTAATTAAAAATAAACCCGATACTGAAAATTCCTTCATTTTAAAGCGATGCATCGACCCACATTTTTACAAACTTTTGTTGAAGTGTACATATTATAAGTTCTGGTCTGTGGAAGGAATCGGTGCATGAAAGAAGCAGTGCAGTGTGGGAGGTGACGACGCAGCAGAACAAGTGTGTCTGATCCTCAGAGGACCGCTCAGCACACTTTTTTCCAATTATGGCATCAATGCCAGTCAAACAGAAACAGAAAGAACCACATTTTAAATCTGACCTACATTTGATTTGTGCATTGCTGTGGTTTTAAACTAAAGATGGTTATTCTATGGATCTTTGACATTCCAAAGTAAAGGTCCAGGAAAGTGGATTCAGCTTTAAAAGAGACATCCCAACATGTTCTTCGTGTCGTAGGAGAGAGAGGCCTGTTTAATGGTGGCAGTGAATGTGATAACAGCTCTCAAACACCCAGCTGTGATGTAGTGCTTTGTCTTGTCTGGTCTAAAATACCATTATTATCATCACTATTACTGCTCACCAGCACCACAGCCTGTCACCTTAGTATTCACTGTGGTACTCTTTTACTCTTTTCTTGTTAAAACTACTGCTCACACAAGTATTACTCCATGCTCTGTCAGCTCCCCTGCATGTAACAGAAGTGTTGAACACAATAGGCCTGCTGTAAAATGAACTGTTGGGAAATAAATGTGCTCTAGTTTTGGCAGAAAGAGGCTGAGTTACAATTCTGTTTGGCCTCTAAATGACTCCCTTCGATGCTGCCTGTGCTGCTATGCAGGCTGCTGGATGATTAAATAAATGATGCTGTTCTTTCACACATAACGTAACCAAAAAAATCAGCCAGAGTAATGTTCTGGGTAATGTAATACCACTTGGATAATATAGGCTATCATACATATTATGAATTACCTTTTTTTAGTTTAGTGGTTTATTAAATTAAGGCTCATCATTTTTTTCATTTTTGGTTGTGTGAAACAACTGTCACTGAGAATTTAAAAAAATAAGTAGATCATAATAATAGTTTATTAAATGGCTACATGCATGAAAAACACAACGGTGAGAGTGTTCACAGAGCACGCATTCAATATGTGGAAGGTAAAAGTAGTATGTGCTGCTGATCATTAAAGATGCTATGGACCAGATTGGGAGCATTTCTATTGTCTCTCAATGGCTCTCAACCCGTGACGGTTGAGCCGGCGGCTTGCAGCTCTCGGTGCTAACAGCGCTTACGGAGCTAACAGAGGATGGTCACAACTAGTGGACTCAGTCTGTCTGAAGGGCAGGGACAAAACGATTTCAAAAGAATGTTTTCAAGCATGGAGGGCAGCCTATATTTTATTGCATCATCTCTTCTCAATAAGGCCACACTAGAGGCCACGTTATCATATTTGATCTAGTGGCATCCAAGGGGGAACTTTTGCAGTCTTTTTTTAATTGAAGATGTGCAAGAGATTATTTATTTTAGCTTGTTCCATTTATATCAAATTTTCACCAATTTTTAAAATGTATTTATAAAGGTACATATACTGCCAGTTTTACTGAACAAAAAAGTCTAATAAAGATTAATTAAAATTAAAGTAAAATGTAAATAAAATAAATATCTACTGAATTGCTAACGTAGATAGCATAATAACAAATCTACTCTATGTCGAGGCAGAATAATGACACCATCCATTGGAACATTAACATTGGAAAAACTGTTAACATTACTAATTTGTTTTTAACAGACAGCACTTTGTTATTTTCCCCTCAGACTCTGGACGGCTTTGTGTTTGTTGTTGCCTCTGATGGTAAAATCATGTACATCTCTGAAACAGCATCAGTCCACCTTGGCCTGTCCCAGGTAAGATAAGAAAGCATCATAAGAGCATGTAACGCATGGCAGGTAATGTGAATACATTCATGCTTGTGTGAAATGGAACTGTCTTTTATTTCTACATGGATTCAATACTTGTTAAATGTTCCGTTGGTTTGTTGTGTTGAGCTGATCACTACACGACTTATGCATTCAAGAGCTTATTCTGAGAATGTGTGCGCTGCAGGTGGAGCTTACAGGAAACAGTATATTTGAGTACATCCACCCATCAGACCATGATGAGATGACAGCAGTGCTGGGTCTCTGCCAACCTCCACACCACCACTTCTCTCCAGGTACTTAAAGGTCCTCCACATCCAGACTCACACCATCACGAATCAACACATATCATACTGTCAATTCTCAAATTGATCTCACGGCACATAGAGGTTAAGTCCCGCCTCTTCTGGTGGACCACCATGAGTTAGCGTTGGCTGGGCTGGGCAGGATAATCCAGGTGGTCCCTTTAACTCCACTGGTACAGGTTAACACTGCTCGGTAAACTGCACATTCCATGTATAATCTGTAAAAACTAAATCATATCTTTTTATTTTTTAAGTATTTATTTGCTTAACTTCAGATGGAAGATAGATAGGAACACATCACTGTAGCATAAAAGCATAATGCAACATGTGAGTAACACCTCTGTAATGTGTGTTTGTTTAACAGAGTATGAAATAGAGCGCTCCTTCTTCTTGAGGATGAAGTGTGTTCTTGCTAAACGAAATGCAGGACTAACGTGTGGAGGATACAAGGTAAGTGCAGCCACTGAATAACCGTGATAAGTTCATTTATGGTAACTCAGGGGTCTGGAAGTGATTTCCTTTTCATAAAGTGATACATAAACAGTCCAATCACTTCAATGAATAGAGCCCCTCATAGTCATTACAAGCACACATGTGTGATGCATGAGCTACAGGTGAGAGCAGCCAAAGACTAGAATGGCAGAAAGAGCTCTCCTGAAGGAAGATA
This sequence comes from Chelidonichthys spinosus, assembly GCA_029853015.1. Taxonomy (NCBI): domain Eukaryota; kingdom Metazoa; phylum Chordata; class Actinopteri; order Perciformes; family Triglidae; genus Chelidonichthys; species Chelidonichthys spinosus. Next base: position 11,384,027 of record CM056835.1, read on the forward strand.
GTGTAATGTTGGCTTGTTCGAACCCACTTTATGACAACTTGCTGCTGTTTTGTAAGCATGAATTTGGGTAATGTTTTATAACAAACAAAGTATTTAAACTTAAACTTGGCTGTATTTAAAATTGTAATTCATATATTAAAAGCTTGAACCATTATGGGAACTTTTTTTTAGGAAGAAATGTGTATTGCAATCTATGGAATGAGCCATTTTTTTTATCCTGTATGAATTGTGGCATGAGATACACATTTGATGATTGTCAATTTAAAGTAAAGTAAAGTGAACTGTCTGTTATCTGCACGAAACAAGCTGTAGACATGACGGACATAACACAAGGGCCCAGCTGGGTGAGCAGTTAGGGGGCTTTCTCTTTTTAATATGTTTGGGCTGCTAGCGATGAGTTATACTCCCAGCTGGTGAGTAAATACCTAGGCTCAACTCCTGACTGGGGGGACCAGCAAGGACAGCAGATCTCCTCTGTGGTAAAGATCTGCCTTGTATTGGGGCACTTGAGCAAAAGAGAAAGTGACAGAAAGTACCAGGACCTTGTGCCTGATATTGGCTTGGGAAGATATAAACCTTCATGTCACAATTATCCTGGCCAAAAATAATTGTGATTCTTGATATTATCCCAATAATCTTCTAAATGTGTTTAATAGTCTTTAAATTACAAACATATTGGAATTAAGTTATATTTTCATAAGAAGACGCGCATCATTTTATAGTGAACATCCTTTTTAGTGAAAAACAGTTAAAAAATAAGATGATCATAAATCACAAGGTCTCCCATGACATAATTATATCCACAATTATCCTGATAATCGAAATTCACCATGATCAACTTTTTATTGCAAGCTGTCATAAAATCCATCCCCAGTTGGGTATTAACTCCAGCAACTCCTTTTTCTGTCGATTTCTCAGGTCATCCACTGCAGCGGTTACCTGAAAGTGCGTCAGTACATGATGGACATGGCGCTTTATGAATCCAGTTATCAGACTGTGGGTCTGGTGGCTGTCGGTCACTCCCTGCCCCCCAGCGGTATCACCGAGGTCAAACTCCACAGCAACATGTTCATGTTCAGGGCCAGCCTGGACTTAAAACTCATCTTCCTGGACACAAGGTAGGAGAGATCCTGGGGATCCTTGAATGGAATATATAAAATCTGACAAAATCATCTTTGAAAAAATAATTTGTAATTACAAATATACAATTTCTACAACAAGTTAACATGGTATACAAGTATTTTGATGTCCAAATGAAGCCCTGACTGTTAGCGTTTGCCCTCTCTCCTGTGTGCTGGAGCCAGGGTGGCCGAGCTGACAGGCTACGAGCCTCAGGACCTGATAGAGAAGACTCTCTACCACCACGTCCACGCCTGTGACATTTTCCACCTACGCTATGCTCACCATTTATGTGAGTTCTGGAAATCCTCAGTCGAACTTGGGTGGGAGGGTTAGTAGCAGTTAAGTGATGAATCAAGAATGAAGAATGAGCAACGTAATCAAGAAAAACAGCAAGCTTGAAGCCCATAACATGACTCACAGGTTAAGATAAAATTTCACGTTTACTTGAATTAAAATACAGACACGGGTCAAAGCCAGGAGTCAGAACTGGCATCTAGAAAGTGTTTAGGCAAAGAATCAAGCAGCAGTATGAAGCCTGGAATATATAACAAGTGAGCAGGCGAGCGTTCAGGTGATGGGTATGGCGAGGGGTTACTGCAGGGCAGGAGGGAGTGACTGGATCTGAAATGAGTGTTAGTATAGCAGGAAAACAGAGCAGGCTACAGATAAATGAAGAGAGCTCTCCTGGTCTGGCTTGAACTGGGAGACATCCCCAACTGGGTAAACAGAAGTTCTGTCACAGGATGTAGCAGGGAGCAGACACGCAAGGTTGTTTGACACTCTTCTGATCGTGGTCAGAGGTACTAAGAAGCTTGCATCCAGGTGCAGTAACATCAATGAATGAATGCTCGGATCGACAGGATGCTAGCCTGCCATGGCTGCTCAGGAAAGACAGGAACTTAATAACTCTGAGAGCACTAGAAGGGGGAATGTCCCGTGGCAGAACTGGGGTGAATGTTTTTTGGCATACCAAAAGCAGTTGTCTGGACCAGGAGGATGAGTTGCACGGGAGGAGAGGCATTGCAGGGCCATCTCAATCTTCTGGTTTAGGGGTTCTGGCCTTTGGGCTGAGGGTCGAAGGTGAAGGTGACTCCTCGGAGGTAATAAAACTCATTCCAGAAATGGCAGGTGAAGTGTGGTCCCTAGCCAAGACAATGTCCCCGGGGACACCAAGCAGGTGAAAAACATGGTTTATCAACAGTCCAACTGTCTCTTTGACAGAAGGTAATTTGGACAAGGAAATTGAGTGAGCGTACTTGGAAAACTGAACAACAATGGTGAGGATGATAGTGTTATTATGAGATGCAGTGTGACAAATTGGGGACATGGAAATTGGCAACAGTTGTAGGATGGGCCAGTCCAAGACTGCCTTGGCCTTGGCCTTGCCAGAATTCTTCTGAATGCTCCTTTCTTTGACAACAAATGAAAGGAATGACAACTCAGAGACATAAATTCGCTTTTCTCAGCCTTGAGGACCTCCCCAGAAACCTCTGGAGAACACACCCCACATGCAACACATGATGCACATGCTCCTGCTGCTTTGAGATAGATAAACACACTGGAATTGGTCAGCTCTCTGAGGACATGGTTTACCAAAGCCTGGAAAACGTCTGGAGCATTTGTTAGACCAAAAGGCATGAGCAATTATTCAAAATCTCACCCTGGGTGTGTTACATGCAGTCTTACCCCACTTTATCCCACAGAGGGTGATGCATTTCAAGCTTTGGACAGTAACCCCTTCTAGCAGTTCAAAGACAAAAAGACCTTGGGGGTTGACAGACAAGGTTCTTTTTTGTTTCTGGATCTCGGGCAGCCGGTTCCCACAACATCAGGTAGACAATATAAAAGGTGGTTGAATACTTTCTTGAGTTTGGTGGTGAATACCTTCTGTGAGGAGCAGACCGGAGATTCTGTCTCCCATTTGGTCCAGTCCCAGGCCATACCAGTGATGGTGGTATGTAGGCTACTCTGGATCGCTCAGATCGGAAGGAGGAAGGCTGGAGCTAGAACGTGAGAGAGCACTGGGTGAGGAAAGGCCAACAAGCCTCTGGAGCTTGAGAGCCAACTAGCATATACTGCAAGGGTTATTGCTGGGAAGGAGCAAGTGGCTGGATCTAAAATGACAGGAGGACGAGGGGAGATATTGCAGGGGAAACAGAGCAGGAAACAGAATTAATACAGGAGCTTGCAAGTGAACGTGCAAGGTTCCTTAACACGCATTTAGCAGCTAAAGAGACAGATATTCACTTCAGGAGTTGGAAGAGACCAAAACCTATATTGCTCCATAACTACTGGGTGTGCAAGTAAGCAACTATTTGCTACCAAGTTTGCTATTTAAAGTAAATAGACAGTATGTCAGAGTTATGTTCACAGCTTGTTTCTTCTGCTGCCCAATAAAATGCAATTATTGCATGTTTAAATTCTGTTTCCTTTGCTTCTTTGAATGACTGATGCATACGGCTGGTTATAGAAAGAGGCCCTTCCTGTGTGACTCTAAGGGGCTGATGTCAGAGTTGACCATATTTCTCTTTGATCCTGATCCTCGTGTTCCTTGTAGTACTGGTGAAGGGGCAGGTCACCACTAAGTACTACCGCATGTTATCAAAGCATGGCGGCTGGGTGTGGGTGCAGAGCTACGCCACCATCGTCCACAACAGCCGCTCCTCCAGACCTCACTGTATCGTCAGTGTGAACTACGTCCTCACGTGAGTAGACCCCCACCCCCCCTCCTCCCTGTCATTCTCTATGTTAAAACCTCCAGTATACACATCGCATGCCTGTTTGTACACAGTGACATCGAGTCCAAGGAGCTGCAGTTATCTGAAGACCAGAGTCGAGCCACGAAGCCGGGTCTCAGTCTTACTTCCATTCAGGACCACCGCAAACAACTCAGAACCAAAGCAGTCAAGATGAAGACGAAGCTGAGAGCGGCTCACTATCCAGAGGTGGGCCTTCCACTCGGCTTACTGAGTAAACAGAAGGCCTACTTAAAAGCTGAAATGAAAAATGACCTTTTAACTTGTTTAGATCATATCCCTGGTCATATTGTTCACCTCTAACAATATATGCTGAAAACATTTTTTCATATTTCTTTTTTTCATCTTGAAAAACAAAATATGATGCATGCTTACATCAGCTAGTACTAACCGATTTAAACCAATAATCATGACATGCATCCATCAATCAATCTGCGACTTCCAATCAAATCAAATTCCCATCTGTCTATCCTGTTCCTATCTTACACCACACGAAAGATAGATACTCTGAAAATTATGTTTCAGCTTGACTTATTTAAGTTAATACATAAAAATCTTAAGGATGTAATTCAGATTCATATACGTACCGCTGCTTTGTGTTTGTTGTTGGACAGCAGCAGGCTGCCAGCCTCGTACAGCCGGTCCGCTCGAGCTGTTCCCCCCAGAGGGGGCTGTGGAAGGAGAGATCCTCGTACCCGCTGACCCCCTGCAGGGAGAAGAGCACCAGCTTAAGTACTGAACCGGGCCCCACTTACAACCTGACCCTGCACTACCCCTCCAATCACCGGCATCTGGATGCTCAGAGCCAGCTGCCGAGCTCAGGTCCGTCCTCCCAGCTGGCTCAGCAGATCATCGGCTCGCTGCAGAGCAGGGGGTCTGTCGGGTGGAACTTCAGCTGCCCCCCAGCACCCAACAAATACACAGGTATACTCTTTATCTGGGAAAGTTTAAGTCACGGCAGTTAAACCTCATTCAGATCTGTAGAGGTGTTTCCTGTACTAGTCACAATTTACCTAAACGCTGCCCTCAATATGGGAAACAGCTCCGGTATTTCCATTAGACAAAGACAGTGATGGTTGTGACCTAAACAACTGTTGGCCTCCATCGACCCCAACTACATGCTTCTCTGGAGAGAAATCATGTACTTCAGCCACAGCAGCTGGAAAGATAGATGCTGGAACTGCAGATAATGATGACTTTGAAGATCTCTCCAAAGCTTTGATCCCTCATTTTTAATCAGTTTGTATTTACAATACTTACAATTCTGGCATCCTGTGCATTTGTTTTTTGCACCTTATTAATAGTCTAGTCTATTTTTTTTTTTAACAATTTGCAGTTTTCCTACTTTGTACTGTGACTGCTGCACACAATTTTTCTCTTAACTTATCATTGATCACAACAATTTGTTAACATCAAGAGCAATCGACGGTTGTTTTCCATGGGTTTTGATCATTCTGCTTAGGACTGGATCAGATCATCAATAGCAGATATTGCAAAACTTTCTTGGGTTTATTTGAAAAGGAAAACTGTAGAGTCATCAGATGGGTATTAAAGTGTCTTAATAAGGAACAGAAGAGTATCAAAGGCTTTATACAAATCGGGACAAAGAAATGAATAGTCAGCATCATATTGCTCCAAATATGACTTTTCCCATGAAATCTGAGTGGACGTCATCAGTAATCAGATCCATATCTGGACATTTTGGTGTCCTAGGTGAGACTCCACTGGTTTCGGAAAGATTTCTCTTTGATTTTTGATAACATTTTTATGACAAATGTTTTGATTAAACTTTATTCTTACTCTTTAATCAGGTTTGGAATATGATATGTATTATAATCTGTTTTTTAATGTCAGACAGGATCTGTCAAATGCTGGCAACGGGAAGCACATCCATATTTAAAAAAAAAAAAAGAAATCGTTTTGAAAATCCACACAAGACGCATGACTGTGGTTTTTGGATCCGTCTGCTTGGGAATGTGTTTACTAAAAGCTTCATATTGAGAGGAGGAATGCTGGCTCAGTGTGGATGTAAGGACCCAACACAGAATAATGTGTCGCCAGTTTGTACATATTTTGGAGGGCAAGGAAATTTCACACATGTATCTTTTAAGATATCTTAAGACCAGATTCATGAACACACTGCGTTCTATTTTACTAAAAACACTGTATGACTATTTTCATCTTCTGAATATTGCTTTCCTCATCAGGCTCCGCGCTGGCAGCTGACCGCAGGTACCAGGAGGAGATCTACCATGATTGTCCTAGCAGCACAAACCCTCATTCTACCAGCAGGTTGAAGGAAGAACCCTACGAACATTACACGCTTGTCCATGGCGACGTGTCGGAGGTTTGTCCCCACCCCCGTCCTCACGCCACCAAGGACAATAAGCCCTTAAGCCAGGAGGTTCGGCATAATACAAGAGGTGCAGAGGGACCCCGAGGTGACCGGGCCCTTGCCTGCCCTTTGCTCAGTGGGCTGGTGCTGGGTAAATCTGAGCAGGGTGGCTCACTGCACAGCCAGCCACTTCCTGTGCAGATGGCGCTGGAGCAGAGGAGGAGGCTGTGTATGATGGAGGCTCCCTACGGCCACACAGCTGCAGGGCATCCACAACCGGCCGACGGCCAGCAGCAGCATGCAGCCGCTGCCGAGCTGCAGCCCCGGTCTGCTGAGGAGGACAGGAGGATGTTGATAGGTATGGGGGTCGGTGTGGGGGTGGGATTTCCAGCCCAAGCTCCATACATGTCTTTGAACTTTCATAAGGTGTTGGGCAAACACGGTTCTATTAAAGCCCCCCCTTTCACCACACTGAGCCATATAACAGACGGCCACAGTTACCACGGCAAAGAGTCGGCCTCTTACAGCTGTCAGAGCCAGAGTCCGAGCTCCGGCTCGTCGCCCGAGAGCCACAGAGAGATCCCACATTACATCGGCACATCCGTTATTATCACCAACGAGAGGTGACGCAGGACAGAAGCTCAGGAGACGCTGAGTGCTTCAAAGACTCCAGCCCGGGTCATTCCTCTCTGATGCGTCCACTTTACAGCCCTGCAGGATAGTTTGACAAGCCATAGGTTATTAACGCTGTAAGCTTTGTTTCTCCCATGTTGTCTGTCTTATGAGACGCTCTACATGATATATATATGCAATACAGCTTTCGCAAGAATTGTATTAACTTTTTTTATTATTTACATAGGGCTTAAACATTCTACGTGATTTCAACCTGATTTAGTTCTCAAGGAAAAAATCGTTTTTTTGTTCACACAATTTACACGTCCTTCACTAAATGTGGTTATCAGGAATGTTTTAAGGGAATAAGGAGTTTTGAATGAAAAGGAATTTTTCATACTGATGCCAAGCACACATCTATCTTTTTTTTTTTTTTTTTTTTTTAAATAAAGAGGCGCTTTTTGGCATACAAAAAGGAACAAAAATATTTCATTCAGGCAGGATTTTTTCTTTAAATGCACTATTTATTCAACATTATATATTTATTGCATAACTTAAATCACTTATCAGGCATTACAGAACTCAAAATATGGTGCAATAGAGTGGGCAACCGAGGGACTGTTTAGCATAATGTAAGCTAGCAGCAACTCAAGTCTGAAATATTAAACTGTGTGACTGAGTAGTTGTCCTCCGATTATTGGAATTGGTGTCATGGAAACCTGTCTGTCGACAATAAAATAAAGCTTATTTTAAAGGGAAACTGTGCTTTATTATCTGTATGTTTATTGCTTTGTGTGTGGTTATGACAACAGTGCAATCACTGGCAAACATGGTGACATCACCAGGAGTGTAAATATAGATAGTGAAGCCGATATTAAGGTGCCTTAAACTTTCTCTCTACTGACCATCAGGGGGCGACTCCTCTGGTTAAAAAAAAAAGTCTCTTTGTATAGAAGTCTATGATATAGGACCCTACTTCTCACTTGATTTATTACCTGGTCCATTTAGATTCAAATAGACCATAAAGCAGGGGATGCTTTAAGGCGGGGCTACCTTATGGTTGCTACTATACCAGTGCAGTTAGCTACAAAGATGACTTTGACACTTACCTGTAAAGTTGACCTTGAATTATGAATCTTACTTTGTTAGCAGCTTCACACCAAAATCCAGAAGATCCAGATCCAAATCCAAATTAACCTTTTACACTTTCGGTTAGAATATTAGTTTAGAATTAAAATACAGTTCATGATATGTGTGACCACGAGGCAGGGGACAATATGAATCTGTCATGTCACCATTATCCTGCCAACATAATTGTGATTCATGATGTTATCATCGTCATCATCAAAATATGCTTAAAACTCTTAAAATGGCATAAATCATACTCATTTAATCACATTTAAATATTAAAATATTTTATATTATTTTATTAATATTAATTTATATTATTATTAATAATTATGTATTAATATGTTTTATATTTTTATTGTGTCACAGATAAGACACAAAAAACAATGAAATTATCTTAAATAGGATGATCATAAATAAAGGATGAATACATTTAAAACATGTATTTTTTCATATCAGTCTCTATTTTTCACCTGTGAACTAAACAACCTTTTCAGGTCATGATGGTATACAGGATTATCCTGAAAAAGGAAATTCACATGTTTTTTTAATCGCGATATATATATAACGATTTATATCATCCCATCACTAGTGACCACTGTCTTCTTTGTTTAGGGGTCACATATTTAGTTGAATGAAGATAGACTGTTTTACACCTGGATCTGAAAGGTCCATCGGCAAAACAATAAACAGAAAACATTTTAAAAATTCGGAGCTAGCTTAATTTTTTTTCATTGTACGTATAATATACATTACAGTAAAGACACATACACAGGCTGTACAGAATTCACACATTATTATAGTCAATTATGTATTTTTTTGTTTCATAACTGTATTTTTGTTATCACTTCAAAAACGTAATATTTAAAACTGGATTCACATGCTGAATCGTGTGTACCTGCATTAAGCTAACTCAAGTCTCCAAACAGGTCCAGACTCTGTAAATGGACTCTCTTCAAGAGTTCTATAAGAGAACCCGCTCATTCATGGTACAGAACATCCTGTTACTGTTATATTGGCGTGTAATGCCTGAGAAACACGGGAGGGAAGGAGGACTGAGGTCGTAACGAAGCACATGGTCTGCAACCACTTCCAGCAGTTTGCATGTTTCCTCTGACATTTTCACTTCATCTGTGGGGGATGAGCCAGGAGGCCCAGGTGCTGAAGACAAATGAACTGTCATCAAGTAGCTGTGGGACGAAATAACCCCCCCCCCCCCCCCCCCCCCCCACACACACACACACACACACACTACACACGCACACTCACTCTCTCTCACACACACACACATATATCACCACCACATATACAAACACAAACACAGCACGGTGTAAAGTTGCAGCAGGAACAATCTTTCTGCTGCTCAAAGCCTCTGTATGAAATCCATCCTCTACAGCAGGGCTGTCAAACATACGGCTCGAGGGCCACAACTTGCCCGGCAGAGGGTCCAATCCAGATTACTTTTAAAGAAGTGTGAAAATTGTCATTCATTCAGAATCTTTAATAAAATTGCTGTTTCTATTTGTCCACTGGGGGTCTCACAGTTCTAATAAGAGTAGCAGTACAGGTGTGACAAGGAACTGTCAAGTGTAGGGTAGTGGAAAATGTCTCGTAGGACACACCTGTTGGAATGGAACAGAGCAGAGTAGAGCAGAGTAAAGTAAAGCAGCATAGAGAAGAGCAGAGTAGAGCTGGTGCACAGTCATTCTGGAACAGGAGGGGGGCCATCCCCAAAACATCACTTGGTATGCTGAAGCATTCAGAGTTCCTTTCACTGGAACTAAGGAGCAACAAGCCCAGCTCCCGAACAACAACCCCACACCATAATCCCCCTCCACCAAACTTTACACGTGGCACAATGCAGTCAGACAAGAACCGTTCTCCTGGCAACCGCCAAACCTCGTCTCGTCCATCAGATTACCAGATGGAGAATCGTGATTCGTCCCTCCAGTGCTTTAAACCACTGCATGCAACGCTTTGCATTGCACTTGCTGATGTATGGCTTGGATGCAGCTGCTCGGCCATGGGAACCCATTACATGAAGCTCTCTACAGACTGTTCTTGAGCTAATCTGAAGGCACTCGTTGGTTTGTGGATGCCGATTTGGGAGCCTCTAATTTGGATTTTTTTCCGTCGCCATCTTATGTTCATCAGATCCACCCGTCGCTCCTCCACAGCCCAAATATGGTCACTTCCTTCACTGGTTGCAGGAATTCAAAGATGGCGACGGACGAAATGCTGAACAAGGCTTCAAAACCATAGTCCCCGAACCAATGGGTGATGTCACCGTGACTCTTCCACTTCTTATAAACAGTCTATGACTCAACCAGGAGTTTGATGAGGACAACAAGTAAATGGACCTCCAGTTATACCGGTATATATTCGGACCACTAAACGCACATGACACACATTCATGCACTGATTACAGAGGCTGACATACAAGGTGCCATCTGCCCATCAGGTTTACCATGGTAACTGACCCAGTTTAAGTTACCTGAATGTTCGGTTCATCTATGAACTAACCCTTAACTAAGTCTGAAACAGAGGTTAAAAGATATAGGCAACATATTTCTGTAGAAATCTTTATTTTGCAGAAGTTAGCAACAGAAGAAAAGCTGCAATGATCACTTTTCTAATGTAACGGTGAAATCAGCTTCTCTGTTCAGATGAGGGCTACAGGAATTATTGCTCCCAGAATGTAGTAAAATAATGGTTAAGCTGGTGGTCCACTGAGCAGGTCTTCACCACCCTGATGTTTGTGCTAGTGGTGCATCACTGATGCACATATTATGAGCTGCCTTTAATCCCAGTAACCATCACTGTATGTCTCCCAACACAAGTTCAAATGTACGTCAGGTTAGCATAAGGAGAAGCTAATAAATACTCTCACTGTAAACCAGGAACATATTTAGTGTTGCATTAATTAATTAGAAAACATTTATATGGTTACATTAAGTTGTTGTCAGTCTAAATAACTCAGTTATCGGTTCAGTCTGCTGAAAGAGACGATGAGCTTGGTCCTAACGCTGCTTGATGACCACCAGGTTCTTCAGCATGTCGAAGGAGTTCCCATCAGGCTCCAGGGAGACCACGCCCTGCTCCTTGTTGTGCACTTGGAGGAAGCCGTTGTGGTCCAGACCCACCACCTCAGCCTCCAGTCCGTCCTCGCTCCAGAGATGCACCCGAGTCCCGCTGAGGTCAGAGCACAGAGAGCCACGTCACACTTTCGCTTCAAGAAATCACTTTCACATTAAAAAACCCACAATTTTTTTAATTGGAGTGTGTATGTGTGTGTGTGTGTGTGTGTAATGATTGTGTGTAATTTCATCAGTGGTGCATGCATATAGAGGACACACTGTCCATACTTTGATCACTGCAGGTGAATGTACGTCTTGTGTTCTCTGCTTCTAAGGCGACAGATTCACTACCATAAAGTACTGACATTTGCTTCTTGTTTCTCAAAGTTTTTGGAGAAGTAAAAAACTAAAAAAAAGAATACGTCTTGTGTTCTCTGCTTCTAAGGCGACAGAAAATAAAAAATAAATAAAAAACAATAAAAAACTAAAAAAAAGAATACGTCTTGTGTTCTCTGCTTCTAAGGCGACAGAGTCACTACCATAAAGTACTGACATTTGCTTCTTGTTTCTCAAAGTTTTTGGAGAAATAAAAAACTAAAAAAAAGAATAAAATACCAAAATGCCAAAGTAAAACAACAGCTGTTTCATTTCATGGCTACTAATAATGGCTGTTTACCTTGCGTACAGGCAGGACTATGCTGTCCTCTGTTGGACAACACTGACATGTAACACACCTCTCCACCTCGCTTTCTGTCTTCTGATTTGATTGTAGGGCTGCACGATTATGGCCAAAATGATAATCACGATTATTTTGATCAATATTGTAATCACGATTATTAGTCACGATTATTCATTATGTTCGGTAAAACATGTCTTTTTATTGCACTTTTTTTAAGAAACATTATGTGGACAAATCTTCACATTGAAACTTAAAATAATCATAAATTATAAATAATAAAATAAAATTTACCCAAGATAAAGGGCAAAAATTAAATATGCCATTGCAAAGTGCAATCATAAAGTGCAAACAAATGAAAAAAATGAAGCCTATGCAGACACACAATGGAAGTGGAGCCCTTACGAGGCACAAGCTGCTCCTCACCTCCAGATGCTGCTCCCGACATCGCGTCTCACACTCTCATGCGTCTCACACCCGCTCTCACACTGTTATGGTACAGACACACCAACTCCGGCAGCGACGGATACGGACGGAACGGATGGTCGAACGCACCGGCGAGTGGGCGCTTCTGTGTTCAAGTTGGATCAATAGGATAGACGTCCTGGGAAGTGGGCGGGACTTGAGTTTCGCTCTGCCGTTTCCAACATGGCGGCCGGGCCACAAACGATCTCATTTTACAGTTAAACTACACGCTAAAGCATGTTTCTGAAAACATTTGAGGCGGGAAATGTGTAGTGCAGTAACATAATCTGGATTCATATTTGATCAACACTGCCTAGTTTGATAGTTTGAACGAAGTTTCTGGAGCCGGCGGCATTGCGTTGGACGGACGTCATTTGCATAAAGTTCAATCTATCGAACTTTATGCAAATTCACATACGGCGACAGGGCCGCCAATTCGACGTGCCGTATCCAACATGCGGAGCTCCTGCTCTACATAGGAATGGGATCCGTTGATTTGACGTCCGTTGCCGGAGTTGGTGTGTCTGTACCTTTATATCATTTGAGGCTGCCGCTGCTGCAGGGTTCGCTCGCTTGCCGTTTAGGCAGCTTAATGAAGCCCTAACCTTTCGGTCGCCCCCTGGTGGTCGGCTGACTATTGGGTTGAGAAAATCGCCGACGATCAACTTAATTTAATCGTGGCAGCCAAAATCGTGATCGTGATTAAAATTCGATTAATTGTGCAGCCCTATTTGATTGTTATGCGACATGGGAAATCCACAACACAATGCATTCACTTATTAAGACAAGTTCAATAATTGTCTATTCAAAAGTATGTTTTTAATTTAATTTTGACACAGTGAACAAATATGAAAATAAAATATATTATAACAATGTGTATTTGATTCCACTTTATTCCTATGTTGTTACTATCTTGGCTGTGCCCGTGAGTGAGTGTGCACCTCCATGTCTGTCCACGGCTAATCTCTCATTCTATCTCATTCTTCTGCAGAAAACTGCAGCACATTTTGGTGGCCTGCATGATCAATGACCTCTCGTGGTTGCCTGTTGTGTTGTGGTATGTTTGGCTAACAGCTAACCAGTACACACATCGCTGTGTAAACCGCCACCGCTGAGCTGCTACTCTGCTGTCACACAGCTTGATGGGTTTAATTTTGTTTTTGGTTGAAGTGCATCTTGCTTTAAGAGCACCTTTCTAGTTAAGACTTTTTATTTCGGCACTGCAGATCCTCTTTATGTACGAATGCATATGGAATGCAAAAACATATCAATCAATCAACCACAGTTCTGGTCAAAGCCTGCCTTCCTCCCCTGGTCCCTCTCATCTCCGCCATTATCCACTCCTCTCTCTCCACTGGAACTGTTCCTACATCATTCAAGACTGCTGCAATTACCCCAATTCTGAAAAAACCTGGTGCAGATCCCACAAACTTCAATAACCTCCGTCCAATTTCTAATCTCCCCTTCATTTCCAAGATTCTTGAAAAAACAGTAGCAATTCAACTCCATTCTCATTTATCCAACAACAACCTGTACGAACAGTTCCAGTCTGGTTTCCGCCCTCTCCATAGCACAGAGACTGCACTCATTAAAATAACGTACGACCTCCTCATGGCAGCTGATTCTGGTTTACTCTCCATTCTCATCCTCCTCGACCTCAGTGCAGCCTTCGATACCATTTATTTATTTATTTATTTATTTGTTTATTTCGGGCATGTCAGTTAAATCATCATCACACATCATTTTCACATAGTAACAAGAAAAATACACATGGCCGAAAGGGAAAGCGGGAGAAGCCAAGGCTTATCCAGTCCCGCCCCCATTACACACAGGATAGAATCAGAATCCGAATCTTTTCTTTTCATTGCATCTTTCATTTGACATAACTTTTCCTTTTCCTAGTGACATTTGACATAACATGTTACAGCAGTAGGTGGTACAGAGAGCTGAAGTCCAGTGCATACAGATTACGTGTGTGTCTGCACACATGTCCATATTGTTCATCACAATAGAGCAACAGTCTCAACATGTAGACAAGGTCCGAGGGAAAAGAGAAGTAAAAATTTAAAAATAGAAAAGTAAAAATAAAGATAAAAAATAAAGTCCAGTGTAGGTACTAGTTTTGGAGATGGTGAGAGATGGTGAGGGAGCCCCCCCCCCCTTTTTATTTATTATTATATATATATTTATTTTTTTATTATTTTTTTTTTTTTTATGAATCCTCACTGTACTCTGCAGCTTTCGCTGCCCTTGACTTAGCCAAGGGCTTAGCCATTTCCTCCCGGTTATTGGCAACTTCAGCTCGCTTCCGTGACGGGAACTCGCGAAGTGCGGAGAGGTCAGCGCGCATCCCGACCGTGACCATCTGTCACACCACCCTCCTCAAGAGACTATCCTCCCTCGGCATCACTCATACTCCTCTAAACTGGTTCAAGTCATATCTCTCCTGCCGCACTCAGTTCATCCAGCTAAAAACCTTCACATCCCAACCTTCCCCTGTCACCTCAGGTGTGCCTCAAGGCTCTGTCCTGGGACCCCTCCTCTTTATCATTTATCTCCTCCCCCTTGGCAATATCTTCCGCAAACATAACATCACTTTTCACTGCTATGCGGATGACACCCAGCTCTACTTCGCCAGCAAGCCCACTTCCAACCTGCCGCCCTCCTCCCTTACCGACTGCTTAACTGAAATAAAATCCTGGTTCACTTCAAATCTACTAAAACCCAACTCTGACAAAACTGAGATTCTTCTCGTTGGCACACAATCAATACTCTCCAAAACCAACAATTTCCCCCTCACCATTGACAACTGCTCCGTTTCCCCCTCCCCACAGGTTAAGAGTCTGGGTGTCATCCTCGACAGCACACTTTCTTTCCAATCTCACATCAATAACATCACCCGGTCTGCTTACTTCCACCTACGCAACATCAACCGCCTCCGCCCCTCCCTTACTCCCCATACCACTGCTATCCTTGTCCATAGTCTCACCACTTCCCGCCTGGATTACTGCAACTCCCTCCTCTCCGGTCTCACCCATAAATCCATGCACAAACTTCAACTGGTCCAGAATTCAGCTGCCTGTGTCATTACCAGAACCCCCTCCATCCACCACATCACTCCCGTCCTACAGCAGCTCCACTGGCTCCCAGTCAAGTCCCGCATTGACTACAAAATCCTCCTGTTAACATTCAAGGCCATTCACAATCTTGCCCCCCCATATCTTTCCAATCTTCTCCATATTGCCATCCCCTCTCGCACACTCCGTTCATCCTCCTCCATTTTGTTGACTGTCCCCCCGGTCCGTCTTACCACCATGGGGAGCAGAGCTTTCAGCCGCTCTGCTCCCCGGCTCTGGAACTCTCTGCCACCCGAAATAAGGAACATCAGTACATTTTCACATTTCAAGTCACGACTCAAAACACACCTGTTTAAGATTGCCTTTTCCCTCTAACCGAGCTTCCTGTCCATTTTTTTTTTAACTGTTTGTACTCTTGTGTACTTTTGTGGCTTCTTTTTATTTTATTTTATTTTATTACTTATTACTATTTTTTAACTTATCTTATTCTATTGTGTACTGTAAATTGTCTTTTATTTACTGTAAGGTGACCTTGAGTGACAGAAAGGCACCTATGAAATAAAATGTATTATTATTATTATTATTAATAAATCATAATTAAAACTTTTAAAATGGCACTTTAAATATTTTTATTGCATCACAGAAAAGACACGTTTTTTAGTGAACACCCTTTTTCAGTGAAAAACTATCAAATAGTCTTAGATAAAGTTATCATAAATTATACGGTCTCGCTGCATAAATACATGTATTTTTGTATGATGCATTTTTCAAATCAGGCTCTATTTTTCACTTTTCTACCATCATAGTGAGCTAGACAGCTTTTCACTGATATTTACGATGATTCCGATGATGATTATAACTAATTGTGAGTTTTATTCATCGCGATCTGCAATAAAATCCTACATTGTCTCATTGCCATCATTGGCGTGATTAGGAAATTTCGTTTTTTTTTTTTGACTCGGTGGCAAACCACAACATAAAAGTTGAGCATCAAGATTTTAATTTTGGGAAAAAGAGAGCCCTGGAATCGCAGCAGTACTTGCTATCTTGAATGAGGTTTGAGAAGATGTAGAATCTGTTGGATCGGTGCATACGTAGTATTGACAAATCCACAAAAACAGATTCCTTGTGTGCATGTCCCAGCTGAATCAAGTTTCTGCTTCCAAATGAAAAATAAAGCCTGATTTCAAAGCCCGACTGACGTGTCTGCAGTGCTCACCTGTGAAGCCATCTCTTGTAGTAGGTGGGCAGGACGGCGTCTGGGCCTCCTAGTTGGAAGCTGCTGATGAGGGCCTCCAGGCAGCTGACAGTGCGAGCGATGAGCTGGGCGCAGCTGAGTGGCTGCAGGCTGCAGTGATGCTGGATGTTGTACTGCTGGATCAGGTCATTGATGCACACTGTTGGGTTGCTGTTTGTCACATTGAAGCCACAGCCTGTCGGACACATTGTGTTCAAGAAACAGTACAATGTAACTCTGGAACAAAAGACCCCGTTTCACTGGTGCCTGCTGGATAACGCATAGCAAAAGACTATCAAACTATGTATTAATACCAACTAATACTTAATGGTGACTAAATTGTCAGATTACTGAAACACTAAATAACCAATAGCATGACTGTTACAGAAGAGGTGTTTGACTCAAATCATTTGGAGGAAGGGTTCATGTTGATGTATGAATTAAACAAATCATCAGCTCAAGCCTCTAGCCTGACGAGCCGTGATGAAGGTGAGATTTTTATTGTTTATTTGGATCTCCATCAGCTGCTACCAAGACATCAGCTACTCTTCCATGGGTCCACATTAAAAACATCCTATATGCATCCATAAATAAATACAATTACATTATTGACTTTAACCCCCCCACCACAGCCCGCCCCGGTTGGTTGTTACCAATAAGAAGATGAAAGGTCGATCCTATTACAGTGGAGGTCACCAGGACTCCCCCAAGCTTCATCAGGTTACTGTAATAGATGTCGTTGGGCCACTTCACCCTCAGGTCTATGTCCTGATGAAACATTAATCATCAACATAAGACATTTTCATTGAATAGCCACTGCTCTCATTAATAATTAATTATACATGTATATATAAGTACATATGTGTGTGTCGAGGGTGTATGCACAGAGCTGATGGTATGGTGAAGTGTGTAGGCTGATACCTGGTATCCTGGAAGCGTGCAAACAGCCTCCACCACCGCCAGAGCAGCCAGATGCTGCAGGAAGGGAATCCTCTGTCCGAGTCTGGAGCTCAGCTCAACCTGGACCGCCACAGTGAACATGGCACAACCTAGAGGGCTGAGCCAGGCGTTCCTGCCCCGACCTGCAGCAGCAAACACAGGAAACACAGAAGGGGAAGCTGAGTGGTACCAAAGATGCTCTACAGGAAAGAAGCATACTACAAGCTCCGCAGATGGACTAAAACGTTCCCGTCTCCTGATGTGTTCGCCTTTGCCCCATCCCCCAACCTTATTTGGAAGCGTTTTGAACATTGTGTGGATGGATGAAAGCAGATTGGGGGATATTTGTATTTACATTTTCTTTGCTAACATTATATATTTACAAGGCTAACAGGTATATTTAGCATTAACACAAAATTAGTGTGAACCAGGGTGTTCACCAATGTTAGTTGACACATCTCTTGTTGCTGATTCACTAAATGAACATCATGCTGGATTGAAGAAGCCTTGAAACTAGAGATTGAGACCATAAACTCATGTTTACTGAGATAATAAATCAAGAGAGAGGTAGGCTCATTTTCTCATAGACTTCTATACAATCAGACTTCTTTGTGCAACCAGAGTCGCCGCCCCCTGATGGTCAGTAGAGATAATGAAAGTTTAAGGCAGAATTGGCTTAGAACCAATGCTGAAGTAACCGGAGGTTACCGCCTGGGTGTAACCCATGTGAGACAGACACAGGAAATGGACTCCCAGTGCAACTATGACATGCTTCTGACAAATAAGATCAAATCACATAAAAAATGAAAGCAGGTGAATACATTTGAGGATTGTGTGAATGTTGTGTATCCAACGTAGCGGAGCACTGACCTCTGCCTTGGCTTTGTCGAGCAGCTACGGCTATTAAACCCACATCCTTTGGTAAGTGCAGAGTCAGTCTGAAGGGAGACAAGAATGATGAACACAGTTAAAACCTTTTAAGTGCCTTAAAGTGACACATAGTTCAGCTTTATTCTTACTGTAGGCCCCCAATCGTCAACATTTAAATATATAATTACTACTTAACACTAAACAGTCTCGACATTTATTATTTCTATGAATCTTGTGGAGTTTCTTAATAACGGTAATGCATGTAGTTTCAATTGCAGTTTTATTGGCATGATCATTCTGCAAGGTTGTTGTCACTCAGCATTTCATCAGGACTCATCTGAGAGCCGGGACTGCGTTAGTACCAAAAACCAAAGAGAAGATGTTTGCACATTCTCTCATCTCCAAATGCAATTAAAAGTGATCCAGCAACAGCCCTCCATTGGCTGCTGAACAAAGATTGTGAAGCTGGCAAAGCTAGCGAGCAGGGCCTTTTGGCTATTGTGATGCAAAGTTGGTCAGTGGTAAATCAGCTTAAGTATGAGGGCGCCCCAACTCCAGCGAACAGAGCTTTGTAACAGACTTCTCTAAGAAATGTTCATCAAAGGGATGGATGCATAGCTCAATCTAGATTCTGAGTTCAGGGAGTGTTGATGTGACAGGTCGGTAATTTAGTGCTGCAGACTAAATTAGCAGGGAGTTGATAAGCCTTTAGTCAGGTTAAGTACAGATGATTCGGAATCTTGACATTTTTGGATGATGGCGAGGCTGTGAAGGTGGACGAGTCAGCCTGATGTTTGGTCGTCTCATTTAGCCACTTGTTAGCAACCACGTTTACTAAGAGACAACATTCACCAGAGGGATTTACCGACGTACTTCATATACAAGGGTTAATCCTATATATATATATATCGTCCTCTATATAGTCCTCTATATAGTCCCTACATAGCCCTCTTTATAGTTCTCCGCATAGTCTTCTATAAAGGCCTCTATATCACCCTCTACGTAGGCCTCAAAATAACGCTCTACATAGCCCTCTATATAGTCCTCTACATAGCCCTCTATATACTTATCTACACAGTCCTCTATATAATTCTCTACAAAGTCCTATACATACCCCTCTATGTGGCCCTCTATATAGCCCTGTTGTGGAAAAATGAATCTGCCCAATAAAGATCAACAACCAGGATCAGCTTTTTCTCCGAGGTTTATTCCACTAAGTATTCTCATCTGCAGAAGAAAGTACTGTTCACCCCTGCCTTCTGATGCAAAGGTTCAGAATCAGCAGGAACGACCCTGAGTCCAACAACAATCTCCCTTTTAAGGAGGAGGAACCATGGACAGAGGACGGATCATGTCCTATCTTACAAAGACAAGATGTACAGGCAAGGTCAAGATTTACAGAACACAGGCGTCATAGTCCTGAAATTATCTTATGTCAATGTGGCACTCATGTTCATATCATCTACAAACAGGCATTCATTTTCGTCATAGCATAACAGTCAGAAAGGAGATGCGGATCGACGTCTAACCTGACAAATATTCTGATAATAAATTACAAAAATCCAAAATTCCCATTACAGCCCTCTACATAGCCCTCTTTATAGTTATCTGCATAGTCTTCTATAAAGGCCTCTATATACCCTCTATATAGCCCTCTACGTAGGCCTCTATATAACCTCTATATAGTTCTCTATATAGTCCTCTACATAGCCCTCTATATACTTATCTACATAGTCCTCTATATAATTCTCTACAAAGTCCTCTACATAGCCCTCTTTATAGTTCTCCGCATAGTCTTCTATAAAGGCCTCTATATACCCTCTATATAGCCCTCTACATAGTCCTCTACATAGCCCTCTTTATAGTTATCTGCATAGTCTTCTATAAAGGCCTCTATATACCCTCTATATAACCCTCTATATACCCTCTACATAGCCCTCTATATAGTCCTCCATATAGTCCTCTACATAGTCCTCTATATAATTCTCTACAAAGTCCTCTACATAGCCCTCTATATAGTCCTCTACATAGAACTCCCTGCATAGTGAGTTCTATGTAGAGGACTATATAGATGAATGAATGAGTGATTTCGGACACAACCATTGACCTCCTGTCAATGGACACTACTAGAAACGAGGGAAAAGGAAGTGTAAAAGTGCTGACTCACTTCATGGTTTTAACAACAGTCAGCTGCCCAAAGCCCACATGTTGCTTCCTAATGCAGTTACAATGTAAGAGATGGGAGACAAAATCCCATCTTCATTCTGTGCATAAATGTATAAAAAAGAAAATATATCTGAATCTAACTTCAGCCATCCGAGTCCGACCAATAGAGGATAACGTGCTACAGCCTTTTTTATTAAAAACGTTTAACAGTCCTTCCTGCAGCTCAACAGGGACAAAACTCTCGGGAAACGAGGGGATTTCATTCTATTTATTTTATACTAGCGGTTAGAATAACTCAGAATGACTAGGAAAGGATCTCTTAACGGCCAGTGTGAACAGAAGGAATGATGAGCAAGCACCATCTGTTTCAATCTTCACCTGACTATTGTTTAAAGACAGCCTTGTACAAACGTGAACCTCTGTAGTGGCTATTTCATAACAATACTATTTGCAAATTCCTTAATCTATGCAAATATGTCAGCCAGGCGTGTGTAGCTCAGGGCAAATGAAAACATGTGGGGAATGCTAGAAAAAAAGAAAACGTCCTGAAAAAGCTCACAGCTCCAGGAATTTGTTCACTTAGCTGAAGCTGATTACAGTGGACGTTTTGTATAGCGCTTCTCCAGCCAAGTAACTGCCAACATGTGCTCACTAATGAAAAAAAAGGGAAAAAAGATTTTAAAAACAAAACCCGGGGTCTCTGCTGTCAAAAACCCATCGTCTTCAACCTGAGATGGGAGGAAGTCATCTTGAAAACTGAATATTAATGCCTTATTACATATGCAGAAAACTGGGAAAGAAAAGAAAAAGAGTCTGGAATGTTTTTTTTTCTATGTGATTGAATTATTTTGAAGTATTAATCTTTATATTCAATATAGTATTAATAAACACACAACTGGAAGGAGCAGTGACTGTGAGGTCTTAATGTATGCCTTATTAGCTGGAGCATGACCCCGCTGAGGGTGAGGCTGGTTAGGAGGTGGTTATTCCCTGCTGAGGTGGGAACTGGGGGATGCTGCTGTTTGGCAGGACCACCGGAGAATCAGCCTGATCCGTGACTGACGGCTCTCTGCCAACAATCAACCCACATGGAGAACTAGACCAGGGGCCCAGCTGGTCTCTCTTGAGTCCTCAAGCTTCTGAAATGAGCTTTATATAGGAATAGCTGGACGTAACGAGACAAGTGAGTCCCCTGCTGCGTGTACTGCCAGGGGGGATGCAGGACGGGGTGGGGAGGGACGACCATCGTTCACGTTGTAAGGACCTGAACTGGAAAGTGAAGCTCCATCTCATCTGATCCTGTCACCTGATATTACAACCAAGTGATATGACAGATGTATGTAGTTCACTGTCAGTTTGCTTTTTCCACCAAAATTAGCGTGCAGGTTTTTAAATCACAGGAGACCCTCTAAAAGTAGGCGATGGACTCATTTGTAATTGCCAGTCGAAGAGAAAGCCGGTTTGCCAACTTCAATGTTGCGAACACGTTAGAAAAAAAGGTTAATAAACAGTGAAAATGTTAATGCGGTTACTTCTTTTTTGCTTTTCTGGGAGCTACCGATTCAATTCGTCTTTCAACCTGTCAAACCAGACATGTGATTGTTGGAGTACAATCTTTTAATGAAGTGCGTTTCGATGATCAATAAGGTAAAATGAATGTTTCCTGACTGGTGGCTGATGGCTTTGAGAGCAAATTAATGAATTAATTATGATAACAATAATACATTTTATTTATAGAGCACTTTCCTATTACCCAGTCGTTTAACAGCTAACATAGAAACAAATCAACAATCTGCATGTTTGAGGTTACCATGGGGTTGCATCTGGAGGATGAACGGGAGAGGACCAACCATCAAACCCTGGGGGACACCTTGGGACAGAGGCGCGAATTGTATGTTTTGCATGTTAATAAATCATAATAATTGTCCAATTTGGTGCCCTGCAGAGTAATTTGTCCCGGAAATGAATGCCGATTGTAACCTTTCCCACTGAGGACAAAAGCCAGATGTCAGAGGGGATTTTTGTCCAGAGGGAAAGGGGTTTCGGTCAAACTTATATGGAGAAGAAAACCAAGGACAACTAAAATTTTATCCAAAATATCCACTATGAACATCTTACAAACCCATGTCCTGCTTCAGCTTTGAATTTTAATTAATTTAAATATTAAAATAGAGGGATATACTTTGAATCAGGAATCAGGACCTCCTGTACATGGAGGAAAATAAGGTAGCCTTTCCCTCATATCTTAGCACCTTAGTGCACGTGTAGCAGTATTGGTAATTAGGTGGTTTAAAATAAGTAGTCCTATAATGTATGTATGTGTATTATATCACAGTCCACAGCAGCAGCTCCTTTAAGTTGGGAAAAAGTCTCACATGACAATCCACCAGCCAACATGTCCACCCCAATAAGCAAAGAAGCTCAAATTCATTTCTACAACTCAATTATAAGATCAGAACAAATCATACACATCTTGTATCTTAACACCTTAATGCTCTTACACACTCAATGGGAGCTTGTCAATAAAGGAGGAGGAGGAGGAGGTGAGCCAATACCATTCCTTTAGAAAGTTAATCTCATTCTGAAAGCACCTCCGCTGCCTGTTACAGAGGCCGCCACAAGCTCGGAGACAACCCTTACAAAAATTATATTCATGTCCATAACAGGAGTCAAAGTGGCGATGGTGAGTAATTTAATACACAGAAAGTGAAAGAGAAAGATTGCAGATGTTTTTGCACCATTTACTTTTCCATCCCACCCAATGCCGAGTTAAATAATAAACAAGACAAAAAAGAGTCAGAAAGAGAGATATTCTACTTTCGAACCCCTTAAAATACATCTGTACCATGGGGCTCCATTGTTGTCCAAAAACTGTTAAAAACGCATCAATGAGCCACACTTTTGCACTGGGAGACATATTCCTTCAATAGCATGAACTCAGACACTGATATTTAGACTCAATCCCACATACCCTGTCCTGCTGCCACAAATACAGAGCACCGAATTTGTAGAAATGCACCTCTGAAAATAGTCCCCCACACATGCACCATCCCCCCTGTTTGAGGTGCAAGTGTCCAGCTGGTTTAGAAAATTGATGTGTTTTTTTATGTCATGTTCACATCATTTTTACTTGTCAGTGGTAGCTAAAAATGAGAAGCTGTTATGTCAGGGAATTCGTTCTTAAATGTATTTAGATGCCTGTATTTATGGTGCTGCTTCTGTTTTGTCACTAATCAAGACCAGTTGGCTCTACTGCCGTTTGGGTGAACAGGAGTGAATGGCATTACACCATAGACTCTATATAAGAGGTGGACATAGTCATGATGACGTCAGTGGTTTTTGGACTACAGGTTTGAAGCCTCGAGGTTTGACCGTCTTGGATGTTCTGCAAAGGAAGGAAGTGACCATATTTGGACCATATTTGGACTGTGGGGAGTGACGGGAAACCGAAGTAAGAGCTTGAAACATGAGCCCCAATTCGTCAGCATTTATACGACACATGTATGCTACTTTATAGCCTAAAATTAGCTTTTTATCTTGCTGTGTATGCATCATGAACTATTTTTCTGCAATAATCCGAAATCCAATGGAAAATCCCACCGTTGTTGAGGGAACCAGTGTGATAATATCCGGTTGGCCTAAAAAAAATACATCATCCCTGCAAAAGTTATTTGTCAATTTTACTCAAGTGACAATCAATCGATCAACTATTTTGGTCCATAAAATCAAAAAAGACCTCTTTGAATGTCTTGCTTTGCTCAAGACCCAAAAAGATTACCAATAAGGCTGAAACTGAGATTTTTGGTAAATTTTTCTGAATAAATTACAACTGATTAACTGATTATCATAACAATAATTCTACGCATTGCAGATCTAGTTTGAGCAAAGTGTGCAGCTGTGCAATATATAAAAAAAAAAGGTTATCTGAGAAAGAAGGTGATCAAAAGCCATGAGAACAGAGAAAACGTGGACCCTGTGGTGACAGATCCATTCCATCTCCTCAGATCACTCTGAGGCCATTGTCATCGACTCATTTCTACAAGACGAGAACAAAGACATACAAAGTAGCATATTTGACGGATAGAGAGAGGAGGCATTGTCCCAAGAGGAAGAGCATGGGCCTCTAAATCCCTGCTCAGGACTCTTTGTTTTAGGGGGCAGCTAAGCCACAGGGGTCACCCTCCACGATACAGCAGGTCAGGAGGATAAACGGCCACCAGCCGAGTCATCTGCCAGAGGAGAAAGGTGGAGACGGACCTGCGATCATAAGCATCTCACCGGCTTTGTCACACACCGCAACAAGGCCGGCGGATGACACCAAACAGAAGCAAAGGCAAGCAAATGGTCGGGGCTTTAGACACTTAAGACACAAACAGATCCTACCGTTACATTTCCTAACAAAAACATAATCTTACTCATTAAATGGGTGGATTTGATGTGGTCAGTTAAGATATTATTTTTCTGAAAGCCATTTACCCCCCCCCCCCCCCAAAAAAAAAACCCTTCTCACTTCCCAGATTAAAATATCTCAGATTAAAAGATTATTTCTGCCATCGATGCTCATTTTTGAAACAGGATTTGCCGTGCATAAGCGGGTTTGCATTGATCATTCAGCAGCATCAAAGGGATGATCAATAAGGGAGGACAAACTAATCTGTAAATGTGATTAATTGAGCTAATCCTGTTTACTGATGGACAGCAGAAATTATCATTTCCAAATAGCACTATTGGAAGTGATCAATGAGAGAGGGCTGCTCCATTACCACAGGGCAGCTGAGGCACCAATGAATGACCTTGCTTTGCTGAATGCTTGTCTGGTCTCTGCACGTCTGGTCCAGCAGAGGTTCTGGGCAGCAATACACAATCATCTATTAGACTGATTATATACTTAAAAATGTCCAGTTTCTGCATTAGTGGACATTCCTGCAGTTTACATGTTGAATGGACACACATTTCTAGAGCTTTTCTAGTCTTTTTGACTCCTTAAGGCAGTTTACACATTTAGTTTACCCATTCAGACACATTCACACACAGATAGCACAGCCTTCAGGGGCAATTTGGGGTTCAGTATCTTGCAAAAGGACACTTCGACATGCGGACTTGAGGAGCCGGGATCCAAACCACCGATCTTCCAATTGTAGGACTCACTCTACCTCTAAATTTCTACCTTTGAGCCACAGCTGCGCCCGAACGATTCACGATTAATGCAAATTTCGCGTATTCACCTTATTCTCCTCAAGTCATTTGCGCTGGGCGTGTTTGCATCGACTTTGTTTGCAATTGCTCCATAGAAAAAAATAATTTTTGTTTGGTGCAAACCAGGTTCTGAGAAGAAAAGTGAAACCAATGATGAAGTGTCTAAACACAACATAACTTTCATTGTTTCAGAACTTAAGAGATATTTGGGAATCTGGGCCTGAAGATTCATGCATGGCTTTTCACTTGCGTTGATCTTGGGCTGTACTTTCCTGGTGCCTATTCCCAAACGCTTTTGCAATTAATGAAATCACCTCAACGTGAGTGCTACATTATATTCCTGGGTTTCAGGGGCCCCCAAGACCCTGGGTCAGTCATGTTTCTTGTCCCATCAGACATTTTAGTGATGTCATGATGTTATTAGTACAGATAGAAACAATGGCAACACCTCTGAAAATAATATCCAAGTCGTACTGAACAAGTATCCTTTCAGACAGCGGCTGCACGATCTATTGTATCAGCATCAGCATTGAGATGTGCACATGTTGGAAAACGATGTCAAACATGTTACACTACAACTATTCTTGAAACAAAATTAATCTCCCATGATTTTCCATGACTAGGAAGGTAGTAGGATCCTCTCCCCCTCGACATCATTACCCTGCAGCGGTGCGCAGCGACCGGCTATGTTAGGTGGTCTTGCAAAGGCAAAACCCCTAACCCTACAGGCCCCGGGTTGAAAGTGTCTCACGGATCTGACCGTGAACTTTACAGCAGCCCTTGCCTTGACCTTCGACGCGTCCTTAGTACTCGCTTCGTCCTCTCTCCCTGAGGGAGGAACAGGTCACCCGGTTGGGAGGGGCTAACCCACACGATCCATCTTGAAACAAGGAGCCCGTCTCGTTAACCTGTTTGTTTTATATGTATATACAACCAGTAAGTTTATAAATACGTGTTTTACTAGATCACATTTTTTATAGATGTAGATAGAATTGATGCATTAAATGTTCAAAAATGTACAAAATTAAGGGTGAACATCCCTGCTTTTTTTCTATATTGTAATATGTATATATATTCCAATATCGTGTAGCCCGAACAAGTAATATATTTTTAAGAGGTTTTGTATCAGTATTCAAACTGAATACTTAATTAAGTGTTTGGACTTAAAGGTATAATGTTCAACAATTTCTGAAATAATGTATAGACTGATACTAAAATAATACCTGTATACAGAATGAACTGCCTGGTAACAGGTTGGTGTTGTCTTAGTGAAGATGAAATGAGATCCTGCCTATGTGGACCCTGCGTGGGACTCCATGACCCTTCACCACCACAGGGCTCTAGAGTATAACATACCTTCCACTGGACATAAGAAGTTCAAGTCAAACACGGCACCATGTGTTCCCTAGAATAAGAAACGGGGACGTTTAGGCATCTGCTTACAATCTTTTATAATTGCAGGTGGAGCATGCAAGGTCAATTGGGCCAATTTGATTTTTATGGTTGAACCTATTGCAACAGTTATGAGGAATCCATTTTCTCTGCACTAAAACCCCCATGCATGTTCTGTGGTTTGTATTTTTTTTCACAGGAAACAGGACTCTAATTCCATACAGTGTCAGTTTGGATATTGGATTGCTTGTCAAAACAAACAGTGATTGCCAGGGCTTTTACCCAACAACTGGAACAGCTTTAAGTAGAAGAATCCGTTGTTCGGGTTGTTTTTCTATTCAGATTTCCACAATATGAAGGTGTTTCACTGCAGTTAATGTATTCTGTTTATGTGACAACGGTGTTTAGGAAAGAACTCCGTAGGTCAGAAATGACTTCCAAATGTGGAGACAACATAGAACAGAGAATTTTTTTATGACCACAAGTAGAAGGGAAATTAATCAGAATTACATTTACACCCATCGCTGCCTCTCTTCCTTTATGCTTCAGGGGAAAATAAATGGGGGGGGGGGAAGAATACAAAAGTAAAAGTGGGCCCTTGGGTTTTCATGTCTGAGCCTGAAGCTCTTACAAGAAAAAGTCAACAAGTAGGAAGTGTGTTGCTCCAGGCACAGGGATCGAGTTCAGCAGAGCAGGAAAAGAATCATTATGCTCTCTGGACCAGCCAAGTGGTGTTAGAAAACCCCTATAGTCTCTTATCCCAGCTTCTTCACAAATAAACACTTCCACGCTGTCAACTATCCTTAACCAAACACCAACAGCTTGTTGCTAACACTAACACAAATAGGGCTGAAACTAGTAGTTTATAAGTCAATTACTAAATTGGCGGAAAATTCTATTTTTTAAAACAAGTTTAAGACACACATCTTCCACTCTAAAAAAAAAATACATTTTCATAATTTATAAGACAAAATGAATTAATATAAGCAAGTGTGGAAATGTAATAAAAATAGCTTTGTGTTGTATCAGTGTCATTATTAGGAGAAATTACATTTCAACATTATCCTGGTCAAAATACTTCTCAATATTATCCCAGTAATCATCAGAATATGCGCAAACTTTTAAAATGTCACTCTAGCATACTGGTATCACCATTTGAGAAAAAAAACATTTTTATTTCATCATTTCATCATTTTTTTAGTGAACATCCTTTATAGTGAAAAACATAAAATAATCCTAAATAAAATGATTATGAATCATAAAGTCTCCCTGCATAAATAAAAGATAAACACATTTTTTAAATGTAATTTTATATTGTGTATTTTTTAAAACCAGCCTCTATTTTTCACTTCTCTACCACAATAGTGAGCTAAACAGCTTTTTCATGTCACTCGTGATGAGAACTTATTGTGAGTGATATTAAGGGCGATGTACGATAAAAGTCTACATCCCATCCCTAGTAAATATATTCACCATATGCTAGGTTCTTTAGTTATTGATAGTATTACATTGAATAACATCTGTGTGTGGTAACAACGGTATGTGTCTGTACTGTATATATGTGTATTGTGTATTTTTGTCATTGAATATTATTTATACTAATTGGAGGGGTGGGTTAAGTTTTTAAAAAGTTCAAACAATAATACTGATGATGAGGTTGAGACTGTTAATTTTGGATGCCTTGCTTAGATAATTCATTCAATTAATTGTAAGATTAAAGGATAAATACAAGCACCTGAACTTTGTCTCAACAAAAGAGCATCAAATTGTGATATAAATAAAACAAATCAAAGGATAGGTAAATAAGAATCCCAGCAAGGCATTTCGTTCCTTTTGACACATTTCAAAGAAAATAAGGACAAATGCTTATCTCACAAAAATAAAATGAGGCCTTCTCAGTCCTGCAACGCCACTTCACTAAACTGGAGGTACCGTAATAAATCACCTTGATCAGCAAAACAGGACGCTGAATGAAAATGTGGCTGAGAGAAACATTTTAAAAGTAGCCTAAAGAAATTGTTTGACATTTTGGGAAATACATGGTCGGAAATTATTACTGCTCAGGGTCAAGAAATACACCACAATGTGTTGGTTTGTTTTTCCCTGTTTCCAGTCTGTGTGCTAAGATAATCTAAGCTAAGCTAACGTATTAAACAGACAGGTGGTATCAATCTTCTCCTCTGACTCTCCACCAGAAAGCAAGTCTCCCAAAATGACAAACTATTTCTCTACTAATGTCTAAAAAGGAACCGACAATGACGTGATCAAAGACTGCAGTGAAAGGCCCCCAGTAATGGCTGCGTCTTAAGGACTGCTGAGTGGGAAGCTGCTCACTGAAAAGCATTGAGATTCCAGTTTGGTGTGACCTTGTGAGAACACTATCCCGTGTGTCAGTACTGGCTATTATTAGCCGCTCCCTGCCAAACAAAGCATTAATACCCTGGACAAACACACGGCCCTTCCAGCCATTGAGCCTCTGTGCTTGAGCGGCTGGACCAGTGTTTTCATCAGCTCCTCAATTTCAGGCAGCGCTGACCTGCAGCCGCTTCGCTTTCAAACCAATTCCCTCTCTGCCTATTAGGTCCCCCTCAATCC
Organism: Chelidonichthys spinosus; assembly: GCA_029853015.1. Lineage (NCBI taxonomy): Eukaryota > Metazoa > Chordata > Actinopteri > Perciformes > Triglidae > Chelidonichthys > Chelidonichthys spinosus. The sequence goes on from CM056835.1 coordinate 11,413,670, forward strand.
TTTATTTATCCTCCAGAGAGAAGAAAAGCCAACGTCATTGTCGTTTCAAAGGACTCTAATAACTTACTCATCTGAAATTCTGCTGATTCTGTTTACAATATAACGCTCATTTTACAAATGACATGAGGTTGCCTCAACATGCTCAGGAACGTTAACAGTAATAAAGGTCTGTCAAGAAGGACAACAACCTCCACTCACTCAATGTATGCCAGACTGATTCTATGTAGGTCTGTTAAACCAGCAGTAGATAGAAGCCACAAGGTTGAAACTTCAATGAGCATGTTGTTGTGGGTCTGTGTCAATCATTGTATTTATGTATATATATAATATAAATATATAAACTATTATTATATATATGCCAACGTCCTCTAGAGCGACCTGGTTTCACAGCCCAGCACCATGAAGCTCCATTGGCATTCCCCAGAGAACACCAGGATTGGCAGATCCACCTAACCCGCTCTCTTCACAGATGAGAGCAGGTTCACACTGAACACATGTGGTGTGAAAGAGTCTGGAGACTCCCTGGTGAACGTTGTGCTGCCTGTGACATCGTCCAACAGGACCGGTTTGATGGTGGGTCACTGATGGTCTGGGGAGTCACATCCTTGGAGGGTCGCACAGACCATGTCATACCCTGACTGTGTTACCTACCAGGATGGAATCCTCTGAGGGACTGTCAGACTTAAGCTGGTGTTCCTCCTGGTGCAGCGGGCCCTGGGTTCCTCCTGGTGCAGTGGGCCATGGGTTCCTCCTGGTGCAGTGGGTCTTGAAGGTTTCTCCTGGTGCAGTGGGTCCTGAAGGTTTCTTTGGGAAAGTGGGTCCTGTAAGTTTCCTGGTACAGTGGGCCCTGAAGGTTCCTTTTGGTACAGTGGGTCCTGGGTTCCTCCTGGTACAGTGGGCCTGAAGGTTTCTCCTGGTGCAGTGGGTCCTGAAGGTTTCTCCTGGTACAGTGGGCCCTGGGTTCCTCCTGGTACTGTGGGTCCGGGGTTCCTCCTGGTACAGTGGGTCCTGGGTTCCTCCTGGTACAGTGGGCCCCGGATTCCTCATGGTACAGTGGGCCCTGGGTTCCTCCTGGTACAGTGGGCCCTGGGTTCCTCCTGGTACTGTGGGTCCGGGGTTCCTCCTGGTAGAGGAGTAGCCTGGCCTCATGTGTCCAGAGGCAATACTTGGTTGACGAAGGCATTGATACCATTGACTGGCCCTCACATTACGCATCAGTGCATCCAACGCCGTCAAGTACAGCCACTAGACTGTCCAGGAGCTCACTGATGGCCTGATCCAGATCTGGGAGGAGATCCCCCAGGACACCATCCTCCGACTCATCAGGAGCCCCAGACGTTGGTGGGAGTTCACGCAGGCAGGCGGGGGCCAAACACACTACCGAGTCACATGATGATGTGGTTTCCATCGACCGTTGTTACGTCATTTTGGTCTCAACAAATCATACGATGTGCTTCAGTGAAGATTTTCAACTTGAACATTTTGTTCATAAAGAACCGATGTGTGATTTAAGTGTTCCCTTCATTTTTGGGAGCAGTGTATATTAAACATTATTATATGAAATATATTCCTTATTTTATAATATATGATAATATACATTTAGAATATTGTTTAACTGCCTCATGGTGGAAGACTCTCTCCGTTAGTCTCCGCTAGCATTCCTCTAAAACCACTTACAACAGTCAATTCTGGAGTTGATTTTCTCTGAAAATATTCAGTATCATACTGAATACTTAATAAACACAAACGCTTGAAGAAATAAAACAGACATTCCTTAATAATAACATTAATCAAGGCTGCTCCAGAGGGACATCTGGAAACTCAAACATTAGCAGTGAAATCAAACTGCAGGTTTGGGGTTGTACGGCCCACTCATTCACCCTGCATTAGTTTTTTGTATAACCTTAATGACAACACTGTCTGTTCCAATCAGCCCAGTGCTGCTCCGCAATCCATTTTTCAAACTTTATGACAGTTTTAATTGCTCCCACCTGCTGCCTGATCGACCCGCTCAACAGCCACTTTTACTCACGTGTGGACGCAGACAAAGAAGTCTATTAGGTGCAACTTGCCTTTGCTGCAGTGAGGTCAGTTAGGCATTAAATTAGTTCCAGCCCGTCTACCGTCCCACCTCACACACATGTGTGCGCGCACGCACATGCACACCAAGCAGGATTTGAATTTATATAGCAGATTTCGAGTCTTCGGACCACTCACAGCTCTGTACACTACATGTCAACATGCACCCATTCACACACATTGTTGGGGTGGAGGAGCCGGGAATCGAACTACCGGCCTTCCGACTCTGAGCCACACATGACAAATGCTGGATTGACTGTCGGATTTATTTTCCGTCACTTGGCTGGTGTCAACTTCATCTTCATCAGTTGCCAAAGAGGTGCTCCATTGACCCATTAATTAGCTGATCAACACATGAACGTGTGCGTGCACGTGACTGAATATTTCTGTGAACCTTTTTTTGTGTTCATTTATTCAAAAGCTGTTTGATTTCAGCTCAAAGCTTTGTCACAAAGACTGTCAACACTGTGTCTGCACTGTGATGAACATATTTGGTGAATATGTATTGATCAATCAACACTGTGAACTTTGATGAAACTGCTGCCCGTCTGCCCCGGCAGTCACTTCCGTGTAAGTTCTATAATGGATAAAATGTATCATTTTCTCCCATGTATTCATAGTACTTTTAAAGACACTTCAAGATTCCTGTTTCCTGACATGTTTAAATATGAATTAATACATTTAACTATATCGTAACTTTTGCAGATGGCTTTTCCACGTCTTCCAAAAGCTCTTTCTTTTACACAACTGTAACGATACACAAAGCAACCTGATACATGTCCAGAGAATAAGAGAGTCACAGTAATGAACTGACCTGAAACTCACATGTGGTTTAAAAGCTTACAGATCCACAATTACGTGCCAGACATGGACTGGCCATCGGCTGCATCGGGGAAAGTCCCGATGGCCTGGTCATCTGATTGGCCCAGTGTTAAAAATGCTAAATGAAACGAGTTAATCAAAGTGAAAACCACATGGTGTAACGGTGTTTTTAACCGGATGGTTTTATCGTCACAAATGATTACTCGCACAGACTTATTCATCAACGCGGCGGACGTTGATGGCTGGAGGTTATGGAGACAAAATGGACAGAACATGAGAAGGAGAGAAGTCGAGAAAAAGGTGACAGGGAGCGCATTTAAAGGAGAAAAGCTCAGAAGGCAACGCACAACATAATACTGCAAAATTACAGGTTTTCTCACAAGCAAACATGATTAGCGTATAAAAAAAGCAGGGCTCAGCACCTCATAATATCACTGCCACCATTTCTGAGTTGACTGTGTTTTAAAAAAATAAATAAATGGCAGCGACATAAAGCAGGAAAATGATATTCAAATAAAGACTGTTTAGTCTTGTCTGTATCCAAGGCTAATGCCAGATTCACGACATGAATTATTATCCCTGTTGGCCCAGTTGTGTGACAACCAACGCAGCAACGACTAAGTTATGAAGTTCAAACGCACTAATTAAACTTGGCCCAGTTTAAAGCTTTGACCACTCCACAGCAGGTCGAACAATGTTTTTTGCATGTGCTCACAGGATCCATACTGCATCTTGTGAGCACATGATAAAAACATTATCTGGACCTTATAGGCTCTGAACAATCACGTATAACGATGCAGGTAAGCGGACTGGTTTATTTGACTAGCTGCAGGGAACTGTGCTGTAGAGTGATAAAAGGTGCTGTGGAGAGTTACAGCTGGTTAGCCTGTGCACATTGCAGCAATCAGAACCAAGTGTTGCATGTCTTTTTGCTCACGGAGCCACCATGTTGCCTGTGAGAATACTGCTGCCAGCCTCAGTGTACATTCCCAACATTAAACAGGCTCAGAGGAACATGTGTTACCCTTGTAAGAGGTCCATGGTTGACGTGGCGACCTCGGCGTACAGCAGGGTGTGCCCGAGCAGGCTGGTCGTCAGGTTCCTGCTGTAGGTCTCCATGCTGAACTGGGTCCAGCCCTGGGACTCTGAAGCGTTGGTGACCAGGGCCAGAGAGCCCTCAGGCAGCGAAGGACCAGCCTGGAGCTCAGAACTTGACACCATCGTGAGAGAGGCCTTGGACAATGTGAGGAGGCCATTTTGATCTGCATGTGTCTGCAGCCATTTCACAAAGCTTGACTTGGTGTCCTGTGAGGAGCAGAGAAGAACACAAATGCCATCAGTTATTTCTTTTAGATGAAATATTGAAGCCATTTCTCTATAAACACACAGCCTACACACAAACACAAGGTTGCCTTTTCTGTTATGTTATTGGATTATTGGATCACCTGACCGCCTCTTAGAAAGGTTTGGAATTGCTTATGTATTACAATGTACGGGAAAACTTAGTTAAAGTAACACAATGTTCCAGGATATCAGCCTGAGTTTATCCTGGTGGCCGTGTCGGCTAAGATCAGAACGGTGATGAGTGACAACAATCGATGGTTCTATAGCACATAGTGTCGTCAACTGTGACGTAGATGACAACCGTCATCGGTTGGACTGTGAACAACCGTAAACAAAGGCGAAGAGAAAGAAGAACAATGTTGTTGTGGAGGAAAGAGTTATGTTACTATGGCAACAACAGCCCTGCCTTGTTGATGTTTCCTCGGGGGGGCAATCACAACAGAGTGAATAAAGAAAAAAGCTGGAGAGAATTAGCAGAGGAACTTCAGCAGCCCGGTGAGGAGGGATGACATCACACACATGGTGGAATACTGCTACTCGAAAATCATCGAAAAGGCAGTTTTTAAGCAACTGAATGACTTCATGGTAATGAACAACTGTCTTCCAGTCAGGATTTAGACCACACCACAGGACCAAGACGGTCTTTCAATGACATCCACTTAAACAAGGACAATGGTAGTATTTCAGTCTTAGTATGATTAGATCTCAGTGCTGCAATCGACACAGTCGGTCATAACATACTCTGAATCCTAATTAAAGGACAGGGACTACTTTGCATCTATAGATAATTACACATCTGAGCGTGCAAAAATTACATGTGGAGTTCCCCAAGGCTCCATTCTGGGTCTTCTTCTGTCCAACATTTACATGTTTCCACTGGCTCAGATCATAAAAACAACAAAATATGTTACCATAACTACACAGACGATAACACAAGTTTACATAACAATATCACCAGGGGACCATAGTCCAATACCAGTACTCATTAGATGCATTGAGCAAATCAATAATTGGACGGAGCAGAAGTTTCGCTAAATAAACAAAGACAAAACTGAAATCATTATTTTTGGAGCCATGGAAGAATGGTCAAAAGTTAACAACCAGCTTCAAGAGAAAATGCTAAAAACCACAAACCAAGCTAAAACTAGGGTATAGTCATGGACTCAGACCTGAAATTCAACAGCCACATTAAAGCAGTAACAAAGTCATCTTCCGGTTCTCAGATCAGAACTCAGGGTCTCAGATCTTTACACTGCCTTCCTGTCTGCCAAAGAATCAATTTCGAAATACTACTGCTGGTTTACACAGCACTGAATGGTTTTGGGCCAAATTACATTTCTGATCATCTGCCACACACACACACACACACACACACACACACACACACGCACACGCACACGCACACGCAGCCCAATCCTTGAGCTAGGTACTGAACCGATGGGAGGACGACTCACTCTACCTCTGAGCCACAGCTGCCCTCAACATTCCAGTACATTTTTATGTTTCGGGTGAGTTTCTCCCTTTTACAGAGTTGTGATGTCCCATGAAACAGTTGCACATTTCTCTCACAGTTTTGAGAATAGTCAAATGAGCCAAAGCGATTGAGAAAGGCTGTAACTATTGGCTTCACTCAGCCAAATAATCATGGATCCTCTAAAGCCACAGTGAATATGGATATGTATTTAACTGGGTGGACTGGGTTTTCATATCAGGTACCATCTCTCATTCCAAACACATCAGCTGTCTAGAAGAACGGTTGGATTTGATGGATTTTCCATTTGAAATAAATGTGCTGAATGACTTAATCAGTGTGTGTGGCTAATCAATGACATGGTAGAATTAGGCTGCGGTCCCGGTCTGCTCTGTTCCAGTCTCTTCCCATTAATCAGGTTTCTCTCGTGTCCTTACATGCACAAAACATGTTGTCTTAATGTTCACTGAAAATATCATTTGGTTACACGCTTCCTTCACCTCTCATTACATTCCACTCTTGTTTTCTGTAATTGTATGATTGTGATGAGATATTGCAAAGCACACTGTAACAGAATTACACTGTTTAATTCTGCCTGACAAAGTTGATTTCTTTAATTTGATCTGACATTAACATGAAGTCATCCTCAGAAGACATAACAGGATATGATTTGCACTCAGTTTTATACTGACATGTAACAGATGGATCATAAACTCAGTGAGTCACACTTCTCATCAAACCCCGCCACGTGACTGGCTGAGCATGACAGATTGGTCCCTGGTGTCGGACATCTTTTACACCTGATAAATGACAGAGATTGTTTCAACTCATCTTAGGGTTCAGCTCAATACCCCTCCATCGCCTTTGATCATCAGGACCCAGAAATCAACCCAGACCCGCCATCTTGAACGACGTCCCAAATCCAGAAATGAGTTCTGAGTATGGAGAAGACTTCCAGAGGCGAAAGAAGCGAGGATACACGACGCGGCCGAGGTGGAAAAGTTGTTGCTCCACATGTTTAAATGCTCCACAGCTGGCAGGATTTAAACAGCAGCACGTAACTCAAATGTAAATCCTTACAGTTCTGGGAAATTAGCGATCATTTTAATTCCATGAGATTATACTAATTATTGTCTGTAGACAAAGGCTTTCTGTGCCCAAATTTATTTAAACGATCTCCTGTCTTGAAAATAATATATCAATTCCCATAAATGAGTATTTATTTCATTAACCTGTGAGACTGATGAACATGAGGGGCTGTAGTGGGCTCACTCTTTAAGTTGCAGACACCAGATGGAACTACAAATCGTGTTAAAATGTCCAAAAATTTTTTCAGGCGGAGAGCCTGTCAAGCCTTTTATTACCTTTTAATATAGAGAGGAAATTGGGGGAGAGAGAGAGGGGGACGACATGCGGGAAATACGTCCCAGGCTGGAACCCTGGACCACCACGTCAAGGACGTTTAGCCTCTGTACATGGGGCAGCTGCCCTAACCACTGCGCCACCGGCCACTCCAAGTGTCAGAACCTTTTGATACGAATCACAGCAGAACTTCTTCTATGGTGTTCCCCAAGGGATTTCTGATCAATTTCATAATTTCTCAAGTGATTAAAAAAATGCTAAATTTAGCACAAATTCTGTGTAAAATAAACCCCCAAAATTTCTGCAATGAGCATGGGGATTATTATATTATCATTATATACCCCAATCATAAGGTTCTAAGCCCTTTTAAACAATATTTATTCTATTCAATACATTAATGACTCAATTTATTTATCTATTTATTTGTGGCTCACTACTGAGTGGTTATGGCTCAGAAGTAGAGCGGGTCGTCCTACAATCAGAAGATCGGTCGTTCGATTCCCGGGTCCTCCGGTCTGCGTACTGAAGTGTCCTTGGGGAAGAGACTGAAACCCAAATTGCCCCCAAAGGCTGTGCCATCGGCGTGTGAATGTCTGTGAATGACTATGATTAGATTAGATCCTGAATGGGTGTATATGGGTTTCGAAGGATAGCAGTATTCATTTTACTTTTTTTTTTTGCACAACTTCCATTGTTACAGACCTTGTTGTGAGCAGTAAGCATGTTGGAACTATTTTCTTTCTACCATAGTTCTTACATGAAACTGCTCACAACGAGGTCTGTGGATTATCTTCGGTAACTGGGTCAGGATTTCTGCTAACAGTCATTGCTGTGGAGTTTTTTCAAATGGATATTTTGGCACTTTGAGCTCCACAAGCCAAGTCCCATCTAGTCCCATTATATTGGAGAGAACGCAGACATCTCTATTGCTGAAATCTCCAAAAGTGGACAACTCACACCAAGCAGCTTGTCTGCCCGTTATATTTTAAATCCGTTATTACAAAACAGTGTGCCGTCTCTTTTCCAAGGATGTGACGCCCCACATCTCCATATACCTGCCCACAAAACTTTACTCTACCAGCATAAGAGTAGTTAACAAATTTGATCTCAGTAGTAATAACCTGAAATACAAGTATGGACAAGAAAAGGACCATATTAGGTCCTCTAATAAAACATTACATTTACGAAGTTCGTGTTTTATTGTTTTCTATATAACATGTCCGCTTTATTTGCCTAAAACAATATAAAAAAAAAAACATGCACATTGTATTGAAAAAAACACCATCACGCTTCATTCTCCTCTCTGACAAAATCGTGGCAGATAAAAAAGCCAGAGTTTAAATGATCCTGGAAACAGGAGTTTAGTTTGAGCAGATGGGCGAAACTCCAGATTAATTTACGAGACAAAAAAAGATCCATGTTTCTAACAGTGGCGAAGTAGAGAAGGAAGAAAAGACGGCCTGAAAAGACTGCTGACAGCTAGTAAACATTAGTAAGAGTCAGAGGAGCAGGGAGGTCTGAGCCTTCAACCTAAATACGTACAACGTATACGAGTCCACCGAGTGTCTGCCCTCTGCTCAGGTGAAGGTAGGAGTTAACGGCAGCTTAAAGGTAAGTTAGGTCAGAGCGAGAGAATGGTGTCGGGCATCATGGGTCCCATTACACACCATTACACAGTGATCCAGACTACAGGGCCTAATAATATCATTTAACATAAATACTGGGCTTCCAGAGGAATGTGCACCCAACTTTTAGAACACTTTACCGTCTACTGACTAAAGAAAATAAGATCTATCAACTAGGACACTCCAACAAGCTTTGACACACAATAAGCATCTGCACTTGTGAATAAATCCTATAATAGTAAAAAAAAAACAGCAAATCCACTCCAGTGCTGATTCCATTTCACTCAAGAACCCACTTCATTTCCAGACAGAAGGAAATAGTGATTTTCCCCCTCATGGCAGAGAACAGGAACACCCACTGAGCCGTGATGGAAGTCAGTCGCTGATCGCCTCCACACTGAATGCATTAGTGTGTGCTGGAGAGGGTTTTCATCACCTGCAAAGAGTCCTGCTACCAGAGTGACTACAGCCTACAGGCTTAACCTTACAGCTGTTGGAGTGGCGTCATGCAGTACTCTGACTGTTCCTCCACACAACTGTGAAACTAAACAACGGACGGAGAGATTCTGATAAAGTGAGATTAATGCATGATTATGCATGGTCATCATTCTCCAAGGATATTGTGATCTAACTTTTATCATCTGCCTAATTATCAGCCGATTTAAATACAAACACCAAGAGGAATATATATGTAAAATGCTGAAATTGGCCTATAGATTGCCAATGCCAATATATTGTTCATGTCTGTCATTTTTTGCAATTCAATTATGTATTTTTAATTATTACAGTATTTGCTTGTTTAAAGAATGGAGACACAGAAAGGAGGTTATTATGTCGTTCTACGGTTAGAAAATCATGTGGGGAATTAAATTACAGTTGAATAAATCAAACAGAACAATGGTTGTACCAAAAAAACTATTAATCTATAGATTATTTTGTTCTATTAAGTGTTCAAATATTTTATTACATTTTTAATACAAATAAAGACACAAATAGTAAAAAATCTGTAATATTTTAAATAAAGAAAGAAAATAAAACGTATTCAGGTAAAGAGCTTCCAACCTGACAACAGTCAATGATGGAAACCTCCACCACGCATACTTAAGACCACTCGAGACCAAAACATCAAGGGACAAAAACAACTTTCAGAATGAATAAAAGCTACTGGAAACAATCCAAGAGCACACGAGGAGCAGAAAGGCCGTTCTGCAGACATGATGAGGAACACAACTACCAGCTCTCCTCCACAACCTCCACACCAATCTGGAAACAATTCTGCAGCCCCCAATTTCCATAAGCCTGCTTCTTGTAAGGACTAGGGGGGGTTGGGGTGTGTGGCTGGGGCAGCGGGGTTAAGGGTCACACAGCAATCCAAATATACAACAATAAAGGAAAAAATCCAAAAGCAACTACTACCAATATTAATGTAATACTTGGTGTTATAAGGGAGGCCCAGGCTCTGTGCCCAAGTAAGACAAACCTCACTTCATTAACACCAGCCAGGTAGGTGTTTTCATACTCGGTCCTTTTCAGCCCTCCAGATGAAACGAACCTCCTCCTGAGCACGCGGTCCCACTATGGCTCGCTTCAAGTCCACCTTAACCTGTTCATTCTGAACACAACGCACTCCGGCTTCAGTCTGCCATTATAGTTTAGCACTCTAGCCTAGCTGTTAGCAATGCCCTGTTTGATCAACCATAGAAAAATGGTTAAAAAACATGCAATAACAGCATTATTGCTTTCTACATAACAGAGCTAACAGCTAACAACATTCAAGAAGTTCACATCGAGTTACAGTACAAAAATTATAACGTTATCATAATGTGTTCAATGTGTTGTAATGTAATCTTGTAAAATTAAGTTTTTGGAGAGAATAGAATAGTTGTTTGAAGGCAGGTTTCTGTGTTCTATGTGGAAACAACCCTAAACAAGTCATTGAAGGGGAAACAATTGACCAGCAGACTGATGAAGGAACTAGATTGTGAACAGAATAAGGATCCATCAGGTCTGAAATGGACCAGACTTGAGACCTCTTTTGTATGAACTGACAATGTGAACCCAAATAGAACCGAGTCCCTTTTCTGTTGGTCCACTTTAGAGGACTGAGTCTGGTTCCTTTAAGAGGATTATATGTGAAAACACATTTGGAAATGTGACCAAAGCTGCTATGAAGAATAGGTCAGGTCTCCTGATTCTCAGAAACTTGGAGCTCTGACTCCCCCTAGTGGTAATTAAATCACAACATCTGTTCCAATCCCCCAAGCAACCATACTATTCAGTATACCTAAAAATACAGTATTTATATTTAGTAGGATTAGAGTCCCAATACTTAGTATATAAAACACATTGTGCCAAAAATATGAGATGGCTGCATCTGGTCGCATTTTGCAGTATGCAAGCCAGCACGCTGTTCTGGCTATTCTGACCCACAATCCTCTGCAGCAGATGTTTGAGTTCAAGGTGCAATGTTATGGCAAAGTGGGATATTCCAATCGAATGCATACTGCATGCAACAGTAAGTACTTTGTAAGGGCCGCTGCAGTATGTAGTAAAAGTAAAAAAGGCACGTCACTCCATGACGATAATCTATTTTAGACATCCACAAAAATATGTAACAGAAACGTCTCTAAATAACAATAATTCTCTGTTGATAGTCAGTAAGTAAAGCTTTTTGAAATGATTGCAATTCAAACCATCACAGCAGCTCACGGTGCTGTTGTTGAGGCGTTCACCTACCTGTGCACAACAACACAAGCTAGGCATGATGGTGTGTCATTATGAGGATGATTGGAACTTGCAAAATTGTAAATGCAATATTTTTATGGGGTTTTTTTTGTACTGACGAGGCTCACCTTGAATCTCAGTTTAACATGGATGTACAAGTGGGACTAATGACATCACAACTAGTCCATTATGGTCCAATATGAAACAATAAATGTGACGTGGTAACATCCCCAGTGTACATACACCTTTCCACGGTCACTGCCAGTGCCATACTCACTATACAGGGCTCCAGAGTGCGACCATTTTGGTCGCATATGCGACCAAAATTTTTATGAGTGCGACTGAAAAAAATAGTAGGTCGCACTGGTGCACCTAACGCTGCTCGAGTGAAAAAAAAAAAATCATAAGCGCAGTATCTCTTTATGTTCTCCTGACGGCATCGTGGTCTAAACCAATAAGAGACGGAGCTCGGGCGGGTCCTTGCCTCTGATTGGCTGTGGTCCTTTTCACTGCTGTAAATTGTGTCGGTTCGAACAATGCGAGCGAGCTGAGCAGGTACTCTGAGCGCTTCGATTCTCTTTGAAAGTGAAGAGAGGCAGAAAGCCTCGCCCCGAGACTAATTAAAAAGCCCAAAAATATGCCTTCAGACCGGACTGGTTGAAGCAATTTCCCTGGCTGATGTACGATAAAGAAAGGGACTCAATGCACTGCATTTATTGTTCGGGAGTTCGGTCAGAATTTGTCCGGTAATAGTGCGTTTGTGGAAGAGTCAACAACATTTCGCATCGAGACGTTGAAAAAGCGCAATATGTCCAAAAAGCATACTACATGCCGTGATAAGTGTGTTAATAAAGTGGCCCCTCATCCAGCTGCATTTCAGCGTCAGGCTGTATCGATCAGGTCCGCTGAGGAATCTGAAATTATTATAAAATTCAACGTCCCATACAATATTGCAAAGGAGGAGTTGCCGTTCACTAAATTTAAGTCCGAAATGATTCTGATGAAAAAAAATGCCGACACGCTAAAGAACAAGACAGCTGCGGAGGTTGGAAACGCCACGTACACGTCATTCATGATTGACGGAGACAGACGTCTCTACGAAGGAGTGCGTTATTGTCTACTGCCGCATTTTGCGTAAAGGGAGGCCGGTCAACATGTTAATTGGACATGTCGAGGTGGAGCATGGACACGGACATGTTTGAAGGCCCACATTACAGCATGAGAAATCATGAATAGGAAATTGTATAGTAGCCTATTCCTAATATTATTATTAAAAATGAATAGCCTAAGTAAAAATATAAGTAGGCTAGGCTAAGATCACATAAACAGTTTTCCATTTGCAATCTATAGGCTAGTGACCTGTATGATCTTTTTATGCTGCCACAAAGCAAGCATTTACTGTGCTTGGGCATCAGTGTGCAGATTGGCTGCAGAAAACGGTTCCTCTGGGTGCTGATGGTGCTGCAGTTAAGCTAGGCCATAAGGGGGGTGTCATTATGTAAAAGGAGAGCGATAAAAAGGTGACTTTTTGGTGTTAAAGGCGACACGATGAAAAATGTGGGTGCACCTAAATTTTGTGCTGGTGCACCTAAAAAAAAAAAGTTAGGCGCACCAGTGCAACCAATGCAAAAAGTTAGTCTGGGGCCCTGCTATACAATATACATTTAAGTGGGTGCTATATTTAGAATATTTTCACCTTGCTGTCAGACAGCTTTTCTGACAGGAAACTGACAAAAACAGCAACTTAACTTCTCAGAAGAGTTGCTGGTCTACTGCTAACCAGATTAATTTGTTTTTGATATTGTGTTTGTTGGTGAATCCAAACTTACCTTTAAAACACTAAAAGGCGCACAATAACACAAACTGACTAACTGATGGAGGCAGACCAGCAACCCCGGGTACTGAGAGGTAAATTACTGTTTTTGTCTTGTAGCTTTGAAGTGAATATAGATTACAGTTGCTGTTAACACACTGACTATGAATAAATACCTCATACAACCTCGCATCAAAACATCCAAACTATCCCTTTAAGTATGAAAATGTGAAGTCAGATTAGTTAGTTGTTAATACTTTCATTAATTAGACTTGGCTCGTCGCCAAGAGAAAGTGAACATGTGGAGTGAAATGTTCCCAAACGGAGCATCACTTGCTGCGGTCAGTCACTGTGACGGCTGATCAAAGAATGATTTACTGCCCTTGAGTTTGTATTGGCCCTCTGTACACAGACCCGCTGCATATATGCTCATATATTTGCATACATTTAGGAAGCCAAATTGTTTCCACATGTGCAGCATGCAGAGCATCTGTGCTGCCACTCATACAATTAACTTTAATAAAAACAATCTGGTGTGTGTGTGTGTGTGTGTGTGTGTGGACATGTGATTTTCATCGTTGCTTTCACATTCTTGGGAACAATGACGGACCGTGAACACAACAGAAAATCACACTGGGGCACTCCTACTTTCATCTATGTGTTAGCTGTTGCAGTGAACATCAGGCCTTGGACACGATGGTGTTACCATGAGAATCCTGAGAGAGGAGCTGTGCTGGTCTTACCTGGGAGGTGGCCAGCAGGTGGACTGAGCTTGGGGCCGGAGGCTGGTTTAGTTCGCAGCTGAGGCCCAGAGAGGTGAGGATTTCTGTCAGGACTTCATAACGCAGCACGTTGCTGACCTTCAGTTCATCAAAACCTTCGGATGTTAAATTCTGAGAGTCAGGAGCTGTTTCCAAGTGGGCCTGCAGGCGGGGAACAAAGTCAATGTTTATTCATTTGACAGTGGTCAGCTGTTTAGCTATAAACACGTGTAGGATCTGTAGTCCCTGGGTAAGAAACACACATTACAAAAGAGTATCATATCAGTTACAGCACAACAACATATTTGCACTCATGGGCGATAGCAACACGATTGGATGGATTACAGCCAAGATTTGATCTTTTACTTTTTTTTAAAGATAATTTAAAATCAGTGAGGCAGCAGCTGTCTCTATTATAACTTGGCACTGAGCTCCAGATGTTTGTCGAGAAGGCTGGGGGAAGATCACATGTTGTTTTCCCAGCTTGTGACCAGCTTGTGATACACTATAAGATTCGTGAAGAAAATCAGTGAGTGCATGTACAGTTTCACTGCATCTAAGTGAAGCTGGTCTCAGATCACACTAAAGTTCCTTAGAAGCTATGTAGCTGTTTCTTCAACGACAGCTGTGAGTGTATGAGTACTCCCTTTGTGGTTCTACCTTACTCATACTGAAATATAAACAATGTAGGGTTACAACTAGTTTTAGTGTTGATTATTTTCTCCATTAACTTAATTAGTTGTTTGATCTATAAACGACAGAAAATGGTGAATAATGTGTGAATTCAGTGTTTCCCAAAGTCCAAGATGACGTCCTCAAATGTTTTGTTTTGTCTATAAATAAAAGATATTCAGTTTACTGTCATTTATCAGAAAAAATTAACAGAAAACATTCACATTTAATTAGATGGAATCAGAGAATCGTTACTTTTTTTTCTTTGAATAAAAATAAATCACTCAAACTAATAAGTCGATTATGAAAATAGTTTGCGATTAATTAATTAACTGACAACAGCTGTATGTCCTCCAGGCTGAGACATAATTCCATAATTCAGCCCTGTAAACTACAGCATCCTCCTCACACAGTCATGCCATATGTGTTTACCTGACAGAGGACAGCTTCGCCGCCATCCCGTCCGTGCGTAACCCTGACTACCACCATATCCCTCTGATGAGGGACTTCCCCTTTCAGCTCCCCCCAGAGCTCCACCTCCCCTCCACCCTGAGTATCCCTGATGTAGACCTTCCCACTCGTCAACACGCTCAGCTCCAGCTCTGTGCTGTCCTCCTTGGTGAAGCTCAGCCTGCTGACCTGCCCGGGTTGCCTGTCCCTGACTTCCAGACAGAGGCCTGCTGGGCACAGGGAGGAGGCGAGCCCCAGGACCCTGCCACCCTGGCTCAGGTAAGTGAGAAAACGGGTCTGAAGCTGGGGGGTCAGGGTTTCCTCCTCAGCCAGTACCAGCAGCCTGGTGTTGTCCAGCCAAGGGTCACTCAGAGCCTGCTGTGGCTGGAGGGGATATATAATGTTGTTTTCCATGTTTATACACTCTGATAAAATCTGCTGAACTGCCTGAAAACGCTTCTGGCAACCACCCGTGTACAGCAGAACATTTGGAGGTTTGCTATCACAGGCAAATCCACCGCTGTGCCCTGAAAACCCTTTGGAATCATGCTCAACATCATCGAGAGTCTCGTCGCCGCTATCCAGCCCTCCTGAGTTGTCATCAGGAAGGTCTGGAATGTTCTCCGCTGAGGCATATTTGACTGAGAGGATGGTGCTGTTCTCCAGCTCCAGACACTCGTGGCAGCTGGACAGATGGAGGTGTTGTCTATGGCCCTCCATGTGGTGATGGTTCCCCAAGGAACGGTCCTCCGAGTCACAAGCAGGCCCCAGATCCTTGTTGCTGCAGAGCGGCTCTGACCCCCGACGCTCCTCCAACCTCCTCTTTACCTCCGGGGTGAGGAGGAAGCTGCCTTTATGGCACTGTAGGTGCTGGTGGTCAGCTGGCAGGTGACGATGTAAAAGCTCAGCAACACCTCCTCCAGGCTTTGTGCCGCAGAGCCACAGTGGTGTTTCAGTCTTTGGACACTTCTTCACCAGCAGCTCACTGAGGGTCGATGCTTGGAGGAGGACAGCTTTGGGATGTCATGAAAAAAAAGTAGAACAATCTTAGAAGGCGTGCATTTTCTTAGCACAACCATATTAAAGGTTATTTCTGTTAACAAGTTATAGATAATAGTACATTTAGGTTTGGGTAGGTATTTGGGTTGTTTTTGGCCAATAGCCACCTGACAAAGTTTATGAATGAACGTGTTGTGTATGTTCACATCCAGCAGATAGTATTAGGTGTCATTTGTAGTCATGATGAATAGTCCAATATTCAGGTTTCCACGACTACTAAGAAAAATATTGGGCTCCAGCTATGAGAGTATCAAGCTTCCATATGATATATACCGATATATTTCTACAGGATAGGGGGCGGGACATAATGTTTGGAGGAATTTGATTTGATGGTTGAAAAGCCTTCTCCAGCTCTGTGCTGCTAAAAGTTGCAGATTGATGGATGGATGGATGTCATGATATAATTGGTTGAAGCAAGCTGATGAAAAAATGTGTCATATTTTGTTTTCCAGGAAGATCATTTCTGAATTTATTGTTATATTAGTGTATAATATGATTTAGGGGGTGCTCTAAAAGGCATTTTTCATGTCAGATCGACTTTATGTAAGTAATTCAATCATTTTAAACTCCAATACTCCACCTCAAATATTATGATATTATGAGTAAACCTGTAAATTAGAAAAAAAAAAAGAAAAAAAAAAACAAGCAGAAAATGACAGACAGGCCCACTTAAAATATTAATCTAAAATGTTAATCTGTCAGTATAATATAAGATGCAACAAACTGAACAGGCAGAAATAGTCAAATGTTGGTTTCTGTACCAAGACATGAAGATAGAGATACTTTCATTTAAATTGAGTCGACATCTAGTCTTTAAACATGGATGTGCAATTTGAAAAAAAATGAAACATGCTCTAGTTAGTTTATTTTGGAAAAATCCTACGCGAGCCATTTAAAAATAGGCAGCGGCTGCAGTTTGGCCTCCGCAGGTATAGTGTGTGTCTGCTGCTGCTACAAAACAGCTTGATGGGAGAATTAGTATGCTGGTAAACCACAACTGCAGACTTCTCTACAACATAATCTCACTGATTTTACTAAATTAACCTTACAAACAGAAGAGAATTCATAGCAGTGAATTAAGTGAAACATCCATTGCGAGAGATAAATGAGTAAGGGATATGAAATGTAACTGAAGGAAACATACGGATTATCTTTGAGGGAATAAGTCCGTTGTCCAGCTGAAGGCGATCTTCGATAAAAGCCACCCCCAGCAGACTGAAGTTATCCACACTGGCCTGAGCCACGGCCCTGAACGGCTGGCCAGGGCTGCAGGCCAGAGGAAGACAGTAGTCAGACCACTTCAGCACCTGCACACAACACACATGACTGGTTAGCCGAGAGTCACGGTACTGGACCAGCAGTTCCTCCTCCTTGGATTTTGAATTATTTGTATTATTATTATTATTGTAGAAATGTATGATAATCACATGCTTTGTTTAGCAAGATAATCTTTTGAAGCTTGAATGAAGAAGTAAAAAGATAACGTTAGGCTATGTGAACTACAACATGGACGAATGAGACGTAAAGGCTTCAAAATTAATCGGAGGGGTATTTACTGATGTATTTTATATCTTAAAGCAAAACGTTGAAATTTCTTAAACACAGACATTATTTCAGACATCTAACCAAAAACACACTCAATACAACACAGCATCACAACCTCAAAACAAGGTTGGAAGTTGATTTGACACCTCAATAACAGTCTGCACCAAATCTGAATACAGAAAAGCTTAATAAAAAAGGTGAAATGTATTTGCAGGACTGTTTCATTATGTTCATCTAAATGTACCTAATTCAGCGGGAACTCAGTTTATATGATAAAGCACAGTAGCTGTGTCCCACTTCAGAGACCACATCCTTCAGAGGACACTAACTTTGAATCAGGAAGAGAAGGCCACATTTCTGAGCTGAGTCTTTGAAATGGGACAGACTTGTCTCAGCCGCTGTGACGCATTCCTTTTCCAAATACAGCCTCTGAAGAATGCAGCTGCTGGATTCGGACATGGCTAATCTGTACTAATGTTAATACTGCATTATTGTGTGTTAATAGGTTAATACACAAGATTTGTATTGTACTACATTACAACAGTACAAGGTCAGCACCGCGGGATTTTAATCAAAATGTGACGCCAACTTCAAATATGAAATCATAACAAACGGGGAGTAAAATGTTTTCCAAGGATTATTACCTTTACTCTCCTCGGAGATGTGGATCAAATTAGGGACTTAAATAGTCAGACCTCAAAGCAGAACAGAGCTTCCATAGTAATTTGCTATTTATACCCAAAACACTCAGCACAGCACTGCAAAGCGGTAATGATGATGTCATGCAGCGTTTTTTTGACAGTTGCAGTTTAGCGAATTAAAATACAGTAAGGAGGACAAGGAGAAAATAGATGTAAATATGTATGTAGGTTCACATTTATTATTTAAGCAGATAACATAGGCAAAGTGTTATACGCAAGCAAACATATCATGCCAGAATTAATGCACAGTTAAAATATAATAACTAATAATTAAGCCAAATTTAGCACCACGTTTGAATCCTGTAAAATGCTACTCATGTGACGTGAAAACAAATGTATACCCAGATGAAAAGGGCAGGTAGCTACTGGCCGTCCAGAGAACTGGTCAGCTGATCAGCCCAGGTGGTTAAGCCAGTCTTATACATGCAAAGTGAAATGGGTAAATCAAAGTGAAAAAGCAGAGCAGAGACAACATTCACTCAGTGTGCATGGTGGAGCAGTGTGAAGGAAAATGGACAGCATTTGAGAAGGAAGTTGAGAGGGAGCACATTGAAAAGGAGAGAAGCCTGCAGGAAAGTGGAATGAAATGATGTAAAATAATAGGTTTGTTCACAAGCAAAGCACATGACTAGTAGTTTATAAAATCTAAATGAAAAAAGAAAACACCAATATGCAAGCCATCCTCAGAATGTCAATCATAAAACAACTAGCCTTGTAAAAATGTACGTCTAAACCAGAGACTGTCCACGGTACAAACAACAAGGTCGCTGCCGTGTTTTGTCTAGATGACATTAGTTTAAGTTTTGATCAAGCAGCTATAAGTGTTAGCATAGCCTAGCACCCATCAATCTGGACTCCATTCAGAAAACAAGCATTTTAAAAGCTTGTTAGGTTGTCGTCTTGCAGACAGACCTAACAAAGCATCATACTTTTTACTGATTACTAGGCCTGTTCGATTTAAGCGATTTTAAATTGTAATCGCGATTAGGACGATGTTAAAAACGTGAAAATCGTAAAAACGATTTTTCAAAAAGTTAAAGCTCTGCACTTTATTCATTCATTTTTGTCTAATGGACACACCTTAAGATACATGTGAAAGTGAGGTTTTTCTCTTAATCCCAAAGGGATTGTTTGTTTGTTTTTGTTTACAAGAGGTCTACAAGAAGATAACATGGAGCAAAGCCAGAGGCAAAAGTTCATTAATTGTTCTTTATATTAATCCCTTGAGGGATTTTTTGTTTAATAAGAGCAAGGTTTGCACTCAAATCCCAATGGGGAAATTATTTGCAAAATGTTCAATAAAAAACAGCATATTTGAAATCATTTCTTTGCCTTTTGTCATTTCACAAAATAATCATAATCGAAAATCGGATTTTGAGAGAAGAAAATCGGGATTTTATTTTTGGGCAAAATCAAACAGCCCTACTTATAACCATCATTATGGAGTTATTTCAGCATCCATGTTTATTTACATTAAATCTCAACTAAATTGTTTATTTTGGGTTAATCCAGCTGTAGTAAACCAGCCATGTACAGCTTGGTGAAATACACTGAACACCTCTGTATGATGTTATGAACCCAGACAGGATGGCGTTTTCTTTCCCGGTTACTTCCTGACTTAAAATTATCCCGCTGTAAAACTTGTGCGAGTATTAATGTGAGGCGAACAATTCCTTTGTGTAGGTGTGAACACACCTTTAGTTCGACAGTATTAACTAAAGGAGGTACGAAGATAGATATGCCATATTCCAAAACATTTCTTTTTAAACATACGCAGTTCATATCAAACATTTATGCAACAAATGTAGCGAAAACACAAGCTTATATTTGCAAATGCTGTGATGAATGAAAATGGAAGATTTGACATAAAAAATACACAGATATTAACAATGGATAAATGAGATTTGGGACGACTACTGTGAAGTCGGGTGTTGGGGAAATCAGAGCTAAAAAGACAGTTTTGATATATAAAAATGGCTGTTCTATTATAATAGTAATATTATTTGTTTTGCAATGTGTGGTGCCTACTTTCTTATTCGATGTGTGAGGAGAATGGTAGCCCACTCTGTGTCCTGTAGCTTCTATGATGAATGATATATTCTCTATTCGTGGACCACAAACCAGAGAGGACCCCAACAGCACAGTCCATTTGCTGAGGTCATCACATGCCTGGGGACAGCACAGAAAATGATCACTCCAAACACTACAAGGCTGTTACACATTCATTAGTAGTTAGTGACAAGAGTCTAACACACACAATGACAAATCATGGAGAAGGTAAGCAGGGTTTGATTAGACAGTCAGAAAAATCTGTAGCCATTTAGATAGAAGAAGCCACAGGCTCAACTGACATCTTGGCTTTCAGTCTCACATCAGGTTAAGTTTTCAAGCAGATAAGTGTCACAAGTCCTAGAATGAGGACTCCGGACTCAAGTCTAACTCGAGTCTGGACCTCTCAAGCGAAACAGCATTTTCAAGTAACTTGTGACAATATTTACGATTTTTCTGAATGGAAATTCACCACAATCAACTTATTGCGTGTTATTATTCATTGTCACATCCCTATCACAGAATCAACCAAACCCTGCTGATTTCTACTGTAGTAACTTTTGAATGTGGGACTTTTATGTGAAACAGAGTATCTCTACACTGAGGAAACTAATGCCGCCGTTCTTGCATCCACTGCCTGGTCCCGAGAGGTCCTGTAGCTAAATGAGACATGTAAACAAGGCTGTGACCGGCCCAGGGACTGAGTCTCCACACAATGTAAGCGCTAACATGTCATCTAAACGCGTCCAACCTGAGGCTCCGTGACATAGACGGCCTTGTCTCCCAGCTGGAGGAAGACGCTGTCCTCTGCTGAAGGCGGGCTGGGCTGCCGGCGTGCGACGGTGTCTCGTCCGGTCGGCGGTGCTGAGGCTGGTGCTGAGGCCGAGCTGGAGCAGACTCGGAAGCTGAAGCTGAAGCTGCTGCTGTTCAGTCTGGACAGGCTGTTGCGGATCAACACCGAGTAGCACTTGTGAAAGCGCACCCACATATAGACGTAGCACAACGTTATTAACATCTTAACCAGCATACACGAAGGGGGGCATCGTGACCGTTCTTCTGACGCTGCTCACAGCGGTCAAAACATCACTGCCCAACTTGGCTGTCAAGCTAACTGCTATGACTTTTCCTCTCGTTCATTCCTCTCTTCAAAGGCGGGTAGAGTAACAAGCGTTAAGGCGCACTACCGCCACCTATGTTGGAGTGTTGCTTCGTGCGCCTCCTGGCTGCAGACAAGATGGCGGATGTTAACTACAAATAACCGTACAGGGGAAGGAAGCAAGTTGTTCTCCAATTGTCCCTTAATTTTATTTTGAACGTTTAGAAAAAATAAGCCTGTGCAAAAACGTAAACTATGGATAATTGTACACCAAAGGTGCTGAACAAAAACATGCAGATAAATACAAAGCAAACACCAATACGAACAGAGGAACACATAATGATCTCTTATTTTCACTTAAGAAAGTTTAAATCCATCCAAGTTTTGTGATTGAAGCAGCTGGACAAAGGCTACAGCAAATCTTTCAAATATACGGTCTAATGTTGTTCCACGGAAGTACTGTATTAGACCATTAACATGCACGGATAGCTAACAAGTTGGGAGGTTGACCTTCACTCGTCTTTGATTGGCTGAGAGTGACATGTGACACACTGAGCGATCTGCTCGCGGCAGGTCAGAGACTGTTCATGCATTAAAACGGTAAGATGGCGCCAAAAGAAGCTGAAAACATAATTTTTTAAATGTAAGTCTCGAATTTTTACGACTCAGTATTGGTTATGAGGCATATCTATGGTCCATATACACTTTGTGTATTGTCTAAGTTTTCTATTATCTACTAATGTGTATTTTTTTCACAAGCTAACACTAACGTTTTAAAGTTAGCTAGCATCTTATTAGCATAGAGCATGTCTTTGAATATTGAGGAATTTTAGCTAATACGCCAATACTCAGTAGTATTTGATAGGCTACACATTTTGATAATGTTAAGGCTAACCCTGCTGTTATTACAAAAGGTGACATTACAGAGATGTTCATACGTTTTTTAATAGTGCTACACTGCTCAGTGATAGCAGACACAAAGGTTATCTTATAGTCACTTTTTACAGATAGAGAAATAAACATAATATCCTCTAACTATTATAAATATTATTATAAATATTATTAATTATGAATTACAAGTAAAGGTCCTGCATTCAAAATATTTTGGGAACTTTGTATTGTATCAACGTAAGACATAACAGAACAATTTACAGAGATATGATGTCAGAAATAGATTTAAATAATATGAAATAAAATGAAATAAAGTGCTACAGTAAAAAATATACTTATAAGAATTTCTTAATTTTCTTAATTTTCATGTAGTTCAATTCTTCACATTCACACGTAGTTCAGTTGGTATGGTAAGGGCAAACGGCACATCATTGCCATTTTTTATGCTTTGCATTGTGGTAAACATGTGAACTGACAGGTAAAAGCAGTTCTGGTGGTGTCATCTGGTGGTGTCATCATGCATCATCACAGCTACATGGACACGGATGGAGAAATTAAATTCTAACAGCAAGTTTACACTTTGCTGTGTTTATTGTCACTGACAGCACCAGAATCTACTGACAGCTGGGTCGACCAGATGAAACAGGATGACTGCGCTGCCATTCCCATGTCCTGTACATATGGGTATTGTTACCACTGGAGGCCTACATGCTCAACTGCACAAATACACTTTGGAGAGAAATCTGACCAAGTTGGAGAAACTGCTGAATAAGGGTATGTAACTTGGTTACTGTAATAGTTCCAGTATTGTAATTGGACCAGTAATACAAACAGGTTGGCATCATGCAGATAAAGATTAATGTAATACTATTCTTCTGACAGCAGACAGCCAATGCTTCAAATAAAGGGACATTTTGTCTCAGTGTTTTCTGGTGTTTTTCAGGTGTGGATGTGAACTGTGCGAATCACTTGGGTCAGACTCCGTTGTTCTGTGCTGCTCTGTTTGGCCAAGTGAAGGTGACGGAGCTGCTTCTGCATTACGGAGCTGACCCCAACCAGTAAGTCTTGCACTCATTCTAAGACGCTTTTTCACAACGCTTTATGTTACTCAAGTTTGACCTCAGGATCATTTTTGTTTATTCATGTCACCTGCGCAAGAGGAGGGGGCAGGGGCTGACTGGGGCAAAAAAAGTGCCCTGGGAGTTTGTTCCTGACTGGCCCACTCTACAAGCACCAGACTGGGAAGGCAGTGACTGCCCAAAAAATGCTACAGTATTTTACAAAAATGTATGCATTTTAAAATCATATTAAAACATATTTCCCATAAAAACAGATATTTTTTATTTTTTGAGGTAAATTTAACACCAATTAGCCTACAACAAAAATAATTATGCTGTATATGTAACACAAACCCAGGGGCATGTGTGATTTTAACAGATGTTAAAAGATCATTGATGCAGATTGCCAGGCATAAATGATACCAAACAAAATTTGAATAAAATTATACTGCCTGTACCCCAAATCAGCCACTAGAAGGCAACAATAAGCCATTTTGAAACCCTGGCAAGTAAAATTCTCTTTACGTACTCACTTTTCCTATTGACCATTGACTCACTAAGTTACTAACATACTCGAACAGATAATGTTGTGCTATATAAATAAAGCGTAGTATTATAATAAGTAGACTACTAATTTTCTCTTATTTTTTGTTTAAATTACAAACTTCTTGGACGGCAGATTATAACATGTGTTTCTATTCCATCTTTGTTGCATGTCATAGACCCCGATTTCTATACTGTGCTAAAGACAAAAATGTTACAAATTTGGTGAATGTTAATTTCAATAAATCTAGGACCTGAAATTGACTTACTGGCGTTGATTTAAGCCTTGACTCAGAACTTCTTCGCCAAGACTTGAGACTAACTTGTGCCCTTCAAAATAATCACATTGTCTTTACATTACTGTCTTTAACACAGAGTATGCTAGTTATCAGCATAATGATACATAATCATCTTTCTTCCAGTCGCTGTGAGGACTGGAGCACCCCAGTTCATGCGGGCATATTGTCCTGTAACCCTGCAGTGGTGAGTGGCTTGCTGGACTCTGGAGGCGATCTGAGACTCCATGATAGGGAAGGCAGGTCGCCCTTTGACTGGCTCAGGACTGTGAAGCAGGAAAGCAGTGTCAAGGTAAGCTTGGAGCATGTAGTGAAGTTACATGTGGGAGCAGATGTAATTTAACATGAACAGATGGTTTGAGTGATTAGAGATTACCATTCTTCTTTCATGAAGTAGAGGGAAGACGAAGAGAGATTTAATTTCATTTCATTGTCCAATTGACAGAGGCATATCCATTTCAGAAATGGCAAAAAATTAAGTGGCCAATAGAAATGTTCAGTGAGGCAGGTGAAGAGAAACAGATTAAGCAGGTGCTAAAGGATCCCCAGCAAAAATAATTTATTTCTACTATAATTCCATCCATATCCAAGTAACGCAATGACAGGATGTATGAGTATTGTGGTCATGGGTATCATCTTGAGATGGGGGACCCTACCATAATCATATCAAATAAGGGTTCCTAGTCTGATTTGTGTCAGTTTAGGGGTCCGTGACGTGAATAAGTTTGGGAACTACTGGATTAAATCATTACAGATGTTGCATGACTCTCCTCAACAATTTAAAACAGGCTCTTTCACAGAGTCTTCAGAGTCCTCTATTATTTAACAAAACCGCTTAGTGTTTGAGAAATGTTCAGTTTCAGTTGCGTAGAAAGTGATTCAGAAATGTTTCAGGTGTAACCTGTTAAATTAAAGGTGACTCGATTACTGATCTAACATGTATATTACACCTCTGCTTCTATCTCATTAGATGCAAGACTTCCTGGAGAGCTGCATGTCCTCTATGCAGCAGCTGAGTCAGAGCCCAGCTGTGATGACCTGTAGCCCGTCCCACATGTCTGCCTCCAACTTGTTGCACCCCATGTCTTTGCTGGATCGCATTAAAGCACGGTATGGTGCACAAAACTCCATGTTGAATAGATGAGTTTATGTAGAATTTTCTTAGAATTTAAAGGAAGAAGAAAGCAGATTTGTGCCCTTTCAGTTTTGGCCTGAACAGAAGCATTTGTTGGACACAAGATATGCTGATCAAACTTCCGTACTCCTAATTTCGAGCGAGATAAGTTAGGTTTGGGGTAAGGATATCAGAGTAAACCAATCAGAGTAGGGTGGCTCATTCCTTTGCCATTGTAGAGGGGTGGGCACACAGTAATAACCTCGGGTAAGAGAGTTGGCCGATCTAACCACTCATACATCACAAATTATGGCTGTGGTTTGCATTGTTTATGTCCACTTCAAAGATCAACTGTTGTTCTTCTACTGAAAATATAACCACATACCAAAACATATATGAAAGAATAAAATCAGAAAATTATAAATAAACACCATTTTATGATTAACTATCTGCTTTTCTGTTGTTGGTTGTGTAATAGCTGCTATGTTTGTGTGTTTCTACTCATTTTAGTGCAATTGACTTGCAGTTCAATAAGAGGACAAACAGCAAGTCTTCCTGTACAACAGCCCACTGTTTAGGCTTTGGAAAGGTATATTTCATACTTCATACAGTATATACTAGATGCTGATTTACAAGTCTTGTTGGGTAGTAGCAACAAAGTCCTCATAACAAAATTACCCTCACTTTAATAAATCCAGCAATATTCTATTTTTAACACAAAACGCAACTGAACAGAAAGCACGAAATTTCTCAAAATTCTTGTCTGTAGTTGAACAAACTTAAGTTGTTTTCATCAAGATCTGTCAGCGTCCAGAAGTAAACTCCCACAGGTTTCAATTTAGTTAGCAGGTTGCAGGCGAGTCACGGGATTGGTAGCATTTATTCACCAACAAATAGCCTTAACTCTACATACACTGCACAACTACAATCACATCAATAATATTAATCATAACTTCATATAGTGGTTCTGAACAGCAGCGCATGAATACAATTATGTGGTTATAAACTGCTTTAGTATGACCCCATCACCATCTTTAGGTACATCACCCAAGCCTCAGTATCAGTGTTTGAAACTCAATATCATAATATCATTTTAAAACATATTTCAAATGCTAGAAAACAGTTTGATGTGTTCCAGTTTGAGATGTGGTGTGGTGTGACTATTGACCCTTCTCCCTCTGTCATCTGGACGGATTCTCTGTTACAGTACAGTCTGCACTGAGTGTTCTGCCTGTGGATGTTTGTCTAGGTGTGTGTTAAAAAGCCATGCATGGTCTTGGCTGTGCCGGCATCTATTCCACTAATCAGACAGAGTGATCTGACCCTGGCTGACAATGAACCTCTGCTCTCCTTCACCTGCGGCTCTTTGACCTCCATGACCCAGTAAGACCATTACTGAGTCACTCAGACC
This sequence comes from Chelidonichthys spinosus, assembly GCA_029853015.1. Classification (NCBI taxonomy): domain Eukaryota; kingdom Metazoa; phylum Chordata; class Actinopteri; order Perciformes; family Triglidae; genus Chelidonichthys; species Chelidonichthys spinosus. Next base: position 11,440,556 of record CM056835.1, read on the forward strand.
CACCAGAGGCTAGAAAAACATTACAGTCATCCTCCAATCGGAAGAGCCTTGGTTTGATTCCTGGCTCTTCCAGTCTGCATGCAGAAGGCTCCTTGGGCAAGATACTGAACCGAAAATTGCCCCCGAAGGCAATTATTTACATTAATTATCCATATACTATCAATATCTATCTATACACTAAAATCTATAAATCAGGTACAAAATAATGCGACCAGGAATTGGACAGCACCATTATATGAAAGTAATGACCTTTTCTTTGACCCATGCATATTTCATTGCATTTCTGACCAAATGGTGTGTTTCAGTTACAGCTGGAGGGGCTCCAGAGTAACAGTAAAATCAATGAGAGACAGTCAGACTGCCTATTTGGACCTGCTCCTCGTAGAACAAGACTACTGCAGGTGAGAGAGAACAGGATGTGTGTGGGAAAGTCGTTGGTTTTGTTTGTTAACTTGGAATTTCCGATAACAGTTTATACTAGATCAACCTACTGCTCCAGGACATATACAATAAGCACTCCATTTAAGGGAATATGTCTGTGTTTCAAGCTGTAAATCCATTATGTTTTTAATCAATATCTAGTTTTCATATCTGTCTGTATCAAAGGTAAGAATATTTGTTTTTGCATTGAACCCAGGCAGCAAACTACAGTTCTAAGAAGTGAAGCCAATTCGAAAGTAACTTAAACTTGCATTCTCTCTACTAGCCATCAGGGGGCGACTCCTCTGGGTCTTCTTTGATACAGCATGATAATGATAATAAATAATTTATATAGCCCTTTTCAAGAAGCCCAAGGACCCTTATGATGTTCATTTAGTCAATTATGGTCCATTTCGAGTCAAATAGACCAAAAAGCAGGGGATGGTTTAGGGCGGGGCTACCTTGTGGTTGACATGTTGCTACCAATGCAGTTAGCCAAACTCGTGCGAGTAAAGCAAGAGAAATATTTGTGTTGCTTTTTTAGTGTGAACACACCTTTAACCTGTGAAAAGTTACAAGTTGCGAGAAGGAGCTGCTCTCGTTTCATCTCACAGTCCAAAGAGGTTCATAGGTAGGCGACATGTGGCTCCCCAATCGAAGAGCTTTGGTTCTGCTCGTGCGCTTCCTCTTTGCCAAGATACTGGCTCAATGAACTGGCTTTGCTTTAAATGAATGTGTGCAGAAATAACAGAACTCACAGATTGCTTCATTCTTGCATCTTGCAAAATTGGCCTGGCCTTAACTTGACCAATATAACTGGAGAAATCAACGAGAACGAGAAGCACTGACCTTTGCTGAAACATCAGCATCGGCCCTTTTCTGCATTTAAATAGATCTTTTGAGGGGTAAACCTCTTGAGTATGGCGTGTCGAATATGTGGCGAAATCATGTGTTGTGCCTGGGAGAACCAGGGAAAACGGAATAAAAGTATGCAAAATGATTAAACTGAAGGAGCCATTGTGACAGACACAACAGGGCTCCAGTGTGAGCATTTTTCTATCTTTCTATTATCATCTGATTTCTGCATTAACTTGACGGCCAGTTTGTGTGTGTGTGTGTTTGTCAGCCAGCTGTTCCACCCACAGCTGCTGCAACTGATGGCAGTGAGTCTGTCTGATGACCTCCAGAGGACCAGCCTGGTGTTTGAATCAGTCAACGTCGACACACTGCACAACCTGCTGCACAACAGGGTAACAAAAACACACCTGGTTTCGGTCATTAAGTAAAAATAAGTCAACAAGTGCACAACGTGGACTGGTGCCACCACGAGGATAACATGTCTTGGTTGGATTGCCTTAAAATGTGATGCAGAAATTCACATTCCACTCAGGATGAACTGTTAATAACTTTAAATAGCAAGAGTGTAGCCTAACATTACTAAACATTAAACCTGTTTTACTCCTAATTTGTTCGTCTCTGTATGAAACGTAAGATACTATCCCATGCCGACGGGACAGCACAGACCACTACGCTGTGATGTGTTTAAATGGGATATGCTCATGACCTGTAACAGAAGTATTCTGTGTTCATGGAAAGTCATATCTACTTTTCTTTAATCAAATATTAGAGAAGGTAATTTACCTGTTGATTTTCTTGAATGATTATCATGATAGTAGAAAATGACGAGCACACTCTGAGGAGCACCTCAGATTTAATGGGGTTTTTTAAAATCATGCATGGAAATGTACACAAAAAATTGTTGCATCGAGATGCATCGATAATCGGTTTATAATCGAATCGTGAGGTGCCAAGAGATTCCCATATTAATTACTCACCTCTGAATCCTCACCATCGAAGAAGTTACATTTTAAATGGAAAGATGTGTTATGTAAGTTGCATAGCCCTTTTTAAACAGTGTACACTAAACAGGACTGTACATTGTGTGTCTCTGCAGCGAGCAGAGTATCCAGTGCTGCAGGGCAGGTGGCTGCTGTCAGTGATGCTGCAGGTTTGTGAAGGCCTGCAGTACGTCCACAGGGGAGGCCTGGTGATGAGGGCCCTGTCCTCCCACAGTGTGGTCCTTACAAAGTTTTCAGTAGCCAAACTCACTGGTTTTGGCTTCATGGTCCCCAGGTAGGCAGAACCAGGCCTAGCAGGCTCGGTGCATACACAATGGAGGTAACAAATTTAACTTTCTGCATGATGAAATGTGTTTTAAATGAAAAGCTCATTTGAGGGGAAAAGATCTGTTGTCAAACTGAATGGCCATTTCATTACCACTGCGATATTCAGCCTGACTGTGCTTGTGGAGGTTTGGGTGCAAGGCAGCCAAAATGTGCATACGAGTTTCTCTTAATGGCGACTCCTCAAATAGACATAGTTTTTCAAGAGTGTGTCGAGTGGTTGACAACAGTGGTGGAAGAAGTTCTCACATCTTCTACTGAAGTGGAAGTAGCAATACTGTATCTGCATGCAAACCCTACTTAAGTTAAAGTATATATATATACATATTGATCAATGTACTATAAGTTTCAAAAGTAAAAGTACTCATTATGCAGAATGGCCAATTTTAGATTCAAATGGTATACACTTTAATTAAATAGTTGCATTAATTATTATGATTGTGTGTGTGTGTGTGTGTCCAGCAGTCAAAGAACATGTGTCAAACCCCCCATGCACATAGACCTGCCCCCCAGCCTTTACAGATGGGCTGCTCCAGAGGTCATTAAACAGCGACCGTGCACAAAGCAGGCTGACATCTACAGTCTGTGTGCTCTGATCCAGGAACTCTACACAGGTAGCTCTCTCGCTGCTCATTTTGGACTTAAACATTGAATGTCTGCGAATAGTCATAGCCTTATCTTTGTTGTCTTGTTGTTTGGAGGATTTCACAGTTACTGTTTTCTAGCAAATGGAAATGGGCCCTTATCTATTTAGAACTGAGCATATCAAATCGTAAATAAGGATGAATAATTGAACAGCATGGAAGCACTTTCTGGAGGTTTTGGTTTACCTGACAGACACTTTGTTCAAATGGAATAATGTCTGTCTTCAATGTTTCATGCTTTGTTTTAGATAGCGAACCATGGGACAAAGTGGACGTGGAGGGGATCAAACAGGCAATGGATGCAGGACAGACCCTGGCAGTAGACAACAGAATTACACAGCCTTACTATGATGTGGTCCTGAAAGGCCTGCAGCACCACCCACAGGACCGCACATGCAGCCTGCAGAGCCTGTGCTACACTCTACAGCAGGACATCAAGGTGTGCCTCACTGTGTTTCAAATAATAATTTCTACATTTCACATTGATGAGATGCCTGAAGCAAATATTAAAGATGAGCTTTCAATTGGTTTTTGTAGCATGATACACTTGTTTGTGTGTGCTGCAGAGGTTCTCCCTGGAGGAACAGCTGGGTGGGGGGCTGTGTGAACGAGATCTCAGGCCTGAGGTCCAGACCACAGCACAGCACACCATCGTGGGAGAACTAGTACAGAGTGGTACAGAGTAGAGCTGTCAATTTTCCTCTATAATACTATTCAGATGTCAATCTATATTCTTTTTCAATATTCAAATTATATTCAAAGATTTAATGCTCAAATTCAGCCTATTGTTAATATTAACTACACTACACGGGTTTTGCCGATGCCATGTGCAATTACACAACTCGTTGTTTGGAAATGTGTAAGTGTGTTTACTGAATATGCTTCAGACACAACATGACAAATTGATTGTCTCTGTCTCCCTCAGTTGTGCATAGAACCGTCAGGCCAGTTGTAGCCAAGGCAGACACCGTGATGGGAAGACACGCCCACGTGGAAAAGTGGCTGTCCCAAGGAGCAAAGCTGGAGCTGGGGAGAGAAAGAGATGGCTGTATGGAGGGAGGATCCACGCTCAGACAAGCATACCCTGACACAGACCCGCTCCCTCTGCTTGATGAGTTTGACTTAGTGAGTGAGGAAGATCCTGAAACAGAGGCAATGGCTCAGCTGGTCAGCACCATTGCGGTCGATCTGAAAGTGTCCCGGGAGCTCTTGCAGCAGGCCAACAGGAGCCTGGACAAAGTGGAAACCCCCCCGGACCAGAGAGAGGAGGGTCAACAGGACTACGGGCTCAGAGACACTCCTCCTTTTATCTGCACCGACTCCACTAGTGCCTCCTCCGTCTCTTCCTTCTCGATGTCTTCCTCAGACTTCACAGGAGTTAGTGCTGCCGTTGCACCACATTCAAAGCAGTACAGTCTCTTTCCCCACAGGGGAGATACGTGGGGAAAGAAACTGGAGGCCCAGCTTCTGAGCAGAAATTGGGAACTGCTGGGCCAGGAAGAGCTGGATTTTTGGCTAAGTCACTATCCAGCTGAACAGCAGCAGTATGAGGAGGACGGGTCGCTGCCTTCCCTTTCCTCCGATGGCTACATGATAGAGAGCCGTTCAGTGGGTTCTGATCACAGCTCAGAGGAGCTGAGTCAGTACAGATCAGCTCTGGACAGCAGTCGTCTGAATATCCACTCTGAGAAGAAGCAGCAGGTTCATGGGTTTACTTTGTACACGTGGTCAGACACATTTCTCTATACTACAACAGCAGTGTATGTGGAGGAAGTTGTGTTGCTTTGACACAAAATGCATTCAGTAACCACATCTTTTAAAAGTCATTGTTTGTCGTTGCTGCACCAAAGCAAAGCAGTTCATGTAAGAGTGAATGTGTGATATTTCTCCTCCAGGCATCCAGTTCACAAGAAAATGCAGATGTTACGATGGAGGTGTGCAGGCCAGAAGCTACTAGTGGGAGTCGACTGCTAGATTCTCACAACACCAGTAAGTCATTGATATTTCTGGCCATTGAAGTGTGGAAAAAAATGTGTGATGTAGATGTTTGCAAACTGGTGGAAATGTTGAACTCAGTTTCTCTATTTTCAACCCCAGAGTATGAGAGCTGTCCAAACTATGAGACGATGGACACTGATCCTGATGTCAGTACAACACAGAATCAGCATATACCCAGTCCTCACATGTAAGGACTGCGACATGTGCCTCAAATTGTAAAGCATTTTCCTTTAACCTGTGATGCTATTTATCAATCTAGATTGTTTTGGTGTGAGTTGCCTGGTGATGGAGAAGACTGCCGTCACTCCGATGTAAAAATATAAAATGTGTCTTGTTATGAGAAGTTAGATATTGTAATTAAAAAAACAGCTTATCGTATCATCCCTGAGCAATAGAGGCTGATCGGTCTCCATGTCTGTGTGTGTGTGTGTGTGTGTGTGTGTCTGCAGGCCTCCGTTAGACATGGCTCTGCTGGCTGAACTCTCCAGTATAACTTGCTCTCCAGCTCAGACTCAGGAGACTCACAGCCGTCTCTGTGGTGAAGGAGGAACCCAACCCTGTAATAGTACCCCACGTAGCCCAGGTAAAACCACACACAATATGCTCTTTAATGAAAAATACCTTACTATTGTTCACATCATTTAATGCGTGTTTCCACCAATGTTTTTTAGACATCTCCCTGTTTAAACTTACCAATAATAACAGGTGGAGATGGATCAAATCTCTAGAACATTTAATTATATTATTACAAACTCATAAACCACTGTGCATCAATAGGGAAAGTTTGGGCCTTTACATTTTTCAATAATTTTGTCTGCGTTTAGATAGGAACTTAATAGACAATTAAATAGATGAAAATGTTACGGAGTACAACTTTTACAGCAGTTTTAGGATGGGCATATTTTTGGCCTTTGAAGACATCAGAGTAACTTTTCAGAATGAATGCACAAGGGTTAACACATCAACTTACTGGAGAAGGCGACTGGAACCTACATCCTTAGTTCCAGTAAAGGAGAACATAAGTGACATCAGGTCTTTCCTTGTTGCTCGTGTTTTGACAGACTTACGTCGACGTGTGATGACAGGCATCGGTGAGGCCAAACTCCCAGACTCACCTCTCTGCAGCCACCTCAGCTCTGTGCATCTCAGGACTGAGAGTTTCACCACAACAGAAAGCTCTCTAAAGGTCACTACACATTAATTTACAGTTTTTGCATTTGGTATGAAAGACTTATTGTCAGTGTTCTTGGTTTCTGCAGAGCTGTAACGTCCTCCAGAGGGCAGTTTTATGAATTACTGCAACTGGGATTGATTACTTGTCTTTTTGTTTACGCTGTGTTTTATTTTTCATTTTGAACCAATGTTCACGCTGGTCTTGCTCCTCCTTTTGTCAGTTAACACTTGGGACTGGTACCAAAATGACGCCCGCTTACCTTCAAAGCCATTTCCCCCTTTTTTCCACACTAACTGGCAACCCCAAAGACTCTTGACCCCTGACCATGCAGAGATACCATGTGATACCAACGTCGTTATTCTATTGGCTCACAAGCCTTGCTAGAAACCGCAGCCACACGTCTCACATCTACACAGAGGTAAACAAAACAGTAATTACAGACAGACAAAATGTTTTAAAACCATTAATTCACAATCAAAAAATGTTTTCACGAGAATCCTTTGTTCTGCACCTTTCTAAAAGCTCTGAGGATTTTTTATTATTATTTGTTTAAAGTAAAATGTTATCAATATGACCTTAAATATATTTCTTATGAGTTCCTGGCTATCTGGATATTAGATAGATAGTTGGCTACTAAATAAATGTGGTGCTGAGATGTTTTTTATGGCATCTATGACAATATTTAAGCCTTATTATTTCTGCCTCTGTGATGCAAATCAGTTTATATCCTCTGCTCATATATTCGTATCATATATTCATTTAGGATTACAGTTGTTAGGGTTAGTTAAGCCAGAGAACCTAAAGATAACCTGGGTTTGTTGAACTCTCTACATAGAACAGGTCTATGTGAGAGCACACAGCCTTGGAGGGCTCCTGTGTTTAGGCCTGTCACGATAACAAATTTTGCTTGGCGATTAATTGTCCCAGAAATGATTGCGATAAGCGATAATATTGCCGTTTTGAGACTATTTTCAACTGATATACCGGTAATGCAAGTACACCCTTTCAAAGATCAAAACGTTTATTTCTAAAGAATATTTAACATGAGAACTGGAAAACATAAATTATCCAAAACAAATAAATAAAACAACCAAAAACAATAAATAAAATGGACTCTAGTTTAACAAAAATGCACTTGAATAAAAACACACAACCGAAACAATAAATAAATCGGACGTTAACTAGCTGAGCATCGGCAGCAGCAAAATAAGCGCTGGCGAGCACAGCAAGAGGATGGAGCTCGCTGACAAGCTGAAACGGCAGAAGACCCAGAAAGAAGTGTTTTTCAATCGGGAGAAGGCCTTCCACTAAAAAGTGGAGAAGCTCAAGAGGGCAAGTGACCCCCAGAACTTCTAGAAAGAGGAGAACCTGTAGTCCTCAACCAGCCTGGAGAACTTCATGAACCTCCAGGCTGAGATGGAGGTCACCCATGAGAAGGCTGTTCTTATCCGCCAGCTGCAGAGGGAGATCCAGACCCTGAAAGAAGACCTCTCTGAGAAAGAGGAGGCCTTAAATGACATGAGTGAGAGCCCGAACTTACAGGGCTCAGCCTGCCGGCAGAACAACCTTAACCTCCATGCTGAGAAGCAAGTCACTCAAGGCCTCCGAGCCCAATTAGCTCAGCTCAAAAAACGGTACCAGTGCAAGACCCTGCAGCAGGAGGAGGCTCTGGAAAAACAGCTGGAGCTGACAACTGCACTCCTCAAAGACTTGGAAGACCTGAAAGATAAACAGGTCTCATCCAACCAGGTGCTGGTGTCTAACCTCCACACTGCCATTGAAGACAATCAGGACAATCAAGAAGAGCTCCAGAAGAAGACCCTGGACCAGGAGAAGGAAGTCCTTGAAGAACAGGTCACTGCCAACCAGGAGTCACCAGCAGACAACACGACGTCGAGAGACAAGCTCAAGTTTTATATATTTTTATAAAAAAAGGCATTTAGTTCTCTTTCATAATATTTCGTTCGATGTCTCACTATGGGATGCACGCCCCGCTGCAGCCCTCAGAAGCATTAATCTCATTACGCCAATCCTGATTGGCTGGTGAACGTGTACGTCCGCCTCAGGTAGTCCCACCTACCATAAATAGTGCAGGCGGACGGCACCACGCCATTCAAACACCTCTTCTCACTCGGAGCATATCTCGCGTCCAGGGCTAGCTAGCTTAACTGTCCACAGACAGATCTTATGTAGCTTCTGTCGCCGGGCGCTACTAGCCTTGGATTTATTTTCGCTTCGTCGGTCACACCAGATCGAACTCAGTGCTTTCCTCGCCCCTCCACGGCTTGGCCAGCACTGTTCTCGGCGCCTCACCACGGCTGTTCGAGCACCGAGATTTGGCACACCAGCTAATTTCTCGAACTTCACGGTTAGCACACCAGCTAACTGCCTCTACTCACTGCCTGCACACCAGCTCGCGGGGAATGGAGGCTAAAACCCCTCACACCAGAGGACTTGGAGACTCCGGAGCCCGATTCTGTCGCTGCGGGAATAAGATATCGAGTAAGGATCCACACCAGGTCTGCTCGAGCTGCCTGGGGCTGGAACACGCCCGGCTGGCTATCGACGTCCCCGGCTCGTGTCGGTGCTGTGCGGTTTTCACCGTGAAGAGTCTCCGCAGACGGCTAGCCCGCCAGGCTAGCTTGTCTGGACATGACCCCTATCTCCCTTCGGACGGCGCTGCCGTCGTGGCGGGAGAGGAGACGGGGGTCGCCGCGGTGGCGACACCACAGGCTAGCGCCAGCTGGGGCTCCCAGCTCGACGTAGCCGCGGTTCCCCCGCTGGAGGAAGACATCCTTGAACTGGACTATGGGGACGATGATGACGTTACCTCGGAACTCCTCATATCAGAGGATGAAGAAGAGGACGACATATTCATCACTCCGGCCCGGGCTGCGCAGCCCGCGGCCTCCGCCGCCTCTTGGGATGGAGGTGAGAGCAGCACACCAGCTTCTCCTCTCCCCAGCTCGGACATGTTTGACGTGTGCCAACGCGCCGCTGCCCGGCTGGCTATTCCCTGGCCCGCTGTCGTAGCTGAGACCACCAGATCCCGCTACGAGGGGAAGAAATTGCCCTTGGCCAAGAGTGCGACGAAGCAACTTCTCCCCGTCTTCCCAGAGCTGCTGGACGAGGTAGCGCGCTCGTGGAGAGACCGCCCTTACAGCAGCAGGAGCCCGATTCCCGGTGCCTCGTTCCTCGACTGCGAGGCAATGGAGAGCCTGGGTCTGCTCCGCATGCCTCCGATGGAGCCACTCGTTGCAGCGCACCTTCATCCCCAGCTGTCAGCGGTGTCCTCCCGGAGCCCCAGCCTGCCATCCAAGTCGGACCGTTTTCAGTCAGCGCTGACTGAGAAGTCTTACAAGGCGGCTGCGCTCTCGGCCAGAGCGCTCAACGTCCTCTCCCTGCTCACGGCATATCAGGCTGAGTTATGCGAGGATTTTGCGCAAAATCAGGACCCAGCCACGTGGGAGGAGATACCGGTCATCACCGATCTGTGTCTCCGTGTCCAACGCTGCGCGGTCCAGGCCACGGGAAGAGCGATGGGTGCCATGGTTCTGCAGGAACGGGCGCGGTGGCTCAACCTCGCCAACCTGTCAGACAGGGAGAAGGACGACGTCCTGGACATGCCCATTGTCCCGGAGGGGATTTTTGGTTCCGCGTTAGCCTCCATGCAACGGCGGTGTGAAGCCAAAAAGAAGGAGGACGAAGCACTTCAGCTGTGCCTCCCCCGGAAGCCCCCGGTTCCCTCTCCGCCTGCACAGCGCAAAACCTTTGCGCAGGCCGCTTCACAAAGCCCGCGGTTCAGGACCCCTAAACTGCCGAAGCACCAGCCCGCCCCACCGTCTCAGCCCGGTCGGGCCAGCTGGTCCAGGAAACCCTCGGCCTCGGCTGCAGCTCCGCCGGCACAGCCCGCGCAAGCTGCCCCCAACCAGGCCAGGAAGAAGAAGAGAGCGGCCTGACCGCTCCTCTCTCCATCGGTGATTCAGCTGGACGTTCCCCGTTCTCCAGCCTCACCGGTTCAGCTTTCGAGCGTGCGACCGGGGACCACCCACGCCCCCACCTCCCGGCTGCCACGGACCGTGCCAGAGCGAGTCGGGAGAGACGGACATTTGACGGCAGAGGGTTCAGCTGTTGCCCCTCTCTCATGTCCACAAGCACGCACACACATATATGTTTCAATAAACAGAATAAAATGTGTTCCGCTGCCGCATCCAGGCCGAGGGCCGAGGGCGCAGCTAATGAAAGCCAAAACTGTCACAATAAGCAGCGCGGCGGCGACACCCGCTGTCCCCCCTCGGCGGAAGGCCACGGCCTTCGCCGGGGCGCGGGACGTGAGGTTCCCGCCGTCGCGCTGTCCGCCCGGTCAAGCGCACGCAGCGCCGCCCGGGGGCAGTATCACTATTCCACCAAGAGAGGGCGCCACCGCACCGCGGCTGGAGCCTCTCTTGGTGGAGGGGCTGCAGTGTGTGTCCAGTCTCTCCCTCAGACGCGAGAGATGGACCGCGCTCGCAGCTTCACCCTGGGTGTTACAGACGATCTCGAGGGGATACAGGCTGCAGTTCGCAACTGTCCCTCCGCACTTCGCCAGTATAATACACTCCCAGGCTCACGGAGAGTCAGCTCGCGTTTTACAGGAGGAAATCCTCTCACTGTTAAACAAAGGAGCAATTTGTGTCGTCCCTCCCGCACAGTGTCAGAGCGGTTTTTACTCCAGGTACTTTCTCGTTCCCAAACGGGGGGGGAGCGGGATTCGCCCTATCCTGGATTTACGTGCTCTGAACAAATATCTCAGGAAATACAGGTTCAGGATGTTGACACATGCATCCCTGCTGCGTCTTGTACGACAGAACGATTGGTTCACTTCCGTCGATCTGAAAGACGCGTATTTCCACATTCCGATCTACCCTCCCCACAGAAAGTATCTAAGATTCGCTTTCCAGGGGATCTGTTACGAGTACCGCGTGCTCCCTTTCGGTCTGTCTTTAAGCCCGAGGGTGTTTGTGCGGTGCACGGAAGCAGCGATAGCCCCGCTGAGACGGCGGGGCATCCGCTTGGCCACATATCTGGACGACTGGCTGCTATTGGCACAGTCGGAACAGGAGGCCAGGGCGCACACGCGTATTCTCATACGACACCTGTCCGACCTGGGTTTCGTGATAAACGCGGAAAAGAGCATGCTGTCCCCGGCACGGGACATAACCTTTCTGGGACTGTCCCTGGACTCGGTGACTTTCACAGCGCGCCTTTCGGCGGAACGAGTGAAAACTTTCAGGGCATGTCTCGCGTTTTTTCATCCGGGCAAATCTGTTCAATTCAGATTGTGTCTTCGATTACTCGGGTTGATGGCGTCTGCCATCCTCGTAGTCCATCTCGGTCGCCTCCACATGAGGGAATTCCAGCTTTGGGTGGCCTCATGCGGGCTGGATCCCGTGCGTCACGGCGCACGGAGAGTGCTGGTCACACCGGGATGCGCCAGGACGCTGCGACACTGGCGAGCCCCGTCCTTTCTGACACACGGGGTGCCCATGGGCGCTGTCCTGTCCAGGAAGGTGGTCACTACGGACGCCAGCCTGACAGGCTGGGGCGGGATTCACGAGGGCCGGTCTGTGAGGGGCCACTGGAGTGCGGACCTCCAGCGGTCTCACATAAACTTTCTGGAGCTTTCAGCGGTGTTCCTCTCCCTGAAAAAATTCCTTCCGTCTCTCATGGGTCATCATGTCTTGGTGAGGACGGACAATACAACGACGGTGGCGTACATCAACCGACAGGGCGGGTTGCGCTCCCGTCAGTTGCATATGCTGGCACGCAAACTGATCCTGTGGAGCTGCGGTCGTCTCCTCTCCCTGAGAGCGACGCACGTCCCGGGAGCCCTGAACACAGGCGCGGACCTGTTGTCCAGGGGTGCGCCAGTATACGGGGAATGGGCTTTACACCCGGAGATTGTGGAACAGATATGGGCCCGTTACGGTCGGGCCGCGGTGGATCTGTTCGCGTCGGGAGAGAACGCGCAATGCGCGCTGTTTTACTCTCTGCGCAGCACGACTGCTCCCCTCGGCGTAGACGCACTAGCGCACGCCTGGCCGCACGAGCTTCTCTACGCGTTCCCTCCGCTGGCCTTGATACCCCCCACTCTGTCCAGAGTGAGGGAGCATGGCCACGCACTGATTTTGATAGCTCCGCATTGGCCTGCGATGCACTGGCTGGCGGAGATCTATCGGCTGCTGCGCGCTCAGCCCTGGCGGCTCCCGCTGCGCAGGGACCTGCTGTCACAGGGGGGAGGGACGGTTTTCCATCCGCACCCAGAACGCATGGCGCTGTGGGCTTGGCCCCTGAGTGGCTCAATCTGTCAGCTGTGGGGCTCTCACAGCGTGTGATTTCCACTATACAAAGTGCTCGAGCCTCCTCCACTAGGTCTCTGTATGACTGTAAGTGGAGAGTGTTCGAGGGTTGGTGTCACAGAAACGGCCACATTCCTTTTCAGTGTCCAGTAGGGGTGATATTGTCATTCTTGCAGGACCTGATTGACAAACGAAAGGCTTTCTCCACGGTTAAAGTGTACTTGGCTGCTATCGCCGCCTGTCACGTGGGTTTTGGGAAGCAAACAGCGAGCCAGCACCCACTGGTTTGCCGTTTCATGAAGGGAGCGCGCAGGCTTCTCCCCGTGTCCAGACCACTGGTGCCACCGTGGGATCTGGCTGTGGTTCTGGAGGGGCTTAAAGGTCCTCCTTTTGAGCCACTGGAGGGAGCGGACTTGAAACACGTGTCTCTCAAGACAGTGTTGTTGCTGGCCCTGGCTTCAGCTAAACGGGTTAGTGACATCCATGCGCTTTCGGTGCATCCGTCATGCGCTCAGTTCTTCCCGGGGGATGTAAGGATGATTTTGAAGCCCAACCCGGCATTCGTACCGAAGGTGGTGGGCTCATGTTCTCCTATCGACCTCGTGGCCTTTGCTGCCTCTCTAGGAGATCAGCGGTCGCGTGTGTTGTGTCCAGTCCGTGCGGTGCGCACTTATATGGATAAAACGGGGGGCTTCAGGAGGAGCGATCAGCTGTTCGTCTCCTGGGCTAATCCTCATAAGGGGAAACCTATCACAAAGCAGCGCCTATCCCACTGGGTGGTGGAGGCGATTGCTTTGGCCTATACGAGTCAGGGTTTGCAACCACCTGTGGGTCTGCGAGCGCACTCGACTCGGGGCTTGGCCGCATCCTGGGCCTTATTCAGGGGAGTTTCTGTTCAGGACATTTGTGCTGCAGCGAGTTGGTCCTCGCCTCTCACTTTTGTCCGTTTCTATATGTTGGACGTCTCTGCTCCGTGCGTGGCACGGGCGGTTTTGCTGTCCTGATTAAGAACAGAGCATTTTTCCCTGCGGGTTGGTGGACGCTTGATAAGCTTGTCTGGCAATACGGGAGCAACCATATCCCATAGTGAGACATCGAACGAAATATTATGAAAGAGAACTTTAGGTTATTTACATAACCCCGGTTCTCTGAGTAATATGAGTGAGATGTCTCACCAGACAACCCTTCTTGCTTGGGCGAGTGAGAAGAGGTGCTTATTTTGAATGGCGTGGTGCCGTCCGCCTGCACTATTTATGGTAGGTGGGACTACCTGAGGCGGACGTACACGTTCACCAGCCAATCAGGATTGGCGTAATGAGATTAATGCTTCTGAGGGCTGCAGCGGGGCGTGCATCCCATAGTGAGACATCTCACTCATATTACTCAGAGAACCGGGGTTATGTAAATAACCTAAAGTTTTGCTATTGTGTTAGTTGATGTGTTTTTGTTTACGGTTGCCATGGTTACGGTTGCCATGGTAACGGGAATGTGTTTTTGTTTTTAAACACAAATTCCGGTTGCCATGGCAACCGTAAACAAAAAACATAACCCAAAACAATAGCAACTACATGCCTTTTTTTCTTTTTTTTCTTTTTTTCTTTTTTTCTTTTTTATACGGCAGCTCTGGCTTTGAAACCAGTTCCATCTTTTTAAAACTCCAAATCTCAACTAGCGTGTTAGCTACTAGCGGGGCTCCAACACGGCACGCTACACCAGGGGTCCATCTCCCCACACAGACTGTGCACTGACAGGTAACTGACACAACACGTGACGAGGGCTAGAGGGTGATGCTGAGGTCTCTCCATCAGAGAGTGTTCAGGAGTTCCAGCATCCTAGTGTATGTCCTTCACATTTGCATGTATGTTTTGTGTTGGTTCAAGAAGATTGGAAATGACACCAAGACAAACATTTCTTAAAGCTGGCTTTTAATATCCTCTTACCTGTTTTTCAGCCTCTACTGTTCAAGCTAGAATCTTCCAGCAGTCCGGACATCTTCATAAAGGCTGAGCAAGAGGAAGGGCTGCTAGCTACGATATCTCCCAGCTTCATTGTTAACAGAGACTCCAGCACTGTGGAAGGAGAAAAGGAAGAGGAAAAGGAAGGGTTGTTTGAACAGGAAAACAGTGGAGAGAAGCAAGAGGAAATGAATGAAACCAGCCAAAATCACCCAAGGGTATATGTGGAGGATGAAGAGGAGGACAGGGCAAAAGAGGAGCTTGAGGAAACGCAGAAAGGATTACAGATAGAGTGCACTCTGAAGAGAGGTGAGAACCAGACAGCACTGAAAGGTGGACTCCTCCAGTAACAGTGAATCGACTACATACAGGGTCACTGAATGTAAATATGTCATTTAAAAAATGGGGTTTAGTCAAAACGTCACTAACCATCATTTAAGGATTATCAACAATATAATTTTAAACAGATATCAGCTGACACATTGTTATTACATTTATAAATATTACATTTTATACATTTAACTGCAACATTAACTTATAACCCTCATCTATTTTAAAAACATCTATATCCACAGCATAATATAAATCACAATTACCGTCACCACTGCATAGATGCTTGGATCTTAATGCTTTTTGACCTTGTTTCACAGATATATGGTCAGAAGAGGAGGAGGACAGGAGGAAGGACACATCAGAATTATTTGGCAAAGATGAAGAAACAGGAGACCACGCCTTGGTTCTGATCAGTAAGCTCGGTGCCGACACAGTGGCTGCAGATCGGGAGAAGGAGCTCAGGGTGTCTCCAGGATCGCAGCAAAGTCTCAGTTTATTGGAGGACACCAACAGGTGGGTTAAGTGTCTCTGTCACGTCAATCTGCTTGCCTTTAGACCTGTGCTGACAAATATACGGCCTGTGGGCCAGAACCATGAATTTGCAAATTGTGTAAATTGCAGAGAAGTAATGAATTCCAAATCTTCAATAACAATGCACTGCTGTTCCTATTTGCTCAGGGTGGCAGGCCCTTTGCTGGTTACTATCATAGATCCCATGTGCTTAGATGAAATGTTGAATGTGGGCTACCGTGACCACCAGTGGAAAATGTCTTTGTCAAAGAGGTCTGACGTGTCTGACGTCAAGAGAGAGAGAGAGAGAGAGAGAGAGAGAGAGTGATGGTGTTACAGCTGAATGTAACTGTGTGTGTGTGTGTGTGTGTGTGTGTGTGTGCAGTTTATTTGTCGGTGAATAAATACTCCAACTAGACACAAGCTAAGTTCCTGTCTTGTTGTCATCTGTTGTAAATCAGTTAATTATTAATATCGTTACTGCAAACTTTGCTCTGTTTGTATCAGGAAAACACAACGTTGAATGTTTCCAACTTATTGTTAGAGCTGTCATAGTATTATGACATAAGTACTCTTATCAGTACTCGGCCTGAAAAAAGGTTGTATTGGTGCATCCCAATTTTTGTCGAGGCTTCAGATTCTGGTGCATATCCGCCTTCAGTCATTTATCTTTCTGTTTGCACAACAGTATACAGAGAAAATGGGGACTTTTCGGTTATATTAATGACATTTTGATTCATCGTGATTAATTCACAGCTTATTACTAGTATAATTCAGACTGTAACGTCATGCTAATGGAGCTACTGTCTGCATGTGTTCTCCTTTCAGAGCCCACAGCACACTAGATGATGTGCTGCAGGGTTTTATAGTGGAGGACCCCAGGAGGAGAACCGGAGCAAGTGCAGGCGTCTGCACAGGGTGAGTATCAAGTACAGGATTGGCTGATACCACTGCTACTAAAAGTTAGATTTCAAATGCAATTTCAATTCATATCCTAACTTTGTTTTCTGTTTGTTTTGCGGGGTTAATAAAGCTCATTGAAGGTGGAGCTGAAACCTCCAAGTTCAGAATGGTGACAGATTAACAAACAGGACAGACAGGCGGGAAGTAACGATGGGAGGGGTTTGATTTGATGGTTGAAAAGATAACAATATGACTGGGGGATGTGATCTAAAAGGGTTAAAAAAGGCTTTTTTTTAATTTCAGCTCAACTTTAATCATGCAGTTAGGATTTTCACTCCAACTGCCAACAGTTTTGACCTGAGCATGGCCGTGTTAACATCTGTCTGTCTGTCACTCACTCACTCTGGTTCAGATTTATACTAATAGAGTGCCTCCCATGCCCAGGCATCAGCTGTTTGAAGGGCAGACTGGTGATGATGAAGGAGACCATTCAGACTCAGCCATCCCCTGAAACTCAGCCTCAACTGGTAACGTTTACTGAGCCTCTAACTTCAGACTCATGCAGTATATACAGTATATAGGATTTCCTGTTTGCCTCACCAGCTGTTCCCCGTCCTTTGTCGCCCCCATCACCTAGCAACACGCTGCGGTCATAGTAACTAAGGTTACATAATTTAGATGGAGCCCAAGATCAGATTTTATTATTTGTTTGCCATACCTCTCCCTGTCCGTCAATTTCCCTGCACCTAATGATGGGACGACGTAGGATTTCCACAGTAAGTTCATCGTTGATCCAAATTTCCATTATCTGGACAATTATGAATGTGACTGTCTAGTTCGCTATTATGGCAGAGGAGTGACAAATAGAGCTTGATTTAGAAAATACAGGAACCCAAAATATCTAGGTTTATTTCTCCTTTAGCAGGGAGACCTTGTGATTTATGATCTAATTTAAGATTATTAGATTGTTTTCATGTGTCTTATATGTGATACAATTAAACTATTTGTTTCTCAACTGAATGTTAAAAGATTCCAGTATGCTCTGGTGTCATTTGTCACATGAGTTTTGAGCATATTTTGATGATTATTGGGATAACATTGTCTGCCAGGCACAGAACAGGAATCTGTTCAAAGGTGCTCATTATAAAAAGCACCCGTCAGCTACCATTACTAGTGAGAATCAATCACCATCATCATGCATATTATTTGTCTTGGTTTCTAGTCCTCATATGAGGGACTTTATATCCAGAGTACAAAACTAGACAAATCTTGATTTCCATAACAAGCGCTGTACATTTGACTCAAGTAATGATGTTAATAATTGATGTATGACACTCTGTGTTTGTGAATACAGGAGGACCGTGTTGGAGCAGGACCAGAATCCTCATAAGCCAAACATAGAAGGGAAATCGTTTATGTGCATTTATTTTGTGACCTGTGGTTGCATTCACAGGGAACTTCTGTTTCATTCACTGGGCTATCCGTTTACTGCTTTTAAGAAAGCTTTGTTATTCTTGCACGTGTTCACGTTCTATAGATTGTTACAGCAGATCTGTGATTTAACGGATGACTCGCTGTGTCCCAATTTGGCGACCGCCTTCTTCAGAGGCGCCGTCCTTTGAAGACGGATCCACCAGTTGGATCCTCCAACTCCGTGAGAAGGCTGCATTTGAAGTGGGAGGCCTCGTTGCAGCCGTTGTGATGCGTTCAGTCTTAAAATGCAGCTTCTGAAGGATGCCATGGCTGGATTAGGAGCAGCTACTGAATTTGACGTTTAAAGACAGAAAATTGTTCAGAAACCTTTTTGATGCACATAGTTTATTTCTTTCTTGTGCAGCATGTAGAAAGAGTTTCAACATTATTTAGTGTACATTGTGCTGTTTCAGGAAATAAAAATGATATACAAAGACACCATCTGGTTTTTCAGTAATTCCATCCCTCCACTGAAAGAAGCTCTGACGGACCACTGGGCTCCATCCTTCTCGTCCTCTCCTCTGAGGAAACGTGACTTTCCTCCCCTCACATCAAAAACGTTCTGGATGTCAGTCCACGTGCCTGTATCCACGCGCCTGACCACACACGCCTGAACACACAACTGTCCACAGATGTGAAGGTGACTGGTAGAAACTGTTGGCCCATTCATGACATTGACTCTGCTTCAGGTTCCATCTCTGATACAATCAGCCTGCTGTATACTAGAGGGATATCGGTATCACTCATATGCAGACATATGAAAACTTTTATCACCATCTGAATATGCTTTTATATTCCTCTGGAACTATCCAATCACAGTTAACAGCATTGTGGCCTAAAAAGATGACAGATTTGCCCACAAACATCTGGTGGTCCTCTGCAGTCTGATCCTTCAGTGAGCTCCATACTCAAGGCGGCATTGGTGGAGGAGCAGCCAAATCCAGGTCACCCAGTGAAACACCCACCACCCGTTGTCGATTGGCCTCACATGGCGAGGAGAACATGGCCGTTCCTATCCAACTCCACTAAAGAGAGGTGCTGCAGGACCTTCAGCTTGGCATCGCTCACCTTCATCTTCAACTGCTTCATCTTCGGCACACTGAGGGAACCGCTGCAGAGGAAAAGAGGAAACCTTTTAATAAACTCTTTCTGCTGTTTGAGAAGAACTACTTGTACTGAAGCATCAAGCTCATCAGCAGATTTATACGTTCTTGTGCCCCCAAGCTATTTAAGGGTAGTTCTCCTGTTAATATGGTGGAGAGTATGTGCGTTAGGAATATTAACATTGTGCATAAAAATCTAAAATCCAACCCGTCTCTGCTGAGGTGCTGCTGCAGCTGCTGGTAGAACACATTGAGGTCGGCCAGCTTGACGTTGGAGCGTATACTGAGAGGAACCGCCTCCAACATGACATCACTCAGCGTCTCGAACTCACAGCCTGTCGACATACGGACGACACGAGATGTCAAACAACAGAAATACATTACAACCATAGATGGTAGAGAACAAGTGGATGTAGTCATGGTAACGTCACCCATTGGGTTGTGGACTATAGATTCTAGCTGCGAGTTCTGCATTTTGGCAATTGCCATCTTGGAATTTTTGTCCTTTAGAAGACGGGTGGATCTAATGAACACAAGCAGCAGAGCAACAACCTTACTAACAAAGTAAGCTTCATAGTTCAAGGACAACTTTACAGCTAAGGGCGTGGTTACACGGCGACGTATTTGTATGACTCCGTTAAAATAAAATATCGATCTGCCGGTTTTGCCACACGGAGACGCGTATTTCTCAACCAGTCCGCAACTTTTTTGAAAACGGGTCTGAAGTGGATATACGGGTCTCGTCTTCATGCCGCAACTTGGTGTAAATAAATAAGTCCGTATAAAACGCTGGCGTCATAACACCGCGCCTCCTCTCCTCCCCCTCCCCGCCCCCCAACCCACGTTGTCGCACACACACAACAACAACAATGGCGGAAGCAGGTCTGGTTTTGTTCTTGTTCCAGCAACTACAGCTCTTGCTACGACTTTTATGCCAACATTTATTGCTCAGAGAAGAACACCAACAACACCAGCTACGGCAACAACAGCAACAAGTGTTAATGCACTCGCCCTTGTATGAAGTCGCCCTTGTATGAAGTCGCCCTTGTATGAAGTCGCCCTTGTATGAAGTCGCCCTTGTATGAAGTCGCCCTTGTATGACGCATGCGCATTCTCTGTTTTGGTGCTCGGTGGCAATTTCACAGTGTCACCTTCAGGCCGGCCGTATATACTACAGCATTTTGCATGGTTTGTGCGTTATCATGTAAATGCACTGAGCCCATGTACAATACAACGTGTAAATGCGATACATGTTTTGGTGCCGACGCCAAAACAAAACAGGGCTGTATTCGTGTGACCAGGGCCTAAGTGTTAAAGTCATCTTGATAGCTAACAGCATTGGTGGCAGGGTAACGACCTGTCAATCCCAAGGTAGCCCCGCCCCCTAAAACATCCCCTGCTTTCGGGTCTGTTGGACTCTAAATGGGCCATAATGTAGTGTACTAAATGAACATCATGCTGTGTCGTGGACAGATTTCACAATAAAAGCCTTCAGGGTAACAGACTCACTGAGTGGCTGCTGGTGTCCAGACGATGCTGCAGCCGGAGGCACCTGAAATAAAACAGCAGCATTACACACTCATGTCACCTCTACTGATTCACATTGTTGCTTTGCTGTATCAGGGTGTGTGTCATGTACATAGAATTCATCTCAGGTGTGATTGTTTCACATGAGTGTGATGATCCTTACACACTGTGATCTTAAACCCACATGGTTTAAACATTTGCTAACTCATTATACTGACTTTATGAGTCAACATGTTTGCTTGTCTGGCTGTCTGTTCCAAAGGTTGTATCAAATAGAAAGGTAGCCTCTTACCTCTGTTGTGGTCTCACTGAAAGCTGAACCCAGGAGCTCTGCTGACTCCTGCTCCGACTCGGTCGGGGGTTGAACCTGCAGCATGTTAAAACGGACACAGTTAACAGTCCGAAAACATGAATGCCATATGTTCTTTTCTTATATATTATGATCATTACAGGATGTTTTTTGTTTTAACGTAATGTTGCTGGTTTTATTTTTGTGTTTAAGTCCTTTAATTTTTGACATATTTTCAGAACAAACACTATACTTGAGACTTGTATCTGCTCTTTGTCAGTGATACTCTTGTGTGATGGTGAATCTGGGAGTCAGCCATCCAACCCCCTGTCTGACATCCACAACGGCTTCAGAATATGAAACACTCGACAGTGGCTGTACTGCTTGTGTGGGTACCTCCACGTCGGTGGTCTGTTGGAAGTGTTGGACCAGCTCCATGGCACTGCTCAGGTTGTTTCTGATGGCGTCCATGGATTCTTTCTGTGAAGCTGCGATCTCCTTCACCTGTGAGCACAGCGCTGCATGTTTGGCCTTGATGGCCTTCAGGTTCTCCAGCATCACGGCTGGGTTCTCCTGCAGGCAAAGTGTCAGTCATCAGCCTGAACACACTCAATGTTCAAGCACTTCATGCTGTGGATTGTTATGTTTACACAACTGTGGTGAAAAGGCAAGTCTCTGTACATTACACAATTTAAACTTAAAAACAACACTAATAATTGATACATATTACATTTGGACTACAGCAGCTCTGCCTTTTGCTCTGTGAAAATGTCAGGAGAATATAACAACTGTTGTGTCAGTTATCACCTCAGCGGGACATCCGTTCTCTGCAGCGTTTTTGATGAAGTCCAGCTTCAGTCTCTTCTCAATGTATTCCAGGTCTGCCTCTGACTTGACAAACTGCAAAGACACTCAGCTTTATCCTTTGGTAGCACGCTGCTGGACACACACTCACCCTGCTCCCCCCTGCTCTGAAGTATGGCTTTAGGTGATTATTGTCTTAGATTTTGGATATTGTAATATGGCTAATGTTTTAATATATTGTCCTCAGAGTAGTTAAGTAGCCAACACATAGACACACTGAGGCATGTATATGTTTGTTGTAATTATCTGTTTTGCCCAGTGAGGCACTCTCCTGCAGCTCACCAGACTATGGTTCATTGATGGACTTGATACAGTCTAGAAATGTAAAAGTAGTCAGTGCAGCTGGTCTCTGCCATTTTCAGATGCTTTGACAATACTATTGCACTGCTAGCTGTCTTGATACAGTAGTGCAATGAAGTCAGAGCATCTGCCAACAGCTGAAGCTTCACAGTTTTTGGAAACATTTCCATCGCTTGGCACCATTTCTGGCCAATGCCCTTTTAACATTGCACTGCTTTTCTAGCAGGGTCACCAGTAGTACAATATAAAAGGGGCACTGGACAGACAGTGGACGAGCTAAGACGAAGGCTGGACTTTCTCATGGTTCAGCTAATATGTCATAGAAATGTGAGAACAGAATGGGACAAATGTGCGTATGTGTGTGTGTATACAGTAGTATACACTCAGTCCAGCACTCAGTCAACAATTAACATGAAGCCATTCATGGTCCCAGGTGGATACATCCTGTTGACTTTGCTGAAGCAAATGTAAAAAGTACTGTACATGTAAAGATGGCGGCTCAGTGTTTACAACCAGTGTTAATGTTGTGTGTTGTCCATCCCTGCTGCTCTCTTTATAGGGTGACAACTCACTTTGGACTCTATGTCAACTACTGACTACATGTATGAATCATTTTACAGCCGGAGGGTAAATGACGAGTATTGTCGTAGACTTGTGAAAAACGTATGTGTGGAATGAGCGTTGTGTTTGTGAAAACTGTGTTTTTAAAGGCTAAAACAAAGAGGCAAATGAGAGTGGCTATCCACTAGCTAATGCTAACCTGATAGGAGTGGCTGCGTTGCCTTCCGGCTGGTTGCTATGGCTTATGCTACGTTACTTACATGAATACGTTAAAAAAAACGGCTATGTTCCCTTTTCTGACGGTGGCCATGTTGGTACATTTTGAAGACAGGAGGACGCGGCTTTACAGAAAGCATAACGTTACGTCTGAAGTGGCCTGACGCTGGGCTGGTCGCTCTCCTAATAGTAATGTAGTAAGCCAGAGTGCTATAAACACGGTCGGAACATTTACGCTAACGCTACATAGAAAGGCCTGCTGAATGGCGCAAAAGGAATTTCATGTGTTTATTGATAGGAAGAGAAAATCATGGCCTGACTGCTCTTCCTGAATGAACAAATCGCCGATAATTAACGAGCTACTAAAAGTCTCCGGTACCCTTCGATTAGGCTACAAAATAATCTGAGAAGATGAATATTAACGAAAACAAAATAGTTTTACACTTTGCTTACCATCGCCTCAAGCTTTTCAACTGTTGTCTCCATGTTGAATAGTTTTCAGCCTGCTGCGGGCGCTCTGATTGGTCAGCTGTCAGGAACGGAGAACGCTGATTGGACGTCTGCATGAGGCGACGGCCTCTGTGTGCGCCATATTGGTGCCCGTCTCTTTATGTGGAATGGCTGCGTTTCAACTCTGTGCCAGCCCTCTCCACCAGCACACAGACTTACACAGACTCATCTCAACAAACCCCAAGGATGCTCCCACCTTTTCCAGTGCAACATCCCAAACTGACTGATGGGAATACTCCAACTACGTGTGTGGCTGATTTTAACAGTCCATAATAGGGAATTATGTACATTATTTAACACATATTTAACACCTTTGTGGTAAACTGACCCTGCAGCTCAGGTGTGAATAATAGAAACAATTATTACTTGTTTTCAAGTGTTTTCTTCCGTTTGTTTTTAGGTTATATCATTTTCCCCCTCTACATGTACAATCATCTAACTAAAGCTTTTGGACTGTGTGCACCACAAGCATTGTGTTTGTTAAAAGGTGTGTTTGTTGTGTTTGTTAAAAGGTGTGTTTGTTGTGTTTGTTAAAAGGTGTGTTTGTTGTGTTTGTTAAAAGGTGTTGTCTTAAAACTAATAGTAAAACAATATGAACACAGTCCAGTTTTCATTTTTCCAACGTAAATGGCAGGTTATACAATATATTTTACACAACAAGGATGGAATGTTTTTACTTTTTTCATTTATAATGTGAAGATCAGATGGAAAGCACTTTAGTTTTCCAAAGAATGGATTTTTTTTTATTAAAATATGAAGCAAAAAGATGTTGTGTATTGTTTTATAACCCATTTTGAAGCCCTTTCTTTGATCAAATATAGTGAAATGTTCTTATTGAGTTGTTGGAATTTGATTCATCCCCCACATGATTAGACATCGGATGAAAAGAAAGCTCACAGAACTCAGAAATATTCAAACTGAAAACACAGAATTTGGAAAAAATGACGAAGGATTTCATAGGGCCCAACTATCCCAGAAGAAGTAACCTTTAACCCCGTAGTGCAGAGTCCCAAACAGAATTTTCCTTCCTAACAAAATAAATCAAATCTGAAGCTTTTTAGTCTAATTTTAAATCTTCACACACATACATTCAAAAGCTGCCACTTCTACCCAAATTTAAACATCTAGCAGTTGGATTTTAGACTTTTGAGCTCTTACATTTAAAGATGCAGTGTGTAGGATAATGATGACATCTAGCTGTGAGGTTGCAGACTGCAACCAACTGTAAATGCAAATGCCATGTGCCAAGTGTGTAGAACTATGGAGGTCGACGTGAAAAAGCAAATGGCCCTATCTGGTCCCAGACATTCACAGACTTTGGCCATTTTAGCCTTTTATTGAGAGAGAGACTGAAAGGGAGAGAGATGGGGATGACATTGCAGAAAGGGTTCGCCGGTCGTATTTGAACCCGGCTCCAACTCTACCACTGAGCCGTTGTGGCGCCCCCTAAGCAGAAATCATAGTGTTGTGACATTAAACACATGGTTACCAGGGAAGCCCGGAGGAATTAAAAAATGGTAAACAAAGAGGACGACACATGAGTGTTCAGACGGGTGTATTACATTTTCACAGAAACATTAACATTAAAGATTTAATATGGAATATAAAACACTTGAGGAATGGGCTATTTTACACACCTGGTTTATTTATCAACCAGTTATTTAATTTGATTATTGAAGCTGTTTTGTCCAAAACAAGTAAATATATTTTTTGACAATTAATCTGGGATGGCAAGAGCCTGGAAGACATTCATGAAAACCTATAATAAAAACCCACAACTGTAGGTAACATGTTTTTTTGTGATGTTCCATTCATATTTCTACCATTTCTAGCCCTCGCAGCCTCTCACACACAACCATTTACAGGTGATGTCAGTGAAGTGTTCAGTTTAAGGCCTTACTGGGATTTGACCCCAATGTTTGGTTTGTCCATTCTGGGCTACTGTAGAAACATGGAGCCGCTCGGTATGTAGATGTCATGAAAACACAATGATTCTTATTTTGGTGATTATGCACTAAATATGTATTAATAACACATTCCCTTTCTGCTCAAAGATGCCCTTGAATGCTACACGCTGGCCCTTTAATTAACTTGTTTACCGTCTACACTTGCTCTTTATGTGGCTTCTTGTTTTTTCCCTTGATCAAAACCATGTAGTCACAAGATACGATCGCATCATATTCACCTAAGACCAAGACGTACGGCACTATTTTATCCAAAGACACTCAGGCCGATTCACAGGAATGAGGACAACACAACAAAAACGTGCTGCGTGCAAACTGAGGCCCGGTTTATCCTGTTATTTAAGCAATAAGTTTGGGTTTATTCTTTAATCGTTTCTTTGTCACAATATGCAAAAAAGACCATAACCAACATTGCATTGATTCGCTGCCCTGCGAGTAGTTATCAGCATCAAGCTCACTGTTAAAACGGCTCACAATTATGTAGCTTTCATTTTCTAAAACGGCTGTAGTTTTGAACAAAGGTAACTTTAAAAAAAATAAATGTTTTGGACATTATAGACTTCCTATAATTTAATTTGCTTTTATTTATTATAATTTTGTATTTTTAAATTATTTTCATCACATATTTTTTATATTTAAGTTGAAAAATGTTATTCTATTTTATTTGATTCTATTCATAACTTGTTGTATTTACGTTGTATACTTATCAATCTAGCTTTTATTTTATTTGTTTTACTACAATTCCTGCTATAGCTTTTATTGTCTCGCGTGCATAAGTTTCAAATAGTTAACTTGCTGAACTGTTTTTGTCTTTTCTGTAGTTTTCACGGTCCGCACCCATCCTGCCTTACACTTCAGCTCGCCGGTCATCTGTGAAGCTTTTGAACTGCACTGACCTGTACCAAATACAGATAAAGCTATACAAATAAAGATTGACTGACAAAAAAACGGTGCATTTGTCGGTGACTATTCCAGCAGCAGATTCATCCACATATAGTGGCAGCAGGATGGTGCATGTCCAGCTTTGTTGTCCTTGTCCCTCGCTGTTATTTCAATGTCTGTGTAAGTACATTGAGAGAGATGAAAAAACAGAGTCAAATTCCTTGTTTGCACACACACACACCTGGCCAATGAAGCTGGTTCTGGTTCTATTTAAACAAAGTGCAGTGTGAATGTTGATGTAATGAAGGAACATGTCACCCAGCGACTCATTTCTTTGTGAATACACATACAGGCAAATTCTTCTGTTGGATGAATAATTCCATATTTTAGTTATGTTTAAAGTTTAAAGTTGGTTTGCGTCCCAGTTCCTCCTGCCACAACAAATGACCTGCTGTCAACCAACTGCTGCTGATGTGGGGAAACTAAAGACACGTCATCGGTTGATTATTGGGCCCCTTCTGACAAGTAAAGCATCCTCAAAAGAAAACAAGAATCCGGCACAGGCAAAGCAGTTAGCTAATTATTAGCACAAACAGAATTTATTTGGCCATATTGAGACATATTCACATGGATTCTGAAGGCGTTTGACTGGACTTTTTCACCTTCCTTCCATAAGTCACTGTAGAAAATACAGTAGACATATTTACAGATATTTTCTTGACGCCTTTTGACTTCAGAAATGACAGCGCCGCGTTGAGTAGCTTTTTTTTTTACAAACACATTATGGATATGCCAACACGACAAGCATGGAAGCAGCTACATTACGAACCCTTTCACGTCAAATGGCCCATCATTGAGAGTGAAAAACGTGTCTTTAAAACAAAGTTCAGATCAGTTCAAATATGAACAGAGCCACGAGTTAGTATTTAACTTAAGGGGGTTAGAGTTTGATATTACAGTGCATCAAGCTACTGCAACTGTCTAAAGTCAGGCTGCCGGTTTAAGATCACAACATCGTATAAAAACTATTCCTGTACAGATCTGTGTTACTGTGACATTACGGATGTGGTTTAAGACAACTATTCCAATGTTTTCAACATGCAACACATCACATGTGAACATATTATTATACCGGTCACTGCAGGACGTCATTAACGGCTGTCGAAATCACGGGAAGCTCCAGCTTCTCACACTCTGTCAGCTTCAAGGTTAAGTGCTGGGCGATCTCGTTGGGATCCGTGTACAGAGCAGCAGGAACGTTCTGGAGGAGAAACAGATGCAGCACGTTTATTATAGGACGCCATACAAACTGGTGGTGAACACAGGTTTAATGTATATTTACCGGCATTAAACAAAAAGGCAGTTTTTCCTTAAATACAGTACATGATGACACAATGTTTACTAAGGTCAGGGTTTATGCAAAGTGGTTTTTATTTGTATGTGCATTTTAATGGATATAACGATTTTATAAGTAAAATATTGGTTTCATGCAAATATTGGCGATGTAGGGAGTTGCTGTATATCAATCCTGGCATGAGAAGTGCCAAATCTAATGTAATCAATATTACCTTTACAAAGATAAGAACTCTTCACCTCTTATGTTGGTAAACAAACTGGGCGAAACATGGAGCTGGATTGCATTAATCCAACTTTATAACTTTTGTACCTTAAAAACTGATCTCAGCATTATTCACCTGTTTTAATAATTACGTCTATTATTGATTCATTTTATTTATTTTTCTAGCTTTGTTTTAATACCTGTGTTGTTGATTTGTTTTTATAAAACAATTTGCTGCATAATTTCATACGAATAAGAAGGTAAAGTCATAATCAGACTAAAAAACTGTAAACCTTTAACCTGTAAATGCAGAAAGGACAGCTGGCGACTGTGAATGTGTAAATTGATAGACTTATAATATCACTGCCCATCTAGAGCTCCATAGATCTGAGAATTAGCTACGTGTGTATTATATTAAATTAATATGGTGCTTGGATGTTGTTTTATGGCATCTATGACAACATTTAAGGCTAAAACTTTATTTTGTATATTGTCTGCTGTAATATTAATATCATTTATTGACTTATGAGCGTCTTCAGTGATAATGATAATGCAAGTCCATTCATTTACCCATCCACAGTCAGTGATTTATTACTAGCTGACTTTTCTGCATTTGTCAGTTTAAACTGTGTTGCTTTTAGTCCGTTTATGTGTTTAACATTCACGTTATTGTTTTACATGATAGTTTGCTGTTCGTTTGTAAAATATGCCGCCCTGCTAAAAGTAGACAAATCCATGGTTGTGATTGGTCAGATGCTGTAAACTCCACCCCTTTTACGTGAACACACTCACAGCCAGATTGAGAAACCAGTTGATAACCAGCATCGTAGGACCAGTAGGACCATTTAGCAGGATCCGTTGTGAGGGTGAGTTAAAGCAGACAAGCTTAAGATACTAATGGTATGTTGAACTCACTTTGTAGTTTTGATTTAAGGTTAATTCCCACAGATGAATGAGCAGAACCCTTCACTCACCTTCAAGTCTGCCACTTTGCTTTCCCTCGTGCTGAACTCTCGTAGCATGTAGTCCTTTCCAGCCTGGAAACGGAAGGATTACCTTCAGCCACAATCAAATCCTCATGATAAAACACACAGTGTACTTGCTGGTCCGGACTGGTGGAAGCCAACTTACCTCATGAAACAGCCGTGTGTCATTTATCCTAATCATCACTCCGTCCACTCGTAGGAAGAAACGCAGCAGCAGGAAGAAGCTGGTGGGCATCACCCGCTGCATCATCAACAAGACACGTTACACAAAACTCAGCCTTGCTTACACATAGACCTCTTCAAGGTTACTAAATCTGCTCCTGCTTCTGATCAACACTGCACTCACAATTTTGACGCTGATCATGGATACGCCGTGGTCGTGCAGCTCGTCCTCAAACAGCAGCACCTCGTCGAAGAACATGATCTGCTCACGAGCCTTGAGCTTCTCCATGTCGATCCGTTCCGCTGTCTTCGTCACCTTCAGGTTGAAATGAAACACAGGTCACACCTGACCCTCTTAGATCCAGAGACCTAGTCTGGTCTTTTTGATTTTTAGGGGGAGGTATCACGTCAAAAGTAGATACCATGTAGAAGTGGTAGAAAGCATCTGAAAGCTGGGAATCTAATTTCATTTAGTATGTGATGACCATCCCCATGCTCACTTGTGTCTCATAAGTTGTTGGGTTGATACCATTTATTACAAAGATTCGGTTCTAAATTAAATTTAGATTTAAAATGTTTTTACCACTCAAGATTTGATTAAAGATGATGAAAAAAGACACCAAATCCCTTTTTGAAAATCGCCATGCCAGTTTCCACTTTGCCAAAATAGTACCTACATTTGGAGGATTATTCAACCTTCCCAACAAGCTAGCATGCTAATGATTCCTTGTCATTCTGGTTTCTGGTTCTAGTTTGAATGATATGATATCTTTAAGTCTGAGCCTGTTAAAGTCTCTTAAAGACATGATGTTGGCCAGGAGGGCAGAGGGTTAACAAAGGTGCTCCAACCCATGACTGGAAACCACCCACCTTCATCTGGACGCCTTCTCCTATAAGAGTGCCTCTGTAGTCTGTGGTGTACGTCCAGTCGTACGGTCTCACCACCTCTTTGGAGTGTTCAGAATCAGCTCTGCAAGGACATCAGAGACATGTTCACTAGGCAGGTCATATTCTTTGTGTCTGGGAACTACAGCTTATTACTCCTGTCATATATTTACCTGCACACATGTGGCTACTCTATTCACATCC
This sequence comes from Chelidonichthys spinosus, assembly GCA_029853015.1. Classification (NCBI taxonomy): domain Eukaryota; kingdom Metazoa; phylum Chordata; class Actinopteri; order Perciformes; family Triglidae; genus Chelidonichthys; species Chelidonichthys spinosus. Next base: position 11,470,498 of record CM056835.1, read on the forward strand.
TTGTTGTCTTTCATCATTTCATTTTTAATAATCGTTTTACATCAAACATTTGAGATGCGATCACCATCGTTTACCACACAATGCATGCCGGTTAGATGACTTGATCCTGACATGTGATCACCTCACACGATCAGGACAACCGCAGTTTTGGAGCCAGCCACAGCAGCTGCTCTCCACTGACTGCAAAACCTAGGGCATGATGGGAAACGCCTGGCTGTCTCCTGATCATTTCTTCTTTTCTTTTGTGTGTGTTATTCAAATTGGTAACGCTAGATTGTAAGCCGTTAGTCTAATGTTGACCAATAAAGGTTTAATTTGCTCACAAACATATCTTGTTTGGTGGATTTTAATAATAAAGGATGTTCACCACTTACCAAAAAAGCAATCACAACATGCTTAACGAGGCGAGTTTAAAGACAACAAAGGATAGAATACACCAGATACACACACATATGTACAAACAAATATGAATAAATCCACCTATGGTAGCAGGTAGCCCACAGATGACATCTAACAGGATGTATCTATTTATATGACTTCCTGTAAATTCTTTAAAGGCTGCCTAAATGTTTTGTTTAATCTTGTTGTCTTTGTCTTATATCAAATTTTGTTTGATGATGTGAAACATTTAAGTGTGACAAATAAATAATAAAGCAAAAGAAAAAGAAATCCAGAAGGGACAAAAATTTGTTCACAGAACAGAAACAGAGGAACTAATACGTCGGCAACACGTTGGAGGACTGCTGATAGTTGGAACGAGTCTCAAAGCTCAGTCAAACAGATAAACAGTAAACAGATTCCTCACAATGAGCTGAAATTAAACCAGTGCACATTAAGGCGTTAACAGCTGGGAAACTCTTCTTACCTGCTCTCCTGCCATTCCTGAGCACACGCCACCTTGACGGCATCCTCCATGTTGTTGACTCTCTTAAGGGCGTCAATGGCGTTGAATTCGATGCCGTAGCCGTCCGTGTGTTGGATGCGCAGGACGTTGTCCCCGAACAGCATCTCTGGAAGGGAGGGCATGTTCATCTCCTCCGCTAACCTGGAAAGGCAAACATCTGGCTACTGGTAACCCTTTGAAACGATGCACCTATCCATTCATTCATTCATTCAATGGATTCATTCATTCATTCTTTGTCACTGTACTTTACTCAGTATAATTACTGTTATACCCGACACTGTCTGCTATTTTTTTCCACTCATGCAGAATCCCATCAGCCTTCACTGACACACATGAGTTACATCCAGATGAATGGATGGAGCACTAGATTTCAAAGGAAGATTGAATACAAGGAATGCCACATGAAGCAGAATACCAGTGAGGATGGTGTGCTGTTATTGCATCTTACTGGAGTTTGTGTGGCTCTCAGTGTATTTGTTTGTTTCTTTAAAGTGTCTGTTCATAGCTCTCTTGGTGTCTTCTCAAAATAGTTTTGTGTTTTTTGTAGAGCAGTGGATCATTTTATACACACCTACGACTATGATTATCAAAATGATCGGCTTAGATGAATGTACCTGAGCTGCGTAACCAGAGTAAAAGCTGAACCAATGAGGCAGAGTTTCAGAAGAAAAAGGCAGAAGACGGATAAATATCTGAGGAACATCTTACCGTTCAATGTCTTTGGATTTCATGATGTGGTTTCTAGCAGCAGTCACCTTCCATGGTCCAAAGGTGTAGTCCTGCTTACTGCTCTTGAAGCCATGCGACATCATGGTGGACAGAGAGGCCAACATCAACTACAAAAGAGATGGACAGCAGTTTCAACTGGTGGAAGGACACATTAACATGACCGAGTCGGACGGGGTTGAGCTCAAGACTTTGCACCGGCCTGTTCCTTCTCCACAACCTGGGAAAACCATTTCTGTATGGAGCCGGCTTCAGCCGAGACAGAAAAAGGGCTTTCCCTGCAGAGTTTGCATTAACTGCATGTTAACACTGAACATTCACATCGCCATGGTTTGGGTCGTCAAAAGCTCTACGATGACAACTAAAGGGGACAAAGATTATGCGATCAAGAGGCTCTGGAGCGACATGCCAGAGGAAATAAGACCGTCATGTCATCTTTTAAACCTCTTCTAGAAACATTATTTTATCGGAAAGCATATCCTGATTTTAGCTGATTAGTATATTGTTTTTTAATTTCTTGTTTAAAAACCATGAATGGCAAGAATAAAAAAAATCTCCCCATTCATGTATTTTATCTTTAACCATGGTATATTAATTTCTCTCTGTGGAGCACTTTGTACTTTATTTTGAAAAGGGCTGCTTATAAATTTTAAGTTGTATTATTATTATTATAAAAAATGACTGGCAGTGATCCAAAATGATCCAGCTAGCTGACAAGCATGGTATGATATGACATTTTGAAAAAATATAAGAAATCATTATCCTGACTAAAATAATTGGAAATTGCAACTATTTTATCCCAATAATCATCAAAATATACTCTTGAAACGGCACTAAAAATACTGGAATCACTTTCATTTAATTTTGAAAGAAATATGTACACACACACACACACACACACACACACACACACACACACACACACACACACACACACAGTGTAGTTGTGCCCACCACATCTCCTTTTGTGCCTCGGCCGCTGAATGAATGAGCTAGCCGTTGGTGAATGGTTGTTGTGACTCGTCTGCGTTACAAAGGAACATAACAATGTCATGCTTTCATTAATCATGTTAACATTAGCGGGTTCGCTCCGTTAAAAACACACCACACATTAACGTTAACCCCTTCCAAACTTTATTAAGAATGACTTCGGCTGCTAGTGTTTCTATCCATTTCAAGCCTACTGGATTAATGGACGCTTGCTTCGTTGTGTGGTGACAATAACTGAATCCAAGATGACTATCAAATGTCTTATATTATATGTATTATAAAGATATATTCTTCTAAGAAAGGCGTGTATTACGGTTGACAGTTCGTATCCTACGATCCCAGCTCGGCTTTACTCGGCTCCGCTCGGCTCGGCTCGGACGGGATGCTGGTCGAACAATGAACACAGCCGTCCATCACCTCCCGAACCGTCCGCCATTACAACGCAGTGTTCAAACGGGCGATAAGAGAGAGAAAAACCATTACCTTGGTGTTGTTGTAGACTGGTAGCTGTCATGGAGGCTACGGGAGTGCGCCGCTACAAACTGTCCGGTTATGTTTTCTCCGCTCGCGCTTTGGTTCCGTTATTTCTTCGTGTGTCCGTTTCCTGCTGCTACCATCTGCCCTCAGAGCAAACCCGCCCCCTGCTGGTACTGCACGCGCTTTGTCCTGATGTCCATTTTATTTCTGGTTTTACAAATGCACCATGCGTGCGGCGCAGGGACGTTTATTCAGCAGTTACCCTGGAAACATTTTAATTTGCGTGGGAATAATATAAGAGCAGGGTAAATCAAGTCCGTCGACCAATCAGAGGCTGCGTTTCATGCGTGATCTCAGAGGCCAAACACACATGCATTCACTCACTGTTGTGTTATGTGCGATTGGAATAAATATCTGAGAATCATATTCCATTTCTGCTTTCCTATTTATGAATTCATGTGACTGGAGTGAACATATTCTGATAGACCAATTAGTCCTGATAAAAAGATGTTAATAACATAATTGTACATTCCAGTGGTGAAGTTATGCATTATATGAAGAATATATATAAAAGTAGACCAACGACCAAGAAAAATAAAAAATAAAAATATCTCGGAGGACGTCAGACGGGAACTTGCGCCAGACTTGCATTGTTTTGGCTATGGGCTGCTGTTTAGCTGTAAGCAATCGTTGCTATGTTGTAACATAGTCATACATATGGACATAACAGCTTCATGGATTACGCACATGACAACTGCACTGCTCGATCGTTTCTTTATGGATACAAAATCAAAACTACGAGGACAACGTTTTCGTTTCTGCGTTTCTGCGGTGAGTGGGAGGGACGAGCGCGCGCCCGGCTATCTACTGCTAATGTCTACGGGGTGACTTGAGGTGAGTAACTCCATGCAAAAACACATATTTATGTCGTTTCGCCACACTATTTGAGCTAAACGAGCGCTGTCGTGTCTCGTAAGGACCCAACTTGTGTTGCATAGGTCTTGGAATTATTTTCTGAGGCCCAGAAAAGCAGATAAAACTTGCCCCTATGGGTTAGCATTGGAGCTCTCCTGGAAGGCTGCCAGGCAGGTACACATCTCGGGCTAGGTCAAGTCGATTTTTGTTGTGTTTTTTGCTTCTAATTAGTTGGGATGACCCTGGGGACAACGAAAATGGGGTAAAAAAATGACCAGATTTCTCCTTTAATGACTATAACTGTAAATACCTTTGTACTTCCTATCAAATATATTTCAGAGTTCTGTATTTTTGTATTTTAAAGATATTGAAAATACTTGAAAATACCTTAAACTGTAGGCGTGATGATGTCACATGTTTGCAATTGGGGGAGAGTGACAGAGTGGGAAGGGTCAGACTCGAGCCTGGGGGCCCCGCAGTAAGGACTTACTAAGACCAACTAAGTGACCGGCTCAAGAGTATATTTATATTGACAGTATATATTCCAATGTAAATAAAAAAGAAAATATTGCTTTAAAAATGTTATATCATCATTGAAACGCCATTCATGCAGTTGAAAATATAATGCAAAATACAATAAGGTAATGGCATTATTGGCAACTGTCGAACTGGAGGCTTCTGGAGGAAATAAAAATGGAGTGAAAATGTTGAAAGATGACTGTGGCCAGCTGGCGTTGAGGAAATGTTCCCTCTTCCCTGTAGGTGGTGTGAGCAGGCTGCATGCGCTCTCTGTTTCTAAACATATGGCAGATTATGGAGTCTTCACCTGCAGCTAACACAGCAAATACAGCAGCTATGATACAGATACATATCTATCTATATGTGCACACATATATTTGTTATCATACAATTACATTTTATATTAATATCTTGGTAAATCCAAATGCTAACTCCTTGATCCGTCATGATTGCTATTTCCACTGCGAGGAGGGAGTGAAAAGGATACAGATGTACTATAATGCTTGAAACAGAATCAGACTTTATTGATCCCCAGTTACACTTTCCCTTGCACATATGTATAAACATATAAGAAAATAGAAATGAAAGAGTATGCTAATTGTAGTGTATATCCTACAATATATAACAAAATATGTGCAGAGAATTCAAGTTAACAACAAAAACAAGTAATGATTAATACACAACATATTTGCATCAAACACATACAACACACAACCACAGTGAATCTAAGTGAATATAAAAATGCTGAGAAGAAAATTCACTATAGGATTAGCCTGGGACTTCCACAACATGTACAAAGTAGTAAAAGTTATTTCGGCCATGCTTGATGGAGATACATGGAGTTAAACCCCCTCCACCTTCCTCTCTGCTCTGGTGAGCCCATGGTGATGTGAATAAACACAAATGATCCCGCAAATAAAAAAAAGTTGTTGTTTTTGTTTATTTCTAAGTATTTCATGGCATAAGTAAAGTCAAATAAATAAAACGGCTGAATAAAACGTTTGAGTGACACAACTTTGTATATCTATATATTAAAAAAATGGCTGCTCACCTCACTGTCACCCCTTACAGAAGGTGCAAAATGGTTTGGTCTGCCCCTGCAGGAGGACTCCCACAAAACGGTAACAACTGATTGGAGTTGAGTGACTGCTAATGCTGGAGCACTAATTGGCACCACGATAGTCATGTTTTTGCCCAAGAAAGGAAACTCGGGGTCACGATAAAGAAAAGGAAGAGAAAATAGCAAGCTGAGGGAAAACAACTGATTTCTTTCAAAATAAAGGTGAGTGCAGCGGTTTAAGAATGTTTAAGCTAATGTCATCAGTTGTGTAGATTGAAGGCAAGGAATCTAGCTTGGAGCATAATTGTATTGTATAACATGAATGGATCAATATCATAAATGAATCAGCATTATCTATCGATCAAATAAATAAAATACTTGGCAAATCAATAAAGTACCTGCAAAGCTTATCACCATGAAACACATGGCCCATTTTCAGCTCCAGCCACAGAGAGCGGAGCAGCAGCAGGTCCCTCATCATCTACCGGACGTGGCAGACGATGTGACACAAGGTGAGCTCACACGTGCAGGATCTGCTGCATCAGAATGTGATGAAATGTCATGAAGTTGCTGCTTCACGACTCTGCGAGAGCTTTCTATTTGACACGACACTTCGACGGAGGTCTTTGGGCGACACGCAGCGAGGAGACGGAGAGAAAAATGTAGGTTTAACAAGAACATTCACCATTAACATCATTCTGTATTGATTAGTATTGCACAGTGACTCTAATTACCAAATGTTCTGATAAAATTAGACTCAGCATCTTTTCTGAATCTGTCTAAACATCTCCTGTAATCCAGAAAACACATAATCCAGCAGAGAGTACGTGTTATTAAGTCTTATAAGTCTTATTATACCGTGTTTCTCAGAACAGAAAGTAAAAGCAGTCTGCTTCAACTCAACACATCTCTCTACACTAACTGTGGTGTCTTCCTGATTTTAGCAGCTTCCCCTCATCAACTTCTCACAGAACCTCATCTGAATGTATGATCATTTAGTGTCTTTTTGTTTTGGAAGCCTCTCTCTGTCTCCTGTGCTGCAGTACCACTCTGCACCTAAGCTGTTGCTGAGGGGGCGCTGTTTTACCAAAAAAAGTCTTATTAAACATTGTTTAATGTGATATCTTGCAAATTCAGAGAAATCACATAAACGTAAGTATAGGGGAGACCAGATTACTGCACACCATGTACATGTATCAGATGATGTTATGTTTTAAAGATGTGTGAGATACATGGATCACGAGAGCAAGGGCCCCACAGACAGTTTCAGGGTGCAGAGTCCTGACTTTATCTTACTTAATCAAAACCTGCAATCACTCTCAAATTGACTGACGGCTCCTAAACACACCATGAGACGACTAATGTAAATCATGAATTTTTTATCATGCTGTAAATGTTAACATCAGTAATGTTTGTAAACAGAACAATCTTTATTAAATTATGATCTACATTCTCATATCTACAGCATGAAACAATATATTATGATTATTATTTTAGTAATTTATTGGGTCTGATGAAATCTCATCATCACCAAGATGTGTTGGTTCAGGAAAATACAGACAATCTATTCAATTCTGATTCATAACAAATGAAAGAAAACACAGCTTGAACAACTAAACGTGGTGTTTTAGGGGAGTGCTCCACTTCACCCTCTCCTCATGAAACTTTAATCATCTCTGGATGCTGTGATGATTCAATTTGATCAAGATTTGTATTTTATCCCAATTATTAGAATTTTATAAAAAAAAAAAAAAACATTTTGATGCTGCAGTGCAGGCACAGACTAAACTTAGAACAGAACACATTTTTTTTCATATCACATGAAATTGTCTAGTTTATCTATTATTCAGATCCGGGGAGCGATATTAGCCAAAATACACAGTGAAACGTGTCCTCGGTACCCGAGTGTGTGAGCAGGAGAATCACATGCAGGTCCCCTCAAAGAGGGAGCGTGGACGGTGATCCGAATCGGTCCGCTGCACTGTGGACCATGTGTGCACGCATCCTCCTTCCCTCTCATTCAGCTGTTTTAAAACAACACCTCCCTCCCCTCCCTCCCCTCCTTCCCAAATCCTGCTCCCGCTCCGAGTGCAGTCATTTCTAGTGCAGAGAAATGTCCCTGGTGACACTGAGGGATGACGCAGGCTCTCTCTTCCTTTCTCTGTTTCACTACCCCCCACCAACACCATCTTTTCCCTCTTTTGACTTGCTCTCCCCTTCTTTCTTTTTTTTTTTTTTTTTTTTTGCTCTGGCACTCCCCCTTTCTCCATTTCCTCTCCCTGTCTCCCTCTCCCCCACTCCTCCTGCCGCCCCCCCCCCCCACCTCTCTCTCTCCCCCCTCCTTCTCGCTTTCTCTCCCTCTCTCTCTCTCTCTTTCTACTCTGGCACTGCAGTGCTGATTGTGATTGCACACACACACACACACACATACACTCACGCAAGCACACACACACACACACACACACACAGACAGACACACACGCGCACACACAGGAGCGTAGCTGAGAAGCAAGGACTGCAGCAGCATGCACCAACCGCGGCTGAGCTGTTCGGGGACACGAGGAAGGGGAAGTGAGGAGAGAAAATAGCGTGCTATCTCACACCAGCCTACGTGTGCATCTTTGCAGCGGTGGGAACGTTGCATTTCAAGAGCGGATAGCTTATGTTATCTGGCCTCCTCTGCACTGCCTCTGCATCCCATTCACCCTGCTCCTCCCACTCCAACTCTTCCTCCTCCTCCTGTCTACAGCATCATTAGACCGGACTACAGATTGACCGGGACTGGCGAGTGCTGGATGCTCAGGTTTGCCCCGGCTGAAAGATTCTTCTGTGGCTATGCTACAGCTACACCTTCGCTGATGGTTGGATTCTAATCGACGTTCGGAGCTCGAAGATAACCCACAGCCTGAAAGGGATCTTGGATGTGTGTGTCATTCTTTACCAGTGTTGTCATTGGCGCATTTGCTCCATTTCGCTGGTTGTTTTTGCCTTCTCTGAGACTGGCTAGCAGGCACTGCAGCATCAGGACCGCAAGACCCACGAAGCAGTAGGGCATGAGGACCCAGGGGCAACCCAAAGGAAGGGCTTGAGTGCTTCCATTGCTACCACTGCTGCTGAGGTGCTTATCTTGATTTTTTTTTTCCCCCAGAAAAAGGGTGTCTGGTGGGGGTTGGGGTGGGTGGTGACAGCACAGGTACCCAGGCCCCTGCAGAGCGGAGCAGAGCAGAGCGGCGGCTCTTGCGTAGAGGAGGCAGGCAGGACGTCCTGTGGGAAAGGGGGGAAGAAGGGCTGGCTCGAGCGTTGGGCTCCTGATGGTGGCTATTTTTGTCTCCCCTAGCTGAGTGATTGGGACAGCGGGTGGAAGAGAAGATGCTTATGGCCCGAGACACGGCGCGGGACGAGGCTCAAAAGCTACACAGGAAGTGGCTGAAGCACCAGGCCTTTATGGCGGAACTGGCCCGCAATAAAGAATGGCTTGCCAAGATAGAACAGGTGAGTGGAGGTGACCAGGGCATGAAGATGGAGGTGGGGGGAGGTCAGATAGGCTGAGCAGGTGAGTCGCCACAGAGAGGACATGACTGAGTGACAGTGGGTGTGGTGGTGGTGGTGGTAAAAATGGAAAAGGTGAGAGTGCTTTCATGTCATCTCTCTGCATGGGGACATCCTGAATTACATTCTCAAGGTTATGTTGCGATGGTGGCCGTGTTGTGTTCCGGTTCACAGGTGGTGTGATCCCCGTGGTTCTGCACAGAGGTGAGACCACCTGGATTTCATTGCTCGGTTATGGAGGTTACAGTGAATCACATAGAGGACACTTATATATTTGCAGCAGTGAAGGCCAAACACACAGAGCATGCAGATTCCTTTCATGCACAATCCACGTATAAACACACACATTGCTTTTTTTTTTTTTTTTTTTTGCCCCACATTCCCATCATGCCTTGCTACTCCGACAGAGCACCGTCCCATCCACACAGAATGTTCTCCATGCCCTCTGCCTCAGTGAAGCTCAGGTGGGCTCTCGAGATGTAAATGAGTCAGTGAGACTCCATTCCTGCTAATGACACAGTGCATTTGGCCGGTTGAGTTCACAAATAAATCTCTGCTGTTATTCAGAAAGAATGTGATTATCAGCTCAGTCACAGTGAAGCTGCTGACGAAGAGGTGGAGAACACAAGATTAAAGTGGATTTACAAAATGTAGCGGCGCAAGGTTTGCATAAACCAATACGTTTGCTTGTAATCTAGAAATGTGCATTGTGTAAATATATGTATCGGTTATATTCAGGACAGTATGACATCCTTCAGCTTTTAGGTATAATAGTTGATTCTGATTGATGAGATCTTGGAGGAGAGAAATCTGATTTGGTTCTTTTTTTTGCATTATATAAAAGACTGAAACCATGTGATGCTACAATTTCAAACATATTTTAATCATTGTTTTGCCATCAGCATATTAAGGCAGGTTAATGAACAGATTACTAATTTCTTTTCAGAGGCCAAATGCTGCATCAGTGCACAGTGATTTACAGAGTGAGGTGTTCTCTGTCAGCAGTGTTTTCTTACTTAAACGTGAAATCCAGAAGCACACGCGTGTCTCCTGCACCAGAGAGTCGCTGTGACCAACATACATAGCAAGACACGCATTTAAAAGAAAACTGCTGAATAATGTGTTTTCAGTGTTGGTGGTTTGGCTTTGCTCAAATGTATTTACATCTCTGATAATATCCTGAGAGGTTTTGTTGACATTTCCAAGTGTTTTAATTATTCATTTTTTATTGAATACATTAAGAAATTCATTAGACCGTATAGATTTTTACACATTCATTTTTTGTAGTATGTACGGTGTTATTAAATATTTATACGATGGCAGTGTAACTAATTATAACCACGGCCTATGAAGACAAGTCCTACTACTGTATGTTACCTAATGAGGAAATCCTCATCACAAGGTTTATCATGGTGTCCCGTTGAGGCAGCAGACACCTCCACTCAGTTCAGTCACGATGCAAAAGAGCTAACAGATAACTTGTGCATACCAATCAATGTGTGCAGATGGGGCTGTGCTTTTAAGTCAACGGCTCCTTATTTATTTTGTCTTTGCTATAGACAGTTGCCAAGTTTAGTCACTGAATCTATGCGGCAGTGTTCTCAACAATGTGGCTTAATAGTTCAGGATATTACATTTATTCCATTGCTGCCAGTTTAATGGGACATTACAGTCACCGGATGTTCAAATCTAATCCAAAACTCTCACTATGTGGTTATCCAGATCCATTTTTACACATAGTGTTTCTGTTTTGCTATAATTTATAGGCCTACATTTGTTAATTTATGGATTAGCCAATTGAAACTGTAACTGTTTTGATAACCAATTAATCAAGCAAAACTCCAACCGTTCCATTCCAGCAGATCATTGAAAAAGTCCGAGGCAATTGTAACATACCATTACCACTGTTTTCTAACATTTATAGACCAGCAATTTATGAAAATAATCCCCCAAAATAAGCAGCACATGAATCAATAATGCAAAGTGTTAGTTACCCATCCAGTTTGAAGACTGAGCGTCGTTGCGGCTGAGACAAGGATGTCCCGTATCTAAGACTCAAAGTCAGCCCAGAAATACGGCCTTCTTTTCCTGATTGAGAGGACCCAACTGATGGATCCTTCAAGGCCCAATTCATCCCAAGATTCATTGTGCGGCAGTGACGATTGGATTTTAATCAACATACGAGCAGATCAGCAGTTGGAGATGCAGCAGAATGTACTTTCTCAGCCTGAAATATATCATAAAAATGCTCCATCATAATATAAAATACCAAGATTTAAATCTGGCTCCATTTTAATCAAATAACATTAGGTACCTCTTCTGTGCTCTTTGGTTGCTATAGGCGACGGGAGCGATAAAGGGTGGGGGTGGGAACAGTTGGTAACGCAAACAGTAAACCCTCTGTAGACCAGACCGTCTTACTGTGGAGTCCACTAGGCTTCATAGCCCACGTAGACCACGAAGGACACGCCTCCGAAGGACGCGCCCACTGAACTGCTGGAGCGTGTTCAGTTTGAGGAAATATAAAAGGACAAGCTACATTTTAATAGGAATCACCCACTGCATTATGGGTAGCAACAGATGAAGTATAAAGAGAGATAGAGATGCCAAAATAAATGTAAAAGTCGTTAGTAACGTAAATCTTCTGTGTTGATAGTCACGTGACTCGCTTGTCAGTCAGGTCTTCATCGACCACGCTCTTTTCCTAAACCTAACAAAGTGGTTTTGTTCCCGTGAGGTTGATTTTGAAAAGACACTATGCATGTAATGAGTGTTTATGGATATGCTGTCACTGACACATGATGAAGTGACGTAGAGCGTCATTGTTTGAAGCTTGGGAGCTATGACCATGTTGTGGTGTTTGATGCGTTTGAATGAGTTGTGAAAGCAGTTTTGGCCAACCAACCTTATCCTAAACCTAACGAAGTGGTTTTCCTGTGAGGTTCATTTTGAAGAGAGTGCATATAAGGAGCGTGCTTCTTTGACCACGATGCCACCATGAATCCTCTAACCCATAACAAGTTTAATAAACAGGATGTACATTACATACATTTGAATATGTCTAATGTGCTGCCTTTAAGTGGAGAGGTCCTCTGACTAGAACGACATCTCAGCTTGGAATGAAAATGGACTGTAACAGGATACTGCTTGACTTCTGAATCATCAGCGTGCTTGTATAACCTTTCGTGCCAAATACCAGATAAATCAACTGATTGACAGAAGATGGGTGTTGCACGGAGGACGTTCCTGTGTATGTAGCTCGGTTACAGACACCCTCATGTCTAGGCATAGGGCGATATGAACATTTCACGATTATTCTGTAGGTATAATTAGATATTATACTGATAATCATAAAAAAAACATGCGTCATCTGATTTGCTGTTTTTTCTGTATGTTTTGCTGGCTCTTAAAATGGCAGCAAAACGTACTGGAACACATCACATTTTGTCAAGAAACTGATGGTTATTGCGTCACAAATAGAACACATCCTGTTTTTAGTGAAGATCATAAAGGACAAATAACATATCATGTATAAATAAAAAAATAGCAACATTCTGTGAGTTCTTTCTGATAATTCCTGGCCTTTATACGATATTCATAGTTATCCCGATTATGGAAATTCTCCGTGATCAACTACGATAAAACCCTATAGCGTGCCATACTCACATCTCCACAATCCTGCTAACATCACCTTCTCTGATGATGATGATGATGATGATGCCGCGTGCCGCCGGGATCTGAGAACTCGGCGTCCTTTTGGAAGAGTCCCCTCCTCGGCCCATCACCTCTGTTCTCTCAGGCCTTACTCAGCACATGAAGACTGTGGGTGCTTCTCTGTTACAGTGACTCACAGCTGACCTTGTGCCAGACCTTAGTGTGGGCTCAGGGGTCAACACACAGACGAACTGTAGGCCTGTCTGGTTGGTGCCCGCAGATCAACGTCACACACTTACATATTCAAACATGCCTGTCTTTGTAGGGGCTGACTCACCATACATTCATTTGGGATGGATGTGAGTGCATTTTCCTGACAAAGGAAGATGGTTACAATATATATATTAGGGGCATGTTCATATGTAGTTGCTGCCCCTTTAAAAATCAGTTCATTTCAATTTTTATTTAAATAGCCCCAAATCACAAATTAGCCTCAGATGGTTTTACAATATGTGCAGCATCCTCCGTCCCGGTACGCTCCATCAGAAAACTCCCTAAAATACTCTTTTAAAAGGGAAAACGGGAAGAAACCTCAGGGAGACTCTGAGGAGGATTCAGAAGTGAAGATGGTGCACAATGAACAACAAAAATTACATCGTAGTCAATCTTTGTGACAGAAATGTACTTGTAACAGAGCAGTAATAGCAGTAGTAACAGTAATGGCAAAAATATAATAGTCGTAAAATGATTACCACTAAAGGTACCAGCAGCAGTGTATATAGAATGATTATAACAATAAAGTCGGAATAGTAGCATAGTGAATGATAGAAATATGACATATAAGTAATAAAAAGAAATTCAAAAAGGATTTAAATAACATTTTTACGCTTCATCTTCATCTCCTCTTTTATATGTGACTGGAAACAAATGAGTGATGACTTAATACATACATTCAGCATAATTGTCAACGTATGTTCAGCTTCCATTATTCTATATTTTTCTCATTGTCAGTACATGATCCAATCTCAGTATATCAAAACTGAAAATGTATCTATCTGTCGACCATTTGCAGCCCAGTCGCCAGAATAAAGCCTTGGGAATATACGTTTCTGCAAACCATGGATACGTTTATGGACGCATCAACATTTTTATATCAACGTTATAGTATTTTAAGCGCTTGGGCTGTTTTGCCGTTTGAAAACTGCATCACGTTTAGATTTAGGTTAAATTTAGTAAAAGATCATGTTTATGGGAGTTGAGAAGTTTCAGTAAGTTTTCTTCTTTTAGTTCCACACAGGACACGAACACCTCCTCCTGGGTGAGAGTTGCGTCTGTGGCCCCGCCTCCTCCCTAGGCAGACTTATTTATGATACTTCAAATACAAATGTAATCCAGGAGAGAATATGTTCCCTCCAAACGTAATTGACTATGCCATTGTTTTATGGGGAGGTCATTTTTGGGAGACGTTTTTGAGTGATGGCTGAATCCCAGTTAGCTGCTTCAGTTTCAGCGTCCAAGTGTTGTTAGACTGTCACAGCTTACTGGGACACATCATCATCATTAATGTCATCAATGTCCATGTGTTTTTCCTAATATGGCAGGTTAAAATGTCTGCTGTGCTCGTGTGAGTATTCAGCAGGACGGTCTCTATGGTGTTGCCATGGTCACCTTAATGAAGACTTTGGCTACTACCAATTAATAGGATCAGTTTCATGTCATTTTTGTTCTTTTCATGGTATTTGTTGGCAACATAAGAACTTGTTGTTTAAGCTACATAACAATGTTGTAGTTTTACAATTTACAACAATTTCCTCATCTATTTTCATCTCTTCTCTCATGATGGTAGTAGAAGGTCACATGTTTCATAATGTCAGGCATGTTGATACTGAACAAGGTTCATAACCTAAAGAGAATTTTGTGATCTTTTTTAATTAAATTATTTCTTTGCACCATCTAATATGTAATATCAAGAGGAATCAACAAACAACAATGATTTCAGGACAGTATTTTATGCTGCAATGTATTGGCCACTAATATATAAAGTAGAAGCGCTAATACAGGGCTGCTAACGGCTCATGCTAGTTAGCAGCAGGACATTAGGCTGCTCTTATGTGTTATCCAGTTTTAATCACTTATAACAAACTCTTTATTGCCGATGTGGCTGTTGTGTGTGATACGTTATGAACCCGGTCCATGAAGTGAAATAATGGACCAAACAATAAATCGAAGCTTTCTTCTTTCCTCTGTCCAATGACGTGGTAGCTAGCTAGTGAGGATGGGAGCGTGTCTATGTTCCCTCGGATTAATAATAAAATAAAAATAAATAATTCATCTGTCTTTCATGCATTTTCACAGATGAAAAAAGCCTAGAAAAAATTTCTTACTTTTCATGCCTCAGCCAGCGAAAGCTGTGGCCGGAGGCATTATGATTTCCGGTTGTACGTCCGTCCTGCCCACTTTCGTTAACGCAATATCTCATGACCGCCTTCACAGAATTGTTTCAAATATGGTAAAACGTCCACTGGGACTCAACAATGAACTGATCTGATTTTGGCTAAATTTTGCTCGCGGCACTCTGCACATACCGCTACAATATGTTTTGTCTCCATTTCTGTTGAACTGATCAGTGACGACATGAGGAGAATTTCATAACTGTTTGGCTTTCGCATCAGAGCGTCACACACATTTTTTATTTAAAAATAAAACATTTGCGTTATTTGCGTCTTTGCATTGAGCTTACATGCTAAAATTTGCTTTGTGTTTGGTGTGAACTCCCTTTAACCCTTTCATAGAAATGAGGGAACATCTTGACAATGCACTAATAAAGACCGAAGCTGCTGCTGAAGTGATCATCTTCTTTAACTCTAGAGTTAATACAACAATATAGCATTAGGATTTAAAAAATTACTTATGTATTATTATATTTTATAGAAACTATATATCATATATATATTGATGACATCATTACAGTTTCGAAGTCTTGAGTTTGCCATTTTCACCGTCACCATCATAGAATGTTTGCAACCAGTGAAGGAGTGACCATATTTGGACTGTGAAGGAGCGACAGGTGGATCTGATGAATACAACCAGCAGGGCCGCACCCTTACTGTGTCGGGCTGTGCATCCAAAGGGCATCTGTGAAGTGAAGGCTGACACGGTGTGATATTTTTATGGCTACCACATACAAATCCTGATACTATGGCAGCAGCACTGTGTTGCCAAATTCTGCAGGCTTTCTTGTAATGCTGATGCAGCATCCTAAAATAGTGGGTGGGATTATCGTTTTGTTTTATACAACACATTGTGCATGAAAGTAATAATGCAACTTGTGCTTTGGTTTGTAAAGTCGTGTTTGTTCAAGTTTCTGAACAGGATGTAACGTTTTGTTTGGTACCAGGATGTAATGAAATGTGTTTGGTACCAGGATGAAACGATGTGTTTGTTACCAGGATGTAACGTTTTGTGTTTGGTACCAGGATGTAACGATGTGTTTGTTACCAGGATGTAACAATTTGTTTGTTACCAGGATGTCATGATGTGTGTTTGTTACCAGGATGAAACGTTGTGTGTTTGGTACCAGGATGTAACAATGTGTTTGTTAACAGGATGTAATGATGTGTGTTTGGTACCAGGATGTAACTATGTGTTTGTTACCAGCATGTAACAATGTGTTTGTTACCAGGATGTAACGTTGTGTGTTTGGTACCAGGATGTAACAATGTGTTTGTTACCAGGATGTAACGTTGTGTGTTTGGTACCAGGATGTAACTATGTGTTTGTTACCAGGATGTAACAATGTGTTTGGTACCAGGATGTAACGATGTGTGTTTGGTACCAGGATGTAACGATGTGTTTGTTACCAGGATGTAACAATGTGTTTGGTACCAGGATGTAACGATGTGTGTTTGGTACCAGGATGTAACAAGGTGTTTGGTACCAGGATGTAACGATGTGTTTGGTACCAGGATGTAACAATGTGTTTGGTACCAGGATGTAACGTGTGTTTGTTACCAGCATGTAACAATGTGTTTGGTACCAGGATGTAACGTTGTGTGTTTGGTACCAGGATGTAACAATGTGTTTGGTACCAGGATGTAACTATGTGTTTGTTACCCGGATGTAACAATGTGTTTGGTACCAGGATGTAACGATGTGTTTGTTACCAGGATGTAACAATGTGTTTGGTACCAGGATGTAACGTGTGTTTGGTACCAGGATGAAACGTTGTGTGTTTGGTACCAGGATGTAACAATGTGTTTGTTACCAGGATGTAACGTTGTGTGTTTGGTACCAGGATGTAACGATGTGTTTGTTACCAGGATGTAACAATGTGTTTGGTACCAGGATGTAACGATGTGTGTTTGGTACCAGGATGTAACAATGTGTTTGGTACCAGGATGTAACGATGTGTTTGTTACCAGGATGTAACAATGTGTTTGGTACCAGGATGTAACGTGTGTTTGGTACCAGGATGAAACGTTGTGTGTTTGGTACCAGGATGTAACGATGTATGTTTGGCACCAGGATGTAACGATGTGTGTTTGGTACCAGGATGAAACGTTGTGTGTTTGGTACAAGAATGAAACGTTATGTGTTTGGTACCAGGATGTAACGAAGTATGTTTGGTACCAGGATGTAACGATGTATGTTTGGTACCAGGATGTAACGATGTGTGTTTGGTACCAGGATGTAGCGATGTTTGTTTGGTACCAGGATGTAACGATGTATGTTTGGTACCAGGATGTAGCGATGTGTGTTTGGTACCAGGATGTAGCGATGTGTGTTTGGTACCAGGATGTAACGATGTGTGTTTGGTACCAGGATGTAGCGATGTGTGTTTGGTACCAGGATGTAACGTTACTCACACTAGAAGGACAGAAACTCTAACAAACATGACTTTACAAACCGAACATGCCTGACTCTGGAGGTCTGCTGGATGCTTTAGGTGTTTTGCGGGTAATAGCATAAGTTGCATGGTTACTTTCATGCACAATGTGAACACATTGTTGTTTGTATAAAACAAAATGATAATCCCACCCACTATTTTAGGATGCTGCATCAGCATTACAAGAAAGCCTGCAGAATTTGGCAACACAGTGCTGCTGCCATAGTATCGGGATTTGTATGTGGTAGCCATAAAAATATCACACCGTGTCAGCCTTCACTTCACAGATGCCCTTTGGATGCGACGGTGCCCAGGCTGTAGCACAGCCCGACACACCCACAGCCTCAGTCCTCTTCCACCAACCTTTGAGTCTTTCTCCTCTTTGCTTCCCTTCTTCCTTTACTCTCCTCTCTCCACCCCCTCTCTGATTTCTTCTCCCTCTGCCTCACACTGTGTGTTAGTAAAGCCAAGAGAGAGACCTGCTTTCTGCTGGCTCTGCATTATGAGAGGTAGAGCGAGGCTGAGGAGAGATAGGAGAGAGAGCGAGAGAGGGATGTGTGTGTGAGAGAGAGAGTGAGCGCTAGCAGCAGTTAAGCAGAGAGCCGGTGCCAAGAGGAGCAATGCAGCACTGCATTATGAAAGCCATAGGATATAGGTCCAGCTCCCTGTGAAAGATAAAGGAGGGAATCAGAATGTAGAAGATGAAATCCATCATGTGCACGGTTGTTATTAGGATAAGTAAATAACGATTATTTCACCATCTATCATGTGCAACAGAAGAATGCGGAGCTTGTTTCATGGAATATGAAGAATGAATATGAATCTGCAACATAAACTGGCAATTTTAAGTCATGAAATGCTCAAATAAACACAAATCTTGTCTAAACTTCCCCAACTTCCTTAAGTCTAGTGATATGGGAGGAGATGTGTAATTGCAGGGAAGAGCTTTATTGACACAAAGGAAAGAGTCACAAGCTTTGATCTCCATGAATCTACTCATCCAGATCACGTCATGAACAAAGCCTGAGACTCAGAGGAGCAGAGGAGCACAGGCGAAGGACAGAAAGGCGTTTATTAGACATACCATGCATGATTTTTAGGTCAGCCCCAGGCCAGACTTTGCTCCACACACCTGCCTCTGTGCAAGCGGGGGGCTCCATCCTGGGTAGGGAGCTGTGTTGTCCCAAGCTATTTTGGGGGACAAAACCGAATTTAGATGCTCACTTTCAACACGATGAAAACATTGTCCTCACGGTGCCTTTCTGCAATAATGTACAGCGTATGAAGATTTGCAAAAGGACTGTCCATACCCTCAGCGGAGACGATCAATAAAAGGTGACGAATTACCTAAAATCATTGTCACGTAAAAGGAAAATGGATTTAGAATGAGTAGAAATGGATTTTCTTTGTGCTTTGACATCTAAAATGGTGGACAGTTACATGCAGCAACAGTGCAGTTCACAGATTTCTGGTACCAACTGACGCAACAATCATCTCAGCACATAGGATCCATCCCTCAAAGCAAACGCTGACATTAAAGGGGAGTACGAGAGAGAAGCAAACAGTCACTCAGCCAGAAACGTCAGTCCACTTTGAAATCAGATTAACATCCAGGGAAACAAACAGTGACTTAACCCTATGCTGTGGTTTTGATCAACGTTGTGCTTCTTACAGTTTTAACAGTCATCACTTCCTGTGTGCAGGAGGGTCAGGAGCTGATCCAGGAGAAACCGGAGCTGCGTCCAGTGGTTCAGCAGAAGCTGGAGGAGATCCGCGAGTGCTGGTCCGACCTGGAGAGCACCACCAAGGCCAAGGCTCGCCAGCTCTTTGAGAACAACAAGCCTGAGCCGGCGGTGAAGAGCTATTCGGACCTGGACAACCAGCTCTCCCACCTGGAGCAGCAGCCCCCCCAGCTGGAACAGGCGCACCATCTGCCCACCTTCAACGAGCAGCTCCAGAAATTCCAGGTCAGTGTCGAAACTCTCCAGGTCTCTCTGAGGACTGGAACTAGTGTCACGGAAACCCAAAGGATTCTGCCATGTGAAACAGAGCTGTTCTCTTAGCTAATTAGAGCTGCTTAGCAGCATCAACTGGTCATCATCTGATAGCCGACGTGCTTCCCTGCACGTTTCTATAGTTCATCTAGTTGCTATTATAAACAACCTAAATATCCACTCTGTGTTCATCATATTTATCTCAAACCAACCCGTCTTGCTCCAGATAGATTGTAAATTACTTTTTGTTGTTGGAGCATATTTTAATTTCAAATAATCTATAACTGCATCACATGTGAAAGGACCAGTAACTGAAGAAGCATGGGGACGTGCTGGAAATACTCAAGTTAAAGTCATTTCAAATTAAACTGTATTGTGTTTAAAGTTTAAAAACAAATCAATACAACAACGAGCATCCCTCGCTTCTGTCATGTCACTGAGCCAATGAAATGGTTTCTACCTCTGCATCACCTCCGCTCATGAGAAATCTTTGGACTCTCTCTGATCTGCCCCGATGAAGCGAACGCTTATGACAGACTGCGTACTTCAGCTCACTGTTGTTGTGGCGTGTTCTCAAACACGAGATTCGGTGGCATTAAAAAAAATGCACCATATGCTTTTTTCCACTTAAAGTCAGGCCGTCCATTACGTAACGTTGATATGTTCTGATGGCGAAACAGCTGATGCGCTGTGTTTGTCCATCCCTCATATGGCTGTAACATGACCTTCCCCTCCCCCCCTCTTCGGTGCAGGCTATGGAGTCTCAGATTGGGGACTTTTACAAGGATGTGGGAGAGCTGGGTAGCTTGCAGGGCTTCTGCCTACCCCAGCGAGGGCTGACGGCAGGTGACAGGGAGGCTAGCGAGCAGTCAGGCGTGGTAGAGACCCGCATCGTCCGCCTAATCGAGCCCCTGAAGGAGAGACGCCGCATCCTGCTGGCTTCCAAAGAGATGCATCAAGTCGCCCAGGACCTGGAGGATGAGATTGTGAGTTCCTCATCCTGTCCTTCCATATACACTGGTTTTATTTCCCTTCTGTCAGTGTCAGGGATATGCCGTTAAAGTACATGCAATTAAGAAATCAGACTTTAAAATAAGAAATGCATCAATCAGTATGGTCTCCATGTTTGATACTGTACACAGAGCTTCACATTCTGAACACTGTAATGACCTGACTGTGGTTACTTGATAGCTGTGGATTCAGGAGAGGCTTCCCGTGGCCTCCTGTAAGGATTATGGGAATAACCTCCAGAGTGTACAGCAGCAAGTAAAAAAGAACCAGGTAAGAGTCAAAGGCAGCATTTGGTGAGCTGAAATGTGTGACCTAACCCAGTCTGGGAGCTCACCTCTGATTGGTCCTTCAGACACTCCAGAGGGAGCTGACTGGGCGGCGGGCTCGTGTCGAGGAGGTGCTGGACCGGGCGGGGATCATCGCTTCCCTGAGGACTCCCGAGGTGGAGTTTGTGCGTGAAGGGGCGGGGCACGTGCGCCAGCTCTGGGAGGTTTTGCAGCTGGAGACAGAGCGGAGGTGTGTGATGCTGGACGCCACGCTGCAGGCTCAGCAGTACTATAGCGAGGCGGCTAAAGTGGAGTCCTGGCTGTCAGGTCAGAAGCTCCATCTGGTCAATGAAGAAAAAGGCACGGTACGCTGAGCCCCGTTGATCACACACGTATTTCTAGGCATGAATGTAAGAGTGAAACCCGCGTCCTGACATCATTGTGATCATTTTCAGGATGAGGCGAGCACCCTGCAGCTGCTGAAGGCCCACCTGGCTCTGGAGCAAACAGTGGAAACATATGCAGAGACAGTAGGCATGCTATCCCAGCAGTGCCAGCGTCTACGGGAACTCGGACACCCAGAAAGGTGGGGGTACCGTGCACTCACAAAGCAGTACATTCAGCCCAAACAAGTGCATTTGATGCATAAGGATGCATAAGGGCAACATTATTAATGCTCATCTTGTCAGTCATGATACCCAGACAGCAACCTCCGAATCTGAAAGTGAAGCCAAACTAAAGTGCCTTAACTTCTCTTTTAGTAAAAAGAAGTCTGATTGTATAGAAG
Source organism: Chelidonichthys spinosus (assembly GCA_029853015.1). Taxonomy (NCBI): domain Eukaryota; kingdom Metazoa; phylum Chordata; class Actinopteri; order Perciformes; family Triglidae; genus Chelidonichthys; species Chelidonichthys spinosus. Next base: position 11,492,235 of record CM056835.1, read on the forward strand.
GCTATGAGAAAATAATCCTATTTCTCTCTTGATGTATTATCTCAGTAAACATTGTAAACGTGAGTTTATTGTCCTAATCTCTAGTTTCAAGTCTTCTTCAATCCAGCATGATGTTCATTTAGTCCATTATGGTCCATTTAGAGTCCAGACCAGAAAGCAGAGGATGCTTTAGGGCGGGGCTACCTTGTGATTGACAGGTTGCTACCAATGCAGTTAGCTACTATTACGATTTGAACACTTCGCTGTAAAGTTGACCTTGAAATATGAAGCTAACTTTGTTAGCAGCTTCACACCAGAATCCAGATGGATCCAGATCCAATAAGGTTTCTGCTCTGCTGCTTGTGTTCATCAGATCCACCTGTTGCTCCTGTACAGTCCAAATATGGTCACTTCCTTTACAGGTTGCAAAAGATCCAAGAGACAGCCAAAATCCAGTCTATGACTGAACCGCATACTTTTTTCTCGTTTGTCAACAGTCAGCAGCTCACTAAGCAGCAGACCCACATAGACCGGCTGTATGTGTCTCTGAAGGACATGGTGGAGCACAGGAAGACCAAGCTGGAGCAGCAGTACTGGCTCTATCAGCTCAACAAGGAGGTGGAGGAGTTAGAGAAGTGGATCACTGAGCGGGAGACTGTGGCTAGTTCCACTGACCTGGGCCAAGACCTGGAGGATGTCACGGTCAGTTCATTAAAAGAAGGATTTGGTTGCTACACTTCACCAGCCACAGGAGGTTTTGATTAGTGAGAATACTTTATGACAGACCACAGCCATATTTTTCAGAACAATGAAATGCAATTGCTTTTTTATTTAATAATTGAAACAAAAAATGAACAATACTACACTATTATATATACATATAATAACAATAATGTCCTGACTAATTTGTATACTCACCTCTCATATTTGTTTATTACACAGAATGGTGAAAGTAGTTAGAGCAATAATGTCTAAATAACCCAGCATGTAGTCATTATTATTATCATTAAAAAACCCAATTAATTATTAAATCCCACTGCACTGTAAGACTGTAACAAAACACACAGTTAAGTTAAAATGATATTTGGCATATGCATGTTTTGTGTTTCTGTTTTTTAAACTAAAAGAAAATAGTTAGTTAGTAAGTTTTCTCGCGTTTTCTCGTGATCTTAACACAAATGTCTGCAACAAACGTTCCACCGAGTGCAAGAGGATAAAGTAAGTAGGTCAGTCATAATATTTCCATTATTACCACCACTATTTACAAAAAATAATAATACATATAATATGTTTTATTTATTCTGACACAAGTAAATCAAGCTTCAACCCTGCAAAAACTAGTGACAGTGTTTTGTACCACTAGGTGGAGCCATAACACTTCTCAAGAGGTGTTCAAAGTAGTTTTAGTTCTTAAAAGTCACGTGAATGAAGCTTCTAACTGATACAAACAAGTAGATAGAAGTAATGCTTGTAAGCAGTGCTTGAACGCACAAGGAACAACTTCTGCAATGTAGCAGGATTCTTGATACTCTATTCTGCTGTGGAGCCATGCCAGCTGTGCCTTCATGTACCAGGATGCATTGTATGCAAGCAGTGAGTTCTCTACGAGACACAAGCTCTCTTTTAGTCTGATACATAAACAAAATCAATGTCAGTGAAGGAAATGTTCTTACACCTGAACAGAAAAATACAACCGTTCACCTTCTCAATTCAAGTTGTTGCACTTATCTTCCATCGTCATTAACACTTTTAATTCACAGAGCAAGATGTAAAGAAAGTTGCAGCTTGATGGCGACTCTCACTCCTTCAGAAGCAAAATACAAAAATAGCTGCTGCTGGTCTTGGTTGTCTTTTCCAGTTTCCTGAAGAAGGTCTCCAGAAGGGACCTGACGATAGAGGGTTGGATCACGGAGTGTGATGGAAAAAAAAACATTGGGTTAATCGCGACCATCCTAGGCTGAGTCTCCAGCACACCTCTGTCCCAGCGATCAGGAAAACATTCATGCATAACACTCACGGCTCTTTCTCTGTGTTGTAATTGCGACAGCAGCCAACAAATATGACATTCACCACAGAAGAGTGATTTGGTTTCTGTTGGCATCACAGAGGCTCCACCAGTTGGTGTTTGCTCTCAGCTCAGGTTGTGGAGGGCCAACAAGGCTCCTCAGGCCCCACAGGCCTGCAGCCCCACCTGCAGCCCTACTCCAGCTGAATATCTGAATCAGTCAAAACGCTGTAGAATGTGTAAGAATCCCAACCTCTGCCGACTCAGTAGAAGCCCAGAGAACAGCAGCACTGGGCCCCAGAGCTACCGGAGCTGAAGTAGCATCCTGCAGTTCCAACAATTTGATTTGACAGCGGTGCCCCACAGACATAGAGAACATCTTAGATAGATGGAGATTAGGTTGAAAAAAACGTTTAACAAAAAGCATGTGATGGTGCAAGACTATCAATATCTTCAACATGAAAAGAAAGTTTACTGTACGGGACATCCTCGGCCAACCAGCGTCATTTTGAGGAGACATTCATGACACACAGCATCTGTCCTAACGTGTGGAATAATAATAATAATAACTACTGCTGGTCCAGTTATACCTATTATGGTGTTAGGGATCTAAATAAAAACAATATAATAAATTATTCATTTTGTTTTAACTGAAAGAACAGAACAGACTAGAGCAGCTTGAATTACTATAATAAAACCTGTAATTTATATGTAAGAGGATAAAGGTTGATATAGTAGGACTAAATAAAAAGTGTGATGTGTTTACAGCTGTATATTTTTGTACCAAGATGAATTTATAATGGAATCTTAGAAAAGAGGAAGAAAGGGTTGATGTTCTGTTTGACAGAAAAGCAAAGTTCGTTTCATTCATGACTATCACACATAAACGTCCAATCAGTTTTATGTTATGAATAAACGTGTGTAGAAACTCCTATTTCCCCCCGGCACTTTATTTATAGGTTTGCAATTCACAATAATTTGCACAAAACATTTAATCAAAAGTGCTATTTCAGATGACAGAAAGTAAAGAAAAACTAAAGCAAAGTGTAGCTTTTCAGAAAGTATTACAAATCATGACAATCTTAGTGATCTTGATAGAATTTTTTTTTCTTTCTATTTTAACAATAAAAATGTAAATCCAAATCAGAGGTCCAGGCTTAATGGAAGCTGTAGCACCCAACAGGAGACCTTCCAAATCTAGACCCTTGTGCTCTGGGAAGGAGGATAACAATGGCTGCCATTAATGGTAGAACCTGTCAGTATGCTTTTACATCAGATCTCGTATCCACTTAACATGTTGGCAGAATTAGGTGTCAAGCTGCTATAGAGAAGCAAATGCTACTGAGACACATCCTCACTAATGATTATTTTATGTATAATTTATTTTGTATGTAAAAATACTCTTCATGTATTCAAAATGACTAATTTTGTCAGGCCAGTTAAAAATCAACAATATTCAGTTTACAATAACAGAAAAAGCTGTAAAGACCCATTGAAGATACACATTTCATAGTTCCTGCACATATTTGGAATTGTCTTGAAATGTGAATTAAACAATTGAAAAAAAACCCACAAAATTCGAAGCAGAATGGAAAACATGGTCCAATGTAATATGCATTGTGTTCCAGGTGCTTCAGGAGAGATTCACCAAGTTCGCCACAGAAACCAACGGCGTGGGCCAGCAGCGCATGGAGCAGGTGAACCGGATGGTGAACGAGATGATCGACTGTGGCCACTCGGATGCTGCCACCATTGCCGAGTGGAAGGACGGCCTGAACGAGTCGTGGGCCGACCTCCTGGAGCTGATGGAGACCCGCCGACAGATGCTGACGGCGTCACACCAGCTGCACAAGTTCTTCACTGACTGCAAAGAGGTACAGTCACAACAAGTGATGGCCCTGCGTGTCATTCCAGCAGGTAGACAGGCAGCTTCTATTTTTAAAGCGCTCGTGATAATGACGCTGTCCTGTGTTGTAGGTCTTGGCTCAGATCGCGGGGAAGATGAAGCAGCTGCCAGAGGTGAGGGCGTGCCAAGCCAACATCACCAATCCAGCCACCCTGCAGAGACTCATGCACTCCTTTGAGCATGCCCTTCAACTGCTAGTTGCACAGGCAAGTGATGTGATTTGACCAAACTTGACAAAAAAAAAAAAAAAATAAGTACACGTTTGTTTGTTTTGTTTGACCTTTGACACCGACTATATTTCACGTTCTGTTTCGGTGAAGGTGAGGCAGCTGCAGGAGAACGCGTCCCAGTTGAGGACCATCTACGCTGGTGAGAAGGCCGAGGCCATCATGGTCAAAGAGCAGGAAGTGATGGAGGCCTGGAAGGCGCTGCTGAGCTCTTGTGAAGCCAGTCGCGTCCAGGTCACTTCAGTCACGGACAAGGTGCAGTTTTTCTCAGTGGTGCGTGAAAACCTGATGTGGATGGAAGGCATCATGGGCCAGATAGGATGGGACGAGCCCAGGTAAGACATCTGCTGTTCACCCCCTCTTCTCTGCTGACATGTGCATTAAACCCATTGTGTACAGTAAGTGGTCGGGGTATAGTAGCTGCATTTTGTGGTCCAGTTCACTGAGAGTCTCTGTGGTCTTGTGTAGTCCCCATAGACACTATTTCATTACTGTGTAGTGTTGAATTAGGCTGCCGCGCCACCGCGACCTAATTTCCCATGACATCTGAAAGTGACCGCTATACATTAGATTTTATTTGTCACATGGTAAAGGATAATATTTTGAATTGGTTAATCACTTCCCTCATTTTTCAAGCAAAAATGTCCAGATATTATCTTTCCAGGTTCTCAGTTGTGAAGTTTGCTTTTTTGATTATAAACTGAATACATTTGAGTTTTAACCTGATAAGAAGACAAAACAATACATTTAAAGACATCACTTTGGGTTTTTCAGTTACCTTGTGAATGACAGGTCATTACCGTGGCGTTGTTACCGTGGCGTTGTTACCGTGGCGGCGTTACCAAGGCCTCTCTACTGTCGCTACCAATGCAGATAGCTATGACGATGACTTTAACACTTAGCTGTAAAGTTGACCTTGAGTTATGAAGCTAACTTTGTTAGCAGCGTCACACCAGAATCCAGATGGATCCAGATCCAGTGAGGTTGCTGCTCTGTTGTGTTAATCAGATCCACCCGTCGCTACTTCCACAGTCCTAATATGGTCACTTCCTTCACTGGTTGCAAAATGTCCAAGATGGCGATGGACAAAATGTCAAACTCAAGGCTTAAAACGGTAGTCCAGCACAGTCTTTGTGATGGTGTTAGCAGATTATGTTGCTGGTCAGGGTTGTCGTTGTGACATTCTCGTCATTTGCTTTCTGTTTTTTCGTCATTAATTTTTTTTAATGACAATAACACATATAGCATTTACATTTTTGGTAATGAATACACAGAAGAACCTTATTGATTATCATTGGGGTGGATCGGTGCGCTCACTTTTCATGTCAACACACACAAATGAGAGTGATTTTTTTGTACAGTGACAGAGGAGGCCACTTCAAAGATTGCAGTTATTGTGCATCAACAGGCACATTGCAATTTTATAAAATTGCAGTGGTGCAGCTTGGCCCCCTCTGTGATCAACCGTTCTCACGCCCAACTTGTCAAATACTGATGCTGGGTCAGTGCCCCTCGGCGTCTGATCCCAACCCAAGAGCCTTTTAGTGTCTTTGAACTACCCATCCGCGTCATTCTTAGATGACCAGAGAATGTGTTGCTGTCACCAGTATTGGTCACAAACCAGATCCAAGACCATCTTCACAATATTCTGTAAGCACGACCTCTGCACCTGAGTATTCTTTTGAAGTATGCTGCTAACATTTTACACTCCACAGGTAAAAGGAGTCCCTGATGGAATTTGTCGCTCAATTTAATCTGAATAATCTGCTTTCTCTCTCCTCAGGGATGTGACAGCTCTGGAGGTGATGATGAAACAACATCAGGAGCTGAAAGCCAAAGTAGACGGCCGCAGCAAGACCATACAGCAGTGTGCAGATCTGGGCAAGATCCTGATAGCTGCAGGCAACCCTGCGTCAGAGGAGGTCAGGCTGACAAACAGTACAACAACATTTGACTATCACACACGCCAGAGAAGAATGACCACACAAATAATTGATTGTTGTGGTTGTGACTGCATTTGTCTGTCACAACAGATACAAGAGAAGCTGGACAGTCTTCTGGCTAAGCAGAGGGATCTTGTTGAGAAATGGGACAAACACCAGGAAAAGTTACAGCGCAGTGAGTAATTCACTAGACAACACCATGTTAAATGTCAAATGGGCTCCAGCTATAAATGTTTTCTTTTTCTCATGAATCATGTATAAGCGCTTCTCCTTGTTTGCGCTAACATGACTGGAATGATAAGATACACATCATAAGCGTCACAATAATTTGAACCGGAGTGTGCTTTGGTGTGCTGGTAACCACACCGTCGGTCTGCTGTCGCTTCCAGAGCAGGATAACTTCCAGTTTGCCCAGGAGACGGTGAGGGCGGAAGCCTGGCTGAAGGCCAAGGAGCCGCTGATCACCTCCAGGGAGCCGGAGGGAGGAGGGGCCCGGGCCCAAACAGACGAGGTTGAGCAACTCATCCTTCGCCACGAGGCGTTTCGCAAGGCTGCTGTAACCTGGAAAGAACGCTTCAGCTCTCTCCGCCAGCTTTCCGCAGTAAGCTTGACTGTAGATAAATGTTTAATCAGTCTGTGATGGAGTCACAATTTAATGCTGCTACAGGGGGAAAAAAGTGACCTTGGGACGTTGTGTTTGCTTAGCATGCCATGAGTTTGCATTGTTTACGGGTGTAATGCGTCTCGTGACGTTTACTGCATGTGTTGTACCCTCGGTCACTGCCCCCCATCTCATTTCATGCAACATTGCTTAGTATCCACTAAAATAAACTATTTTGAAATGAGTAAATTCCAGATAACTTGGTGTATCCCCATTTTATGAGACCATCCGAACTTTGATTTCTGGGTTTTTTGGGTTTGTGTAGGGCAGTTAGTTATGTAGTTTACTCTCTCTTTAGGCTGAGAAGAAAAAAGAGGAGGAGAAGAAGACAACCCCACTGTCCAGCCGGAGGATGTTCCCATTATCATGTCTGACTCCCAGCATTCCCTCAACCAGTGCTACCTCATCTTTCTTGAGGCAGACGGTACAGGCACATGTAGAACCAAAACCGCTACAGACCAGTCTGGATCTGGGTGCCAGCCATGTGACCCCCAGGTTGACCTCAACCCTTGCCAGCTACAAGCCAGTTATTAATGGATCAGGCTACCACGGTTTGGAACAGCAGTTGAGTGGGAAGTTGGTGGGCTCCTCGTACCTTGGGATGAACCAGCAGGTTGCCGGAGGGGGAAGTGACTCCGGTTTCTCTGTGCTGACCTCCCACAGTGGTGGAGCAGACACTTCGACTTACCTTGGGATAAACCATCAAACTGCTGGCAGTGCAGAGAGCTCTGGCTACTTTGGACTGACTACTGGGTGTGTGGGCGGTGCACAGAACCATCAAGGCAAGTTAGGAAGTTCAGGTAACCTAGCTCAGCAGCCAAGCAGTGGAGGTATGGGAAGCCCTGGTTTCCTGCCTCAACAGAATATGGGCAGTTGTGGCTATTTGGCTCAACCACAAAATATGGGAAGTTCTGGATACTTGGGACCTCAGCCTAATTTAGGGAGTACAGGATATTTGGCCCAACAGCCTAATATGGGGAGCTCTGGGTATTTGGCCCAACAGCCTAATATGGGGAGCTCTGGGTATTTGGCCCAACAGCCTAATATGGGGAGCTCTGGGTATTTGGCCCAACAGCCTAATGTGGTGAGTACTGGATACCTAGCACAGAATTATCAGAGCAGTGGGGGATTGGGTAGCTCAGGCTTTCTGGCACAAAATCATTACAGCAGTGGAAGTTTGGGCAGTTCTGGTTTCCTGGCGCAGAGTGGCGGCATCATGGACCCTAAAATGGCATATGCATGGCAGCATCTGAAGGCGGACTTCATGCAGCCCAGAATCAACCACATCCACAAGGCTGTAAACCCCCTTCTAGAGGCCAGTAGAGTGCAGAGGGAACAGTTTGGGGACATCCCAATGGCAGACATGGTGGGGCCAGAGTCAGGCCTGGAGCTCCTCCATGGCCGTCTCCAGAGGGATCCCCGTGGCAGCCGCTCTGATCCTCAGATGGACCATCTGAGGCGAGAGAGGGAATACAAGCTGGGGAGGCAGACCTCCAGTGAACAGGAGATCCAGGCCAGGCTGAACGAGTTGCCGCTGATTGTGCGCCAGGAGCGCTACCGGAGGCGCCTGGAGAGGCAGTCGTCCAGCGAACAGGAGGGGAGCAACAAGCAGCGGCTGCAGAGACAGGACTCGAGTGACCTGGAGGGCTCCGTTAAGGAGGGGTCCGACAAACGCTCAGGGTGTGTGAATGAGTCATGCCGTGAAATTCAAATGATCTTGATCATAATGATTTTCAATGATTTTATAGTGATTGTGTTCACAGTTTCGGTGACTCTGTCTGTTGCAGGGAGAAGAGATCCACCATGGCAGAAATCGTAGAACAAGTCCAGGAGAGAGAGGCAGCAAATGTGAGTTAGCTTACTTACAACTTTGTAAGCGTCCTCTGAAGGCTGCATCGGCTGAATTCAGGACACAGCTACAGTATCTCACCACGATAATAACTTTATTTTTAATAATAGCTATATTTATAAAAAATATGATGTCGGGGATGCTCTTTTTCTTTGTTTTGTGTTGTTTTGGTGTCACATTCTCTTGTTTCTACTTCCTCAGGCCCGAGGAGAGCCTTATCGCCCTACAAGCAGCCTCTCAGCACCCGTGACTCGTTTTGACGGACGTCCTCGTGCCCGAGACCGCCCCAAACCGAGGAGAAGGCCCCGTCCGAAAGAGCCTGAGGAGACGCGACGTTCCCGCTCAGCTCCAGCTACTGGTGCCCCAACGACACCTCAACCGCCTTCACACACTGCCCAAAACGAAGGCTTCCTCTACCGCAAAAAGGCCACCACCTCTGACCTTGAGGCTCAGCAGAGAAGCCCAAACAGGTACAATAAAAATCATACAGCATAGCTGACAATTCATCATTGGCTAAACTGCTCATGTCCAATCCAAGCTGAGGAACTTTAAAGTCAGGCTGAAACACAATTTCCAGAGTATCTATCTTCCGTAGTGAAACAGGACAGGTCGTGGTATTGGTTGGTTCTAGCTGATGTTAGCTTGCGTCATACAAGCTTTGGATTCCTCCAGTCGGGCCACTAACTAGAGTGATAAAGAGCATTTAAAGAGTTAGGAGGTGGTGTCTTTTTAAACCTTTCCAAAGCCAAAAGCGTGAGAGCAAAAGTGTAAGGAATGGATAAGACAATATGTTTATCAGCTCTAATACAAGATGCAAATGTTAGCATGACCAGCTAATGAGTTTACAACTGAGAATAAACTATCAGGGTGGACATTATTTACTACAGTACCTACATCAAAAAATAGCCATAGTCATGACTAACACATCCTGTGTTGTATTTGCTCTCAGTTTGAAGGTCGATCCTGGAAGCTGAGTTTAGGCTGACATTAGTAGCTCTGGCCTGAATTGTATGGGATCATTCTGCATTGATCTGTGAGGGAATGTGGTTGATTCTTACAGTATCTGCTGTCCACAGCTGCTTTATGTGGTAAGAAAAGCTTCTCCTTCACGCGGGCCTTCACTGCGTTTACCGTCATTAGAAACCAGGCTGCTACGGTAGAACCATACGGACCTCTACACACATCACACCTGCTTGTTTACGGAGGAGACACCTGGTTACCGTGGTAACTCGTAACCTCTTTCCCATCGATCAGAACAGTGATGTGACTGGCTGAGAGAATATTTAATAATGACCACACCTACTGATCCATAGTCAGGTTCACTCAGCCGTGGCGCCCGTCATGCTGCTGCACATACATGAGCAGAAGGTGAGCATGCATGGAGACGCTCACACGGTCCCTGAACTTACCACCTTGCACTTGGCATTTATTATTCAAATGTCAACTGTGGGTGCAAAATATTAAAGTGAGGGTGCAATGCATATTTTTGCACCCTGGTAGAACCGGGCCTGTCTTTTCCTGTCCCTCGGGACAGGTTACACATGCACCCGAGGGAACATGATACTGATACTGACCTGCTGAAAAGGGACAGTCTGTGTCACCGTCACTTTGGTCTTCAGATGAAGCCAAAGAAGGAAGCAGCCGCTGGGACACAGCCATTGTTTATTAGAGTATGAGGAACTTAAATGGTAAACCACGATCATTGTCAACTGCTGTGTGCTGTGCAGGATAGAAAGCGTGACAGTCATAGCAACAGTAACTAAGGAGGCTGAGAAAAAAATCGAATTAGTCTTAAATACAATCTGAATGTTTCAGGGTTTTTTGTACCTTTGTAGTGAATGTGTTTTTCTTTAAAGACAGAAGTTTTTTTTGTTTCCATCTGTCACTAAATACATATTTGTTTTTCAAAAAAAGGTTACATGTAACTGGCCCAAGTTATATCACATGTATTGCTATCTGCTTAATGTGTCATTTGAATTTTACAGCAAGTCCTGGACGAACGTATACTGTGTGCTGAAAGAGGGACAGCTGACCTTCTACAAGGATGCGAGGAACCACACCACAACGTACAACGAGGAGCCTCCTGTAGAACTTAGTAGCTGCTCATTCGATCCTTCAATGGGATACAAGAAGAAGAAAAATGTCTTCATCCTTCAGTAAGACCTCTTCTTCTGTGGAACATTTGTGACTTTAAATTGTGATTTTACTGAATGATTTTCAATTGTTATGTTGCTTTACATTTAAAGTAAGAAATGATAGCCTATTTCATCAGATTCAAGAGAGAAACAGAAATCACAGAATATTAACCAAGTGCAATGTTATTAATATTCGTTAGACATATAAAAGACATTGAGAAACTGACAACTGCTGTTGATTTTCTCTGCAACAGAATGAATGATGGAAACAACTTTGCATTCCATGCAAAAGATGAGGTAAGACATCTATATTTGAGTCTATTGTTTAACAGGAGACGACACTGGGACATAATCCACTTCCCTTACTCTAAAACTTCTGTGTGCGGAATAATATTGGGTTCACACCAAATACAAAGAGACGGTTGCCTCATGCACCAGAGAGGAGGCGAGGCTTACCTCCTTGTAGACACTAACCAGGTTGCCTTCGTCATGGCTGGAATAACCACTAATGAAGCTTTGTATGTTGTGAAGTCCCAGATACACCGAATGAGTCAATTTGAGTGATTAGCATAGCAGCCTGGAGGTCAGCTAGCTGGTCATCAGTGGAGCATTCAAGGCCACTTCATCACGTGTCAAAATATGCTAGTGTCTTTACAATATAAATACCTTAAAGTTGACCTTAAAGTCGGAGTAGGTCATTCATAAAAACAGAATTTGCCTGGCCACAGATTTTATGTCAGCGCACTTCATTTATTCATAACTATCGGTATGTTAGGAGGATTTTAAGTAATACAACAGAAAGTGTTTCTGAAGAAACACTCAACCTTTAATTGACCAGATTGACACAGGACATTAACAGCAGTCTCCTGGAAGTCCTGTTTTTGTTTGACCGTCCACCTCCCCTCCCTGCCTGTGTCGACTACCTCTCTCTTAAAACCAGGTCTGTTGCTCTACCCATAATGCAGCGTCAAAAACACACACTCCTCAGGTTATACAACGAAGTCTGACTGTATGGACGTCTATGAGAAAATGACCCTACATCTCACTAGATTCAGTAAACATTGTAAAGTTTATGGTCTCAATCTCTAGTTTCAAGCCTTCTTCAATCCAGCATGATGTTCATTTAGTACATTATGGTCCATTTAGAGTCCAACAGACCAGAAAGCAGGGGATGCTTTAGGGGGCGGGGCTTACCTGCTGATTGACAGGTCGCTACCAATGCAGTTAGCTACTAAGATTACATCTTCACACCCGAATCCTGGTGGATCCAGATCCAGTAAAGTAGGTGCTCAGGGTGCCGCTCTGCTGCTTGTGTTCATCAGATCCACCCGTCGCTCCCCCGCAGTCCAAATATGGTCACTTCCTCTGCTAGTTGCAAGAGCCTAAGATGGCCAAGGCCAAAATGCCAAACTTGAGGCTTTAGAACTGCAGGCCAGTAACCAATAGGTGACATCACCATGACTACGTCCACTTCTTATATACAGTCTAGGATCAGCAGCCAACGGGAACTGACCAAGATGATTATTGGATGCTTTGGCTGGGAGGACGAGTTACTCGTCTATAAGTAGATTCACACTTGACTTGGTTTCTTGTCTCTTAAAATCTTGAATCTGAAATGATGTAAATCCCAAAACACAATATGTAAACCACGCAAAATAAAAGATTACATAAGGAATATAAGATGTGTCATTTTGCTGCCGTCTGTAGGAGGACCTGAAGGCTTGGACTTCAAACATCACCACCTGTATAGCTGAGTACGAGGCCATGGGGAAGTGGGACAAGCCCGGGACCTCGTCCATGGACCCCGACCACTCGGAGAGGAAGGAGAAGTCGGAGGGGGACGCAGATGCCAGGTCAGAGAGGTCCGAGCTCGCCGAAGGGGAGGAGAGGTCTGAGAAGGAGAGGTCAGAGAAAGGGGATGGCTCTGAGAAGTTAGATACGTCCGAAATTGCCGACAAAATGGAGGGCGGGGCAGGGGGCTCCAGCACGTCTGGAAAGAGCAAATGAGGAGCCCCTTTGTGTTTCAACATTACTCACTGACAAAAGGCGTAGGAGGCGGTGGGAGGGAGGGATGGATGGAGAGCATGTGCAGCTAGGTTTGCAGATCCTCAGTCACAGAGCTGGAACACACTGAGGCCATCGGTCCTCGACTGACTAATCTCTCAGCCCCTCCCCTTCACCCAGGCAATACATCAGTGCTTGCATTGTGCCACCTGCTGGTAAATAGGAGGTTGGCCCAGACAGACAGACAGACAGACTCCAACAAGTGGTCCCAGGAATTAGTCACCGTCACGTCCCATCGTTGATCGTTTAACCTCTTGGATTCACAGCATCTTTCTGTATGTATCTTTGACTGAAAATGTAATGCTCTGTCTAGCTAGACAAACCTGAGAAGCGGTGAATGAAATGTTTCACAATATCAAAAAAAAAAAAAAAAAAAAATAAGGGGAAAAAAAGTTTTTTGAAGCAATATACTTTTTTATTTCTTCTCATTGTTGAAGAGAGAAAAGGAGAAAAAGGAAATAATTGCAAATGTGAACTCTATGATTTGTCACAACCACATAAAGCTTACTCCAGGCAGTCGTGCACCTTAGACACTTGACACATCTGTATACTAATCATAACAACATTTAATCCCATCACACGGCTCGCTTTGAATCATGTTAATATAACGGAATGCTGGTGTGACCCACCTGACTTCATTGGTGTCGATGAATACACAGTTCTGCAGTTTCTCTTCAGTTTTTATTTACTTTTTTTATGTTCGTTGTTTGTCCACAAATGATCCATGTCAAGAAAAGAGCTTTCCATCAAATTCTAATCCAAGGTGTGTTCAAAGTGGCAATGCTCAAAGTAATACTAAGCCTGTGTGACACAATGCCTTTGTATACATGACAAAAATCTGAACATTGCATGAAAAAGTCTATTAGTGCACCTGTTGAACTTGCCTTTATTTCTTTTTTTTATGTTCTTATAATACGTTGGGCAGTATTGGAATTGCAATAATTTAATGTGAGCGGGTGGGAAATTTATTTTACGATCATGGTCCACTTCTGAAAATCCAGAGGTAAGTTTGACAAAGTTCTAACCACAGTAAGCATGAGAAGGAAGGGACTACTCTTTGATCTGTAACATGAATTAAGAAGCCAAATGGCCCCCCTGCTGTTTGTACTGTATTACTTCAGTTGATTTCCCACAGAATGTATTGATTTCAGCTGTGAAATGTTCAGTCTCCACTGACTTCGTGGTGCCCAAAACTGTAAAAACCCTGAAGTAGTGCACTGAGAGTGACCCTGTGTCTATCATTTCAAGTTCAAACTGATTGGAATCTCTCCGTCAAAAGGCAAGTTAAATGTAAAACATGATCCAAGTCATGCATTGTATATACCTATCTTTGTATGTATACCAATAAAACCTGTGCTCCAATAAACCAATACTCTGAACTGAAATGGGTAAAATTAAAACATTTGTATTAATCCACGAATAAAGACCATCACTCAAATATATTAATGTTTATTACATTTAAATGAAAAATATGCAAATTAGGAGCCACTATTAAATAGCCTATAGTGTATATTAGTACACCAGTATCTAGTTGTGTGAAACCAGGGAAGAGCAGCAGGACATACTGTAGGTATGCTTGTTGTATTTTTATAAGCCTATATATTTATTCATATGAGATTCAGGAGTTGCCCCGATAACAACTTGTAATAACAGCTGATGGATTAGTCAGTGTGCGAAATTTATATATTACAGACATGAAATCGTCGCCTATCCTGAGCAGTTCAGTACCTGCTGCTGTGGAGAATCTAAATACCAAACTGAAGTACAGTGTGCTGCGATGGCAGCGACGAACAGGCAACGCTCCACTCGTCCTTTGTCATGTTTGCCAATCATTTTTACATCAACAAGTTTCCTTAATGTCAGGAAAATGTAGCCATTTTGACACATTGTGCTCACATTAAAGCAGAGGTGTTCTGCAAATGCACCTCCTGTGTTTTTCCATTTTCCATCCTATCAAACTTGTGTGTGTTAAAAAAACAAAAAAAACCCAATGACTTCTTAACAGTCTTCCTTTCTATAAGAACACCCAGAGTATATCTCAGATGCAGCCGTGTGTGGATTCACTGACTTTGAGGATTGTATGACAGGGACGGACTCGTTGATCGGGAGCAGAGACGCTGGGTGTGAATGTCCCTTTCATTTACTCACCGGTTGTTTATTACATAAGTGCCATGTCATGCATTTGGCTGAAACAGGGGTTCAGAATGGGAAACGATTGGTTTGTTGAAACATGAATAACATTGCAATACATCTTTTTTATCATTGAGATAGGAGCTGTAGTATTTTTCGTGTAGCTGTAATCGTCCATTGCTCATGGCAGATATTTAGCCTGCGTCACCACGAGCGCTGTAACTGTTTGCTTCCCATCACTTTTATGAAAACCCAATGGGGGGGATTTTTTTTTTCTTTCTCCCAATATGTTATAACAGTGACAGTCAAAGTTAAATAGGCAGCATTAACCATGACTGAAGAAAAAAAAAATATTGTGCAAACTTTGTTTCCTTCATTGATGGTCTTACGAGTGTGTATGTCGTGGTTACTTTACATTACAACCTGCTGCTATGACATGAAATAAACCTCCAAACCTGCTGATGCAAACTTGACGTGCAATTTGATGTGGATACACATGCTGGTCCACACACACACACACACACACACACACACATTCTTAAAACTGATAATGAACCTTTACTGCAGCTCTCTGTGTCTGTGAAGCTGATTTAGACACAGCGGCATCATGGCGAGGCAGCAGCAGCACTGATTAACATCGACTGTACTCGACCACATCCGTGTCTAAAGCCTCGGTGCTTCCAACCTTGTGGAACACATCTAGGAAGTCAGACGTAAGATAGAAGAGCAACACGCAGACGTGATGACATGCAAACACACTCAACGGATTCTCTAAATAGTCTGTTTTTAGGAATATCAGAGGGTTGTGTGTTGTGTATTCACTCTGGAGAGGAACTAGCCTTCATACTGACGCTACCCAGGACTGACTCACGGGTGGATCTCAACTGAAGGGCTGGTATTTTCCAAACTGTGTCCATGTCAAAGGGTTCTCTAAATGCTTCAGATCTGTCCCGCTTGCTCCTGTACATACAGTAACTGGCACAACGCAAACATTTTTACGCTGTACCTATGGCTTTCTTATAGCAAACCCATGAAAACGCTGAATCTCATGCGAGCAAACGTACGCGCAGTTTGAAATCAAAAGTGAGTGGACGTGTGAATAATTGATCTGAGTAAAAATAAAAGGGTTCATGCGACTTTTGTTTTGCACTAAAGCAAAGCCCCCGTGCACAGTGTAAGACAGTAGTGGTGATGCAGGGTCTGTTCAATGATTAAAAAAAAAAAAAACATACATGTATACAGTATTGCACAAAATCTGCACAACTTGATGTATGTTTTCAGAATGTACATTTGAACTATGATGTGTTTATTGAATTGAATAACATCTGCCAATATCTGTCTGTGGAAATATGAAATATGGTATTGTCTCATAAAATCTGTTCATCCCTTATTTTTGCCATTGTCTTTTTTTCCCCTCTGTAGGTTTGTAGCATGGCCAAGGAATATGTGAGTTATTCTGAGTAAGATATTGTTAGAAAACTGAGACAAATCTTAAAATTCTGCAGATGAATTATGTGATTTATTGGATCACAAGTGCACAATATAACAACAGTTTATGCTGTCGGTGCTGCAACTACAGCCATGAAACAATCAGACAATGTGCTTTGTCATGTGACCTCCGCAGCTCCCCCAAACCTTTTTGCAGACACACTCTCTGTTATATTACTTGAAATCCTCGTAACATACCGATAGCAATGAATAAATGAACTTGATGAACTCGATAAATTAAAAGTTTGAAGAGGACCTATTATGCTTTTCTACGTTCTCTCTTTCCTTTAGTGTGTTTATCATTTTTTTCTTCATATGAAAGTCTCAAAGCCTAAAGTCCTCTCCTCCACAGAAACAGAACCGCTTCAAACACCCCAATTCTCAAGTGGTGATGTCACCAAGTATCACATTAGCAAAATATCTGCCGAGTCGCTGGTTTGTCAGGCATGTTGAGAAGACGCTGGGTGTAAACTAGAGATTGAGACCATAAACTCGTGTTTACAATGTTTACTGAGGTAATAAATCTAGTGAGAAGTGGATAATTTTCTCATTGACCTATGTTCAAAAAGAGGAGTCGCCCCCTGCTGGCCAGCACTTTTTAGGACCGGAGGTTGCCCCCTGGTGTTGACTGAGGGCATCACATGACCTGGGCTCTGCCCACAGTTGATGAGCGTATGCCATATATTCATTTATTTACGTTTGTATTCCTTTATTACGTGCTTTATCTTTTCATCATATTTATTGCTAGAATTAGGGAATAGTAATTAGAAACATGATTCACCCTCCATACCAGCTGGTGGCGGTCAAACGTTGTTCGCAGCCGCCATAAAACACCAGAAGAAGCAGCAGTAGAAGAAGACCAAAAGCTTCCTGAAAATGGCCCGCTGGGGAAGGCTCGCCTCCCTGTTGAGGAATGTTTGGAGGAGCCCTCGGCCTCTGAGTAGTCCGGCGGTGCGTCGTGCTGTCGGACCCGGTGTTGTGGGGTCTGTTATAGGAACCGGTCTGCTCTGTTATTACCGATACCATGCCGACAACAGGACCCTGCCCTTCGCCGTTCACGCCGAGGTTCCTGGAGTGAGTAACTACACGTCTAGAACTAGTTTTGTTTTTCAAACCGACACACGTGACCGCCATGTTTGTTTTACTATCGACTGATATAGTTCTAAATGCAACATGGACACATTGGTGAACACTAGCAGCAGCAGGCGACCAGGACCGCGTCTTTCTGAGACTTGGTGTTTGTTTCAGGAAGCTGCCGCTCCGGAGCTGTCTGCCAGGAAGATGCGTTTCATCCAGTTCGCCTCCGTGGTCTACGACCAGGAGCCCTACATGACCCCGAGGGACTTCCTGTATTCTGTCATGCTGGAGAACGTGGACCGTAAGCTTTGTGCAGTCAACTGCGGGTTGCCCATTGTTCTTTACATTACTGGCTGCTCATGTGCATGGCAGACATTAAAAGATGTCGCTATGCTGTTATTTCCAGTGAACTGCAGGAGATGAGAACCCTGCAGAAATTCAGATGCATTGGGGGAAAAAAAGCTGTTATTTATTAAGTTGTCAAAAGTTTTTTGTCTTATGAACAAATCTCTCCTGTTTCCTTCTCATGTAGGCAAGCTGCAGAAGAGGCTGTTAACAACACAAGTATGCTTACGTCATCACATTGTGTAAATAAGTCGGTTTCTGGCTGCACATGTGGACAACATACTCATCTGTTTCTTCCGGTTGGTGTTTTTGCAGAACGTTGACCAAATGCTGAGGGTTGCCTCCAAATCTCGGGCCGGTAGCGAACTGTTCAGGAACATTGGAGACGATGGTAAGTCTTCAGTCTGGAGCCCCACAGCCCATTTAATCCGATATTAGCCTGCCGCTGGAGCGTAGGCTGGCTGATACGTGTAGATGTTAAACAGCATTTTTTGAAGGATACAATATAATAACTAGAGTAACTGGAATGAATCAGAAATGTTGTCATTACATAGTTATGCCAGCAGAGTGTGCTCCCTTATAGCCACACGGTTCAACAGGACACTGGCATAAACACAGCTGGAGTCACTCAGCTCAGAAATGACAATTACACATAAACCATCTACACATTAATAACACTAACAAAAGTGACCTTTGCATTTTGGACCCTACATAACATTTTATAAACGACTCGATTTTTCCTGGATAGAATTCAGCTACATCTCTTTGTGTCTCGCAGGTTTGATATCCTACACAGAGTATCTGTTCCTGCTGACTATCCTGACCAGTAAGTCACATCTCAATCCTTGTCTGAGCCCTTACAAGTAGGAAGTGAGGTCTTCCCCCGACTCTCTGTGATATTGCATTGAATGGATTTGCCTGTGGTTTTGTGACTTTGCATTATTTGGGCTCAGGTGTTCCTGGGTAGCCTTTCACACCTGCACATTTCAGCGGAGCAGCTGTTGACCTGATTTGTGTGTTTTTGTCTAACAACACTGTTCCTGCTACTGTGCCCTACTGACCAACTGCACGGCTTCATGTTCTCTCCAGTGTTCACGTAACTGACGGTGCATTACTGTTACAGAGCCTCTTACAGGATTTCATATCGCTTTCAAAATGCTCGATGTTGACGGCAATGAGCACGTGGACAAAAAGGAGTTTCTCAAGGTAAGACCTCTGATGTGTATCAGGATTCTTTCACGTATTCACGGGAGGACACATTGCACAAAGACGATTGTGATTCTGTTGTATTTAAATGTAAAATGTCGCCACCTCTTTAATGCTGCCTCAAGCTCTGATGCTGCCACAGTTGTAAGTTTGGACCACGGCTCCATGTGAAGGTGAGGCAGAGCCCCCCCCCCCCGGCTCGCTACTCTCGTCTGGTTTTCATCCGTCATGTGTTTGCATCTCTGCAGCCTGAGTCAGCCCCTCAGTTTAGTTCATTTATTTAAAGTCACTCCACATTTTTGTGTCCGTTCCAAGCAGACTTGACCTCTGTGTGCTGAGTGTAGATCCAGCCGAGGCTGGTAGACTGCATGTTGGCACGCTGTGCACCATGTGTCCTATTTTCATGTTGTGACTTGGTGCACAAGCATTCAATATGAGAGAAGAGGTGCATGGCTTGTCATCTTGCCCCAGTGTCTGTTGACTGAGATGATGTTCATTTCTTATGATGGTTCATTGAAGAGAGATGTTTTATTACATTTTAATAAATTCTTAATTTCTCTGGTTAAAGTTGAGTTGAAATAAAAAAAAAAAATCTGTTTTAATATATATTCCCTACTATTTAGTCGTCCAATCAATGCTCAGGATTAGATTCCCTCTTGTAACTGTTCACTAGTGCTGTTTCACTGGAACTTTAAAAGTTAACATTGTTCGTTTTTCTCCTTTCGAAGCTGAAGAGAATCATTGGAAAAAGTAAAAAAAGAGTTCCCAAGGACGGCACAGAGGTGAGTTTCCATTATTACCTCGTCACTGTCCACTTCACTAGTGCCGTAGCGTTGGTTTTCATTAGAACCAAACATGATTTACAGAAACTGGTGGAAGAAGAGGAAAGTGTGAACACAACTCTGCAGGCCTACTTCTTCGGGCAGAAGGGAGAAAACAAGCTGCAGTATCGGGAGTTCCGCAGGTAAGGACCGTGACCTGATCACGACCGCATGCACCAGATGAATCCTGCAGAATCTGCCTGCACATGATTGCATCTTGTATTATGATTGCATTACAGGCCCTTAGGATAAATGTTTGAGACAGCAGACACACCATCACTCTGAAACACGTCAGCTGTTTGGCTGTGGTAAAACATTACTGAATGTCCCTCATGGGAGTGACAATGACAGTTTCACCTTCCATGCTTTCTAGAATTACTGCAGCTGACAGGTTTCAGGTTGTTCAACCTACAAGTCAGTGAAATGTCAAGGGTTTAATCGGACCAAACCTTGGGATTCATTGAGATCTCATTTAGA
Organism: Chelidonichthys spinosus; assembly: GCA_029853015.1. Classification (NCBI taxonomy): domain Eukaryota; kingdom Metazoa; phylum Chordata; class Actinopteri; order Perciformes; family Triglidae; genus Chelidonichthys; species Chelidonichthys spinosus. The sequence continues at coordinate 11,512,548 of CM056835.1, forward strand.
CGTTTTGATACAAAATTGGACTTCTTTGTGAAGACTGAATTTCTTATCGGATTTTTTTGTTGGTCTGGTCTCTTTTAAAGTGGAGCTGAAACTTGATTTCCAGAATATCAGTCTTCTGTATGGTGACGTGTTTGTAATAAAACAGGAGAGGAGGCGGGACACAAGGAAGGGAGAAATCTAGCTTGCTAGCTCTTTTTTTTTTCTGGCATATTGTTAAATATGTGAACAATATCACAGGGGAAGTGCTCTGAAAAGGGCATTTCTCATTTCAGCTCCACTTTAAGGTTGTGAGCGTTCTGTCTGCAGATTCGTGGTTTATCAAGCATCACATTACCAGGAGAGATGTTCTGTCCCCCAGGTTCATGGAGGACCTGCAGGCTGAAGTCCAGGAGATGGAGTTCCTGCAGTTCTCTAAAGGTATGGACACCATGCGAAGAGAGGACTTTGCAGAGTGGCTGCTGCACTACACCAACGAAGAAGACAACGAAATCTACTGGGAAAACATGAGGAAGAGGATCCCTGCTGGCCAGGTGAAAGAACTTCCCCTCAACAATATGCCGTGCTGTGAGCGACGCGTCCGTGTGAACTGAAGGTTTGTCTTGCAGAGCATCACGTTCAACGAGTTCAAAGCCTTCTGTCTCTTCACCAACAACCTGGAGGATTTCGCCTTCTCGATGAAACTGGTGACTGGAACCAACCGTCCTGTTGGAATGGGTAACGCCTCTCTGTTGATCCGACTGTGCAGAGTTTTCTCTTCGGATGCAGTAGATGACCACGTTCTCACTTCTGCTCATTGCAGCCCAGTTCAAACGAGCGGTGAGGATCGCCACAGGCCACGACCTGTCTGAGAACGTGCTGGATACTGTGTTCAAGCTGTTTGATATGGATGGAGACAACTGCCTGAGCCATAAGGAGTTCATGGGTGTGATGAAAGACCGAGTACTGCGAGGTCTGAAGGTGAGTCTCCTTTATATATATATATATATATATAGCTACAAATATGTCCATCTAAAGGGATAGTTCAGCATATTTGGGAAATTAGCTCACTTGCTTTCTTGCAGAGAGTTACAGTCAGATCTTCTGTCTGGTAAATATCGTTGATATATGTGTGGAGAATTGCAGTGCTGTGATCAACTCTGTCCTGCCCTCAGGTGCAGCATGTGAACGGCCTCTCTGGATACTGGAAATGTGTGAAACGGGAGACCCTGAAAGCAGCTCAGGAGGCCCTGGGGCCCGGGTGTCCCTTCTGAGCTTCCGTGACCTTTCAGGACGTCCGATAAGGCGATCAATTGTACCACTGCTCACCTTTTGGTGTCCTATAATCAAATAAGTGGCGTGAACAATGTCACGAAACTAGAGATGGGATGATTAATTATCGTGATCATTGTTAATATCATCACGAGTGATTTGAAAAAGCTGTCTATCTTCATATTATGGTAGATGTGAAAAATAGAGCCTGATTAAAAAAAGTACAAGTTACCAAAATACACATTTATCCAGGGAGACCTCATGATTTATGAGATTATTTAAAAGGATATTTAGTGATATTTTAAGTTATTAGCATAATTTGATAATTATGGGGATATTACCGTGAATTGTCATTTTGTACAGGATTTTTCCCATCGTCCCATGTCTACAAGAAAGAGGATTTACACCACTATGTCTCCTACATGTTTACAAATCGACACTATTGTCTGATATTAAAGAGCTCTGGTTGTGGTGTTTACAATATTTTGTTATGGTTTGTTGCCGTGTGCTTAAATCAAGTCATGGATTTTATATTCAGAATTTATAATCACTTTTGCACTCCTGAACTTACCAGCGCTTTGAAAAGCTGATGCCACTTCAGTGGATAACGATGCATTTTCAAGGGCTTCTACATTAACCGTTGTGGGGTTTTATCAAAATGTTTAAATAAAGTTTTATAAAAACTAAAACGTCTCAATGTTCTGTCCATCTGAAAATGAAAGAATAAACCAGTGATGACTAATAACTATTTTGTAATTTATTGTAGAATTGACCTGTTCAGATCACATGGGTATGTGGGTTAACCATTGCAGATCGTGGTGCTAATAATCTTACCATACATATAATTCAAAAAGTAAATAGACAAAACAAGCTTACCTCTGTGATAGATGAACAAATTAGTGACTGATGCCAAGGTCATCAGTGAATACAGCATACACAGCTACAATACAATAAAATGACATTGAGCATGAAGCCATCTTTGGTCTTCTTATCACTATAAACAAATACATAGAAATTTGTATTGTATCAAAAATAGAAATTACATAGCCATATTGAAAGTAAATTCACATTTTTGACATACAATATAAGGAGAATACCTAAGAAACATATTGTGGGATTACATTTTCCAATCCTTGGCTTTTAAGGATCCAATGGTTTTGCCACATTTTGAACATTCATTTGTTTTTTTGAAGGATTGCATGTCAATATCGCTGTCGTCCGTCTGTATCGGACAGTATGCAACACGTGGAACAAAAACACAAATGAAAGACAAAACAGATTGTCGTTCCTAAAACAAGCATGTGCTTTGAAGATGGGGCCTGATGAGGAGGACTCTGCTGCACGGGACAAAGGCGACAGGAAGAGATTTGGTCAGGACTCAACAGTCGGGTGTGATGAAGCAGCCCAGCCTCCACAGGTGAGCCGAGTCCTGACAGGCGACCTGTCCCTCTTGTCTCGTCGTGTCTTTAGTTGTCGGTGTGTGTCTCGGTGTGTGTGTGTGTGTGTGTGTAGCTGTTCTCCTTGGGTTCAAAGTTATTCTGTTCTCAGAGGCACACAAGATGAACTGCAGCCAAAGTGGACCTCTGCTTGAGATAATAGGGGAAGTGCTTTCAAAGTGTTTGATCCACTGTGGAAAAAGAAGAAAGGGGTGTTTTAGGAACGAGTGTTAAACAGCAGCAGGAACAATGGAGCTTTCTTTTCAGACGGAGCAGTGATTCCTTTTTTAAGTGTACGTTTAATCTTGTTTTAGCTGCCGGGGGAACGTTACCTTAATACATAGAACGCAGTCCTTGTGCGAATCATGCTTTTATCAAAACATGAGAACTACACACGTTGAGTCACACTTGACTGTAGACTTATTATTCAATTAAAGCACTGAATTCAGTTCCCTCAACGACAAATAAACATATAAAAAAGGTTGAGTATTTTTTCTGGATGTGGTTGGCAGATATTTTGCATCTATAAAATTAAAAATGAGACTGGGGCAACGGTGGATTGTTCAATCCTCTTAGTGGAGTTTTAGTCTGCACCATCAGACACGAAGCAAACACCCTCACTGCTGCTAGCTGCAGTATCTAGGAGGCCAGTGACTCATAAAAAGGGTTCAAGCAAACAGAAATTAACTGGTTCATCCATCCATCAAGTGTCTGCATTGCAGAACTAGAAAGTGTTATATGCAGCTGGGAAGTACAGAACTACATTTGGGGATTCCTGCACAAACCCTGTCTACGACACCCACTACTCTGCATTAAACACAGTGGTTATATGACAATGTGGTGCTGTTACACTAGATGAACATTGAGGGTGAGCAGCAAGATGGTAAAAATAACAATGTTTAGTTTATTGTCATTATTGTAATGTCATCAAACACACAATTGAAGCTGAACTTTCCCACTTCAATCTGATCTTGGACACTTCAGGCCACATTCTCCATCTTTTTTGTGCTTAAAAAAAAAGATGGTAGCACTGTGAGCTCTGTTTGCACTATTAGCGCCGTTAGCTCGCTGTCGCCACATTGAGAGGCACATAGAAAAGCTACCAATCTTTGCACCTTTATAATTGAGTTTAAATGAAGAAAGTCATTCAACCATTTTAGATCACATCTCTGGTCATATTGTGCATCTATTTCAAAATATACGACCAAAAAAACAAATTTCAACCATCCATTAGTCTGAAACTTTTAGTGGCCCTGAGGTCGTTAGCTAATCAAATTAAATTCCTCCCAACGTTTCGTCCTGTTTCACTGGAAAATACGTCACCATACAGAAGGTAGAAATGCCATTTCAGCTCGACTTGAATGAAAAGGCTGGTCCCATGTAAACCCAAAGGTTCCTACATTATATAGAAAGTAATGATGTGGACTGAGTTTACAGCATCTCTCACACTCAAAGTTAAAATATTATTCACAATGCTAAGTGCCACTTAGACATCGATCATCCTTACACACCGCTGTGCTTCCACAATGGGACACATTTCTCCTACAGGAGCCTGTTTGGGTCGAAGTGTATGTTGTATAATGCCAAGTACTGCGACTGTGAGTATAGCTGCATTATTAGGTCATCGCATACATAACAGAAATATTCCTTACGAAAATGTTCAAGACTTTCTTCACCTACGTGTATTCTGCTGTATATTTTTGGAATAAATTACTTAAACACATATCTGAGGGAACATGAGAATTAAAATATGACTTGGATTAGACCTGCTTTAAACGTTAAGTACTCTTTTTTTAACCAAGCAGTCACGGCTGAATCAAGAGAAAAGCTAAAAAAAGAGACATTATCACTGTTGATAACTCTGATGGTGTTTTTCATATGCAACTCATTTTTTAGACATTGGGGACTTAAGAGCATTGATTGTTTTGATAAGTTTAACCTGTTTTGGTGGGTATTCTTAAAATGTATTGTTAAAGCTGGTTGCAAAATGTCTGGATCGTGTAGTACAAACAAAAGCACGTTCTCATATCGTCTTACCATTCACCACAACAGGATGGAGACGTCAAGGCTCTCTCTCCTTCTTTACTGTCACGTCTCCGTCTCCGGCCAGGATGGTGGAGATCTCTCCCTGCATGAAGGCCCAAGGCACAGAGGATCCAGCCAGGGGACAGCGCTCTCCACTGGGGCAGTACACCTCCCCGCCTTGACCTTGGCTGCGGATGAATCCTCGGGTACAGGGGAAGCAGAACTTGTGATGCGGGACGGAGGGACACTGGACAAAATGAGTGTCCTCCAAGCGCTCTCGGCAGAGGGTGCAGCACAGCAGTGTGCCCTGAGCGCTGCTTGTGGACTCCCCAGCGCTGGCGTTGCTGCTCTGCCCCGCTGCACTCAGAGCCTGCCCCAAGGCTGCCTGGGAGACTGAGGTGGAGGCAGTGGAGGGGCTGCTGCTGGTGGGACGCCCAGCTGAGGAGGAGTGGGCTGTGGACATGCTGGGGCTATCTCTGGCCATCTGGCTCGAGCTCAGGCTGTCTGCAACTCCCATAAGCGCTGAGATTGGTGAGGGCTGGCTGTGTAAACGGGGTGGGCCCTCTTGAGGGACGGCCATGCCAGGAAGAGGTTCCATGCCTGAGTAAGCGCCTCGGGGCCAGGGCTCCCTTGCTGGGTGATCTGGCCTGCCTTCGCTCTCGCCATTCTCAGAGCCTGGAGAAGCTTTGCGGCGCCGAGTTGTGCTCTTCGCTGGTACAGGACGTCCAGCGGCTGCCATGGGCAACCCTGCATCTGGCTGTGGGAGAACCTCTGGAATTGGGGGCTCTTTAAACATGCGCACGCCATCATTCAACAGCTCGGACAGCCCGCGCCAGTCTCCTGTGCCCTGCCGTTTCTCGTATTCCACATAGCGTAGGCCAGAGTTCACCGCTTTGCCTGCGTCTTTGGCCGAGTCACGGAACATCTGCCTGACCAGGTCTGGGACTCCTGAGTAGATCATTCCAGAGCCGGCAGGATACTCCACAAACACCTTCAGCTCAAACTCTGGATTTGTGCAGGTATCAAAGGCCAGAACTCGGCCCATCAGATTATGGTCTTTCCTGAAGCGCACGTTGAAGGGGACGCAGCTGCTGAGGGCCACAAGCACATCCCGGACTGCTTTGGGACGGTTTGGCCAGCCTTCAACCCTGCTACGAGCCACCTCATTCAGTTCTGCCATCACTTCATTGTTCCTCCACACTGCAGGATCGATGCCCACCAGAGCAGAAGTGCTAGCGCCCAGGGACGCGATCGGTCTTCTGCCAGGGTCACCCATTATGGGGCCAGCGGAGACTGCAATTGGTGTGGCCCCCGCCCTGGAGCCTGATAAGGGGGCTAAAAGCCCATGAGGGGCTGCTACTAACCCCTGAGCTATCAAGGCATGGGATATGGTGCCATGAAGACCAGGAACTGCCCCCACTATAGCCCGGCGGGTGTTTGGGCTCTGTCTGCTGCCCTCTGACAAGGCCACATCGTCAGCTCTGTGCAGGCCATTGGGGAGGCGAGAAGACACCCCGTACTCACCCCTCCCCCTATCGAGACGCTCTCCATGCTGCCGCCCTGCTTCAAGCGGCCCAGCCGAGCTGGGCTTGCTCTGCTGTGGACCGGGGGACCTGCCGTCTAAAACTCCGTGCGTGCTCTTCAGTTGCCTGGCAGTTTCAATGAGGAGCTCTATTCTGTCTGCCCCGTCGTAGTTGACACATCCCCGGCACACGGCCTCGCTGAACTCCCACAGCATGGCCCAGGGCATCTTGGGCAGATCGCAGAGGTAGCACCATTGCCGTCTCGAGGAAGACTGCGAGGCGGAGGACATGTTGTTTACAGGCCCTCGACCAAACTTTCTTCGGAGGCCTACACGTTACGGTCTACGTTTTATCTGCTGTACTTCACTTCTCGGCCGCCAGGCGCCAGGTGCCGCGCATTTTACGATGGAAATCAAACGGAAGAGAAGCTCAAAACGCGACTGTTGACGACGGCATTTAAAACTTAGCGACGTCTTCTTTCTCGATTTGTTCGCGTCGGTCTGTGTGGAAGGAAGTAAAATGTTATAAGACACCGGAAACACCTACGCGACAGGGCGTAGGGCATGATGGGAGTTGTAGTTTTTTCTCTCTTACCCCCTTGCTGGTATCGTTACATTGTAGTAGCGACTGTACGACGTATTAAGGAATACATTTAAACAGAAAGGGGGCGTATTAGCGATTAATCGGCGACTCGATGAGTGTTTTAATTAATGTACCCGCAGCTATTATGAGAAGAGCTATGATGGCGTCGAGTTAAACACTTTCCTATTATCGACACGCGTTTGTGTAACGACCAACTGTTTCAATGGAGCAAGACAATGTGCTTTAATGCCAATAGCTACCTGCATGTTTCCTGGGAGGTTGTAATTATTAAACGTGACCAGTTTAACGTAATACAGCAGTCATTTTTAAACCTCTAAATACACGTTTACATTGAAGGCCAGAGTTGCATTATTCCCCATTACATTTGGCGAATTCTGGGTTTACACGTTAAATATCAAAACCTTCGCTTGAACTACAAAAAAGCCGTATCTCATCATGGTCTTCAGCAGAAACGAGTACCTGAAGTAGATCCTTCGTATGACAGAACGATCCTTCAAGGTCTTTAACATGTTTTGACTAAGTGTATCTAATGTGTCAAACATACAACTTGTAAGGTTTTTTACTCTATATAGAGAAATGCAGTTACAAGGACACCACAAATGTACAGCAAGCAGTCCATAAAACAGCACAACACTAAATCTAGTGTGGTCTGTGCTGCTCATAACATACTTGATGATTTTAAAGATGCAGGCGAATGTCCAATTTAAAATGTCATACGGTTTACTTTTAACTGCTTGACATTATCTAACAGAAATACTGAAAATAATGGTCAAAGTACATGTAATTATGAGAGAATAAGCTTCCCAGCCTTTGTGTGTAGACGGGGATTCTAACACAGCTATGTGGAAACAATGACCCTTAAGTTGATCGAGTAATTCCAGCCAAAGTAATATTCACAGTATGGTTTACTAAAAAAAAATGACAACGTGACATTGAAATGTTGACAGTGACTGAACAGATAACCAGCTTTAATCGTCATAGTGATCTCTAGTCCAGGTATCAACATGTGGAAGGCACCCTAATCACTTCAGTACAGAGATGTCAGAGCGACCTTTTCATCCATTAAACTATAGCTGCTTCTCTTTGCAGCAACAATGTCAAAAGGTGAAGAAATGATGTAAGGTACGAAACAAACTGTGAACAATGGTTATGTCAGTATTCACATGATGATTACTGCTCACCTGATTTAAAAACCAAAATCTCAGGGTAGTGGGGGGGTTATTCAAATCTAGTGTTGTGAACGTACAAAATAAAACTGATTGAAAAACACAATAAAAGTAAATACATCATACAAAAATCATAGTTTAGGTAACATGTTCTAAAGCACAGCAGTTCTCATTTAGTCAATACTGATTGAATGTTTTTACTGGGAACTGCGGTATACTCTATGCAAAGACAGAAAACATTACAAATAGTTTGTGGGAGAGTATTTAGTTGGCATGGTGTGTGGTTGAGAAACACAGCTTCAGTGTGTAGGGGTAAGGCCCAGCTGTAAGAAGAAAGAAAACACATTATACACAACACATTTAAGACAAGATGAAGGCTTTAAGACCTAAGGTATGTCCTAAAATGACATAGCCAGTTTTAAATAACATGTTGGAATGTTAATGCAATGAGATTGAGAACTCACTCGGGTTTTTCATCTGGAAATGGTTAATGAGAGCGAGGGCCTCCATGGCATCATTGATGGATTCCCACTCCAGAAGGCCAGATGAACTTCGCTCACCTTTTGTAGCACAAGAGATGAATGATTAGAGTACCATAACAAATTATGCTGCTAAAACTAACAACACATTTTTATCTGTCTCCCAAATTCTAGTTTTATACACATGAGCAATTCATTTGAATCCCATTTTAAACCTGCAGTTTGCAACATTATAGTATATTATCACCATCGTCCACTCTTTGTTTCACTTTTTAAAAATATTTAAGATAGAATCTTCTCAAATGACTCACTCTTTCCAGTGAAAAGTTTCACACTTGTGGGGCTCTTAATTCCCAGTTCCTCGCAGGCCTGGAAGGAATGAACAGTTTCAGTTGAACTTTGAGGCAGTGATGTGCACAAAATCTACAATTCACAGATAATAGCCTGGTGGCCTTTCTAACCTGGTTAAAGATCTCCGGAGAGATGTCGGGCTGTGCATTAAAGAAGTGTAGGACGTTGCTGGGGTGTTGGATTCGGTTCTTGGCCGCCTGTTCTGGGGAGGTGAAGCGGTTGTTGCGGGATCCGTGGAAATCTTTGAAGCTGCTGGTGTTGTCCTCCAACTGGTAGCACTGCCCTGGCACAATTGCCTGCTGCTTGGACACACTGCCAAGTAAAAAGAAGACCAGAGGTCACTCATCTGTCTGTCCTTTTATTATTATTTCTAAGTCATGTTTTTTCATAGCCTGGAGAGCTGCTCTTACCAAACGTTGAGTTTCTGTCCGAAAAGGAAGTTGTTGTTGAGGTGAGTGATGGCCCTGTCCACAGAGTAACAGTCTCCCATCTCCACCATGGCCGCTCCAGGCTTACTCTTCATGAACTTAATCTGAAGGAACACAAATATCCAGCTGATGCACAGGGATGGAACTAGTGTTGCAAGCAACGATCATTTTCATCCCCAAATCGTCTGTCAATTTGTTTCTCGATTGATTTATCATTTAGTCTACAAGATGTTAAAAATGGCATTCCCAGTTTCTCAGATGCCACAGTGATTAACAGTCTAAAAGCTGAACAAAGTCACCAACCGATTAGTCAGTTGAAGATTATGTTCATGCACATCTGTGAGATGTCAGAACAGTATCAATAAAGAAAAAAGGTAACGCCTGCATACTTCTGCATGCCAAAACTTTTATTATTGACCCCCATCATTAATGTAGGCGTTACCTTTTTCCTCGTTGAATGACTAAGAAATCATCAAACTTCTTTGTCAATCAACTAATTGTCTAATTGTTGAAGCTCCACAGGAAGCAGCAAATTTCCACTGTAATTTGTTATCAGTTCAACTTCAGTAATGACTATCAAAGAATTTAAATTACATTTTCCTTCTTTAAAAAGGTAAATGAGGATGCAGTTATGATTTATTGGTGTGTAATGCTCCCCAGTGTCGGGTTAGCAACATTTCACTCACCCTCTCTACGTTGCCATAGAGGCAGAAGATGTTGAAGACCTTGTCAGCGTTGATCTTAGCGGGCTCAAGGCCATAAACCATAAGAACCGGGGAGTCAGCATGAGGGCCGTACTCAGGGGGTGGTGGTCCGTAACTGGGGCCATAGCGCTGGCTCCCGCGACCACGCCCACCCATACTTGGCCCCATGCGGTGAGGAGGAGGGGGGCCGTAGCTGTCCTCATTGTAGCTATGATAACCTCCTTGAGGGCCCACTGAAATGAGGATAAACAGACAAAGAAACAAGGTATAGATCCAGTCTTGGAATGTGATCAACTCTTCTAAATGTCAGAGCAATGTCTTTATTGGATATTTACCGTAATCAGGTGGGTGGTCTCCCAGAAGAGCAGGCTGCCTCTGGCGCTTGTTGGGATTGGCATTGGGATCTGAAATGGCGAAATAAAAGTTGCATATCAATTCCTTGCTAAAAAGGTATCAAACAGGTATCATATCTACTATGAAGTCTACTGAGGAACAAGGTTGTGATCAACATGCAAGAGAGGGGCCTTACATTTTAAGTGTTAAAAGTCTGCAGGCTCTATTATGCTAATCTATTACGTGACATAATGGAGATTTTCTTTAACAGTGATTTTGAAAGGTAGCTTACAAATATATATTTTCAGCCATCCTAGTACAAACACACACACACCTTGTGAACTGTTCCAATTGCCTTCACCATCAGCATCTGTGCAGGTACACATACAAACATCAAATCCAAATAAACATCAAAAATATAAATCTGGCAACACTGTAGAAACATCCTATGACGTCCCCAGCAATTATATGAAAAACAAACATTCAGGTAAAAAAATAAATAAAAAATGAGAGTAAATTCTGCATCAGTGCTTTGTGCAGCATCTGCAGTCTTATTTTAAAGCATATTTTATTGAAAACTATGAGAACTACAGTTATTACAAACCAGGTTACGACAGCAGAAGTAAATTGACATCAAGCATTTTGACTGGAGTACATCGTGGAAGGGGAAAAATGACACCCATATCATAGACTAGGCTTAAAGTCATCAACAAAAAAGTAAGTACTACATTCTCCATAATTGTTTGAGAAAAAGAAAAAGAAAAAATTCGCCCACATGCTCAATAATTCAACAAAACCCAAAGTGAAGTCTCTGCAGACACAGCCACCCATTTTGTAACGCCGACTTCTTCAAGTTTAGCAGAGAGACAATCTAGCTGTAGAAACGTACAGAATTTAAATTTAATATTTGATTGTTATTTACATTGTGTACATAAGTTAGTGTATACTATCAGCAGTATGTGTGTGTGTGTATAATATATATTATATATAAAAAAATATATAATGCTAGTTTTCAATCGGTAAATATAAAACTACAGAGATATTTAAACAGCATCAATAAGTAGGAGGTAAAGATAACAACAATTGTGCAAAAAACAATATGCTGCATCCTAAATGTATCTTATGATGTATTTTCCAAACATCTCAGCTTACACTACTTTTGGGAGATGAATCCCAGTGATAATCAAAGTAACCACATTATTAGTAATGCAGTGTCAAGGCCACTTCACACGACCGTACTGATGCACTAGGTTAAAACTACGGCAAACACTATGTTACCATCAACCAAACATATTTAATTAACGTTGAAACGTAACGTACGGTGAAATAGTACTGCTGTATTGGTTACAGTTGGCTTATGACATAAAATCTATTTCACACACCTTATAGTAAATGGATTTACCATCTCAAATACAAACTGTAACCAAAATATTTATCTGCAGAATATTTATAATATGCATGTACATTGCAGGAACACACTATGATACGAACACTGGGGAATTATGTATTCAACGCAACACAAATTTGGATGAAGTGAACATAAAAAACAACCCTTCTTATATCTTTCATTATATCCTTACTTGAAAAACAAACCCTCCTGTGGTTATGTCATCATGTGTCACCACCAGGTGTTACAGCAACCTTAGAAGTGTGCTAGAACCAAAAATAAAACCCCAACTTTATAACTGACTGTTAAGCTACTCGTAGTACAAGATACCAAAGTGAAGCATTTTTAAATGACTGACTGAGCCCACTGCCTTCCCCTGGATACGAACGCAACACAAGGTGGTATAGGGAGACGGCCATTACATTAGTGAAATCTGTTTGCTTGTGTTACTATGGGCCTACAATCACATTCTAGTATTAACAGGATGGCTCAACAATTCAACAACAGTCATGCTGTTTTAGTTTCACAATTACCATCAACTTTTAACCGTCAAGTCAATTATCAATTCATTCTGTCAAGTACTTACAGCACCACACATGGAGCACGGGACACAGTGGGCAGGTAGGGGGCAGTCTTCAGCAAGGATACTACCTGCCAACCTCTTGACTCCAGCCTCAACTCATTCTCCCTCTTCAGTCTTTTCTTCCTTCTTTCCTTCCTTGTATCCCCACCACCAGAGAGAAAAGTACATCCACACATCCATGCTTGGGTTTTGACTCGCTGCCGCTTTGGTTTTGAAAGTTGCTATTAAAAGGCTCATTTCCAGCTTACCGTGCTCTGACCACAAAGCAGGACATATGCACCGTTTGAGAATGGGCTGTCTGTCCACAGACACACTGAGCCAAACCTGCATCACACGGGAGGCGTTAAAGGCATCACTATGGGCCAGTGCAAAAAAAGGGAAAATGAAACAACGCAGAAACAACACAAGAACAGCACAGAGAGAAGGAGGGGAATGGGGAAGAAGGTACAGGGGAAAAAAACAGAAAACCAGAGTCCATAAATGAAGAAAGCTCTAGGAACGGATTTTTAATCTGTTTGGCTTTGTGCTTGTATGCTTGATAGGTGTTAGATGCTCGTGTCTTCATAGGCCCCCCTGTGGATATTCCTTCTTGTGTAAAAATGGACGCTCACATGATGCTTGCTTATTTGGTGTAGTAGCCGTCAGCCACTTGCAAAGTGAAAAGGCATCTAGTGCTGACAATAAGTCATCTGGAATATCTGCGTGAAGATGTACGGTCATGGCAGTTCAGCTGTGTGTTGCCGTGGATATTCAGCTCGTTGTGTTGTGTTCGGCGCAGGAAGGTAGAGATGAGCGGTATTAGCATCTGAGAAAGAGAATGGCCTCTTTTTTTGTTTACTGCCCCAGTATGTGGTATCGTCTGTTCCCTGGTCGGGCTGAGTGTGAATGAAAACTCCTCTGTTGCTCCCTGTGGTTGTGTTATGGCAGGCACGTCCCAAGGCTTAGGAGGCATGGCCACAACGACCACACGCCTGACTCCCGCCTGCATCATCAATGTGTTGTGTCAAAAGTGGCGACTCCTCGGGGGTTCTGCAGATGAGATGTGCTGCACTGGTAAAGAGGTGGCGGTAGATGCTTATCAACCTATCGACATCAGTCTGTGGTGGATATGCGAGGTGTCTGTTCGCGTGGCCTTGGGAGTATTTCTGTCCCTCAAACTGAAATGGTGGCTACTGTCCACCATCAAAAATGCAATGGACTCCATGTCAGGTGGTGAAGATAGGGGTGATGATGGACTTGGAATAAGGAAGTACTGAGTTGAGGTTGTGTTCCAGTATTTGTTGCCCCACTGTGTCCGATGTATGCCACAGAGCACATTTACATTAGTTGCGGCTGTGGGTGCTGTTTTACTGTCGCTGTAGAAGCCGCTGTGTCTGCTTAGAGGTCGAGGTAAGCCTGTATGAGTTTGCACAGTGAGGACACAAGGAGTACCTCTGGTTCGCAAGGCAGCACAAACTACAAGAAACATGTCAAACACCTGGATAAAACTTGGAATGTACATGTTGTGGTCCTGCTTGTGTACAAGAAAAACTACATCATTTTACAGTGTATCGCCAAAAAAACAAAAACAGAAATGTCTTAGCACAAAGTGTATACAAAGTATTTGTAATCAAGATTAAAATCAATGCAAAATCGTATTCCTGATCACACAGAATCTGAGGCAAATATGTATTGCAGTGTCATCAATCTCCATCCCATACCCTGAAATCTGATAAGCTAAGTTAATTGGTAGCATTTAACAGCATCTCATATTTTGGACCTGCATTTTGGTCATTGAAGTGACAGAGAAACATCTCTGTCATCACAATGTGCCAAGTAGCTGATTGTGTTTCTTTCATAAAGGTTTCAGGCATGCAGGAAGCTTGATTTTGAAGTTAAGAGATTTTTAAGCATATTGTTTTAGCAATACAACACCACATACCCAATAACAAATGATACCTTAAACAGAAAAAAAATAAATAAAAATTCCACATTATCCAGTCTTTGCCCAAGTCCATCAGTGACTCTTGGAACACAATTTTGCTGACACTATAAATATTGATTTGAAAGCTTTACAATATAGTTGACACGATCAAGTGCTTTTCTAATATATTTTTTATACTAAAAAGGTCCCATGAAATGTAAAATTCTTGTGATCTATTGACCATCTGTCGGCCATCACAGGTTACATACAAGACATACCAACAAAATAACCCTTTATTATACTAAAAGTCTACCTTTTTATTTACTCTTAAGTGTCATTTTTAAATTACTTGTATAATTACGACGTATGGAAAATCACTCATCCATCAATAAATGTAATCACAGATTGAGATGCCATTCAACATCAGCTGTCTGCCGATTGCAACACCCAACAACAGCGCTGGGTGTTTAATCCACGACAACACGGTGATCATTGCGTTTGGCCCACCCATCGCTAAATCCTACCCTCATGCACAAATACTTGTTTAGTACATCAAAGCCTGGGAAATGTTTAAAATCTAAGCAGCTGTTTCATGGAACCTTTAACCAGAGGTGTGCCGAGTGGTCTCACAAGTCAACTCAGCTGGCTGGTGCACTGTCTAACATAAGCTATGATAAAATCTCCACTATGTTTGAAGGAATGCTAACAGGAGTGATAGTCTCTGTTGTGTAGAGTAGGCAGGGCTGTGAGGTTGTGTAGCTGTGACATGCTCTACAGGGAATGTGAACCTATGTGATGAATGGTGCACCTACATTTGCTACTGTGACGGGTGTGTAGGGCTTTCCACATGCGTGAGCCTGTAATTTAAGTTGGCTGCCCTTGAGGTTGCTCCTCATGCCCTTACTTTGAGCCTGCTGTGTGGCAAGAAAATGCATGAAGGCTGTGACTGCATCACAGGAATACTGTCTCTGAACACTGAGTGGAGTTGCATGGTGAACGAAGAAACCGTTCATCCGTGATCAAAGGCAATACCCCCGGAGGCAGAGAACCCTAACCATCCCATACAGTGGAATGAGAGGAAAAGAGGAAGAAAAAAGGGGGAAAGTCGGATTGGGGACAGCAGGTTACCTTGGCCACTGAGGTTGGGGTTTGTATAGTCCCACGTGTCCTGGTCGTTCTTGAAGACATTAAGGCGTGCTGGCTGTGAACAGGATTGCATCACAAAAATCAAAACCAGTTTACTCTCACTAGCACCTGATACTAGGGATAGTTAATACTAGGGACGCACCAATAACACTCTCTTAGGACCAAGTACCAATATGAGTACTTAATTCTACCATAATAATTCTAACAATAACTTTCATCAGACAATCCTCACTTTCTGACTAACTAATTAAAAATACATGATGCTGCTGTTACATTTTAACATTCAACTTTATGTTTTCCTGATGCAAACAGTTTGCAGTAATGATATTCATAATTAACCGTTTAACCGTGACATCAATTACACAGTTAAAAGAAATATGAAAGATAAAATATCTAAGTATCAGAGGAGCAGCTTGTCACTGAGAGAATAGCCCTGCTCCACCTTAAATATCAGTCCACCTTAAGTGTTCCTGAGTAAGAGCAGTCAGAGTTGTTGCCATTTTCAGGGCTAACTCCCTTCACTTTAATTATCAGCTGGCTAACAATACACAGGAACTTAGCTTGTGTCTCTTGGTGTTAAGGAGTGGAGCATTTACTCACAGACACATAAACTGTACCCACACTGCACTGCTACATTCACGCTGTAATGCTACTGCTGACTGTCGCACAGTCTCTCCCCACTGGGCACAAGCTAACATTACATCAGGCTGTAATACTTTGGTGGAAACCCTGACAGATTATAGCAGTCAGACACACAGCTGACAACTTCACAGCTAAATGAACTGATGTGGTGAGTCTCACTAGGGCGCCTGTTTAGCTTCATACTGTAGATGGAGATAGACGATGATTTAACATGGTTGTTCATCATCAGGTTATTGTTACAGATTATTAGGCTCAACTGATGACAGTCAAGTTGCCTTCGTGGTGTCGGATGTGTCTGTATCAGAGTATTTCTAGCACAGTACATGAGCACATTATCGGACTCGATAGTGGTATTGGTGCAACCATAGTTAATTCAACAGGCACAAAAGTTGCACATGGCCATACACTTACCTTGGCATACTCGATCTTTAGTGTGCAGCAGCCAGAATAGATGTCCGCCCCATTCAGAGAGGCTTTGGCCCTCTGCGCACTTTGAACTGAATCAAACGTGGCACCAATTAGTTAAGGAGCAGTCTGGTTAAATGAAGATTTCTGAGGGCCCCAATATAACTAAACACAAACACATTGTACAATTATAGTGTACACAAATGTAAAAGAACATGGTTAATCATTGAAAAGGATATTCCACCATGGCCTGAACACCATTCTTTCTGAAGATGACGATCCTCTGTACAGGACCGCAGTTGTTACAAATGGTGTAGAGCACATCCTGGAGAAGCACACGGACATGACCAAACACAACAACCCAAATTAAAATTTCTAGATATTTTTCACATTTGTTTATAAATTAATTCAGTGACAAAGGAAATTAACAGTAGTTAAGAAAAGCATATATTAAGAAGAAAAAAGAAATTAAAAGTAATGAACAGTGATCTAATAATCTGAGTTTGTAATCAGTTATGTATCCAGTTCAACACAACACTACATAAATCATGATACAACACCGTCACTGCAGAAAAAGTAAGTTTTAGTAGTCACGTTACCGTGGTGATAGGATAAATGGGGTTTATGACTGTGAGCAGCAGAACATTGTTGACGCTCCGGGTGTCATCCGAGTCTCCTGGCCGGGAGATCTTTTGGCTTGTGGAGTAATTGATGAAGGCGGGGTGGCCTGCAATGTAAACCTGGTTCTCTCCTGCATATGTAACAGCATTGCAGGAACCATTCATGTCCTCATACTCCACCAGGGCCTGGCGCTTCTTGGGCATCATAACCACAAAACTGTAAATAAATGTGTGAAGAAGAAAATTATAGGATCAATAGGCTGGATTACTCAAACCTGTTTCATTAATATGTCCCGCTAAGGTTTAAAATCATTGGCAACTTGGCTGAACTTGAAAATATACTGATTGCACCTACAACTCGCAGATTTTATATTTTCAAACAAGATATGATATACCCATGCAAACGTTTGAATCTCTGCTCTCACAGTGGCACAAAACCTGACCTTCTTGTTTGCAACACACAGAGACAGCACCTGTCCACACAACCAAGGGTCTGTTATTGTTGTTGAAATCATCTTAGGGAGCTTCTATTTCTTACATGCATTTACTTCTGTACTTTTTCCATCTACAGGTATATTGTGCAGCTGTATATTTTCAAACATGGTAGGAAACTGTGAGTTTCCTATTTATTTTTTAGTGCTTTTAACATCCCACATGTACCTGAACATTTAGCCCACTTCATAGAAAGTACTGAGATATACATAGTGTATGATTTTAGGTCCATATCTCCCAGTCGTAATAGCTTGCTCAATTTAAACAAGGATTGCAAGCTCTTTTAACACTAAAAGAAGGCGTAACTAACCAGAATTGGCATTCGAAATCCACAGCTCCACACAGTATTTCACTCATGGTTTAAGTTTTCTGCCAAATGCTTTCTAACAAAACAGCAGTAGTCATAACAGCCTGATAAGATGGCCGTTGGTCAGGACTGTGTCGTCTATGAGTGCCTTTAAGAAATGACTATGCATGTTGACACATCAGGTCCTATGAAACCTGCAGCAGAGAGCCACGCCGCTGGCAGCAGTGAGCATGTTAGAAACACAGGGGCTCTGTTATCACCTAATGGCCCCAAACTCCTGCAGGGCCTCCACCAAGTCAGCCTCCATGATCCCGTCCACCAAGCCCCTGATGTGCACCACCGAGGAGGGTAGCGGTTTATGAGGGTCATCGTAGCTCTCCTGAAAGCGAAACACACATGATACCTGTCAGAAAACCTATAATGTCAGAAAACAGGGGACGGGGCAGCGGGCAGTGGAGATGGTGACGTTCAGTAACGTTAAAAGCAGCAGTGAGTACAGCAAAAAAGAAAAAAACACTTTGAAACCATCACGAGAAACCGCCATTAGTAACCATACACATACATACAAACATACAGGCAATGGCATGTATGTGCCGGCGAGTAGCTTTATCATATTCATTGGACGAACTCAGTCCGAACTGTTCCAGCTCGCATTAACTTGAATTAGCTCATATTACTTAGCTCGCTAGCTTTTTATTGTAGCTAAGCTAGCGTTAGCTGCTAGATACGGACTACTTGCCAAGCTAAATTATTCTCTTAGAAAAACAAAAACTCGTTCACTTCAGCATAATGAACGGCTCAGTGTCAAGGCCAGAGGGAAAGCCTCACCGTTGTCATTCCTCCGTCCTCAGTTTTCTGTCTTTTCGTTGCTCTGCCGCCTTCTCCGTAGTATCGGCCCGCAGCAGCAGCCATGTTGTCCTGTCCCCTGTGCCGGGTTATTGCTGCATTCATGATGCGTGGGAAAAATGGACTACCGTTTAAACGTCTGATACCAACGACTCG
This sequence comes from Chelidonichthys spinosus, assembly GCA_029853015.1. Lineage (NCBI taxonomy): Eukaryota > Metazoa > Chordata > Actinopteri > Perciformes > Triglidae > Chelidonichthys > Chelidonichthys spinosus. Next base: position 11,531,331 of record CM056835.1, read on the forward strand.
GTTTCCATTATCCATAGATAGCTTGTTCAAACTTACGTTCAGAAAATCACATTTTTCTCTTAACATGGGACAAAGATTAAAATAAGCATGTATTCCCTTCTTATTAATGCATTTTTCCAATAACAAGCAAACGTTGGAATCATAGTATACTTGGATTTTATCTCTGAAATTGCGACCTGACAACCATTGTAATATGACCAGGGTGCTCGAAGTTTTTTTGTTTGCCATGAATGCAGCAGAGCGTCATCCGTCACTTGACTCATTGGTTTACAACCAGAGCGCAGTCTTTTACTGCATCTTAGATCAGGCCGAGGTCAATGTTTTTCAGTCTTTTTGTTTCCATGTGAACACTTACTGACATTTTCTGAAAGATTTCTCTCCTTTAAAGAGTTTTTCAACATTTTATTTGATGGACAATCTGTTGTTTGGATACACACAAGGCCATAATGAAGTGAACATTGGGGGGACATCAAATCATTGAAATTGAAAACTCAATTCCTGTAAATGTTTTACATTTTTATTGTGTATTGTATTACATTGTTGTTTCTTTTTGTTTCCTGTTTCATTGTGTTTAATGGCATAGATTGGGGATCAATACAGTACAACCACAATCATAAGCATATGAACAGAAATGCATTGCTATATAAAGGCAAGTCAAGATATTGTGGCCAAGGTTTAGCAAATTATCGTTATTAATCACTTACTAACTTGGTAGCAGGAACGTTTGCTCTGCACGCTTCATTCATCATTTTCTCCTCTGGTCCTATCGCCTCCTCTCCAGCCCTCTCTCCCCTGGTCCTATCATCTCATCTCCATCCCTCTCATCTGGTCCTATCATCTCCTCTCCATCCCGCTCATCTGGTCCCATCATCTCCTCTCCATCCCTCTCACCTCTGGTCCTATCATCTCATCTCCATCCTTCTCATCTGGTCCCATCATCTCCTCTCCATCCCTCTCCCCCCTGGTCTTATCATCTCATCTCCATCCCTCTCATCTGGTCCTATCATCTCCTCTCCATCCCTCTCATCTGGTCCTATCATCTCATCTCCATCCCTCTCTCATCTGGTCCTATCATCTCCTCTCCATCCCTCTCATCTGGTCCTATCATCTCCTCTCCATCCCTCTCATCTGGTCCTATCATCTCCTCTCCATCCCTCTCCCCCCTGGTCCTATCATCTCATCTCCATCCCTCTCATCTGGTCCTATATTCTCCTCTCCAGCCCTCTCTCCTCTGGTCCTATCTTCTCCTCTCTAGTCATCTCTTGTTTCCTTTCCTCTATCACCTCCTCATCTCCTCTCCAGGTCTCTCCTGCCAGTCTCTCTCCAGTCATCTCACTTCCTCTCTCCGTCATCTATTCTCCGTTCTCCTGCTCCTCAGTCATTTCTTATTTATTGTTGTTATTAATTTGATAGTTTAAATTATTAAACCATTTCCACAATCTGTTTTTTATTTGTTTAATATATCATCTTTCATTATGATATATTATCTGTTACTATTATTTAATATCTTCACCTCTCCCCATCCCTGCTCTCCAGTCATTTCTTCTCCTTTCTCTGTTTTCCTCTCAGATCCTTTCATCTTACATTCTAGTCTGCCACTTTTTTAATATATTTGGAAAGAGACAGTACAGGGTTTGACATGTGATTGTAGCTACCCACAGCAGTTGTGCAACAGCTTCTGCTGGGGTAGCTACGGCAACACATACACCACACAAACCACAGGAAGAGCAGCAGCAGCCAGCCACTATAACAATGGGCATTTGTTCCGTTTAGATTGGATTATGGTTACAGTTGCTAATGATTATTTTGAACATTATTTTGCGTGGCGGCCTGTTGTGAAACATATTGATTAAAAAATAAAAATAAAACATGTTATAGTATATTTGAATATGTGTATGTATATATTGTAATTACGGCCTTGGTTGCAAAATCCTAAAATACATTTTGTATAGCAGGAAACACAGAACTTAAGAGCATAAAACATACTTAAGTCAGTATGCCCCAAACCAGAACAAATGTCCCCAATGACATATTCTATTCCATCACATTAATCTTAATATACTTGCATTACACATTACATTACATATTACTCAGATCCATAGACATTGTGTCTTGTAATACTTAACACAATCAGCATGGGTGACCCAATGGAGAGGCACTCAGTTCAAATTTCAAAATTTCAATGTTCCATTATGACAGCTTTCAATAAATGACAATATATTTTAGTTCATATCAGCTCAAATACATTAAATTACAACAACATTAAATTACACCATTGATAAATAAACAGATAAGACTTCAGGGGTGAATGAATCATCAATTTCAAACAATCACACTCAATGGCAGATACTACGTACAGTTTTGATCGGTATTAGAAATTCATTGCCTGGGTAATTCTTAGTCGGTTATACTTTTCAATCAGTGGTTATTGCATTTGTGATCATTACTATTATCAATACTTATAGTGAGATTGAATTCAATAGGTGCATTATATTACACTAAACAATGCCTCGTGTAGCATAATTCAACATAGAAATACAATTGTGAAAACAGAGAAAACTTTTAATTGGCTGGTAGGTCCATTCAAAGTTGTACAACTCAAACACTTCCAGTCTACAGTTTTATTAATTTTGTTCTAAATCCATGCATAAAAACTGGAGGTAACCATAGCAGCAGCACTTTTTTGCTTGAGCAAACAGACCGAATGATGAGTGAATGCTGACTGACAACAAACCTGGATGACTTGCCCGTGTCAAGTGGCCATGGTAATAGCATGACGGTACACTCAGATATCTCCTAACATTGCACATTTGTGGAAAAGCAGCTGTCACCGTTTTTCTTATTTAATCACGAGAACAGACAGTTGGCCTCTATAAGCGTGAGGAGAAGGGAAGACCAAACTTGAAATCCAAGTTATGATCCATCGGTCATCAAGCAAATCCAGAGACTTACCAGAGTACATGCCGACCTGCTTTGCTCTCCTTCATCAAAAACAGTCACTGCATGTTATTTACTCCACATAGGTGAACATTAATCAGTGCTGTCACAATAAATTATTCTAACTGGAACTGTCCTGCAGTGGATGAGACGTACAGATGTGCATGTGTGTGTCCATTTTTGAATGAACCATGGCAGCACTTGTCGGGTGATGATAAGTCCTCCCAGTGGGCGTCACTGGAACAGAAGTGCACAGCTGAATGTCCTGGTGATGTGTGTCTGTGATTGTGCATTACTCTCCCCAGCTGTGCCCTCTCAGAAACCTTGTATATGGCAATAGGCCTCCAAGCTGGCGAAGAGGATGTAGAGGAACCAGAGTCCAAAAAACAGCAGCGAAGTCAGGACTTTGAACTTCCATGGACCACCCAGTTCGCCGCCTATAGATGGCCTCCGGCGTAGCATCAGCACTCCCATGGAGAAGAAGGCAAAAATGGTGAAGAGGGTGACAGAGAAGGCCAGCGAGCCAGGGTCAACACGGAACACCTTACCTTTGACCTGCCAATATATGGCAGCCACAGACCAGGCCACCCCAATGCCCAAAAACACATTAACCGCGTTGCTTCCTGTCACATTCCCCACACACGCATCAGCATACTGGTCCTGAGTGGCCGCCACTTTACTGGCAAAGGTATCTGGAAAAAAAACAAGTCAATCATGAACAGTCTGTCTAACATCGGCATTACTGTGTGGATCTTCCAGTTAGGGAGTTAATGTGTACTGAAAACAACTCACGAGTAGTATCACTTACCAGGAAGTGAAGTCCCCAGTGCTACAAAGACCACCGCCGTGACGGTGTCTCTCAGGCCAACAGTGCAGCCAAAATGGGAAGCTAGGTCCCCAATAATGGCTGTTAAGAAACCAATGACAGAGATTGACACGATGAAGCATGCCCAGCCGTTCCAGTACTCTGTGGGCGGGACGCAAGCAAACAGGATCTTCCAGAAAATGGACAATATGTGCATGAAGTAGTCGAAGCAGTTCGGCATTCGCTGCTCCTCCTCATCTCCATCACCTGTAAACAGCAGACACAAAGATGAATAAACAAAGCACACCTTCCTTTAAAGCAATAGTTCAACATGTTTGATGCAGCCGAACTTAGAGTCACAGCTTCTTATTTCACGCTTCGGTTTTTGTGCGGTTTAAACAAATGAGATGTGACATTTAGTTAATTGTTATGTTTGGACAGAGCCAGGCTAACTGTTTCCCTCTTTTTCCAGTGCTTATGCTAAGCTAAGCTAATCAGTGCCTGGCTGTAGTTTCACATTGGTGGTTTCAATCAAAATTAATGTCAGGCTTACAATTTGGGAGAAAAGGTTATATTCTTTCTCTTTTGTATCATACACGTAAAGTTTCACATTTAGTGACGTGAATGAACAATTGGTCCCTGGTCAGCAACTTAAACAGAAGAAGCAAACCTACACAATTGTAACGTGAAATTATAAACATTGATTCAAGAATAAAACCCTTTAATTGCACATCTTATATTAAATAAATGTAAAACTCACAACACAAGCATGTGGTTTTAACATGGATTTAACAAATAATATATGAAGCATATCAAAATAAACATAGCATAGACCTGCACTGACTGTGACCGCTCCAATGAACTGCTCTCTCCACGAGTGAGTGCCGAGCACCACAGCCAGATTTGTGTCCTTCAAGAGTTTGTCCACTGTGTTCTGTTACAACACATCAAACAAGTCAGTCATGAGGCAGAGGGAGTCACAACTCATACACAGAACAGATGGACCCACATTTTACTCTCAGCAGGATTGTCTTTACCTATCTTTAATAGCCTGCATACATAAGTAGTGGACGTAGTCATGGTGACGTCACCCATTTGTTTATGGCCTATGGTTGTGAAGCCTTGAGTTTGTCTGTTGCAATCTTGAATTTTTACAGCCAGTGAAGGACGTGACCATATTTGGACTGGGGAGGAGCGACAGGTGGATCTGACGAACACAAGTGGCAGAGCGGGACGGGACTTCAAACAGAAACTTTACTGGATCTGGATCCATCTGGATTCTGGTATATGAAGCTATTACCAAAGTTATCTTTATACTTCAAGATCAACAACTAATTACATTCAACTTAGCAGCTTAGTAGAGGTAAGCCCCACCCCCTAAAGCATCCCCTGCTTTATGGAGGACTCTAAATGGACCACAATGTACTAAATGAACATCATGCTGGATTGAAGAAGACTTAAAACTAGAGATTGAGACCATAAACTCATGTTTGCAATGTTTACTGAGATAATAACTCAAGTGAGAAGTAGTAGTAATTTTCTCATAAACTTCCATGTAATGGATGGCCAGTAGAGCGATTAAAAGTTTAAGGCACTTCAGCCTCGGCTTCACTTTTCAGGACCGGAGGTTGCCGCCTGTCATAACGTTCAACAGTGGTATGATGAAATAAAAAAATTGGTCACAAAAGGCTATCATTAGCTTGTTTGACAGGCTAGTTGATTAAACTCCGATCAATAAGATATCCACAACAAATATGGTAACTATGAAAATGGCCCATATTAATTGCATGCCCACAAAACCACTGGCCTTGCCATTCTGTTGCAGAACGTAAATTTAGTTTTGAATCAACTGAAATTTCACACACAGCACACATGAATGAAGACGTAGTGAGGGATGAGAAAAGGTAAATATGAATACATGATGTTTTTTTTCATGAGAAAATGAGATGAGAAGAGTCAAATCAGTGTCACAACACACAGAATTCTGTCAGAAACTGTACCTGGTCTAGTACTCCATTGGGAGTCTGATGAGTAAGAGAGTGTGAGGTGGTTAATGACCTAAAACACATATCGTTAAATAACACCGATCCCTGATGTGATTATATTTATTAAGATTTCAAAAGAAAGCAGTCAAATTAAGAATGGGTGTATTATATGTGAACTCGTATGTCAGTTTACAGTCTGTATACTGCCTCCTATCAGACACTCACACACCTTAAACTCACAGGACTCCTCTATGATGACCTCCAGCCTGATGTGCTCCCCTAGGATGGGTTTTCCCATCTCAGAGATCCTCCGGGCCTCTTCCTCCTCAGGGCTGGGGTTGCCTATCAGCAATACAGACGTTTAGTCATCATGTCTATTCATTTATATTCATGGTGTCATTCACAAAACTCACAAACATCCTAAACTTCAGTCAAGGCTACAGGCCCACGCCATGATGCATGAAGATGAAAACAACATTCCGCACTCAAACAAGCGTTTTAAAAGGTGCTGTGTGCAGCATTTAGAGGCAAGCAAGTGCATTAGTGGATGTTCTTTCTATTGAGACAGGATCTAACCCAGATCATGGTCTTAACCCTGACCATACCCATCTCTAACTCAGATGAAGCAGATGAATGGCAGACTTTGTAGGGTGTACTGTAGAGGCCTGCACTATACTGGAACAAAACTGACATTGCAATATGTTTTTCTGCAATTTGTATTGCAATATGAAAAGATAAGTTTCATAGATTTTTAGTTAAATGCGTCAATTTGATCCAGTTTGAGAGCTAAATCAAGATTCTAGATCTGTCAACTATTTTGTGCACTAGTAAAAATGTATTCACAAACTCACTGGTTGTATAGAAAGCTTTGCTTTTGATCTGGTCTTCAGCACAGAGGGGGATAAGTCCCGCCTCCCACAGGAATCAAATCCCCAACCACTGACATGGTTAACTAGGCCCTGCCCCATCAGTGCAGTCAATGTGATATTATGCTGATAGATATTACAGCACAAAACAAGAAGGAGCAGCAATGGAGCTTTCAGAATTTCTGACAATGACGAGTAGTGGAAGCGATGAAAGACTGAAACCAGGGTTAGGGTCTTTTTTTTCAAGCAAATACATGCACAGTCTCAGGGAGTGTTCAATGAAACCCGTGGGGATCCAGGATTTCATTGAAAGGGTTTAGATCTAAGTACTTTTGAGAAACACATTAACTTTACTGCAGATGGCATGAGGCTTTCAAAGGTCTCATTTATGGCAGATTTTTTCCAGTTCACAATAATGAGATGGTCTTTTAAATTCTGCACATTGCACCTTTATCACACAAACTATCTTACCCTGGTTGAGTAGCAGGGCTGTGAAGAAAAACAGACCATGATTACGTTATTATTTTGCTTTCTCACTGAGTACAGCCTGAACGCATCATAATGTAACTCCATGGGATCTCCGTGAATGTTGCGAGCTGTTAGCTATTTAGCCATTCAGGACTGAGCTCTCCGCTGACGAGTTCAACACGGATCTCTTGTTCACAATGTTCTAGAATGCATTCATGCATATTTTGCATCACACATTTTTCTCAATAGCAATTGGCGGCTTTTCAGACGGGGCATCCTAGCAGCAAACCTAGAGGGCTCAAATACAACGAGAGATAACAGAGTGAACCTGGGGCGTCTTGTGTTCACAATGAACCGGTTCAGAGAACCGGATTGGGACTTGAAGAGAACCGTATTCAGAGTACGGTTTGTTTCACGGGTTCGTTTGGAGTGTTATGTTTGTTTGGAGAAAGGGACAACAGGAAAAGAAAACATCTTTGTACTTTGTCTAGCAGTTGGTCATGTAGACTAGATTCTCAGTGTAAGCCTCATCTGTACTCTAACATAATGATATCATTTACAATCTAAAGAAATTGATTATTTTGACCTCCACTAAGCACAAATATGCACAAGCACATATTGAATTCCTGCACCATCCTTTAGACTCAGTGACAGGTAACTGAAGGACACTAAATTGATAATTGGCTGCTGGCTCTGTATACGGTGAAACAGAGACAGCACGTATCTTCAGTAACTGGCTCTGACGCAGACGTCCAGCATTCAGCTGCCTGTTGATGCTGTTTTGAAACCAGACCTCGGATATTGCTGCCATCTACTTTGACTACCATCTCATAAAGCATTAACAGCAATACCTTTATTGAATTAATCATGAAATTCAAAATGCCCTCACACTCACCAGAGAGTCCTCGCTTCAGCCATTTGGGGTCCTCGAGCACGAGGAAGAAGGTTTCCTGCTTCTCGTACTCCTCCACATTTATAATACGTACCTGCAAGATCTGACTGCAGGAATGCACGCAGACAAGCACACACACACACACACACACACACACATATTTTTTTCTACAACAAAGAATGAAATACTATGAACACTAAATACCTCCACATCTTAAACATATGCTCTACCACCTAAATCACATCCCAAATTGAAGTGACCTAAATAATTTATCACAATGAGCCTTTCAATAATTCAGGCTTAAACCTAACATAGTGTGCTCTTGCTCCTCAGCGTGCTAAAGAACTAAATGGCAGCCTGGTTAATAATCAAAGTCGCTATAGATCATATTTTGATGAATTCTTGGAAGGGACATACAAGAATACGCCTACACACCGTAACACCTCTCCAGTAACAATGATATAGATTGTTATACAGCCTCTATTGATGGGCCATGTTACATAATAGAGTCTTTCACTAAGTGTACAGTTAGTGCATGTGCAAACACAGCTTATATAACCTGAAATTTTAATGAGAAGAGGATCTGTCAGCTTGCATGAGGTGACAGCAGGTTCCCACACCTGATCAGGGATGGGATTATCTTTAGGCGTCAAGTCATCAGGTAATTGTGTCTAATAGACCTCCTCCACCTGACCATCTTTCAGTGAGGGTCAGGTGCCCGTTTCCTCAAAGCACTAATGGGCCAACGTACTATAAATATAAATGTATTGAGGGTGCTGTGTGTCAGTTCTGCTGGTTTGAGAAAGAAAACAGTCCTCTTCTTATATTTGTCTCGTGTGGTTGTGGTAAATGTGACCATCACACTGCATTTCAGTGCACTGAACATTGAGACATTGAAATTGCTGGAGTTAGTTTCAGACTATTGAACAAAATGTTCCTCTCATTTTTAATGACACTATGACTGTACTATTACTATAACTGTTAACAAGTTATAATTACAACCAGACTGTGGGTGTGTGTGCACACCCGTGTGTTATATCCCGGCACGCCGCTGTGAATGTGAAACTAAATTTAAACTATAAATGTTAGAATAATAAATAACGTCTTGACAGTGGCGTCTTGACACTGATCCATCTTTGAGATCACCATCTATATACAAGACTAGAGAGGGACTCACATATTGCTGATTTTTTTTTTTTTTCATGGACTTGATGACAATGATATAATTAGTTTGAGTGTTCTCGGTCATGTAAAATCATAAATGTATATGTTGAAGAGTTGGAAGACGTAACATCAATGGTCACACAAGAACAGACTGTCGTGCTAATGAAAAACCAGAGTCCAACAGACTCTATGGCTCTTGCAGTCTTAACCTCTGGTTGCAGACTGCACCTCACCTGGTCTGTTCATTGGTGAATTCCAGCTCCCCTCTGGCCTCCTCGTAGTCCACCCCAGCCTTGGCACTGCCATCCTCCGTATGGTACGGCACAGCGACGGTGCCCCTGGAGCCCGAGTTCCTCACCACCGTCACCGCCAGCATGCCGGAGCTCTCACTCACCCGCAGCAAGCGCTGGCCGAAGGTGAAGATGCCAGCATGGTCATCGTCCAAAATAGTGATGGTGGCAACCAGCGGCTCCACTAGTCTACCCTTTGGTGGTGTTCCCGTCCCTTCATTTACCCCTTCTTCTAACCTCAGGTTCTGAAGACGCACGAAGAAATGCTCGTCTTCCTCAAAGATGTCATCATCCAAGATACCCACCTGGAAAACATAGAGGGTACCATCAACGATCACGGATGAAGACGGCCATAACACTTGGAATGCAGACACACAGTACAACGCAACCTTCACCATTTCCATTAAGGACTGACCCTCATAGATGACTAACCACAGTTTTGGTAGTCAAATACTCATTTTTTTCATGCTGAATGACTCATTCATCCCCACATAGCACTCTTTCTCCTCGTCATTCTTGTTCACACACACACACACACACACCAGTGTTTTACCAAACATTGATTTATTTGTGGCGGCCCGCCAGAATATCAACATTTACTGCCACATATTGATTTAATTTCCACATATTGAAACTATTTCAAATGGGTAAAAATCTTATGAAATTGTAGCGCTGCGCGCAGTGCATCAGCCCCTTCCCCCGCTTTAGTCTTACTCTCTCTCGGACCCGTCTTTAAACAGCCCCTCCTCTCCGTGCACACTCAATGCTCATCCGCAGTTTTCCACGTTTTCCCCGCAGAGAAGACGGCTGGCTGAATTCCCCAATAAAATCAAACTTTGCTACAAGTAGGCTGTGGAGCAGTCACTTAAAGTGTTGGCAATGGAGCACTGTATATGTTTTTCACTTATGACACAAAGTGAAGCAAGCTACCACCACAAATAGAATCTGATTCTGTGGGAAACACTGTATATGTACCTTTTATGGTCCCCATTTCCCCTTGCTCACCTTGATCTCTTTGTGGCTCTCCCCTGGCTTAAACACCAGGGTTCCCTCACTGAATTCATAGTCTGCTCCAGCATTGGCAGAGCCATTTTCTGTACAGTAGTCCACATAGAACGTGTCCTGGCCCGTGCCCCCCTCAAGGATCACCCCGAGGCTCAGAGAGCCACAGTTCTCCGTGCACTGGTACTGGGCACTCTCAAAACAGATGTGTGAACACGTGGCCTTGTCAGCCTCCTGGCCCGCTGAGCGACGCGAGTGCTCGGCAGCATGTTTCCTTAATATGTTGCCAGCGCCGATCATCATGCGTGTTGCCTGGACGCGGTAGAAGGCGCGGCTCTTCTTCTGGTGAACCAGGGCCGAGTAGTTGGCCATCTCAATCAGTTGGTCCAGGTCTTTGTCTGGGTGTTTCTCTTTCAGGTCTTTCAGGATGCGTACCACCTATCCAAGAGAGGAGACCATTTGTAACAAACCGCATGGATGTACGAGTGTGTATTACAGTATTTTTGACTACACAGGCTGGGTGTGGGGTGGGGTCCTGCAGATGATTTGGTGGGATTCAACAGCAGAATGGCAGGACATGGCAAAAGTATTGGAATTTGTTGGGGATAACATCTTTAGACTTACGCCGGGCACTTTATCAAGAAAAACTGAGGAAAGGCCTACTGCTCAGCTTCTGACTGATCAACATCCTGCTGTTAAGACTCCTTAAATTCCCATTAAGTATCTTAAAAGATATAAAAATATGATCCACCATTTGGTCTGACGGGGTAGAAGATTTTTTTCCTTCCTCATGCATTAAATCCTCCATAAGAAAACACGTACCCAGGGTAGAGTGGAAAAACAATCATATAGTAATTTAAGATATCCTGCCATTCAATCTCCAAAGTGTGTGTGTCTACAGCAGTTCCTCCTGAGCCATGTGTCTTACCTCATCTTTGTTCGGGTCTAGTTCATTGCCTGTCTGAACAGAGACGGTCACACTGGACGAGTTCCCAGGACACGGCCCGCTGTCGGACAACTTTCCTTCCATGATCATGTCAATGCCTTTGGGTGCAAGGTCACCTTCCATTTCCACCACAATGCCGTGCCTCTTGTCAGCGCGGTAACGCTTGTGCATGTATTTGTAGAAGAGCAGGCGGCGGTCAGCGACCCAAGCCAAGATCACACACACCGGAAAATAAAGCAGTGTCACTATGGCCTCCCACACCTGGCGATACAGGTAATATAAGCATTACATGATTTACACACATTGTTGGAATAGAAATACATTTATATACAGTCAAGGTCAACACACCTCTACAATCCCAGGTGAGATGACAGCCAGTATGAGGTAGAGCCAAATGTAGGCAAAAATACTCCAGAAAGCCGTAATAAAAAACACGCGCAGGTGTTTGATCTTGCGTGACTCTCCGTTAGGGATCACCCACACACACAGACCGATTATCACAAACATGTTGAATGCGGCGCTGCCTACTATGGTGCCCGGGCCGAGCTCCCCTGCATTAAAGTTGTGCCCACACACCTGTCAACATTAAAAGGACAAATAAGACAAACATCACATAGATCCACATCAGACACCTTTTTATGCCAACTGGAACTGAATATATGTAACATGCCAAATAACAAAAATATAGTAGAATAGGCCCTTTGTGACTGGGGATCCTCAAATATTAAATCTATACAACTAGAAACATATATCCATGTATAAATATGAAGCAAATGTTGTTCACATTGGTGGTTACTATTCCTTACCTTTAACATATAGTAGTGCACAGAGTTCAGAGTTGTAACTTCATTTTCATTCATTTATGTATTACTTAATTAACACATTTGAAATAAACAACTGGAAGTTAAGAAATTAAGCAGCATAAAGAATGTAAAACAATGTAACATTTCAGAAAATCTCTGTGTGAACAGACTGTCACAGTGGAAGATAGCAGGTTTTACTATGGGAGTACATGTTAAAAGGATGTGAAAGGTCAAGTACCTCAATAATAGAGAGCAGGATCTCAGGCGCCGAGGAGCCCAGGGCCATGAGTGTGAGGTTGGAAACAGTCTCATTCCAAACCCTCACTGTTGTTACTGTTGTTTCCCCGTTGGGTTTGGTGATGGTTACCTCTTTTTCCTGTAAGGACAGAAGATCGCCAAAATGTAAAAGATTACCGCTGAACTCAAATACACAACTTTCAGTTACTGCAATTTGTGACAATGTTACAATATGAATAGGTTACATTTGGCAAATGTGTTATTGTAGATTGTCTTGGCTGTAGAGTAGTCACTTCCCAAAGCTTCTGATCAAATGGTTCAGAACATTGATGGACTGGTAAATCGAGAGCTTTGCCTTCCGGCTCAGCTCCCTCTTCACCACAACAGTCCGGTAAAATGCGTGCATTACTGCTGACACCAAACCAAACTGCCTGTCTATCTCAGGCTCCATTTTATCCTCATCCATGACCAAGAGAAAGTTTGTGCTCAAGTTCACTTTCTGAAGGGGCCAATAGAACCACATCATCTGCAAAAACCAGATGCAATTCTGAGGTCCCCATACAAGACACTCTTCTCTCACTGGCTGCACCTCGAAATCCTGCCCTTGAACATGTTTAACTTTGTGCAAGGTATGCGGACACAGCTCTCACTTTGGTTATAAAAGGAGCAGGTGGCTCATATTAACAACCCCATATTGCTCCTCCTGAATCTTAAATTTGACAATTGCTGAGAACTTGCTTTGCTTCCAGCACCCTGGAATACACTTTTCCGGGAAGGCTGAGCACTTTGATACCTCAATAATTGGAGCACACTTGGGAAATGGCAACCACCACCAAAGTTTGCCACTTCTTGACATCCACTTGATAATGTAGAGGCGTGATAATATCTTCAGCATCTCAGGAAGAATGTCATCCATTCCTGGTTGATTTCCACGAGGGGCTTTTTGATTACCTCAGTGACCTCTGCCAAGCATTTGGGCAGGTCTTCCACAGAGTCATCAAACACTGCCTCCTCCATGGAGGATGTGTTGGTCGGGTTCAGGAGTTCTTGCTTTCCCTTTTTAAGTCATCTAACAAACAACAGTCAGAGACTTCCCCAAAGCAACTTGCAGTTGCATAGAGGGGACCCTCTCATTCCCAGGGGAAAACTCGCCCAGAACCTCTCACCCTGAGAAACTCTGGGGAAGGCTTGAGTGCCCTCTCCAGGAGTCTGGTTCCAGAACCAATGAATGGAAGTGAGCCCAACTATATCTAGTTGGTACCGCCCCACCTCCTGCACCAACTCCACTTAGATAAGATAAGATCAACTTTATTATTCTGAAGGAAAGTTCCTTCTTTCCATTCCAGTCTGCAATGTTTGGGATCAGCACAACTAGGTCCCCCGTCTTTGCCAACCTCAATGCCTATCCCTGTGAGTGGTAGGCCTACAGGATAGCAGCTCCATGTAGATTTTTCGGGCTGTGTACAGCCAAGTCCCATGTGCCATGGCCTGGCCACCAGATACTCGCCGCCAAACTTCTAGGTTAGGCTCCAGATGGGGGCCCTGGTTGACCTTTTCCAGGTGAGGTAAGACAACACTTTCTGCCTGGTTCATATAGGGTCTGTGAACCAATCTTAAGGCCTGATTATGATTCCGCGTAGTGATCACGCAACGGCAACGCAACGGCGACGCAGTTGCTTGGAGACCGTGATGGTTCTGCGTTGGGTTTACGTGTCGAAATGCAATTCAATACCACACCGGTAGAGGGCGCTATGTTTTTTGTAAAGACTGACCGACCGACCGAGACTCTTGACGTATATCGTCGTAGCCTCGTTATAGCCTATTTGTTTACTTTCCGGCTTTAAACATCCACAATTTTTCAGAACTTGGTGTTTTATTTCTTTGTGCAAAAGCGACAAGGTGCAAACAATAAAACGAGGTGAAAACAATAAAAGTAGCCTATTAAAAGTTTAAATGGCGGTGTTTATGAGTGGAAACCGGATAGCGGTCTCCAGCGGATGTAGTTAGCGGACCAATCACAGCCAATGCCGCTGCGTTGGTGTTGCGTTGGCGTTGCGTCGCCTCGACGCGCGTCGAGGATTTTTGGGAGGCACACGTCAGGCCCTTGCGTCGACGCAAGGGGGGTCCGCAAGGACGTAAGGGGTCCGCAAGCTCCCTTGCGTTGTGTCGACGCGGAAGCATAATCCAGCCTTTAGTCATGCCCCTCCCCTGGGACCACTTTGCCATGGGAAACCCCACCATGAGCTATTGCTCCCAACCACATAGGTCCCAGGGTCACTAGGACACACATAGCCCTCCACCATGCCAAGGTGGCTTAAAAAAAAAAAAAAGAGTCATAAAGCATATATTACTATGCCAGTTACAATCTGAGGAGAATAATACGACCAAACCACTGTTCATCACTGATAAAGTAAGAATGTAGCAGCAAAGTAGTGTATTACATCAAGGGTAGATGCATTTAAAATTAAGTTTATAATACCTGAGAGGTGATGACTTCTATGGACGCCATGAAGCGATCTGCGATGATGGACACACCAAGGAAGATGTACATGAGACAGAGGAAGTAGACGATAGCCCTTCCTGCCTGCTCCCCCAGTGGAGGGTTGAGTGGCAACCACACTGGCAGCAAAATACCGGGTCTACACACCACAACGCCCGGACATGTCCGCTTTCCAGACCCCGTACTGTTACCAGAGGACTCAGGCTGCTCAGGTACTGACGCTCGCTCCACAACCTGGGGCCTGATGGAGGTGCAGGGTTGGGCCAGGAGGAGGAAGGAGAGAAGAAGGAAGAGGAGTGGGGAAAGGGGAACGGGGAGGGGTCCCATGATCTCCCTGAGTCAGGAGAAGCCTGGGGGTCACTAGGGAAGATGATGGGTCAGAGGACTCTCCTGCGAAAACAGAAGGAGAAACATTGTTCTAAGAAAGAGATACAATGGGGTGCAACAGATTCAAAATACACATTCGTTTGACAGACCTTTACTGTCTTCAGAATTCCTCTTATACAGTGAGGATTCTTAACGGATCAACAAAATCTTTACTGTACAATTAGCTGTCTGTCTTAAAACAAATTTTAGGCAAACTTCTGAAAAGTTAATAATGAGCCAGATGGACAGTATCTTGTTGCCAGTTCATGTTGACATGTTATTTGAAGACGAATCAGAGGAATGCATTCATAATACCCCAAGTCATGTGTATATAAGGACTGCGATCTGAAGCAATTTCCTTAATTAATTATTGATATTAATGACTTACCTTCTGTTATCTATATCATTATGAGATAGGCTAACTGTCACTGTCATGTCTCATACCCGTCACTCGTAAGTTGCATGAGTAAACCTTGTGTGTGCTACTATAACTTATTTAGTATCCATCCCATTTCATAACTTATCACTGAGTATTGATGCTACCAAGTTTTCTACTGCTTCCAAATGCTCTCTCAATGACCTTGCTCCCTGTTTTCTTATATTTTTAATTTAATTGTGATGCAGTTAAACATTAACCATGTCCAAGACACTAGGTGTGTATATTTCCTGAACAGTCAGTATTGATGCTTTAATCTATATTTCTTCAAAGGAAGGCTGAAGCACTGACATCAGCAGAAAAAGACACATGTTAAATGTAGCAGGGTATGGCTATGGTATAGAGTGGTACAGAGTACAGCAGGAATCTTTCAGTCTCCCTGTGGCTCTACTGTGTCCATCCCTTCCTCTCCCCTCCCCTCCTCTCCTCCTGCACAGGTGACACTGCACTATTGTGCAGCGTGAGTTGAAACAGATACTGGGGTGCTGCATCTTTGATGTAGCCTGAGCTCTGCCAGCTCATTATGGAGTTGTGATTCAGAAACACAGCCCAGAGGGCCGCCGCATCACATTTCACTTTCCAAGGCCTGCTATGGTTACCACGACCTCAGACAGAGGGCCACCTTACACCAGCAGGTACTGGGCATGTGTGTATGTGTGTGTGTGTGTGTGTGTGTGTGTGTGTGTGTAGGGGGGGGGGGGGGGGGGGGGGGCTTACCAAAGGCTTACCAAAAATAACTTCCTCATGTTCATATTTGGTCAACAATAGCAACACAATAGAGTGTCATGTTGTAACACAAATCAAATAAGTAAATAAATTATATATAACAAAATTAATTTCTGTCCTGTGACAAGATCACCAGTCAACACTTACATAAAACCAGCAATATACACTCAAAACATACAGATACAAACACTCACAACACACCACCTCAACAAAAACAACAATTGATTATATGGAACAACAATTTCATGGTTATACACCCTAGACTAGAGGAAATACACCTTCCTGTATTGTTTGAGTCTTTGGGGTCTTGCGCATGTGCGACATGCTTGAGGTCCAAAAGCAGATTTGTTCTTGAAAGTGGCTGGTGCATTTTCCTTGCAGATGATCTGTAGAATGCCATGGAGGGCTGGGTAATCAAGGAGCCGGCACTGGAAGAGCTTGATGCATTATTGAGTGATGCATTCACCTAAATATAGCAGGATATCTCCTCCTTTCATGTTACTTAGAAGCAGCTCTGTAAACATCATTGACGAGAAGAGCCTTGTGGATTTATCAGCCTGACATTAAGGGAGCACTTCTTAGTCTTTCCGCTTAAGAGATTGAGTAAATAGCGAGATAAATGGCCATATAACTCCCACTTCCTGCCCTCAGCGGAGCTCTGACACTGATTGAAGTCGAACGTTTTTGATTTTGATCCAGGAACAATGTTCACTGGGCACTTAGGGATCTAACTGTTCGGGGTTGGGCTTCATAAAAGGATGAACACTTTCATAGATGTTCATGTTCAAATTGGAGGATAGTGAACAGCATAGAGCTCTTCTTACAAGCCTTTCTTGTTGCCTGGGAGAAGGGGGTCCTGGGGTGTTGACATGTCCATGGTCTCTTTGTCCTCTTAGCACACAGGAACAGTGAGATGGGTGACAGCTCATCTCCCCTTACTGCCTCTGACACGTCCACTATCTCTCACCACCACTGATAAGTGATTGCCTGGGGTTAGTTTACACTGGCAGGAGTGCCAGTAAAAAAAGGAGTTAGCACCTTTACCAGTTTAATATTTCCTGTATGCTGACAGTGGGTTTCTGTCAGGGGAGTTCATGACCAGGGGTCCGTTTCACAAAGCAGGTTTAGTGAAAACCTTGAGTTAGTTAACCCTGAGATGAGGGAAACTCTGGTTTTTCGGTTTCACAAAGCCAGTTCAGCATAAATCTGAGTCAGTTACCCGGGTAACATGCTCCGTGAAACTAACCTGCTCGCTAGCAGGTTTGCTTCAACAAACATGTTTGTTTCTCCCTACATGTCTCCGCCTTTTTCCGGAATCTGAACCAACTCTGAAAAATTGTGCCGTCCTTTCATCGTCAACCTGATCGATACGGAAATAAAAGTGATTCTAGCAGCTTTGCGTTGGGAGAGGATTTTGATTACCTTTCCTTTCAATCACATTAGATATTATCTAAACAATATTCTCCGACATTTTCAACATTTCATATCGCGGACATAATCCGCAACCAGATTCATTGCGGAGGTAGTGTTTTTGCGAACGGGAGATTTATGAAATGTTTAAGTACATTCCTGTGTTTAAATACCTGCTTATATTTACTGTTTAATATGTGAAATATGATTAAAATCATATGCCTTAGTCAACGTATTTGCGCAATATTCTTCTGCTTAATTTTCAACTGAAGCCACTTTCTTTCTGTGCCTGGGGGGATTACACCCAATGAAAATAATAATTTATGTGTTGCGCTACTTTGTGATCTACGGGGATAGAGCCGCTGTCGCCAGCACTGTGGGCGGCGTTGCTAACCATTACACCACAGTGACGCTGTGCAACTCCGAAAATAAACACTTTTTACCTTTAGATCAATAGACTGTTTCATTCAGTTATACACATTAGATCGGGCAGTAATTGTCTGCCACGCCAACTATCACTACTTTGCTGCAGTTACGGTGCTCCGCTTTCTCAGGATGAGCTCGTTTTCTACATAAACACTCGGTAATATCTAATGACGCTCTCCCCGTTGCCATGGTGAATCGTAGTATCGGAGCTCCATTGATGATGGCTTTGTAGAGTCGGCAGGCACGCGCGTAACTCAGAGTTTACATACTCAGAGTTGAGTGAACTAATTCAAAACCGCTGTTCTGAAACCGAAAACTCAGAGTTTCCCATCTCAGAGTTGTTCAACTCAGAGTTCAGGGTTAGGTTCAGAGTTTGTTGAACCTGCTTTGTGAAACGGGCCCCAGCAGAACAGGTGTGAGGGTTGAGGCAGAGATGATTCATTCAAGCATCAATAATAGGAAATGAATGTACTCTTATCAAAACTTGACAAAAGCACTGCTGCAGACGTTTAACAAGCAGGAAAGTCTTACAGGAATCTTCTTCACCACTGCTGATCCTGCTTCAGAGCCACGACCCAGGCGCTCTATGGCTTGTAGTCAGAATATTTCTTTTGCCTAGTGGTTCACCTATTGTTCATTACATGGGCTTACCTCGATGTAGACACGGAAAATTTTTCATCAATGGGTGAAACTATTTTTTTTGTTTTGTACATGTTGTGGAAGTCCCAGATATGCTGGGTAATCAAACGGCTTTCTGTCTGAGTTCATAAGTTATCATATCATCATCCAGAGGTGCTCGGTGAATTGAACTGTATTCACAGTAAATAACAAGATACACATCAGGGGTCCGTTTCACAAAGCAGGTTTAGTGAAAACCTTGAGTTAGTTAACCCTGAGATGAGGGAAACTCTGGTTTTTCGGTTTCACAAAGCCAGTTCAGCATAAATCTGAGTCAGTTACCCGGGTAACATGCTCCGTGAAACTAACCTGCTCGCTAACAGGTTTGCTTCAACAAACCCTGAGTTTCTCCCTACATGTCTCCGCCTTTTTCCGGAATCTTAACCAACTCTGAAAAAATATGCCGTCCTTTCATCGCCAACCTAATCGATACGGAAATAAAAGTGATTCTAGCAGCTTTGCGTTGGGAGAGGATTTTGATTACCTTTCCTTTCAATCACATTAGATATTATCTAAACAATATTCTCCGATATTTTCAACATTTCATATCGCGGACATAATCCGCAACCAGATTCTTTGCGGAGGTAGTGTTTTTGCGAACGGGAGATTTATGAAATGTTAAAGTACATTCCTGTGTTGAAATACCTGCCTATATTTACTGTTTGATATGTGAAATATGATTAAAATCATATGCCTTAGTCAACGTATTTGCGCAATATTCTTATGCTTAATTTTCAACTGAAGCCACTTTCTTTCTGTGCCTGGGGGGATTACACCCAATAAAAATAATAATTTATGTGTTGCGCTACTTTGTGAACTTCGGGAATTGAACTGCTGCCGCCTGCACCATAGGCAGCGTTGCTAACCATTACACCACAGCGTCGCTATGCATGCTTGAAAATAAAGACTTATTACCTTTAGATCAATAGACTGTTTCATTCAGTTATACACATTAGATCGGGCAGTAATTCTCTGCCACGCCAACTATCTCTACGTTGCTGCAGTTACGGTGCTCCGCTTTCTCAGGATGAGCTCGTTTTCTAAATAAACACTCAGTAATATCTAATGACGCT
Organism: Chelidonichthys spinosus; assembly: GCA_029853015.1. Taxonomy (NCBI): domain Eukaryota; kingdom Metazoa; phylum Chordata; class Actinopteri; order Perciformes; family Triglidae; genus Chelidonichthys; species Chelidonichthys spinosus. The sequence continues at coordinate 11,551,341 of CM056835.1, forward strand.
CTCCCCGTTGCCATGGTGAATCGTAGTATCGGAGCTCCATTGATGATGGCTTTGTAGAGTCGGCAGGCACGCGCGTAACTCAGAGTTTACATACTCAGAGTTGAGTGAACTAATTCAAAACCACTGTTCTGAAACTGAAAACTCAGAGTTGCCCATCTCAGAGTTGTTCAACTCAGAGTTCAGGGTTAGGTTCAGAGTTTGTTGAACCTGCTTTGTGAAACGGGCCCCAGATGGATAACTACAGCTGAACCCAAAATAAACAATGTTGTTGTGATCTAATTGCGATAAACGGGAAAGAAATTATGCCGAAGTAACAACAGAATGAGGTCAATTTGTAAACATTCCGAAGTCATGGTTTGTTAGGTCTGTCTGCAAGACAACACGCAAGGGACTTTTAAAATGCTTGTTTTCTGGATGGAGTTCGGATCGAGAGGAGCTAGGCTATGCTAACATTGTAGCTGCTCAATCAACACTTAAAATAACGTGTTCATTTGTTGTATGAAATGTAAGGTTCTATCATATAATCATTTCTGATTGAGGGACGAGTGACAACAGGAGGAGAATTTCAGCACTGATAGACTTTCGAGTCAGGCAGATGTTTTGCTCAAGTTGAAATATTTCATCTGTCACCATTTTGGTTTTCGACGGCTGCCATCTTGGTTTTTTGGACGTCACCATCCAGTTAACTTTGATGAAGTGAAAACACACGAAGGATAACAGTTGTAAGACGGAAATATGGACAACGTGGTTGTAGTGACTGGTCAATCACAAGGTAGTTGACTAAATTTACTATTTTGAACATCATGCTGGATTGAAAAAGTTTTGAACGATGTTTACTGAGATAATAAATCAAGAAAGAAGTAGGGTCATTTTCTCATCGACTTCCATATAATCAGAGAGGAGTCGCCTCCTGGTGGCCAGCAGAGATTTTAAGGAACTTCACTTCAGCATTAGCGTTTCCGGCCCAGGTTGCCATTCAGAAGCAGAGACCTGAAACGTGTCTCACTGATACATTCTCAATCCCTGATCCATCACAGGAAGAAACTGCACTGACTGACTGCGGCTTGAACATTAACATTGACAAAGATTCCTTTCCAGGATGTAAGCTCTGTGCACAGGTAAACCAATAACATGCATGACGACTCATGTAGAAGACTTATTTTAAGTCTTCTACATGGCACTGAAAATAATCATGGTCCTGTTGTGGACGAATTTGTACAGTGGTGTGATAAATCTTTCCTGAAGTTGAATGTTGCTAAAACAAAGGACATGAGCATCGACTTCAGGTGGCAGCCCACACCCTCCCAGGCTACTATCATCAAGGGTCAGGTGATAGAGTCTGTGGAGAGGTATAAGTACTTGGGGTCTATCATTGCCAAAAAGCTGAATTTTAATGACAACACTGACATGCTATGTAAAAAGGGGCAGCAGTACTTGTTTTGTTTGAGGAAGCTGTCATCCTTTCATGTGGTTTTATCTTGTGTGGAGTCTGTACTTACTTTTTCTATAATGTGCTGGTATGGGAATCCAAAAATGCACTCATGAAAATAGTCAAGATGAGTGGCAAGATTCTGGGAGTTCAGCAGAGCATACTCTCTGACCTGTTCACCAGACAGATAGAGAGGAAGGCCAGAAGCATCTTGTCAGATGCCACCCACCCCTTGTTCAGGGAATTTCAGACCTTGCCCTCTGGTGCCAGGTTTGGGTTCCCTCCTGTTAAGAGCAACAGATACAAGTATTCTTTTATCCCTGCATCCATCTCCATTTTAAACTCTGGTCAGGGGAGGAGTTAACCAGCTCTTACCTGACAGAGCTCTTCTTTGGCTGAGACCCATGCTACATGCATTCAGTGTTTTTTTGCACCTTGTTTTAATTTTTATTCTTACATCCAGTGTTATTGCACTTCATATTTATATAGATATTGATATTTGTACTACTGACATGCATCTTTCTATTGTTGACTTGTGGTTGTGCATTGAGGATCACCGTCCCTGTGTTGATGGAACTGTGGTTTGTGTAATTGGATGTGTATGTGTTTGTCTCAGGGGTTGTGTTATCCCTCTTTTTATACAGTCTATGTGTTATCCCCATGTCCCTTGCTTGTCTACTGCAAAACCAATTGGTGGATGGATCAACTTATTGTGAGTGTTTCTTATCCCGATCAGCAATTAAATCCTATATCCTCTCATCCCAAGTGCTGCACTTTGTCTATTTATCTATTTTGGTTATTGATATTCATGTTATCTTGTGTTTCTATCACAGTTGATGTTGGTGGACCATGCGGCCTCATGGAAGATTTAGTCTTTGGTTGGAGCAATACAGTATAAAACACATGCATTACAACACAATGTCTGTTCCAAATGCACACAAATCAAGGCAGTTAGCAGTCTCTCTGTTCGCAGTTAAAGAAAGGAAAGAGATCCATCCCTTTAATAAGTAACACAGGCTCTGGCCTGCTGCTGTGGCCTATCAATGCACCCGATGAATCAGAGTGTAAGATAATCCACCAAGACACAGACACACAGATGGACAGACAGATAAAAGAGGACTGGTCCAAGCCACTAATGAGGCATAAAAGGTTTCATTAGGTAATTCAAATCAGCCTTTTAAAATGAACATTTGGATTTAAGCATACATGCCTGAAATATTGGTCCTAAAAGAGATCATATGCAAAGCAGATAACTCTTTTTGTTAAAGAGTTATCTAGTTAACCGCTGACTCGTTTTCCACAGAGTCTCTGCAAATGTTTAAACACGATGACAACACACACAAGTTGTGTTAATCACTGGACTGCATGCGTTTTAATATTGGAAGTAGGATTCTGTTAGGAAGGTGTGCACATTAGACTACATCTGAAACAACTGGATTTAGGTTTGTATGAAGATTTGGTGTCATTATCCTGCCAAAATAACTGTGATGCACAATGTTATCCCGCGAAGCATCAAAATGAGATTCATACTCTTGAAATGTTTTTTAAACGTAATGAAATCACTTTACATTTTTGTTAAGAAACTAAGACACACATCTTTTTTAGTGAAAGACAATCAAATAATCTGAAATAATATCATAATATATCATAAGATCTCGATGCATAGATACAGGATTCTCTCCAGTGTTTTTTAAACCAGGCTCTGTTTTTCACTTTACTCTACCATGAAAGCAAACTAAACCGCCTTTTAACACACTCATGGCACAATATTCACAATTATCCTGATAATGGAATTTCACCATGATCAACTTATTGTGGGTGTTTTTTTTTTTTTTAAATCAAAATCCATGATAGTATCCTACATCATCCCACCCCAAACTGGATCCACATCGGATCCTCTGAGTCATGTCTTCAGTCTTTACTATGTTAAAAGACTTGGATTATTAACAATTGTCTTGGATGATTGTATCCATTTCATTTTCTTTCACTTTCTTTGTCTAAATACGTTCCTTCACACTCGTCCTCGTGGGTTTCTCAAAGCCAAAATCCCCTCATCGTACTGTAAAATCCTTTTAAGTCTTTACATAACATTCCTGGCTTCATGTATCTACAGGCTATTTGCCATCCAGACATAGAAGACCTTTACAATAAAAGGAATACATGATCACATGTGTACCTTGAATTCTTAAAGAAAGATTTCAACAAATAATAAAAACAATAGGAGCAAAGTCATGTTGAATCCATGTAAAAGGGGTCATGTTTACCAACTAAAACAAAACTATATCATAATATCCATTTGCAATCTGTCACACAACTTGTGCAGTATAATGTAAGTCTCATATGCTCACTACTTCCCACACACATGTATTTAATTAGCAGGGTGTTAATTTGGGACTCTCGTTTCATTCCTGTGTGCTCCCATGATGTATGTTTGCTTCATCATTTATTCTGCAGACTCCATTTATCAGCAAACAGTCATAGATAGATAGATTGATAGATAGATAGATAGATAGATAGATAGATAGATAGATAGATAGATAGATAGATAGATAGATAGATAGATAGATAGATAGATAGATAGATAGATAGATAGATTGGCTCACTTGCTCACTCTGACCTTTTGATTTAGCTTCAGCAATGATTCAAACCACATTTCAGAAACCCAGTAACATTGAAAAATGTGACCTATAGACGTGGTTACACTCCAACATCAGCAGCTGTGTCTTTAACACATAAACCTGCACTGTGAGAACTCACACAGCACATTAATTATCTACACTGGCTCAATCAGTACCGTGGTGGAATTAATTGTTTTCTGAGAAGTCCAGATGAAAGATAACCCAGTCACACTGACTCGGCTCCCTCCGCGGCCGCCGGGTCGTAATGACCATCAATCTGGACGGCAGCATTGCAGGCTCGGCTGAGCACAAGGCTTAGTTTACAACACGGTGGGCATGCCGCCACGCCGCTCAGCCCCCGAGTACGCTGATCTGCTTTCAGTCAACTCTCCAGATCCACGTGTGTCACTGCTTTATGCAGAATGTCTGTCTTCTTGTGACTACTTTTACTACTTGTTTACTACTACCACGACAGCACATGACGAGAATGCCACATGAGTGTATTCACAGTGATTTTTCTGTGAATGAACGAGCCCTCTCTTCTTAAGAGACAGAGAAAACCTTTTCTGAGCAAATTAACTCTTGAAGAGCATGTAGGATGTTGCTAATAGCACTGTGACTTGAGGTTTACATGTCTGAATATCCTCATTGACAATTCTGATCAGTAAGAGGTGAAGTTGTGTCTCTGTAAACGCACTTTCTAGCCCACTAAATGGCTGACGCCCTGACCATAATGGCCAGATACACATACGCTGTTCCAATATGCATTATATGAAGTTTTTATGACTTATTTGACAAAGCTTACAGTGGCCTGTTTTCATTCAAATTTCGTTAGAAGTTACTGAGGAGATAATGATGGTGTTGTAGTGGACTACATTATATGGAAATGCGTTTCTAACCTTATTTCTGTTCTCAAATGTATATCATTGGGCAAAACAATAGAAACTCACACCAGTTCATCGACACAACAATAGTATACATATAGTATACCTGCTTTACCTTGACATGTATTATTATCTTCTTTGTAAAGATAGAATGTTACTGTGTACCTGATAAAGTAGACACTGAAGGTGTGTGTGTGTGTGTGTGTGTAGATACTATTATCATACCTCTCTCTATTTCTTTTTTGTGTTTTGTATTTATGCACATATTTATTCCATCATTTTAATCATTTCTCCATGTGGTTCTTGTGTAATGGTGTGACATCATCAAACAGTGTGACATAATATTACCACATGGTATAAATATCACATCACCGTGCTGCTAGTGTATATTCACGGGTGATTTTATAGTTGAGTGGGAATAACACTTCCTTTTCTGAAGATTTGTCCCCATGTGCCTCGGGCCGGGGGACGCGGGGGAGGGACGGAGGGGGACAGACGAGTCCGCATGGGGCCGGAGGTGAGGTGGACAGGAAAGGCTTCGGTAGACAAACAACTGACAGCCAGCAGACAGCGGCTCCTGAGGTTTCCATTACCTGAGACACGCTGGCCGGCCACTGGCAGCCTGTCACCTTAGAAGGAGCGGCGTTCTCAACTTCAGCATGAACCCACACAGGGACACACACCAGTTATGCAATATTCAGCATACAGAAACATCAAAAACTCCCAGAATACACAACCACAGGCTGAGGACTGATGTGACAACGTGGTGTGGATGGTAGTGTACCAGACCATCACTACCTGACCCCCATAGGCAATCACTAATCTTTGAGATGGAGTTTTTCCCCTCGGTGTGACTTATTAAGGAGAAACTCTACTTATTACCCAGTCTCAGTCAACACATTGCTTCTAATGTTCATTTCCCAGGAGGGGCATCGCATGCTGGAGGAACCTGAACAACAACGGGATCGCGACAGCAAGGAAAAGTCAACAAGCTACAAACCGATACTTCCGTTTGGAACATCTTTGTGCTGCCTTTCATTCTTCGCTCGCAACCGCTCGGATTCAGAGCAACCGTCTAGTTTGGACCAGCAAAATGTGCAGAGGCAGCCAGCAGGCCTGAACACACAATAGACTGGAGAGCCAATGAAAACAAAACAGACCCCCACAGGCACTAACTCTCCTCTCCCACTCGCCCCGTGTGCACACACAGAGAAGCTGATGAATACGACCCATCACAGCATGCTGGAACCTCGAGCTGCACAACGTCATATCACCAGAAAACTGTGAAAGAGAACCACATTAGTCCTCTGATCCTCGTGGATGTGGTGGGAGCATCACCACGGCAGCATTATAACGACAACAACAGTAATCTAATCACTCCGGGTAAGAGAGACCCATCCCTGGGTCTTAACTTCCCTAAATCACGTGGATGAAAAGGTTTCAGTCGGCGTCTCTGAGAGGAACACGGGTGTAGTATCGCCTTTTGTCCCGTGGCACCTGCCACGGCGAGCGTATCGGTGCCTGCGTACAATGATGCGGCATTGGTTTACTTGACCCGCCACACACGGGGCGGGGGGGATTTCAAAATAAGTGTCAGCGAGCTTTAGAGGTGGATCACTCTGATTTTAGCGGCTAAACTCCCAACACACCACTAATCGTCTTCCACGTGCTGAGATGCAACCAGAGCCGTGACCACCCGAAGACAGAAACCGCACGGCTGCAACACATAAACCATTACTGGTATTGGATTTTACATGATAAATCATTTTGTCAATAAAAAAAGAATTGTGAAATGTTCATCTCACTATGTTTTATCACAAGCCCAGGGACGCATGTGACAACAGTACAAAAGAGATGTTTAAAAAATCAAAAAGAGAGAGTCAACGGTGAAAAAATAGAAAATACTCACAATAAGGAGCCGGTGCCAGGAAATGTTTGACTTGATGATGATCAATTATCAAAATAGATCAATTGCCACGTAATCAATCAATCCACTAATGATTTTAGCTCTATGCATAAATCTACTAATAACCAGTGAAATAAGTTCTGTATCAGCATCACAGACACGATGTCCGCAGTCTGCTGACCATGATTATGTTTGATGATGTCATATAGAGTCCAGTGTTTCCTGGCCTGATGGTTCCCACTTATGACGCATATTGACGGTCGGCTTCGGTCAGCCGCAGCAGGCATTCAATCTATATTAGTGCTAACAGTTTTATAATTCTATATATTCAAGACTTAAAAAATGTTTACAGAATGAGAGAATGACTTTTTAAGCGTAGGCATTCATTGCATGGGGGGGGTTAGATATGATGTGTTTGTAACATATCAAGAGATCGATCGGTGACACGAAGGCAGAAAAACTGATTTGGAAAAAGCAAATATCGGCATTTTCGATACTTCTCTGAAAAGGGTATGATACTGTGTGTAATCAAATATAATGGAGCGGTGTACCTGCAGTCAACGCCCCTGTCTCACACATCACAAACTCTGAACACGCCTGTGGACAGCCAGGACTGGGAGACAGGCAGGTGGGACCCTCGCCCCCTGGATGTGTCTACTCAATGAATGGTGCCTCCATCCATGTCAGCGCTGAAGTTCAAGCAGCAGAGTGATCTCTCAGAAAAAAATGAGTCTCAAAGGAACACAACACATCAACATCTGGTTTAACCTGAAGAAAGGACCAAGCAGGGTGAAGTGGATTGAGTTGACTCCCCTTTTTATATATTTGTAGTGTAAAGTGAGCTACATTTGTGATCTAAAGGTACATTATGGGTTTATATGATCTCATTTTAAATCTTAAATATTTTATTTTTGTATTTTCTCCCTTGTTTTGACATGTTTTACCGTTAACTGACAGTCATTGAGACCAAATATAATATAATATAAAATAATATAACTATATTTGTTACATAAATAGGCTATAATGTTTTCAGCCACATATTTAACTTGGTAAAAACTTGAACTCTGAGCAACAATCAGTCATTTTAGTGCGCAGTAAAGTCAATAACACATAACGGGTCGTGTAGCTATTAAATGTGAGAAGTCTGTGATATCAATCAAAACGACAGACGGGTCCCGAGGGCGTCGCCTGTAGCGCGGTCTCCCCAAACAGCCCGTTGGGGCTCCGCACCTGTCCCGGACTCACCTCGGGGTTACGGGGTTATGGCTCGGCTCCACCAGCGGCTGCCATCGCGTCTGGAAGTCTGCAAACAGGCGGTAAAACGGCCCCGGTCCCGGTCCCGACGCTGAACTCACAGTGTGAACTTCACCGACAACTCACATTGCCGTTAACTAACTACGGCGGTGATGCTGCGGTCCCACGCGGAGGATGACTTGTTGCGTTCACGGTCTCCTCCGCAGCTCCTACTTCGGACGACGACAGGATACTTGTTGACGCTGATTGAAGCCTTCGTGGTCGGAGTCAATTAATAACAGACACAACAGACACGTGTGTTCGAGGGCGATAGAGTATACTGGCGAATCAAGCGGGCGGATGTTTTTGTTTAGATGGCAGTTAAGTTTACATGCTAACTGCTAGTTATAGTTCGTTGTAGTTTATTAGAGGCTATCTCGTCCGAGTTCTTTCGAGAGCACCTGAACGCGGCACACACATGGGAAAGTGCGCAACTGCAAAGTTGTGTGTGACGTTGACGGCCTCGTCTGGAACTGTGAAACCTCCGTTTAGCAGTGACGGGGGTGCACACGGTAATGCCCCTGCACCCTTTCAGGAGGACGTGTTTCTCCACTCTTTACAGTCCAAAAACAGTAATATGTTATGTACAAAGTAAAACGGGGGCGCACTAGGACCACGCTGAGACCCCCCCACACCGGTACCGATTCAAGCCAGGCAGCAACTCAGCAGAAACTTACATTAGCAAAGTTAAAACCACGCAAAACGTTTAAGACGGGGGACGGGAACCATTGTTCTTCTTTAAGAACGTAAACTAATAAAAAATAAACTACATTACACTTAAAGGCAAATCATGACACATATTGGGCATTAAAGCAATTGGAATTGCATTAAAGAATACAACATGTATGTTTAGTGGGAAATTAACAACATAAAAAAACGTTTAGGATTTATTTTACTGATGTATAAGAGAGATATAATCCTCTTTAAAACTAATAATAAAGAAGCCCCGCCCTCTTCATTCAGGCCTCAGTTCAAAGCCCTGCCCCCAGAACACCAAACGAGTGATCGAATAGTCAAAAAATAAGGTCCTAACTCCTATTCCTAACTCTTATTCCTTGACCTTTGGAGAAAAGGTCACAGGGTTAAGGAGAGGCGATAGGAGAACTCAAAAGGATTTAGGAAAAGACAGTAGACAGTGGTACTCAGAGAATCCGACCGGACTTTCACTAAGCTACGTCATTTATTTATTTATTTATTTCGGGCATGTCAGTTAAATCATCATCATCACACATTATCATTATAATGCAGCTGATGAATGACAGCTGATGATCGGCACCAGCGATTGACGTGTGTCTCCACTGGAGAAACTACAATAATGGACTACAAAAAATATGTCGTCCACTTCTCCACATGTTGTTGGTTTTATAAGCAGCTTGTTCACTGACTGGCTTAGGTTCAAGCAGCTCCTCCTTCCTGTTTGACCGTTTGCTGTATTACATTTCATTTGTGGTTTTAGTTTTAGTTTAGTAACATGATTGAAATAAATAAAAAAAATAGCATTCAATTATTATCACTGTCCACACACATTTATCAACACCATTGCAATTACTATATGTCTGCATGAAAGTCATTGTTATTATGCAAATGCACATATTGTTTGTTTTCATGTACGGTCGATAGGAAGGTCCGTTGCATCCTATGCTAAAGGAGCTCTGAAAGGAAGAATTGGAGCTCCTTTCCTTTGCATCTCGAGAATTCAAAACCCCATGTGCCTACCACCTAATGCCTTTTAGGCCACGCTCCTCATACCGAAACTCCAAGCCACACAAAATTTGTGAAATTGGGACTACAAAAGTCCACTTCCCGAAATTTCCCGCCATCTTGGATTAGGCTATACTCCTCCTAAACCGTAGATCCCCGTAGATTGATTCTCATCAAAATTTCTCTGGAACTAAATTTCAATAATCGATATAAAATCTTTAAAAGGGTTCGGATCAATTGCTATAGTAACATGAACTGGAAATATGTCACAAAGTATTCACACAGTCAGAACTCACCATTGACATTATTATAACATGAACTGAAAGATTGTGACAGTGAATACTGTACACTGTACTCTATTTCATGCAGATTTGGTTTTTAGACACATTGCACATGGAAAGATAATAAACTGAAATAAGAAAAATATGATTTATTTTTGCACAAATAGATTCTTATAGCACAATACAACTAAATTTCTTTTCATTCTTGATTTTGAACCGTAAAAGCAAAAGCTAAATTAAAACAATATCTAAATATCTACCCCAACAATCAGCATAAAAGCACACAAAGACGATTGCACACTTTGAAATATCCCTAAGCGCATTAATATCTAGCCTAAAGTAAATAAGCATTGATCTGGCTGGTTACTTATAGCGGTTCTCATCGGGACTCTAGGAGCTGGTTTTAGTGGGTCTGACCATCACTGAGCTGCCGGTGAACAGCGTTGGGTAGAACTCTACCATGAACTGGTTCTTCAGGCGGTGCTGGAAGTGGACATATCTCACCCCAGGTCCATAGCCAGAGAACACATGCGACACCTGCAGGACAACGGGAGACATGCAATGAATCCTTCACTCGAGTCAGATCACCAGCTACTCAGGGACTCGGGAGCTCACCTCCTTCCAGGTGTGTGAGTAAGTCTCGAGGTCCTCGGTGGGCTTGGCAATGTGCTCCGAGATCACTGTGCTGTTGTCTGCAGCCAGTAACTTCACATGCAGCTGGTAGATGGACTCATGCAGCTGACTCTCTTCATACCTGACACAATGATGACACACACTTGAAGCTGCAGTGTGGAAGAGTTGACGCCATCTAGCGGTGAAGTTGCACATTGCAGCTGACTCAAACTTCTGTCATGTGCCAAAAGTGTAGAGAATTATGGTGTTTCATGCAAAAACCCAGATGGCCCTCTCTGGAGCCAGTGTCAGGTTTGTCCGTTCTGGGCTACCGTACAAACATAACGTAACGCTTACACGCTGGAGAAGATGAGGATTTATTCATTTATTATCAATGTATCATTATTGGGATTAAATCGGAGCCTGGAGGAAATTTATATTTTTCGTCATAATTATCACCAAATGCAAGTCATTTCCTATGAAATTAGTAGGAACTGTATAATAAAACCTGTATGGATCAATTATGAATAAAGTATTTGCAAATAACAATTGTTTGACTATTCAAACAAACCAGTAAAAGCAATATTTCTACTTGTGTGTACCGCAGAAGAACTATTAAAAAGGAATTGTAATTATTAGATTACTTGTTGTTATTGATCATGAACATGTGACTTATTATCTTGGTGTAATGTCACATGAGATTTGACTTTGATTCTATGCTAAATTAGTGAAAGGCACTATAATCAGCATATCATCCACACCAACACACAAGCAGAAAGCCACACACACAAACTATTCACACATTCCACAAACCTAGATGACACACGTACAAATGTACACGGTGTCTATGTGTGGAGCAGCCCAGCTGATAAGCCTATGGCGATGATAAGTAACCACACCTGGGTGGGGGAGCTGGCCCATTTACTCACCAGTCTTGGATGACTATTTCAGGCTGGAAGTCATCCAGCAGCTCGTCCCACAGTCCCTCTGCCTTCAGGTCCACAACCTGCTCCATGGAGAACCAGCTGAGGACAGGAGAGGGACAAGAGAGGGACTTTTGTATTGGAAGGAGCTGCACGGTGAACACCTTATCTCCATGACACCCACCTGTACTGAGGCAATGCACAGACCACGACACCTTCTGGGATGCCGCTGGTATCGTATGGGAGGACTTCCGTGCTCGTGGTCCAGCCGCTGAAGTCGCCTATCAATGAAGAGAAACGTTCATCTCATCCAAAGACTTTGAATGAATCTCCTTTACTCTTGTTTGCAGCCAACATGCTGATTCCTCACCGTCAGGTTGGAAACGTGGAGGTCCACCTGTCGGCACTTCAGGCAGATCAGGTTCAGGTGGAGGGGCGTCTTTACTCAAACCTGTGTGGGAAATAAGACAACTGTTCATGGTGCCACACCTACTGAAGCCACTGTAATTCCACAGTAAACATCTTAAAGCCAAAGAATATGTGTGACCGGGTGTGTCTGTCTGTGTGGAAAACACACACTAAGTGTATGACAAGTATCAGTCATCAACTCAAAGAGCTCATGTCTGCAGTAATTTGCCTTTGACGTCATCGAAGAATCCGACTTTTCAACATCCCTTTTTTTTAACCCCAGTTGTCCCTTGAGTTTCCAAAAACGACAGTCAGGGTTGGCGCCTCCTATAGGAGACATAGGTAGCCGCTTAGGGCGCCATGCTGTGAAGGAGGCCAAAATGATGTCCAGGAAAATATGTTATTTATTTTGCATATTATTTGACACGTCTAACATGTTTTTTCCCCACAGATCTCAAACAACAATTCCATTGAAAATACAACTAGAGATGCAATGTTAGATTCCTAAAGCATCCCCTGCTTTCTGGTCTGTTGGACTCTAAATGGACCACAATGTACAAAATGAACATCATGACTTGAAACTACAGATTGAGACCATAAACTCATGTTTACAATGTTTACTGAGATAATACATCAAGAGAGAAGTAGGACCATTTTCTCATAGACTTCTATGCAATCAGACTTCTTTTTGCAAACAGAGGAGTCGCCCCCTGATGGCCAGCAGAGAGAATGCAAGTTTAAGGCACTTCAGTCTTGGCTTCACTTTGCAGGACCAGATGTTACCATCTGGTCCAAACCAATAGTCAGCTTACAGGAAGTTGCTCAAAGAGGTTGAATAAGATGAAATAAGGAAGTCTGCGTTTTATTGGATCAATTGTAACCGAAGGGGAACATTAGTGCTATTAACAGCACGCAGGATGAGTACTACATACTGAGAGTCATGTTAAACAACACTGAAACCTCTTCATCTGAAACTTGTTAATACGTTGAAACGCCTGTAAGAAGTACACCAACATGTGGGTGACATTATGGATCCGTGATCCCCCCTGTGGCTTCAGCACTGTGAATGAAGACTCCATGGATGAGTTAGGAAGCCTGTTGAACCTCAGACCAGCACACGAGTCATGTTTTCACGGTGTTGTGGGGACGTTACCGTGAGGGGAGGGGTTCCGCAGCAAGTTCCTCTGCAGCGGCTTCGCGTCGTACACGGTCTTCCAGTCCAGCTGGTCCGGCATCGGTGCGCCCTGCAGACTCCACTCAGCCTCGCATCTCTTCTTCCAATCGGCGGCAGACATGTTGCGGCCAAACACCGGGATCCGACTCTGGTTCACCCAGGAAGTCTGTGGATCTTTTTACTCCACAGTTGACGCCACACCCCGGCGTGGCAATCAAACCGACGCACGGAGCGTTGCTTCCCGGACAGCGGCCGCGACCCCACGGCTCTTAAAGGCGCAGCAGTCCAACACAGCCAGTCACTGAGGAGCACAATATCTGCTAATATAAAAAACAATATACAGCTTTATACTTCCCTCCACAGCCCAACATTAATATTTGTTTTCCTGTAACATCTATCAGTTGATCAAATATTTTACACGTCTGTTTATCTTATAGCTCATTAAACCTTTATGGGAGTCAAAACATAAGGATATATCCAGGAAACAATATACTAATTCATTCTCATGTTTTGATAAATTCGTGGGCACAATTGAATGCATTCTGACAGTGAACAGTCCAAGTCATTGATTCCAGCTGACCCCCAGTGAGGCTGTTGTCCCTGGTTGCTCCTTTTCACTTTTTGATCAGCTGATTGGAAGTTACAGGAAAAGTATAAAGCGTTCTATTCGTCTGATAATCTTCAACAAACTGTCGGTTTTGGGGCTCTATTTTCAGATGAAAGTGACCACAAAAATGCAAACCACCTGACCATCACTGGTACCATCTGAGAATCAGAGATATTGGTGAGAGGAGGTGCCTGCACAGAGTCCAAAGGACAGTACCAGACCAAACCAACCCAGACCCAGTCTGTTCACCCTGCTGCCATCTGGATGAGACACAAGGATCAGCTGAAGAACCAGCAGACTTCAGAGCAGCTAAGAGACTCAGAGATTCATCCTTACATTGTGATTCATCAGTCGGCAGTAGCTCTTATCGTTTATGGTCCTATATAATCTCCATGGTTGTAGACATATACAGCTCTGACCTTTGCACTGCTTGGATGGATACTATGGATCTTAGTGCACAGAGCTGAAGAACTATGTAGGCTTTGTGTATTTGAACGTAAAATGTGAATCATTAATGGAAATATTTGAAGTGGGCAAACCCAACCTGTTTGTATCAATACATGGGCATTAAGAAGGCCTGGCCCACCGTTATGTATAATTATAATATTATTAGTTCTCTTTCAATTATAGTAGATTAGCCCTAGTTCCTTTGTTGTTTGTGTCGCTGTTTCTATTGCTGTTTCAATGTTTTATTCATTGTTTTTTTAAATCTCTGTAAAGCACGTTGCAACCTTGTTAAAAAATAAAAGTTCTTATTATTATAACCACATCTAAAGCATGATGGCAGAATATATATAGACAGCAAATATTTTACAAATGTCTCCACCTTGTGGATTGTAGCAGTATGATATCATTTCTGTAACAACGAGGTCCTGCTGGGACTTGAACCCAGGATTTCCTGTTTACTAAACAAGCCCTTTAACCAGCTAAACCACAGTAAGTTGCCAAAAGTAGTAATATGAAATCTCCAATCATCCTGACGATGCAACCCTGAAAAGGACAAGAGTTCGTAGACAATGGATGGATGGATTTCTTGCTATAGTTTGCATGTGTTGTATTCCAGACATCCAAGTTGGGTTGTTGAATTTGGTGCCATTTGGAAAAGTGACTGGTATTTAATATTCATACACTATGAATAAACCAGGGAAAGCCCTCTGTGCAGGATGACATCTGCAGTTCACTATTGCTGCTGGGTGTTGACATGGGTGATCATTGATGCTGACTATGAAACAAACTTGATACACATGATATTAAATACAAATTTGGCTGGTGATGTCCATGTTATATTTTCCAAAGAGTTTGACATTCAGAGGACACATTAGGAACTCTTGACCACAGACTCCTCAGTTGTGAGGCACTGGGATTTGAACCTAGGATGTCCCGTTTACAAGCCACAGTGCCAATTTCAAGGGTTCGTCTTCTCTCATGTCAAGGTTGCAGTCACATCCACCAGAGTTCAAGATGATCACAGGAGCAGTGTTTCTCCAAATCCCATAGTTACCTTATTGATCATCTCACCAATCTTTCCCTTCCATAAACTCAGTCCTTCTCCTGTCTACATTACTCTGGAGGTAGAAGGGATCAACATGACTGTCTGTTTGAGAGAGCAGTCAACACTAAACTTCCACGTGCCAAGTACAGTCCATAAGCACATTTATTGCCTGGCAGTTGAGGAGCAGAAAAGAGGAATTGCATTTTTGTAAAAGCAGCACTAATGAATTTTTTATTTCCAGAAAAAGAGGTAATGTTACACAGTGTATAATAAATAATGTAAAAAACAAAAACAAAAAACAAAACAAAAAAACTCATGGCTAATAAATACAATCTCATCACTTGTCTAATTGCAGTACTTCAGCAATAAGTAAGTAATTCAGCATTAATAATAAACTTGATCTATTATCTCTTTGTTGGATCAAAGGTTCAGCTGAATAAAGTGGATGTAATGTAACGTTAAGTGTGCCATATGATATCTGTTATATATGATATAAAGGTTATATATAAAATAATAACTAAAAGACCTGCTAATACAAATACATTACTGTACATTTACAATAAATGTATCAGTCACAGCTGTTGACAAATGAGTGAACCTTTGACCTTTTAATGATCGACTTTCGATTTTTGTTTCATAAAATAAACTACAATTTTAGTTTTGTGTTATTTTCAGTTGAATGCTTTATTTCCTAGTGAAATATAAATATAATATATATTTTTGATTGGCCGGGCTTTTTACAGTCCTGACACGGTCACTAGTGACATTTCTTTTATTTTTTCATGTCAGAGCATTAAATGTATTCATTGCTATCGATATGTTATGAGGACTTTACGTTATATAACAAAGTGTTTCTGAAAAGAATTACCTACTCAAACTTTAAGTACACGGCTGTGTATGTAATGTACATGCTTGATCAATTGTTTGTCAAGTACAAGTACATAAACACTGTATCGAGTGAATAATTATACCATTAATATATTCTTGTTTTAGTAAAAGTATGCTCAAATATACTTCTGGCTTATTCCAAGTCATTAATACATTTGATAAAAAATGCTTACATCTATATTTCTTTCCAATTATTTGATAAATATACCAAAGATGTAGTTGGCATAAGTACACTTTCGTAATTATGCGTGACTATTATGTAAACATATGATGTTATTATCCTTTCAATATATTTCCAGATTTCCTGGTTAGTATATTTGCAATATACAATTGAAAATGTAAATATATTTGAAATACACCACCCTTCATTTTCTTTATGTCATGGAGGTTAATTTATAGTTCAGCTGCTGATGACGTGAGAAGAAGCCAGAAGGCTCTGTGGTTGGCAGTTATCCAGAGAAGCAACAGGGGGCAGCAGACACTGTGTCTGAACAGTGAACTGCTGCAGGGAGACACACTCTACCTTCCTTACAACTTCCACATTCATACACACTCTGAGAGAACAAACCAGAGGGGGTGTAATACGTTTTAAATGTAATGCCAACACTTTGTAGTTGAAGTGTTTGTTCATCTGAGGCCACGAGCGATGCTGAGAAAAGTAGGACAGCATACTCTGAGATGATGTAACAGACACTCAGTAATATGACCAGCTGCCAATTGTCAGGCATGTGTTAGCAGCCTATATGGACAGGTGTTTAAAAAGCCATTAAAGTACAGAGGTCATGAAAAGACATTAAAACGATCTGGCCTACTGTCTGCTGTAGAGTAGGAATAAAGAGCAGCAATAATAGTTTTAAAATGACAGGATATTTGCAGCACCTGTTGAAATATAATAATAATAATTATCATAATCATATAAATAATAACAATTTAAAGACACTGTTTGAAAGGTCAAAGGTCAAATAGAATACAGCTATTAAATAATTGTTACTTTAAACGTAAATGGATGTTGAGTGAGTTTTGTTTAAAGCTATGGTCTACATTCTGAAAATCAGTTGAGCCTCTGAGACAGATTTGAAAAAAGCTTCCCCCCCCAACCAAACCCTCCATTCAGTGTTCCATGATTCGACGAGGCGGGATGACGAGGAGCAGGGGAGACGAGGGGATTGGATGGAGGGTAAGAGCCAATGGGAGCCTTCCAGAGCAATGGCTCCCATTGGTCAATTTCTATGCAGGCTTACAACTGATAGACTGTTGTTTTTATTCTAAATCAATAGCTTTAAAGGAGAAATACATATTATTTAACCAAAGCTTCTTCCTCACCTCAGGTCTCGGTGTCCAGCCATGTCTCCTCAGCAATAGCTAGTGTATGTGTGTGGTTGTGTGGGTGTGAATGTCTGTGAGTATGACTACGTATGTGTGTGAGTGTGTATGTCTTGGTGTATCTCTGTGTGTATATTTGTGGGGGTGGGACGTCTTGGTTTTTATGGTGTTTCCTTGTTCCTCATTTTTGTTTTTCTTTTATTTTCTGTAAGGCACTTTGTGCTACTTTAAGTATGAAAAGTGCCATACAAATAAAGTTGATTGATTGATTGATTGAAAATGTATGCTACATGATAACCATGTTTTAGCTACTGAGAAATGAGTTTACGTCAATATCTTGTCTGATGAATGTAAGAAATCTCTAATAAATTGAAGAAAAAAAAAAAAAGCTGTTCAAACTCTTCAGTGCAGACTGCAGACCGTATATAAGAGGTGGACATAGTCATGGTGATGTCACCCATTGGTTTGTGGACTACGGTTTTGAAACCTCAAGTTTGGTATTTTGATCACTGCCATCTTGGAATTTTGCAACCAGGGAAGGAAGTGACCATATTTGGACAGTGGAGGAGTGATGGGTGGATCTGATGAACACAAGCAGCAGAGGGGCAACCTTACTGGATCTGGGTCATCTGGATTCTAGTGTGAAGCTGTTGCCAAAGTGAGCTTCATAATTCAAATTCAACTTTACAGCTAAGTGTTAAAGTCATCTTAGTAGCTAACTGCTTTGGTAGCATGGTAGCGATGGTAGCAAGGTTGGGGCAGGCCACTGATTCTACACATAAAGGTCAGCCTGCAGTCATGGAATATACAATACAGCCTGTGTAAAATCTTCTGCAGCTGTGGATGAAATATTTGGAAATATTAGCTTGGTGACACAGTGAGCTACTGTAGCTGGACGAAAGGCTAACCGTGATATATTCTCTATCTCCATGCATTGGGACACCAAAAACATTTTCTAGCACGTAGGACAACTTGTATGGCCCAGCATCACGTTTCCTCCCATATAAGGGCACCCATCAGACACTGCACCTCCTTTTCTCTGCTGGAAGGGACCTCCAGATGGAACTGAATCATATTTTATCCACCATAGGGCCGTCTTACAGAGGACTTTTGCTGCACCACCCCCCACCACCCCACTAAGCTCTCCAAGCTGGCTATCAGTTAGCATACTTCTTAGCCTTGCTAAGTTGCTAACGACACCGATTTCACATTTTATTCAAAGACATAATCCTACCATTGATTCGTGTCTAATAACCACCGTAAACCACTCAATGAAAGATGCTTCAGTGTTTTTTTATGTTTGACTCAGAAACCAGGTTAGATCGGCCCGTGATATTGGCCTCTTTTTTTAGTCCCTGACAAGTCCCCCAACCCTGGAGATGACAACTCATCACTGCAACACCACAAGGACAAACCAAAGCTCCTATAGACAATAGACTTTCACTTAAATAAAACCATCAATTCAATGCAGAATTACTTAAATATCAATACAACCTTGTGTAACCCAAGCTGGGGACTAACCCATAAAGTGGAATCTTATCCACTATACCTATATATTTATCCCTAGGGATTGGCACTGAGCCAGGTGTAGACGCATGTTACACAGTATAACATGTGCAATGATCCATGGTCACATACTGTACTCCATGCCTCTGGGACGCTTCACTCATTCAGATGCACTGATACATGTTTGAAACGCTTAAATAAACATTCTCCAATCGGGCACATTGTGTCCACGTGTTTGGGTCCAGTTAATCCCGTTGAAAGTGCCGTACCTATTAACGCAGCAGCAGCAGCACCTGCATGACTCACTTGTAATACTGTGTTGAAGGATTGAGGTGGAGGACAAATACTACATCCCTAATCTCACGTTATGCACTGTTGAAGAATAGACTTTACCACTGATTTTAGTATGACGATAAATAATGTTTATCTCCTGGTATTATTGCTTTTTTCGATACAATCTTGCTTTGTTGCAGTGCAACAGCATTGCTCTGACCACACTGTTGCAGCTTAATTTCATACTGCAAGGTTTAATAAATGTGAAGCTCGGAGAAGCTAAAGTCTGAGCTGGAGAGAGAACTGAGTCGATGAAATTGAATCTGGGTCCTGGATGGGCGGGGGCTCCTGTTTGACAGGTTGCAGATGGACCAGCAGGCCTAGGATAATTATAGCCTCCCCCTGACCATACTATACACGTGACCCTGGCGGCTTAAATTTCAATGGAGTACGACCAAGCACCAACACTCTAACAGGACTGCAACAAGAAAGCCACCAGGCCTGCAAACAAAGTTCAGCTTGCATAATATCCAATTCATCCAATTTATACTATGTACGACCAGCATACAAACCTATTCAAATTAAGTTTTTTCAGCCATCAGCCAGTGTTTTAGGCCTTAGGCAGTTTGTTGTGTATTATTTTCCCTCATATATATCTTAAAAATGACAACAAATGTATTTCCTTAAATGTTATGATGTGTGTGTATCTGCTTCTCCAGGCTGGTTCTCTTCAGACAGGTGTTGAATGTCATGATGTATAAATATAGCCTGCCATAAAGGTGTTATTTATAGAGGTTTGCTTTGTCTTTGTATTTAGTTACCAAGCACATAATGTTACTTCTCCTACCATGTTTCATCATGAAGAAGCTGCTGACAAGACCCACGTCTCGTCCTACTACCTACTCAAAACGAGGCATTTCCCCCATTCCTGACCGATATGACGTAATAGGCTCTCACCTAATGCTCAGAGTGAGACACTGGACGCAGCTGCAGCGTGACACCGTGCTATTCTGACACAGGTCAGTGCAGTTGGTGTAGATTCCTTTGCAGGGGTCAAGCTGTATATGTCTGAATGTGTCCTGCAAGGCTACACAGTAATGCTCACTTCCTGACATATGCTGTCGGATAAGAAGACAGAAAGGGTTCGAATTCAACACTCTCAGGTTGCAGGAAATATAAGTGGCAATATTGTCTTCTCATTTTTTCTCTTAACGTTCTCAACCATCCAAACTGGCTCTTACTCAGGTGTGCTGAATGATGAATAACACGTGGCCCTTTTTCTATTATTAGCTTGTAGGTAACATCCCCTAATATGCACACTATACAAGGGCAGGTGTTGTACTGTGTGCAATTATTCTGCACAAAAAACTGGAGAGAAACCACCAAAAAAATGTAGAACCATGAATTTAAGCAGTAGTGAATTTAAATAAACTTAAACAAAGTAAACATTTATCCAGAGCGTCAGCGTTACAGGAACATCAAAAGGTGTCCAAGAGCAGTTTGTAAGTCATTCAGAAGCTGAACGCACACAACAACGGTCTTCATAGTCTAAACTGGGGTCAATGGAACAGTAGAATTTCTTTAATAATCCAATCATCATAATTACTCTCAAATATAGAGTCATCTAAATTTGATTATATGATATTTTAGTGTGTTTTTTAAAATTTTGCATTTGACAAATAATTTGACTGTGAAAACAAGATGTTTTTTCCTTATCTTGGTAAAATGTCACTAAGTAGTACTACCCAAATAACAACAAATCGTGGATATGAAGAACAAAAAGGGAAAAGCTGTTCTTATATTCCTTCTTGCATGATGCCCAGTGTGTGTAATGAAACTACACATGCCAAATAATTCCATGAAACAATTAACCCAAGTTGACCCGGTCGAGGTTTCAGCATCTTGAAATCAGCATCTTGTGAAGCCTGAGAATCTTTGTGGCCAACATGCACAGAAAGCACATCATCATGTCACAACCCTGTTGCATAACCGTTCTAGCCTGGTGCTATTCAAATGTCAGCCAGCAGCTAGACACACTCATGTACAGGTGACACTACCTCCTTCTGGAGGCTCACATTTGGTCAAACCTGCTGTGTGTTACTTCCATTTATACCAGACATGTAACTGAAATGTCTCTTTGCATGAACACCCAGCATGCTTCAGCTCAATGCAGTGGAGTAGAGTAAGAGAACATGCAGAACGTCTGAAGTGGAGGCCTGAAGCATGTGGCAGGGTTGGGTTGGATATTTGGGAGGGAGGGGGGAGTGTTCTGTGCGACGGTTGTTCATATGGGGGTCGGGTGGTAATGGCACTGACAACTGGAAGAAGCAGGTGTCAACCTGTCAGCTGCCAGTCAGAGATGGCTGGGACATCCCACGGACACAGTTGCTTGTTGGGATGTCCCCCTTCTTGAATGGGTGCCTGATAACCCTCCTATGGATCCCCATTGAAATTCTTACTATGCCACTATTTCATTAGAATTTAAGTAGTATCCAGTAGATGGATTTAGATTGGATGAGTAACTTTGACTTTGTGTGCAGGCCGACCAGTTTTCCCAGACGGCAACCTCTTTAATCCATCATGATGATCATTTGACGTCAAATAGATCATAAAGCAGGGGATGCTTTAGGGCGGGGCTACCTTATCACTTAGCTGTAAAGTTTTCCTAACTTTGTTAACAGATCCAGTAAGGTTGCTGTTCGGGGTCCTGCTCTGTTGCTTGTGTTTATCCACCCGTTGCTCCTCCACAGTCCAAATATGGTCACTTCCCTCCGTGGTTGCAAAAATTCCAAGATGGCAATGGCCAAAATGATCCACTGCATATACAGTCTGTGGGTGTTGGTGGTGTAAGTTGAGAATTTTGCAGGTATGGATCGCGTTGGAACAAAGCTGGGTCACAGTGCAGCCTTGTACCTTCTCTGACTGAGAGAGCCAAAATATATTCAGTCATATTGTTTACATTTTCAGCTTTAAAATAGTTTATTAAAAAATAAAAAATTAAAAAATGCTCTGAAATAATTTCCCATAAAATACAAAAGGTCTTTCTTGTCAAAAGTGTATTAAAGCGACGCAGCAGCAGCAGCTGTGGAACATCATCGCTGATAAAATAGTGTGAGACATTTGAGAGAATACAGGATCAGAGAAGGGAACTAATGAAGCTGCTGTCAAAGACGGCATCATGTTTCATCTTCAACGTTCCATCTGACAGTCAGTACCATCAGAGGTTTGATGTGTGATAATTGCCATATCAATTAGAGCTGGATGGAGTCACGGCAGGTTTGAGGTGGTTTTCTCTGCAGGTCACTGGGGGTCAAACAGAGCAGCAACATCTACACATCTAATACTATCCAATGCTGCAAGAAAGCAAAATTATTTTATGCTGCACTCATAGTGTTATGTTTCCAAAATTCAGCATTTAGAGAATTTCACTTGAGTCAGGTGATGAACTAGGCGCTAAACTCTAGTTCTAGTCTAGTTCTGAATAGTGAAGCCAAATCTGAAGTGCCTTAAACTTGCATTCCTGTCCAGATATGAGTCAGAGAACTCTCACTTCCATCTGTTGGACAAATGTTTCTTTGGAAAGCGTTTCTACATGGCAGCCATGGGATTAGTGGAACAAATACCAAAACCTTCCAACATTCACGCCTGATCTCAACGACATGTTTGTCAAAAGTGAAGCTCAGCTTTTTTTTCAGTGGCTTCAACCCCCCGACAGCCCCTCAGACCCCCCCCCCCCCCCCCCCCCCAAACCATGTTGCTATGTATGTGCCGAGGGTGAGGGGGTGGTGGGCTGGGGTGAGGGTACCGCTGCAGTTGGCCACCCGTCTTGGATGACTGAGATGTAAAAGCGTCCCTTTCATAAACTGTTGTGAGGATCAGTACAGAGGATCTGGCCAATGAGGGCGCAGCAGGCACAAAAATGGACAAGCCAATGGCTGAGCGTCTGCCAGGTATATAAACAGGCAGCAGAGACCTCCAGAGTTGGGTGACCCCTAATTTGGCTGTTGTGAACAGGATCTGATCCCAAGGACTGTTACATCCATTCTTGTCTGCTGTAAAGGTAAAGAAATATCACCAAGATTATTAGTTTGTATGGAGGTAGAGAAGTTGGAGCAGGTATTTGGAGGCGTGTGCAGATTTGGATAAACATTCAAACATTTAGAATGAAGAAAATGTCTCTTTTTGGCTGCCTTTTTTTTCCTGTGAAGGGTTTTGGACTTAAAGTCCGTGATGAAATCAAAGGATAAATGCACAAGAATTCTGGAGGTGTTTGAATCCATATGATGCATTTTTGGGGAAAAAACAGACCTGCAGGGTATCAGGGGACTTTGCATTTTTTTAGATTATCATCAATGATGTTGTAAAATGAAAAAGAAAAGAAGAAAAACACAATGTTTTAGCATTGATTGCTGGCACGTAACAGTGTATCGCTACATATCTGTGCTCTCTGCGAATGGTTGTCACATTTGGATGCTGATTTATGTGGACAGGTGCGTCCCAGTTTGAGACATGTAAGAGACTGAAGGCACTGGATGTCCAGTAATTCATCACAGCCATTTAAAAGTCACATTTGTAAAATGTCCTTTAACTTAACAAGACAATTAGTTACTCTTGCAAACTGCAGCAAAATGTCACTTTCACTAATTAAAATGAACAATACAATGTCCCAAATGCATTAGCATTGCATTATTTTATTGGTCATGTGATCAGCCAATCAAGGCAAGATGAAGCTACTTACAAAATGGTTAGATGTGCAGACAGTTAGAAGTAGACGGAGCTTGTTGCCTTTAGTGGACTGAAGGAGGCAGGTCAGACCCGTCAGGGGTTCAGCATGGCGACAACCAAGTGTTTGAACCAGCAGGGTGAGCTGTGATACAAGTGCGATGCAAAGATGTGTTTTCAACCGCTGCTACGTATGTCAAACATGACCAGCAGAGATTTCTTCATATGGATTCAGGTGTCAACGTGTTTACTGGTGAACAGAGGTTGCGGGTGTGTCAAGAGAATTTAAATACTACTCGTATACACTAAGGACATTTTAAAGAAAGGGAATACATTCAGACGTGCCAATGCTAAAAATACCCTGGCAACATGTGCTCCTCCCCCGACTCCATTTCAACTGGACATCTGAGTCCCAGAGAATTGAGTGAAACTTGTTACCAGGATTCCTTTGCCAACTTCACTTAAACTCAGCAGCTGTCTCGCAGAAAATCCCATATCTAACACCACTACTCAGATCACCTTCACAGACGGTGTCTGATTGGGATCAATTGTTTTTTGATTATCCAGAACCTCTGTTCAAGTTTTCTCATCCTGCGCTTCCTTCTCTTTGCAGTGTTAGAAAGCAATCATGCCTTTCGGAAACACCCACAACAACTTCAAACTCAACTACAAAGTTGAGGATGAGTTCCCCGATCTGTCCAAGCACAACAACCACATGGCCAAGGTCCTGACCAAGGAAATGTATGGCAAGATTAGGGACAGGCAGACACCCAGTGGCTACACCGTGGATGACGTCATCCAGACTGGTGTCGACAACCCTGGTGAGACACTCACTCAAACACTCAGCTGTCTGAATGTTTCTCAGTTTAATCTGGGAATAAAATGACCAGATGAAGAAATGACAAGCATCTTCTCATGGCTGCTTTCCAATTCGCTCCCCGCCTTCAGGTCACCCCTTCATCATGACTGTTGGCTGCGTTGCTGGTGACGAGGAGTCCTACGAGGTCTTCAAGGAGCTCCTGGACCCCGTCATCTCTGACCGTCATGGTGGATACAAGCCCACCGACAAGCACCACACCGACCTGAACTTCGAGAACCTGAAGGTGCGGTACACTGGTTTCAGACAAAGAGCAGGAGGCTCTGTGGTTTATTATGTAGACCTTTTTTTAGAAAGAATTATGAGAATCATGAACCATTTTGTCATTAGGGAGGTGATGACCTGGACCCCGCCTACGTTCTGTCCAGCCGTGTTCGTACTGGCCGCAGCATCAAGGGATTCACCCTGCCCCCCCACAACAGCCGTGGCGAGCGCAGACTCATTGAGAAGCTGTCCGTTGAGGGTAAGTTATTAAAGCTTGTAAAGAGTTAAGCAGTCAGCTAGGCCTTCCACAAACAGGCTAAATGTGTCATTTTAGTATAAGAGGTAGAATCTACAGTGAAAGACATTCAAGACACTTGATAACATACCGTGTCCCTCCAGCTCTGACCAGCCTGGATGGCGAGTTCAAGGGAAAGTACTACCCCCTGAAGTCCATGACTGATGCTGAGCAGGAGCAGCTGATCGCTGATCACTTCCTGTTTGACAAGCCCGTCTCTCCCCTGCTGACCTGCGCTGGCATGGCCCGTGACTGGCCCGACGGCAGAGGCATCTGGTGAGTACGACCACTAATTCTCAGCAGTCCGGCTGAGATATCACCTGTGTGTGTGTGTGTGTGTGTGTGAGAGTGAGTGAGTTACTGTGCGCTGATCCATGGCGTCCATGTCCATCCAGGCACAACGACAACAAGAGCTTCCTGGTCTGGGTGAACGAGGAGGATCACCTGCGTGTCATCTCCATGCAGCAGGGAGGCAACATGAGGGAGGTCTTCAGACGTTTCTGCGTCGGCCTTAAGAAGGTACGCATATATAAAAAAAAAACAAAAGGCCAAGAGTCACTGCTGGATGTTCTTCTGACTTCTTTCTTCTTCTGTCCCAGATTGAGGAAATCTTCAAGAAGCACAACCACGGCTTCATGTGGAACGAGCATCTGGGCTACATCCTGACCTGCCCCTCCAACCTGGGAACCGGTCTGCGTGGTGGCGTCCACGTCAAGCTGCCCAAGCTGAGCACACACGCCAAGTTTGAGGAGATCCTCACCAGGCTGCGTCTGCAGAAGCGTGGCACAGGTACACATATATCCGGTCTTTAGCCTTTCCACCGGTGGACCGGCCTGGCAGGCCGTGCAGCGTTCTGAGCTGGAAGTGACGTGTACTCTGTCCCTCTTTCCTCTCCAGGCGGCGTGGACACCGCCTCCGTGGGTGGAGTGTTCGACATCTCCAACGCCGACCGTCTGGGCTCCTCCGAGGTGGCACAGGTGCAGCTGGTGGTTGATGGTGTCAAGCTGATGGTGGAGATGGAGAAGAAGCTGGAGAAGGGAGAGGCCATCGACAGCATGATCCCCGCACAGAAGTAAAGAGGGACAATCGTACGTTTACCTCGTGACCATTCATGTGCAATCAAGCTAGCTGACATGCGTGCGGAGGAAACAGCTGCTCACCAAGAGACTCTCGACTCTGCTCGCCTCTTCTCTACCTTCCAGCTTTTTATTCTCTTTTTTTTTCACGTTCACCTGTGTTGGTTGGTAACACCCTGGGATCAGCCTCCACTGAGCTGGGCTCGCCTGGCAGACGTGGCACCACCTACTTTTTCTTATAAAAAAAGTAAACATTATTGAAGCTGTTCAATAAAACAAGTACCCCATGAAAACACGAAATGAATCACTTTCATGTTTTGTGTTGCAGCGATGAGAAACTGGAAATGACAAGTAACAAAATATTAAATTCACACAGTACTCACCTTGATCAGAAGCCACTGACAAACACTCAAGATTGTGTGCGGTAACTCTGACAACAGGACACCAAAATGAAGGAAAAGAAATGCCAACATCAGTGAATTTTATTAATCCTCAACTCCTCGTTCTTCTTATAAACCACAACCACTCGTTCTCAGTTTACAGTTTGTTTCTGAGGGGAGGAATTAAACAGCAGAGCAGTGTCAAATTACTCACACAGGTCCAACTGTGTGTGTTCTTCAGTCTCTTTTGCATAACATCTTCCAAAATCACTTTTGAAATGACACTGCATGTTAAATACTGAGCCCCCTGGGGTCCTTATACTGTAACATCCACCATCTAAACCGTCTCCGAGCAGGTTCACACACATTACGCAACTACATCTTTTTCACAGTAGATTCCACCATGTTCATCCATCATATACTAAGAGTGAGTTGTTTTACACCAACTTATTTGCTTTTTCGTTTTACCTCAACAATTCCTACCGAAAGGCTTCGCAAAACACCCTGGTTTGCGTTTGCGATCAGGACACAGTGATGTGACATTTCTATGGCTTGAATGCAACCCAGGGCTTTCAACAGGTTCAGGTGTAAATTCAAGTTAAAGGAGAATCAAACTGCACGGTTCATTCCCAGTGTGAGTGTCCTCGCTGGATCTACAACTGAACATTTCTCTTCCACGCCGTCATGGCGTGTCTAAATACTTGGGAGTGTACTGAGCCCATCCTCCAGCAAACAAGGTGGCGTGAAGTCGCTGTGTTTCACCCTGTTTGTTCTCGTGAACGGGGGAAGGGCCTGGTGCTACGTTAGGCACCATTTCTTTGTATCAATTCATGTCTAAAAACGATCGTGTCCGCCAAGCTTCCAATCCTAGGTGTGCATCATGTTTCATTTTCCCCCCTAAAACCCAAACTCTGAAGTCATGCAGGATTGCAGGTTGGTTTTGTTCCCCATTGTCACTGACAGAATCTGCTTTAAACTAGAATTACTTCCCTTGCTCTAGCTATAAATAAACCTTGAGCTCTAAGATATATACTATATTCATATATTTTATATACAGTCATCAACTGACTGATATAAATCCTGTTTTTTTTTTAAAATGATATTATTCTAAAAAATAAATAAAGTACCTGTGCAAATATCCACAAATTGAAGTGTTTCACATTTAAGACATTGGCGCCCTCCAGTGGCTATTTCTGGGTATTACCTATACAGGTACACTGGAAGGAGCTGATTCAAGTCAAAGCAAAGTGCATTGAGGTCTATATTACCTAATGCTAATATACACCACAATGAAAAGTCGTCCAGGGAGAGGACAAGGACAGACTCCTGGTGTCCATATTGGGGTCTGCTTCTCAGCATGAGGAGGGGGACAGGTCAACCCTGGCCCCCCACCCCCCCCTCTGTGAAACAGCGCACGCCAAACAGGACTGAGAAGATGTCATACATGGGTCTACGATGTGTGGATGATGGCTGAGTGTCGCCCTGCGAGAGGACAGGGTCTCAAACGAAGAGCTGAAGAAGCCTCATTGTGACGTGGTTGTACGTGTGAAGGCGGTGGACAGGGTCAAGGTCGGAGTCCCTGTTAAATGTTAGGAGTCGGGGAGTTCATGATGGGTGGGGAAGGAAATGGGGGTGTTTTGGGTCACCATGAGCAAAGCCACAACTGAGAGATAGTATTAACAGTAAATCAGCAGCCAAACAACATGATCTCTGTAGCCTACGTAAATATCACAGTACGTTATTCACTAAAAACAGGGAGGGAGAATAGAAAGCTTTGTTTTTTTCTGTCTCTCTTTTTTTTCTTTTTACATTAAATATGCACTGTATGAAGGCGCTGGGGGTTGTTGGCTTTAAAGGCAACTGGACTAACAAGGAAGAAAATACACTTGCCTTCATTGTGCCTTTCCAGATTCACAACAGCCCCCCCCACCCAAACAACCCACCGCCACCCTCACCCCTGCAGCCCACAGTCATCAGTAACCAGTTTATAGACTGTGCCACACACAGGAAAAGGTGAACATTTCGAGGTGCGTGTGTGTGTGTGTGTGTGTGTGTGTGTGTGTGTGTGTGAAGGTGAGAGGTTTCACTGCTTGGCCTGATCTGCTTTTGGTGTTTCTCATCAACACGCTGAGACGATGGCACGTGGCACACAACAAAACCAAAGGGTCGCATTGCCCTGGAAATAAACTCACAGCATCTCTGTCATGTTGTGGCGGTACGACTACGAGATTTCAAGGTTTTCAAGGTTTGCACATTTGTGGCTCTCGCTTGCTTTAAATCACCTCTGATGATTTCAACAGTTAGAAAGATATTCTCAAGTATGTGCCTCTGCTGTCGCGTCTTCAGTGTAATGCTTTTGAAGAAAGGTGAAGGGAGGAAACGGGGTGCGGGAGGTCGGAAAAGTCCAGATGCTTTGAACAAGTCGCGCTGACGGCGACCAGCGCTGACGTACAATGAATCCAGCCAATCAGAGAGCAGCGTGTGAGCATGGGGCTGTTGCAGCTCTCTCCATCCAATCTGGTGGAGAGCCAGCATAGTAAAAGTATCCTGTGACAACTATGGTATGGAAGTTATATAACATCATTATGTTAAACCAAATCAGCTGTATTTAATTCTGTAGAAAGAATCGGAAATGGAGCACCGAACGGGTTTCTTTGTTTCTCTAATAAACATCTACATTTTTAATTTCTGCTCATTACAGAGGCGACAACTCTCAGAAGATGTCACTGGCTTTTTTGTATTCCAGCCTCTGATTGGCTCTTTCACAGGCCCGTCAACGCTGCTCCCACTGACCTTAATCTGGTGCAGTCGTCAATGCTGTATGTACACCAATCAAAGCACTGCAGCCCTCCCTGGCTGCCTGTCTGATCACTGAGTTGGACCATATCCACGTTTGTGCATGTTATCGTCCCCGAGTGATGAAAAGTCAGCAGATAATCATCAATCAGGGGGTAGGATGGTGTACGTAGAGGTGACGTAGAAAAGAACCATTTCAACAAAACTGGTTAATGATGTCCGGCACACAAGAGATGATGGTTTTTATGTGGTGGTGAAAGTGACGGTTAACGGCTAACCCGTGGTAAAAACAGAGCAATAAATAACAAAATAAAGAGTCATTATGGCTAGAGTAGCAATAAAAAATATCCAACTAGATTCAGTCTGATCCAGGTCCAGTGGGTGCAGACGATCAGTGAAGGAGTCGGCTGAGCTGCGTGGGGTGATTGGGTGGAGGGGGGGTGCCTCAGTCTGTGTGACTTTACGAGTCAGGTGTGTGCGTACCTGTGTGTGTGTGTGTGCGTGTGCGTGTGTGTGTGTGGGGGGGAGGGGGGTTGTCATGAAAGAGACGGAAGGAGAAGTCTTTTCTCTCGGGTCCAGCCCCTCACCCCTTCTATGCTATTTATTTCTTCTAATTATCCCCCCCCCCCCTTTTAAGCACACACATCACCACACACACACACACACACACACACACACACACACTAACCCACACTCAACGCAAAAGACATCCTCCGTTCAAAGTTCAAGGTCCTTAGAGATTTGTGTGGCAATGTCCCGAAAAGCTAGCGGCGTCCCCCAGAGTCGCGTGTAACGCACCCCGTTAGAAGTCTCGCAGGTGCCCGTGGAAAGATGGCACACCTCGGCCTCGAAAGCCACGCGCCCCCCCGCCACGCCGTGGGTGCAGGAGAGAAGAAAGGGGCCGGCATGGTGGACCTGGCAGCCACATCCCAGCGCCGCCTCCCGCAGGGCCAGAACCACCTCCGCAGGGTCCCGCCGCCCACCACCTCTCAGATCCCAGCCACGTCCGACGGCCCGGGGCTCGGACGCTTTTTGATACCCAGGTAGATGGCAACTAAGGAGAGGGGGAGGGGGGAAATCAGAAACATGTTTAGGCGTTGGCTGCTTTCTAGCAGTCTCATAAAACCAGAAAGGAACCGTCATCGTTCACTGACCTTGTGACCGCAAATCTCCTGATTCCCTCAGATTCATTTGTGACCCTGCAGGACAAACAGGCAGTGAGAGGTAATCCACAACGAGCCTTCCGACCCACAACCCTCAGAGATGGCATTCAGTGGTGGACATCACACGGTGAGACCAAGCAAGCATCCAACTACAAGCTTACGATGTGTGGAGTGTCCTCACCTGACAGGAACACACGATTTAAAGCATGCAGACATAAACGCAGTCGTCCGAGTCTCACTTCTGTTCACGGCACTACACATTCCCATCCACTCTAGCAAACAACACATGGAACAAACACTAAATGACTTTCTACCCATCAAACGAGAATACAGAATGAAAACACAAACGTTCTCATGGTACATTTACACCCAGGATCGTAGAAGACCAGTTAAAAGCAGTCTGCACTGACAATGAGTCCGATCTTGGGACTGAAGGTGATATGACTCGTCCTCGACTGCAACCATGCAGGAGACCAAGTGTATGGGACCATGACAGTATGACGATGATGAACAAGTCATGCAGACAAGCAATAATTCATAGATAGCGGTATGAAGGAGTCAGGCAGACAAGAAAGAAGCCAGAGGCATGGGGACTTACTAACTGTTTTTGATCCTTGTGGAAGAGTACAACCCGAGACTGATTTGTTTGAGCCCTGGCGCTTGGATGGGTCAAGGTTGACCCTGATGCCATGACAGGGGGAAAGCACAACAAGATAAAGATGGAGAAAAAGGGGGAGTACGGGGTAAGAGCAGGGGGTGGGGGTAAGAGAGAATATAATTGAATCACAGGAGAGCAAGTGGTGGAAAAGAGCACAGCGCATGAGCTGATTGGCAGGGATAAAGCTGAGGTTTGATAAGATTAGACATGTGTGATTATGAGGGCTGGGAGGGAGAGGGGAGCAGAGGATAATCCGGGGCCACAGAAGGTATGCCAAAAGGCCGGGGTGAATACAATGTTCTGATAAGCATGGATCCATATCCAGGCTGTGCTCAGGCTGAAAGGACGAGCTTTATAACAACGCCACATGTTTGATTTTCTGCTTTGCTTTGTGAATCATATTTTACATTTGAGCAGATGAAACAGCAGAACAAGCCACACATTTGTAAGAATTTCAATCAGAGATGTCTGTGATACGATTGGATACACGAGGGCTGCAGTGGTCTAGAGATGTCCTCACCATGGTGTTAGGACAGCTCCACCTTGCTGTTTGAGGTAATACAGGGGGCTGTCTGTTTATGGATTTATTTCCTTATTCTTAAAGCCTACAAGTATGTTTTAGTTGCAAGTAGTCTAATTCAATTTGATCCAAAAAAGGGATAAACACCACTCTAGTTAACAGCTTCTCCTCAGTTTCATTGTTCTGGATTGATTTGATTGGTCAGGACAAGAAGATTTCAATGGCGTGGTGTTAGATTTACATGCTCTGTGCAGAGTTCTGGATGTCTAGAAGGTTTTTTTGTTCACGTTTGGAGAGATTTTAAAACAAAGAACAAAAAAAAAGCGTGTAATGGCGGTATACTGCAGTGTACCTCTAAATATGGATTTTTTACAACCAGTGAAGGAAGTGATGGTCACTCCTTCCATTTGGACTGTGGAGGAGTGATGGATGGATCTGATGAACACAAGTAGCAGAGCAATCCATCTGGATTCTGGTGTGTGAAGCTGCTAACAAAGTT
Source organism: Chelidonichthys spinosus (assembly GCA_029853015.1). Taxonomy (NCBI): domain Eukaryota; kingdom Metazoa; phylum Chordata; class Actinopteri; order Perciformes; family Triglidae; genus Chelidonichthys; species Chelidonichthys spinosus. Next base: position 11,583,849 of record CM056835.1, read on the forward strand.
AGCTTCATGATTCAGGTTTAAGTGTTTAAGTCATCTTAGTAGCTAACTGCATTGGTAGCATGGTAGCGACGGTAGCGAGGCCGTAGTAGCGACTTACACTCGCCAACACCAGATCCATATTTTAGGCGGTATCAGAGGTTTCTCTGATCCTGGTATCAGAACGACTCTAAATTCAAGCTCTGTGATGACAACATTGTGTCTAAATGACAAAAAGTTCCCCTCTATGGTGTCAAAGTGGAAAACGTATTGCTAGTTATCTGAACAGTTTAAAATATAGTTTCTTGCACAGTTACAGGAGAAGATCGATATCAGTTGTGTTGTACTTTAAATATTAAAGTGGAGCCAAAAGGCAATTAGCTTAGCTTAGCACAAAGACAGCAGTCTGGGCAAAGTTAAAAAACACACCGACCAGCACTACCAGTGTCACACTCGTTAAATTAGTACAAAAACCCAAATGTTCAATTGTTTGAGATTTTACGAGGTCACTTTGGTTTTCTGTTAAGGAGAGCCAGGCTAGCCCTTCCTCATGTTTCCAGTCTTTATGCTAAGCTAAACTAACGTGTCTCCCACATTTAACGGGCGCGGTATCGATGGCGTCTTACCTGCGAGTGAGTTTGGAGGTCAGCTTGGAAAAGAGGTTGGAGGTTGCCCTGGTGCGGGCGTGGGGCAGGGGGCTGGCGTCATGGTGGGACAGGGTGGGTGAGGTGGGCGGGGCCGAGTAGACTGGCGGCCCGCGGTCCCTCAGCTGTCCCCCATGAAAGGTGCTGCGGATGGTGGAACCTCGGGTCAGGCGGCATCGGTCTGAAGAGGAGGAGGAGGAGGCGGCAGCTCCGGCGCCGGAAATGCTGAGCGTGGAGGGAGACGCTGCAGGCAAGCGGTGGCCCAGGGAGCTGCAGGGAGATCAGGGAGGGTTACACTTTAGTGTGATCACTCAAAAACCACTACTTGTACTTAGAACCTCAAACAAAGGCTCATGTTTCTGCTCCGTCATTAAAAGCCAGAGTGAAATCTTCTGTAAAACCTTCACAGAAGCCTGTAAAACATGACTTAACTAAAAATAAAAAGATAATAGTGTACAAAGTGCTAAAGAGAGCAGAATTATGTCAGTGTTTTGTTGTTTGAGGTTATGACTGAGTTCCATTATAACAGAAAAAACTGTATGCGAGCCCATTATTTGTTTTTAAATGTCTGGATAGACTTTCCATACATTGTGCTTACAAATCACAAATCACAATTAATTTAATAAAAAGCAGAGCTGCTTTTAGTGGACTTCTTTTGGACTCTCCACCAGTACTGACATCACAATCTGCTGCTTCTCTGTACAACGTTGTCTTTCGGCCATCTATTTCCAGCTTTAGCTGAATGATGGAAGAAATGTGGGCACCATGTTAGTAGAGAGAAGGTTAGTAAGCTTCTAAGACACCAAACATACTGGAAAGTTCTATTTCAGATTTTCACACATCCTCCAAACTGCTGCCTCTTTGGGGAAATACTTCCAGGCCAAAAAACTAGAGCCTCCATCTTGCAACTAGATTTTAGAGTTCATGTAGGATTCAAGCCTTTATGGCATTGCATTTACAATGGATCCATATAACGATGTGCTGATGTGCTCCCCCCATAAATACTTTCCCAGTTAACCTACCTGTTGATGACACAACACAACGTACCTGTTGTCTTTGCCGTTCTGCAGAAGGGAGTGTCTGTCAGCGCCTGTGCGGTCGGTGCAGACATATGTATTCCTGCGTGTCATGGCGCTCCCAGGGATGTTATTCTACACAGATACAGACATTTCATGTTCACTGGAGCCAGTCCCACCACACACTGGTACAGGATTACACACAGGTGTTTTCTCCTGCCATGCATACAAAACACATACACACTAACTCAACACTGTAACATCTTGGAGTCTTTGCATTTTCAGGTGGATCTGATGAACACAAGCGGCAGAGCAGCACCCCGAGCAGCAACCTTACTGGATCTGGATCTCAGAATTCAAGGTCAACTTAACAGCTATGTGTTAAATTCATCTAAATGGCTAACTGAATTATTAGCCATGGTAGCAAAGCCATGGTAGCAAAGCCATGGTAGCAAAGCCATGGTAGCGGCGAAAGCATATCCTATTTTATGATCTATTTGACTCTATTTGGACCATAATTTCCTAAATGAAAATCAAGCTGGATTGAAGAAGACTTGAAACTAGAGATTGAGACCATAAACTCATCTTCAGAATGTTAACTGAGATAATAAATCAAGAGAGAAGTAGGACCATTTTCTCATTGACTTCTATTCAATTTTTTATAACCTGAGGAGTCGCTCCCTGATGGCCAGCAGAGAGAATGCAAGTTTAAGGCACTTCAGATGTGGCTTCACCTTTCAGAACCGAAGGTTGCTTCCTGGTGTAAAGTTGGTCCAAAGTGTTTAAAATGAAAAGTGAGAAAGCTGTTGACATGGCCTTGGCAGCCATATTGCATGAAGTCAAAATGGAGGGAGGTGAAAATAAATGAGAATGTAAAACACACAAATTTGAAAAGCTCTCTTGGTCTTTTTGCACAGATCTTTGAGACGCTCTCTAATCATTCATTCATCCCGGCAGTTCAGGCCTAAACATGTGATCATGAGGTGAAAATGACAGCTGTGTAATAACCGACTACAGAATATGGTAAAAAAAATTATGACAATTTGTTAGGATTTAACGTCCAGCTTCTTTGGCTACAGTTCCTGTTCCCACTTACCTGGAGCTCTTTGTTACTAAAGAAATGGTCTGAATTTCTAAGATGATTTCTAAGTGGATTTGTCTCACATCAGTCACTTACCGTGGTGGCGGTCATGTCTTTGCGGCGGTCTGGGATCTCCGACTTGTTGGGGTTGTTGGCGCTGCTGACCATAGGGCTGGAGGGAGGGAGGCTGTGGCTCCCCATCACGCTGCAGCTGGCCTTACGGGAAGGCATTCGTCCCTCCCGCAGCTCACGCTCGCCCGTGCTCGTGGGGCTCCGTTTGGGGTGCATGACGGGCATGGAGGGCCCGCCTTTGTTGTGGAGGACAGCAGAGCACACACACACAGAGACTCGTATAAGGAATATTCTGCATGAAGGACAGTGGCTTAGATCCCCTCCATAGAGTCGAAAAGAAAATTAAAGTACTCATGAATACACGGCTCAGATCGAGAAAGATAGAGAAGAGACTCACAGAAGTCACTGTGTCGCCGCTGCCTGTGGTAGGTGGAGGCACTGCGCTGGGACTTGCTATGTGAGGAGGAGGTGGAGGAAGAGGAGGAGCCAGTGGCTGAGGAGTGCTTGTTGGTCCCGTTGGTGATGGGGCTGGGTCGTACCCTCGCCAGGGACAGGCTACTGGCGGTGCGAGCCTCGCTGGCCTCCTAGCGGCACAGAGATACGTGTTTAAGAAGGAGGGATGGGTGATTGAGGGTAGCTGGGCTCCAGTTTCAAATAGCAGCTCTGATAAGAGAGGCTGACTGAGTGACCAGATAAATAGCACTGAAAACTGTCAAGCACCAAATGTTGGCCTTGAATGCTTGGTCAGATTCATGTTTCCTTGTGTTGAAACCAGAGATTTCCTTTGTTTTCCTTGCATGATTTCTTTCCGACATATTCTTAACCTTGACCCCTCACCCCACCACCCTTCCATTGTCCCCCAAGGTGGCTGGGTGTCATATATGAACAGAGATCATACATCACCAGATACCTGATACCAGATAAAGTAAAGACTTTGCTTTTCTCTCCTTTGCACCTCCTAAATGAGTCAGCTAATGTAAACCACAGATAACTAACCAGAATTAGGGATGAACCGAGTATTGGCTAACTGTGCTTGTGTACTTGTACCTGTAAAAACGACTCGATACTACCTGATAGTTAACTTCTCATCAGGTGAAGCTAATAAGCCGTCCCTTTCCAATGATAATCCGATGTACGCATGAAGCAATAGTAACTGGCTAGGTGTGAACGTAGCAACTTCAGCTTACTTAAGGTAGGCTGACCTAAGGTGGACCAGCTATACTTGCTTGCTTGTTTTTGTTAGTTAATTTTAATATTTATTTTAGTTGATTAACTGATAGCACAATTAAATAGTTAATTATTAACATTCCGACTGCAAACCAAAGAATCTAACATGGTAAGAGCTGCTAGAATGATTCAGAAATTGTGTCATTGCATAGTTTATATATATATCCCATAACAGTGGCGCTCTAATGTAAATAACTCACATCGCCTTTGCGGCCCAGTAGTAAGTAGGTGGCGGTGACTTCATTGTATTTCTGATTGAGCAGAGAGTCCTTGATTTCATCCGAGGTGAAGCCCATCCCCACCATCACCTCTGAGGAACACAAACAACCACGTATGAAAGGCAGGAAACAAGAGCAGGTTTGTGATGGTGAAGGCCTCGGAGTAGTACCGGCGGCCTAGCTGACTCACCTATGCGAGCTGGATCACTGAAGTCTTCAACAGGTTCTATGTGAGGCTTCAGGTCATCCCCATCATACCCTGAATTGATCCACTTATCCTTCATGACTTGCTGTAGAGACAGAGATACAGAAGAGCTTCAGTTCTGTTTGAATGCCATGTGAGCTGAGTGACACCTCGTGTGCTGTGTGCTCTCACGTCTAGGGTGCAGCGTTTGGTGGGGTTGAGCACCAGGAACCGGCGAAGGATCCCCTCACAGTCTGTGGACATATAGAAGGGCACGCGGTACTTTCCCCTCAGGACACGCTCCCTCAGCTCCTATTGGCCAAATCCACACACAGCACATTACAAATGTAAACTCTGCAAACACAAATCAAGTCTTTGAAATGGGACAGACTTATTGCAAACGCTGTGATGCATTTGGTTGCCTCTGAAGGACGCCGCCAGATTGGGACACAGCTAATACATCCAATGCTACAAACTGGCCCTTTATCTGTGTCTCACAGAGCTGCAGGTATGAGGTATTTTTGAAGTCCAATCAGGAATCTAGCAGCACACTGGCCAAAAACGATTTTGCAAAAAATAAACAAATATGAATTATGCTTATTTTTAAGCAAGCTATTCTTCTCAAATAAACACCACTTTAATGATTTTTGAAACATAATTGTGAAGCAATCTCCAGAAATAAAAAGCTGATGTTCGGCTATAACGAAGTACACCACAGTCACATGAGCCTATAAACAAGACCGGCTGTAAAGGCAGACTCGTCAGCATGATGATGTTTCGTAGTCTCATTAAGCCACATGTAAAAATTCATGAGAGGGGTATTTGCGACATATTTTAGGATATTTCTATAAACATTAAAATCTCTTTAAGCTTTGTTGACCAAGGCTCACAGACTCAGGGGGAGCAGGCAGAACACTGGAGGATTAAGCTAGATCGGACTGCATTCATTCATAATCCGGCACCTTTCTGCAGGTTTGTAATAAGGTGTGGATGTATGTATTGTGCTTTCTCACTGAAAACGCAACTGTGTATCTGAGTACCCTCCGGACCCTGAATGTCCCAGACAGACAGTCCCTCCTCCTATCCACTTGCCTTCAGGTTCTGCCCGTCAAAAGGCAGCGAGCCGCTGACCAGCGTGTAGAGGATGACTCCGAGACTCCAGACATCCACCTCGGGCCCGTCATACTTCTTGCCCTGGAAAAGCTCGGGGGCGGCGTAGGGCGGCGAGCCACAGAACGTGTCCAGCTTGTTGCCCAGCGTGAACTCATTGCTGAAGCCAAAGTCAGCGATCTTGATGTTGGCGTCGGCATCCAGCAGAAGGTTCTCCGCCTGAGTCATACATGTATTGATGCAGAGCAGGAGAAGGAGGATGGACAGCAGGAGGGACAACGAAGACGTTGGGGGTTAGAAGGGGGGAGTGATGGAGGAAATAGTTGGATGGGGAGCAGAGAAATGAGAAAGCAGGAGGACACAAGAATGGAGTTGTGATGAAGAAAAAAGAAAGCATGCATGAGGGCTCCCCCTCATGGGTGGAGCAGGCGTGTAGTTCAGCACCATGTATACTGTACATGACTCTTACTAAAGCTGCACCATCTATCATGTGCACATGTGTAACAGTCACAACGTAGGACGTACGATGTTAGCAAATTACCATTTTTACCAGAAACACTTCTAGCAAATGTAACTAAATGCAAGTTCTGTGCTTTACTTGTTTTCTAACAAACATTTTGCTAAACTGTAAACACAACTCACTGCTTCACACCTGGATACTATCCACGCTGCCTACCTCAAGACAACATTGCATGTGGTGTGGATGAAGTCTTATGGCCAGACCATAGACTGTATAAGAAGTGGGCGTCGTCATGGTGAGGTCACCTATTGGTTTGTGGACTATGACTTTGAAGATTTGAGTTCAGCATTTTGACCATCGCCATCTTGGAATTTTTGCAACCATTGAAGGAAGTGACCATATTTGGACTGTGGAGGAGCGACGGGTGGATCTGATGTACACAAGCAGCAGAGTGGCAACCTTACTGGATCTGGATCCATCTGGATTCTGGTGTGAAGCTATAATCTATAATTCAAGATCAACTTAACAGTTAAGTGTTAGAGTCATCTTAGTAGCTAACTGCGTTGGTAGCGTGGTAAAGACCTGTCTATCACCAGGTAGCCCCGCCCTAAAGCATCCCCTACTTCCTTGTCTGTTGGACTCTAAATGGACCATAATGTATTAAATGAACATCATGCTGGATTGAAGAAGACTTGAAACTAGAGATTGAAACCATAAACTCATGTTTACAATGATTACTGAGGTAATTCATCAAGTGAGAAGTAGGCTTATTTTCACGAGTCGTCCCTTGATGGTCAGCAGAGAGAATGCAAGTTTAAGGCTCTTCACCTTTGGCTTCACTTTTCAGAACTGGAGGTTGCTGCTGGGCGAAACCCACAAAGAAGGCGAGTTTAAGTTACGGTCATTTTTTTCCATTACAAACGTTTTTGTTTTCTTCAACAAACTCAAAATCAATAGTTATTGGGATTCTTGTTGTTGGATATTTTTTCATTAACTTTATTTTTTTGATATGTCATCACCAATATGTTTATGATTAAATTGTTTACGAGAGTACAAAAATGTTTTGCTTAATTTTGCTATCAACATGCACCGGATTGATGCATTTATCTTTGTAGTGAAGATTCCTGTATTTTTTCCATATCGCAGAAATAAAAATATTGCAACTGAATTTTTTTCCAATATGGTGGAGCCCCAAATCATACTGTTTGTGTTTAGGAATGTAATAATCCATTAGAAGAGGAGCCAGCGCTCACTTTCTCCGACCCTTCCAGCTTTTACACTCATCAGTGTTTTACTGTGTGATTAAGATGCTAAAGGACCCTTTCAACAGACACAGATTAAGACTAGTCCCAGATTATAACTTTCTGTCCAGTGTAATCTGTCAGTGGAAGAAATGTCCGAGTCTTGGACAAGCCTTAATCCATCCAGCTCTGACAGCAGCCTCAAAACATCTTCTGAGCTTCTCACCTTCAAATCTCTGTGGACAATGTTCTTCGTGTGGCAGTAGTGGACTGCGGACACGATCTGTTAAGACGAGGAGAAGAAGCTGAAGTCCTGACACGTCATTGTGAGGATTGGTACAATGATGGCATGAAGAGGAAACGTCTCCATACCTGTCGAAATTTGGCTCTGGCTTCAACCTCCTTCATTCTCCCATGAGATACGAGGTAGTCAAACACTTCACCTGTGAGCAGCAGAGATGGATCAGTCCGGTCAGAAAGCCGGGAGCATTATAGCCATACTGTTATTTGATTATATATCGCTGATGTGCACAATCAATACCAATCGCAACTGCAGGTATTAATATTTATAAGGTACACGTGCTGTCAAGGTGTCAACTTTTCTGTCCTAAAGGGAAATTTGTCTTGTAGCCACAGGAACGGGAGAAGGCATCCAGACTCAGAGGAATGGGAAATGATTCTGCGACATGATTAGAAATGTAGATCTCCAGGTAATGATATTAATATTACACAACGTTTAACCAGGACTAGCGAAGGATCAGCGAGAGATCTGCGACATGGAATTCATTCATCCAAAAACATCATCAATGAATCAATCAAATCAGAGGAACAGATGAAAGGTCATTCCCCTCTTTTTCCCTTTCAAAACAAACACAAACCTAAACCCCACTCCTTTTCTGACCCCCAGCCCCTCACAATTATTACTGTATATTCCATTACATGTTGTCTAATGACCACTATGTTTGAGTGGCTGCTAGATGATTTGGATTAACAGAGAGAACTGGGGCCCGTTTCACAAAGCAGGTTCAAAAAACTCTGAACCTAACCCTGAACTCTGAGTTGAACAACTCTGAGATGGGAAACTCTGAGTTTTCGGTTTCAGAACAGCGGTTTTGAATTAGTTCACTCAACTCTGAGTATGTAAACTCTGAGTTACGCGCGTGCCTGCCGACTCTACAAAGCCATCATCAATGGAGCTCCGATACTACCATTCACCATGGCAACGGGGAGAGCGTCATAAGATATTACCGAGTGTTTATGTAGAAAACGAGCTCATCCTGAGAAAGCGGAGCACCGTAACTGCAGCAAAGTAGTGATAGTTGGCGTGGCAGACAATTACTGCCCGATCTAATGTGTATAACTGAATGAAACAGTCTATTGATCTCAAGGTAAAAATTGTTTATTTTCTGAGTTGCACAGCGTCACGGTGGTGTAATGGTTAGCAACGCCGCCCACAGTGCTGGCGACAGCGGCTCAATCCCCGTAAATCACAAAGTAGCGCAACACATAAATTATTGTTTTTATTGGGTATAATCCCCCCCAGGCACAGAAAGAAAGTGGCTTCAGTTGAAAATTAAGCATAAGAATATTGCACAAATACGTTGACTAAGGCATATGATTTTAATCATATTTCACATATTAAACAGTAAATATAAGCAGGTATTTCAACACAGGAATGTACTTAAACATTTCATAAATCTCCCGTTCGCAAAAACACTACCTCCGCAAAGAATCTGGTTGCGGATTATGTCCGCGATATGAAATGTTGAAAATGTCGGAGAATATTGTTTAGATAATATCTAATGTGATTGCACGGAAAGGTAATCAAAATCCTCTCCCGACGCAAAGCTGCTAGAATCACTTTTATTTCCGTATCGATTAGGTTGGCGATGAAAGGACGGCACATTTCTTCAGAGTTGGTTAAGATTCCGGAAAAAGGCGGAGACATGTAGGGAGAAACTCAGGGTTTGTTGAAGCAAACCTGCTAGCGAGCAGGTTAGTTTCACGGAGTATGTTACCCGGGTAACTGACTCAGATTTATGCTGAACTGGCTTTGTGAAACAGAAAAACCAGAGTTTCCCTCATCTCAGGGTTAACTAACTCAAGGTTTTCACTAAACCTGCTTTGTGAAACGGACCCCTGTTGAATATACTGTTTATGAAGAGAGAGAGTACATTTTGTTTTTCAGGCACCACTACAATTCCCTAATGCCTCCATTATGGTCTTTTTATCCCCAACTTAAAGTCATATGGGCTTGAAAGAAAGCCACATTTGAAACTGCGTCGGTGACATTCTCCAAGGTCACAGTGAACAAACGATACAGTTGAGGCCAGAAAAACAAGATTGGTGACAAGAAACCGACACAAATAGAACCATAAAAGAGAAAAAAAAAGGAGAGCAGCGTTAGTTGCCATGTGCTGGTGTTACTACTGAAATTTAGTTTTAAGCATAGACTGTACGTAAGAAGGGGACATCGTCATGGTGACGTCACCCGTTGGTTTGTGAACTAGGTTTTGTACCCTCGAGTTCGGCAATTTGGTCGTTGCCATCTTGGAATTCTTGCAACTGCCCAATCTAATTTACATTGCAATAGCACCAAAAATGTGCCTTAAAGCATCCCCTGATTTCTGGTCTGTCGGACTCTAAATGGACCATAATGTACTAAATGAACATCATGCTGGATTGAAGAAGACTTGAAGCTAGAGATTAAGACCATAAACTCACGTTTACAGTATTTACTAAGATAATAAATCAAGACAGAAGTAGACTCCTTTTCTCATTGACTTCTATACAATCAGACTTCTTTTTACAACCAGAGGAGTCGCCCCCTGATGGTCAGTAGAGAGAATGCAAGTTTAAGGCATTTCAGCGTTGGTTTCACTTTTCAGAAGTGGAGGTTGCTGCCTGATTTGAAGTCAGTTTAAAAAGCAGTTATTTATGTTGTGGTTCCATCCTCTCATCCAAAAGATAAAAAAAATCATGAAATCATTTTAATTGATTTTGACAATGCAAATAAACGTGTTTCCCAAAATGTTTTCCTACAAACTGTATTTCAGCTTTAGATAAAAAAAAAAACTTAAATGTACCTGTGCTTTTGCAATTTAACCTGAACCACTGTGTTTGGACTCAACTAAACTCAAATAATCCAAATCCCGATTACTCACATAGAAACTCCCTGATGGAGTTGGAGCTGCATTTAGGAAACACACTTCCACCCAAACCTGTAACCTGCTGCATCCTAGTGTTTCCTGGACGTGACCGCCGGCGTACTCACCTCCACTGGCGTACTCCATGATTAGGTAAAGGGTCTTATCAGTCTCAATCACCTCGAACAGCTGCACTGTAGCCCAAAACAGAATCAGATTAAAATCAAATAGATATCATGAAATCCTGCTCACATTATGAATAACAGCACAGCTGCCTGCCTGTCTGTCTTAACACCAAGGAAGCCGCTGTAATGCTGTGGGGGGTTGTGATCCATATGGCATTTCAGCTTTATCAAAGCCAACCTGGTGACCTCTATATGAGGCCTGGGAGGCTGCTTGCTGCATTTCGGTCAATGAATGCTCTGGAGCTTACTGAAAGCATTACACTTCTGTCTGGTCACCCATATGGAAGTAAAACACACACACACGGACGCACAATCAGACGCACATCATAAAGCCCATCCAGATGTATGCATGTGCCTTACCTATGTTTGGGTGATTTAAGCCTTTCATTATTCGTACCTCCCGAAAGAGCTGGGGAGAAGAAACACAGTTTTAATGTCTGGATCATATTAGACGGAGATAATGCTGCCCTTTAATGTAACATTGGCTCTCAAAATGTATGTAAATATGTGTTATAAAGTGAAGCAATCAGGGTATGATTTACAGTTTACATGACAGAGAACAAATGTCTTTATGTCCCAGGTCAGCATGACATGTGACAAAGACATGGTGGTTCAACAGCTGATATAGCAACTCACACATTTGTACACATTATTCCTTTTTTAAATTTGATGTTAAATCTTTTTCTTGTAAATGTACAATTGTATTCCCTTAACATTCATCATCTTCACAGCCTGTCAAACCAAATCCACTGATTCTCAGATGTGGATCATTATCGAAAAACATTTGAGGCCCAAAACAAAAATCTGTCCACTAGTTTTACCTGAAATAAGTTGAAGAGATTCCTGACAAACAGGGAGTGATAACCTCCTCAGAAACTAAGTCCTCTTTATTGTCAGTGAGCAGATTGAAACAGTAAACCTTTCAACCACGAAACCTCTCCTGTTCATTTCTTACATTAAGACAGTCTGTTTGTATTGCAAGTAGGGATGCACGATATTGATTTTTTGAAGCCGATACCGATATCGATAACTTTCTGCTCCTCGGGACCGATACCGATACCGATAACCGATAATAGTGTTATTCGTTTTTGAATGTATATTCAGATCAAATTCAGGTAAAAAATACTAATGACTAAGCTTAGGTAGATTTAGCATAGCCTTTTACCAAACACCATACCAGATGTATCACAGTGACATGATAATGTGTTAATACTATGAACAAAAGAAAGCCAAGAACAGTTTTGACTCTTCAATAAAATGACAATATTTATATATATATATATATATATATATAATGTGAAGAGTAGATAAACAAATATGTGTATTTCAACATTATATCTGCACTACTACTGTCTATACCATACACACTCTCTGTCTGTGTGTGTGTGTCTCTCTCTCTCTCTCTCTCTCTCTCTCTCGCGCGCGCGCTCTCTTTCTCTCGAACGGATAAATACAAGAAGTGTACAAACTTCTTAGTTACAGAAACATGGCGTATTAATTTTATGGGGTTTAATGGAAAAAATAGCTCTGAATGAACAACAGCTGAGCAGAAGCGCTTGTCGACCGCCGCGGAGAAATACGCGTCTGGTCTGAACGGGGGGTGCGCGGATCGCTCGCGATTTTCGGCGGCGCGCTGCGCCGCGGCGCTTCCGCGTGCAGTGTGAACCTGGCGTGAGAAGGGAGCGCTCGATTTGTGGATTAACTCCCTCCTCCGAAACCTGTGATACCACAGTAACCACATCACATGCTAAACGGGAGGCGCCTAGAAAAAAACTAACGTCCCTCATCCCAATCCACCCGTAGCACTGTTTTAACACACACATCCTATCGTCGGATTATCGGAGGTATTAATAATTGTATCGGATTTATCGGGATGACGTCATAATTCCTATTATCGGGCCGATAATTATCGGTCCGATAATTATCGTGCATCCCTAATTGCAAGTTTGCTGAAAATGTATGTTTAAATGCACAAATAGGGCATCATCTTATCAATTCTGTGCAAAGTTGGATATATTTCGAGAAAAACAATCTGACCATTGGATAAAGCTGGTTCGAAATTCTTTCTTCATTTGTTGCCATATAAACAAAGGTTTTCACAGAGGGAATATTCTATATCTCTCCATGACAATGTTGTATAAATGAGGCTATGAATGAAATATGAGCCCTCAATAAAAACCTTCAGAATATTCAAATGAGTTATTATCTAATAATGACTTGGTGAATTTAGGAGAAATCTACAGAAGCATGAAATGAAAACAGTGTGTTTGCCTCAGGTGTCTCAACCTTAAATTGTTTTTTAAATACAAAACTTAACATTTGAAGTACCTGCAGAAGATTTATTTGAGGAATATTTACATACTGTAACAGGGAAACACCAAAGTCAGCAAAGCACTGCTTCAATCACACAAGAAAACGTGTAAAGCCTTTTGTCACTCTGGAGGATGCTGGAAATGTCCTCATGTGATGTCACTTGAGTCAGTGTTTGAAAATGAGCAAAATCTGCAAGGTGTTGAGTTTACCAAACATTCGTGGCTACTACTTTACAGATGAAATGGCCATTAAATGTGCTTTTTCTTTGTTTATCATAATCAATCTAATCAATTCAGCTGCTGAGATCAAACTAAGACCCTCAGAGAGATTTGGGACCAGGACAAGCACTCATTTAGACTTTTGTCCTAAAACACTTCAGTCTCTGATATTCATCCAAAGGGGAGTTTGTGAGGACCAAACCTCCTTGCAGAGTCGATGAGTCATCTGATGGATGCAAAATGAACCAAAACTGACATCCTGACTATAAACTATCAGCCCAGTAAGTCAACAAAGATGAGTCTCCATCTTTTTGACCTCAGCTGCCTATTACACCAAGAAGACGACCTCTGGTGGTGTCTGATGGACACTACAACACATCACATCAACACAGCATCACAGAAAGAACAGGGTCGGGATTCATGACGCTATTAAAAATCTTCCCGTGGTGATTTCTAAATATGGTGGTATACTACATCGGCCGAGCCGGCTCCTCTATGTTAAATACGACGACAAATGTGATGAACCTGCAGCCAGAAACAGAGATTGTCGTCTCCGTTTCCGGCTGTGAGACGTACGCTGAGAGATGGATGTGAACACTGTCAGAGCAGAGCAGGGGACTCCATTTGAGCCAGCTCCCCTGGTTTCATGTCTAGAACAGTACACTCCCTCAACCAAAGGCCGTCGGAGGAAACCAGTGACTCTCCTCCACAACATCAACAAGATGGTGCGATAAGCTTTTCAATCCTCCCCCTCTCCTGTTTTCCAAAGTGCCTCCCTCCCTCCCCCCTTCATTCAATGCCTCCAGCAGTCTTCTCCTCAAGCACTGCCACAACGTCACTGTTGCCATAGCGACCCAGGTATTAAGACCGGGCTCTTTTCCCAGCTTCTCCAGCTGTGCTAGAGGGAATCTTGGGATACGTAGTGCCGAAGCGTCTCATCATCCCGGCATCCCATTAATCCCCTGCTCGTCACGGCAGGGCTGAGCGGTCAGATCCGTCAAACCAATAAACAATCCCCCGGCAACATGTTCGACCCCGGTCACCGTTAATCACCGCAAATAAATAGCAGCGGTACGATAAAGCTGACAGGGATGGACAGTAAAGGCTGCTGGCTTTAATTAACAATCCAGCAGATGGAAACAAGTAGCATTAAAATGTAAGTTTCATCTTCTTCTATTAAATGTATTAAGTGACTCAATCTGATTCCTCAGTGACACACATTTGGTTATTCTTATTCTGGTTCGTCAGAATAAAGATCTCCTCCTGTAATTATTGAAGTTTGATTTGACTTCCCTCTTCCTTTCTTCCTCCCCCTATACAATACATCTCCCTCTTCCTCTCAGTCCCCCCTCTACATACGTTACAGTCCAGATTATGCTAATATGGGCTCTTTCATCTCTTCAGTACTAAGGATTTTCTCTAGCCCACGGGTACGTAAAGAAACCCGGCTATCACCGGCCGATTGTGAGAGTCTTCTCTCCAACCAGCCACCAATCCTTCGCCTCGGTCCTCAATCCTGTCCTAAATGTTGGACCATTGTCTCTCACAGCAGCCAGTCCAGTTCAGAGAGAAATAAGGAGTCTCCTCATGGGATAACACACACATTGGGGCTACAGTTCCTGCACAGCATCTAATATCCTGCCAGGTAGAACAGAAAATTAATTTTCTTTCATGATACAAGCATCAGAGAAGATGACGAGTCAAAGTATCAGGATGACAGGAAACCACGGATCGGCTGTCGGAAACCTGCATGTACTAAAGCCTCGCTGCCCCTGTCACAAGGTCATTGGTGTCGTTGCAACGTAAATACAGAGATTATTTACTAAAAAAAGCAGCCAAATGAAAATAACAAAAAAAACAATAAAAATCTAAAAGGATTATGTTCTTTAATCGCTATTTATTCAGGGCGAATCTATTTTTACAATCTTACTCTTAAAGGACGGAGACGATACTAGAGGGCCAGTAGGATGTTTGACACACTCTACATCTCGTGAAGAGAAGCTGGTGTTTTTAATGTAGCTAAATACACGGACCTCTCCAGTCAAACTAAAGCGCACACATGCAGAACCATGTTTTTCATCCTCCTGGTCCGTTCCCTTCTCGTCCACAGGCTAAGCAGCTCATGCAGGCTGAGGTTGGAATAAAGAGATAAGGGAGTCACACTTGTGTCTAAATGAGGGAGGCACTTTGGCCCACGTGTGCATCGAAGCAGCGTTCTGGACTCCCGATACTTCTTCACCTGACTGTGAGTGGTCCAGACTGATAAGACGCATGTGATCAACCTATGTCCACCTGGATATGGACCAGTCCAGATCTCCTGCTCCACCATTCCGGCTCCTGAATCTGAATCCCGTGTGCCTGCGCCACGCTGTGGTCGCCCTTGATAACCAGCCAAACCAAAGTGTCCACTTTTTCCTGCCTCTGACCTTCATGCACAATAAACCTCGAGTGTCCACCACTCAAAACGCTGACCACAGCAGGAAAAAAGAAAAGGGTCCAGTCCATCAGGAGAGGAGCACAGCTTTTCTAAAAGGCGCCTCTCACGATGAAATGGCCACCAAAACCAGCATCACGGCTTTCTTTCTTATCCACAGCAACGTGTGTATTTGGAGGGTAGAAAAACAGATGGTTTGATGGTTTAGGAGATGGCGGTTTCCGCGGTGAGTCACCGCCCCCTTCTCAGGACAGTGATTAGCCCAAGAGAGACGGGAGATGATCTCTGAAGCAGAGGTCTCCTCTCGCTCCCATCCAGTCCCTAGCACCTGCCAAACAGCATCACATCCCACGAGGCCTCCCTCTATCAGCTGCTCTCTCTCTCCTGCCCCCTCTGAGCAGGAAACAGCTGAGGATAAACCTGAACTCTCCCCGTCGCCGACGGCATGTCGGTATTTTGTTGAATCACATCAATGTGACCAAAACTATCCACCTTTCTGATGCCTGGCTGCTGCTTATGAAGGCGGATCCTTAGACGGTGTAGCCTGTGAGGACATGATGCACACTTTCCTCAATAACAGGTTGAATATTGCTACTGATTTTACTGAGTCAATCACCTATTCCGTTTGATTCGCTATCAATTCATTTCAGTTTCAATACTCATTTTTTTTGGTTACATATGAGATTTCATGGGACCCTCTGACCTGAAGCATCATTGAAAATATTAATTGTGTACCAGCAGTTACATTAATGCACTTTTTATTTCACATGAGCCGCACACTATGCAAGCCAACAGATCAACTCTACAGTTCTGTCATAGGTGATAACTGAATAGTTCAGTGGTGGAAGGACAGCAGTATGTGAAGAGCAGCTGAGAGAGAGGGGGAGAGAGAGAGGGGGGGGGGGGGAGAGGGTGGAGAGAGGGGAAGAGAGAGGGGAGAGAGAGGGGGAGAGAGGGGGAGAGAGAGAGAGAGGGGGGGGAGAGGGAGAGGGAGAGAGGGGGGAGAGTGAGGGAGAGAAAGGGAGAGAGAGAGGGAGATGGTGGAGAGAGGGGGAGAGAGAGGGAGAGAGAGGGGGAGAGAGAGAGGGGGAGAGAGAGGGGGAGAGATGGGGGAGAGGGAGAGAGAGGGGGAGAGAGAGGGAGAGGATGGAGAGAGACGGAGAGGGGGGAGAGAGAGGGGGAAGGGGGGAGACAAAGGGAGAGAGAGAGGAGAACCTGGGAGAGGGAGAGAGATAGAGAGAGGAAGAGAGAGTGGGGAGAGGGGGAGAGAGAGAGAGAGAGAGGGAGACAGAGAGAGAGAGAGAAAGAGAGGGAGACAGAGAGATAGGGGGGAGGGGGGAGAGAGAGAGAGAGGATGGAGAGAGAGGGAGAGGGGGGGAGAGAGGGGGAGGGGGGGAGACAAAGGGAGAGAGAGAGAGAGGAGAAACTGGGAGAGGGAGAGAGATAGAGAGAGGAAGAGAGAGTGGGGAGGGGGGGGAGAGAGAGAGAGAGGGAGACAGAGAGAGAGAGAGAGAGAGAGAGAGAAAGAGAGGGAGACAGAGAGATAGGGGGAAAGGGGGGGAGAGAGAGAGAGAGAGGGGGGAGAGAGGGGGAAGGGGGGAGACAAAGGGAGAGAGAGAGAGGAGAAACTGGGAGGGGGAGAGAGATAGAGAGAGGAAGAGAGAGTGGGGAGGGGGGAGAGAGAGAGAGAGAGGCAGACAGAGAGAGAGAGGGAGACAGAGATAGAGAGAGAGGGGGAGAGAGGGGGAGAGAGAGAGAGAGGGGATGAGAGGTGATGAGCTGATGAGAGGTCAGATCTGCTGCTCTGATGACTCTCTCTGCTGACTTGAGTCAAGCATCAGCGCCATGTTTGTCTGGTGTCTACATGTTATCTCATGTGTTAGCGAGTAGCTAGCACGTAGCATGGTTCCAGTATATGAACAGGTCGGGCCGTATTTCCTTTATATGAACGGTGCTACAGTTAATTTTTGGACAGAATTTAACAGTAGCTTGACTGTTAAGTTCTCCAGTGAGGTTTGATTGGCTCAGACGTCTTTGCTGAAAGCGTTCCTGGATGACGTTTGGTTAAATGGTTTCAGAGATTTCTGCTATTTCCACATTTGAGTTCCACATCTTGCATATGGCTTTGCTTTTGTCCAGCTCTCCTCAGACGTTTTAAATCCAACTGCTGCCAGACGTCTGCCTTCAGGCCTGACGCTGCTTTGGTGCAGCAGCTTCTGTCATGTTTGGATCTGTTGCACGGTCACGTGAGACTAACACACAGGAGGTTAAAAGATCGAGCCAAGGACTTTATGAATATCAGATCGATACGAATCAGAACATCAGTTTCTTTTTAAAACCCAGCCCTACTCAATAAACAATCCATCAGCGTGAAGATGGGAGACTCACCTTTTGTAGGCTGGTTGGGTTCAACTGAGTTTTGTCGATGATTTTTATTGCAACCTGAAAGAGATGTCAAGCAAGTTTTTGATGAGGAAAAGTAAACACACAATCATTACAATGTTCAACATAATGATGCTCAAACACCTTTCCTACCGATGAACAGAGCTAATGTACAGTACATAGTTACGGCTCAGTGTGACACTCATCATACCTATGTTTGTGCACCAATTTAAAATTCCTTAAAATCTTGTATTTACTTTGCATCTACTGACTGATAAGTAATTTCCTTAAGCTTTCAGTCACAAACTATTTATAATAACACATTTTCAGTTGCATGGCTGTCAAGATTTCCGGTGTTCATCCTTTATATCCGGTATTAATGCAGTTATACATTTTGGTTATCCATCAAGGAGATAAATGGTCATCGGTTCCAATCAGTCAAAGAATCCCAAAAGTCCTAATGGTTTAAAATTGATCTCTTAAGCTTTATTAAATGACTTATTAAACATTAAAAACATTTGTTACAACATATAAACACTTAATGAAATGCACCTCATTATAAAGTCATGGTAATATTTGACTCAAAAACCATTATTGACCAGAGAAAAATGTTACAGATAACATTTACTTTGATTTGCACTGTTGAAAACTATGATATTGCAGATTTAGAGGGGACATATCATGCTCAACATCGGGTTCATATTCACGTTTTGGGTTTCTACGAGAACATGTTTCCATGTTTTAGTGTTCAAAGAACGCTTTGTTTTCCTCATACTGTCTATTTGACTATAGCTGTGTTCACTATCGGTCCTCAACGCTTCGTTTTAGCTCCTGTCTCTTTAAGAATCCCGACCAAAAAAGCCCAGTCTGTCTCTGACTGGGCTTACAGACACGGTCAGATCCATGAGACACCTTCAACCCGGGTCTCTCTAAAACCACCTGATATATATGATCTGCTGGAGAGAGGCTCCTCCCACTGGAGAGAGGCTAATTAGCTGGAATCATGGGAGTTTTAATCAAGCAGAATAGTTGTAGTTTTAATTTGCCAACATCACACGTCATGTAAGCGTTGATGCTGAAACTATACATGTTTTAGTCCTACAGACAGCTCTTAAAAGCTGACCTGGGTTGTCTTATTATCGTGTCTGTGTACACACGTACATGTACATGTATGTGCACAAGTCCAGTGTATTTTTATATGTCCCCTTTAAATATGGGCCGAATCACATCTCCACGACAGCAGCATCATCGACTGAGCGCCGCCTTTCCTCCCCCTGCAAGTATCCTTCATCATCCACCCATCCATCTCCTTCTCCCCTCCACTGCCTACGTCTCACCTCCTTGCCCGTCAGGATGTGGCGGGCCAGCTTGACCTTGGCAAAGTTTCCCTTGCCGATGGTCTTGAGCAGGCGGTAGTTGCCGATGTGCGGCTGCTCGTCGGAGCAGGAGGCGATGGAGTTCCTGCACCGGGCGCCCAGCGAGCGGCTGGACTGGCTGGTGGCCTTGTCTGAGCGGCTGGCCCCCAGCGACACATGCTTGAAGAGAAGGAGCAAGAGGTGTTAAAGAGAGGAGGGGGGGAGGGAGGGGCCACCATCACACTGCCAAAGCACCGCCAGGTAGAGTGTGGAGAAAATGAAAGATCACAATATTCTTTTAGCAAATACCTCGATATCTCAATGATGACACTGGCTTTCACTAAATATTTACACAATGAGAACAATGGATATCATGATTGAGTGACTATGTATCATTATTATTGGTTATTAAGAGAAATTCACCCCAATCAACTAATTGTGTTTTCAAGATCCCCCCCCACCCCCATCCCTAGCCTAAACCCATGCAGCACTGTTGGTCTCCAGAAAAGAAATGATCCGGCTCAGTCCCGTCTGTCTGAGCTGCTTCGAAACTCCTCTCCCCAAAGAAATATGGAAACAATATTCTGTTTTTATGCAGTTACTCAACTGTTTTAAGGTCCGGGGAACTCCCTGTTACACCGTGCCAACGCTCACACTGAGCATCTGCTGCATTTGCGGGAGTCACCGAGCGGCTACTAGTTTCACAGATGAGTGAAACCTCACAGGTGCTTCATATATATATATATATATATATATATATATATATATATATATATATATATATATATATTGATGGACTGAGAAGGTGACGTGTCCGTGCCACTTCACCAGCATCGTGCCATCAGGTGTTATTTTTGCGTGAACACAAAGAAGAGCCGAGCCACATGTGAATTCATGCCCCGGCTTTCTGGGTTAACAGCTGTTGTCCAGCGCTTGGACACATTGTTTCCATTTTGGGTCCAGCATCGCCCTCTTCAGAGGCCCACCTCTTGACTGCAGGAGGATGTCTTCGTGCAATATGACATATATGAGTATGAAGGCAATACTTTCACTGCAGCCCTGAAGCACAAGGCCTGTAAGCAGTTAGCTGCTGCTGCTGCTGCTGCTGCTGCTGCTGCTGCTGCTGCTGCTGCTGCTGCTGCTGCGTGTTGCCACCTTGATTCTGGACCACAACGCTTCAGAGCACCGAGTCCACATCTTGAGTCACAGCCAGGAAGCAGAGCAGAAGACAAAGGGAAGACAACAATGTGCATTTTGCACAAACAAAGCTGGATGCACTACAGCAGGCAGCAGCAGCTTCTTGTCATGTGACAGACAGGGAAGATAGAGGAGGAAAGCCAGGGAATGGATGTGGGGGGGGGTGGAGGATATCAGCTAGAAAAGGAGCAGAAAAGGGGAGACAACTGATGAAAGGGTGGAGAGAGGAATGTAGGAGGAAAACGGGAGCAGATGCCCGCACAGTGGTCCCTGGACAGTCCCAGACCCTGAGGCATCACACCTCCACCACCCCCCCCCCCCCCCCCCCCCCCCCCCCCCACCCCCAGCATGTCATCATGCTCTCAGCTTCACATACAAACACAGCCACGCAGCCTGAAGCCCCGCCCTCGGACACTCCCATCCTCCGTCCTCAGCCCCACCCAGAGCCAGCTTGGACCCCCTCTCTCTCTCTCTACACGCTACACACCGGCAAGACAGCACGGCGTGCGTTCACCCACCGACTGTCACGGGCGAGCCTCACCTGGGCCAACGTGGCCAACACAACATCACCCGTCCACTCACTCAGCTGTCATCATCGCTCAACTGTGGAGTGATGACAGCTGATCGAGATCCAGTTTAATGGAAGGGACGGCTCTGCGTTCATAATCAATCATGCACACGCACACACACACACACACACACACACACACACACACACACTGGCTTAACCATTCCTCTGTGCTGAGAGCTCTGCTAACAAACAGATGGGGGGGTCTTGCCAGAAGTGTTTAGGACAGAGAAATACCATAATGCAACGCCAATCAGTAATGTCACCATTTTGATAAAGGGTTAATTAAAGGACAGGCAGACAGGCAGGCAGATAGACAGCTAGACAGACAGACAGCTAGACAGACAGATAGATAGATAGATAGATAGATAGATAGATAGATAGATAGATAGATAGATAGATAGATAGATAGATAGATAGATAGATAGATAGATAGATAGATAGATAGATAGATAGATAGATAGATAGATAGATAGATAGATAGATATGCAGACTGATAGATTCTGTCCGTCTCACATGAA
Organism: Chelidonichthys spinosus; assembly: GCA_029853015.1. Taxonomy (NCBI): domain Eukaryota; kingdom Metazoa; phylum Chordata; class Actinopteri; order Perciformes; family Triglidae; genus Chelidonichthys; species Chelidonichthys spinosus. Next base: position 11,605,397 of record CM056835.1, read on the forward strand.
TAAATGCTCCTTTCCTCCGTCTCTACTCGGCCTCTACTGGTCTCCTGTACTGAATGCATGGCGCTGTCTGACACCCACTGGCTCTGGGGTTGGGCGCTTTGTCGGCTGCGCAGCAATGGACTGCACATCATTTTACGCAGTAATCCCCTCGCTTCATGCGAACAGCCCAGATATTCTCTATACATTTATTTTGGCCTTCTGTGCTCACGTCCCACCCATCCAATTCCTGGGGAATGGACGCACGCACGCACGCGCACGCACGCACGCACGCACATAGAGGCGGCAGCAGCAGCAGCAGCAGCAGCAGCAAGGAGTATAATGTGACATCACTATCTCTCCACAGCCTTCTAATAAGAGGTGACGGCTGGTTTTCAGCCTTTCTGCGCAGACCCGCTGAGTATTATCGTATGCGGCCGGACTCATTCCGGGCTGTTTGCCTGCCATCAGCTCTTTCCCTGCGCACACACTCAAGGTTAGCCCCGTTTTTCCAATCTGTTAAAAGATCCACATCATCTCCGGAGTCCTTTCACCTAATGAGGGAAATAGCAGCATCCATGACCCCCGCCTACACCGTGTGAACAAACCCAGTGAATGCCAAAGGCCACACACACACACACACACACACACACACACACGCACACACACACACACACACACACACGAGGGGATCTGTTTTTTTTTTTTTAAGGGATGGATCTTAAGGGATGGATCTTGTGCACATCAATAGAGGCTGTAGGCTGCACTTGCACTTACATGGTCTCCGGTACTCCTGTCGTTTCCAGACGGTAATGCAGACCGAGAAGACATGTTGTTTTCTCTCCCCTCTCTCCTCTTTCCCTGAGTAAGAATCACGCTGTGTTTGCGCGGACGATGATCACAAGGCTCCACAGACAGAATAACATCCGCAGACGCGACCCACCGTCCGAATCAATCCGCCTCTTCTCCAACCGGCCGAGCCGCGGTCGAGAGGAGACCTCTGCCTGTCATGGCAGCAATGGATATGTGGTGGGGGTGTCCTCAATCAAGCTGCATGTCCTCCGTGCTCTTTGCAACAACAACAAAAAAACACACAAAAACAACCCCCCCAAAAAAACCAGGGCCGATCAACGATGCAGTGGATGCGATGCAAACCCCGAGCATCGAATAGGTGCTAAAATGCGGTGATGTTTGGCTGGAGCCCAGCGTCTCTGTGGCGACTCTCCTCCCCCTGCCTCATTTTCACATACTAAACCAACACGGCTCTTCTGGATGGGTGTCATCTCTGCTCGTCATAATGCCGCCCGGCACAATCCTTCTCTGAAGCCGCGCGACGCCGAACGCAGCCCGCTCCTCGTTTCGCAGCGGCTCGCAGGAAAACACCGCTCACGGTGCAGCGAGAGGGAGAGGGGGGGGGGGGGGGGGGGGAGGCCGAAATGGTCACAAATCGGTATTCCCGGTCGGTGAGATGCGCACTAGCGTCAAGTCGGGAAGACTGCACGGAGACGCGAGTTCCGGTCTCTGCTTCTGACGTAAAGGCCTTCATGAATCAACAAGAATTTAATTAAGGGTTTATAAGGCAGGGAAACACAACAATGACACAAATAAGACAATGAAAGAGAATCAAGCTATCCGAGCTCCCCTTCACTGATAATTGAAGCCACCAGGGGGCGACTCCTCTGATTGCACAAATACGTCTAATTGCTAGCAGAGAAAATTGTCCAACTTCTCTCTTGATATTATCTTAGTAAACATTGTAAACATGAATTTATGGTCTCAATCTGTAGTTTCAAGTCTTCTTCAATCCAGCATGATGTTCATTTAGTACATTATGGTCCATTTATGGTCCAAAAGACCAGAAAGCAGGGGATGCTTTAGGGCGGGGCTTACCTGCTGATTGACAGGTCGCTACCAATGCAGTTAGCTACTAAGATGACTTTAACACTTGGCTGTAAAGTTGACCTTGAATTAGCTCACACCAGAATCCAGCTGGATCCAGATCTAGTAAGGTTGCTGCTCTGCTGCTTGTGTTCATGAGATCCACCCGTTGCTCCTCAACAGTCCAAATATGGTCACTTCTGGCCAGAAACCATAATGCTGAAATCAAGGCTTCAAAAGCACAAACTAATGGGTGATGTCACCATGACTACATCAACTTCTTACACAGGTTGGAACACTAAAGGTTATTATTATTGTTATTATTATTGTTATTATTATTATTATTATTATTATTATTATTATTATATAATTATCATTAATATTATCAAACTGACTGATTTGTGTTCTGGTTTGCTCATCAGTAGGCCTGTATTTGTGTATTGATTTGTCTATTTAGTAGTAAAACATATGATATTATGATGTTTTATTGTTTTTGCCTACAGCTTGATTTCAACTTGCTGTCCTCTTGTGATATTTAAATAATATGAAATACAGACTTCTACTGCTTCTACTTGTGTTTTCTCACACACATGGATGATGGATGGACGAGTGCCCAATTCTTCAAAGTCACAAACGTTACACTTTTATTTTGAAAAGCACATCTCTTGTCTTCTTGTCTGGTCCGACTCACCATATCTTGCTTGACGCAGCTGAGATGCGCCACATCAGAGACCCTTACAGGTCCAACACAACACAACCCACTGCCGGGTTTACCAGCGTAGATTTGTGCGTAAAATATCATAACTCTCCAAAGATGGCCGAAGTGCAGAGCCCCAGCATCCAGACCTCTGATTCCTGTCAGTGTTTCCTGCTTTTATCGGCTCTGGTGTCCATGATGGCTGAGTGGCAGCAGTGGCCTGCACAGAGCAAGGAACATTCTCCATTTACTAAGACAGGTAGCCCTTCACATTGATCCCTGTGTGTGTAATGCAATCACATGTTATGAAAACTTGACACTGTCTCTACAGGTAAACAACCAGCTGATTATGATGCCAAATAGTGGAGCAGCGGTGCTTCTCCTCCACTCTTCATGTTCCACTAAAAGGATAACATTCACACTGTTTCTTCATGGTGGATTCTAGACCAGTGGCCCTGGTAGACTTCCAGAGGTCGTCTCTGGGGCTGGAAGAGAGACGAGATGTCCCTAAACTGATAATCTAATGGTTATACCCCTGATCTTCATATTGTACTGTTATTGTTATCCTCCCAGTCAGATCCCATCATCGCTCTCTCCTGACTCCCTTTAGCTGTTTATTTTGGCCCTCTGAACAATCTGTTTCTTATAAAGGGATGTCACCAATAATGTCTGGACTAAGGATGATGATAAGTATTTCCATCATCAGGATACTCCTGAATATCGCTACTAGTGAACAATGCTGCAATTCTTACATTTTCATTCATATATTATTTTTTATTTTGTCCTTTGTCTTCACTAAACATATAGAGAACATGAAATAGATGGTGAAGTCATTTGCATAAACACCTGTATCCTGATCACAATGAATCAAAGTTCTTTCCTTTGACGTGTTTATGCTCAGTGAGAACCGACAACATGAGAAATCCCCTCAGTTGACTTCTTTTTAAAGCTCACCCACAAGCTCCCATTTAGTTGGAATTACTCGGCAGAAGTGTGAAAACTGTCTTCATTAACAGCACAGTCAGTTTGTAAAACATCCTGATGTTAATGACTTCTCGGTTCGCTTTAGGACTTTTTAAATGTCATGGTTTCTCTAGGTTCACACATCACCATACCAACACTTATAGTTGTGTACTTTCAGGCATTGCATTGCCTTTTCATGCCATGTGTTCTGGATTTGCTCTGTGACAGTACATGCACGGTTGGTGCTAACACATCTGGTCTATTACAGTACATATCATGGGTAACTCTGCCTGAGCCGACCCACAGGGGATGTTTTTTGTTGTCAAAGGCAGCATCGTGAGCCTGCAACAGCCTCAGGCCAAGCTGCTTTCAGCCATGTATTAAAAAATACATGACAACATGCTGTCAACTGTGTCCAAAACTGTGACAACATGTCCATAGCTGAGCCTTAACCAGCACAGGACCTGTTTGTCCAGAGATCTGGATCAGAAAATGGATTAGGGAGGAGGTGGGGGCCAATGTGAGCAGCTCAGTGTGGATTTACACTGCCATCTTGTGGTTAAAGAGTGAATGTGAATTGAGGATTTTCAGGATAAAAATGTGTCAATTTGAATTTGAACAAAAAATAAGAGTGTAAGTGTTGTAAGTGTTTAATTTCTCTCAACATGACACTTGCAATGACAGAGACAGTAGAAAAATAGAATAGACAGTAAGATAATCTCATACTTATTTTCCGTATGATGTTTCATTTTCATCCTCAGTTTCAGTAAAGACTGAAGCTTCAGTGGTGGTTGAATCCTGGCTAAGTTGCAACTGATGATAAAGAACACAAGGATGTTATTCATAAAACATAACATAAAACATCACTAAAATGAAGTCAAACACAATAAAATATATGTTTAAGGATGAAATCATTAGTGATGAAGCATCACCTCTTTCATGGGGTGGAGCTCGGCTCGTCTCCAACTTCCACATAGATATTTTTCTGTTTAAAATAAATAAAAACACACACGATTAGTATGACTGACATATAATCATCTGCTTCACAGGCAAATATCAACAAAAAATACGAATCTGAACTGAATTTGAAGATGGTCAGAGGGTTTTCTAGTCTCAATGGTAATTTTGGAGAGCTCACTGACCTGCAGGTGTGTACACAATTTCATGTCAATTGGAGTTACGGTGTGTGGGGTGTGGCCTACCAACCTGTAGGTGGCGCTAGCGAGCGTGCACGAATAGGAAAGTCTCAAATCTCACCAGTCACAGTGCACATACATTTTGCTCAACTAATGTTAATGCTAAGGACTCCAAAAAGGCAATTCATTTGCAGAATAATAATATTTTTTGCAATTACAAGTTTTTGGTGCTAACTCGACTTCTCTCTTAATTTATTATCTCAGTAAACATAGTAAACATGAGTTTATGGTCTCAATCGCTTCTCCAATACAGCATGATGTTCATTAAGTTAATTATGGTCCATTTAGAGACCAACAGACCATAATACAGGGGATGTTTTAGGGCGGGGCTACCTTGTGATTGGCAGGTCAGTCTTGCTATCCACTTCTCATTGGACTTATATATAATTATCATTATTATGATTATGTTCAGTGATATCACGGGGTCCACTGCTTATAGGCAGTCTATGCCTGTCAATCAGAAAAGGAAAAACATTTTAACAGGCAAAAAGGATGACATGTCAGAGGGAGACACAGAAGGTCAATAGATGTCATAAACAACATAATACTTACTCCACACTTCATCCTTATGACCGAAATAAAGCAAAGCATTTCAGACAGAGGGGGAATACAGGTATATTCAGACAGACAGGATGAGCAACAATAAAGACTACTTTGAACATTAAAGAAGGTAAAACAAAACAAAAATAAATAAATCTAGTATGAACCTGATATTCACAATTTCCATCATTCTATGAATCAAACTATAACTCGAATCAAACTCTACAACTCTACTTTGGTCTTGTAATGCAACACGAGGGCCACCAGAGGGTGTCAATGTGTAACTGATGCCACTTAACATTGTTGTCTGGATTGACGCAAAAAAAAAAAAAGTAAACCTCATTATAGTTACGGAAGCGCATTGCATTCACTGGATAAAAAAAAAATTAGACGGCTTATCTCGTAATTACGAGAAAAGATCTCGTAATTATGAGATCAGGATCTCGTAATTATGAGAAAAGATCTCGTAATTACGAGATCAGGATCTCGTAATTATGAGAAAAGATAAGGAAAAAGAAACGTCTGTCAGAGAAGTCCTCTCTCAGAGGCAATGACAGCGCTATCGCAGTTAATCTGCTATTACCACCTTCTCAGTTTGAGACACTGGGAAATTTTGAGGTTTCTGGAAAATGAGGATGGTATCAATATCAGTATGTCAACACTGCGCAGGCATCTCAAGACGTTGGGATTCCTGATCTCATAATTACGAGATGTTTTCTCATAATTACGAGATCCTGATCTCATAATTACGAGATCTTTTCTCGTAATTACGAGATAAGGCGTCTAATTTTTTTTTTATCCAGTGAATGCAATGCGCTTCCGTAATAGATCATGTCACACATATAAAATAATCATCAAATATACTTTGCATTCATCATTCTGCTTATTACTTTGTGGGTTCATTAAGTTTATAGAGCACACAAATGATCACCTTTGTTAACTCACTCATTCATATGCAATAACATTATCACTGCACACCACTGTGCAATACCAATATTATATGCAATTTCAACATTAATACATCCTATTTCATTTGTGCAATATTGTTAACTCAACCCCTCTGTCTGTCTGTCCATGATTATATTTGTTTTTATTTAGTTGTGTGTAGTACATTACTATTTGTGTAGTACATTACTATTTGTATTTGTTCTGTTTTGCCTCTTGCTGTTGCACCATCCTGTCTGCTACTGTAGGAATGTCAACGTCTGTACAGTGGGACTAATAAAGGATAATCTCATCTTGTATGTATGTATAGTGTACAGTATAGAGCTCACACTGTTACCTCTGATAGCCTGTCGATGTGCCTAGTGAGCTTCCATTATCTCCAAATACATCCTGGGTTTAGCTGAGCCTGGAACGTGGCCTTCAGCTGGCTTCCAATCCACATTAGTCAGTGCTTATGGCCTGGAGACGTACCGGTGGGTGTTAAAAAGATGAGTAGGTTCACGTGTCAAAGGTGAAATGGACCAATTGTAAAGTGTAAAAAGGGAAAATGTGAGGGTGAGTGTGTGGCGCCCCGTCAGCAGGAGGATGTGGAGTCATTAGGTTCAAACCTTAACCTTCTGTTAATGAGGTTCACAAAAGGGTGAGAGAAGCTAACAAAACCACATGGTGCATTCACTGCCCATTTTGGTTGGCGGTGTTTAGAGCTTTCAAATGGTTGAAACTTGCTGACTCTTCCATAGTTTGGCGGTAGCTGTTTTCTTTGATTTGAAATGGCACACCTCAAGGCATGCATTAATGTTCTAGGCCAACAGGAAGTAAGTATTCACTAAAGTAAATGGGATTTTCCATTTGGATTTTGGATTATTGCATAAAATAGTCTCTGTGACAATCAAATGTTTATGATAAATTTGATCATGCTTACCTCTGGGAAGGATGACTACTGATTTAGCCACTTGTTAGCAACCGTCTTTTTCAGGACCAATAAAAGCTTCAACATTCACCCGCAATGTATTTACTGACGTATTTAAGATCTAATTGTAAATCTAATTGTTAAAATCTCTTCAGTTTGTGTTAAACATACACCTTTTTCAGATATGGAACCAAAAACTCATTGACTTTAAGACAAGGGAAGCAGACGCGTAAAAATGCTGACTCATGTCTGGGTTTTCGGACTCGTTCCTGCAGCACTCTGCTATTCTCCTAATGCACTTGAGCTGAGAAAACAGCAGGACTTGTTGTACTCTAACAATAAATCATTATTGTATTCTCCATTTAACGTTTATCAGTATGTTTCTAACGTGACTGCTTGAGAGTCACACTTTGATTGTTGTGGCTAAAACTAGCTGCACCTCTACCAGCTACAACATTCCAATGCTGTATACATGTTAATTTTGTTAAATTTGTATCCAAAAATTGTTAAAAACTTGTATTCTTCCTTTTTATTTCTTTAACTTGAATCCAAATATTTCTTGGTAGCATAATTGACTCCTGTATTATAGCATTCACACAATGTTCAAGTTGGGTGATTATAGCTGGAATTAAAACACAATAGACTGGTTAAGCTGCAGGTCAGCGTAACCTCCCAGCAATGTGGGAACAACATGGCCTCCAATCAAATCCAGTGACGTGGATCTTTGGCTCCCTGTGGGTTCTGGACCACAGGTCACATTTTTTGTTTACCCTCTGTTTCACCTCCTTAAGAGATCAGATAAACTCTCTTTTGGGGTCTAACGGTGTAGGTTTACTCTAAATCCTACCACCGATTTGGGTTTCCTGCAACACCTCTTCCTGATGGGGTACAGAACACAACCTGCTCACGTAAACAAGCTGGGGGAGAAGGCACAAGGAGCCAAAGGTGAGACCCTGTGGCCATATTTCACAAGAGCAACCATTGTTTAGCTCCAGACGTATTCCTTGCCATGCAAAGTAGTTTCCGTTCTTGCACATGGGCTGCGCCAATAAATTTGTTTTTAACGGTACGAACACACAACTTGCTGGCAGGTCGGGGAGATTGTGACAAAACAACACGGGGGAGGATTCTTCACGTGTATCAGCATCTTTGTTTGCTGGCAGAGAAACTGGCAGATATAACAATGTTGTCATCAGGATATTCAAGGATAGTTTCATTAAGCAACAAGAAGACTTTACAATCGTTTCAGCGTCCACACCTGTTGTAGGCCGTATGATGTCTGCAATTTAAGTGAAATCCATCACACTACAACTTAAATAGAAAACTTTCTAATTTGTCCATACCTGATCCATGTTTCCCATGAATTACCTTCAGTCTAAGTAACACAGTTCATGATGAAGCAGAACAATTTTGCACATGTTTGGTCTGCCTAGTGATCCAGTGATCTGGGCGCATTCCCTCCGTGGCAGTGGCGCCACCAACTCTACGTTAGCTTGGAAAGGGGTGAATGTGGCTCTGAAGGTGGCTTTTTGTTTTCCTGTTGGGCTGTGTGCAATGAGACAGATTTATATAATAATCCAAAAAGTTTTTCACATGCTACCACCGTGTTTTTGCAGAAATTCCTGCCAGAGAAAGAAGGTGAGGCCTATAGGACTTTCCTCACAAACACAGCCTCGAAGGATGTCCGCTTGTCCACCCTGTTTTCCATGAAAAGACCCGACAGCACAGTCACTCACTGTCATCGCCACTCTCCTCTTTCTCTATCCTCTTATCTATTTTTAACCTTGTTTTTGTGAAGTTATTGTTGGAGCTGTAGAAAGCCCTTCGTCACCAACCAGAAGAGGCAAAGTTAAAGGAAACAGAGGAAATACAGGTGAAGATTGACTGCTGGCATAAATATCATGCAGGGTCCAGCACCTCCATGTACCAACCTCTACAACCTGCTTTGTGCTGTGAGATGGGGCAGAAATGTATGAGTTTATATGTGTTTCATGTAAATTCATTCCAGGCTCATTTGTAAACAAGACTATGAGCCTACAGTCATGCTTGAAGCACTTTGAGAACATTACTTGTGATGCTTTAAGCTGAATGCTCACAATGACAATGCTAAAATGCTGAGGTACAATGTTTACCAACTTTTATAGTTTTCTGTCTTGTACTGAATCACTGATTGGTGGATGTGTGAAAGATAATTTTGTTCTTATGTTGAGCATAAACATGCTGTCATCATCCTGTTTTTGGCTTTTGTCATCTCAGGTTTTGGCCATTATCCCCTGGGTTTTTAGCCCGCTCCCCTTGGTTTTTGGCCATCGGCCACCTTGGTATTTGGCCATCGCCACCTTGGTTTTCGGCCGCCACCGTCTTGTTTTCTTGCAACCTGAAGCGACACAGAGGACGGAGCTAAGTGCAACTGAAAGCTGGATCGACTACTAAAAGTACATTTCATTAGAATCCATCCAACATGTGTGGAGATGTTTCACTGTAAACAACAAACGTCAACCTCATGGAGACTCACAGACTAACAGACTTTAAAGACAGACAGACACACAGACAGATTCACAGACGGAGAGAATCAGACAATCTGACTCACAGTCTCACAGTTCGACTCACAGACGGACTCACAGTCTGACTCACAGACGGAGACTCAGACAGACTCACAGACTGACGACACCGACTAACGGACGGAAAGACTCACAGATGGACCACCAGACTCCCAGACTGCCCCCCCTACAGCCACTTGGCTTAAAAAGGAAACTGATTGCGCTACACTTGGTTTGTTGAGGATCACCAGCTAGAGGTCAGAGGTTTTCCATCATTGTATTCATGTCTGTATCAGTGGTTGATTGGTGGTGATGCTGAGCGTCATGCTGCAATGAGGCCAGGTCTGTGAGGCCAGGGGATGTGCTCTCATAAATACAGACATTCAGGACAAAGCCTCCCCCTGTGTTTTTCTCACTATTATATAGACGTCAAAATAGTTTAAACAAAGGAAAACAAATAACTCCACAGGTTGGGATGTTTACAGTGTAAGTGGCATCGGGCCAGACCTGAGCAAAATATTTATATCCATGCATCCACCCAGGGTGACTTTTAGCACAAATCAAGCGTATCAATCTTTAAAGAAATAAAAGCTTGATTTTCTGATACATATTTTGCCAATGACAAATGATTTAAGATAGTGTCAAAGTTTATTTTAGATTGTAGTCCCTGCTTTGAACAAAGGTGAACTTCCTCCACCCCGTCTGTGGCCAAGGCCTGAGAACCATGATTCAATGTGACCACTGATAACGAAACAAACAGGTTGGCGTGTCTGTTCGTTCTGTTCTGGAGGTGAGTAGGCACTGGCACCTCCTCATCGCTAAATAAAGATCCACTTGATGGATCCTCTCAGATAACATAAATCAGGATATCCCATCAGGAGTGACAAAGTACACCATTGTTTTGGTTCAAGTGGGCAGCCATCCTGACAGACGGTGTATACTGGCCATGGGAGAGGACAGGAGGTTCTCTCCATTGAATCCTGACAGGTCATGTCAGAACAGCTCGTTTATATATGGTTGCATAACCACAAATAAATGACCGCCACAACTCAACCCAAACCCCCCCAGTAAGAAAGGTTAGGTGCCTGATATAGCTGACATTTAAAAAAAACATTTATATATATACACTTTTCTAAAAGCTCTGTGGATGTATTATTAGTTTAAAATGATTCGTTAAAATCAAAATGTGATAAATATGACCTTTAACAATCTATACAAAATAATTACATAAAATCAATTTCTTTGTACTTTGGGATCGGAATCAAATCATCTGTTTCTCTTATAAAACCTAATACGATCGCATGCGTCACAGCGGCGTAGACATGTCTGTCCCATTTTAGACTCCTCGACAACAAAGGACACGGATGAATTGGGACGCAACTTATATCATGACATTCATCCATCAACCAATTTAAGCGACAAAGGAGGTTCAATTACAGGTGAAGCATGACTGACAGTAGGCGGGTGACGTTGTCTTTGGAAGTTTGGGCAAAGGCAGTGAGATGGAGAGATGGTCACCTAGGGGTAAGTGCAAGCCAATCAGAGGCAGAGGGTCACGCCGTTGCTATTGTAGGATTTGTAATAGCGCACAAGTAAGGTGTGTGTCCTCGGTAGCTACATTCCAAGCCCACTTTTTAGCGGTCCAATCAACTGTGAAGGATTTGATATAAATTCCTTTTGAAACTGTGCTCGGATATTCTGTTTCCAATAAACATAATGCAGAGAAGATAAAGACACTTTAGCTTCCGTTTCACTGGGATCTCATTTACAAAACGTGATACACACTAAATGTTCACGTACGTAGAACTGAATAAATCATCAGATGTCAAAACTCTCATGTACAAAACGGACGAAACCCAGGTGCTTATGGGTGAGGTGACTTTGTCTTTTCATAAGTTAAGAAATCAATTGGGCCTTAATAAAAGTAATACTTGAAAGCCAATAATGTAATTGTCCTTTAAAGCAGCATGAATCTCAGTGAACCAGTTTCTACAGTTATTTACTGGCACAGAAGCTCTATTGAAAGAGGACCGTGCTCACTGGCTAATATCTATTTAGAATGGTCATTATCCGGCTAATATTTCATTGGGCTGACACATCAGTCCCACAGCCTGAGTTATGAGATATTGAGCAAGAAAAACAGTGGAGCGCCCCGTCTAGACTAAACAAGCCCCAGTGCTCAGAACTGACCTGAGACAAGTGCCTCTCTCAGCCACAACAGTCTCTTAATTGAGTTCTTTCATATAATAGGGAGCACTGCATGAGAAGCAAACAAACAGAAAAGAGTGGAACCACGAAAAGTGCATGACAGTGTGAACAAAGACAGGGCACGGCTTGCTTCCGAAAACAAACAGCGAATATAGCCAGATGGATTTTCCATTGCAGAGCTGTGTTAATGAGAGGAAGCAGGGGAGTGCTTCCTAGGGATTGCATTGTGATATTGTGGACCGTTCGACCTCCAACAACTTGATCGAGGGAAACCTCCAAGAGTTTGGCCCTCATTCCTACCTGCCGGCTTCAGTCCGAGATGGTAATCCCTGCCTGGGGTACCTGGAAAACCGTGATTCAACATCCGCCTTCAATCCACAATATGAAAGGATGTCTGATAATGTCTCAGATATATGACTCAGAAGCCACGCTGCCAAACTTAACATTCAGTCGATGCCAACTTCACTTAGGGTTCTTCCTGTTCTCTTCCACTAATTCGTGGAACTTATTCAAAATAAAAACTAAGTGTGCGGTGCAGTTAAAGGTCAGAGGTATCAGAGATCTATTGGCGATAACAGGTAAACAGCTTGAAGAAATATTTCATTTTCATTTTGGAGACTTTCCGTTGTGGGGCATTCCCAAGTTTGCAGACATATATAGATAGGTTATATATAGCCATAAATCAAATGTGTATCAATAAGAGGAAGCCGCTGCAGGAGTGAATGCGTTGGAGGATGGACAGATGGATTTAGTGTGTGAATTCAACAAAGCACTGAGCATTGCAATCAAGAGCACATGAGCAAATCATTAATGTTAATATATCTGGAGAAAACTGATAATAGACACTTCTGCACATCTGCAAAGGTTATCTAATGACATGTCTTATAGCATACCTGATTTTCTAACTACTTATGCACAAAACAAGCTAACTCGTATGTCTGTCATGATGCATCCAAAGAATGCATCATAAAACACATAATGAAGCCAAACATCAGTAAAGTACATCACTCGAATTCTTGTGCATTTCAACAGCACTTTAAATATCATTTAACTTCTAACAGACATATCATATGACACTATATTTATGGATGGAAACCCTAAAAAATACCAGCAAGAGGTAACTGTCAACAGAAAGTATCAGATGAAAGTATAAAGACATGATAATTACATTTGAATTACCCTCCACTTGCTCATAGTTCCATAATAATAATAATAATAATAATAATAATAATAGTAAATACACTTATATAATAATCTTGATAAACGTATATATCTTGTCTAGAGGGGATCTTTAACTTCTATTTATTTGTTGTTTTTATCATTAGATGGTACACTTTCAATTATGTATTTTTGCAGGAATTTGGAATTCATAACAGATTTACCAGTTGTTGGTGCAAAACTTCCACATAATGTATAGTCTTTTTGGACCCCTCAGGTCAGCTGAGGCCCATCATGTCCCCTGGATGACCTGAGACCAAACGTGATCTCACTGTTGGGTTGTGGCAGTCAGAGGCCCAAACACCACAGACAGAGGAGGATTTTCAGTTAAACATGCCACCAGCTAGTTTCTCTACACTTCCATGCAGCCAGCGGCTCATTCACATTCAGATATTCCCCCGCTAAATTGCAGAGGTCAGTGTGCAGAATGACCCCTGCTGAGGCTGGCTGACTTTGTTTTGAGAAGCCGGACATGAAAAAGCTCTGTGGCTGCTTCACCTTCACTCTGAGCAGCAGAGGGGAAGTTCCCTCCTAGTACATAACGTAAACTTGGCTCCAATAAAAGCATCCGTTGGCACCTCGGTGGACAACAGGAAATCTTTGTTTATTGAAAAACATCCCGTTGTTGGCCTCGGGGCGTATGACCCCTCTCGTAGAGCGTCACATAGTAGCGGGTGGAGCCCCATATTTCGAGATCTCAGAACAAAGCTTAAGTTTCATGTGTGTATATGTAGTTCTGCGTCAGACCCGCTGTCTATCTTTGTATTGTTTAACATAACTGTAGACTTAGTGTCTGACGCTCCCATGTTAAGGGGCCACACGACCTAAAATTAGAATTAATTTTACAATAACATATCCATTACATGGATGAATGGTGACGTCAACCATTTGGTTTGTGGGCTACAGTTTTAAAACCACCATAATCATAAAAAAATCACCATCTTGGAATTTGGTGAAGGAAATTACCATATTTGGACTGTGGAGGAGCGACGGGTGGATCTGATGAACACAAGCAGCAGAGCAGCACCCCGAGCTTCAACCTTACTGGATCTGGATCCATCTGGATTCTGGTGTGAAGCTGCTAACAAAGTTAGCTTCATAATTCAAGGTCATCTTTTCAGCTAAGTGTTAAAGGCATCTCAGTAGCTACTTGGTAGTGTGGTAGCGACGGTAGCGACGCAGCGTGGTATGCAGCGACGCAGCGTGGTATGCAGCGATGCAGCGTGGTATGCAGCGACGCAGCGTGGTATGCAGCGACGCAGCGTGGTATGTAGCGACGCAGCGCAGTGGTTAGGGATGTAGCGACGCAGCGTGGTAGCGACGCAGCGTGGTAGCGACGCAGCGTGGTAGCGACGCAGCCAGCATGGTAGCGACACTGTGGTTAGGGATGTAGCGTGGTAGGGACGTAGCATGGTAGCGACACAGCGTGGTAGTGACGCAGCGTGGTAGCTGAATGAACATTCAGAGAAAATTTAAGGCACTTGAGCTTTGGTTTCATTTTCAGAACCGGAGTTTGACACCTAATCCATTCGAAGAATCGACAGTCGAGATCACAGCATCCAAACCCGATATACAGAACACAAGGACAGAGCAGCTGAATCTGTTCAGTCTACCCAGTCAATGGGTTTTTATTACGTTTCCAGCAACAGATCCATGTCATTCACAGTGAGAGTTCAACACATTCCCATTTCCATACACTAAATCCTTGCATACATGTGGTCTATATATCAGAGAGTGGGTCTATATGTGGTTGGGTAAATACATATTAAACAGCAAAGCAGCCTAGATCATACTGCACTGCATCTTCTAGCAGTTCTTTTCAATGCTTTCAATGATGTGGGGGAATAAAAGGCTAGAAGAAGACCGAAGAAATTACAGTTTGAGGATATTTGATACCACTAGTTTACTTCTGTAGCTCAGCATAAAAATAAGATAAATCATGGTGATGGTCTGTTTCACATTTGCATTAAAAAAATGCACATCTGGAGATGGAGAAATGTCAGTGAGCATGTACAGTATGAGCAGTACCTGAGGTCAAGTTTCTGGTAACAATATTTGGTACAATCACTTTTTGGTCAAGGTGCATGTACATGTCATCACTATGTTCACGGTGTGCCTGTGACTGCTCTCCTGACGCAAACACCAACTGCTAGTCTTCTCTGTGGAGCTTATTTATGTCCTCCGTGTGCTGACCCTCAGCAGGTTGGCCTGTTGCGTTTCTGCGACTGGTCCTGCGGTTTTGCCGGGGACGGTGCTCTGAGAACCAGTTGGAGACGGCCATGGCGAGGCGGAGGAGACCCAAGCTGATGCAGTGCACCTCTGAGGTGATGGGGATGTCGGAGAAGAGGGCGTGGTCCCTGCACATGAGAGCACTTCGGCATTCAAAGTCTTTGACGATGTTGAGGATCTCCTGGCGCTCAGCCTGCCGCATCATCCCTCTAATATTCAGCAGGGTGGAGACGTGCTTCTTCCTGTTGGGAGGAAGGATACAGGGAGGAAGGCGGGTAGACAGGAGTTAATGGAATTTGGGTCTGTTTGGTGTTGACAAATGCTGTAGCATCTCTGTGAGTCATAGCATCTGTTTCTGGGAAGGAATACAACATTTTGTCTAAAGGCACATTTCTTGAAAATGTGTTACTTTATCAATAATTCATTACTACTGGTTTATATATTGGATGTGAGCCAAAGATAACATCATCTTGTTGTTACTTTCTTTCTTTAACTGCCTAACAATAGACATACCATAAAAAAGAGGACAACCAATTGGACTATGATTTTGAAGCTTTGAGTTCTGCTTTTTGCACGTTACCATCTTGGAAAGTAGGATCATTTTCTCATTGACCTTTGTGCAATATTTTAGCAACCAGAGGAGTTGCCCCCTGATGGCCAGCAGAGAGAATACAAGTTTAAGGCGCTTCAGTTTTGGCTTCACTTTTCAGAACTAGAGGTTGCTGCCTGATGCCAAGCCTGTAAGTTAGTATCACACTGGTTTCCATGACAAAAGCCGAGTAGATTATTACAGAAAAGCTCTCAATAAACAAACATTTATGATGCTTTCATATTTTGTTCTGCAAGATAATCGTCACATATGAACACTACTTTGGTGACGACACATACAGCCATTTCTTTGAGAGGACAGTCTGGAAAAATCACTTCCGAATGATTTTTAAGTTTTCTATCTTGAAATAATGCAGTAATTAATATTAATAATAAACTTGGATTAATATTAATAATAAACTTTTAGTACGATAAAATGGGCTCTATAAATAAAATGTATTATAATTAAATGGGGGCACAATATGAAATTAAAAGGGTTTAAAAGACATTTTTCGTTTCAGCTTAATTCACTCTCATGGATTCCAACTAATCTACAGTTTTTGGGCTTTTAAAAGTACACAGCTGGCCTTTAAGTACATGTTGAATCAGAAGGCTGCGTGACGGGTTGACCTGTGCAGCCACATGAACGGACTCGGCTCTGTTCAATGAAGCACCCAGAAAGATCCCGAAAGGCCGGCAGCCTTTGATCTCCTAAAATACCAGCGGGGCAGCCGTGCAGTAAACAAAGGGAGCGGGTCCAGCAGTGAGGTAGCATGTCTCCGGGCCTGAACTACGATGTTTTGCTCTCCTCTTCCACACCTCTCCCTCTGACTGTGGCACCAGTCTGTCTCCTGCAGGGTGGCAGGAACAGGAAGTACTCGGCAGCAGCTTCCTGTCTGCTCCGCGGAGAGTGCTACGTCACACGCGGCCCTTCGGTTGCCAACCGTCACCTGAGTCTTAATCTGTGCACAAACACCCCCCCCCCCCCCCCCCCTCCATTCTTAAAACAGACCCGCTCTCCTCTCCAAAAATAGCAAAGTTAATGTAGATATGTTTCCGCACTCCTTTTCCTTGTTTTGATCCATTGTGACCAAAAAAAAAAACAACATACATAGTCTTTACTTTTTCCTTGCTTTGGCAAAGCGCCAAAAACAGCACTGTGAATGTGTAGCAATAAGCATAAAAGGATATATAGGACCTTCGGGGGTACAGTAGATCTGTTTTCATAGACGCTTCCTTGCAACAGACATGTTCCAACACTGTTGATTTGTTAATCCCCTCACCGTATATCTGGAAACTCTTTCACCAGGACGGCCACTTCCATCTGGATGGAGGGAGTGTCCTCCAGGAGGATGATGTCAGCCAGGTGGCAGATGATGCTGTCCAACCAGGATGAGCTTGAATCCTGCAGCAGAGGGGAGACAAAGAGCGCAGTGGCCATTTTGTTATTGTAAGCATTCATTAATGTAACAAAATGTACTATTTAATCATTACATTGCGCTTTATTTGGAAATTTGTTCATTTGAGTGTCATCCAAATTACTTCTTCTGCATTTTTTTGCAATTTTTTTTTTTTTAAGATGAGGCATGACTCACCGCGGACAATCAAACCTTCAGAGGAAACAGATTAATAACTTTAAAGGCCAGAGGCCAAACATTTAGCTGATATACTAAGCGAATAACAAAACTCCACCTCCGTTCTTCCAGGTTGTGTTTTTCCTTAAACACTCAGGAAAAAGATAGCAGAGTTCTTTGGCCTGCATCCACTAAAAATAACGACGAACTTTTTAGACAGCCATTAACCCCCCCCCCCCCCCCGAACACACACACACACACACACACAGTTTCCACAGACACTTCAACCCGCTCCACAGCAAAAAAGGCCATCAAGGCCATCCCAGAGCCACATCAAAGCCAGCCAGCTGACAGGAACAGGAAGTTCCTTCTGAACACAGCAGCTTCCTGTTGTCAGCCGAGGTGACGGACACTTGTTTGAACTCGTGTACAGAAAGAGGGCAAATGCCACGCTGTCAGGCCTAGTTGTTTTACACCCTCTTCCCTCCTCCGGCATGTGCTAACGTAAGCCCGGTCCATCCATCTCCATCTCACTGACGGCAGCCATTTTTCAGAGCCCGGTCCTGTATCAACAGTGTCTGAGTTATTCCTGACCTAGGAAGTCAGGGGGTCAGACTGTGCATTCTCTGCGCCAGCCCGGCTCGGCGTTTTTTAAGAATCAGCATGTCGGATTTATTTATAATGCTTAGCCAGAGGTTGAAAAAACCTGCTCCCTGCTACAGGAAGGGGATGAGGACGATGTCTCAGCTCTGCAGGACAGTGATGCAGAAGTGTCCATTCCTCTCAGAAGACCCAAGTAATGAAATACTCATTTAGTCAAATCTGAGCTCCTTTATGGTTGCTTGACCATTCTTGCTTTAAAGATCAGGCTATTTCCTGAAAAGCACCTACTAGCTGAATTGAATGCATTGAGTTTAGAGGTCCTAATGGGCTTATTACTGGGAAAAGAGACTGGGATCACATATTACCAGTATCGGCCTCTTTTCATTGGCTTCCTGTCTGTTTTCAGGATTGATTTTAGCCTGACCTCTTCTTCTGTTGTGCTGCATGTTTTTAACTCCTGTTACGTGCACATTATGTTTAGTGTTTTCTTCTGTTCTTGTTATTTTTTTTTTTTTTACAGTGGTTGTTTTTAAATGTGTTTTAATAGATATAAAACGGTAGATGTGACTAAGTTTTATATTTTTCTACCACTACACCATGTTTTTTTTATTTATGGTAAAGCATGTAAGAGAATTGTGTCTGTATAGGATGAATTAAAAACAAAACAATTTGGTTGAATTTTGATAGCTCCAAGAGAACAAATTAGGATTTCAATCTGAAAGAGGAATTCATATTGTGAATGTATAATGCAATTTATTTTGATGATGAATGGTTTTTATTTACTTCAATTTATCCAGTTGTTGCAGGTTAAATCAGATATTTAATGACATGACTGACCAGATCCTTGAAGAGTCCTTTCAGCTGTTTGCCCTCATCTTGCAGACGGAAAGCCATCCTCTTTCTCATCTTGGAGGATGTGCAGATGACCCGCCCCCGCATGATGGCTCGGATGTACTCCACCAGGACCCGCCGGTGCGCCTCCCCCACCAGGGTCTGCACGCCCATCAAAACAACCGATAAGTGAATGCTGTGGAGTACTCATTGTTCAACAAGCCCTCTATCTGATCCCACAGCGTTACCTGATACGGTGGAGCTTCCATCCTTCTGAACTTCTTGAAGTGCTGTTTTATGCTGGCTTCAATGGCTTCAAAGGCTTCTGTGTTGTTCAGCCATTTTCTCTTTATCAGTTTGTCAAAGAAAGGCTGGAACGACAACAAACACATTTTTTCGTCAAATTTGTTGAAATTCTCATTAGATTCCAACAGAAATCACCAAATAAATAAAAACAAATCACAGAAAAGTTTTCTAAGGCATTCAGCTGTGAGTATTAACAGTGTTGGCTGGTTATGCTCCTCCTCATCATTAGGGGATCGTTTGTGTTTGGATGGCGACTTTCTTGTTAGATTTAGCGACTTTTACATATTATATTTGAGAATAAGTGAGAGAACGCTTCTTGTTATTGTGCAGTGCGCAAACACACACACACACACACACACACACACACACGCACACAAATCACACAAATGTAGCTCCTCACTTCTAAAATTGAAAGTTTTATGTCAGAATCATCATTATTGCTGTTGATAACTTAATAATTTATTATTGGCTTGTTCTTTCTGAACTCTTGTTGTTTACAAAAAAATAACCTGCAGTACCTTTAATGTCCAGCTGTTGAATGTGAGAAACAAGCGGAAAGGACTGCAATGAGACTCACCCTGATGTGCTCAAACAGTCTGTCAGTCAGCACCCTCACTGATTGGTTGATGATCCTGTCCAGGGAGGAGTTAGCTCTCTGTGCCGACTCCTCGCTGCCCTGTAGGTCACACTGCCTGCAGCGCTCCACTAAGGACCTACGCAATACACAGGAGACATGAAGCTGGACTTTTGCAAAAAAAAACTGTCTAAAATCTACATTTTCCATAGAATGGTTTGTGCACCTGAGAGGAGGGCAGCAGTTGACCAGAGCAATGGTCCTGGACACATATCCGTCCCCTCGGTCTCCAAATTCTGCCTGAGTCTCGTGAAACATCTCCACCTTCCTCTGGAAACTGAACACATGGAGTTGAGTTTAAACAAAAAGCTGCTGAATGCTAATGAACTCTAGAAACAATCCCCTCCCGTCCCCAAAAAACCCACTCTGTATTGTTGATGTTATGCCTCTCTAATAGCATATACTCACTTGTAGAGGAAGTCAGCCAGACCAACCAGACTACAGCGAGCCACTCTTGCCCCGAGAAACTGGTTGACAGATGTAGACCTGTCCAAGTCCACCTTCAACCTCTGGAGATGTGAAAGAGTTAGTGATGAGACAGCTGTAGCTAAGTCTAAAAAGACACTTAGATTGGTGAAAATTACGTACCTGGATGACTGAGCGTGCTAAGTTGGACTGATACTCCTCGATGTGTAGAGTCTGGGCCCACCGCCTCTCCTCTTCATCCAGAACCTGAATCAGCTCGATGGTCACCTTCTCCTGAAAACCACAAGTTGAAATTAAAATATGCCTCTTACTCAGAAGAACAATCGTGTGAAAAAGACTTTTCTTACCCTGACAATGCTGATACAGTCTTGTTCCAGCCTCTCAACCGTGTCCTGGGACAGAATGGGCTCAAGCGGAGCGTAGTTGATGGGTGTGGTTGTGCCAATGGTTCCCAGGACATCCCTGGACCAAAGATAGAACTCATTAGTTTCCAGGTTTGGAATATCATTATTGTCTTATTGTATTGGGAGGTTCTATTACGGTACCCTACCTGTTGTAGATGTTGTAGAACCAGTCCAGTAAAGCGTAGACATCCGTGATCTGCAATGGGCCTCTGGTGATGGTGCGAAGACGTGTAGCCACGGCTCGATGGTAACTGTCCACATACACCTGGAAGGCAGCAAACTCTTCCGGGTAAATGGATACAGCGTTCCTCCTCGCTGCGTCCAGGTCATCCACCATCCGACTCCTCAGGCGCTCCAGGTACGAGGCCAGCTGTCCAGCCTGGGTGTCTACCTGAAGTGGTAGGCTCCAGTCCGCCGCCTCCATCACAGCCTGCCTCCACTTCACCTTGAGTCGCCGGGGCCGATGGCTGGGCGGAACCTGGGGTCCCTCTCGCTCTAGCTTGGTCTCCTCTCTCAGGGCCCAGGTAGCATCAGCATGCTCCTCCTGCTGGATCACCAGCACCACCAGCCCAAGGTTGGGACCGGCGCTGGGCTGGCGGAGGGACTCTCGCACTACGTCCCACATCTCCTTCTGCAGGGCTTCGTACAGAAGCTCCACGTCCTTAGCTTTCCGCAGGCCTGAATCCAGAGTTGCATTGGAGCTAAGGGAGTCGTCAAAGGATGAGGACAAAAAGGAGATCATGCCAGGTGGGGTGCTAGGAGTAATGGTAGGAGAGGGGCTGGGAGTCGCTGAGGTTGTCAGGACAGACAGTAGCTCACACTCTCGCTCCAGCTCCTGGATGTGTGTGTCGGCCAGGAGGAGGTCCCTGTGGTTGACCAGCTGAAGGATCTCCAGCACTGTGGGGAGCAAGAAGAGAAACAAGGCAGCTGTGTTTACATCAATGACTGTAAATAAAAAGTGAACATAGCCATGGTGACTTCAAGTTCGGTATTTTGACCGTCGCCATCTAGGATGTTTTGCACCATATTTGGACTGTGGAGGAGCAACGGGTGGATTCTGGTGTGAAGCTGTTAATAAAGTTAGCTTCATAATTCAAGGTCAAGGTCAGCTAACTGTAAAAGTATCTTCGTAGCTAATTGCATTGGTAGTTACGGTAGCGAGGTAGAGTTAGCGACCTGTCAATCGCAAGGTAGCCCCGCCCTAAAGCATCCCCTGCTTTATGGTATGTTTGACGCTAATTGTACCATCATTTACTAAATGAACATCATGCTGTTTTTGAGATTGAAACTAGAGATTGAGACCAAATAGTCTCCCCCTGGTGGCCAGCAGAGAGAATGCAAGTTAAAGTCACTAGAGGTTACCACCTGGTTTATATGCCACAAAACAACAAAGTGGGAGATGTGCTTTAATGGTTATTGAGCAGTTGTGCATGTGCCTGACGGATGACCTATTTGTTGCTCATTCTGCACAGTCTTCTATTCCCAGCGAGGCTCCCTGCGGAGTCTGTGAACAGTAGCTTGGTTGAACTTCTATCTGGAGGAACCTGTGGCCGGAGGAAGTGCGGTCATTTCCTGATTTCACAGCCTGGTGGTGATTGAACCCAGTGACTCAGGGATCTGGGGACCTCTCAGCCCCATCAGAGAGTTGTCTAGGATTGGGAGGAAGTACTGCTGAAGCTCAACCAGGAAAAGCAAAGTTGTCTAATGGAAGAGGAACTCCTCGCAAAATACAGATTCTTCTATGTCACTTGATAATGATATGACTTGAAATTTTCTGGACTCTGTTCACACCTGATGCGTCCTTGCTTGTTACCTGAAAGGGGCTCTCTGCTTTTGACCACCGGCTCGTCCTCATCTGTTTCCTCCTCAGCCTCTTGGGACGCCTTGTCTGACATGGACTCCCTCTTCAGCTTGCCCAGACTGACCATCCTGAGGAAGGAGGGCCGCCTGGAAGCCTCCGCCTCGCTGTCTGTGCTGAGGTTTCCGCAGGGCAGGCTTTCTCTGCGTTCCTCCTTACGGCGACCTGTAATGCTGCACAGTATCCACAGCAGCAACGAAGAACATGAATGATCGACGCCGGGGGGAAAAAATACTATAAGACACACTATCGTAAGGCATGATTTATATATACAGACTCAAATGTAAGACTTAGTATTGGACTTGACAGTAAGGCCAATGTTGGGATGCCACATATTCACTGCGAGCATGAGTGCCTCAGATAAAAATAGTCCCATTGAGTGAGCATGTGACTGAAAAACAAAAGAGGTTCCATAGATCAACAAGTTACATATTACATAACTCCACAGGAAATTAGCACACTATAAGCCATTCCATCACTGACCGCCAGCAAAACTAACAACTCCCCTGGGACCCCGGCTAATTCACCACACCATTACATCTCTGTTGTTGCACTGCTGCAGGTTTTCTCTCATAGTTACATCATGGAAAAGTTTGATTGCTTTTCTTCCTTTTGATTTCAACTGATGGAATTATGATTGAATTATGGGATGGTATTTCTGCAAACCTGCTTTTGCATAAAGCCAGTAATAACCTGTATTGCTCTTTTACCTCCACAAGACATGTCATCCACAGCTGCTGAAGCACGTTTTACTCTTTAAATCAGAAATCCAAATCCTTCACAATTCACTGACACACAACAGCTAAGACCATCTAAGGTGTTTAACTCGTCTTCCTCACCGGAGCAGGGTCATAATTCCTTCGGAGCTCCTGCGTAGTCCTTTCTTTTTCTCCCTCTCTGGTGGGAGACTGTTTGAGTTTCCGGGGCTGAAGTGGGGAGAGTTGTTCCCCCACACATTGCGTCCAGATATGCGCAGCCCCTTCCCCAGTTTTCCGAGGGTTTTGAGGGGCGACACTCCACAGATCCGCTCCAGGGTCCCCCTGAGGGGCCTCCCTTTAGGATTCCCTGCCCCGTGCCTCTCTGCGTTCACCTCGTTCTCCTCCTCCTCTCCATCACGGGAGGACCTGAGCGGGAGGTTACTCCTGACCTCCCCCATGATGAGGCCCATGTCACCCCCATTCCTCTCGTCCTCGTACAGGTCCACATCCTCAAAGGGGTTGAAGTTCTTTTTCAGTTCCTTCAGGCCGTTCAGCTCCTTCAGATCATTGAGATCATTCCTGAGGTCCAGGTCCAGCCGGGGCAAGATCAGTTCTCCGTTGGCTCTGGGGAACTCGTGGCAGCTCTTGGACCGACCCGGGAGCTTCTTCAGAATGGGCATGGTTGCACTGGAGAGTTTACCAAACTGCAAAACAAGGACACATTTAGACCAAATGTTCAGTTCTAAAAAGGTTAAATATACGAGCAACATTTTTTTTTAAATGTTTTGGATTTGTTCACATGCTACTATTAGTATTTTAAAAACATGACTCAAGGAATCCTGTATGACGGAGTAAATAAGCCTGTGCAGAAGTCCTGACTCCATCCTTTCAGAGGAAATTGAACTCATGAAATGAGGAAAACTTCTGTTGCCATCAGACAGTTTATATAACTTGAAGCAAAAACATCCGTTCACATGCTGGTTATGTAAGGTTGCCCAAATATGTATTCAAAATATTGTTGCATCTACACGTGCTGAAATACAGCCTTATATAAATATTATATTATTCAGAAAAAAATAGTTGACATAGGTCATATTCATAATTCATCATATTTTTATACATCTTTTATTTAAAAAAAGTCATCTTTTTCTGAGCTCTATTTTAATAGTTTAAGAGAGAACTTTTTTTTGTTTAATCGCCTCAAGAATCCAATAAAAACACAAAGCATTTTGTCAATGACTCCTCGATTGTGATGTCAGAGACAAGGAAATTATTGTACCTGTTTTTATGGAGATAATCTAACTCAGGAAACCTCCTGCTTCAAGGTAACCAGTTGATTCTGTCACACATTTGTTCAAGTCTGTCCTTAAACAACACTCACACGTCATTAAGTCTATTAAAACGGTCTTTGTCTGCTACATCCAGTCATCAGTTTGTACAAGAATTTAATATGAGTCACAGTTAGACAGATCTTTTTCCTATGAGCATCCTCTGTGATGGGAAACACTCTTTTGGGAAGACTTTTGGGCCAAAAACCGATGAACCACTAATCAAACTCTGTGAAATATAACTTTAAATACATATTCACATTGTTATTACACTATAAAGGGATGCATTCACAGCCAGTATGGACTAAGAATTATAATTGCAGCCACTCTCAGTGTATTTATGGGCATGTGAATAGACTTAAAATATATGGAACTATCATTTAACATTAGTGTGTTTATTTACATTTTCATTTATTCAAAGCATTTTAAACACCTGCATGTTATCCAAAAACATTTATACTATAGTTTTACTTTAAACATTTATGCATAAGGCCTTACATAAATAGCCCTTTAGGTAAACTTTAAATGAATCAGGTCTGTGTTGTTCTCTCAGTTACATGTGTATTCTTCTTCACGCAGCGTTCCCTACAAACTGGTGATAACTGGCTGCTTGTTAGTGCAACAATGGTCTCCAAATAAGGACTCCGTGGTAACGAGCTGGCCGCTGCACTGACATCACAGAGACGGCATTTAAATCATTCGTCCCAGTCTGGACAGGTAGTAGAGAAGAAGTTTATAGTCCATGTCCACTGATTTTGGGTTTGGTGATACTGCCAATTTAATAATAATAATTTACTTTGTTGTAGTGATGAGAGCCAACTCTCCAAAACTGGAAGTGAACTTCAGCTGGGCGTCCTACACAGTCCTGTGTCAGGGCTAGAGATGGGACAATATAGGATTTTATCGCAGATCAGAATTAAAAAAATAGTCACGATAAATGTGAATCCTGTTGAATTTTATTTGGGATATAACATATCATCACAAGTGACTTAGAAAAGCTGTCTAGCTCACTGTCATCATAGAGAAGGAAATAATAGAGATGTATTTCTCCTTTATTTATGCAGGGAAACCTTAGGATTTATGAGTTTATTTGATTGTTTCACTAAAAAAGATATCTGATCGGAGACGCAATAAAAAATTGTATTTTTAACAAAATGTGATTTGGTGCCATTTTCATAGTTGTGAGTATATTTTGATGATTATTGGGACAATATCATGAATCGCAATTATAAAGATATGATCATTTATATTGTCCCATGCAGAAAGCGAATACTCTCCTGTCATTTCTATAAGTTTCAGCTTTTATGCAGTTTGCCTTAATGACACGCATGTGTACCTTTTTACTTCTGTTTGAATGCAGCCTTCGTCCACTCTCTGTGGCTACTCAACTCCTCTTCTCTCTTTGCACACATGTCTCAGAAGACAGCAAAACACTCAGGTGTTATAAACATTTTCTTTAAAAGAACTGGAATCCAGCCTGCATGAAGTTCGAATATTCTTGTAGATTTTGGTCAGATCTAACATGTTACGTGTATATTTCCTCAGAACAATGATTGATTTTATCAGCAAATGTCCAGGCAGACACAACATCATTTAAACGTCACATTAATCAGAAGTGAATCTGCAGGCAGAAATGAAGAAAAAAATCCCCTCCAAATGAGCATGAAAGCATCAGAAACTAAAGTCGATCGCTGTCTGAGTGCAGAGATTTACACTTACCTGATGAGATCGCCGAGCAGTGTTTTCAGTCCAGTGTCATCCTGGAGTGTGCTGCTGTGTTGGCTGCAGGCTGAGGAGTGTGTGTGTGTGTGTGTGCGTGTGTGTGTGTGAGAGAGAGAGAGCGTGTCTGAAAGTACTCGGTGACTCAAGAGAGCACTGGGGCTGCCTGTGGTTTCCTGACGGGCTCTATTGTGGTGGAAGGTGATATGTTTTCCTGAGGAAAGGCCCGTCCCGTCCCGTCCCCCCCCAACCCCCAACCTCCTATGGCACCGACCCTCCGCCCCTTCAGCACCCTGGGGACCCTTCTAATTACACTAATTACCTTAACCGTACAGTGGAGGATAGAACATACTATCCCCTGCACTGTTTTATGTCTTTATCAGCTTGACACACCCTGTCTGTGTGTTTGCATGTGGGATTTCTGTTGGGGGAGAAAATGAACTATGAGGATGCTTCAGTGACAGTGGCCTTGAGTCCAAATTCCATTCAGACACCATCAGCAGTGTCATTTTCCTCAGCGGAAGACTTTAAGTGGACTGATGTGAGCTAAAATGACAATCACACTGGTGCTTCTGCTGCTATATTGTCTTTGCTTTACTGCAGAGCTTCAAGGTCGCTGTCGGCATGCCAAGGCTCTCGAGAACACAAGAGTACTGAAGGATGTATGAGAGGCGTGTGTGTGTGCGTGTGTGTGGTGTGTGTGTGTGTGTGTGTGTGTGTGTGCGTGTGTGAAAATGGGTCAATATTGTGCAATTTAAAGGAAACTAAGTAAAGCAACAAGTTAACAAATTAAGAAACATTTCCCAAACACACCTGTAGGCGTCTCACTGTGGTTTCCTACTGCCACCTGGTGTACAGTCTGGTGTAGCACAAGTGGGCAGACGACTCAAAAGTACACAAAATTCACGGTTCGGTGTTTGGGTCATGGTTCTGTACTTTTTTGTAGGAATTTTTTTTGTTGTTGATATTTTTTTACATTTTCAAAATAAAACAACAAAAATAAAACAGAGACATGCCTGTCATATAAATGTAACCCAATTCCCCAATAAGGGGCCTCAATAAGGTCTTTCTTGTGTTAATCTTATCATATAAGACTCTCATAAAAAAGCCCCCAAAGCATTTAAAATATGTGCAGCTCATGTATACTACTGACTGTGTACCTCTAATACATCATTTACCTGACAGAGAAATATTCCAGCTTAGATTAAGGCTTGACAAACAAATATATATCAATTCAAATATGAGTCATTATTGTCTTTGACAATTCTCAGGTTCTTATCCAGGTCTAGGTCCTCTTTGAAGACTTCATCCTGGACAACTGGACTTGCTTTAGGTTGTTGAAGACGTCTCTCATCCAACAGGCTTCTTCAGGTCTACCTGACTAGTGGGGAGTTTAGGGATTCAACCTCTTGCAGAGTCGTTAATCCTGTGAGAGGCATGTGACTCCTGGACCCAACAAGCCCTCAAGTGAACCTGGAGTCTTTGTTACTTTGGTGAGATGGGGGCAGGAGGTCCTGAGCCAAAGTCATTATTATTGTCATGACCTTATTGTCTTTAGGGTTTCCCTTTCCCCGGTGTCTGGTCTTACAGAACGAAGTCTGTGGGTTTTGTACCCCATCAGTTATGTTTGAATCACATTAGGAACTCTTTATGGCCAATGTACAAATAATCATATAGTGTTGTGTTAAGAAGCTGTGAACCAATCCTTTAATAATACAATGTGCAGCCTGGATAAAAGTAACCTCAGGTTAGCTTGCTAACACGGGGGGAACATGCAAACTCTACACAGAAGGAAATCGAATCCAGATTTAGAAAGAAATGAGGAACCCGGACCCCTCTTGCAGTGAGGCGACAGTTCATACATGTGGTTCATTCACATACAAAAATGTGTCTGACCCCCACTGACCTTAAATCAGGGCGGACCAATAGGAACAACATAAATATTCAGTCAATGTTAGCACACATTCCACACGGTTTTAACATACAAGATAATATTCATTTAAAAAGCAGTTCAATAACGGCCTCACTAGGCCTGGATCATAATCAACATCTAGACTCAACGTTGGTGACAAAGACATGATTTCTGTCTGAGCATAATGGATGACATGAACTCAGGTTCAGGTTCAGGTGCACCTAATCAACTGGTATTTCGACTGATCCACAGATTGTGAGTGCCTCCTGGCCTGCATACATACAGATCAATGCAGAACATTAAACATGCACCCACGGTGAAATAAATCATTTTATTAGCAATTCCTGCAAACGACTAGCGTCTATTTACAGAATCAAACTTTAGTGAATTTAATAACAAAACTGAAAATGTAGTAAAACATGTCAGAACCAGAAAGGATGACACTGAAATAATAGAAAGCTAGTTTGCAAGCGTGTTATGTTGGGTCGATCTCCATGTCCTGTAATCAATAAATAACATTCATGACCATCATAATCTAACAGGTTAAACATGTCATCTATGTGGGATGTAAAACGTGTTCAAAGTGCAACCCACTGTAACTGTTTTAAACTCTGTGATCAGTGTGTGACGTTCAATGCGTAACAGGGACTCCCTTTTCTTGTCCTCACTGTGAGGTTGCCAGGCAACCAGCAAAAACTCAACAAGGTATAAGTTCTAAATTAGTGAGTTTGAGGGTTGATTTCTCCGTCTTTGTTTTTCAGGGTCAGATAGGACGGGCTTGTCTGTTTCCATGTCGTGACAGAGGGTCCTCAGAGGGTCTGGTTCTGGCCTCGGGTGTGGTGCGGGTTGTTGAAGTGGTAGGGCTCGTGGCGGTAGTGACTGTGGCAGATGACCGGATGCTCGATGCCTTCACTCTGCAGCTCGTCCTGCTTGTGAACCCCCTCCAGCTTTGCCACCAGCTCTGTGATGAAGGGCTGAGGAGGAGGAGGAGCATTTCCTGGTCATCAATACAACCACTAGCTGTTCCTGGAGCTGTAAGTGAGCATTCTTCTGTCATATATTGTCAATGTTGAACTTTACATTTAGCACATTCACATTAAAAGCAATAATCTATATTTCTATCAGCAAATCCCATCAACAAGAAAAAACAACCATGAATATCCAACCTCACTGCCCAGGTGTCAAATAATGCAGCTTGGTCCTGCTGCATTATGGGTAGTGCAACAGATTTAGTAGAGAGAGAGACAGGGAGGTGGACGGGTTCAGTTAACACAGGACTTGAGTCCAGGAGACTGCTGTTTGTGTCCCGTGTCAAACTAAAACTAAAAGCTAAACTAAAGTTGACACTTTGTTACGTCAGTTGCCAGTAAAGTGAATCGCTAGAGTCAATAGTCATGTTTGTCAGAGTCATCAAGTTAAGGTCAGCACTCTTTTCCTGTACAAAGTGTTTTTGTTTCCTCAACCTAACTTCCTGTGAAGTTTATTTTGAAAAGACACTATACACAGTATGTCATGAGCATATATTGACCTGCCGTCACTGATGAAGTGAAAAGGTATCAGAGTTTGAAGCTCTGGAGCTCCGACCAAGCCGTGTTATTTGAGGCGTTCCTCACGTTCACGTTCCTCCTACTGAAACGTATTGTGTGGATATGAATAATATATATCGTCTTCCTCTGTGCCTTCAAGCTCCACTGTTAGAATAATCCACAAAAAATACACTATTTTGATTAACTTGTGCCGCGGGTGGCACATTTTTTGGAAACCGGTTTAGTTGCAAGCAGCTCTGTTTATTTACAGGAAACAGGTCATCATTCCTCTTTTTCATACTCGCCCTTCCAATGAAAAATACAGTCCACATTATCCAGATTAAGCTTCTAAAGATAAAGCTTCAGATGAATGACTGTGTGACATAATTCAGTAAGTGTTTATGATGCTGTTTAACGATATCTGGCTTGAGCTATGAATTTCAACTTAAACATCCTTAAAGGGGGGGTGTGTAGGTGTGTTGGTGCCATGTAGCGGTATAGTTGCAGATTGCAACCAACTGATCACTCCCTCTTTCCAAGACTGCTATGATGTGTACAAAACGGTTGTAATACTCTTTCACATGTGTGTTGTAGAACTATGGGGGCCTTCAGGTAGCGCAAAAACATGTCCAACCGTGTAGAAACGTAGTGGACTTTGAAGAGCAAAAACACAGCGATGCTTATTTTCAGGTTATTCATGAAACGTGGTTATGAATATTATATTCAATTTCTACTAATAGATCCAAAATACTGCATGCTGCCCCTTTAATGTTCAGTTCAAACAGGAGGAATGATTCCAGCAAGAAAAAACTTGTTTTGAAGAAATACAGAAATAAAGACAATATTTGAAAAATTTGACTTCTTCTTTCAAGTTTTGAAAAAATATGATTTTATTTCTTTTCTTAGCTGTGTGTTAGCTGTGTGTCAGCTGCTGACGTCCCTGCTCTGACTACCAGACCACGGCCAGGCCAAAAAGACTCAATTGTTTCAGTTGTTTTAAATGGAAAGAAAAAGGCAAGAGAGCACAGAAAGCCATTGTTGAGGCGGGTGGAGTGACGATGAGACGAGGAGTCGGAAGCTCCAGCTTCAGTTCAGTGTGTGTGTGTGTGGTGTGTGTGTGTGTGTGTGTGCATGCAGGTATACTGTACAGCATGATGTAATGTGTGCTTCACCACGACTAACGATCATTTCCAGGTGGAAACATACCTCTGTGTTGTTACTGCACTTTCCAAGAAAATCCTGTTGAGAAATGTAAGATTATGTTGTTACAAAACAGCCACAAAAACACGTGTTCATTTATAATATTATCACACTAATAAAACCCTTTCAACATCTTTTGTCTATTTGAGTGCCTCTCTGAACAGAAGCTGCTGATCCTGGTGCCTGAAACTATTGACAAGGCTGAACCAGTCCTCTCTTATATAGTTTATTATACACGCCGGTCATGTACCTGTAACTTCTTGACTCGTTCTTCATCACTGGGCAGATCAATCAAGTCATCAATGTTCACCTCTTCTGGCATATCACCTCCCTGGTGTAGACACATGGACACACAATCGTAAAGACTCACCAACACACATTTAGAACAGGGCTTCATTGTGTTGTTGGTCAGATCCACAAGGATTTCAGGTAATATAACAGAAAGTGTTCTGAATAGAATCACCTACTCAACCTTTAAATACCTTGTGAAGGTGAAAAACTCAAAAGTTCTTTGGATCCCTTTAGGTAAGGAGATATTCAGCAAGCGTGCACCACTGTAACATTCAACTGAAGACTTGAATCCAAAGCCTGCACCATCACTTGCATGTTTAGGCTCTGGGGGCTGAATAGCAACAGTGTCACGTAATACTGCAACAGTGGCTCGCTCTGTTGAAACAAACAGCCATTGTACCAGTCGCATCCACCCATCCACACCACTGCACTAACATACAGGACTCCCATCGCCAGATTCAAGTTTTCACTCAACTCAAGCAGGCAGGTCCTCCTCACCTGAGAGTAATATGATAATAAGGGTTTCTCTGAGTAGCTGTGTTATCATTGAGGAACAACACAAATGAAATTAATAATAAGAGCTTTCAACAAGCTAATTTGATATATCTCATTCAAGTCATTTAAGTCACATGTAGGCTCAATAGAATAGAACTATCTCGACCTATGGCTTCAATTCAATTATTATTATTATTCAAAATCACAAATGTGCCTTGAAGGGTTTTACGATCTGTGCAGAATACGACATCCTCTGTGCAGGCGGACATGTCCGATTCTGAAAAGTGAAGCCGAAACTTCACTAAAGTGCATTAAACCTGCATTCTCTCTCCTGGCCATCAGGGGGCGACTGGTTGCAAAAGAAGTCTCATTGCATGGAAGTCTATAAGAAATCTCTAGTTTCAAGTCTTCTTCAGTCCAGCATGATGTTCATTTAGTACATTATGGTCCATTTAGAGTCAAATAGACCAGAAAGCAGGGGATGCTTTAGGGGGTGGGGCTACCTTGTGATTGACAGGTCACTACCATGCAGTTAGCTACTAAGATGACTTTAACACTTAGTTGTAAAGTTGGCCTTGAATTAGGAAGCTAAATTTGTCAACAGCTTAACACCAGAATCCAGATGAATCCAGATCCAGTTAGGGTGCCGCTCTCCTGCTTACGTTCATCAGATCCACCCATTATTCCTCCACAGTGGTCACTTCCTTCACTGGTTGCAAAAATGACAATATGGCGACGGACAAAATGTAGAAATCGAGGCTTCAAGACCGCACAATTAATATGTCCATATTATTATATACAGTCTTTGCCTCCCACGACCCTCTTATCAGACGGAGTATAAGGAAGAACTCCCTAAAAAAATATTTAAACAGGAAGAAACCTCAGAGTGAGACACCGAGGAGGGATTCCCCTACCCGGATGGACAGAAGTACACAAGGATGACTTCAGGTATATTCAGACGGACAGAATGAGGAAAGTAAAGAGTCATTTAAACATTAAACCATGTAAACATACTCTAGTTTAAACCACAGACATGTAGGATGAACATCAAAATAAGCATATGTCCGATTCATGTTCAAATCATATTCAGAATATCCAAAAGGATATATTGCTCTTTTAGTGACATGAATCCATGTTTTGGATATTCAAGGTTCCTATGAATTGGCTTCGCACAGCTGCTAGATTGGAATTCTGTTATCTTACCATCAATACTTGCCTTTCACAACCCAATCGTGCATGTGGTCTAAAAATGAACTCCTCTCTCGGCTCACCAGAGACCCTGAGTTCCCGTTGGACGCCTCAGCAGCCAGATGTCAGTGTTTACCTCCTCCTGGGAGCCACTATACAACAGCAACCTTTTTCACATCATTCATCCTTCTGCACACTGACCATGTAAGGCAAGCCCCAAGAAAGATAGGGATCTCTGACAAGGGGACAGCTGTGGACCCACAGGATGCTTGGCCTTGTAAGGAGAACCAGGCCATCCCACCTCTCCTCTACTCTGGACACCACATAGATCACCCAGAGGAGGCCTGCAGCCCGGTCTCAGGCCTGTGTCATCTCAATATGCCTTCATGTCGCATCGCATGGATTCTCCTACCATTGCTACGCAGATGACACCCAGCTGTTCCTCTCTTTTCCCCCGTCCTCTGACGCTCACATTGCAACTCGCATCTCAAACTGTCTGGCTGACATCTCTGTCTGGACAACTGCACATCACCTCAAGCTCAACCTGAACAAAACCAAACTCCTCTTCATCCCAGGGAAAGACTGCCCTCGCATGGACCTGTCGGTCACTGTCGAGGGCATCACAGTATTACCTTCCTCAACTGCGAGGAACCTGGGTGTAATCCTCGATGACCAACTATCCTGCACCCCCAACATCACTGCTGTGGCCCGATCCTGCAGATTCGCCCTCTACAATATCCGCAGGATTCGGACCCTCCTCACAAAGGATGCAACGCAGCTCTTGGTCCAAGCACTGGTCATCTCCCGCCTTGACTACTGCAACTCTCTCCTGGCCGGACTCCCGGCCTCTGCGATTAAACCATTACAGCGTATCCAGAATGCCGCAGCACGCTTTATCTTCAATCTACCCAAATTCTCCCACGTGACCCCCCTCCTCCGTGACCTCCACTGGCTCCCTGTTGCAGCACGCATCCAATTCAAGACGATGACACTGGCCTTCAGGGCCATCAATGGAACGGCACCCTTCTACCTTCAAACACTGGTCAAACCTCATGCCCCGAAGCGAGCACTTCGCTCTTCTACTTCAGCTGGCCGGCTGGTACCACCATCGCTGAAATCAAGCAAATGTCGCTCAGCAAAGTCCAGACTCTTCTCTGTTCTGGCGCCTCAGTGGTGGAACGAACTCCCGACCAATGTCAGGACAGCAGAGTCATTTGCCATCTTCCGAAAAAGGCTCAAGACTCACCTGTTCAGACTTCACCTTGACTCTACATAGCATGACCCACTAGCACCCTCCCTCGACACCCCCCCCCTCCCCCCCCCAAAAAAAAAAAAAAAAACAACAAAAAAAAAACCTTACCTATAGCACTCTGATCTTAGCACTGTTGCTCTTGAAGTACTACTTTACTCAGATGAGGACCTAACACTTGTTCTATTTTTAGCTCTTACTTGATCGGCAATGATACGTTGTGGTTTCTTTGTTTCCTTCTTTTGACAAATGTACTTATTGTAAGTCGCTTTGGACAAAAGCGTCTGCTAAATGACCTAAATGTAAATGTAAATGTCATGTCACATTCTTCCTCAGACTCAGAATTGAGGGGTCGTCCCCTGATGGCCAGCAGAGAGAATGCAAGTTTAAGGCACTTCAGCTTGGCTTCACTTTTCAGTACAAAACACACACCGTTTGTGACATTAAACACACGTCGAAGAATGAAATAAATGACATCAGTGAAAACACTTCTGAGCACACAAACACACGGACTGAACACGACAGATGGACCTCCATGTGAGGACAAACATGGAGGCAGTGAGAGGGAGAGGAGAGGGCGAAGAACGGACCATCGGAGACATTTCTTGTGATGTGTCCAACACAAGCTGGATCCATAAACCAGCCATGTTTAATTACCATTTCACTGTAAATCAAATGTTACTGTCTTGTAATTCTACTTTTCGTTTGTCAGTGTTGTGAAAACTTGCACTGGCAAAAATAAGCTGTATAAGTTTGAATAATATGCAGCCTGTATGAGAAAATTTATAAAATAAAGACAGCATTCTTGGTGTGAACTAAATCAGTGTTTTGTTGCTGCTTTCAGAGACTCCTTCAGAGTTCATGTTGTTTCATTTTGGAACAGGATTGTGAGTTTGAGATATTTGACTAAATGTTGAGTCTTATTAAAATGATGTGACGAGTTTTGACACAATGAAGGACGTCATCACACTCGAACTGTAATGTATTAGAATATAAAGTAGTATGAAGCGGAGCAGACTGAGCAGTTAGTTGCCGGGCTGCTGCTTGCCGCTCATCCACCCACCTGCCCCGCGAACAGCCGGTCCAGGCTCTCGTCGATCCACTTCTCCAGGTCCAGCCGCTTCTGCAGCTCCTTCCTGTTGTACTTCACGGTCACCCGGGCGTGTCTCTTCGGGATATGACCGCCGAGATCCTGAGACAACTCCGAATCCGACGCGTTGTGGACCTCGTCCTCAAGGGTCCGCTCTGCTGCCATTTCTGTTCTGGTTGCGGTCTGACTGGAGTGACTGGTTTGTCCCCTTTCCAGGCGCAGGAGGAGAGAGAGGCGCGCTGAGCGGGACTGGGAGGCAACGGGCAGACAGCGAGGAGTTGATGTTTTCTATACAAATACTGACCCACTGCATGAAAACTCACATGATCTAGTGAAATGTGAGCCGAGTCCACACTACAACATGATGAGCCACATCATAGGTTTGTATCTAAAGGCACATGCAGGGTTCAAGCCTGCAGGACAAAAAGCTCAGTCCAGAATCACAGCAAAATCTTTTATTCCACATTACAATCACAACATGATGAAATTAAATAATATGAATTAAAACATGGAACGTAACATAAACTTTGGCATGAACACAAAATGGCACATGAAAATGTGATCAGTATATAAACTATATATAAATATAAATTACAGTATTGGCTGACTGCGTGATAAAGCACATTTTCCTTATATCCCTGCACTGAATATCTTTGGGATATTTCACACAGCCGTCATAGCCCATAAAACATCAAGCGTCGGTCTCCATTCAGCATCAAATAAATATATATCTACATCTGTGACAATCAAAGTGAAGCCATAAACATACGTTTCCAAATAAATAAATAATATAAAGAATAAAAATGATGGTACTCACAATAAGGAAATAATGTCCAAAGGAAGATTGAAAAGCAAAAACAAAAATTGGTGTTTTAAAAAAAGAACATCAAACAAAGTGAACATATTAAAATCAATAACCCAATAAACCAGGTTTTGAGTATTGTGACTTCCTGTATTTGGTTTGTGTTGTAGGTCCTGTGAAAAGTGGATCATATTATTTGTTTCTTTGGGTATTAAACATGGAGGAGCTTTGCCCCATATACTTTGTTGTTAATCTTTGTAAATCATCTTCATCAGAGTCGTCCATTTGTCGATATTTCATTTCCTAGGCGTACATTTTTAATGGTACATTATCTTCTGCATAAGCAGAGTGGTTTTCAACTCGTGGATTTGCCCCGTTTTTCTTCACTGTGCGTGAAGACGGAGCAGCAACAAGTGCTAATATTCCTTGACCTCTGTGTGAAGGTCCATGTTTTCATCTCAGCCCGGCCCCAGAGCCCAGGCTGCCCTCGTCCCTCCACATAAAGTCCTGGTGCTCGCCTCTGGTCCGGCTGCTCTCCACCACAGGACCGTGCCTGAACCCGGATCTGCCGTCTGGGCAGAGGGAGAGGCTGAGGCGAGCCGTGCCGTTGCTGATCTTGAACAGCCCGTTGGGGCTGAGGAACGCCTCCCTTTCACTTCCTCCCTGGTTGTTGGTCGTCTCCAAGTCGTTGTAGACTGCACTGTCGTTCAGCTGTTTCATGCCCTGCAGTCTCCTCCTCCTCCTCAGGAAGATAATAGCCGCCACCAGGACCAGCACCAGGACGGCCAGAACGCAGGAGATGGTGAGCGTGGCGGAGGAGGGCTGGGAGGTTTGGCGCAGAGCGGGCTTGAAGCTGGGCTGGAGCGTGAACTCACAGCTGGGACCCATAAAGCCCTTGGGGCACTGGCACACCGGCCCAGTGAAGTGGGTGAAGCACGTGCCACCGTTCTGGCAGGGCCGGGCGCCACAGGCATCGGAGCGCACGCTGCAGTTCTTGCCAGTGTACCCCAGGGTGCAAGAGCAGGTGTAGTCGTTCACACCGTCTTGGCAGGTTCCGGCGTTCTGGCATGGGGTGGAGGCGCAGTCGTCCACGTTGATCTGGCAGTTGGCACCAGTGAAGCCGGCCTGACAGCGGCACAAGACGCTCTGGCCGAGGTCCAGACACTCGCCACCTGCAGGGGAACATAAACACTCTGGTCAGCGTCCGACAGATCAACACTTAACACTCCCCGTGTGAAACTGCAGCATCGACTCAGGAGTGTCGACAGTGATTTCATGTTCGGCCAAGAATCTGCTAGTTTGCACTTCGGCCACCAGGGGTCGCCAGTGCGGAGGCACCACTCACTGTTCAGACAGGGCCTGTTGCTGCAGCGGTCCAGCTTCTTCTCACAGTTGGAGCCGGTGTAGCTGGGAGGGCAGCGGCAGGTGTAGCCGCCGGTCATCGTCTCCACACAGGTGCCGCCGTTGAAGCAGGGACCGTCTGCACACGTCATGGCAATGATCTCGCAGTTCTTACCGTAGAACCCCTGAGGGCAGGTGCAGGAGTAGTCGTTCTCCAGGTCCTGTGGACAAAACCTTCAAGTTTAGGAGGAAATCTGGCAGTTTTTTATTGGCCCAAAGCTAACGTAGTAGGGATTAATGGACACAATATGCTATGGAGGTGTTCATAATGTACATACAAAGTAACCGTTCTCTTATCAAATCTCATTGTGTTGCTCTGCTGCAGCTTTCTCAGTGCGAGTAAACAGACATAACCGTGCACTCACGTTGCAGCTGCCTCCGTTCTTGCAGGGGTTGCTGTCACACTCGTTGGTCTCCAGCTCACAGTTGGTGCCTCCGAAGCCGGGCCTGCAGGTGCAGGTGTAGCTGCCCTGGCCCGTGTTGGTGCAGGTGGCGCCGTTGGCACAGGGCTTGTGGTTGGTGCAGTAGTTGAGGTCCTGGTCGCAGAAGAGGCCCCCCCAGCCCTCCTGACAGTTACACTGCCACGGCTGGCTGCACGTCCCGTGGAGGCAGCCTGGGTAGCGGACGCATTCATTGCAGGAGGGGCCCTGCCAGCCCATGCGACACGTACAGCCCCCAGGGGCCTCGCAATAGCCGTGCCTCTCACTGCAGTCCGCCGAGCAGATGGCTGGAGAGAAGGGGGGGGGGAATTGATTACAATGGGAACGCCTTTACACACACACACACACGTACAGGGCCCCTTGTCTGACCCCAGCACTGCTCCAGACTCCACTGTTGGTTAAGTATTAAGCCAAGCAGCTGGTAGACACACTGCTGGAGAAAAACGCTTTCTTTTATCTGCCCATTACACACACACACACACACACACACACACACATCACACACACACACACACACATAGATCACCTTGAAAAATGTGTGTGTGAGTCCCTCTCATTGTGAGTGAGAACAAAAGGCAGATGGAGCGCCACACACCGACTTGCCAGAGTCGCTCACATAAAGGAGACGCTCTGAAAAGACTCCCGTCTGCTCGCAGATCAACGATCAACCTGAGCAGTAACACGAGCACCAATTCATCCTCCACAAACACTGGAGCGTGATCGTTCTAACTGTCTGCACGAAAAGACATTTATATTCTATTATTTCTGCTTTGTTATTATCATCATTATACCATATCTACTGCTGTAGTTT
Organism: Chelidonichthys spinosus; assembly: GCA_029853015.1. Lineage (NCBI taxonomy): Eukaryota > Metazoa > Chordata > Actinopteri > Perciformes > Triglidae > Chelidonichthys > Chelidonichthys spinosus. Next base: position 11,644,071 of record CM056835.1, read on the forward strand.
TCTTTGGTTTACTATTTTTTGTCTTATTGTAAGTCGCTTGGGAACAGAAACATCTGCTTCATGCCCATTACTGTCACCACTGCTCTCGTTACAAGCATCATTTCTCTCATATGGATTCACTGTGATGTAATTATTGTTGTTTATTCTGTACACATGACATCTATTGTACTTCTGTAATCCTGGCAGAGGAAGCTATCTCTCTCTCTCTCTCTCAAACCAAATCAAACCAAACTGAATTCAGTGGTGGTCTCCACTCTTCTCTCAGTTACTTGCTCTGATGTTAATGTGATGGTTTGTTTCATTTGTTTGGAGAGTGAAGGATTGGAGGCCATCCTTCTCAGAAGGATGTGTTTGAGTTTATTCTACTGTTTTTCCCCTTGTCTTTATCTGCCTGATTATATCGAGTTGTAGTGTAAAATGTAAATGTTTACAAAACAACCCCCCCCCCCCCCCCCCCCCCCCCAGAAACCAGCTTGCTCGAGGGCACTTGGGTATTATTGACATGGACTCACGTTCAGAGCAGTAGTTTCCCTTCCAGCCCTCCAGGCAGATGCGGTTGCCCTCCTCGTCGCAGGTGTAGTGGCCCAGCGTGTCGTCTCTCGGCCTGCAGTAGTCCGCGCAGCCGTCTCCGAAGTAGAACTCGTCGCAGAAGACGTGGTAGGAGTAGTGGAGCTCGCTCTGCTCGCCGAAGTGCACGTCCTGGGACCAGTCCTCCCCGATGGCGAGTCTCCTCCGGGTCGCCAGGCGGCTCACCAGGTTGTTCTGGTTGTCTGAGGGGGGAGGACAGCTTGAAACCAATGTTGTCTTGGTAAGGAAGCATGACGCATGTTCATACTTGTTGAGATCAGTGAATCCAGTGATTAAACTCATCCTCACCTGTGTATTCAGTCGGAGATTCGGCGTTCCAGGCTTCAATGATCAACGAAAAGGTCCCCTAGAAACGAAAAACGCGTGAAAACCGTGCACCACGTGCGTATTTACGCATTATCCCACACTGATAAATGAATTGGGGGATAAACGTTGTATTAATTACCGGCCACTTGAAGTGGAAAGGCACCCGGATGGGAGCGCTGCTGGAAATCGAGGTGTGATCGGCCCTGATGACGTTGGTGTGTCCGGTTCCAAAGGTGCACGGCGGCTCCGCGGAGATCACGTCCTCTGGGTGTTTGAGGCAGATCCTGAAGAAGATGTGACAGTCCCGGTGTCTCCTGCAGATGCGCTGCGCCGTGTGGAACGAGTTGATTTTCAGCTCGAACACACCGGAGGACAAAACCTACAATGACAAGAGAGGAAGACGTCAGACCCGCTGCGCGTAAAGACAGTTACAGATAGTTACTGAAGAACAGACGCCAACTTACTACATGCACTAAGGCCAACGCCAAGAGGTATCTCAGGTGGAGGTGGGCCATTTTCTCTCAGCTGTTTGCTTTCCACTTAAAAGTCCGCAATAATATTCCCAAAAGATTTCGAAAAAAAAAACTCAAAAAAGTGTCATCACTCAGAAGTCTTTGATCCCGTTGAGTGTTAAATCCTGGTCCCGTGGTGGTCTTCTTCTCTTCTTGTTTTGGTTCTGGTGCGTAAAAGACGCGGAGCGCTTTTATATCCGCTGATGCTGCGCGTCACAGGAGAAGAGGTGGAGTCGGGGCAGACCTCAGGGGAGCAGGCAGACGCAGAGGGCCTGCCGGGGGATTTACACAACCCACATCACACCTGGACCTTCATAGACCTTCGGAATATGCATCAGGGCCTGGCGCGGTGCAGATATGTGTATGTTAAACCACGCAGGTGTAACATTTAAGAGCTGAAACACCAGCCGACACTCTGCAACAGGCTGAAACTTTATGGATGTTTTAAGTGAGCGGTTGGAAAACAAAACTGGCGACTATGGATGAGAGAGAATATTAGTCATCATGAGAATATATTTATGATCAGGCATTCAGATTTGGTGAGATTTGTCGACACATTATCACACATTATTGACACATTAACACATTATCTAAATATTATCCTCGTGCGTTTCATCAAACATCAGCAGTTCACTTTCAACACCAGTGTACAGATTAGTGCTTGGAAAGTTTCTTTTCTTTCTTCTGGAGCTTCACACCAAACAAAGATTGACGGAAGCGGAGAAGAATAGGGACGCTTTTCTTTCTTTCCATCCAACATTATAATTGCTCTGACGCGTGTGCGTCCACAAAGGGCAGGGCAGGTCCCGGATAACCACGCAGTGTGCGTCTTAGAGCTGCTGTTCAGCCTGGAGAAGGGCTGACAGAAGGAGCGTGTGTGTGTGTGTGTGTGTGTGTGTGTGTGTGTGTGTGTGTGTGTGTGTGTGTGTGTGTGTGTGAGGAGGGGCAGGACTTGGAATATCATGTTGCTTTTGTCTGGACCTCATGCGAACAGCTGTATGCTAATCAACGGCACATGGCGGACCGTGTGGGGGCTCCAAACCCGGCTATTGTCTCCCCAAAGCGTCCCCCTCCCCTCCTCAATGCACACACGCGCGCACACACACAGAAGCGCCCCCCCCCCCCCGTATTGATTTAGGAAGGACTCGGTTTTCAGCACCTGTCGCTGGCAGGGATGTGGAGAGTAAACATCAAGTTTGTGCTCCACTCTGATATAAACCCACATGACGGAAGCTGGTTTACACATATACGTTTTGGTTTGTATTATGTTCATCGCTGAAAATTATTAACATAAAAGAGTCAGTGGACAAAAAAGATTTCAAGTGTTTATTAATCCCGCACACTGTCCAAGGCTTCTGCGTGTGGTGCTGGTAGTTGGGTGGGGGAGGGGAGGCGGGTATTGGTATTCTAATGACAGAAGGGGGCGCGTGCCTGAGGTGGTCCCTCTATCCTGGCACGCTTCAAAACAAACGAGGGAGGAAACCCACAGTGGAGGGCCAATACAAAATGTAACCTTAGGAGTCAAAAGGCTTCTCGTGGTTGTTCAAGGTCAACTCACAAACTTTAATGTCAGACGCCTCCAACGTTTGAAGGCAAAACAAACACGAGCCTGTGTCATCATGACGATAACTTTCAGATATGATATCCGCTTTGGATCGCCGAGAAGTTTATTTTCAGCTGACAGAAACAACAAGAAAATGTTGAAATCATTTCCCAGCACATTTAACTTTTCCTCTCATTTCCTATACATGATTTCAATGACTAGAAAACAGATTCCAGGTTTTCCAGGACGCATGCCTTCAGCAGGTAAGGCACCACCTCTGCTCTTGGTCTTAAGCATCATCATATGTACTTAAATAAAATATTCCGGAGGTCAATATTCAGAGAAAAAATGATATTTTCTGATATTTATGTGGTAAATTTCTTAGAAGAAACTCACACATTTCTGAGAATAAACTCATCAAATATATGAAAAAAAACCTCACACAATGCCTGCCTTGCATTTAGCAATAAGGAATACTTGCAAACTTAGCTCTGAATCCCCATATCGCTGTGAATTGGGATGTTCAGGACAACAACATCTGGAACTGCAACACAATGGACAGATGCAAAGATATCACTGGTTACACCTACAATTTTTAGAAAATTCCATTTCATTTCTTGGAATATTGCCCATCCTCCGATGACTCTCCTTATTTTTATACCTACAACGGCAAAAAAACAACAAATACATACAGATGATCACACAAATGAAAGATTTGACATGGCTGAGCCCGTTTCAACACTTGCTGCTATGAACCGTATGCACATGTTCCAAACATCACATCATGGCGTACACACCAAACATCATGCGGTTTGTCTTTGGGAGGGACTTTCTGCTGACTGCAGCGTCTACAGTGGCGGCTGCCTCTCCTTGTGCAGACGATGCGAGTGTCTTTGTGTCAGGAAAGCAGATGGACAGTGCCCTCGCTCTGCTCTTGTCATCTGTATTACATGCAGGAGTGTGACATGAGTGTGCCACGGGCCATGGGAACCACAGAGGAGTCATATCATCCTCTCCTCCCCCCCATAGGGACCTCCCACCAGTTGGAGTGGCCCGGCATCTGCCTCATCTACAGCCCACAGCAGCTTGGAGATCCTTCTCCCCGAGGAGGCTTGGAGAAAGAGGGGGAGCGGCGGTAAATCTGACCCCTGCAGGCTCTCGGGGGAGAAGTCGGCCTGTCGTGGCCACTCCTGCAGCCCCGGCCTGCTGTCGGACTCCGGGACAATAGGAGGTGTGTCTGGTGGGCCGTGGTGTTCTGGATGTCCGTGCGTACAGACACACGGCCTCAATTTATGCAGTCATTTGGTTGATTGGTTGATCTCTTTAAGATGCTGAAGCATTGTTGGGACCTAAACATGCACACAGCCTGCCACATCCCCACTGTATCTGGGGCTGCAAATCACCGGCTAGAATACTCTACTGTATTTTATTCGCTTCCTTTGTGAACATTTGAGGCCATTCTTGTCTCCTCAGACCATCTGTGGCCACTTAGTCCGTCTACTCTTCCCTTAGTCCTGATCCACTCTTGAAGGACAGGAGAACAGACAACTTTTAAACATTGAGAATGAATACGTTAGACATTGAAGGATCCATTAGTTGGATCCTCTGAATCAGGAAGAGAGGGCCACATTTTTGGGCTGAATTTGAAGGAAATGGAACGCGGTTTTCAAAGGATGCAGCCGCTTTACACATTTCTATAGTTCCTTTTTTTGATCTCATGATTATACACAGAGAGACAATACAATTGGAAATCCATCTCGATCATTAAAATGAAAAAATAATTAAGTGTAACACAAAATTAACCCGGCAGTTAAAATGCAACCAAGACTTTGTTTTTTTTTTTAACTGAAACTGACAAGAACAACACATTTTGCTCAGTGCTTCATCAGGTCAATCAGGGCAAAATGAAATGAAAAATTCACTTTTGTTACAGTTCTTCTTTTGAGCTAGACGTGTAGAAACGGTTACATGTGGCCCGTTATTGGAAGCACGTTCTCCTGTCGCCTGTTGTTCTGTATCAGGTTTTTTTAAACCATAAGCACAATTTATGCAAATAACATATCATTTTAAAATAAAAACCTGTGTGTTGTTTGCTAAACACTGCAATTAGCATTTAGTTTACAGTGAAATACAGTACAATGTTCATGTCATCTTCAGTTTAAGTCAACACATTACATTAGTGTTCACAGTGTGTATTTACATCAGGCTGCAAAGACTAATAACAGAGTTTTCTCCGGAGTGCTAACTGGAGTTCTAACAATAATAATGGATTACACTAATTTCCTAAATATTCTTGAACCTCTTCAAAAGACTCTTAAACATAACATTTTTCAAGAACCAAATATTTTTAGAATGTTTGTATTGCATCACAGATTTTTAAACATCCTTTTTAAATAATAAAGAAATAAGATGAGCATAAATTATAAGGCCTCCCTGTATGAATAAATGATAAATACTTTTAATAAAATGTATTTTTGTGCTTGTTGCTATAGCACATGACGATTGATGATTGGTGTTCAAAAACAGTCAGAGATGATGGAAAATGTGTCCGTCATGTTTAATATTTAATGTTATGATGTCTGCCATGTTATCTGACCAGAGAATTGATAACATAAATAGTTGAGTAATACATTACATTTGAGTTATACTGAAATTGATTTCTTGAGTTTGACGACATAATAGATGTCTCTCAGTCATTATAGAAGGACATCTAGTGTAAATGATTTCCTTCTTCCTCGTTAGACACACGGCATGTGTGATGATGCACCACAGCCTGCTGTTTGTTTACGCTGGATGGACAGTTGTTTTTATCATCTCGCCTCCATCAGTGCTGACAGTCAGTGGGCCGTCGTCTCCATCACTTGAACCAATCAACTTCCTGACATGGTTCACATGGGACACAATCATGTCGTCTAAATTTATAATAACAACCATTACCTAAAATGTTGCGCTTAATTTCTTAAATAAATGAGAAAAATGATCTTTATATTTGTTTAAGGCATGTAGGTGATTTGGAGAAACCACAGAGACTTTGAACGCATCGCAACCAATTTTCTCCAGACCGACTTTTTCTGATTGAACGGCCATTTTGCAGTCCTGCCACGGCCATATGACATTTTTTAATCTTGTCAGAGCATTTAGAGGATTTCTAGTCATATAACAGAAACTGTTTCTGAACAGAATCACCTCCTCAACCTTGTATGTATTTCACACAGGACTAAACAAAACCATGTGGATTCCTCGGCAACCTCGGATTCTGAAAAGTGAAGCCAACACTGAAGTGCCTTAAAGTCGCCCCCCTACTGGCCATCAGGGGGTGACTCCTCTGGTTGTAAAAAGAAGTCTGATTGCATGGAAGTCTATGAAAAAATGACCCTACTTCTCACTTCTTCAATAGATCATGATGTTCATTTCATAAATTATGGTTACCGGGGCTACCTGGTGATTGACAGGTCTCTACCATGCTACCAATGCAGTTAGCTACTAAGATGACTTTAACACTTAACTGTAAATTTGACCTTGAATTATGAAGCTAACTTTGTTAGCAGCTTCACACCAGAATCCAGATGGATCCAGATCCAGTAAGGTTGCTGCTCTGCTGCTTGTGTTCATCAGATCCACCCATCGCTCCTCCACAGTCCAAATATGGTCACTTCCATTATTGTTGGCATAAATCCCAAAATGGCGACAGCAAAAATTCTGAACTCAAGGCTTCAAAACCGTAGTCAACAAACCAGTGGGTGACGTCACCATTGACTACCTCCACTTCTTATATACAGTCTATTTCGTTAATGACTATATGAAGTTACAATGAAACATTATATCAGGATAGAAGAGTTTGTCCGTATCACCAGACCCTAATCTGAGCACATAATTCAATATCTGTGTGTTCATTTGGTGTGTAAATTAAAATAATCTGTCTTCAGGGTTTATATGTGTATTCTCAACCACCGGTCAAAATATCACACCCAAATATTATAATCTATAAACCATTTATCTGCAGGGCTGTCGTCACCACAAACAGGTGTGTAGCACTTTCAATGACACCCATTTCTATAATACACTATAATCATACCTATAATGGGTTTTACTTATAGCACTGTATAAGCACTCAGGTATATTCAAAATGCTTTATACCAATAATCATAACACATCATAAATAATTTTATAATGACTTATAGGGTCAAGTATCGTAAGAAATTCATAATCTGTGGTCATTCATTAACATTTTTTGCAGTTACGTTATTTTGTGTATCGATTCAATTATATTCTATAAATCAAACAAAGGCCACTTAGAGTAACTTATAATCACATCATAATACTTCAGAACAGTGAGCATAATGCACCTTAAAAATATTAAAATGCATTACAACTAGAGGAATTATAATACAATATGATCCTTGCAACAACAGCAAAACAGTAATGAATCATGTGTTATGGTTTTTGTTATAAAACATTGTTGATATATATCAGTGCTAGTAACTATAATGATGCAATATTATAAGTAGATTATATCAGTTTCTAAGTATGTTTTGCATGGGCGTCGTAGAAAGTGCTACCAAAAGGTATTTTGTATTGTGTATTCTAATATACAATCTGATTACTGCTTCAACATATGGACCAAACAGTGACTCATTGATCATGTCACAAATCCTCCATGAATCAGCAAATATGATGAGGTAAATAAAAAAAAACTGTTGGCTTAGCAGCAGATGTATAATTACCCTTTTGTCGGGCACAAAGGGAGGCATGATAATGATTTAATCCCGTCCAGGCTGAGGGACAGATCTGCCACCCTCCCTCCCTCCGTCCCACCTTTCCTCTCCGGCCCAGACTCCGTCCTCGCTGGCAGATGGCAGATGAAGAGGGAGTGGGAGGAAGGAGGGAAGGAGAACAGGTGGGGGTGAAAACTCAAGAGAAAGAAAAGGCCACTGGGGGTCAAATGGGGCAACAGCAAGGGGGAGGAAATGTACATACAGCTCTGCAGAGGGACGGATCGATGGATGGATTTTTTTCCCCTTTACATTGTAGCTCTAAATCCATTCTCTTTGTGCCAGATGTCCACCAACTCTGTAGAAACGTGAAGAATGTCGATGGGATAACGTCTGAACAGAGATGAAGATTGGAGCAACATATAATTAGCATTTTTTTCCCACAATATTTGGTTCAATCAAATAACTCTCTTAATTTGTTTGCATGTTCTGTCATTAGTATTAATGTTGAATACTATTTGTTCTGATGATAGGATCCAACCACATACATGCATGTGGAATAGTATGGAGAAATGCAGCCTATACCGGAATTTAATAATTGAGTTTCACTTTCTTAGTAAAGTAGAGCAAGTTACATTCTTTTCTAAAGAACGGAGACGGGATAGAATACCGTTTTATGATACTCAAAGTGTATAAAGCCCTTTCAGAGAGGCTTAAGTCTCAGGTTTAAGGGCTCCGTAAAGAACTGAAGGTAAAAGACCAGAACACAATGTGAATACAGCTGCCTATTGAAAACCCCCAGCCCCCCCAGCCAGACGCTAATGCTGCCCCCTGCCTTCAAGCTATGGAGGAAGCCCCAGCAGACTGTTGAACTCCCGCTGCAGCCCGCCCTCCTCCCCTCCCTGCTGTGGCACGCCGGGCCGGTCCCGGCAGCTGTTTGACCGACTAAGGCAGAAGGGGCTGCAGGGGAACAATGCAATGTGACTTAACTCTCCCTCTTTATGTGTGTGTGTGTGTGTGTGTGTGTGTGTGTGTGTGTGTGTGTGTGTGTGTGTGTGTTCAAGTCAATGCTTTTCATGAGGCATTAAAGTCAAGCTGAAATGAAAAATGCCCTTTTAACCCTTTTAGATCTCATCCCAGGTCATACTGTTCACCTTCGTAACAGTATATGCAGATCAGATCAAATTGGTTCTTACTAGCTGATGTAGGCACACTTCATATTTTGTTTGATAGGAAGAATAAAACATTCGATTTTGATTTTTTTTTTCCCAACATAAATTGTGGAACAATATGATGGTGGATGTGATCTAAAAGGGTTCAAAATGTATTTTTAAAAGGTCTGCTCAGTCTGACTACATTTGGAAAGAAAAGTTTGCCTCTGTTCCGTTATTAGTTGTGTTTGTTGCCTAGCAGCCCAGATTAGCGCATTAAGCACCGTTTGATTTCTGCATTATCTCTGATAATCCACAGCAAACAATCAGGTCAATGTCTTGCCTCGAATTTGACAAATGGGTAGTTATTCCATCAGCTGCAGCTGAGGATCAATTTAAACTGTGACTATTATACCAATGTTGAATAGTCAATATCAGATCATTTATAATAGAATTACAAACATTTGAAAGAAATCACTGTCCAAAATGGTCACTTCCTGCACTGGTTGCAAGCATTCCAAGATGGCGACGGCCAAAATGCTGAACTCGAGGCTTCAAAACTGTATCCCACAAACCAGTGGGAGACGTCACCATGACGACGTCCACTTCCTTATACAGTCTGTTGTCTAGTTACATTGTTGTAGAGATGACTTTACCCAATCGCCCAGTTTAAATGGAGCTAGATAGAAACTTCACTATTGGCTGCAACAAAGCACCTTTGTCGATTATGATGCATCATAATGCATCCAATGTTCTTGTTGTTCTCATCGGCAGTTTTGTTGAGCACTTCTGAATAACCATCTGAATATGTTGGACGGTAAGGAAAGGTTTCACACTACAACATGTGGAGGCCCCTACGTTTCATTGACTATGAGGTTGGCTCTTCTATCCGTTTCCTCTTTGTTCATGTAACATGTCTGCAGGAGGCAGGAAAGCATCGGTGTCTTTACAGGAAACCTGAAATGATGCCCGTTTGAAAAAGTGACATGATACAATAAGCTACAAGTGGAAGAAAGGCTAAAATAAACTGTGGACTTCATTCTGCGTATCATCAGCACAGTCTGGCCTCTGGACTGTGCGGCAGAGCCCCCTACTGCAACTTCTAGGAACTGGCTGGACATCCACGTCTCATAGAGGACTATGTTCATATGATAAACGCTTTGCCTTTTTCTTGTTGTCAAACAGACCCCAAACCAATGTCTTATTAATATCTCTCAATCCTGTGACTCAATCCTGGATTCTGGTGTGAAGCTGCTAACAAAGTTAGCTTCATAACTGAAGGTTATGAAGCTAAGGTTAAGTGTTAAAGTCATCTTAGAAGCTAACAGCATAGGTAGTGACAGTCAAGGTAGGGACCTGTCAATCACAAGGTAGCCCCGCCCTAAAGCACCCCCTGCTTTCCGGTCTGTTATGGTCTCTAAATGGACCATAATGTACTAAATGAACATCATGCTGGATTGAAGAAGACTTGAAACTACAGATTGAGACCATAAACCCATGTTTACAATGTTTACTGAGATAATACATCAAAGGAGAAGTAGGTTTATTTTCTGACTTCCATGCAATCGAGGAGTCGCCTGCTGAATTATATTAAGGCTTGAATGTATAAATAATAAAGGGCATGGCCACTTTGACAAATAGCCGAATTTAGACGTTTCAGTGAGAACCCCCCCCCCCCCGCCCCCCCAAACAAATCACAAGTGTCTATAAAAAAAAGTTAACTATTAATGATGTTTACCATTTCAAAAGAGCAGTTCCTATTCTCAAAATCAAAATTTGATTGTGTACCATCTTCAGTGAACTCAGATCAGTTCTACAATACATCAAGATAAAAGGAGACGATGGTAGAAGTGCAGCTCTTAAATCCAAACAGTTTTTACATTCTGATCACTTTGCAGAATCACTGCCATGAAAATGACTTCTGTTCTGTTTAAATACATGAGGAATTTATTTCAAATTTAAAAGAAATTATTGAAACGTTCGTATTCAAGTGTTCATGTTTGTAATGTAAAAAAACAAAATAAGACAATCACAATTTATTCAGGTACAGGTATTTTCAAAAATATCTAACACACCTTGTTTAGCATTCAGATATGGACCATATAATGGCCAGGTGCAGAAATCCACTCACCATTACAGTACATGTGATAATCTCCAGACACTGATGCAACTACAGTTTATACAAGGACAAACGTTTCAAAATCAAAGATTCATTCTTTGACTGTCAACATTAAAATAATGTAAAGGCTTTAAATGTGGTGTATGCTTAATAAAAAATATTTTACAAAGCGAGTGGTAGAAGTCTCACTTTCAGTAGCAAAAAAAACCAAAACAGAAAAACAAACCCCTCCATGTGTTCTTTCTTTATGGCTAACATCTGTTCCATTGTCATGTAACCTCACTGACAGGAATGCCAACGATACAATGTTTCTACGAATACAGTTTTAAAATACAACAGGAAATCTGTTGAGTACTATCAAAAAGTACAGTAACCAGCAGTGGACTCCAAAGGAACTCAAAGGTTCCTGCACCTGAAGGCCATGTAGTCAGGGATACAACATCTCTGTCTGACACTTGGTTGCTATAATGTTGGCCGTCCATTCAGTTTGTCATGCATAAGCGCAATGGCTCCACCTGTGAAGTCTCTGAGAACCTGCACTGTCTCCCGCTGGAGCTGCAGCGACTCGCGCACAAACTCCTGCTGAGTCTCGGCCAGCTGCTGTACCGACTCAGACAGAAGCTCTAGGGAGCGTGAAACCGTCTCCAACAGGATGTTGGTGGCGTGCTGCTCCTGAAGGCTCAGCGATGCGTTATGTAGCAGGCTGTCTCTCAGGTTCTGCGAGGACTGACCCGGACCGGGAAGCGTGGCTGTCGACGGTCCGGACAGCGTCTGTGGTTGTCCTGGTTTCTGGATGCCGTTGTTTCCTTGGTGATCCTCGGTTGGTTTTGCAACCTGGGTGGAAGGCGGCAGGACGTCCCTTTGGTCATCGTCTGAGTCTCCAAAAGCAGCTTCAGCATCTGGAGTCAAAGAAAACTGCTCATCAGTGTTTTCTTTTTACTAAAAACATGTTGCAAAAATTCTTCTTACTCTTGACAACTCACCTTCTGTTGACGGTATCTCGTACTGCAGATCGAAGGAAGCTTGTGAAGTGTCTCCTGCAACATAAATAAAACAGTTTGCATGCATTTCTCCCATTGAACGTCTATAGAAAGCTATTCAAATGTATTACATTCCTGAAGACAGTAGATGAAGGTGAGTAAATATGGTTTGTGGCACTCACTCATGGAGAAGGAAGTCGGTGGGGGCATAGACGCAATGTCCAACCCGCCATTAGGAGAACTCTGCATTCCAATCATATCGTCCTCTTCCATTTCTTCTTCCTCCTCTGGCACATCATCATCATCGCCCAGTGGGCCAAAGTCGCCCGTGCTTTGGTCTTCCTGGTCCATCTCCAGAATTTGCAGCACTATTTTCTCAGTCTGATTGAGGTCTCTGGAGAGACGGGAGTTGAGGCCCCGGTTGGGCACGGTCCCCGACCGCATGGCAGCCACTTTCCGCTTGGTGTCACACTTTAGATCAGACCATTTCTTGATGACCTCGATGACCTCGCGTTGGCACTCGCCGATCTCATTGACGCGTGCGGTGATCTCTGCCCATGTGCGCTTCTTCACGTCGGTTTGCACACCGCGATTGAATTTGCCTTTTGGGGGGAAAATAAAATGACATTAAGCCCTTGTGCCTTGTGTCACTGATCAGAACATATTCAACATTTTGTATTATCCACAGATTTACTGTAATATCTAGTATGCCATCATTGGTTTGTTTATTTTGTGTTTCTGACTAACTAGCTACTGTGCCATCATTCTCTTTCTGGATACCCACAAACACAAAAACCTCAAAACACAATAATCTCCATTCTGATTGGGATAAGCACTTCGAGACACATACCCACAACTACCATACGATGCTTCCTCACTTCATCCAACAGAATGTGGACTTCACTGAAAGAGAAACGAGCTTTTCTTTTCTTGAAGCGAGTAACACTGTCTTGGTTGTAGTATACTGGTGAAGACATCCTCCCCACAATGGCAACTCCAGCTGTCTATCGTCTTCTCCAGCCGTCTGTCGACTTCTCTAGCTGTCTGTCGTCTTCTCCAGCTGTCTGTCAGGAGGTGTTGTGTTAACAACAAAGTTAGAAGAGCATGAAAGTGTTATGGCGAATCTACTCATGTGTGTCACATGTGTATTCATTCGTGAACTATATTTTGCAATTCATATTTGAGAGTGAGATAGAAGACTATAAACACAGAGTAGATGTGGTTAGTAACATTAGTATCGATACAGTAATAAGGTTACACTCGTTCTGACTCAACAGCTGGGCAACGACCGTGACTGCAGCAATAGTTGGTTCGTTATCGTAGACACATACATACTAAATGAGTATTAGCAACATTTCAACTAGGGTTTACATGCACACGTCCAGCTGTTATCAGACCGTAAAGCAGGGAAACGAAGCAGGTTTAACGTGATAACATGGCAGTGCTAGCCGTCTGGACTGGACGGACAATGGACGATGCTACAGCCGCTTTGCACACGAGACAGCCTTAAGCTAGTTAGCTATATGTAGAGCCCATTCGTTGTAACACCCAATCTATCCCCGATAACCACATTACCTGGTCGTTTTAAAGAGCAACAGCCATGTAATGCCCATCATATGGTGCAACGTGCGTTTAGCTCGCTAGCTTTAGTCAAATGCTTCCCAGCAGCACACACCAGGTTAGCTCTCGATGTGCAGCAAGACAATGTTAGCTAACGCTACGTTAGTCAGAAATGGCTAATGAAGCACTTGGTTCACGTAACCTCACTTCACGAGGCATAAACCGATAGAAGAAATGGTTAATGAGATGGTGAACATACCCCCAAGTCAAAGAAGTTGGGATTTGGTCCAGAAACGTGATGATAAACTTCCTTATCGATAAGATAGCTATTGTCAAGCTAGCCAATATAAAGCTAACGCTACACAAAATATGTCCGGTTAACGATGGTTAGCTAGCTTCAGACAAATACGTTAAATCAATGGCTAAACAGTTATTGGCAAACATATTACAAGTTTGGAAATAGTACAGGGCGTTTCAGCATCGCGTACACATGTAACTTACAACTATAAACTAAGATTAATCTCGTAATTTAGCTTCGTTTTTTCCGCTTTATTTCGAAGGCGCAGCCTAACTTCCGGTATTCCTAACTGACTTGACTTGACTCAACAAGCGCACGCGGGATGTGTGAACGAGGAAACCTCCTCCAACGAAGTATTTGTGAGTCGAGTTGTGTGGTTCAATCCATCTTTGAAACAACACGGAAGTGCATTCAATTACAATTACAACATATTTTATTATTTTAATCAATACTTTAATATTATTCAAAATGATTGGGTCCTATTTGAAATTAAATGTAGCCAATCTGATCCCAGTTCAGCCTGGGATCAGTCATTGATTAATGGCTAAAAGTAGCCTGTATCAACTGTTCATAATGCATCAAGACTCAGACTGACACGTTTAACACACGCTTTTTATTCCAAATATGGCACAGGTATTTATTTGACCAAGCATTTTCAGTATCAGTTGTGGCTATAACTGCATGGCTAAGAACACTTAATAAAGCCATACCTACTATTAGCTGCATGCATTAGTGGCATACACATTATATTAATATCAATTTAAACATTGTGCTGGCATCATCTGGTGCAGGCATTTTGAATATGTACTCAGTGATCAGTAAGCTGAAACATACGAGTGTTAAGCTGCATGACCTGCACTGATCATTAAATGGCAACAAAAAAAATCCCAAAACAAACCCTGGTTTACGTATAGTAGCACAAGCAGAAAGCCCTGGGGTTCCTCACCGCTATGCATGAATGTTAACAGTGCAACTGGAGTGTAGAAATCATTAAACCATGCAGTAGGCCGCGGTGCAAGTATACCACAATACACACATCTACCATACTTTTCTTCAAGCGTTAAACAAAATGCTGAGCTGTCTTAGTGGGCTCGGTACTGGTTTCACAAGAATAATGAACATGACTGCAGTCTAACGAATAGGCGCCTCGCTCTCCACAGTGCTGTGTCAGCACTGAAGAAAGGTCTGGTTCCACACTTTCTGCTATGGGGGGAAAAAAATCAGATAGAAGGGGAGGAGAATGCCGAGTTTAATCTATGGTGAGTCAGATTAAACAAATAGTGTAATGCACAAACAGAGACTTTGCAAAGACACGGTCCACCATTACCTGTTTCACCTGTTTCTGCATGTGTGTGTACAGACTGGCTGACAGCCATCAACCCAACACTGTTGTTAAACCTGTTAGGGTGGGACACCCTTGCAATTTTTTTTCAGTAAGTGGGATTAGGTGAGTTTGGGAAATTCTCAGAATGGCTTTTTAGGTCTACTCAGACACAATGCTCAAAAACAAGCTAAGCCCTTAAACTTTAAGGACCAACGTGCTGTTTTCCATGTAGATACATTAACACTCTGCACATCCTCACAGAGGTTTTCAGTTAGTGTGAAAGGTGGGAGCCTGTGCTCAGGTTGAAGCTGGACAGAGCTTTTCTGAAAATTTGCAAGCTCACCAAACTCCAACATGAATACTTCAGGTGTAACTAAAGAGCGAGGTGACCTGTCCTGGTTTTGCCAGCACGTGACACAGAGTTGTCAGTTCAACATCAGCATTTGAGTCCAACAGTCCCAAAGAGGAAGTAAGACTGTCCTCCACCCCTTAAATGAAGAATGTTTGTAAACCAGCATTTCTGCTTTCACATTTTTTTGTTTTTCCCAAACCGTGTAAAACATCTTGACGTTAGCCTGCCTCTGCAAAGTCAACATCTTAACATATTTCTGCACCTGAATGGTGTTTGCTTCCATAGTGAGGGCAGGTTTTTGCTTTTCCGGGTTGCTAAATTCTGTCTTGCACATATAATAAAACTGCGAACTACTGAATTAACATTCAAAAAGAAACCTGCACACACAAGGAATTTGCCATCTAACAGGGAGTTGTGGGGATGGTTGAGAAACTATTTTGTACTGCATAAAAAAAAAACAAAGTGGTTCCGTGTAACAAGCAGGAGGGATGCCGTCTGGACTCAGGAGTACATGGTCAACTGGAGCCACTGAAAGGACAAAAGGCCAGAGGAGGACTTTAAAAGTGAATTCCAGTCAAACCTGACTCATGTCTAACATACCTGGGATCAGCTTACCTCCTGAACGTTCACTTTGATTGTTCCGTTGTTATCCTTATCCAGAGTTTTGAAGGCACCTGAATGAGAACCGATGTTAAGCACCTTCCTTATTGTCACACAGATAAAGCTGCTAAAGCCGACCAATGTCAGGACAGCCCCTCGACTCTGCATAGCATGACCCACTCACCCCCCCCCCCCACAAAAAACCCCAGAAAAAGCACTTCTATGTTCTTACCTATAGCTCTTTGATCATAGCACTGTTGTTCTTAAGGTATAATTGCTGAACAGCTACTACTACTTGTTTCTATTGTTTTGCTCTACTTTATCGGCAATGATATGTTGTGGCTTCTTTCTTTTGACAAATGTACTTATTGTAAGTCGCTTTGGACAAAAGCGTCTGCTAAATGCCCTGAATGTAAATGTAAAGCAGTGCATTTAATCCTTTTACTTTAGGACCAAGCTTTCAAACTTACGGCACATGGAATCCAGCCTCACAAGGCAGCCGATGTAGTTGTCAAAATCCATGTTCCCAGATTCATCGCTGTATCTGCGAATGATCATGTTGAACAGCTGGTCATTGAGGGGGAAGCCTGAGGGAGAGAAGAACAGACCCGTCTATTCCCATGACACAGCATTTACACAAATTTATACAAATTAAAAATGGTATGATAGTCAAATCATTACACCACAGCTCTCAGAGGAGGCTTTCTGTAGAGTTCAGAAACTTCTGACTGGCTGCTCATCCTGTATCCATCAACGTGTTTGAATATCCTCCAACTAGTTATCTATTGAACTAGGGTCACTCGCCTTTACCACATCATAAACTGACACAGGCTGAACCAACTCCAACCTCACAAAAACATTTGATAGAATATTAATAAATACCATATTTACATGTTGGTTTCTGCCATGACTATCTCTTTAAACACCAATAAACAATAAAAACCTCTAATACGTCAACTGCACTGATGTGCTCAGTAGAAAACACTGTCTTTAAAGTCTTTGCAGCCTGATGTAAATACACAATGTGAACACTAATGTTATATGTTTGTGTGTCAATCGAACACAATGCATTTAACTGGAGATGACATGAACATTGTATTGCATTTTACTGTAAACAAAATGCTGGAATTTTTCCTCTGACTTCATTGTTGTTCACACCAAAGAACAAACCTGGATGCAATTCTAGTGTTCAACCTCTGATTTTTAAGCGATCTCATTGATTGCAGGTGTTTTCACAGGTGCATGCTGGGTATGGGCGAATAATAATTGAAGCTTTGTACTTCTAATGAAAGAGTTGAGCAAACAACAGACAGGTTTTTAGTTTTAAAGGATCCGTGTGGAGTTATTTGACGAAAGTGTGTTGTAGGATTTAGCAGAAGTGTGCTTATGGTTTATAAAAACCTGGTCTACAGGTTGATTACTGAATTTGATGCTTTAAAAACTGTATTACTGGTATTAATAGAGTTAATAATGGAAATAAATAAAACTCACCAGCAGCTCTGAATGAGTTGGGCAACTCATCTGCACCAATGACCCCTGAACCATCCGCATCATAGGATTTGTACACTCCCTAAACAATAAAACTTGTTTAAAGCATATATGGACATTTCCTGGTTAATAGATTAACAACCTACAACATGCATATCAATGAATAAACACGTTTCTGCCATAATATCGGTCAATATGGGTGTAACAACTATAATCCTTTAAAAAATGACTTTAATAATGAATATAATTGTTCTTCATTACATTTTGATTTATCTTACAATGTAAAGCAATAAAGGAATAGATGTTTTCCTAACAATGGTAGGCTCCATTCGACCAGCAACAACACGGTGTGTCGTTCTCCAGCTGTACTCACCTGCCATTTCTTTATATTGTTCCAGAGGTGTTTGAATTCATGAAAGCCAAGTTTTCCAGTGCTGTCAGACTGAAACGACGTTAAGGACAACAGACAACAACGACGACGTCTTCTTCGGCTCTATCTTAGACAAACAGTTACATTTCTGTTGGACGACCTGTATTTGCCCAAGGCACATTTTCTACATGACTTCCTCATTCATGTGGTGAATAATTCACGGTGGATTTAACTTTACACTACAGTTGAGGTTTAATGTAATAATGCCATAACTGCCATTTAGCTCCCCTTTACACTGTTTTAGAGTTAAGGGGAGACTCCTCAGGTGAATAGGACAAAATAAATGAACCATTAGATATGGCATGACTATGACACCTCTAGTGAATTACTGACACCAAGACAATTCACTTTTGTATTACAAGTTATCTGAATGGTTATATTTAAATATGCACATGAAGCTCATCTTATCAAAAATCTGGTTATTAACATACATTTCCAGAACAGAAATTTGAACATTGGTTGAAGTCAGATTCTAAATTCTTGCTTCATTTCGTTGAGTCAAAAAGTTTTTAGAGAGGGGATTTTATTATCTTATTATCTACAGCCATAAAAAGCTCCATGTTTTTATTCATACAATGTTGTATAAAAGAGACTATGAATGTTATATGAACAAAACCTTTAGAATAATGATAGGAATTAAGTGGAGATTTCTGGCTCAGAGTCTGAGATCAATGTCATTTAGAGAAAACGGCCTTTAAAGATATGATTGCAAAATGAACAGGGTTAAAAACTGGTGACGTGTATTTTTACTGTGTTTCACCGTCACTGCCAACACATGAAGCCTAATGACAGAAAGGATACGTCCATGACTGCCACCATGCTCCTACAAGACTCAATGCTGAAACCATCCGTCTTTAGGTCAGAATCTGAAACACAAGAAGCCATGTTACCATGTTGTCTCTTTTACAGGATACGGAAAATGTGTGAATGACTGAATCACAACAGACACAGAGCATGTTAGACCACAAAGAACTTTTACAAATCCACACAGAGTTGCATTCAAAATAAGGCCTTTACAGATGTGCTTTTTAACTTTTTGTCATGAATACACAGAATACCATTATTTGTCAGGTCACCAGCATGTAACGGCCTTTACTCCAAGTATGTCTTACGTTTTGAAATGATTCTGTTGAGGATGTTCATCAGCTCAGCTGGGCTCACTTCCATGTCCTATATGACAAATATTTAACCGTGTGAACATCACAATGTCAGCAGCGGTGTAACAAAACGGATGCTGGATAAACATTATTTGAACAGTTCAAACACACTGAAAGAATGTGATTATCTAGTATCTATGAATGTTAATATACATGAAGAGCAGACGGTGTGATTACTGAAGGAAACGGTGCAAAGAGAAGTCCAAGTAGATGGAGAACTCACCTCTCCAGCGAGTTGCTGGAAGACTCTGCGGAACTGTTTCTCCTCGTCGCTCTCATGTTGCTCTGCGTAAACAGCTGGTCGGCGTGGTGGAGGCTGCAGGACAGAGTCACAGCACACATTACAATGCACAGTTCAATAAACGGTGGTGGTCATGTAATGACGGTTACTCACAGGGTCAGCGGGCACAAACTGGCTTGGGTCGATGTTGCTACGAAGGAAGGATAAAATGATGTTAAGCCACAAACCACAGTTGTTTTGGGATTACACGTGTTTGACTTTGTGCAGATTCTCACCTGACAACATCGATGATGCCACTGAGAAATTGTTTGGCCAAAAACATCTCGTCAACTGTGAATGCAAAACGTACCATGAATTTACATGAAGATTTACACCAATGCAATGTGTGCAACCAGGAAAGTTACAGCCACAAACACATGGATAGTAGAAAGATACAACTTTGTACAAACAGACACATAAATGATGCACAGGAATTAAAATCATAGAGAAGTAGGAATAACAAATATCAAGACATTTTCAAGATCAGCAACCAACCAGTTAAGATGTTTTAAGAAAGAAAAATTTAAATGAAAAGTACTGAAAGGTGAAGCTACAAAGACATGTTTTCAACTGAATTTGATTTATAACTCACAACTAGGCCTAGGCTAAATTACATGGTGCTGCACTTTCATTGTCTGGGGATGCCAACACATCCTGAAGTGTAAAAAAAACAAATGTAAAAAGAAACTGTAACAACGCAATCATGACTACGCATCAGAAAGTTAGAGTAGACACATTAAAACACACAGAGAGTGATAAGTAAACGTAAACCAAGAGAACAACGCACGGGTGTCGTTGTCTTCTACCCGTCCTGTGTTTTCTTCGACCCCAGTCTTGATGACACACCTCCCACCCCTCTTAACAATGTTTCCTGTTATGGGAAAAGAAATTCATCGCCGCACCCAGAGAGCGAAAAATAGATCCGCTGTGAAAATGTTATGTTGTTGCATCCCACGTTTACAATGTCATCTTTTAGTTTAAAAAACACCAGCATGTAACTTAATGTCCCACCACAGCATGAGCGGAACATATCGGGTAGATTAACGAGCCTCACAAGAGAACTTGGAGCTAACGTTACATGATACGAACATTACGCTCGACAGTTAACATTGTGTCAGCTCATCTCAGCCTAATACCATTACAAAATCGTCCACACAGTGCGACCATTTTCTAAACAATATGGATTAAAGTGGGAACGCATTGACAGCCAGCAAATGCGCGAGCGTTAGCTAATTACACGTTAGCTAAGCTAACGTCAAGCTAACTATCTGTCATATCCAGCAAAACCGGGAGTTATCGTGATTAGCAATGACCTAAACCTACACGGTTTATTTTGAGGTCAACGAAACTTCGGTCATGTAAAACTCCACGCGTGTATACGACATTACCGTAAGGCAGCAGCACTTCGTAGTTGAGCAGGACACTCGGTTGAGTTGCTGAGTTGCTTTGACTCAGCTGGCCGGAGGCTCCGTCGCCGACACGCCCAACTGACGCGACAGAGAGCAACTGCGAAGCGAGAGGATGCCCCTCGGATGTTTCCGTCTTTGCTTCGGGTTTCAGTGCAGGACATGATTGGTGCGATACACTTACGTTATCGAGCTCATTTACACGAGGCAGACCGACGCTAAACTGTACATTTGTGACAGCTAGTTTTCTGAATGAATTGCATTACGATCAGAAAATTGTCCGAGCACAGTTGTAAAGAAAGAGTATTGCCAACGGAAGTTCGACACACTTGATCGTCACGTGATTCATCACTTTTCAGATCGTTCCAGGAAGTCGTGGCGACTACGAAAAAGCAATGCGTTGATTTACACTACGTAGGCCTA
Organism: Chelidonichthys spinosus; assembly: GCA_029853015.1. Classification (NCBI taxonomy): domain Eukaryota; kingdom Metazoa; phylum Chordata; class Actinopteri; order Perciformes; family Triglidae; genus Chelidonichthys; species Chelidonichthys spinosus. The sequence goes on from CM056835.1 coordinate 11,665,300, forward strand.
TATAGCAAGCTCCGACATGGATATACGTTTCATCAATATTTAGAATAACCAAAAAACATGTTACAATCGTTAAATATTCTGTACATATTTGATGAGCATGCCTTCACCCCAATTAACAGCAAACATTGTCAATAATCCTGTAACATTAAATCCACGGCTCACATTATAGGTTATAATTTTACTGTTTATAATGTGCCATTAAAAAAGAAATGTAGCCTTCATATAATCTGTCACTCTCGGTATAAATCCTATACGTTATGTACAGTAAACATGTCATAAACATGTATGGACGTACGGTAGCCTACATAATCATCCAGTCATCATCATGTGATACATATTAACTCAACTGAGTTTAGCATATAGCGTTAGCCCTGTTCTGTAGTGTACTGGGGGCCTTCTGGTTCCAGGTGACTATGAACCACAAGGTCTGTGCTTTGAGTCTAACTGGGGACTTTTGTTGAATGTCATGCCCATCTGTCTGTCTGTTCTATCATCTCTCCACTGTCGACCCACAGTTTAAGGAAGATCATTCACTTGATCTGTTTGTGATGTTTACATGGTGACAAAAACGAGTGGCATAGAAATCAAATGTCAACTTTAATCATCTGCCTTTCCTGTGGCAGCTCTACACAGACCAGGTTTTGTCTGAAACCAATAGCTTATTTATTACTTCCTACTAACAATCCAGGGAATTATAGAGGACTATATAATGAGCTTGTCAGCAAAATGTAAAAACACTCTGGGATAGGCCTATTACCTGGGTAATTTTCGACACTGTTTATTACATTACTGCTGTCGCACAATTAAAAAGTACTGGATCGGTCCATAAAAAATACTGACATAAGTGGTTGTCATCATTTGTTGAGTTGCCTCTTATCGAACTGCTGTGAGTAGGCTACATTAAAGTTCCTCTGGTAAGCAGAGATGCTACTTCTATATGTCATGGGCTTTTATTGTGAAAGGTAAGACTGATAGGAGCGGTGCCATTGATCGATTAGTCTCAATCACTCTGCTCTCTGCACTGTACATCTGTCATTGTTCCTTCAATGCATGATGGTGTATAATGCTCGCTAAGTGACCATCAGATTAATTAATGAAATACTTCACTGTATAATGAGATGGCAACATGGCAAACTCACAATACAGTCAGTAGTGAATGGATTTTGATTGTCGCCATCTTGGTGTATCTGATGAACACTAGCAACAGAGCAGCACCTCAAGCTTCAACCCTCCTGGATCCCCTGCTTTCTGGTCTGTTGGACTCTAAATGGACCATAATGTACTAAATGATGCTGGATTGAAGAAGACGTGAAACTAGAGATTGAGACCATACACTCATATTTACAATGTTTACTGAGGTAATAAATCAAACCCGAAAATAGGGTCATAATTTTCTCATTGACTTCTAGTCATTTGATTTTTTTTTTATCAACCATAGGCGTTTTCCCCTGATGAGAATGCAAGTTTAGGGCACATCAGTTTGGCTTCACGCATCAATGGATGACTGAACACGGAACACTAGAAGAGCTGAAGGATATAAACTGTATGTTCATCATGCTGACTCCAGTGTGTGTGTGTGTGTGTGTGTGTGTGTGTGTGTGTGTGTGTGTGTGTGTGTGTGTGTGTTGAATAACGCCAGCAGGTGGAGTCAGAGAGCATTTGACAGAGCTGACTTGTAGCCAGCACATGATTCTATATTGTGCATTCAGAGCAAGTACAGGTACATACACGTAGGTCTGTCTGCGATGAGCTCAATGCAGTCATGGCTGATGTCACTGGTTTCCTCAAATCCATCTGCGTTGCTGCATTTTTACCAGAATAAAACCCTGTATGTCTATTATTTTTCCATTGTAAAATGGAGTTTGTCATCTAAAATTGCCATTTTAATCATTATAGGGTTCTTGATGTATTACAGTCCTTTTTTCCCCACCAACCTCATATATCAATCGTTTGAATCATCTGAACATGTGCTTGCTAACATTGCTCAAAGAAAGCATCCTGGCTCCATTCATCACCGTCTATTTGCAACCATTTTTACATAAAACATCAGCCACAAAAAAGAAAACAGTGGATCCGTGTGAAGTGGAGTATTGTGACACTTTGACGACAGAGTCTCTTGTTTCTTGACTTGAAGACGGTGTCTGAGCTGGTCTCAGTGCTGCTCTGTTTTTATCATAGCTACATCTCCTCTTAATCCCTCGTGGCCAGTGCTATCATGGTTGCCTTGGCAGTGCAGACACTTCTCCTGCTCTCTGCTCATCTGATAAGTCTCACTACTACTACCCTCCGCTCTCACCACACGCAGGAGTAGGATTCATAAATACAATGGCAGCATGGCCACGAGCAACAATCAAATCATCTTCGTTTGTATTTTAAAGCGTGCTATATGAATTAAATTAATTATTATTCACTTGGAAACATCCCTCTAGTTTCTCATGTAAGAATCTCTAAGCATTTCTCTTGTGATCATGATTATGATTTTTTTATTTCTATGACATCAACTCCACAATTTTCCTCAAATTGAATGTTCCTCACCTGCAGGCATACACTGTACTCTGCCAAAACTACAGGCTTGATGTACACAAATGCTGCGTTTCAACAATATTCAGATGTGATAATATGATGTTCCAGTGCAGAAACAGTGATATCTGTCCTTCAGATCCCACTCCAGCTAAAATTACTCCATCCATGAAATAGAGGTATCCATGGTTACATCAGGAGCCATGTTAAAGGGTGCCTCAGTCAGTGTGTCTCTATCCTCCACCAGTCCCCACCTTTTTCCTCATTCATCATTTGAAAGAAATCACGAGCCACCTCAAGGTTTTTTCCGACAGCTAATGATTTGGTTTTGCAAATGAGATTTGCAGCGAATAATTCCAATAACACTGATGAAGATAGACTGGTTATTAAATATCACTGAATTATGAATGCAAACCGTATTACATCTGCAGCTACCTGCGTGACTTTGAGGGAGTGAAACGCAGAGCTCCTCTACTTCAGTGCTGCAGGTTGAAATGTTGTATAGGAGCATCCCCAGTATGACATATTTGCAGTCTTCAGAACAACTTGTTACCTTGACAACGCAATTTTATCATTCAAGCCCATTGCTGCCCTCTCTCACAGCAGGAATCAAATGTGCCTTAAACGTATACTGCTGCAGGGTTTTACACCTCAATTCAGGGTAGAAATGAGACATTGGATGGGTTGACATGAGCAAGAAAATACTGAATTATGATTACACTAACCTACATCACAGAACATATTTTGAACATTATAATAACATAAGTGTCTAAGTCTTAATGCCATAGCTTTAAGAGGGACCAGAGACAGCTCATACATTCAAGTTGGCAGCATATTTAATTCCTCAAACACCAGATACTATTCCACTGATTTACCCATGCATAAATCATATAGTCATTCTGATAATTGTCATACAAATATTCCACAATGCAAGTCCCAGGTCCGATTCCAACATCCACACTCACAGACTTAGAAACACGTTCAACGCAAAGTCGGTGAGGGTTTAGTCCTGTCCCACGGTCAAATCATCGAGTGCTTGAGGACTACGCGTTAAACACAGGGTTACCAGGGAAACCCAGAAGAACTAAAAACATGGTAAACTAAGAGGACAACACATGAGTGACTGGTGTATTTCATATGCACAAAAACATTAGCAGTAAAGATTTAATATGGAACATTAAAAAACCTGAGGAATGGGCTAAATTACACACCTGGTTTATTTATCAATCAGTTATTTTAATTTGATTATTGAAGCTGTTTTGACTAAAAGAAGTAAAGAGATTATTTGATGGTGACGTCTCGTCTGGATGGAAAGAGCCTGGAAGTATGCATGTATATGCATGTAGAAGTATTTAGCTTCGCCCTAAACAACTTCTCATAGTTTTTATTGGGTTGTGCATTGCACCACTAATCCAGTGTCAACCATAGACTTGAGTTCACCATTTTGGCTGTCGCCATTTTGGAATTTTTGCAACCAGTTAAGGATGTGACCATATTTGGACTGTAGAGGATGGACAGTTGGATCTGATGAACACAAGCAGCAGAGCGGCACCCCGAGCAGGAACTTTACTGGATCTGGATCCATCTGGATTCTGGTGTGAAGCAGCTAACAAAGTAAGCTTCATAATCCAAGGTCAACTTTACATTTAAGTGTTGAAATCATCTTAGTAGCTAACTGTATTGGTAGTGTGGTAGGGACAGTAGCAAGGCCAAGGAAGCGATGCCGTGGCAGCGACCTGCCAATCACAAGGTAGCCCCGCCCTTAAGCAATCCCTGCTTAATGGTCTATGTGACTCTAAATGGACCATAATTTAATAATGAACATCGTGCTGTATTGAAGATGACTTGAAACTAGAGATTGAGACCATTAACTCATGTTTAGGGAAGTAGGGTGATTTTAGGGTGATGCAATCAGACTTCTTTTTTGCAACCAGAGGAGTCGCCCCCTGATGGCCAGTGGCCCTGGCCTTTAAAACAATAATCGATCTGAATTGCAGTGAAACTATCTGTGTTTAAAACGTGATCACAGAGAAACACACATTTGACTGTATCGATTTAGAGGCTTAAAGCTAGGGTTGATAATCTTGAAAAACCAGCAAGAAGACACTAAATTTGAAAATTATTAACAACTCTGTTCCAGTAAAGTAGCTAAGAGTGCTAGCGCCAAACCCCCTGTCCTCCAGGCCCCCCCCCCCCCCCCCCCAAGCTAAGTGTTATAGTAGTCTAAGTGTTATAGTAGTCATACTTATTACAGTTCCGTGGCAGCCACAGATACCAGATTTGTTTTTTGTTAGAACATTGATTTATTGATTGCTGTCAGGGCGAAGAGCATTTTCAAATATAACAAAAATGTTTTTAAAGAAGATCCCCGATTCTATCTTTCAACAAATGCTCCTGTATATTAATGGTGTGTGAACAACATCATTGCAACTCTGTGGAACAAAGCTGAGCAACGTAAAGAGGTCCTAAACATGGTGTCCATTATCTCATGCTGAATGCGAAGCACATTTTTTGTGTATCTGGGACTTCACAGCATGTACAAGGCAGCAAAGTACTTATTTCAGCCATGATTTATGAAATGATGTTGGTGTCTACATAAAGGTAAGCCCCGCTTCCTCTTGGGTGCTTCTAGCTCGACTGGTGTGAATAAACACAAATGAACCCCTGGTCAAACTAGTACAAGTAAGGCAAGGCGAAAATTGGCCTGAACACCATACCGGCAGTAAACTACCATAGAAATAGAATAGGAGCAGGACCCATGTTCCTATCCAAATCGATGTAGCACAATGGTCAGAGAGGCAACCATTTTTATATGTACTGTCGTGTACATTTACTATTGCAACCATTTTAGTGGGCTAACTTCCATGTATGAAGTCCCGCCATGCCAGTATTATATTGAAATCTGTTAATAGGATAGCACCCCTGTGGTGGTTAGGTACAGTTGGTTCAGGTCTAGGTGGGGGATTGGCAGAGAAAACACTATTTACAAGCTCCTGGCTTGGTCGTTTAAAGGAACACACCTTACAGCTTATCTATGTGCTGTCACCATAACAACTAGCAACAATCGCAATTTTTTTTGTACTAGCAAAGTAAGCCGTGTCCCAATCCAGCAGCCGCATCCTTCCGAGGCAGCATTTGAAGACCAAATGCGTCACAGTGGCTGAGACGAGGTTTAACCATTTTAGAGATTCCTTCAAATGCATCTTTTTCTGATTCAGAGGATCAAACTGATGGAGCCTTCACGGCCCAATGTATCCCAAGATTCATAGTGTGTCTAAAATGATTGGATTTTAATCAACATGGCATCTGTGAGTGATTCAGCAGCTGGGGATACATCAGATTAAACTCTCTCAGCTTGAAATATATCATGAAGCATATCCTCCATCATAATATAAAATAAAAATAATAAAATCGGATCTCTGGCTATATACTCTTTCTTGTGAACTGCAGCTGGTTGCTAGGCGACGGGAGCAGCAGCATGATGCATACAGGAGATCCTCTGTAGACTAATTTCAGAGACCGCTCAATTTGGCCTTCGCAGTCTTCAAAGGACGCCACGTTAATTGACCCACCGCTATAGAGAACTACAGGGATGATGTATTTTTGCCGGCCAACAGGAAGTTAGCATCACTGTGGTTCCCTTCACACAAAACCAATAGGATTCTTCCACTTGATTTTGGTTTTAGCAGAAAATAATCTCAATTGTCTCACATTTTGTTCAGATTGAAGATCCATCCATCCATCTTCTACCGCTTATCCTGTATTCAGGGTCGCGGGGGGGCTGGAGCCGATCCCAGCTGTCATTGGGCGAAGGCAGGGTACACCCTGGACAGGACGCCAGTCTATCACAGGGCCAACATGTAGAGACAAACAACCATTCACGCTCACATTCACACCTACGGGCAATTTAGAGTCATCAATTAACCTATCCCCATCCTGCATGTCTTTGGACTGTGGGAGGAAGCCGGAGAACCCGGAGAGAACCCACGCTTACACGGGGAGAACATGCAAACTCCACACAGAAGGAACCCGGGCCGACCCGGGAATCGAACCCTGGACCCTCTTGCTGTGAGGCGAGAGTGCTACCCACTACACCACCGTGCAGCCAGATTGAAGATAATCTTTACAAATAAAAACTTTGATGATTACCAATGCCTGAATATCGTTAGAAGTAAAAGGCTAATGTTAACCTATAAAGGCTCTACGGCAGTGAGTGAAACACAGCAAGGCACCGTAGGCAGACTTGTTAGCCTTTTTAAAAATGTAAATTTAGGGCATTTAGCAGATGTTTTTGTCCAAAGGGACTAACAATAAGTACATTTGTCGAAAGAAAGAAACCACAACATATCACTGCCGATAATGTAAGAGCGAAAAATAGAAACAAGTGTTAGGTCCTCATCTGAGTAAAGTAGTAGCTGTTCAGCCAGGATACCGTAAGTTTTTAGACACTTAAAAGCTTCACCATTCACTGATGTTTTTTATATTGTAAAGCAAAAGGTTAAAATCTCTTTAGACCTTATTCTAGCCAAAAAGACATTCAATAAATCACACTGACTTTAAGACGAGGGAACCAAAGTGTAAATATGCTGACTCACTGCTGTGGCCATGGCAACAGTTCAATGTCCGTGCTGCTCCTATTTTATTTGTAAGAAACAAAGAAAATGATCAAAATCATTAAAACCAGATGTGAAGCAGTGTTATTCCTCATTATATGAGCGTGATGAATGTGAACGCAGCCCTTGTGCTCGGATTCAACACTTCAGGAATCGATCAGTCATCTTCGAAACACTCGAGCTTTGACAACGCAGAGAGACACGGTGGAGAATAAAGGCAACAGAAGACAAGTGATGTTAAAATGAACATTTATAATGACTCTTTGTTGCCGTCGCAAAAATAATCTTTAAAAAACAATTCAATTATTAACACTGAAATGCTGACTTCACTGGTAGTCCACGAGTCATAAAACACAACTCACTGAATTTCTTTTACAAACACAGTACTACAGTTACATTAAATAGTCATTACCGTTAAATCTATTAATGAATAATGTTCAAATAAACTAATAATAAAAACAATGACACTTTTAAAATCCTCTCATTTCCTCACCATAGTAGCTGTTGTCTTTTTTTTTTAACCAACAGTGTGTCATTTAGAAAATATACTGCTTCTGAGATGTTTCTCTGACAAAAGCAGAAAAACAGACTGGCAGCATAACAATAATGGTACATGAGCTCAAACATTGTACAATTAGGGTGATGTTTTTCAAGGGGAGTGGAAATGGGACGTAACCATTCCAGTGATCTAACATTTAGTCATGTAGGCTGGCAGCCTTTTGGCTCAGTATGGGATTATTTGGCACTCTTGCTGACAAATATTTGCCATAAAAAGCTTTCACACTTTTTTTCTTAAAATGGCACAAGATGACCTCTCATTTCTGAATAAATCCAGAGGACTTTTTTTCTTCATTTCAAAAGACATATAAATGCTGTCTCAGAAAGCCCTTTAGGTAGTTAACACTGTGGACTTTCACAGATTCTCCTCGTCACGAACGAAAGACAGAACCGCTGTCGGTAACATCAAAGAGAAATGTACCCAATTACCCAGAAAACATCACTTTCTTGGGTTGAAATATTTGATCTTATGCTGTCAGTCCATTTTTTTTTTTCTGAGATGGAAAGAACAGAGGTCAAACGGAGTAAAACCGAACCCGGAAAGAAAATGTACAATGACGTGAGAATGGTTTGCAAGGTACCGGCATGCTCTCTTCAGTTTACACTTAAAGCAAGCTTTCAACCCTGCAGAATAGTCCAGATAACCAGAGAAAGAAAAGAACAGTCTCGCAGAGTTTGACAGAGAAAGTGGAGTAAATATCCAACAGATACATGAATGAGTTCCTGGGGATGGAGAAGGTCAACTAAGTTCATGGGAGGTTCAGAGGGTCAAAGACAAAAACAATGGCCTCATGTCAGGTTGGCAAAGAATCCTGTGTTTTCTCAGAAACACCTTAATCCGTTTAAAGGGCGGACACAGTAGTAGCAGGTGCTCGGTGACGTCGTGGAGGCTGAGAGAGGTTTTAAGAGAGGAGCGAGCAGTCCTGGTCAGTTTGCCGGGTTTAAAACCAGTCCTGGCTTCTCATGAATGGGCTCCGTGGGGGGTTCCGTGGGGGGGCGGGTGGACGTCCAGAGTTGGAGTGAGGATTAAAACAAACACAAACAACTTTTTGGAATGATACTGTCATCATTTGTTTGGCATTCAGATGTGAAGCAGTAAATGCAATGACGGGGGTCTGTGACACAAAGTATGGGGTGACCACTCGGAGTCTGACAGGTCTCCTCTGCCGTTGGGATCATGTTGAGGTGGCAGAGGCAATCCTCATTTTGCTGGTGCCGATTACGTCTCTCTAAAAATGGCGTTCCCACACAACCAAGCCACATTGTGCGTTACGTTTGAGGGAAATGTCATTTGTAGTGGATTACCCTTTTTTGGGGGGGAAATTTGTGTCACAAATAAATTTGAAAGGAGACCGTAAAAGTCCAGGTGGGAGGGTCCACAAACAGGACCTCCACCAGGAGGCTGATGCTAGTGTCCCATTAGAAACACGTTTTTCTGATTATTGCTTACATTTCAGTCATTTAAATCAAATTAAATACTAGTTCCAGACTGTTTTTAAGCGTGGTTTAGTTTAATTTTAAACTAAACAACACTTGAAAAGACTGTAAGTGTAATCCGGGAGAACAAACGTTTCCCTGGGAATGTAACTGAGTGCCGTTTAGTTGAAGGAGAGCGTTATTTTGGAGGAGACGGGGTCGCCCTCACTACCTTCAGTGCTTCAATCCCAATTCACTGGAGAAATGAAAGGCATCGTTTCTAACTTGTCATTTAACGCAAAAGAGGATGTGAAAGGACAAAAGTGTACAGATCCCCCTCCTGGTTTAGAAACAAAGCACTTGATTGACACAAACCTCTGCTGAAGGGAATGTGAAGGAGAAGCCTTCGAGTGAGGAAACAGGTGCTACTTTTCTATTTTGTCTGAGACCATCATTCATGAGACCCAACAGGTTCAGGGAATTAATAAATAAAGGTTGCATCAGAGCAACAAAGAATGGCAAAACAAAGTGTCCAAAGCCAACATGGTTTGCTTCATTTCACACCCAATATGACCCCCCTGATCAGTAAAGTGCATTTATGCAACACCAAACAAACACGATAATGTTGACAGCGAATCGGAAGTTGTGTTAAAACGTATCTGGTTCATGACTGTGGCCGTGCGAGGCCTACCTGACTATAGCTGAAATCTGTTATTGACATAGATATTAACTCTACATGTATTCGACATTCCTGCCCTGAATTTACATTAAAGACTGTTAACATTCGACAGAAATGAGTCAAAACTAAAGAGTAAATGGGTACATTCATAGATTAGATCTGGGCTTTCAAGCTGTGACAAAAAAAACAAAACTTTATGTGACAGGTTCAATGAGGTTCAACCCGTTTGCAACAAATGCATATCCTTAGAAATGAAAAACACAAGGAGCCAATGCACTGAATAACATTTTCACGTTTGCTTGTTTCACATTTTTATACTCCTCACTGTACCTAAAAATCAAAATATCTTCTCTGATGACGTGTAGAGACGTGAACTTTGATTGATGACAATTTGATCTGAGATGTGTGTGTGTGTGTGTGTTTTTCGGGCCAACATGACAATAATGAGCTCCCTCCCAACTCACAACATAAAAAAACAACTTTTTTTCTTTTTCTTTTTTAAACATGAGGCGAGTAAACTTAAGTGCTTTACATTTGACCGCATGCAGCGTTTATGTCTTTGAATGTTAGCGAGAGACACCTCGCGGGTTTTTGTCGTTTTTTTTTTTTCCTCCATAATTTACTTGGATACCATGCAATAGAAGACGTGCAAAAAGATAACACCTAACTCCACAAACACATTTGTTGATTGTTAATGGTATGTTATGAATGCTTATAACATGTTATGCTTAGTCCATGCTGGCCTATAGAGACATTTGTGAGACAGCAGTACTGAAGCCACAGGTCAAACAAACACACAAGGGATGCATGGAGTGTAAAACAACATGGATCCATAAAAATCACAATCTTTAACTCTTACTCTATGTACCTATGGGATAAAACAATGCACAAAAAGCGTCTTTTGTCCTTTGTTTTCTTAAGTCATGTATTTGATTATCTTTTCTTAACTTAAAAGACGGTGTTTGATTGGCACTTGATCAGCACTTCTAAACAAGTTATTGATATCTAACATTTGATCGCACATCTACAATTTCAGAAGCTGCGGAGGTCTAGTTTGGCACAGGTTGTACTATGGAGTCTATTATTACTTTTACTATCTTACCAATACTGTATAGTACTCTATACACCTCGTTTTATGCTCCAGCCTTTGAGAGCATGTTTCTAATCAACAGACCAGACATCTTTTCAACTAAAATATTTTGTATAGTTTACTTATCAAATAGCAGCATTTTCATAACTTACAAAAAGTACATGTAAACCTAGTCATTCAAAATCTTAGTAATTTCAAAGGTTCATACAACAGACATAAAACACAAAACAGGACAACATGCTACTATATTGCTTCCAATATTCTTTACATTTTCTTACTGTCAAACTAAATCATCAATGACAGAAATATGGACACCACCGGCTGATGATGAGTCATCATAATGCACAAACAAATCGCGAAGCTAATCTTAATCAGGCTTAGTTGGCACTCTCATCATCCACACAAATATAACATAGTTCACATTGTATCGACAACGCTGGACTGCATTTGGACTACAAACTAGAATAGCTACAATAAAGTACATATAGATCATATGACATGACATATTGTATTTCCACAGAAATGAATTCTAGTCATTTTCAGATAAGAGGATATGCATAAAGGATGTCATTGTTTTTCGGCTTGAGGTCACAAACACGTTCCCAACCTTGCTCTCGCTATCTTATGCATTCTGTCCTTACTGCGCTTTTGTTTAGAGGCCGGAAACTTGAGCTCAGTTTGTTCAGCCGACGTAAGAATATCGATTCGAGCGAGATTTTGCCTCGTTTCGGAAGAAAAAACAAAACAAAAACAAAAAAAAACACACGTTCCCTTCTCTTAAAAGGCCATAAGTTCACGGTCTAAACTTGTTCTTCTTCTATAGGGAATTTGATACTTTGAGCTAACGTTGCTGGTTGGTCTCGTGGGTGTCACAGTTTTGGAGGCAGGTGTTTTATCTGTGCATTTAAGCCTTGTGAACTCTACGGCCTGGGAAAATATTTTCATACCCTTATTGACCTATAGTGCATAACTCCCACCGCCAGCACGCCACCCATGAGAAGACAAGACAGGAGGAAGGAGAAAGAGGGGGAGAGCACGGTGTAGGAGGAAGCACAGACGTTGGGATTAGGACACAGGAGGAGTCTCGGGACGGTGAGAAACAGCAACATGCAGGGGAATCTGAATGTTGAGAGAAAGAGGAAAGTGGATGAGCAGGGCAGAGAGAATATAGCGTTTTGGCACGATGTAATGATCGGAGAGCTTTGAAGGAGAGCTCCCTGCAGTCGAGCAGTCCAGTTGCATTGATAAAACATCCCCTTTTGTTTTGTGCTTGTATCTTATTATATGCTAAAAATCTTGGGCAGTAACAGGTTATTCCGTATGCTGTGGATTCATTAAGTGGCCAGATTGTAGTTATGGATGACTGTGAAGCCTTCCAGACGCGGTGGTGAAAGGAGAGATTTCAGTGAGGGAAGAAAGGCTCACTGTTGCAATGTTCAGACACAAAAACGCTTTCCAATACTTTCAAACATGAATTATGGAAATGATAAGAGAAAAGGCTATTTGTTAAATCCTCCCTCCCCGAAAAAACAGGAGTGGCTTTGAATTTCTTGGACACTAATCAGCACCAACCCTCACAGCCGTGTATTCAGGAAGCTGATCATAGAGCTTGGGTTGATGGGGGACAATTGAAGGATGTCTTTAGAGTGGGGACGATAACAGGAAAAAAGTGCGGTGGGAATAATTTGCTGATCAGAAAGGGAAAAAAAAAAAACTTCCGCTAATTTAAGTGCAATGCATTAGTACTGGTGAACAGAAAACATCACAAGACGCCGGAGTATAAATGCTCTTGTGGATAATATATCCCGTCTGTCAGTATTGGTGGGTCTTGTTTATGTGACATAGATGTGCACATTAAAATATACTCACATCCCAGCAGGGGACAGACATGCTTTACATTGTGTTCTTAATGTCTCACAGTGCAGTCTTCAGAGACCCAGTGTACTCAGGGTGAACACCATGGATAGCAGCACAGAAGGAAGCCAAGTAATCTTGGAGTGCTCGAGACAATTAGCCTCCCTGCATTAGACAAACAATTGCCCATAAAAGACAACGATTCCGAAAACCTCGCATGGTGTTTTAATGCATGCTCCACCCGCAGTTAGTGAGCGTTAACGTGTTTTGGGAAACGATAACAGGCTGTCCGGACGAACTGAAGTATCGTTTGTTTTTTTTGTCTCGATGCAAATTGGGAAGGATGGCTCCCAGAAAGAGTGAGTCCAAACCCTTCTTTTCAAGTGTCATTCTACTTCCCTTTCATTGGTGTGTGTGTGTGTGTGTGAGTGTGTGTGTGTTAACTATTTGGTACCCTTAATGTAAAGGCAATACTTTCTTTGTTCACAGATATTGGTTCATACAGCTTTTCTTATCAAAATGCGTTTGTAGTGCCGACTGAACTGCTTCAAGGTAGTCTGAGCTTTGAGTTAATTCTCGGGAGTTACAAATGTGTGACTAAGGCAAACGTATCGTCTGGTAAAATGTGGAGTATGGCCAATTATTTGGGGAAAACAAAAAAACAAAAACACCTGCATTGGGAGCGAGGATGGACTTGAAACATTAAGACTGGATTGCTTTTCATCACAACAGGCTGAAATCAATCCTTTTTCATTAGGTGAGGTCATTAGGCCGGGTCACATCCAATGGGCTGCTAACGGCTGGACGACACATCAGCTTTTCTTTTTTCTCTTTTTTTTTTTAAAAATCAAGAATAGTCGCCAGAGAGATTTCTGATATCATGGGAAAAGGAGATATAAACCTAATCCTATAGCACCAAGAAAGGGTTAAACAACGTATTTCTGTGTGTTTGTAGCTGTGACTGATAGTGTTTGTTGGACGTGTGTTCATGTAAAATATATTCATACATTCCTGTGTGTCTCCTCTGTCCTCTCACATTGATTATTCAACCCCTGAACTATACTTGCAGACAGCAACAGTGAAGTTCAGACCAGGTTTTTAGAGTTATACATTTCTTTCACTGCAACACAATATTTGATCCCTGTAAATAAAAAATAGCGATAGGCTAATATTGTTTTTACATTCAGATCAACCTGCATTCACAGGTTTAAATAATCTATTTGTGTTTGAATGAGACCATGTCAATAAATAAAGGATGGAAATATAAAATACCCAAATTTAGAAACTTCAATTATGATATGAGCCAGAATTCAACATATGTCAACATAGATATGACTTCTTTACAGAAATTATACACAGATTGCTTCCCCATAGACTGAGATGACTCAGGTGCTTGTCATAAAACCTCTCCCCTGTTAACAATGCCTTCTGCATTGTATACAAAGAGCAAGGTTTGTAAAACAGCTCTATCAGCTGGCTGGAACTTCATGTGACTTGCTCAACTCACCGGGAGCTGAGCTGTGCAACTGAAATTAAAACCAACATACCCCAAACAAGAAACGAAAAAGAGGAAAAACAGCTATGAGGTTTTGGAGGAGGGTGAAGCCCTGCGGCCTCACCCTTGAATCTGCAGCTTGGCAGTGGACCAGTTCAGCTTACTCTGATCGCCATCGTCAAAAGGACTCGACACAAACTTTTAAAAAACATCAGGACGTCAGTCCTAAAAACACATTCACATATCACACACACTTATCTTGGTTGTCTCCCCCACCTCCTCCTTTGTGATTCTTTCATTTGATACGGAAATATTGAACAGATATTTGGACGTTTCTTTTTTCTATTCATCGTGACCCTCTCAATTCCCTTCTATCTCTGTCTTCATCCTTTCCTTCTTTCCTCTTCTTTTTCCTTTTAGCCCACCTTTTGTGGGTTGGTAGCGCGCACGCCCTGCTCGTACGTGATCCGTTGGCTGATCAGATACTGCGCTGCTTGCGTGGCTGCCGGCGACCCTGTTATGGTAACTTTACGGTTCCGAGTACCAGGAATGAACTCTCCCTTTTTGGAGATCTGGATGCGGGCTCCTGTTAGCTCCTGGTACTCTACCAGCGTTTTCCCTCCTTTCCCCAAAATGGCACCAACCAGATTTTCGGGCACAGCGATCTCAACCACGTCCTTGGCCCCGTCCGCCAGCTTCTCTGTTGCCAGCAGGGAGGAGGCCATCAGTGGGGACGAAGCATTAAGGTAACCATTGGAAGCCCCTGTAGCAGCCGCTAGAGAACCCAGGGAGAAGCCCCCGAGGCCTGCAGCAGGGTGGCCCGCGCCGCCAGAGGCATCGCTGGCGTAGGAGGCCAGTAGGTTAGCTGCAGCAGCAGCCGCCGGGTTAGCACTAGCTGCTACTGCAGCAAGGACCCCAGAAGCAGCTGCAGGGTTGAGGCCCAGGCCAAGGGTGTTAGTGTTGTAGCCGTAGCTGGCCAGCGTGTTGAGGGCTGAGGTGATGGCCAGCAGATCGTTGCCAGAGAAGCTGGACATGGTTGCAGGGAAGGCACCCATTCCTGTCAAGCCGGCCTGGCCCAGAAGGCTGGAGGCGGTGGCAGCTGCCGCAGCTGCATTGGGCAGCACCTCGGCTGTATTAGCGTAGGGGGAGCCGGTGGGGTTGGAGTTGGCCACCGGGCCTGATACGTTGGAGTAGCTGATGTTGAGGCAGCTGCTGCTCTGAGGGTCCTCCTGGATCTTCTGCACTATGATTTCCACAGCCTTGCGGTTCTGTTCAGGCTCCCCACTGATGGTTACCACCCGCTCCTGCAGGTTGATGCCCTCTGGCTTCTGGGAGAGCTGCACCCAGGCCCCTGACTGCTCCATCACTGCTTTCACTGTGGCTCCACCCTTGCCAATGATCAGCCCAGCTGTGCTATTGGGCACGATCAATTTGGCCTGTAGAGAAATAGAAAGATTGAAGTAGCAGTACAAGATAACAGGAGAAAGATTAAACAGCACAAATGGTTGACAGAAAGAGGGATATCTCTCACTGAGTCAGAGTACTGTAGCAGCCCCCGCTTTACTCAGCGATTTGCTAATCCCAGGGGTTTAGGCTGCAGCTGCCACACGGCTCTGTCTTGCAATGAAAGACCGTCGGTAAAAATAACCACATACTCTCACATTTTCCTGACCCCACCAGACTGTGGGTCACGGCCCATGAGAACAAGTAAGACCGGTAACTAACAAACAAGGAGGCCTGGAAGTGACCTGTCCCTGCCACATGGTGACCACACACCTCGGTGACCTTATCGACTGTACAGTAGCTCACCTGCTTGACGCGGTCGGGGTTGACGGTGGTCTGTGGCTGCAGTATGCTGACTGGTTCGGGTTTCTGGGCGCTCTGGGGCATCTCGCGGACTTTCTCCGCAATGAAGTTGTGGACCCCATTGAGCGCTTCGACTGTACCCTGTATCAGACAGACACGTTCTGTTGTTCCTGTGGTGAGGAAAGAGGACAGACATGAGGGATTAGTTACTGTAGTGTGCTCTGAGTGCATACTTGGCGTGTAGACTTTAGGGACTTGTTTGGGTTGGGTTAAAATCGACATTTATATGAAGATGTCTTGGCAACGAGAAATGTTCCTTGACATTTCACAAAGGGACCCAATTACAAAGCTATTCCTTGCTGCCTTCATTTACACAATCAACAGAGAAACAGCTGAAAGAAAGAAGAACCATGCTTGGATAGCTAGCCATGGGGGGGGAGGATTCCTCCTCAATGATGTAACTCTTTCAGGGCTGGAATACTGAGGCTGTCCTTGCCTCGCAGCTCTAATAGACCAAACACACGCTTGTTCCTCCTCGAGGTTTCTTTCTACACCCACATTGACGACCCAGCCAGCATTCGGTTGCCATGGTAAAGGGGCAGCGCCGTGGAAACAGGTGATGCAACAACAAGCCCTTTATAGTTGCTCGCAGGATTTTTAAAACACTCTCCCTTTTGTATCTTCCTTCCTGACACATTTCTGTTCTTCCGTTGAAGCAAATAGGAAACGTCTCGCAGCATAAATCTGAATAAGGCAAACATTTGAGTGAGAAAAAGTCACCCCGTTTCTCCATTAACTGAGACAAATTTGCAAATGAGAAGACCATTAGGTCTTCCTAATGATCCTGATAAGGCGATCAAAGAGGCGCTGCTCTTCTTCAACGTTTTCATTTTCTAACTGAATCTCAAATGACACGATTGGGTGTCACACACAGATCTGCATCGGCCCTCCTAGGCATTTATCAGAACTCAGGAAATGTTGAAAGGAATCCGGGGAAATCAGTCAAAGTCTGACCTGGTTGGCTTTATGCCATTCACATGTTTAATAATGGTTGTAAATGGTCACTAAGGTCATTTCAAGCATAGCAGGAAAACCAGTAGGAGTCTCTAATTGGTTGAAATGGGGAAAAGGGCACCTGACCTGCAAATAACCTTATTATAGCCATAAGTTCCTAATTTAGTTCTTGATAATATATATTAAGAGCTACATATTGCACAAAGAACATTCAAATAAAACTGTTGGAGATACAGGCTCAGCTCTTTTACCACCAACCTTTATTAAAAGTCATCAAAATGATAAAAAATACAAATCCTGCTGAATGACAAACAAGTTGTTGACAGACTGAAGCCTGCGAGAACAGGCACTAGGCCTGTTGTTGGTTTTCATGTCGGCACATGTATTAATCACAAGGGCTGGATATCGCTAAATTGAATTATGTCGGTCCTATCCCATATCAAAGTCTTTGAGGAGAACAGTGGCAAATTTCAGGACTTAACAGTAGTGGCTCCGTTGCCTCAGAGGAAGAGAAAACAAAACACCACATTCACCGAAAGCAACATTAGAAACCTTTCAACATGTGATGCAAAGTATGGACTGTGTTTCCTTGATATGAGATCTGCTCTCCTGTTTCACACGTGAAGGTAAAGTCTCAGTGTTTATATCCGAGCAGCATATTCAGTTAAAACAGATCTTCATTGTTCTCTGTTAACAGGAAGTGATGTAATGTAGTGTTGAGTGAGGGCTGCTGCAGACTCCATTAAAAAAATGGCCTTTTATATGCTAGACTGATCTGTAGCAAACAATCATTAACCACATTTAAAAGTGATGTATTTTCTTTTTAAATAAGTGGTTTGTGGCGGATCTTATTTATGCCGATGTGAAGAAGAGTAGTTCATGTGCATTTAGAAAAGGGGCTGATAATAAATAATTATAAAATCAACTGATTAATATTTAAAGAAACAGAGTTTGGTGGTACGGTAACTGGTACATTGAGTGCTTAATTGCTTTTTGTTGGTCAACAAGCAGAAAGCAGTTACAGTCACATTCAATACTCAACATCACTGTAACTGCATCACCGCTGCAGTGTTTGTAATGTGAAAAGCTGGAGGAGTCAACACATCTAAAAGCTAAAGAGTTCCCTGTCTATCAGAGCCATCCATCCATCCATCCATCCATCCATCTTCTACCGCTTATCCTGTAGTCAGGGTCGCGGCGGGGCTGGAGCCGATCCCAGCTGACATTGGGCGAAGGCAGGGTACACCCTGGACAGGATGCCAGTCCATTGCAGCAGACATTTAGAGACAGACAACCATTCACACTCACATTCACACCTACAGGCGATTCAGAGTCATCAATTAACCTATCCCCATCCTGCATCCTCCACTTTGGACTGTGAGAGGAAGCCGGAGAACCCGGAGAGAAACCATGCAGGATATGCAAACTACACACAGAAGGAACCCGAACCCAACCCGGGAATCGAATCTTGCTGTGAGGCGACAGTGCTACCACCTACACCACCGTGCAACCCTGTTGATCAGAGCCTGAAAGCTAAATCCCCCACTGCAGCTGTAGCTAATGTTAGCAAAGGAGTTGTAGCTAGTGTTAGCACGCCTTTAGCCAGCCTCTAAACAATATAATGTCACTCCTAATAGACAGCAAAACTCTAAGTGGAGCATTGCGAACTTCATCAACACATAAAGTGGCTCGTTGGATAAGTTGTTGTTGGAGATAACTGGGCTGTTTACTGTGATAACGGTCTTGGTTGGCTTATTTACTAGCATTAGCCAACTCAGCCACTGGCCGCACCTGAAATTCCTCACCAACATGATATTTAGTCACCCCGACACTATGTGACATTTATTAGTATGAAACCAGTATTTGTGAATTGCAGACTATTAACGGGGTATATCACAGTGCGACTTACAGTGGTGCTAACATGGCCGCGCTAATGCGGCCGTGCTAATGCGGCTGTGCTAACGCGGCTGTGCTAACGCAGGCTGATGCATCCATGACATAACAGGAAGGTAAGGACTTGTAGGACACACAACTGTGTTGTCCTGGTTGTCCAGATATGGATTTTATTTTGTGTGGTGTTTAACAAAGTATTTTACATAAAAAACTATGGTCTCATATCTTTCACTTGATATAAACTGTATAAAATACTGACTAATGAATTAACTACCATATACTGGTGTGTGTGTATATATATATATATATATATATATATATATATATATAGCCTATATATATATATATATATATATATATATATATATATATATATATATATATATATAATAGATAGATAGATAGATAGATAGATAGATAGATAGATAGATAGATAGATAGATAGATAGATAGATAGATAGATGAAAGTTTTAGTTTTACTACGCCAGGATACAAACTATAAAATATGAGGAGGTTGGAAGGAATGTGACTGCAAAACTTAATGGCACTGGAGATGCTGAGTGATTTTTAGTGCGAAGACATATTGCTTTGAGCAACCATTGCTTATTCTTCACATTCCAACCTTGATCGCTGTGTGACCGTGCTGCTTCCAGGTCAGTTTATCCTAAAGCAGAGACCATGATGTATGATGACATATTGATGTATGAGACACCACGGAGACTACCTGACTGTTACATTTTTTTCACTTCCTTGATCGCTTGCGTCATCTTTTGCCTTTAGGGTGAAGGATTTCATAATAAAAGCTTTTTGTTGCAGTAAAGTCTTGGCTCGTCGTCTTTTTTGCAGGAGGGAACAGTAATGTGTCAAAGTCCCTGAGCGCACTCATCCCAGCCTTCAGCTTTTCCCAAGATGCATCAGGATCTATCTTCATCCTGAAGTAAGAAAGTTTCAGGACTTGAACTGTTCTGTGATGAGAACCTGCCTCTGCCTGAGCTCGTCCAAAACCTCCCTTCCTGATTTATTCCCACTGTTAAGTGTGCCACACATAAAGTATCACCCATAATTACTGTCATCACATTAGCAGATTTTCAAAATAATTATTCACACTACAAATTGAGCCGGAATGTTTTAGTTAGAAATCCCAGTGCTGTATATATTCATCAACTCACAGTGCTGCCATATGGCATGCTTTTCTAAAATGTAAACACTGATTTAAATGTTTGGTAACATGTTATTTATATCCAATAAATCAGAAACAGTCTCCTGGACACCTAAAGTTCACAATCACACTCGCCATATTTGGAAAAAATATGCTGATCATAGAAATATAAGCCATTAAATTACTTATTGTCATATACCTGGTCCTAATACCCTGTAAGTAAAAATGAATTATAAATGAGACAGAAACAAGATACCGGGAGACCTTTTGGAATAAAAGATAGTATTATGCAGAAACCTGCAGTAAGACTGATGTCTGTGTCGCATTCAGGTACACTAGGGATTTTACGATTAGAATGACTGCTCACACAAAGTGCAGGGTATAACTTAAATGTTAGTTTAAAAACTGCAATTTTTTTTCCAGTCAGATATAATCTTTGATCCAACATGGTCATGTCAAAGGAGTAACTGGTAAGCAAAATCCTACATTTTTCTGATGTCAATAAAGCTCATATAAATACCAAAAACAACAACACGTTAGTTCAGGCCCATTAGTTTCTCCTACATGTATAAAAACAACTGACAAATAAAGATTTTTTTTTTTTCAAAAGCTTTCAAAAATGTTTTTAGCAAAGGTGAGTCAAACAGGAGGACATTTGCATGTTCAGGGACTATTTTCCGCGGTGGATTAAAACACATTTGGTGCTCGTGAGTATTTGGGACGATGTGGGATAATCTTCAGTGTGAGTTTATGGTAATGAAGGAACGTCAACCGGGGATGTCTTCTTAGTAGTTTTTGGGCAACAAAAGAGCAGACAGAGATATGTTTGAAGCTTTGATAGACCTACAATATTTGTTAGTAGAACACATTCACAGCTGGTCTTAACAAGGGATTTGACAACAATATGAATAGAAAACAGCACTAGCACTAATTTAATTCTTAAAACTGACTATTAACTTATTATTATTAAAGGATAAATCATAAAAACTCATCAAATACATAAAATAAATCAAACGATAGAAAAAGGCAAAAACAAGATATGAACTACAAAACAACTGGTCCTGATGTGACACTTCAAACCACTTTCATACACATCATTGCATTTAATTTGCAGGTTAAAATGTCTACATTGTAGTGTTGTTTGATGCCTTACAACAAAAGAGGAGGAGCTAAACACAGCTGAGAGAATGAATGAAAATTATGGAGGGTGGTGTGACGGCTCCAGGGACCATCTGTCAAACAAACATAAAAAATAATCTAGTGAAAAATCAGTTTTACTCGCCAACAGTGAACTTGTAAAACGCAACTTTAACTGGTATGTTCCAAAGTCACTGAGTGTTTATTTATGCCAAGCGCTGCTGTTGAAGCACAGCGATATGGTGTGTATCTGGTAGTATTAGTATTGCATGGAATTTACAACACACAAAATATGATTAATTTGCAGTGTCCAGCTACCAAACTCAATGCACAAACGGACAAAGAAAACATCTGGCAAATTAGTCACTAATTAGCGGGCAGGAAAAAAGAGTTTTCTACCAATTGACCTGCCCATTTTTTTTTTGCAATTATATGAATTCTTAGTTATAGCATTGTTAACAATGAATGGGACATTCATGATGGTTGGAAGGTTTTCCAGTAACACATAAATCAGTGACTTGGAGGACATGTGAAAATGGGCTAAAATCACATGTGAGGACATTTTTTATTTCTTGGTGTAGATGTCTCTGCTAGTCTATGAGGAACAACAAAAATCAGTGACATAAAACCTGCCGTTCAGACTCGGTATACAAACACGTGGAGAGTGTTTTAGTAATTATTGTCACACAGGCAAAGACAAAAGCTCACACAACGTTCACAAAATATGTTTATAAAATTAAACCAACTTGTCTGTCAATAGCATAGACTGTTAATAAGAATTAGACGTAGTCATGGTGATGTCACAAATTGGTTTATGGACTACAGTTTTGAAGCGTCAAGTTTGGCAATTTCGCCGTCACCATCTTAGAATTTTTGCAACCTGTGAAGGATCTTCACTGGTGGAATCTGAAGAACACAAGTGGCAGGGCGGCACCTGGAGGAGCAATGGGATGGTAACGAGGCAATGCTAGCGAGGCAACGAAAGTGAGGCAATGCTAGCGATGACACGGTAGCAAGGCAATGCTAGCGAGGCAACGGAAGCGAGGCAATGCTAGCGAGGCAATGCTAGCGAAGCAATGGAAGCAAGGCAATGAAAGTGAGGTAATGGAAGCGAGGCAATGCTTGTTTCTGCAACCAGAGGAGTTGCCCTCTGATGGCCAGTAGAAAGAATGCAAGTTTATGGCTCTTCAGCTTTGGCTTCACTTTTCAGATCCAGATTTTGCCGCTTGTGACACAAACACTAGCTCGAAACGGGTTAAAATTACATGCAGGTTACACCTAAACCACAGAACAACAACGCAGAATTATCAAGTATTTTATATGCAACCTGTCAAGCCTCCTGCTCATCGTGATCATTCTCCTCACAACAGCAGAGTCGAGAGCTGATTGAACACTGGAGTCTTTTTAATGAATTTAAAAAGGCATTATAATGGCATGTGCATTATAATTAACATAATAATTACTATATTGTAATTAATTATATTACATTATAAAGTTAATCTGAACAGATGTTGTGAGCAGGAATTCTTGAATATTGAGTGGTTGTTTTTAGCCCTGATGTCAACGTAAGCACTGGGGAAAAGACAATTATACAAAGCACATGTCAGGATATACAACGCGCATCATTTATAGAAGTTGAAGACTGCAGGTTGAGATGACATTGAAACTTTCACTTCCTCTTTTAATGAGTAAACTGACCTCCCGTCCTCACTGCCAAGGCGCCCAATAATGCAGCTTGGTCAGGTTTCCTTGGCATCTGACACCAATGCTCATTCAGCGTTCGAGCATTAATATGTGAAACACCCACCCGCTGCATTATGGGTAGAGCAATAGACATAGTATAAAGAGAGAGGCAATCCACATGGAGAGAGGGGAGGTGGACGGGTCAAACCAACAGGGGACTTAAGTCCAGGAGACTGCTGTTAGTGTCTTGTGCCAAACTTAAAGACGACATTTTGTCGAGAGAGAATTAGGGTCGTTTTCTCATTGACTGCCATGCAAACAGAGAAGAGTCGCCCCCTGCTGGCCAGCAGAGAGAAAGCAAGTTGAAGACACATAGGCTTTGGCTTCACTTTTCAGAAGTGGTGGTTGCCACCTGGTCGATAGTCACATGACTTAATAGTTAGTGAAGTAAACGTTAAACACGCTCTTGTCCTAAACCTAACTAATTATTTTTGTTGCCTATAATCTTAACTTCCTGTCAAGTTTATTTTGAAAGATGAGCTCCATAAAAAAAGACTTATACTGGAGAATAGTGTAACAAGTGATCCTGGTGGAAGTCTGTCACCAGGAAGAGCTGTTGACCACTGAATCAGTAGAAAGAAAAAGGCTAACATTCTGTTAGTTTGAAATCCCCGTGCATGACGTCGTCCCTGACAGAAGCGTTACGTTCCTGAAGAAGGTTTGGTCTGTACATGAGCTGAAAAACAAACTGGGCCCTTGTAGTTTCTTTGTCTGCTCGTTTTTAAGAGGAAATGAAATGGTGGTGTTCTCAAGTATGAGGTCAGGTATTATGATTGATGTTTTAATGATCACATAATGGAAAACACACACCCCGAGTTTCTATGACATCACAACAGCCTCATGTTCGTGCTGTACACAGTAACTCAATACATGTACTTGGCCGGGGGCCAGCTGCACCAAGCAAAGGGTTTGAAGTTTTGTCTCTAAGTTTGTGTGCACATCGTGAGCTCCCACGGCTCTCTCTGCAGCTGCTTAAATATGCGGATGTGTGTAAGTAGGCGTGAGTAGGTGTGTGTATATGCGGAAACACGCGGCACGAGTGGGCGAACGCACACCACGCTGCATTTATGGGGGCTCGAGTAAATCCAGCCGTGCAAACGTTTTGAAACCAAATAATGAAAACCAAAACAGTCATTGGCCATGTGTGAGGAGGCAGGCGTGCAGGCAGAATTTTAAAAGTATGATGTCATCTTATCTGGCCCCAACTTGCACAACTACCAGGAACCGAATCTTAGAAACAGTGAGCGGGGAGGAGGACAGAGGAAAGTTGGCGTACGTCGGAGCAGCTTGACTACAGCTGAGAGAGGGGTCATGTCCACAGAGAGAGATTGAAACAGGCTATTTCTGGGCCTGACTGCCCCCCCTCCTCATACAATCATGCATCATCCACACACCCGTCACTATCTCTGCTCATCCGTCTCAGGGCCGCCACAGCAGGGCCCAGTTGTACAGTTCCCATCAAGACCTCTGGATTTGCGGTCTCATCATGTCTTACACTGATGGATGGAAGACGTGAGGCGGCTGGAAGTTTCAGGCCGAACCCTCGGCGAGAGGACAGCAGAAGAAAATGGCTGCATCAGTAGTTGTCCCTTGATTTCTCTAGTGTGCCGTTGTGCTGTGGTTGGAGTGTGCTGATTCAGGACAGGAGGTGATGGCGTGAACTGTGTGTAATGCCATTAGCATGCGATATTAGCCCAAACTGCAGCTGATTCAACAAAGAAAGGGCGATAAAACAGATGGGAGCTGATGAATTTGACGTGCCTCTAAAACGCAGGAGAGGATTTTGCAACCGCTGTTTCAAACTTCACCCAGTTGCCCATACTAGTTTCTTTTTAAGCTTTAGCCTCTGCTGACTTCTCAGCTATTGTGTACAGTAGCAATCGTTTCGTTTTACTTGTGTGGGCCAGAACAACCACCCAATCAAATGGTTGCCAGCACCCTCTCCCTGAACTCCTCTTCTCACTCATCACGGTAATGAGTAGGGGGATGGGCAGAGCAGGTGGTGGCCTATGAACACATCCACAATCCAAAGGGAGAAATAGGGATACTTATCACTGATTTTATTTGTTGCCATGCCAATGGAGTAGCCATACTTCATTCCCTGAAACATACTTGGCTTCGCGTGTTGGGAATTTCACATCGTGCCCTCTGAACACGCGGCCTTTCATCGTGGATAACTGAAACATGCTGGAAGAAAAACGTGACGGAAAAATATTTGCTCACACAACCTCTTTTTCTCCTCCTCCGGTGCTCCGTCGGCTCTTTCTTTGCCACGATTCTGCCAGTCCAATATATCACACGCGCCTCCCACCACAAAAGGTCAACTTCGAACCACAATTCCGGCAGGTTGTATAATATTTTACGATTCAATAATGACAGACGCATATACGATGGAAAATCTTTTTTTGCCTTTGCTGCTTTATAGTGGTGGTTGCTTAAGGAACGAGGACTGTGTACTAGAATAAGACAAACATGAACATATCTGTCATATTTTGTGCTCCTCATATTACATATGTCATGTGCACTGCTTCCTATGTCCTATCTAAAGAGGAAATGATATTCTAAAGGCGTCTACTGTGAGGGCTATACTACTACACAGGGATTATTTGCTTGCATCAGTTATCACAGAAAACATCTGGACCTAATAAGCAGCGAGACGCTCAGCACCTGTTATGTTTCAGAGGTTGAAGGTTCCTCTGAGGCATGAAGGACGAACAGCCAGACTGGTCTACGACTCGGAGGATAAGATGGTTCGGCTTTGACCTCCGTGTGATAGAGGTCACCGAGCATCCTCCTCCTGTTGCCATTTTTCAGCGATGCTCCCCAGAACCATTAATGCTTTCCCGTTTTAAAGCGTGCCGTGTTTTCTGCGTCACACATTTTTGGGAACCTTCAGACATTTTGTAATTATTTGTCATTTTTGCCAGAAATAATTTTCTGTAAATACCTTAAATGTCCAGCAGAATTTATTATTCAAATCTTTCGAGCCTCTGTGCTCCACATTTCTGGATTTTGACAGACCGGCTGTGAATACGGTGAATGTTGTCGGCTGCAGCAACACACGAGTGTGCGTGAGAGGTGAGTGTGCTGCTGCAGGGCGTCGTTGCTAACGACATTAACCTTGGCGATGTGTGAAAAGCGCGTGCATCTTGCGTTGGTGGTATACAGCGTATGGGGTATGGGTGGGCGGGGTATTGCTGCCGGGTATTTCACAAACTTGATTTAAATTACTGAGCACTCATTCTTTCTTACCTGGGTAGAAGTCTTTGGATTTGGACAGCTTAATGGTGGCACCCGTCTCTTTCTGCAGTTGTACGATGGTCTGGCCGCCCTTGCCGATTATAGAGCCGGCTGCATAGCTGGGGATCAGCACCTTCAGGAAGTACTCGCCCTCCTCTGGGGGAAAGACACACAAAGTGGGAAAAGGGTCAGACCTAAAGTAAAGTAGCTCAGCACATCATCCGACCCCCGAATACCCTGAATAAGCAGAATCTTTTTTCAATTAGACGTATGTGAAAGCCACCAATGTAATCTGTGTTCCTCTGGTGAAGGGAAGGTATCTGCCTTTTCAGTCCTTTGCACCGTTCACGTTTTATCAGACATGTTCTGGGTCCTGTCCCAGATTTCTTGTAGAGTAAATGATGTCCTCCTTTCCAGTTTGCAGAGGTCTAATTTTAACTGTTTTCAAGGAGTTTTAGAAAAGCTCGGACTGAACACACAGCTGGGCTCCAGCGTTATAATCTTTCTCCACGTTTGCACAGAATGTGGAATTAACGGTCCGATTTGACGTGAAAAAGTAGCCGGGATATCGTGGGAAAGACACAAACACATGAAGTCATTATCCGCGCCGCTCACAAATGCCAATACGGAGTGATCCATCGTAATTACCAGACGTAAGAGGAACATATGGGAACCAATCCCACAGATTTGTTCCAAGGGTACATTGCCAAGATGGTCTAAATCTCCTCCATTTTAGAAGGGGCTTCTGTGGCTTACGGTGGCTTGTAGCCGTCAGTGACTGACAGCAGGTCAGTTAGAAGAGTTTGCAGGCAAACATGTTCCTCCCTTTCAGTTGGGAGAAGTTCCCTTCTTCCTGCGATGCCAATTAAGAATTAATCAGCACCAAAGTGGGAAAAGTGTCCGTCCAAGAAAACCCTGATCACGTTGAGTGCACTAATCTAGTGAAAAGCAATCAGCCCCATATTGAGCTTGGACCCCAATATAATTAAAGAACCTGCCAACAATACATCAAAACGGTTTTATTTATAAGTGCGGAGTGGATGAGATTCCCCACTGAATTCCAAATATTCTACGGATGACATCATGGTAAACACCGGTGCGTTCTCAGCACTGGAGCTAATGATCTCCTCCGCATGCTGATACCGATGCGATGACGTCATGTTTCGATCCTTCTTCGGCTGCCTGAACGGTGACGTCACTCCAGCGGGCAGAGATGTAGAAAAGGCACCGTCCGTCTTTGCAGGACGGAGATTTCTAACGGGGTTTTTAAGACCGTAGCCTGATACAGACATTGGATAAGAGATACCTCACGGTCCTTCACTGTGTCACCGCATCCTGTTTCCTGGAGGGTGGAGAGGGAGGGGATGGTGGGGAGGGATTTGACCGGCGTGGTGGGGAGGAAAGACAGATGGAGGTGGACCGCCCTGCACTGAAACCAACCTGTTGCCTCAGTAATGCACTCATTAGATTGAGATGTGAATGAACATGGCAGTGTGACATTAACTGCCTACAAAGAGCTCTCCTCCTCATTGCATTAATATGCTCCTCGTGTTGCATTCAGACTTGTTTTCATGCACATAATCAATGGCTCTGACAGGTTTGAAGACAATGACATGATCGTTAATGGAATTTCACTTTTCGTTTAGATTCATCAGCCACCGTTGTGGACGAAACCCCAGAAGAAATCAGACATACGTTGACCTAAAAGCACAGACATGCAATAAAACTAGACACCGCCATTGGAAGCTAGTAAATATGTCAGGTGCTGGTCAGTATGTCAGTAGGAGAAAAAAAAAAAGCAATAACGATAAACCTGTACGCAGACATCTCTGATCATCTCATCTTTCTATTTCATGCTATATTGCAGGCAACCCTTCGCTTTTCTCACAAAGGATAACAATAAAATGACCTTGGTGAAAAAATAAAGATCATGCCTCTCTGACACGGCCGCCGTTGAGCCCCCGGTCCCTTATAATCAGATATCTGATAGCGTGGCCACACAACCAATTTTATTTGAATGACGCCGATTGCAGAACGCAAACATCCAAAGACCTGTTGTTGACAGACGAGCCAAAACCCACTGCGTAACTTTCTACTCATCTTCAACCAGAGTAAAGCCAGCGGGGGAGGAAGCCACTGAGAATCCCTCTGTCGCCCTCACAGCCACGTTTGCTGTCATTAGTCAATAATTAATTCCGTCCTAGTGTCTGAGATCACAGTAATGGTTTTAATGGCGTCATGTGGTAGAGTAAACATGGCAATCTGTTGCTGCAATCCGCCAGGGATCGGGAGCAGTGGGGCACATTTGGGAAACTGAGCCAGTGGGGTGTTAGTTCAAACCCCCGCTGGAAGGATGGCTCGGAGGAGAGACACGGACGCTGAGCCAAATGTGTTTAGTTAAGTCACTGGAGGGGGGTGGGTCAGGAGGAAATGCCTTGTGACCGTCCTCCCTCCTCCTCACTACCCCTCCAAGTACCCATTCTGCATTTCAATGGACTAACCTGCTGCTGACAGGCAGCAAGGACGATGGAACAAAAAACAGCAATAATGGACAAATGAGCCCGAGGTGTATGAAATAGCATGAAGTCGAGCATGATGGATAAATTCAACAAGTCAGGCAAAAAGAGTTCGAGGCTTACCCATTCTGAGATCTGCTGCTTCTCAAGTCCTCTGTCAGATCGCCATCAATGCCGGGACACAATCTCTGAAGGGGATCTGAACGTTAGCTTAGGCATAGGTGCAATGGTAGTGTTGAGGAATGCGGCCAGTCGACTTTTTTTCACCGCGATTCTAATTCATCAGTGGGCGCAGAAAAAGAGATTTCACCGCAGCATCCGAGCCATGCCTGCAGCTGGCCAGAGCCTCAATTGTCTGAGAAAATGCTAATGCAGGCTCTCAGTGTTTTCAGTGAAAGACGGCACGCATTGTTCGAGCCTGCATCGGTTTGAAGGGGGGGGGGTCTTCCCTGCCGCATCACCCTTTTCACTGCTCTCATCCATATTCATCGAGTGGCCTGTCCGTCTGCAGCAGCGCGCAGGACTGACACCTCGCTCGGCCAATGGGTGGCCTCCTCCCTCCAGCGCGTCACGTCCCCACCCCCCCGATGCCGGTCCCCAAAAAATTGAATTCTCTCCTCCACTCCGCCTCTTTTGACGCAGCACTATAAAGTATGGCAGTCCATTCACTCACTTTTTTTAGTGGCAAGTGACAAAGGTGAAGTGGCTGGGGGAGCGAGCTTCGGCGTTGAACGGGGAAGCATGTAGAGTGACCTTCAACGGTGGCTGAAGAGGTGCACGGACAACATAAGCAGATGATGAAGGAGGTGGAGGAGGAGTGATCTGAGACAGCGTGCCTTACGCCACCCACCCTTCTTTCCTCCTTTCCCCCACCCCCAATCCCTTAGACGGCCATGTTTGAGAGGGCGGAGGGGCTCATCAACCATTGCAAATGGCAGTGCCGCAGAATGGTGGAGGGGGGTGATGAAGCCAATCACTACGCCTATAAATTGTACGCGGAGAGGTATCTTAAGTGGCTGAATGTGTGTAAAAACGGCAACGTGCATGTGTGGACACGGGGCTCCGGCTTCATTTAACACAGCTTTTTCCCAGGAACCTGGAAGAAGGGAACTCCTTTTTTTCCCCGTCTGCGTGTTAGTTTCATCCACAAATCAAACCCTCAACGCCGCGGCCCGTTTGTTGTCGGAGCGAAACGCCTTCCAGAAAATTCTACCAGCATGGTTCACTGCGAGATGCTCCAGTATATAGACAGAGCCTCCCCGTAGGCTGCTCTCTCCCTCTCACGGTCTATCTATCTCCCCACTCCCTCTCGTTCTCTCTTTCACTGCCACCTGGCAAATTCACAGTCCGCTCACGTCACATCGCTCTGCAAGGGCACCTGTGTCCTTCCCACCAAAAAAGAAATAAATAAAAAAATACAGCTCCTCTTCCTGTGCCAACCTTTCCATTAGTAACATTACGAGATCATACCTAATCCCTCGGCCACGCAACCTTTTGGGAGGCGCGTGCTTGCCAGCAACATGGGCTCGGCGAACGGTTAATTAGAGAGAGAAATGACTGAAAGCTGTTCATTGTGAGCAGAGAGAGGCAACGCTGATAAAAGAGGAGTCATTTCCCCCATTCAGTGGCCACAGCTCTTAATGCACAACGAGGGGCTTTTCAAAGAGCACGGGCTTTCTTCCCTTTGTTGCGACTGCCAGTCATGTTAATGATCAGTTCGCTGGGAATAACGTGATCAATATCAGGGGTTGGTAAGCAGGGAGACAGCTGAGGAGTGTCGGGCTGCCAGACAGGCTGAGGGATGTTACATGCAGATCACATGAGACGGGAAGGCGACGCATGAACGCGTTACATACAGCTCAGGGTGACGAGGTGTTTAAGGAGCATCTGCTTCGTGCAGGTGTCGATGCAGAATGGTCACGTGAACATGCGTAGAGTTGGCGCCGCGCTCCGAGTTAGCCTCGGATTCTCATCACGACATTTAAGAATGTGATTTTGGTGAGCTACATGCTAACGAATCCCACACTAAAGCCTTCCATACATTTTGAGTGTCTCCAGACAGCAGTAGAGAAGACTATATGAAATAATATGAACATTGGCTCAACTGTTCAGGTCAAACTGCACACAAATAAATAAACTGTACATGCTGGGAATACTAATTGTAGTAATCCTGTTAATCCCGGTGATTTTAAATCAGCACTGCACATATTTTATGGGAAACATAAATGATTAAAAACATTTATTCATCTTTAACAGTTTGAGGGCAGCATAGAGGGCTGCAAGAATGTTTGAAAATGGGGATTTTCCGTTGGATTTTCAGTTATAGCAGAAAATAATCTCTGTGGTGATCAAACATTTCTGATACTCACATGTTTTTTCAGCAAGATTTTTGGAGCGTGAATTCAATCGGCAGGAGTAAAAAGCTAATGTTGTAAAGGAACTAGCTGTAGCTGTATTCGATAAAGCTTAAAAAATACACCAGAGGGGTATTTAGTGATAGACTTAATATCGTAGAACTAAACGTTCAAATTGTTTCATTGTGTTAACCACAGAACTCATAGCTCACTGACTTCTAGACGATGGAATAAAATGTGTAAAAATGATACTCATTCATGCACAACGATTAAAAATCCATCGTACATTTAGGACTTAAGGACATGTAGGTTAAAAAAAAAGCAGTTTCTCGTGTATGTTCAGTTGCTGAATCTGAACACTGATTTAAAATGGTTGTTGTGGTGACACATTACTGCACAACAAATATTCTTGATCATTTGCAGGACACATTGCACATGTCCGCCTCTTTCCCCCTGAAATGCACCAAATGAGGGCAGTTAGACGTGAACGGTTGTTTTTCTTGACGAAGCGGTCGGGTTCTCTGCACAGATACGATCGTGTTTAGGAAGCCATCTGGAACACCTTTGCCTCTGAGAAAACAGGACCATCATCAGGACACGATTAATTGTGCAGCACCAGCGGGGCTGTGCTACAGCGAGAACATGGAGTCAGGCTGGTAAAATGGTGTGCAATGCCATTATACAAATGGCAGCAGGGGAAAAAAGCCTGTCTGATTTTTTTTTTTTTGTATTTATAAAGATTTTCGAAGCAATTTGACAGCGGTCAGCCATTCCTGTCTTCAATCTGAAGCCTCCGTGCTACCAGTGAACAGTGCAAACCCTCCGGGAATCAGGACACCCTGTGACTTCTCTGGTCTTCTTTAGGGGCGCTGCTGGACGACGTCTGGGGGCTCCAACATACTCTACAAGCGTCCTGGTGTGCCTTTGCTGAAACAACATTTCTGAGGTGCAGTGCGGTGCAGTAAAGACACACTCATGCCGTTAGAAATCGGATATAATGCTGCTACGGTGGTGTGGTGAGGTGTCTGGGACAGACGACGCTAATATCACCAACATGTGCTGCCTCGTCTACAGGCCGGAGTTCCCTGCTCTCTATTCATGAGCCGCAGACCAAAACAATCACAAGCCGAAAACAAGATGCACAGTAGCTGACGCGGTGGAGCAGCCATCATCCTGCAAAGTGCAGCCGGACCACGGGAGAGTATAGCGAAGCAGAGCAGTGCGTAGAACCTGCCGTTGGGACGTACCAACGCACGTCCACGGGGTTGTGGTCGTTGCTGTCGCTGCCCTGAGGGAAGACGACGAGTCACACTATGTATACATATTAGTTCAGCTAGAGATCGACCTATAGATAGGAGATGTGGACGTCGTCATGGTAACATCACCGTTGGGTCGTGGACTAAGCTTTTGAAGCCTTGAGTTCGGCATTTTAACCGTCGCCATGTTGGATTTGTTTTGCGACCAGTGAAGGAAGCGACCAGCAGACAGAATGCAGGTTTAAGGCAAAAGGAATCAGGATCAATTATCTCAAACGGTGCTGCAGTGTTTCTGTGGTAGCGCTCACTCTTCACACCACACCCCCTCCTCTGTGATGTGCTGCTACATGAACTGTTAGAGCTGCAACAATTCACTCATTCATCGACTGTTGACCACTATTAACTTAATGATAATCGACTCATTGGTTTGAGTACAATTATTTTATTTTAAAAAAAAGTCAAAATTCCAGATTCCAATTCCAGTTACTTAAATCTGTATATTTTCTGTGTTCTTTACTCTTCTATGACAGTAAACTGAATGTCTTTCACTGATTAACTGATTAACATTTTCCCCCATTTTTCTGACATTTTAAAGACCAAACAACAAACCAATTAATGGAGAAAATAATTGACAATTAAGTAATCATTAGTTCCAGCCTTAGTAATAATCTGAAATCAATGTCTGGTTGTTTTTATTTGCTTTTTATTATACATCTAGAGCTGAAACTATTAATCGTTATCAACTATTATATGAATTGCTAACCATTCTGGTAATTCACTTATCTTTTTTTTTTTTTTTTTAGAATTCTGATAAAAATGTCTTCAATGTGAATATTTCCTGGGTTCGTTTCTTGACAAACAATTATAGACATTTTTCGCCCATTTTTAAGACAACTAGTCGATGAATGAAGAAAATAACCTATGGATTCATCGATCGTAAACAATCGTTAACTGCGGCCCCATACATGTCATGTCATTTCACCATCATGCAGTGCGACGGCTCAGACAACCTAAAAAACTGCTCTGGCAAACATTACAACAGGCAAACAAAAATACCAACCAGATGCTGAGATTTGGCTCACCCTGCAGCCTATAAATAAGCTGACTTTGATAGGAATCTAGGCTACGACTGGTGATGACTGGTCCCTCCGATCTGTGCGCTGTTGTAGGAGTTTCACTGGATGGCCGGTCCTGCTTAGTTTATCTCAACATTTGTACTTAAAATATGCAGACCTGGTAGTTTCAGGTGAAGCAGAAGCACAAAAACCTATCACACGACTGACACTAAATCAGAGTCCACTAAATAAAGAGTCCATCATCCATCTGGAGCCGTTCCCTTTAAGGCCACACTTTATAATTGAGACATTATGAAGCCAAGAGATGCCGTTCCAGTGAGTCGTTTTTGTACTGACTCACAAACTACAGGATCCAGGACTCACAAACTACAGGATCCAGGACTCACAGACTGCAGGATACAGGACTCACAAACTACAGGCTCCAGGACTCACAAACTACAGGATCCAGGACTCACAAACTACAGGATCCAGGACTCACAGACTGCAGGATACAGGACTCACAAACTACTGGATCCAGGACTCACAAACTACAACATCTAGGACTCACAAACTCCAGGCTCCAGGACTCACAAACTACAGGCTCCAGGACTCAAAAACTACTGGATCCAGGACTCACAAACTACAACATCCAGGACTCACAAACAGCATCTGGGACTCACAAACTAGGAGAATCCAAGACTCACAAGCTACAGAATCCGGGACTCACAAACTAGGAGGATCCAAGACTCACAGATCCAGGACTCACAAACTAGGAGGATCCCAGACTCACAAACTACAGAATACGGGACTCACAAACTAGGAGGATCCAAGACTCACAAACTAGGAGGATCCAAGACTCACCAACTACAGATCCAGGACTCACAAACTAGGAGGATCCAAGACTCACAAACTACAGCATCCAGGACTCAAACTACAGGATCCAGGACTCAGAAACTACAGCATCCAGGACTCACAAACTACAGCATCCAGGACTCACAGGCAACATGTTTGACTTGTGATTCTGACAACACAACAAGAAATATACTGCCTATATAATGACATGTTTGTCTCCTGTTTCTGCTGATATCGGCCACTAAAGGTGACGCTCAGAACAAATCAGTGGTGTACGGTAGTTACAATGGGACCTGTGGACACACACACACACACACACGGTTTTACTGCTGTGTATTTTACACTCCGTCCTTTGTATTGAGAAAGTCGAGAGGTCAGGAGAATGCCAAATAGATCCAGCTACCGTGTATCATGTCGTCTCATCACATAATCATCATCACATCATCATAGACTTGATGACATTGACGTTAATATTACAACGTATGGAATCATCTTGATATCTGTTTATGACTAAAATACCAAAAAAAGACAAGCAATTCATTTAATGAGGTGTTTCGATTGTTTATGTGATCGCTTGATAGCAATGAAATGAAAACAGTGATGATTTGCCTTTTCAAGAGGTTTACAAAGCAAATGGCACCATATTTAGTGAATTCTTGGTCTGAGGGCCCCGTCTCTACAGACCCCAACATTAGGGGCCTCGAACTGTGCACTGTCTGTATTTACGGCCCTGAAAGAAATGCAGATTTATCTGCAGAAGCAAGCATCACTGTCTGACTACAACCACAACAACAGCACCACACTACAGTGTAAACAGTGCAACAGTGCAGCCTCCACACACCCGAGCAGCCTTCTCCACAGCAGTCCAGATGTGGAGCAGCACAGAGGTGACCGGGTTCACCTGAGGAGGCCGGTCAGACCCGGCCTGCTCTCCCCGCTGGGATCTGAAGTAACGGCCGTAAACACGGTCGGTGTCCCTGAGTTCCAACTGCACAGGTGCCGCATGTTGGAGCCCGACATGCAGCCCGGTGTTGCTGCGCGAAAATCATGCTGACGGACGTTTGTTTCAACAACAACACCAGATTAGACTTCGTGTGGAGGAGACGAGCTGCTCCTTGTGTGCCTTACCTCCGGTGTTGGTGCGCTTGGTACAGCCGGCCTCCTCCGCCGGGGCTTCCAGCGGTCGTTTGCGGGAGTCCGGGTTATCCGCGTCCATGTGGGGCTGCTGCAGGCTGTGCAGGTTCGGGTTGGAGTAGATCCCGTTATGGTCCACGGCTGCTCCGCCGCCGACGCCGCCGCCGCCAGCCATCATCATCATCTTTAACCCTCGGAGCTGTGGATAAATCTGCGCTATTCCCCCCTTACACGCACACGCACTCTCTCAACACGCACTCTCGCACACGCACACGCACTCTCACACTCCGACACAAGGCGCCTTCATCGCCACAGAGCCTGATAACGCGCAGCGCAATACGATCGACAAGTTTTGGGGGGCTGGAAACGGTCTCAAAGGGTTCAAAATGTCAAAGACCGGTATCGGGATCTCCTTTTTCCGCCGCTCGTCCCCCGCGGAGCTAAATATAAAAAAAGCTCGATGAGGGAAATGCGCTGTTTTTTGAAGGCGCTCAGCGTCGCTCCGGCAGCGTGGTGCTCATTGTTGACGCGCAAAAACGAGCCGAGCCTTGAATAACGCGGCGCCGCGGAGAGAGAGAGGCGAGCGGCCGCTAAAACAAGTGCAACAGCTCCACGGAGACGATCTGCCGGATCACCGCGTCCTCCAGTCGCCTCCACGTCATGCTCCGTCCCTGTTAAGTCCTCAGTGTGATAAGTGCAGCTGTTGTTATTGTTGCCTTTGTAGTGCAGGAGGGGAGGAATATAGTTCGCAGCTCCGCAGAGGACCACAGTGCCACTGACCGGCCGCCAATAAAGCAAACACCCATCTGATACGGACGGAAGTCCCCGTTCCCCATTTCATCTACATCTTCTTCTTTCGCAATGTTTTTTCACATGTTGCTTTCTTTTAGGTTTGCTTTTACTTTATTTGTTTCCCCGCCTCAAAGAGCCGAGGTTTAAAATGTGAAGATCGGTATCCAAAACCGAGTTGATTTCATCCATTTAGTTTTTTATACAGTAATAAATATAAAATGGTGCACTTGTTTACAGATTAGTTGCAGTTCGTCCTAGATTCCTGTAGTTTTGCTATCCCGAGACACACGCACGTCACACACACAGATTAACCAGAAAGGAACGAAGTCTATCTTCTTATATTGTGAAATATTCATATTAAAAATAATGTTATATATATAAAGAACACAGCACGAACACAGAAGATACATAGCAAACAAACAGTGAGAGTGTAAGTGTGATTTATTATCTTCAAATGACTGTACAACATCTTCTTCCGCTGCATCCAGCCTCCCTGCAGGGTTTTAGGGGCCGATGTGATGCTAGTGAACTGTTCAGGACTATTTCAGTGAGCCATCAGGACTTCCACTCGGAAACTGGTCTTTCTCAGCCCGACCATGGTCCTCCTCTGCGTCTCCTTCCTTGGCCGACTGCAGCTCAGAGCCGGCTGTGAGGGCCGACACCCGGAGGCCGAGACGCTCCAGGACCAAGTCGGCAGTGCTGGTGAGAGTGTGCTGAGGAGACAGGGAACCAAACAAAGGCAACAGATGGTCAGACTGTAATGAGGTCTGAGGACGTCTGTTGGATGCACTTGTCAGCACTGAGCGCTGCTTTAGGAATGTTTGGGTCTGTGGTGAGCTGGCGTTGGATGTGTGATGCTGAAAAGGTGTAGACATTTACTTTTTAACACCAGATCGTGCTGATGATTTGTCCCTCGGTTTTGAATGATGCTTCAAGAGGCAGTACGTAGGAAACCCTCCGCTTACAGGGTTTTTCTGATAGTTTACACACTAACAGCTGAGACAAAAGCATCAAAACCTTAACTTGTATAACCTTATACGCAATATGCAATATGTTTCCTGCTTTGCATTTGTTTATAATTCTATGAAACACGACACACTGTTTGTGACATGATGAAACACGCACGTTGCAGAAAGAAATCTCTTACAATCATTGTGAAAAGACTTCTGATCCAAATGCTAAACAGAGCACACAAGAGCGTGAACACGACAGATGGACCTCAGGTAAGATCACCATGAGAACAAACATGGAGGCTGTGAGAGGAAGAATAGGACAAAGAACGGGACCATCCAACCATCCATTGTCTGCTGATCCAGGGTCAGGTCACGGGGCAGCAGGCTTAGAAGGGCATTCCTGATCCATCTCCCCAGCAACGCTTTCTGGCTCCTTGTGGGGGACTGCGAGGCGTTCCCAGGCTATAGGGGCTCTATAATCCCTCCAGCGTTTTCTGGGTCTACCCCGGGGCCACTTCCCAGTTGGATGTGCCTGGAACACCTCTAATGGGAGGCACCCAGGAGGATCCTGATCAGATGCTGGTCATCACCGCTGCCGCCGCAACAAACCGCCTGTCCATCTCATCCATCCTTCTCTAGTGAACAAGACCCTGAGTACTCCTCACACTCCCTGCCTTTTGACGAAACGGTACCCGTCAGCTGTTTCAGATGAGCCCTGAACCAGCCAACTGACCAACCTCCTCCTTCAGTTTGAAACCTTGAAACCCGC
This sequence comes from Chelidonichthys spinosus, assembly GCA_029853015.1. NCBI lineage: Eukaryota > Metazoa > Chordata > Actinopteri > Perciformes > Triglidae > Chelidonichthys > Chelidonichthys spinosus. The sequence continues at coordinate 11,703,198 of CM056835.1, forward strand.
CTTCACCACTGGACTCCACCAGCAGGCTCTTCAGTCGCCGCCACAACAGGGCCTGATGACTTTCTGACCACAACTAGCAGCCGCTTCTACAATGGACATTTGAACATGGCGACCCCAGATTCCACGTGCCCAACCCCCCCAGGAAGGTACGGAAAGCTACTCTGGAGGGGGAGTTGAAGACCTTACGGACTGCAGCATCAGCCGGTTCATCCTCACTACGCGTTTGGGTCCATAGGTCTGACCCGCAAAACAGGACCAGTGGAGACCTTTTCTTGTGATGTAGACGAGGTGATGTACCCAAACTGGAAGCTGGATCCATAAACCGCCACCATCTGTATTTTTTTACCATTTTACTGTAATTATTGTTGTTTCTGTGAGTTAACAGTAAGGTATTGTATTGATTACTGTCCTGTTATTCTACTTTTCTTTTGTTGTTGTGAAAACCTTCAACGGCGTTAGTAGATATTCTACACCGGAACCGTCTTTCACAGAAGCCTGTATGAGAAAATGACAGTATATATAAGAAAGCAGTGTTTGGTGTATACATCAGTGTTTAGTTGCTGCTTTCAAAGAGTCGTTCAGACGGTTCATGTGTGAGGTTTGGATTGTTTGATTTGACATAATAGAGAGATGTTTGACTCTAAATGATGTGTCTTATTGGACTTGTGTGTGTGTGTGTGTAGAACACGTTTTATTAAAGAATAAGTCATGTCATCTCCATTAGATATCTGTGTCTTCTCAAGCTTGGTTCTTATGTGACCACCACACCACCACAGACAAAAGGAGCAGAGGAGACAAAATGTACAAAATCAATCCTGCTGCAATGTTTCTGCTGGCCAGCAGAGGTCAGTAAGTACTTGATGCTTCTGTCACTCCTCCATTAGAGATGATATATTTTCTCGGGAGCATGCTTTGACTTAAGCAGCTGATCCATCTATTATTGCGATCGACAGTAGGGTCAAGGGCAGAGCGGGCCCGACAGGAAGCTGGTAACATAGATCACTGTGACGCAGCGTGCTGCTACACACCTGTAAGACATGCAGTCCCTTCAGTGTGAGGACGGCCATCTCTCTCAAACCATCCCCGGTCAAGTCCAAGTAGATGATGGACAGCAAAGGACTCTTGAAGCTCCGCCTCCACTGCAGCTGAAACTCTCCATCTCGTCCTCTCGCTGCCGGCTGGAATTTATAGCAAAGAAGTTCCTGCAGAGTGAAAAGTCAGAAGATCCTCATCATGGCCCTCCTGAATATGTCATTGTTATCAAGGTAATGCTTCTGTAGTGGGGGAGGCTACGATGTTGCATATGCAATATTGGTGAAATAGGTTATACATGGTGATAAGTGCATGGAAAATCAATATGTGCTTAAAGAAGTGCTGTGTATGTACCAAAGCCTGATGTATCTACTTCCTCCCAGAGCACCATATAGTGTCACAACTATTAAAAACACATCACGTTGCTGTTTAGCTGTTGAAGGAAATAACTCAGCCTTCCTTAAAAAGTGAAAGATGTAGAAGGGGACCGCTCTGCTGCTCGCATACAGCAGTTACAGCTGATAAGAGGAAGTTTAGCACCCTTAATCTGGTTCCACTTGAGGTAATCGCTGTTAGCTCTGTCAGCAGGGTTGGCGTAGCTAGCACCTTTAGCCGCCAGCCCAGCCATGTTAAGAGCTGTGTGGAGGCAACAGAAATGCTCTGAATTTTAAATTGAGCACCTTTCAGGTCCTGTTTATAAAGTGTATAGAGTCCTGCAGGAATGAGTCCTGAAACCCAGGAAAGGAGTCAGCGTTTTTTTTGTCGTAAAGTAACATCCAAAACTGTGTCATTGCTGCGGCTCTCTTTTAGTGAAGAGGTGCTCTGACCTGCCCATACGTTCCCAGCAGCACCTCCTTCTGCCCGTCAAAATCCAGGTCAATGACCAGAGAGCAGAGCACCGCATCCCATTGGTCACTCTCTGAGAGACACACCGGGCGAGACAAGCCTCGCTCCTGGACATCTCTGAGAACACACACAGATAACACACCGTTGTGAACTCTCAGCCACACAAGTAAAGTCTGAGTGCAAATGCATTACTCTACTGATGTCTTCATGAAAAACATCAGTCTGACCTGTAGACAACTGCCATCTCGATTGTACTGGTTACCAGAAGGTTGTAGCTTTCCATTTCCACACCTGGAAACAAAAAGACACAGGCAATCAAAATCCTTGCTTATCACCTGACTTAAATATTCCCAGTGACAGCCGGGCATACTGCTTATCTAAAAAGAGGCAGACGGGGATAGTGAAAGTGTGAAACTAAAACATAGCGGTGACATACTTTTCTCTTCACTGGGCTCCGCCGGGCAGCAGAGAGGGAACAGCAGCACTGAAGAGATTGGACTGTCAAACTGGAACCGCCAGCTCTGCAAAACCTCTGATAAAAGAAATGATACATCCTTAAAACACACGTGGAATAGTCTAACGGTGTGATATAGATGATCCTTTAATAGGGAACCAAGACGGGAATTATACTTAAGATATGGATGTATGGAAAATCCCAAGAGACACATTTAAGATGAGATTTCATACTTGAAAATCCAAAATTAAGAAGCTATTAGTGAAGAACCTGCACACAATACACCATCACAGGAGAAATGAATTACTGGGACTGACTCAGAAATTAAAAATATTTATGTACTACTCTATTTAGTATGTATTATTCTATTTAATATGTACTATTATATTTACTATGTACTATTCTATTCACTATATACTATTCTATTTACGATGTACTATTCTTTTAATATGTATTATTCTATTTAATATGTACTATTATATTTACTATGTACTATTGTATTCACTATATACTATTCTATTTACGATGTACTACTCTATTTACTATGTATTATTCTATTTAATATATACTATTATATTTACTATGTACTATTCTATTTACTATGTACTATTGTATTTACTATGTACTACTCTATTTACTATGTACTATTCTATTTACTATGTACTATTCTATTTACTATGTACTACTCTATTTACTATGTACTATCCTATTTACTATGTACTATTCTATTTACTATGCCCTACTGTTTATTTGAAGTGGAGCCTGACGTTGCATCAGTGTTGATATGGGGTTTTTATTATAATAATAGCTGACGGTGGCGGAGGCTTTGCAGCATTTCACTACAGGTTTGTTGGCATTTCTGTCGTACTTTTGACAACGTGGGAGATGTTGTTGCTGTCAGAAAATTCCTGATATCAACAACTTAAGTGAACAACAACAAGGAGGCAGAACTCAGCAGCAAGCTGTGAAACGTGGGGCAGATCTCCTCTTGAATGACGTCACTCTGACTCTCCCATTAGGATGGGACAATTTACTGTCACCACATTAGTTTACATGCGTCCAGTGACCCCACATGACACAGAGAAGTACTCTAATCACAATGAAGAACACATGTGTGGGTGTGCAGTGCCTTCAAGGGACATGGATATGTACACCATCATTAATAATGCAGCATAGGAGTCTGGCCAAAGGAGCAGATGTGCTCAGCACCACTGGAGGGTGGAAGGGGGCTCAGAGATCCATTATACAGAGTTTGGTCTCCCTCACCTGGTCCTGTCTGGTTGACCAGAGCCAGTCCAACACAGCCATTCTGACAGCCGAATGCCGAGAGCCGCTGACCACCAGCTATACTCAACACATCCAGCCACAGCACACTGCACGGGGGGGAACAACACACACAGAGGGTCATGGGTCATACATACATGATTTCTGACTTCCACTGTCTGTGTTCTCTTTGTGTTGTCTCATTATGTAGCGTGTGCCTGGTGTTGTTTTCACCCTGTGAGTCTGTATGTGAGTCGTCATGGCTGAATGTGGACCTGGAGACACCGACAGGAGGAGACCGATAGACAGACAAACAGACAGGATGGACGGATAGACAGACAGATGGACAGAAAGATGAACAGAAAGACGGACGGACAGACTGACAGATAGGATGGACAGACAGACAGACAGACAGATCTTCTAACACCTGGCACCGTACTCCAAAGCTCCTCTGTGGTGCTTCCTGCTAAAGTCGGCATCTCCACCACATTTATCCATCATCACTCACTCACTCACTCACTCACTCACTCACTCACTCACTCACTCACTCACTCACTCACAGGGTGAAGACTCGCTGGTAATAACAGGCACATGGAGCTCAGACTAACTTGCTGGGCAGAGGTTGCAGTTCGGGGAAGAGTCTCTCCACTGGCTGCTCTTCAAACTGGTGGAGCGAGGCGTTCTGTAGGGAACAGGACAGTCGGGCTGAATGCTGCATGATGAATCAAGGTTAATGTCTCCTGCAGACATGTAAACCGCATTACCATCTGGTTTTTATCTCTTTTGCTTTCCCTGTAGCTTTCATCCCTTTTAATCTACGAGTCATCCCTCGACAGAACAATGAATCTTGTTGTTTTCAACTTTAAAACTTTTCAAATCTCATCCCACACACAGACACACACACACACACACACGCAGCTCTGACCTCCTTGTACAGGTGAATCCTCTGGTCGTGACCGCTGAGCAGGAACACCGTCTCCCTGCCTCCGTCGTCACACTGCACTCTGACAGGGAGAACATTGACCATCCAGATACTCTGTCATGTTTTCTGTCACACGCTGTCTGCAAACAAACTGCTGACTGACAATATGATGACCATAACGACCCTAAAACCCATCCATGAGCACAAGGACAAAACAGATCTGCATATGTAGTGCTTCTGGCTGTAAACAGAGTGGAATGGCAAACCCATTTTATTTGGCTCTTTTTTTATGTGTTGCTGAGTAATCCTGAACAAACTGCTCCCTGCTGGCTTGCCGTGCAGCGGTGGTGAGTTGCCATGCCAACTGAGGTGCGAACTCGAGCTATCTTTGTGAGACTGAAAAGCCCCAAAGTGAGCAGCTACATGTCTCTGAATATTTAATGTGTGACGGTGTATCACAGCTCTGCAGCAGTAAACTTACTCTGTGTGGTACAGATGGAAGGGCGTGAACTGCAACTCCAGATTCAGGCAGCTCTCTGTTCAGAGACATCAGCGTGTGAAACATCTGCCTGAGCGTACACTGTACACTTCAGGACTATGGGATGACATTACATTCCATATTTAATGCATAAATAAATGAGTGGGGACATGAGTAAATAACCAAATGAGCTAATACATATCTAATTAAAGGTATAATTGACTCAGTATGGTTAATTAATAAACTGTAGTTATTTCAGAGGACTTGGATTTCCTAATGTTACATGTATTTCCCAGTTCTTTTTTATTTCCAGCGAGCAGTGATTTCACAGATTCAGACCAACAAGGGTGCCAGAAAGCAAAAAGTCATCTTAGTGGCTGACTACATTGGTAGCGTGGTATAGACAGTAATGAGGCCATGGTAGCGACCTGTCAATCACCGGGTAGCCCCGCCCTAAAGCATCCCCTGCTTTATGGTCTGTTGGACTCTAAATAGACCATATTTTAAATGAACATCATGCTGTAAGACTTAAAACTAGAGATTGAGACCACACACTCACGTGGTGGCGCCCCCTGATGGCTATTACAGCGAATGCAAATTTAAGGCACTTCAACATGGCTTCACTTTTCAGTAGCAGAGGTTGCCATCTTGTTGTTGCGTTGGTCTGAATCTGCGAGCATTTGAATATAATCGATGGAAATGAAGAGAGAGGGGACATACTGTAAATGTGGCTTTAGGCAAAAAAAGACCCCCCCCCCCCCCAACAAAAAAAATAAATAAATAAATAAATATAAGATGTTTGAAAAACATCCTTTTGTAAATAAGAAATATATATTTATCTGCTTATTAATTTACATTTATTGCCCCAATCATTGACATCAGGATTTGTTAAATATTAATATTTGTTTATTTATGTAAGGTGTAAAACGGCATGCCATGCAGGACACTGCTTAACTCACGTGCAATAGACTCGAGGTTGAACTCGGAGCCAGGCTCATAGTCACAGTAGATGTTGAGGAACGGCGTGGCTTTGTCACCAGAGTCCTGCAAGAGTTTAGCCATTATCAACAAGGCTTCTATTATGAACCACGCTAGTATGGACAACGCTTATAAATGATACACATGCTATGACTCCACTTCATTAAGGGAAAAGATACCTTCACGAATGTGATGCCCACCACCAGGCCTCTTTTGGGTGGAGACTTGGTGAAGGAATCAATTGACACGATCTCTGCATCGACTGGATAAGACAGACAAACGAAGCAAGATGGATGGAAGGCAAAACAGTTGCAGAGCAAATTTCCTCAGAGAGAGAGTCACGGAAATCACTAAAAGAAGTTACTAAAAGAAAATCTGATTAGCAAACATTTTACCTCACAAACTGACTGAGCCATTGCTTGGAGGTATTATGGTATACCACGATATTTAGAAATACATAAATCCAAATGCTGAGCTTTCTATGATGCTGGAAACAATGTGTTGTAGTAACCATCAGGGGCCACCAGGGGGCAGTGTCTCTATAGTGCAACAGACAGCTGAACTTAGAAAGATGGAGATTCAGTGTTTCCATCTTTGTTGATTTAAACAGCTTATAGTTTATAGTGTTTTGTTACAGAGTCCCTTTCCTTTTACTTCGGCCTCCATGGACTCAGTGAGGTCTGCTGCAGCATGTTGATGGGTTATATCCATCCAGTTTTATAAATGTTTTTTATTTTATTATTTGATGGCTTTGCTGAAGTTGGATGCAGCATTTTGTTCAGGTTACGGTGACAGGGACGGAGCCAAGAGGTGGTCGGGAGAGAGTCTACCCTCCACAACAAACGCTGCTTTTGGCTGAGGGGCGCAGCACAATAATCGCAAATTCAAACAAGATCGCCAACATTCAACGCTGACTTGGACTTTTCTCACACATTTATGCTAGCATAGTTACATCACGTTCAGTGAATGAGAGTCAGCGACCAAATGCTAACATGCTAAGTAATAAACAGATAACATTGGTAGTTCTTTCTAATAATGTTAAGAATACAACTTTTGTGCGTTTGTTTTGTCTTGTGTGTAATTATCTTGAGGGTTTAATAAAACAGTATGTTACGAGTCCTTTTGGTGTATTTATAAGTAAATGATTCAAGTTAGTAAAGCGACTTCAGTGATTGGCCACGGCGAAAAAAGATACGTTTCTGTGCCACCCCAATGTGAGGAGTGGCCCCCCCATAAAGATTCTCTGGCTCCGCCACTGTACGGCAGAACCACAGAGCTTGCCGTAGTGCGTCCAGCACCATGGAACATTCATATCCAGCTGTGTCGCCGGGCGCCGTGGGGCTCGGTGAAATGTCAGGTGAAAAAACAGATGCTGCCCAAGTTGGTTTAATGTTAGTGGCAGAAAATCCATTTTCACTGAGACTTCATACAAGTTTACTTCCCCAATAAGTCAGGGCTCCAGACTAACTTTTTGCATTGGTTGCACTGGTGCGCCTAACTTTTTTTTTTTAGGTGCACCAGCACAAAATTTAGGTGCACCCACATTTTTCATCGTGTCGCCTTTAACGCCAAAAAGTCACCTTTTTATCGCTCTCCTTTTACATAATGACACCCCCCTTATGGCCTAGCTTAACTGCAGCACCATCAGCACCCAGAGGAACCGTTTTCTCCAGCCAATCTGCACACTGATGCCCAAGCACAGTAAATGCTTGCTTTGTGGCAGCATAAAAAGATCATACAGGTCACTAGCCTATAGATTGCAAATGGAAAACTGTTTATGTGATCTTAGCCTAGCCTACTTATATTTTTACTTAGGCTATTCATTTTTAATAATAATATTAGGAATAGGCTACTATACAATTTTCCTATTCATGATCTCTCATGCTGTAATGTGGGCCTTCAAACACTGTGCGTGTCCATGCTCCACCTCGACATGTTCAATTAAAATGTTGACCGGCCTCCCTTTACGCAAAATGCGGCAGTAGACAATAACGCACTCCTTCGTAGAGACGTCTATGTCGCCGTCAGTCATGAATGACGTGTACGTGGCGTTTCCAACCTCCGCAGCTGTCTTGTTCTTTAGTGTCGGCATTTTGTTTCATCAGAATCATTTCGGACTTAAATTTAGTGAACGGCAACTCCTCCGTTCCAATATTGTATGCAACGTTTAATTTTATAATAATTTCAGATTCCTCAGCGGACCTGATTGATACAGCCTGACGCTGAAATGCAGCTGGATGAGGGGCCACTTTATTAACACACTTATCACGGCATGTAGTATGCTTTTTGGACATATTGCACTTTTTCAACGTCTCGATGCAAAATGTTGTTGACTCCTCCACAAACGCACTATTACCGGACAAATTCTGACCGCACTCCCGACAATAAATGCAGTGTCAACCAGTCCGGTCTGAAGGCATATTTTTGGGCTTTTTAATTAGTTTTTTAATTAGTCTCGGGGCGAGGCTTTCTGCCTCTCTTCACTTTCAAAGAGAATCGAAGCGCTCAGAGTACCTGCTCCGCTCGCTCGCATTGTTCGAACCGACACAATTTACAGCAGTGAAAAGGACCACAGCCAATCAGAGGCAAGGACCCGCCCGAGCTCCGTCTCTTATTGGTTTAGACCACGATGCCGTCAGGAGAACATAAAGAGATACTGCGCTTATGATTTTTTTTTTTCCACTCGAGCAGCGTTAGGTGCACCAGTGCGACCTACTATTTTTTTCAGTCGCACTCATAAAAATTTTGGTCGCATATGCGACCAAAATGGTCGCACTCTGGAGCCCTGTAAGTGCATTTGTGAAGAGGCTTCATCTGCACCAGCAAAGGTCAGGCCTACATTTAATTCATGAGGAGGACATTAAATCTACAAGATGCATAAATTGGCTACTCGTGAATTGGTGAGCCACACATTCACTTTTCATCACGTTGAATATTTTCACTTGGACATGCCAGAGTTTAGAACTAGAGAGTAGGAGAGCAGCCGTCACCACTCAGCACATCTGGAAAAAGACACTTGGCAGAGGAAGAGGCCCCGGGGCTCCATGTGGACCAAGAACACGGGGTCTGATGACGTCTGTCTTTATACAATAATTTTATATGAAGTCATACTTTTGCAACAGCTGTATTGATCAGTTAGACTTGCATCATTAACTATATGTAAGCATCCAATGGCTTTAATCCTCATGACACTTATTTGTGTGAATGCTGGATGTTCTGCTGGATGTTCTTCTGCACGCAAACAAACACGATTTATTATTATTATTATTGAAACGTCATTCAAACATTGAAGCGTTTAGCTCAGTTAGTGCTATTATTGTAGCTTCAGCTTTCCAACCAACCGTAACTTATTATTCATCTTTTATACACTGTTGGTATTCACTTTTCGACGACATCCATACGAATTCCCACTTTCTAAAAACTAGTTCTACTTTACTTTCTTGTGCCTATAAAGCAGCAATTCAGCATCCACACCACAATTGCTGTAGATATTGCTTTTCTAGATATAATTCACGATTGTATTTATTGTTGTTCACATAATTACTAATTCATTAATTCACATTATTATGACCTTTTCTCCCTTTTGTGTGGACTTGGGACTTGACACTATGCTTAGTGTGGTGGAGGAAGTATTCAGATCCGTTACTTAAGTACAACTAGAAATACTACATTTCCTCCTGAACTGAACTGAGCAGCTCATTTGAACCTTTCATGGGACGCCAGTGAGGAGTGCACTACTTCCGGCCTGTACCTGGGATGTAGGTGAACTGGACCTCTTTGGCCACAGGTCGGATCTTGAGCTGCAGCTCCTGGTATCTGAAACACACCACCTTCCCTTTGAGCGTCGCCGCCAGCAGCTCCTGCTCCCCGGCCTGACACAGCCCGTAAACGTTGCTCTGCGACGGGAAGCGGCTGAAGCTGTCCTCGGCGAAGGGATACGACTCCCGGAGCATCCTGCCGCACTAATGTGACGAGAGAAGGCCAGAATGACGGCTGTTCATGGTTCTTTAGTGGCTTCTCTCTTCTCTTAGCAGTTTGAGCAGATTGTCATGAAGCAAAACATCCGGGGTATGAGGAGCTGCGTTCAGGATCATAGTATATTTGGCCATTAGTACCCATTCACGATCCAGCGAAGAGAAAAATAAAGAAATTAAGAGAGAAAAATCCCTGATAAAGGTCCAAACAGGCTAATGCATCTTCTGAAGCATCAAGATTTAGGTTAGAAATGTAACTGTTAATTTCTGAATTATTTATTTAGTTTTTGCTAGTGGATGTCTTAATTCTGTCACTAAAACGTCACTGATTTATACTAAACAGACATCCGCCCTGTTCCAGAGTGAATCTGTTTATTTTCCAGTGCACACAATTAGAACACGAACACTGGGAACATGACTTCAGACATGGCATCTGTTTATTACGAATTCAACCGAAGCTCTTGAATGCAGCGTGCCTGCTTTCTGCCTCATGTTGTACATTGACGACAGATTCGATGCTTCACATTAATAATGCTGCCACCTGGCGGTGGTGTCTGTCTGTTACATCCCAAATAAAACCTGATTTTGTTTTCTTTAAAGGTGGTTCTTTTATCAATAACATGTTGCTTATGACAGTGATGTACAATTACTCAAGCATGTTACAATTTGGTGAAATTCAGAAAGTACCCACCAGCATAGCAACAACAGCCTCACCCTTTATCATAGACTGTATCTGAGACGACGACGGTTCATCATTCCAGGTCAACTTTACAGCTAAGTCATCATAGTAGCTAACTGCATTGGTAGCGACCTGTCAATCACCTGGTAGCCCCGCCCCTAAAGCATCCCCTGCTCTCTGGTCTGTTTGACTCTAAATGGACCATGGCCAGCAGAGAGAATGCAGGTTTAAGGCTCTTCAGTATGGCTTCACTTTTCAGTACCAGAGATTGCCATCTTTACCAGCTGCAAGATTAAAATAATGTACATATCAATAATTATAATCCAATGATTTCATAAACTTTAATCTGAGATAGGCCCTTCTGCTTTTAATTTTTTGGGGGTATTTTTAGTATATTTTGATGGCAATAATTTTTTACTTCTACATAAATAACATTTTAAATGCAATACTTTCCACCACATGAAACAAACTCCTCTTCTTTCATGCATCTTAGTGACAGAAAGACATGAATGACCCAGTCTGGTTTCATCCAAATCAAGATCATTAATTCTACTGTGATGAAAATGTGTTACATCTTGGAGGAGAAAATCTACAAATGTGAAAGTCTATAGATTATTCCATACTCTGGGTGTGAAAATGATTACTAAAATAAGTGAACGTAAACATACCATTGTGTGTGTGAGATTGACTACACATCAATACAGCAGGATCTACTGTATCATATACACATGTCCAATAAAGACAATGAATGGTGTTTGTCCAGCAGATGTCAGTGAACACTCAAGTAGTTGAACACTTCACATCGGTGGCCACAAAGCCTGCAGACAGAAAAATAAGTATTTCCTCAATTTATAAAGAAACACATAAAATCATAAAATAATATTCTAAACATTCTGTTTTATTCACTTTTCAGTATCACTACTTTCTTCTCAACTATTTCTCTTGCTTACCCAGTCTTACCAGTCTAATCTGAGAAAACCTGTTTGTTTCTTCACACGACTCTCACTTCCTTCATCCTCACTATAGTCGACATGACAATTCATATTTGACACCCACAGAGGTCCACTTTGTGAGAATGATGAGACTCTGAGGTGAAAAAGAAGGCTGAACGGAACAGAGTTATCTGAGAAGCCAGACGTAACAAGTGTCTCTTCCATAGACGGTAGAAGGATTGGACGTAGTCCATTGGTTGTGGACTACAGTTTTGAATCCTCGAGTTGAGCATTTCAGCTGCCGTCATCTTAGATTTTGGCCATCAATGACAATATTAGGGCTGTGGAGGAGCGACGGGTGGATCTGATGAACACAAGCAGCAGAGCAGCAACCTTACTGGATCTGGATCCATCTGGATTCTGGTGTGAAGCTGTTTACAAAGTTAGCTTCATCATTCAAGGTCAACTTTAAGTGTTAAAGTCATCTTAGTAGCTAACTGCATTGGTAGTGACCTGTCAATCACCAGGTAGCCCCGCCCCCTAAAGCACCCCCTGCTTTCTGGTCTGGTGGACTCTAAATGGACCATAATGTACTTAATGAATGCTGGATTGAAAAAGACTTGAAACTAGAGATTCAGACAATAAACTCATGTTTACAATGTTTACTGAGATAATACATTTTCTCATAGACTTCTATACAATCAGACTTATTTTGCAATCAGATGAGTCGCCCCCTGATGGCCAGTAGAGAGAATGAAAGTTTCAGGCATTTTAGACAGGGCTTCACTTTCCTGAACCAGAAGTTTCGGCCTGGAGAAATAAGAAGCTCTTAAGAAGTGCAGGGTAGTAAAACTTGACTTATTATAAATTCATTGCAGAAATGACAGCATGAGTGAATTAGCACACAGATATCATTGAAGATATAAAAATACTCACAACACACTTTTGATTTTTCAAAAAAACAATCATCATCAATTTAAAGACAAGATTTGTTCTGGGAGATACACAAGATAATCAATGGCCTGTGTGTGTGTGTGTGTGTGAGGCAGTGTTTGGTGTTGCTTTGGGGAAGCAGACGGGGGTCCGGCCCCGCGAGCTGCTCCTCCATATTGTGACAGTTCGGAGGTGGCAGTGTGTTACACCCCACAACCCCCCTCTCTTAATACCACCTGCTAATCCATCTGCAGGATTACTGTCCACTGTAATCACTCATCCTCCACCCTGACACACCTCACCTCACTTTGCAACTCCTGACTCACTACACACACACACACACACACACACACACCTACCTAGCTTGCATAAGAATGTATTATGGCTGTAGTTGGATATAACATGTTACTGTAGTTGTTTTATGATTTCATCCAGGCACAGTTAATCTCACATCCAAAATGCACTAATACAACCAAAACATCTGATCCACATCTCAGGGTCAGTTCTCTCCAGACAACGTTGGTCTCCTAACAGTAACACTGATATGAACCATATGTATCATGGTGGTCTTTAAAGTCACTTTTACAGGAAGTGTTCCATGTGGCCAGTTATTGAAAGCATTAACATTAATTTAAAAACTAAGGCCTGTTTTCTAAACTCATTATTTATACAACTCATCATCAATCTTCATCAATGTCCTGCACCCAGAATGCACCTGTGAGAACACCAATGAGGTTGAACACTAGAAACAGAATTAAAATAAATCTTTGAATAAAATGTTGTTAAAATGAGGCTATGAATGATATGTGGGCTGCGTGCTCGGCCCCCTCCCGTTCACGCTGTTCACCCACAACCGCTACACCCGACAGGAAGATGACGGCGTTCTGAAGTCTGCAGATGATCGGCTGGATTCCAAACAACGATGAGACACAGAACTACTGCTCGCCATCAGGGAAACCAAGGAGCCGATTGGTGATTTTAGACACACGACTTGTCTCCATCAGCATCTCCAACAACCTGACGTGGTCATCGCACATCTTCATCCTGGTGAGAAAAGCTCAACAACTGAAGACGTTCTCAACCTTTCCAGAGGGGAACCATTACAAACTGTCATGTGATGTTCAGGGTCCAGGATAGGAGGACTCTCCGAACCACCAGAACATCACTGGTACCATCTACCAGCATCAGTGATGTTGGTGAGAAGAGGTGCCTGCACAGAGCCCAAAGATATGAAAAGACAAAACCCACTGAGACCCAGTATGTTCACCCTGTTGCATTCTGGGAAGAGATACACAAGGATCAGCTGATGAACCAGCAGACTTCAGAGCAGCTGAGAGACTCATAGATTCATCCTCCACCCTTCACCACATAATATGGTTCTTCAACACTAAAAATGGGACCTGAAACTGTATTTCGTTGTGCATCCTTGTCTTGAACAATGACAATAAACTAAAATTTGACATTTACACATCATATTGGGCTTTCTGGTGACTCAGCAGGTTGAAGAATCTGAAATATTAACGGTCCGTCTCCTATGTGGGAACCAGAAGTAACGTTGAAGGCAGAATAAAATTGAGTCTTGGCTACGGTTCTTGTGTGAGTCCAGTGTGCCAGTATGGAGCTCCAGCTGGTCCTAACTGGACTGGGGGGGTGGGGGTAAGTGGAGGTCTGTGCTGAGCTGGTGGCACCTAGTTTGCACAGAGGAGATTATGACAGTGTGTGTGCGTGCGTGTGTGTGTGTGTGTGTGTGTGTGTGTGTGTGCAGGGTGAGTGATTGGGGCTGACAGCAGCCTCTGTATTGCTGGCTGGCCTGCAGATTTAGCCGACCTGTTTTAGACGCTCTAATCTGGATTAACTGCAGCAGTGTGTCAGTGGGGACGAGGACCGGAGCTCCATCCCCCCCCTCCCTCTGCCCCTTCACCTGCTTCTCCTCCACCCCTCCCCTCCCTCCATGTACCTGCCCCTCCGACCCTCTGGTTCTCATCTTCCTGAGTTTTCAGGCCTCGGTCAGCCTATGTGTTCAACACAAACTGTGTTCCGTCTTAACATAAAAACAGTTGCTTAAATTGTCCTGAATGCGTCCAGCTTTAGGGGGGAAGGGCAGCCGGGCAGGGATTACACCAGCTAAATCCTTATTTCCCTTCTTGCCGCATGCAGATCCACTGTTGGGTTGGGTTGTATCAGTGTTCATATATTATATAAAATCCAAAATCTCACATTTAAAAACCAAAAAATCTCACCTCAGAATCGGAGAAGATATTTTCCCAGGAAGGAAGTAGGAACATCTTTAATGATTAAATGCAATACAGGAGATTGTCTTGATGACCTAATGTCCTAAATAAATGAGGGGAATAAACTCAAAATTAAATTAAACCCAAAATTCATTCTAAATAGAGGCTTTCAGAAGACAGAAACCTACAATGTTCACAACATACAGAGTTCCTTTTTAGTCACGACACGTGTACATGTGTGTGTTTGTATCCTGAGCAATTATATTCTCTCATGTTAGTCCACAAAAACAACCAGAGTGGGACTCCAGCAAGCCTTTGTTTTTATTGATCCATGTCTGCGTTGAAACGTGTCCATCATAGATGTCCATCAGGAGCCCTCCGTCCACGCTCCCTCCTCCTCCTTCTTTTCTCCTGTCGCCACAGTCCTCTGGTCCTCCTTTGTCCCGGTCTACACACGGCTGTTTGTGCCCCGGTGCGGCTGTTCTTCCCTCCAGCCTCCCTTCCTGCTCCGCCACTGAACGGATCGCTCTGTCTTTCCTCCCTTTTATCTGGAGATAAGATACTTACTTTTCAGATAAAGCATATTATGATAAATCAAATGAGCTTTGTCGGTTTTATGCATCTGGGTGTTTAGTGTTTGTGTGTGTGTGTGTGTGTGTGGGGGGGGGGGGGATGCAACGTGTGTGTGTGCAGCTGTTTTGGTGATACATGTAATCTGTCACTTATGTGTGAATGCACATAAGGTGCAGGTTCATTGATCAGCAGGAGAAGAGAAGGCTTTGGTGGAGGACAAAATGAGATTGGCATTTTCAGAAACATAAATGTTCTCTTTGTAAAAGTGATTGCTGTTTATGTTTCTTAGTTATAATAGAAGCTATAGTGTAGAGTAGCCTATAGTGCAGATCTCTGCCATGGCTGTATGGTGTGATTTTATGAAAACAAGCCACAACTAGACACCAACGGGAGCAGGACGTCATAAAACACATTCCATTCAAATTCAAGAACAAGCACGGTGAATGAAGGCCGTCGGCAGAAAGTCTTCTTATAGACGCTCTTACAGCCGAAGTCGTCGTAAATACAGTCCTCATGTTGTCACCGTTGTGTGGCTTTGCCCCCTCAAGCCATCCAGACGAGTTACAAAGTTTAAACTGTTAGCAGCATCTAAATGTCCGCTTGTTAACACGTTTGCTCATCAAAACTCCAACATCAAAATTCAGAGAAGATCACAAACGTGTCAGAACAACAGGTGTTTGAGTTTAACTAGTGACCGTGTTTACTGGTGACTTTGAGCTCATAGTAACTTCAGTAAAAGTTGACATAGATAATAAACACAGATGTATTTAAGAGGACACCAACATGTTCTGATGTTCAGCCTATAACTAGTGTCTTAAACTGTCGTTCTGTCTCATTGTATAGAAGTCTGTAGCCCCTTTTGGACGGCCTTCTCCTTAAGGAGTATCCCGTGTTACTCCCCCGTCGTCAGTCTAAACGCTCGCCGTAACAGAATATTACGCCTCTGAGACGGCAACGGAGGTCGTCACAGAGCTCACCTGTCGCTCACCTGTCGCTCCTTCAAATATGGTCACTCCCTTCACAGGTTGCAACAATTTTAAGATGGCAACGATCAAAAATCCTGGACTTGAGGCATCAAAACCACAGTCCACAAACCAACGAGTGACATCACCATGACGACGTCCACTTCCGATGTCTATGGATCTACATTCTTCTATGGCATCACTTTATCACGTTAGTTTTAGATGACAAAACGTTTAAGTTTAGGAAATGAACGGGTAACGTTAACTTGACTGACTAACAACTCACAAGACTATTGAGTGACAAACAAGTCATGTGACCAACGACACTAACATCCATGTTACCAACGACTGAGAAAATGTCAACTTCAGTTTGACAACAGTTTCCTGGACTAAAGTCCTGTGACTGTAAAATGTTGAAGCTTTGAACCTTCAGATTTCTGAAAATGTATCTTTTAATATTCCAACCAGGCATTATCTTATTAAAGATGCACTCATTTATACATTTCCAGAAGAGAAATCTGAACATTGTTTAAAGTCAGGTTCAAAATTCTTGTTCCATTTTGTAAAGTCAAAGGTTTTTATAGAGGGTATTTTGGATATCACTTTGTTTCAATCAGAAAATACTGTCAATTAAATCAAAATGAAAATGAAAAATGCTTTATGTTTTAGTCGTAAAATGTTTGAGTCTGAGAAAAATGAATTGTGACAAAACGGTCTTTAAAATGAAATGTTTTTAAATGAACATTCACAGTTGATTACTGACATAAATACACTATCTTTTAACTCTACAATGTAATGTTTAAATATGCAACGGAAGAATGAACTAATGGAAACATGAGGTGAATTTAGGAGAAATCTACAGATGCAAAGTAAAATAAATGTTTTCTTTATAGTCTGAAAGAAGAGAAAAAAACTCCTAACTAGTAGTAGTTTACCATCTGATGTTGCCTGTTGCTTTACTGTGTGTGTTTGTGTGAGAGAGAGTGTGCGTGTGTGAGTGTGCCTTTGTGAGTGAGTGCGTGTGTGTGTGTGTGTGTGTGTGAGTGTGCCTTTGTGAGTGAGTGCGTGTGCGTGTGCGTGCGTGTGCGTGTGTGTGTGTGTGTGTGTGTGTGCGTGTGTGTGTGTGTGTGTGTGTGAGTGTGAGTGTGTGGGGTGGGAGGGGTTTGTTGAAGCCACTTGCTCCCTCTAATTAGCAGCGTGTGCCGGTACAGAACTCAGTAGCGGGACCTCACCGAGGCGCAAAGGCATCCGGGGGCCACTTCACCTGCGTGATGACTTAACTGCGCGGTATCCGACTCACAGCAGCGGTTCGGATGCTCAGCGCCACTCTCCTCTGCTGCTCAGCTGACACGCAGGAATAAACCCAAACTGCGATAACAACAAGAACACTTCGAAGCTCCTCTCCGCGCGGCTTGGACCGACAAGTCGCTGACTTGTTGCCCCTGCGGAGCTCCGAGGGGCCACCGGCTGTTGTGTCGCTGCGTGTCCGACAAACAAGTCAGCGGCGGCGGGGACGGGACTTAAAAGCCTGCTGTAAAGATGATGTCCTACATAAAGCAACCCCATTACACCATGAACGGGTTAAATTTGCCTGGTCCTGGAATGGATGTGCTGCACACGACCATCGCTTACCCATGTAAGTATAACCTGCTGCTCTTATACACTATAAGAATATAATAATAATATATATAAACAATTCAGTGAAGAATGAGAGATGCCGAACTTTGTCCGAATGAAAGAAACTAAATATTGGGATAGAGCGCTGCTCCGTGATGCACTTTTACCACTTATTCATAAACATCTAATGGCTCTAATATAATGGTTTCATTCGGAAATCTGTCCTTCTTAATGTTGATTTACGTGTTTGTATGCTGTAATGTGTTTAGTTTGTAATGTTGGGTAACATTTAGAGTATATTGATGCGTAAATACGCGCGGACTGTGCGTAACGCTGTTCCGAAGGGAAAACACATAAAAGGATAAAGTGTTTCATAAGAGTGTTGACAAAAAGATTAAAATGTGCCATCATGGCTACACTGATTTAACCATCGACCAAACATATTCCTGTAGGCTACTCCTTCTGAGAGACTGATGGTTTAAAGAACAGTCCATATTTTCATTAATGTTAGATATAGATATATTAGATATAATGTGTTACAGTCACATCTGTCAGTGCGCAGATACAACGAGGCTGGAAGCATTGAAACGCAGCGTTCACTGTCTGTCAGGAATCAAAGTTTTACATAGATTTATATGTTTTAATGTTTGTCACTTCTGCCCTGAAGGCTTCTCAGCTGCTCTCCTGCTGATAATTCATATCACTGTATTTGTCCTGTTGGCAGAATGTGACTCTGACTGTACAAACTATAGTCAAATGATAACATATGAAGATAGATAGAAATAGAAGTAACCAGTCAATATTAATATAAGGAGAAAATACACTTATAAACAGATTATAAACAAAATCATAATGTTCTGTAAAGTTTTTTCTTCTCACTCACATTACTGCAAAAACAACAAACCTTCCCAAATAATAATTTAACCACTTTAAAAACAACAACACGGGCTCATAATTCAGGTCAGCTCTCTATATTGCTGCCAGATTAATAATCCCGTCTCCGTGTCTTTGGTCTGTAGCCACTCCCCGGAAGCAGCGCCGAGAGCGCACCACCTTCACCCGGACACAGCTGGACATCCTGGAGGCGTTGTTCTCCAAGACCCGCTACCCCGACATCTTCATGAGGGAGGAGGTGGCCCTCAAGATCAACCTGCCCGAGTCACGTGTGCAGGTACGGGAGCAGCGGGCCAAGATCAGTGTTTGAGGGTTCCTCTCAATGACATGACACATCCTAACATCTGTAAATACATGTCGGTTTCTCAAGACCCGGCTCGGTTCTGTATTAAGCTGCCGTCTCTTCTTCTCTGCACCTCCAGGTTTGGTTTAAAAACCGCCGTGCCAAGTGCCGTCAGCAGCAGCAGCAGAGCAGTGGCCAGTCTAAGCCCCGCCCTCCTAAAAAGAAGGCCTCCCCAGTGCAGGATCCCAGCGGCCCTGATCCTGTTCCCAACCAATCTGGCTCCTACAGCCCCCCCTCTGCCCAGTCAGGGCCCAGCCTGGTCCCGAGCTCCAGCACTGGAAACACTGCCGTGTCCATCTGGAGCCCGGCCATCTCGCCCCTGCCGGACCCTCTGGCCTCGTCCTCAGCCCCCTGCATGCAGCGGCCCTCACCTTACCCTATGAGCTACGGCCAGCCGTCAGCCTACACCCAAGGCTACGCCAGCACCACCTCCTACTTCACCGGCCTGGACTGCAGCGCCTACCTGTCCCCCATGCACTCGCAGCTGTCAGGAACCGTGGGAGCCCTCAGCCCCATCACTGTGCCCTCCATGGGGGGCTCCCTGAGCCAGTCCCCGGCCTCCCTGTCCTCACAGGGCTACAGCACGGCCTCCTCCCTGGGCTTCACCTCCGTTGACTGCCTGGACTACAAGGACCAGCAGGCCTGGAAACTGGGCTTCACCACAATGGACTGCCTGGACCACAAGGACCAAAACTCCTGGAAGTTCCAGGTCCTCTAGAAGGCAAGAAAAGCGGCGTCGGTGTGTCGACGAGTCCTGTGTGAGATCGCGTGAGGCAGTTCTGCCAGAGGACTCGTTATCTTTGATTTTCAGTTTCCTGTTTGTAAGATTTTTGTTTTATTTTCTAAAGGTAACCTCTGTAGAAATGCGTTTGTTGTGAATGACCTTGGAGGGACCGGTGACAAATCATATCTGTCGTCTTCATCATGCCACGTTAAATAAGGGAACAAAAGCCTTTAAAGAGTTAGTATAAGGACGTATGGAGAGACACGGAGCATCGGACTGTGTTTTAAACTGGACTTGTCATAGAGTGAGAGGAGAGCAGCTCTGACGGGACGGAGCTCTGAGGTCCTGTAGGTCGCCCTCCTCCTCCAGGGTTGAATTATTCTAAGCTATTTATTATTATTTAATGCTACATTTAAACATGTTATTTGGTTAGCTACTTTTTTTCTCGACATTTGTGTTGCGTATTAGCTTTTAGTTTTATCATCCCAATCTGTTTGATGGAAACATTTAGACCTTCTGTTCTAGCTGTGTGACACATTAAAGTGATCCGTTCTTTACACCTTGTGCACCGACAATCATTGAGATGCTTTGAAATGAATCGTGGATTGTGTTTGTATAGGATGTTAGCTTGTTGGGATTATTGGCATACAGGTGGCATTAAACATTGATCCACGGTTGGAGGTCAGTATGAAGAGCGGACACGGTAACTGGAAAGACCTGGACCCGTCATGTTTGTCATATGGCCTTCATGGCTCTCACTGGTGCATCTTGGTTATTTTAGCTTATCTGATTCTGGGAGTGACCCAATCCTCTTAGCCTCCCTTCAGCAATGCCCTAAGTGAATTAGCTGGGATTATTACCCTATCCCCCTCTGCTCTCTCTCTCTCTCTCTCTCTCTCTCACCCATCTCACCCACCTCAGACTTCCTTCCCTTCCTTTCCTGGCTCTCTCCTTGTCTTTTTCCATCTTTTCTATCTTTATCCACTTTTCCTCGCGCTGTAAGAAGGACAAACAGATAATGTCCTGGTCTGAAAATGACCAGAACCTCTTTCATCCCCTTCAACCCTGAAACAGAAAATTCTGTAGATTCACAGTATATGGACTAGACATTCACACACACTTCTGTCCAAAACTAAATTATGAGTATAATTCATTTTAAATATACATTTACACTCTCAAACCTGCCTGAGAGCCCAAAAATAGGTCTGCAAAATCTTCCTAGCCTATCTGGTACCATCAACGGTAACACAGGTGAACAAAACCTCGATACTAAACTCACAGTAACTCCTGAAGTAAGTAATTTTAGATACGCATCAGTCTGAAGAAAGTTCGTCGAAATCCGAACATCACATGAAAGTTTTCGTGGGAGACGGCCGCCGCCTCTGGCAACGTTCGCGCTAACGGAGGATCTTGCTCCCACAATTCAATATGTAATTAAAACACCTGTGAAAAATCCATACAGAACATTCCTTCATATTAAAACTAACTTAAAACCACTACGCTACATTGGCCCATATTTTTATGGCCTTTTCTAAGAGTCTATCCTCTCTCCGACTCTTTTCTCTCAGCTAATCTGCCTTTGCTTCAAACATAACTCATGCTCCTGAACACCTGAGTGTGGTTTAATAAAGTCTTTTCCTTCATTGATCCAGCTCTGAGACATCTCTCCGTCAGCTGGGTGGCTCCACATCTTTCAGCTGGGTTGAAGCCCACCCCCGCCACCACCACCACACCCCCACCCTCCCCAACTCCTACGACTATCTGCTAATCCCCACATGACCTGGTTGCTGCCACACAAACTTCACTGTGACATCAAATGTTTGTGTGTTGTGAAGGAAGGACAGTAAGAGAAGATTGATTCTCTGTTGTTTCCAAAAAAAATGCCCTCTCTCTCTCTCTCTCTCTCTCTCTCTCTCTCTCTCTCTCTCTCTCTCTCTCTCTCTGTCTGAATTCAATTCATTTCACGAAGCTTTATTGGCATAACATTGGAAAAGTGTTGCCAAAGCACAATTACATAGAATACAATACAACTGACACAAAAAATAAGATGAATGTCTCTATGATGAACGATCAGAATCAGAGGCTTTTAAATCTCTCTCTCCCTCTCTCTCTCTCCCTCTCTCTGAGACATAGTTTGACTTATTTTTAAAAGCTAAATTGAGATGTTGCTTTGCCATTTTACCATAAAAACACCAACACATGTTTTGAGTTATTCCTCTAGATCGTTATAAAAGCCTTATCTCTCCTGAGAGATTTATGATTTAATTCTGCTACAAATGACAGAAATTTAATTCT
Organism: Chelidonichthys spinosus; assembly: GCA_029853015.1. Lineage (NCBI taxonomy): Eukaryota > Metazoa > Chordata > Actinopteri > Perciformes > Triglidae > Chelidonichthys > Chelidonichthys spinosus. The sequence goes on from CM056835.1 coordinate 11,725,328, forward strand.
ATTTTGTTGCTATGGTAATCACAACTGATCCTCAACCAAATGTAAAATGCCACAACATTTTCATCATAAATTCAGATCAGAAAGAGTGATGCTAGAGACATTTCAAAGCATTTTTCTGCACTCAGCGCGGACCTAATCCCACTCTGGTGCTGGTTTAATCCCTCTGCCCTCCCCCTCCGTGGTATGATTGGTTAATCCCTGCATTTGACCACTCTGATTGGCTAACCTCTCTTGGAGGATGCAGTGCACTTGTAATCTTCCCCCTCAGCACTGAGAGTTTCAGACGGACATTTGTGCTGTAATCCCAGGGAGGAGCAGATGTGATGGGGGATGGACGGCACCGGGCAGACCTTGAGAAAGGTTAATGCCACGAAACAAAAACACGGCACGCGGTCGGAGGAAGAAACCCTCAGTAAATCCTGTATCCTTCCAGCAGGGGTGAAGGAAGAACTCTATTACTTCACAGTAGCAGTACTGCAAGTACTAAAGACGCTCTGTTACATCTTAAAAAGGCCAAATCTGACCAAAGTACTGAAAGTAAAGTATACTCATTTACCGGGATAATAATCATGAATGAAACTGATGATTATAAAAGCGGTCTAACTCGCTGTCATGGGAGACAAGTGAAATAGAGCGTGATTTAAAAAATACATTTATACTTATTCAGGGAGACCTTTTGATTAATTATCATCTTATTTAAGATTATTTGATTGTTTTTCCACTACAAAACGCTAATATCTGATGGAATCAAAATATGCCAGAGATTACGTTTAGATGCCATTTTAAGACATGTTGATGATTATCAGAATAGCTATTATTTATTTAGGATAATCATCCCATGAAAGTAATTGTTGCGGGTCAAAAACCCATCGAGTGGTTAGAGTCCAGCAGCAGTAGCTAGGAACACACTGAGGAAGTGAATAACTAAGTATTGACATTTGCAACGCACCGCACCGCATGAAATGCTTTTTTAGCTCAGCATGATATCAAATTAACATTTCTAAGAAGCAGAACTGACCAGTGAAGCAGCTCTTCATCACTGGTGAGCTGGTCATTGCTCGACTTTACAATATGTATTAAATCTGCTCTTTATGGTGCTCAGGTCCAAGAGTTTTCTTGGTGGAATTTTACTGGTCTGACTAAAGTGTTGTATAGCTGTTTATTTCCTGTAACAAATCACCATAATTGATATGCTCGTTATATATCTGAACAGCATAATCTGCAAAGTAGGTAGTCACTAAGAAATTGTGTGACAACAAAATGGTGTGTGAAGAACTCCCACTAGAGGTTGAGTTTATGTTAAGTCAAGCTACAGAGAGAAACTCCACATGGGCAGGTTTATATGATCTGTGAGTAAAACCTTATGAAACACACAGCTCAGTACAAATATTCCAAGTTTAGTTTCTAGTCACTGAAGACATGGGAAGCTGATGGCTGGAGTCTGACTACTCTGACAAAACACTGTAGTTGCTCATATCCAGCCGCTCTATTGGCCAGCCACTAACCACAGGCTGTTTATCAGAACTGGACGTTGTCATGGTGACATCACCCGTAAGTTTGTGGACCATGGTTTTGAAACCTCAATTTCAGCATTCAGGCCGTTGCCATCTTGGAATTTTTGCAACCAGTAAAGGAAGTGACCGTATTTGGACTGTAAAGGAGCGACAGATGGATCCGATGAACACAAGCAACAATCCTGGATCTGGATCCATCTGGATTCTGGTTTTTAAGGTGCTAACAACGTTAGCTTCATGATTCAAAGTCAACTTTACAGTTAAGTGTTGAAGTCATCATAGTAGAGTACTACATTAGTGGCATGGTAATGACCTATCAATCACAAGCCCCGCCCCCTAAAGCAACTTCTGCTTTCTGGTCAGTTGGACTCTAAATGGACCAAGAAGACTTGAAACTAGAGATTGAGACCATAAACTCATGTTTACAATGTATTACCGGCAGCCTTTTCTGCATGACGTCCCCCTCTCTTCCACCTTTTCAATCTTAAGCTGTCCGCTCTGAATAAAGGCAAAAATAAATAAATAAATCAGCTCGATAGCGGGGGGGCAATCTGAGTTGAGCACTGAGCGATAATGAGTAGGACATCCTCCCGATTAAAGCCTACTTCATGTCCATGTTGCGTGTCCGTGCATGAACACGGTACGGATGGCCTAATGTGAGTGGGCCCTCAGTGAAATAAATAAATCAACAAATAACTCACAACTAACAGCAGTTTGTTTTAACACCTATTTATTACCACCATAATATGAGAAATTTGGAAAATACAAAGATCAGTTTATTTATACGTCTGAAAATCTCAAGGAATAAGAAAAATATAAAAGAAAACAAATATGAGGTTATATTGTGTATCACAAATTTTGAGAAAGGGACAGATTATATGTTCAGAGATCAGGAGACACATAGACCCTAAACATGCAGAGTGTAACTTTCACTACAAGGTCAATCGTCAGTGGTGACGAGTCTAAAGCCTATTGTATCCGTGGAGATAAGGACAGAGAGAGACGGGAGGATAATGTGTGATGATCAATCTACAGTGAACAATTGAGTAGAGGAGATGGTGAACCATCGCCCCCATGTGGCTGCCATTAGAATTGAAGTTGCCTTGGAAAACAGAGAAGCCCTTCCTGATTTTATATCGCAAATCAGATCACTGCAAAAAAAACAAAACAAAAACAAAAAACCCTACTGGTAACTATGTTGCCAATATCAACTGATTTTTTTTCTCTTAATTTGATGATTTTGGAAGTGGTAAAGAGAAGAGATGCTCATCTATCCGTAAAAAAAAGAAAGAAATAGACACCATATCCACAACGATAATCAATATTTTTAAGCAACCACAAAAAAAAAAAATCTTGTTTGTTGAGTACAAGTGGTTTGAAAGATCAGAGTTCACACATCCACACAAACAGACCAACAGAGCGCCATCCCCTCCCAGTGCAGATTACAGAGGTGAGGAGGTGGTTTGAAAAGGTACGACGAGCCTCTGGGGGAGGGGGGGTGTAGAGGGACGGACTGGCCGGGAGGGGAGGAGGGTGTTCAGATGGGGCACAGGCCTTAGGACTAGCTTTAATAGCACCCTGCTGTGGAAGTTGCAGCTCCCCTTAAGCAGACTAGCCCCTTGGCCCCGACCCTCTGCTTCAGCTCTGTTTGCCACACAAACCACACCTGCTGGCCTCCCACCTTGGAAGAATCCAGGTGAGCTCGAGGGTGGGCTTCCCAAACTCCTGGCGCATGTTTGAGTGTGTGTGCACATGTGGGTCTGATCTGCAAAACCTTTTACATGCACGAAAAAGGTACCCCTAAAACATTTGGTGAAGACAAAACAACCTATGAGATACCAGACTTCAACATATTTCTATCTCTTCAGAATCAGGATTCCTCTAAAGTCTACTGAGAAGCTGGGCAAGCAGGGGAGGAAGGATGGGTGAAGGTGGGGGGCGGGGTCGAATAAAGGAGCGAGGGCCGGGACAGGTAAAGAAATACAGCAACAGAGGGGAAACATCAGGGAGGCCGTCTAAGCGCGCTCTCCACGGATGCGGCGTGCCAGCTGGATGTCTTTGGGCATGATGGTGACACGCTTGGCATGGATGGCACACAGGTTGGTGTCCTCGAACAGACCCACCAGGTACGCTTCGCTGGCCTCCTGCAGGGAGGGCAGGGACAACACGTTAGCAGGGCTGGCTATCGCTCCAAACCGATAACACTACCTTGAATTCAACCTTTTCAATACTGTGTGTGAATGAAACCCTCACAACCTAATTAGTAGACCAACTCTGTTTCTATCAGTGACTACAGCTCATTTCTCTACTTTCTGTCAAATAGTTTATTATATAAACATCAGTTGATAATGTAAAAAGTTAGTCATTGTGAATAACAAGCGCTATTAGTTATTTATTAACCAGAAAAAACAAACAAACACTCATTCTTCCAACCACCACCCCACCAAACTCTGTTCTCAATTTAACACACAGTTTATTTAACCAGTTTATTTGCTGACAAGCGATCTAGAAAATTTGGAATTCATGAATATATTTCGTGCACACACAAACACACCTGTAGGGCTCCAATGGCAGCGCTCTGGAAACGCAGGTCAGTCTTGAAGTCCTGAGCGATCTCCCTCACCAGGCGCTGGAAGGGCAGTTTACGGATCAGCAGCTCAGTGGACTTCTGGTACCGACGGATCTCTCTCAAGGCCACGGTGCCAGGCCTGAAGCACACAACAAAGCTCTGAAACGGATGTAGCCTCGGAACCAACAACGCCCTTATGTGACACTTAAGTTACATCACTTTTAGATATCGCCCTCATAGGTTCTGATCAGTTAATCTTCTGGTTAACAATGTGCAACTGCAGAATTATTAGAAATGTTTTGCAACCGAGAAGTTTTGGAAAGTCAAATGATCGAACCATAAAGCTGAATTTGAGATTTTCCAGGTAAAAGTGAATGGTATACAAAACATATAACCACTATATCCCTTTACAGATTTAACGCCAACAATTCAGTCTTGATAAAGATGGTTTCGGTGTTATTATGATTTGATAAGGAACAGCGGTTTGGAGAGAAATCAAGGCGTCACCTGTAACGATGGGGCTTCTTGACGCCACCAGTAGAAGGGGCGCTCTTGCGGGCAGCCTTGGTGGCCAGCTGCTTACGAGGAGCCTTTCCTCCAGTGGACTTACGAGCAGTCTGCTTGGTACGAGCCATGACGATGAAGTATCACCTGAAGGGAAAGTCAAAAACATAACAGCATGTTTTGAGTTTTTCTCTCTGGTATGTTTTAGAGACGTTATTTGGTATATGCTATTGATATCAGTGACCTATCAGCCAGCCTGTAGTAACTCTGATAATTATATCATATATAGGCTGTGTGTGAATTCTTATGTTTGGAAACCTGAAAATGACAAAAAGCACTAAAGCATTCAGTCAAAATTATAAGTCAATCATTCTATACTTATAAATAATTGTACCTGAGAGTCGTCAACATGTTGATCATGCTTGGATTTAGATAATTCTGTTTATGAACGTTTTATTATTTATTTTTGTTTCCCTGCACTAGCAGCAGTGCTCAACTCTTTGATGGTCATACTGGGCCGCCTGGGAAAACTTTTCCCCGGGTTGGCAGCTGAACAGACGCGCCAACACTTCCACTCTGCCGACCACACACACCAATCACACAGCTGAACAGCACGTCCTGAAACGCACCAATCAGCGTGTCCGTGTCGGATGTAACAACCAATGCGGTGTCGTTCTGCTGGGTTTAGGGCGGGACCAGCAGCCTCGACTCCGCCTCAATCCGCAAGATTATGGCCGCAGATCCAAATGAACCTACCAACGCACTGGCAATGAGCAGGACGTAAACTTTGATATTTTACCCTCACAACAAACAACATGTGCACACAAGACTACCAGCAAAACGTAGGGGACGAGTTTAGCTATCAGATAAGAGTGGAGGCGCGTGAAAAGGCGATGTATTAAAGCGGAAGAGCGACGCGTTTGAAAGTGGAGCAGCTATTTCGGCGGTGGAAGTCCTGAGCCGTTTCTCTGCCTGGGCATCGGGGCAGCTGCTTTTTCTCCACAACAGCGTCGAAATAACACGATATTTCAGCGCGAAAACAACTCAATCTGTCTCATTTCTGTTACAAAACGGTGAATAGCGTTCTATGGTTTAAAAAGTGGGACGGAAATTTAACTTACCACGGGTGAATTAGGCGCTTTTGCTTCGCAAGGATACAAGTGAGTTGTGGTTGTCTGGCAGTGTCAGATATTTACTATCTCTCACACAATGGAAGCGGAGAGAGCAAAATGGCGGCCGCGTCAATCATCTGTCTCCCATAATGCAACTGCGATTGTAAACATTGTAGCCGAACTTCACTGTAACCTTTCCTGTAGACGTTTTCAGTTTTAAATACAATGCGACAATGGCGTCGTAGCCTAATGACACATTATTATGTCATTATTTTTGTTAAGCTTAACTGTTGGAAGATTTTCACATTTGTCACCTCGTTTATTGTGCAGGAGGGACTAAAATTACTGAAAAATACAGAGAATTTTCAAATAGGCTAGTAAAATGTAATGTACAATGTAAAGTACATATTTTTGTAACTGAGTGTTTCTACACCGTGGTAATACTATTTTTATCGTTCAATGTCCAATATAAATTACATTTAAATGTGACAATAAAATGATAAAGTTAGTAAGATCCATCTCTTATATTGATGTAAAACGGTACTCATTGTAGAAATATATAACTCATTAAAAGCAGATCTCCTTTCCCTTTGGGGGGGACTATATTTAAATTATGAAATAATCAAGCATTTGAAAGGTATTGGAATAAAATGGAAGATACTTCCATGAAATACAGGATGACAGACAGGGTTGACAGCAGGGCCATTTCCAGGATTTGAGGACATTCGGGGCTGAGCCCAGACCACTGTATCAAACTGTTTTTTATCAAGAAACTATTTAATGCTTTTTAAAATGCACTCTGGCACCTTATTCACATTCAAAGTACTTGATTAATTATGGCAAAAAAGTGAGTGTGTGTGCCAAAACAGTTATTTACTTTCCATATTATTTATGTATTGTGATGTTAAAAATATATTTGTTCGTAATTATTATCATATTGAAGCGAAACAATACTTAACAACTGATGTCACATTGACTGAGAGTTGGAAAACAGTTGAAATGTATTAATGTAATCGGTGGTGGAATGTAACTGTGTACATTTACTCAGTTACTGTACTAAATTACAACGTTGAAGTACTTTTCATTTTATGCTACAGAATCTTTATGGATAGTTTATTATTATAGATTATACTTGCATATAAAGTAGTTCAAATTATCTTCACCAACTGCAACATTAAAGTGGACAAATGAACGCATCAATGATTATAATATAATAATAAATGTTATTCTGTCTTCTGAATACTTTTAGTTTTGGTTCTACACTTAATTTAGCGTGTTAAGTCTGTTTACCTCTCCATCATCTGTTGTCTGTCTGTGTCTTGCTCTCTCTACTGTCACTTAGATCTGATCATCGACCCAACATTTCCTGTTCCAGGATTGATTCAGGTATATAAAATAACACTAAAACAATATGCGCGATGACGGGATGGAAAAGAAGCGATATTCCCGCAACAAAAAGGCAGTTTAAAAGTTTTTATTTTTGTGACCACCAGGTTTAGAGTTAGGACTAACAAATTCAGAGTCAATGTTACTGCAGTGACACTAAGAGATTTAGTTTTATGACACTTTGCTTTGAGACTTGATTTTAATGCAAACTATTTGTCAACCAAGAATAAAATAAATAAATAGGTCATTTGTAAATAAAGGCTTAAAATGTACTTTTACAGTGTCATAATTTATATCTTACAATTACTCTCCAGAAAGAAATGCATCACTTCAACAAATAGGTTTCAGTGCATCTTTATTTCTTAAAGTTTTGTATTAATGTCTTTAAGTGTCTTTAAACTCATAACTGTGAGCAGCCTTTCCACCTCCAGTTGTCGAAATCCCTCTTCTGTGTTTGGCAATTATCTGATTTGCCTCATTGACATCAAAACATTCCTATTTCACTTCATCAGTTGTACGCCCTCCGGATATCCACTGAACGAGTAATAAAGGTGTCATGCATCTTATTGTAGTGTTATTTTAGATCCACTACTGACACTACAGAATATATATTCCGGTTGTCCATCGTGATTTTCTTTACTTCCGTCTCAACTCTTCTTCTCAAGTTCTGTGTGTGCACACGGCCCTGCAGTTTCATGCCCTTTCACGGGCATTGAGCCAGCGGGGCGTTTACATATGCTAATTCGGAATAACTGGCACACACTTTCACAAAGACGCGGGAATCTTCAAGATAAGAATACAGGTGCGAACATCTTCAGTTTAATAACACGTCATGAATCCGCCGTAGACTTTTCTTAGGAACTTTCTTTAGAACAAATTTAAGAAAAAACGTAGGAAGATATTGGTAAATGAAGCCCAATGTCTGAAATGATCTGGATCTTTAATAACAAATATTTGGCCAATAATGAAGTAAATGAGGTCTATTTTGAAATTATTCTTCAACAAAAAGCATTCTTAAAAAATACAGAAATTACATCTCCAAAACCTGTACTTTTTGTAATATTGATGAAGAAACAAAATGGCGAACATTTGATATATAGGATACATTTACAAAAAAGAGACATTGCTTTTTATTATTGGGGAAATAACATTGACAGAAATCATATTTTAATTTTAAAACTTTTTATTTTATTTGGCAAATTTTATATTCATACTTCTAAGTGGACCAGAAGGAAGCCAAACATCCACATAATTAAAAACGAATGAAATCCTATTTTCAAACTTAGCAAGAATTTACAAACAAGAAAGCATCAGAACTATTTCCATCTAGAAGGAAATCAGAGGTACATATATGTACTCGAATTTGTGCAAACTCAAAATCCTGGAGGGACTGTAAGATTGGTCGAGTGGTGAGGTGTACAAGTAAAGAAGGGAATGTTTCTTCTTTTTTTTTTTTTTTTTTTTTTTTTTTACCAGTAGTGCATCAATATTTACAGGGCATATTTCCCAAGCCGAAAATCCAAATGAAGCAATGGGCTATACCACAGACAAACCTGGGCCCCTGGCAGCCAAGGATATTGTGTACAGTGTGACAGCCACCTCTAAAGTGCCACAACCCTTAATTATATACAGTGGCTCCGCCCACTCAGCAGAATCTCAATTAAATCATCAATTAACTTATTGCAATGGTTAAATAATTATTAACTCACTACCTCCAAATAAGTTAATTGTGAAAATACTTGAATAAACACTCCTACCATACTACACATGGCACGTTCCCACAGGAAACTGCCATAAAAGGACTGCCAACAGGTGTTGACTGGTTTGTTCCTGAGTCCAATGGAGAGCAAAGCCACATGCAGGCTTGAAGAGAGGCGGGAGAAAAATAATTAAAGGCATTTAAACCACACAAATGTGTGTGTGTGTGTGTGTGTGTGTGTGTGTTTGTGTTCTTGAGCAAACCTTCCTGTGACCTCACGTGTGGATGTGGATCCTCGGGGAGCTGGACTACCTGTGAACCTGATTTCACATTAGCTCACATGCCTGGGCCAAGAGGGCTGTTTTATGCCTTTCCGCTGCTCTGCCTCAGCCCTCTCCTGCTGCAGAGGGTGAGACAGGAGCAGTTCTCGTAGAACAGGTCGTGAGTGTGACAGGTGTGTTGCCCACTCTGGGCTGGATCCCCCACAACCACATCCAGAGGAGAGGTGGCTTCACTGAAGGGCTTTATAGTGGGAGGCTTCTGACTGACTGCATGCCCCGCACACACACACACACACACACACACACACACACACACAGACACGCACACAGACAGACACACACACGCACACACACAGACAGACACACACACGCACACAGACAGACACACACGCACACACACGCATGCATGCACACACACAGACACACACACTTAATGAATATCTATCAATCTGACCTTTGGCTGTTATCCCAGACAGAAAGCGACGACAGTACATGACCTGAAATATGATCATGTAGGCAGACAGCAGCTCAATAAATATGATTTATGTAGCAAAGAATTTTTTCCTCATTAATTCCAAAATTGCTGGCCATTAATAATAAAAACACTACATGCCTTTGGTCATTAGACCAGTAAGCTTATTCTGCTTTATTTTATCCCAGCTCGGCTGAAGCAATCTCAAAAGTGAAAGCAAGGCTTTGTAGAAGTGCAGGTCATTGTCCTTTTTTCTCTGCTTGTTTGGAGGTTAGAAGTGGAAAAATAGCTTTGAGTATTAAATGTTGGATTATTATAACATTATAATAAAAAAAATAACTCTTTCCCATTCGTTTGCACTTTGGAGTAATTGTTCAGATATGTTGACAGTGTGGGAAAGTCGACAGCATGTACAAACAGAAGTAAAAAGGAAAACATATCAATATAATATAATATATATAATATAAATCTCTTTTTATTCGATCTCTAAAGATTTTGCAAAGATGAAAATTCACGCCTGGTGGTTTAAATTATATCAGTTGAGATTCTCCTTCTGACATCGCTGAATCAGAAATGGAGGTAAATCCATATTGTATACATGTGTGTGGTCCCCCAGAGGTCTAGATAGTAGCTCCAGGGCCGGTTTTTGCTATGGGCAATGTGGGCGACCGCCCAGGGCGCAATCTATGTGAGGGCGCACGAGCGAGCGCCCTCCAAAAAAAATAAATAAAAAAATAAAAAATAAATAAAAAAACTGTCGCCATATCTCTTTACTACCGCCGCTCATTTCCATGTCAAAGTTGGTGGAGGGGGCGCATGGGCGCCCTCACGTCAACTTGCTGCTGATTGTCAGAGTCATACAGGTTATGTGTGTGTGTGTCAGAAGAGGCAAGAGGGAGGGGGGCGGGGGATAGACTGATCCTAGGCCACCACACAACACAAACTGCTGCCAAATAAATTGTATTTCATTCTAAAATTAACATAGACCCATATACAATCACACCGGCCGCGGAAGCGCCGCGAATAGGCGCGGCCGCCCCGCGCCGTGAAGCGATCGTTTCGGCGTCTGCTCTATTTTTTGCGCGTGCCGCGAGCGATCGTGTCAATTCTGGCAGGAAATCACACAAAGAAACACGAGACAATCCGGTCAATTTTCAAAATTAAAGCAATTTTCAAAATAAAATACCGCAATTGACAAATGCGATATTTAACTCGCACTGGGAAACAGGAAGAGAAAATACATTTAATAAATGTGAAGAGTATATAAACAAATATGTGTATTTCAACTGTATATCTACACTGTCTACTACACTCTCTCTGTCTGTCTGTGTGTGTGTGTGTGTCTCTCTCTCTCTCTCTCTCTCTCTCTCTCTGAACGGATAAATAGAAGAAGTGTACAAACCTGTTGGTTACAGAAACATGGCATATTTATTTTATGAGGTTATGATAAAAAAATAGCTCTGAATGAACAACAGATGAGCAGAAGCGCTTGTCGACCGTCGCAGAGAATTACCGTCTGGTCTGAACAGGGGGGCAGGAGGGGTCCATTTGTGTGTATGTGTCTGTGGGGGGGGGGGGGGGGGGGGGGGGGGGGGGGGGGGGCTGGAGGTGAGGTTCGCCCAGGGCGTCATGAAACCTAGGACCGCCACTGAGTAGCTCATTAGTCCAGAGACCAGACCAGAGACTGTACTCTGGATTACCTTGTGTTGATGGAGCAGCTACAATGTTAGCATAGCCTAGCAGCCGTCAATCCAGATTCCATGCAAAAAACAAGCATTTTAACAGTTGTTAGCTTGTCGTCTTGCAGACAACATCCAATTTTTACTAATCACCACCGTTATGTAGTTATTTCAGCATCCTTTTCTTTCGTCTAATAGAGCATACAGATATGCTTTGTCATCATACAGATCTCTAATTATTGATGGTTCAGTACTATGCCAAGACAACAGACAGTAAATGGCTGTTCTGATAACTTGTGATCACAAGGTGGCAGTAGAGCGCTTAAATAGAGCGCTTACATCCTGCTGACAGGGTTTGACTTTATACTGTGATAGCCAGCTTTGATGCAGTAGAGATGTCCAGCAGATTCTCAGGCATGAAGCACTTTATCAAATTATGTAAATGAGCCATTCCTCAATGCATTTGTTCTCTGTTTCTAACACGATAAATAGTTTAGGCCTAACGTGATGACAACGTGAAATCTGATGTGATATAAAATGAAAAAGCATATTTTCAGATAGTCATCATTGAAGGCACAGGAAGCTTTTTTAACAGCCGTTTACACATAGTAGTAGATCCAATACAGATGTCAACCGCACTTTTTCTTGCTTGTAACTTTCCATTTTTTTAGTAGTTCAGTAAAAACGTTTTCTTCTGTCCAAAAAAGAAGAAAGCCGAATGCAGATGATATGCGTGACTATTGGTTATTCAGGTGAAACTCTGACTGCATCACTTGCCAAGTGACGTCTAAAACACCAAACAGACATGACAGTTGATCCTGACCTGCAGCTTTAACACATTATCACACATGTTAAGATTCTGCCATGTTTTTAAGTCTGATAAAGGACGATTGAACATCAGAAGAGCTAAATTACTATTTGATGACATAGTCAAACAATTTCAGCAGATTACTTGTTTCACTGGAATAAGTCAGGCGAAAACATATATATATATATATATATATATATATATATATATATATATGTATAAAGAATGCTGCCTTAAAAGCACACTCCCCTACGGGTGGACGGTGTCCACATGTTTGGATAGAAGTTATTGGATTTGCAGTTTCGGATATTAAAGTAGGTGGCACAATGCATTGTTGTTGTAGCAAATGAAGTGGAGAATGGAGGCCGTTAGATGTGATGACAATGTCCTCAGCCACGAAGACTCTCTGAGCAGAGACGCACAGGGGCTGCCGTACCCTTGATACATTTTTAATGAGCCTGTCTTTGTTCCGCTCTCTGCTATTTCAGGCCGATTTTCACCATCCATGCACATTTGATCATGTTGATGCCTTTTGTCTTTGTTATTTGCTGCAAGAAAAGAGTCAGTGTCAATGTTTCCACTGACCGGGCATGTTAATACTGGCTGTCACTTCAAGGTGGAGAGAAGTTCAGCTGCACCACTACAAGGCACGTTTTGATTGAGTGTGGCTGCTTACATGTACATCAATTGGACATCTGTGTTCACATCAAACGTGTTGTGATTGCATACAAAGTCAATGAAATAAGGAATGGATTTGTGAATTTGTGCCAGGTGTCGCGAACGCCGCGAAATAGATGAGGAGAATGCATGAAATTCTCCTCATTCAAATATTCACATAAGTGAATGAAAAATGCCTAACAGCTTCAACCAAAACCGACTCTGCAGGAGCTCCTTAACGCGTGACTTCTGCCACGTTTTGCTGCAACGAAAATCAACATTTCCACCTCATGTAAGTATTTACCCAATAAAACCCAACAACAAGAGGTACACACGTCCTCTGTCATATGGACACTGAGTACAGTACAGAGGCTGCACCTCTGGGATTCAGACAAAGGCAAAGCTGCAACTCTCACCAGCCTCCCCACTGTTTATGAAAAAGGATCTTAGATTGAACCCTTGGACTCAGTCAGACTGCATGGTGTAAAACATATTCCTATCTCTACATTACTACTAATTGGCTTCTAAAGTCTCATCTGTGAAATCAAGTGTGTACGCGTTCTTTTCCTTTTTTTTAATATGCACTGCATCTCCTTGAGCATTTGAACACATTTTCAAAACCTCTTAATGAGCTAGGCACTCGAGGAAAATGTACCGTTTGTTAAAAGTTATTTGCAACGACAGTCCTTAAAAGGCAGTTGCACAACTACACTGATGTCTCACTGCTTATACAGCAGCAGGACTGAATATATTACATTTACCACAATCAGGTTCTGGCAACAAGTCAAATGACAATGTTACTATACTCAGAGCTTATCTACTAATGTTACACATATTAAAATGCCATAGTATTATGTAGCCTATGATTGCCTCTCTTCTTGGAGATGTTGAGAGGATGATGCAGATACAGTGACATCGCTGTATGGTACCTGGTGTTCATTTTTCTTACATTTGCAGAGAATAGTGGGAGGAGAAGCACAGTGTGAGTTTTCAGGTAAAATGTCATTCTTTTGAGTTACCTGATGCAGCTACAGCTAAAGATGATAACACATACATTCTTATGGGGTCCAGAGACAGATTGGTCTCCATCTGGGTACTGGTTTTGACTTATTTATGTAAACTTAATGTCATAACGGCTACCGTAGTTACAACAAAGTGATGCGCCAGAGAGCACTATTCGCTGAATGCAAAATCCATTTTCACCACTAGATGGGAGTAATTTTTAGCTCTTACTTAATCGTCAATGATACGTTGTGGTTTCTTTGTTTCCTTCTTTTGACAAATGAACTTATTGTAAGTCGCTTTGGACAAAAGCGTCTGCTAAATGACCTAAATGTAAATGTAATTCCGACACACTTTCTCTTTAACTTTGATATAACTTTTTATAAAAAAAAAAAAAACACAACCATTTCCCTGTGGCTGCTTATTTACGGTGCCATATTTGTAGCCTACATGCGTTTTTAAGAGAAATGTCTTGGTGGAAAAGCTCCTAGGCTGTTTTCTTCCTCCACCACACCGTCACAGCTTCAGAAAGCTGAGCATTTAAAGGGAAACACATGTGTCTGTTCGGCCTTTATTGATCCAACTCCTCAAGGGAGATGGCAGGGATGACATCCTGACACCAGGTCTGCTGCTACTGTGTAATGTGCTGCTCTTACTACGTCAGCCCCCGCCACCATGGGCTGGCTACCTGTTTATGGAGTTCCTGGTGTTGAAAGTGCTGAGACAGGATATCACATGCTTTCTAATTCGGCGTCCGTCCCCCGTTCATGGGGGTCAAAGAAATAAATCCTCCCAAACTTATCTCCCAAAAGGAGATAAGTCTAGTTCAGACGACACAATAACAGCCTGATGTCTAGCCCGATGGCCGTCTCGGCTGAGGAATGATAAAGAGTGTCAGGGGCCACAGTTGATGGTTTTATACCATGTAGTGTATCATAGTAGACAACATCTGCACCGCATCACTCAGAAAGTTCTGTGGGTCTGATTTTCTTTACGTCACAGCCATGACTTTGACCAGTAGGAGTACAAAATGGCAAAGAGTAAGAAGAACAATATTGTTATGAAATGGAGGAAATATTCACGTTACTATGGCAATAACAGTCCTCATCGAGGGAATTTCCCAACAGAGTGAAGAAAGAAAACATCTGGAGAGCGATTGCCGAGGTACTTCAGCGACCCGGTGAGAAGGGATGACATCACACCGATGGTGAAAGACGGCCAGCGATGATTGGTCGGGGACCGACCGTGTAGTCTGGATGGTCATATCCTCGTAGACTTCCGTGCAATCAGACGTATTTTTGCTACCAGAGGAGTCGCCCCCTGATGGCCAGTAAAGAGAATGTGGGTTTAAGGTACTTTAGCTTTGGCTTCACTTCTCAGCACCAGCAGTTGCTGTCTGGTTGTACTCCTAATTTATTTTTCAATTGTATTACCTAGGAAGTCCAAAAGAGGGCTCTGCCTGTGCTTATAGAACTAAGGTTACAATATCATAACCTTCATCAGGACTGTGTTTATGACATCATAGATACTGATCGGTAAAGACTTACATCATATTTGTACAATGTGTGAAATGCACCATATGATAGGAAGGTAATACAAACAGGGGCAGTACAGTGTCATGTTTGTCCCGTCGGAGGATGCCTGTGTCGGGAGGGGCGCAGTAGTATCATATACTAGAGGTGTACGCCCATATTAACTGTAGAGGTCCCCATTTTACCGGCTGCTGCAGGCACACACACCTTTGTTGTACCTCCTCTTTTGGTTTCCGCGCAGCGGGCCACGGAGGGACGCTGCGTGAGGGGAAACACGGCGCACAAGGCTGAGGGTGAGCTCAAGGAGACGCCGCGTTGCTGCTGATCAGAGGGACGGATGAAGAGGATGCCGCTGCGCTGGGATGAATGACAATGCTGACGCTGTACGCTGCGCTGCGTTCTGGAGACATGCGGTCCTCCTCCCTGCTCCGCCAGGTCTCACTGTAGTTACTGTGAAGTCCATCCGCTCAGTCACACACACGTTGTAGAGAGTCCCTCCTGTCCTGCTGGGATTTGTCCTTGCTGGATGCCGGGATGCCTCCTTCTCCTCTCCCCACTCTGCTCTTGGGTAAGTTCAATGCGCGCGCCCGCTGCGGCTCTGCTCACTGATTTTATGCTGAAGAAGACGGTTGTGAGGTGTGTGTGTGTGTGTGTGTGTGTGTGTGTGTGTGTGTGTGTGTGTGTGTGTGTGTGTGTGTGCGCATACAGGTTATAAAATGTTATCGGACACAAGTTGTATTATATGAGTTGAGTTGGAACTCTGTGGAAAGTAGTTTCAAAGAGTGCCGTGTGAACTGTAACGCAGGCAGTAAAAAAATGCAGTGCTGAGACTCGTGAGTCCATACCGTTTGATATTTATACCACTAAATACAAAAAGGTGGCCTAATTGTAAACGCACTATATTGACAATCACTATGTTCTATGGTCTATAATTATTGGTATTTTATCGTAGGAATATTATATATATATATATTACAGTTATGTCCTTTTACTTTTGTGATGCAGAATGGTATATTTTGTAAATGAAGTGGTCATGCATAGTCTGACCCCTTAAGGTGCTGAAAGCTGATACTGAGCGTTTTTTGTCATTACAACTGGAGTTACTTACTGCTGACATTCTTCTGTTCTGAATGAATGACGCATAGTGTTCAAGGACATTTTCTTCTTCAGCTCCTCAACTCAGAGCGTCAAGAATATTTAAGATTTCCATCAAAACTAAGATCAAGTTTTATAGTTCTGTCTGTAAAATTCTATATATTATCTAAAGTCTTATATTCCAACACAATCTCACGGCAGTTTGTGAAATAATCACAAAGTAAAATCTATTGATTCGTGTTCATGGAGACTTACATAAATGTACCATGATGCACCATGTCAGTATTGATGATTACATTACACTACAATGCCAACTTAGGTTTAGACAGAAAAAACAACAGGTTTAGACAAAAAAACAACAACATTAGGTTTAGCCAACGTAACAATGTTAGGTTTTGACAACAAAACCAACGTTAGGTTTAGACAACGTAACAATGTTAGGTTTAGACAACAAAACCAACGTTAGGTTTAGACAACGTAACAATGTTAGGTTTAGACAACAAAACCAACGTTAGGTTTAGACAACGTAACAATGTTAGGTTTAGACAACGTAATATCTACCACGCCCAAACACGTTTGAGCCCCAGAGTCCAGTTTGTTTGACTAGACTAGATTTGAGTGCTCTGTACACTTCCTCGATCCTGGCACGGTTGGAAGAGGTGTGCCAAGGTTCACAGAATAAATTTATCTACACAGAAATCCCTGAGCTATTTGAAAAATATTCATCATATTAATACCCTACAGTTATGTTACTGTTTTTTTTTTTTCAGATAACTTTTAATATACGTATTGATGTTGTTTGTATTGTTCTAATCTTTATTTAAAAAATTCCGCCTCTTAATTTTTTGTCATTTTCCCCTGTTGGTGTGGTATCAAGTATTTTCCTGGGTATCAGTATCAAGATTGAAATTCTAGTATCGTGACAACCCTTGAGTATACATGTACAGTACATATTTCTTGTTTGCTGCAAAGGATTTTTTTTTCTTCAGCTCTTCAAAGTTTTGTTTACTTTGTTGTCAGAACACATCATGAGTAGATTCACTGTGAAATGTGCGTTGTTGTTTTCCACTGCCTGTGTGTGTGTGTGTGTGTGTGTGTGTGTGTGTGTGTGTATATGTGTGTGAGAGAGTGAGTAAGCATGCATCAGACACGTGTTAGCGCATCCTCAGCCGTTGCAACAGCACAGAGCCATGACATTACAATTAGTCCAGTTGTCCATGGCTGATGGGAGCTTTCATTAGTTGCATTATGGGAGCGAGGTTCGACAGGCCATGGCAAAAACAGCATGTTCTACCTCATGGCAGCGCCTCCTTCATGCCGCAGTTGAAAACTTGTCCTCACTTTTGCCCCAAATTAAATGCAGCTGAATAACTCGGATGGAGTCACAATTAGATTTGAATCTCAATGAAAGCAGTTGTGTTTTTTTCTGAGATTGTAGCCGCTGAGCATTACATACGTAACTGACAGCTTATTTGAGGACGGCAGCCCCGACTTCACTTCAGGATTGAAGATTTCCAAGGAATGCTGCTCTTCCTGCGACCTTGAAAATCAACATAGTACCGTGTCCAGTATTATACTATTAAAAGCCTTTTTATAGGATGCGTTTTCTTATCCATCATTCCTGCTGAAAACAGCAAAACTAGCCTGAAGAAGACCGACTGTGAAAGACTGAATGAATGACAGTGAGATCTGTGTGCTGAGGGGATGATCAAGAAATGAGGCTGTTGTGTCCTTTAGGCTGGATATATATGCGCTGTATATGCTGCAGCTTTGTCTCCTTTACGCCTTTGTTTTTGAGTTCATGCTGTATTTTTAGTACACTTTTTAGGTAACCTTTATGTATGGCTGTAGTGGTCTAGGGATGTCCCCCTGCAGTGATAATGATCAGCTCAAACTACTCAATTTATCTTTACTTTAGTGTTGTATGAGTCAGATTTCCTCTTCAACTATAATTAAGCATGTTGTTGCTTTTTAAATGACAAATTAGAGTATTAAATGTAATTAAATACTTGTTTATTGTTAAATGCCAACACAATCTCCCCCAATGAAATGTTTTGTTGCCTTTTTGTGAAACAGGCAACAAAACCAATGTTAGGTTTGGAAATGCTAGTGATGGTGTGTGATGGTTTTTCTAAACCTAACTTTTGGGTTGTATGTCATCCTGAAAACATGGTGCAGGCAACTGAAAAACATTAGTTAAATTTGTGCTCAGTGACACAAAATAGTTTTAAATTTGTGACCATTTGTGTAGATTTCAACTGTGATGCATCCGTGATGCAATACAAATCTTTCACATTCTCTGAAATCTCTCATTCCATAGGTTTTGCTGCAGTTTAAGAATTTTAAGCATATTTTGATGATTATCGGGATAAAACTGTAAATCACAATTATTTTGACCAGGATAATCGTGACGTTAAATTGGTCGTCCCACAGTTGTGGCAGTTGCTTGCCAATGCTGCGGTTATTGCGACAGCCCTACCTTCACGGTACTCATTTGTTGTGCCTCCAGTCCATGGAAACATCATGGATATACATCCCCTGTCACCTGACATGCACTGCACAGAGTTGATCACACAAAGAACGAGCTCAGCCGTCTCTGTCCCCTTGTCTCTATATATAGAGGAGATCACCAGCGGCAGGCCGAAGGATCTGTCAAGTGTGGAGATGACAGAAGTCTCCAGTGCCAGAGGTTAGGATGTGACATCTTGCAGGGCTCTGGCCTCAAATCTACAATCTGCCCTTCATCCCTCTCTCTTTTCCTCTCCTTTTTGCTTCTGCTGTGTATAGGTGACTTTGACGGTCGAGGGACGACTCAAAGATGGATAGTAAGATTGTAAGGTCACTTCGTCAGGTGCACAATGCAACATTTATGACATTATATGTCATTGTGCTGCAATAAGAATGATTTAAGTGAGATGAACTGAGTGGAAACTTCATCTAATTAGATAAAACAGCCAAACTGCATCATTTGCAGCTGGAAAAAAAAGGAAATAAGTCGTGATACAATAGGCTATATGTTATTTAATACTCAGCATGAATTGTTTCAAACAAAAAAGATCATATTGTGACTTAAATGTGGTGATAAGATTGTATTGAAGTGCATGCCTCTGGGGATTCACACCCCTGTTAGATTTGTTGTTGGTCTTTGTGATGAGGGAAGAGTGTCCATGGACTTCACTCGCCCCGGCTCTCTCTCTCTCTCTCTCTCTCTGATCCACATGCCATCTCTTCTTTGTATCAGTCCAGATTCACCTTGGCTGTGACTGCGTTCTCGCCAGCATCTCGTTGATGAGTCAGAGCAAAGCACGACCAGTTAAATATATCACATGATACACTCACAAGACGCAGGAAATACATGATTTCATCAGTTACTTTGCGTGGTGTGAAGCTGGTTTTGTTTTTTATTTGTCCAGGTTTAAGATGATGAAACAGAACACTCTACTGTAAATATTCACAAATGAAACTGATTATTTGAGCGGAGTAGAGGGATTTAAATCAAATCCTTTGCATTTGATAGGACCACTAAAAAGTGGGCGGGCTCAGAATGTCGCATGATATGGAGCTATAGAGGACTGTGGCTCCAAACACACCGCCCTTAATGCTAAACGTCTCAGATTGACTGAGTGATGGATGCCATGATTACAGAAGGGATGATAGAGGACTTTATCTTGGATCACGATCATAATTATTTTGGCCAGGATACATTTTCAAAATAAATGTTCATATGATCCCATACTGGAGGAAATCGTTTGGTAGTAACTTACATGAGAATATGTCATATTATTTACATGAAGAAAATACTTTGATGTAAAAATAAAAAGGCATTATTTGCATATATTGTTAAATATGTGAACAATATGACTGTGGATGTAATTCAAAAGAGTTGACTATTTCACTTAAAACTCTGATGCAATGGGGAATGCCTTGTAACACTGTTGTGGTCAGTTTAACAGTCTACTAAATCATTCCAGTTTTCCAACATGTGGTCTGAGAGTAGCAGCATGGTGAGCACCATGTTACAACTAGGAATTAATTGGAATCATTCTTTAAAGAGCAACAACAAATGTCAGTTTTTAGTGCTTCTTGTAGAGAACATACAGTAAGTAATAAACCAATCTACAGGTGATTCTGCATAATTATTTCACAATAATAGATGATACAATTACGTTCCAGTGATTCAGTTTGTGTCAACATTTAAGGTCTTTGTTTCTTTTAATGCCCAAAGAATCAAATGTTCATCTTCACACTAAGTGAGCAGAAAGACATGATTAGGATTTTTAATTTCAGAATGAGAGGAATTCTCAGTTGAGTCGTGTTATATTCTCTCCTGAGCAATAACAGAAATACCTGTAAACATTCTGACACATGACGTGATCCTGTGTGTGTGTGTGTGTGTGTGTGTGTGTGTGTGTGTGTGTGTGTGCATGTGTGAGAGAGAGTCTTAATTAGTGCATCAGCAGGGGGGAACTTCCTCTTACTGAGCATCTCTGCTAGCTGACAGAAATCACTGTGACAACGTCGTCTCTCACCCCCCTCACATCCTCCCCACCCTCCCTCTCTCCTCCCCCCCTCTCCCTCCCCCTCTCCCTCCCCGTCTCACTCCCTCCTCTCACTCCGTCCACCTAAACCACCAAAACCAGCTGTGCAATCCATTTATAAAAAGCAGTTGTGTTGCAGCCAGAAAGCTTCAGGTGTTGCATTCAAAAATATGAAAAATAGGAATGTTATTTATCAGTGAGGAAGATTAAGGATACACATGATGAAGGTGTGAGGCTGTCAGGAGAGCATGAGGAGAGAGAAAAAAGGTAATGACTGCAGTACTACGGGGTCGTTCCTGTCTCACACTGAGGTGGAACCATGATGATCAAGTGTGGCAGCGTCTTCAACTGGCAAGAAACTTAATTCTATGATGGAAGAAAATAAAAAGGACGGAGATAGTTAGTGGTGTCTGTGTGATTTCTGTTTGGAGAGCTTGTACTTATCTGATCTTTTGTAGAGATACTGGGTTGTTCTTTTGTGTAGATACTGGGTTTTCTTTTGTGTAGATTCTGTTTTTTTCTTTTCTAGAGATACTGGGTTGTTCTTTTGTGTAGATACTGGGTTTTCTTTTGTGTAGATACTGGGTTTTTGGATCTGTACAGTGAGTACAACTCAAGAAACTCACCACATTAATATTTGTTAACATATTAATGTCAGACAGCCCATCTTCTCCTGGAAAACCAGTCCAATAATCCAAGAAGGATCCAGATGGTCCATATTCTTTGTGATTTTTAGAGCTCACACGCGATACTACAGAACTGCCACTTTCTGACATAGTTTGGCTCCGCCCAAAAAGGTAAGTCAACGCTGTTTACAAACACAAAAAATGTCACTTGTAAAGTGTAAAATTGAACTGAGTGCATGAAGCACACTGATAATTCCCCGACAGAGGATCGAGGAAAGGAGAGTTTTTTACAGGGATGAGATCAGATTTTACCAGCTCAAGTTAGGAGCACTCTACTTTGGTTGGATCTGTAAATGAATTTTTAAGTAGTGGATCATCATTTATTATTTATTACACCTTTCTACCGTGTGCTTTCTTACATGACAATGCCTTTTCTTCGTAATGTCAGAGCTAAACATGTTGGGAGTGCAATGCTTTTTAAAGCTGAGTTCTGGGACTTTAGACGTCTGACTTACTGGATGGAGTACAGGAAGCGTCTCTCCGCCCAGCTGCTGAGAGAGGCTTTTGTATGACTCCAGCCTGCTGTAATGGAGACCACATGTTCTCCATGTTTTCACTGGGAGAAATGAGCTTGATATTCATTTCCAAAATATTTGTCTTGCAATATTGATTCCAGCCATCCTGCAGATTTATAGGCTGTTCAGTAATGCATGGGGGTGCGTTTTCTTTCCTGATTGCGCTGCAGTGATTTAGCACTACGCTCATGTGCAGAGTTGTGTGTGAGAAGTAAATATTCATGAAGGACAGCAATCATGTTGGTGGATGAGTGTGGAGCAGTCAGGAGTAGAGATGGGTCGATGTGGGATTCATCACGGGTCGCAATAAAAAACACGTTGATCGTGGTGAATTTCAATTATCGGTATAATCGTAAATATGGTCACAAGTGACTTGAGACAGCTGTTCAGCTTACGATCATACAGATGCAAAACGTAAAGCCTGGTTAAAAAAATACAGCATAGAAAAATATTTTTTTTATTTATTTATCCTTTTTTATGCAGGAAGATATTATGATTTATGATCATATTGTTTAAGATTATGATTGTTTTTCCACTGAGGAGCTTCTTAAATAAACAGATTTGCTTCTGAACAAAAAAAGTGATCCTATGTTTTCGGGATAATATTGTGAATTGTAATTTTTCAGGATAACTGTGACATGAAATGTTCATATGGTCTGTTCAGGAACATCTGATTGGAGATGTTTGCGAGATGCTGCCAACAATCTGGGATCAGCGCTGCTTTAAATGTCATTTCTTCCTGTTTGTGTGTGCAGCCTTGACTTGACATGCAGATATTATCTGACACTGGAAATCAACAGTATCTGATCAAGCTGACAACATTGCTGCAGGGCACGTCTGCTGTCTGAAAGGTTCTCCTCAAACGAGCATCGAACAGGCTGGGCTATATGTGAATATACTGTACATGCCTTCTACAAAAACATGAATGTATCTTTATGGATCTGTTGCGTGCGTGACGCTTGTAATTCCTCTGTGTCACAAGTCAAAAGAGCTGCAAAAACCTCCACTTCACACATGGAGGAACTGTGAGAAACAGACTGTGAGTGAAGCAGCACATATAACCAGATCCATGCTGTATTGAGACATTCATGTAAATTGGTTGGTGTCGTAGATATAATTAATATGGGTGGTGTTGCAGATATAATTAATAGGCTTAGTCATGTCTCCGAGAGCTGCAGTGGCACTGAATGATTTGCTTTTCCATTAACAACCACTGGCTGCAGCGTATCAGCAAAGAAGCACATATTTCCTCTGGAAATGAAAATCTAATAGAATGAATTGATCAAGTCACACATTCAGCTGATGCTTATGAAGCTGTGCTGCCAAACTCAGCTTCCATCTCTTTCTCTCACTCCTGCATTCCCTCTTTTTTTTCTCCTCATTTCGCTCACGGATCGACGGCTTATGTAAATCATTAGAGTTGAAATAAGCAGCCAGACTTGGAGGACACTTATCTTGGAGTTTTATCTGAAACAGGTCTCAATATGTCCTCCCTAAATGCAGGTTAACATCAGCCTCCTTTGAAGTTTGCACTTATGTCAGAGCTGCTGACTGACGCTCACAGAAACGTAGTCTTATTTGGTCTGGAATTAAGAACAGCAGTGTGTTTCCTTTGCAGCCCTCTCAATCCTGTAATCCATGATGTGACGTTCACTGGTGCGTTCAGGCGGCCTCTGTCAACATGTAAAGCTGGGACACATTCACACGGCAACGTGGAATTAACCAGGGTCTGTGGTCAGTTACAGCTTAAGAGCCTGTGTCCACATAGCTCCTTTATCTGGGTGCAAGCATCTTATTTCTATTGTTCTCAGTGAGCAGACAGCGTGTGAGGCAAACTGGAGGGAAAACGCTGCACCCAGCATCTTTCTGAGCACTCCACCTATTTTGTGTGGCCGCTCCGAGCACTTCAAGTTGAAAAACGTTTAACTTTTCAGAGAAGCGTCGGTGCGTCACTGCAGGAGACGGGGGAGAAGTGTGTTTTGGTCGTGTCTGTCAGACAGAAACCATCATAACAAAGACAGAATGGCTCATTGGGAGCAAATCAGCTGGTGAGTTTTGTACGAGTATCACTGTACTGTTTGCCCCGACAGATTGGCTGTGCAGTGACAATCTCATACAACGTAAGTACTATATCCCACAACAGTGGTTAGAGTGGTGACATGTTGTCAAGATTTTGTTGCCATAGAAACATTTGAAATACTGCTCTGGGCTCTTTTTTCTTTTTTTTGATGAAACCCTAGGATGAAGCACTCCCTGGAACTCGTGTTTAGTTCCATTCAACAGAGAAAATAAATGATCAGTCAGCAGGACACTTTATGGTTTATAACATATGACGTGAATCATGTCATGAAATTATTATTGTGTTTCTGTTTGGTGACATTAAAGGCAGAGTAGGTCATTTGAAAAAAACACCCCTTCGTTCAGACCTCGGTTCAAAGTCCCGCCCTCTTCGTTTAGACCTCTGTTCAAAGCCCCGCCCCCTTTGTTCAGACGAATGTTCAAAGTCCCGCCCCCTCCTTTCAGTCTCTGTTCAAAGCCCCGCCCTCTTCGTTCAGACCTCTGTTCAAAGTCCGGCCCCTTCTTTCAGTCTCTGTTCAAAGCCCCGCCCCCTTTGTTCAGAGCTCTGTTCAAAGTCCCGCCCCCTTCATTCAGACCTCTGTTAGAAGTCCCGCCCCCTTCTTTCAGAACTCTGTTCAAAGCCCCGCCCTCTTTGTTCAGACCTCTGTTCAAAGTCCCGCCCCCAGAACACCAAACGAGTGCTCGAGATCGGCAGAGTGCAATCAGGAAGTAAGTATTGACAGACAGGCAGGCCGTCCAATTATTTTCTCCTGACTCCAGTCCTGCCACGGCCACAGATGATATTTTAAATCGTTTTTATTTCATTTAGTATATTCATTGCCGGTATGTTACAAGGATTCAAGTAATATAAAAGAAAGTGTTTCTGAATAGAATCACCTCCTCAACCTTTAACATTATTGTTAAAAGTGCTTTTCCTAATGCTAAAGTAATACCAATAAAGTAAATGCAACAGATTCATATTATATTTCTGTGAAGATTTTGCGGACGTGTTGGTCGTAATACAGGTGTGCTTGAATTCCTTCCTGCTTGCCATCTCTCTCGTGTCTATTCTTGGCCTTTCTACCTCGGCGCTCATTCAGGCTGACAGCCTAACTGCAGTGTGCGAAGCTTGCAATCAAATGTACCGTACTGCTCTTCCTGGGCTTTGTGTGCGGTGTCGTGTTAGGAAAACACCTGTAATTTACAAGAGCCGGAAAAGGAACAAAAGGGATCCACAGTTAAGGATGTGATTAGTGTTATAAGGTCCACCGGTACTAAATGAATGGGGATACCCTGCTGTGTTTTAATAAGAGTGGATGTGTGACAGCGGGGCAGTGATGTGTGTGCAGCTCTGCTAGACGACTGAATGGATCCACAAGAGGACGGTTTAACTTTGCAGCAGTAAAAATGTAAAAACTCACATCCAGGATTAGTCTAAATAAATGTATTTTAATGTGATCTGGTTGTAAGTATGAAGTATAGGAGACACAAGATTAGTGAATACCATGTATATTTTTGATTCATACAGTTTCATGTTAATTATTACCTTTCCTGACATTTTCAGAGGTCTAGATAGTAGCTCACATTAGTCCAGACCAGATTATGTGGAGAAACCAGAAACTGTCTGTGGTCCAAACAACAAGGTCGCTTTTAAAAAAGGAACAAATTTCTTAATGAACCAGATTGAGTCCAACATCCTTCATGCATATTTTAAAGTTAAATTCATTCAGTAGCTGAGAAAACAATTTAATGCAGAGGAATTATTATTATTATTGTCATCATATTTATTTTTAAACTGTAGAATTAATAAACTGCATATTCCTTTTAACATCGAAAATTCTGACAATCTCTCGTGGGTTTTGGTTGAAAATAGACTTTAATTCTCTGAGAGTTTGATCAGTTGACATGTTGTAGTGAAGCTGACTGTTTCTCATGGACCTCATAAGAAATGTCTCTTTAGCATGGTCAGCGTGTTGCCAAGGACATTATCTCAAATTGCATTCACACATTTGAATAATTCAATTCCAGGTAATCTCCCCCCGCCAGATATTCCAGGTCATTTCATTCTTCTTCGAAGCTGTAATCCCATTCAAGGAGAGAATAACGGACGGCCATCACTGCTTCTTTGTGCCGTGATTTAGAAATGGAGAGTAATGTGTGTTCATTGTGCAGAGGGCAGCAAAGACGTTCAGACTGGATTTCTGTCCCCCCATAACGCGCACATTGGCTTATCCGTCAGTGGTGCCAGAAGCACTCTCCAACATGTCAACACTAATGGCTGCAGCGCGAGGACTGACATACCAGTGGCTAGAAAGTAATTGGGTCGCTGTCTTGAAGTTTCACAGCACAGCGGAGGGAAAACAGCGTAAAAAATAATTTCCATAAAAGAATGCAGATCACAAGCTTAAAAACGGGATTTCATTGTCAGTTCTTCAGCGATTTCATTCCGCTGGTTGTCAATGTGCCGAAGTGGTGACTGATTTGACCAATAAGGTTACCAGAGGAGACGCATCTGCATTCCCCAGGTATTTGCCATTAGGAAGGGCCTCTGCTCATGCACAAGTGTTTTTGACCTTTTGCATTATGTAGTATTAAATATTGAGAAAGACTACTTATGGTGGGGAGGTGTATGGGACCAACGACACATTCCACCACCAGACCGGTGTTGGACAAAGTGTTGTTGGAAGGTGACACGTTGATGATGGTTTTCCGAAACACAGCTAAGAGGTAGACATGTGACACTTTAGTGACAAATCACTGCATTACTGTAGATTCATATTCACATAATTACAGTTTTGTGCAACACACTTTCCTTAAGTGTTAACAACCATGACAATATCATCATGAGAGCCAAACAATGAGATAGTATCAAGATGACAGTTAACCACTAAATAGGCTGACATGATGGAGACCACCTGAAACTTTCCTACTTCCTGTTGGTTCTGTTGTCTGTCTGATCTGAAGTGTTTCCAGTCTGATCTGGATCACAGCTGATAGCTATGTGGTTTGTTGACATGATGTAAGGTGACGCTCTCTCTCTCTCTCTCTCTCTCTCTCTCTCTCTCTCTCTCTCTGTGTCTGTGGACAGCGTCTCCGACATGTGCTTTTGTTGAATCATTACTCGTCTAAAAAACATCTGATAATGATGGAGACATCGCTGAGTGAGGTAGAGGAGAGAGAATACCCTCGTGACCTTTGTCGTTAACTTTAGTTTTAATCTTTTTACTCCTGATATTTTTGACAAAACTATGCCTGAAAAAAATTTCAATTTGTTAAAAAAAAAGTTAAAAAGACGTTTTATACAACAAATCCCTCAAAATGCCCATGAAACCCTGAGGCAACGCTCATGGCTAATCTGGTTCTAATCCTCCTGCCACGTCAGACCAATACACACATATACAAAGTACAATACAAAATAATATACATTTAATATTTTGTATTGTGCACTTTTTCGTTTTATACAATTATTCAAATCCCCAAAATTAATTAACCAAGCAGTAATGCACATGGGCACGGTCCCATTACAAAGACCTGTATTACAAATGCAGAAAGATCAAGTAAATATGTTAAATCAAACAGTTATGCAGGCAAAAACTACAGAATACTCAGTGTGAGCAAGTCAAACTAAAATATGAGTATAAATTATGTTAAATGCACTGTTTAATGTAGAGACAGAGTGGAAGGGGAGAGGAGAGAGAGAGAGAGAGAGAGAGAGAGAGAGAGAGAGGGGGAATGATGCGCAGTTTCGCAGCAACGGCAGTGTTCACATTTACAGTGGAAAGCTCACACTTCTCACAATAATCTACACTAAACTGGCACCAACAGAAAGAAAGCACAGTTGCTGCAGCATGTGTTGCTGTGGAGTCATGAATCTCCTCAGGGTCACCTACGTGCCTCTCCTATCAATGAACATGGTCGGTGAAAACTTTACTCATTATTCACAATGTTTTTTTTTATACACTGCAAAGCGTGCAACAGTTGTTAATGAACTCATAAAGTGTCCGTTCAGCTATATTATTCGTCGATCTGCAGCCATGAACACCACACACAGAGATGAACATGGACGGAGACGGACCTTTTTACAGGTGTGATGCCTTTAATGTGCTGCACTTCCCTCGTCTCATGCTCCTCCTCCCTGCAGCCAACCTCTGCAGTGCTGGCTTCCTCCTCAGTGGCATTCACCTGTTCTGCACCGTCAGTACGGAGTACCTCTGCACACACACACACACACACACACACACACACACACACACACACACACACACACACACCTGCAGAGCTGCACACCAGTCTGCAGGAAAGCCATCTTTTTCTTCAAGTCCACTCTGGCATCACGGAAGCACGTTTCTGCAGCCTGTGCCCACAACACTAACTAACTGTGTGTGTGTGTGTTTGTGTGTGTGAGTGTGAGTGCATTAGGTGGGTTGAAAAGGACATGCGTGTGTTTCATCTTAAAGGAATTGTAGTGATAATGGACCTCATTTATCATTCTGCGTGTCAATGAATCTATATTGAACGGTGCATCAGCAGTGGAAAATGCCTCAGCAGCACATGTCTGTTTGAAAAGCCAAGCATATTTTGTTGACTGCGATTTGGTTGTTTTTATGATGTAAAATGCATTATTAATTGTTTTATGCATTGTGGAAAACAAAAAGCAAGCAGTGTCCACCAGGGTTTCATCGTACATTAAGACCCTTTTTACTTACTGCTGTTATGTAAATTCTTCTTCGTGGGCATCGCTGGCAGCGGTCCAGACCCCGGCCCCCCTCCCCCCCTCCATTCCCCCATGTGCTCTCTCTAATAGGATCAAAAAATGAATAGTTAACATGCTTGTCAGCAGTTTTTTTATTGATTTTCTTCTGCTCACTTGTTCATTTTGGTTTAGTGTTCCAGGGTGATTTATTGTTTAAGTAACCTTTATTTATTCAGGGATGTTTCACTTTGAGCAGCGTTGCCTTGACAACAATCACACTATTACACGCATTCAATTTTAGAAGCTGCCCAGTACAGCCACAGTCTCACTTACTGGCCGCTAAGCAGCTCTACTGCAGCAGTTGAGGGTCAGGGCCTTGCTCAAAGGCACCACGGAGGTGGTGATGAGGGAGGGGCAAGCACTGGTTGAACTGGTGATCTTCCAGTCACAAGCCTTTATGAGGCTGAGTGGCTTTCATTGGTCCTGTCTAACCAGCATGAGGCTTTGATTGATTGACACATCAGGGTTCACCTGAAACTTCTGGATTTGAGCTGTCAAGGGGCGGCTGTCCAGAAATAGAGAGAGTTGTCCTCCAATCCCGGTTCCTCAAGTCTGAAGTGCCCTTGGGCAACATAATGAACCCCAAATGGCCCCTGAAGGCTGTGCCATCAGCGTGTGGATGTGTGTGATGGGTAAATGAAGGCTGAATGTAGTGTAAAGTGCCTTGAGAAGTTGAAAAGACTATAAAGCGCTATATATATACAGGTCAATTTACCATTTATATCTTAAATATCTTCATATCAGCTCAGTCTCACTGCAGATTATGAAATAGTCAGTAAAAATAATAAATGATTGGTTTTGTGTGACATGGATTGTCCATTTTCTTTGTGTCTCTCAGCACTAAAACAATGTCAATGTAAAATTAACATGACTGTGCAACATCCAGAGCTAGTGACGAAGTACTAATAAAGACTATGGTGGGTGGTTGGGGAGATTGATGCTCACTGCGTGTCCCCAAGTGTCAAACGACTCAGGTTCTGAAAAGTGAAGCCAAAGCTTTAAACTTTCATTCTCTCTGCTGGGGCGACTCCTCTGGTCCTCAGTTTATGGTCTAAATCTCTAGTTTCAAGTCTTCTTCAATCCAGCATGATGTTCATTTAGTACATTATGATCGATTTAGAGTCAAATAAACCATAACGCAGGGGATGATTTAGGGGTGTTTTGTGTAACCAGAAGGAAGTGATCATATTTGAACTATGGAGGAGCGAAGGATGGATCTGAAGCGGCAGACCAGCACCCTTACTTGATCTGTATCAATGTGGATTCTGGTGTGAAGCTGCTAACAAAGTTAGCTTCATAATTCAAGGTCAACTTTCCAGCTAAGTGTTGAAGGCATTTTAGTAGCTAACTCATTGGTAGCGACCTGTCAATCACAAGGTAGCCCCGCCCCTAAAGCATCACCTGCTTTCTGGTGTACAGGATTTGACTCTAAATGGATCATAATTGAGTAAGTGAACATCGTCCTGGATTGAAGAAGACTTGAGACCATAAATGTTTACAATGTTTACTGAGATAATAAATCAAATGATATGGAGGGTCATTTTCTCATAGACTTTCATGCAATCAGACTTATTTTTACAACCAGAGGAGTCGCCCCCTGATGGCCAGTAGAGAGAATGCAAGTTTATGGCTCTTCAGCATGGACTTCACCTTTCAGAACCAGAGCTTGCCACCTGGTTAAATGAAGTACTTAGTTAAGGTAAGGCAAACATTGTGTTTCAGATAAAACCATCGTATTACCAGAGCTTCGTCATCAGTTACAGTAAATGTTTACAACCATGATCTCATTCAGAAATTGATTCGCAGTTGAAAGCAGGAAATGAACAGTGATCCCCTGTGTTAAAGCTGC
Organism: Chelidonichthys spinosus; assembly: GCA_029853015.1. Classification (NCBI taxonomy): domain Eukaryota; kingdom Metazoa; phylum Chordata; class Actinopteri; order Perciformes; family Triglidae; genus Chelidonichthys; species Chelidonichthys spinosus. Next base: position 11,756,037 of record CM056835.1, read on the forward strand.
TTATATTAAAATGATATAATAATATTTTATTTATAATATGTTTTAAGTGATCATTGCTGTATGAGTCTATATAAATGCATCAAAATTCTTAATACTAAAAAAAAATATTTTTAAATAGCATCAGGCATGAAAAATAATCTCACACAATGTAAACATGTTGTATGAAAGCATGAGTGTAGCATACATGCTCAACAGACCACATTTGTGGTAAGTTGCACATATGAATACAACAACTATGAATGTAGTTTGGGTTATCTAGCAACATAAATAATAAACAATAAGGCGTAATTCGCTGCCAACATTTGTCCGTAGCACTAAACATCAGCAGCATTAAAAAGCATAAAAGCAAAGCTGTGCATCTCCCTCTGTACTGTCACTCCGTCTGTTCAGTTAATTAGCTCATTTGTTGAATTTTAAATGTTTATCCCAGCCGCTCCTGCAGCTGCCTCATTATCATCAAATATCACCAACACTGATCAAAGGAGCCTCACCAGGCGGATGCCGCACGCACGGCTGTCTTCCAAGGAATGCATCTTTTATTTTTAGTGTAATCATTTCAATAATTAACATGTATAGAGGTTCCGCTAGATTGTCTCTGAGTCTTTAACAAATGCAGAAGTCCTTGTCTCCGAGTCATTGGGAACACTGTTGTCTTCACGTCTCCAGTGACTCGGCAGGCAGTCCTTTGAAGCTCCTCTTGTTTTCTCCTTTCGCTTAATGTGCTGTTGTTTATCTAGAAATAGCAATGCTAATTTACCGCTCGGCTAATGATTATATTAAACTCCTTTAGTTTGAAGGAGATGCAGTTTTTGCGTAACTTTTGGAAGCTGCTGCTTTCTTATTTTTAAAACCAATGTTTATGGATGGGATTGAATTTGAATCATATCAGGATGTAATATGGATGTTCTGGTCCTCTCTGAAGTCTCACCTCATAAATTAATCTAATTTGTTTTAACAAAACAAACCTTATTGAACTGACTCACTATCTGTTATTATTTATTATCTGAATAACTTTATTGACCTCATGAGAATAATATGATACTGGTCAGATACTTGTTTTATTCATAGGGTTGTATGAGTTCAAATAAACAAATGTTTTTTTTGGCATCATAATATTTAATTTAGTAGATGAAGCAAGTCTTTTTATAAACTGCTTAATGTTTGTACTTTTGGAAGTAAAGTTACTGCCACAGCACTTAATATTCCAGTGGTGGACAAGGATCTTTCTGATTCTGGTTTAACATGTTTGCCTCCAACAGCCTGGAGCTTTGGGAAGCTGAGTTAGTTTGTGACCTGAAAGATAATCCAGGGCTGCACCCTTTTTGTGGGTGCAGACTGAGGAAGAAGATGGAGGAGGAGGCTGCTCATAAAAAAAAATGATTGAAATTTAATTTAAAAAAAGGGTGAAATAAATGAATAAGAAAACCGAAAGAATGTGCCAGAGTGCAAATCAAATTTAAGCAAGATTAAAAAATAAATCATGATAAATATAATAATAGATAGGTAAACAAAACTGTTATTACAATTATGTTGTACTAGATGTATTAGGTGTGAGGTAAACCAAAAGTGAAAGGTTAGATTAAGTTAAGTTAAGACACAAACTGTGGATACAAGTGGATGTAGGTGTTATGTTAACCATTGGTTGGTGGTTTTGGTTTTTGAATACTTGAGTTCTGCATTTTAGCCGCTGCCAACATTAGGTTTAAAAAACAAAAGCAACATTAGATTTAGACAGCAAAACCAAAGTTAGCTAGAGACAACAAAACCAACGTTAGCTTGAGACAACAAAACCAACGATAGGTTTAGGGAACAAGACCAACGTTAGGTTGAGACAACAAAACCAACGATAGGTTTAGGGAACAAGACCAACGTTAGGTTTAGGAAACAAGACCACGATAGGTTTAGGGAACAAGTCCAACGATAGGTTTAGACAACAAAACCAACTTTAGGTCCCAACAGGGCCTTTGCTGCCTGTCATTGCTCTCCCTCTCTCTCTCTCTCTCTCTCCTCTCCTTGTTTCCTTTCATCTCCTGTCACATCATTATGGACATTAAAATAGATTTACTCTTAATTAATTGTCAAGTGCTGTAAATTCAAAGATATAAATGTCACATTCCACCATCCCTCAATTGCTATAAGTTAGAGAGTAACAGGCTGGCATTTTGAATGTTTGAGTTCATATAATGTTATGGCACCAGTTTGTACAAGAGGAGTTTCAAAGACATAACTTTTAACATGACTAACCATTAAAGTGCAGGTTCATTAAATCCTTCTTGAATCAACAGTCAGGAACACACATTAGCAGCGAAATTTTTTTCTTGTTGTAATTTATCCTCCTGTCTACTGGCCATTGTGAGATACCCTCCTAATGTGCATTCAATGTCAATGTTGGGGGAACAAATCCACCTTCTGTGTAAATGTTTTTCTAAAGCTAAAATAAGGCTTCATTTAGCCAAGTATTCCAAATCTCACTCTTATATCCACAGGACAGAGTGATTAGCATGCAGATACTGTGGTGCTCCAGCTGTTGTGATTAAATACACAAATGCAGACAAAGAAAAACTGGATGAAACAAGTGGAAGACTTAAAGATTTATTATTTTATCATTATTTTTAATGAATCACAGGGATTGTTGGGGGTGTCAGGGAGTCCAGGTGTTCCATGAAGGACAGGGAAGACGTCAGAGGAAGGTTAGTGGCTGAGTCTGTGGCTGGAGATGCTGGGACAGGGGAGGCTGGAGAGTAGTTCGGCAGCTGTCGGAACAGATCTGGAGACAAACGGAGCACATGTAACAATTCATATTGGGGTCAAGCAACCAGCAAGATCATCAAAATGGTTTTTAAAAGTAAAAAAAGGCAGAGCCAGAGAGCGCCGTACCACCGAGTGAAAGGAACAGTCCAGTGAAGAGTAACTGCAGGAACCAGAATATATAAGCTGGAAATGATGAGGTGTAGTTGCAGGTGTGTCTCGTTAGGAGAGAGAGCAGGAGTAGCCATGCCTACAAGACTGACAGCAAGGAGAGTAGATGGGGAAAGCACTAAGAGACCATAATAAGTGGTGAGAACATCGTTTGTCTCTCGCATTCATTATTGACGTTAATCATGGATATTTACTCGTTGATATTTTTGTAAGACCACTCCAATTTTTCTCATATCAGCATCTCTACATGGCAGATATTAAATTCCAGTCTCTGTTGAACACAGGCACACCTCATTCTAGTAAATGAGGTACTGATTAGGTGATCCCCCGAACCAGATCTTATTTACAAGGAAAAGTATAAAAACATCAAGGCCATCAAGTGACCTACAAAAAGGATGGAAAATGTCAGCCGGGGTGAAATGCACAAGGAGGATGATTCTAAACAGGCTCCTAGAGGCCGGACTGAAGTCCTGCAAAGCCAGAAAAAAGCCTTTAATAAATGAGAAGCAAAGACAAGCCAGGCTGAGGTTTGCAAAAGACCATAAGGATTGGACCGTAGAGGACTGGAGTAAGGTCATCTTCTCTGATGAGTCCAGCTTTGCCCAACACCTGGTTGTCTAATGGCTAGATAGAGACCTGGAGAGGCCTGCAAGCCACAGTGTCTCACTCCCACTGTGTTATGTGGTGGTGGAGGATGGTGATGATCCGGGGGTCTGGCAAGGCTGGAATCAGGCAGATTTGTCTTTGTGAAGGACAAGAAAAGCTGCTTCCCTCTGCTCTGGAAATGTTCCCCAACACCCAGGATTGGTTCTTCCAGCAAAACAATGCTCCATAGCACACTGCCAGGTCCATCAAAGTGTGGATGGAGGACCACCAGATCAAGACCCCGTCATGGCCAGCCTGACCTGAACCCCACTGGAAACCTCTGGAATGTGATCAAGAGGAAGATGGAGGTCATAAGCCATCAGATAAAGCCAGGCAGATTTAATGTTTGCCCCAGGAGTGGCATAATGTAGGAATGTGAGACTGATGGAGTGATGCCAATATGCATGAAAGCAATAATTAAAAATCAGGGTTATTCTCTTCACATTAGTATTGTGTTTTTAAAAATAATCATGAACTTGTTTCCTTTGCATTATCCGAGGTCTGAAAACCCTGGATCTTTTTTGTTATTTTGACCAGTTGTTATTTTCTGAAAATAAATGCTGTAAATGTCAATATTTTTATCTGGATTTTGGAAGAATTGTTGTAAGTAGTTTTATAGAATGAAGCAAAAATGTTAATTTTACTTGAACACATACCTATAACTAGTAAAACCAGAAAAAGTGATCATTTGCAGTGGTCTCTTAAGTTTTTCCAGAGCTCTTTATATGCTATGTATATAAAAAATGCATTACTTCACAACAAAACTTGGGCGTACATTGAAAATATGTAGTCTCATGGTTGAAAGGCCTGCAAGTTTATGATTGTTTTCTTAGACCTAATGTTGGTTATTTTGTCTAAACTTCACTGTATATTATTTTAAGCCGAACCATAATGTTTTGCTCCACCTACGGTTATTAAGAGGTTTAGTTGTGTAAATATAATAATAGATTTATAGCATGTCATCCCAACTGACAGAAAAAAACATGGTATAAGCACAAACAATACCAATAGAAATACATTAATTTTTGAAATTGTGCTGAGTGACATAAAAAGTGCTTGTCCGTGCACACGAATCAGTAGATTTATATTTGTTCAGACTATTTCACAAACTGGCTTGAGACTGTGTTGAATATTATCAGCTCTGATCAATCTCTACATCATTTGAGATCTCTCTCCCCCACCACTACAGCCCAGGATGGCTCTGATCTATGACCATGTTATCTATCAAAAGAGATGGTGTGTGTTTGTGTGTGTGTGTCATCTGGTGCTGAGAGGAGCAAAATGCCGTGGCCTTTTTGATGGATGCCCACTTTTAACATGACTGACTGCAGGCATCAATCTTCAGCAACCTGATTAAAATACACAGTGATGGGCAATATTCATACATCGAGGGGACACCGGACCTCCAGTCAAGCCGCTTCACTGACACGGGGGCAAAAGCTTGCAATGACAACTGCATGTGAAACACTTTGATAGTCCACAATCCATCTGTTGGAGATTCATAGCAGGAGTCCAATCCTGGTTGTACAACAGTGCTCGCAGGGTTAATGTAGTGTTTGGGAAGTGACCCGATCAAAAAGGACTAAAATAGCAGCAAAACTTCAAACGACAGAGGCTTAGTCCTGGCCAGGCAGCAACCTCTGGTTCTGAAAAGTGAACTTGCATTCTCTATTGGCCATCAGATGGCGACTCTTCTGCTTGCAAACAGAAGTATGATCGCTACCAATGTAATTAGCTACTAAGATGACTTTATTACTTAGCTTTGATCTTGAATTATGAAGCTAACTTACTTCACATCAGAATCCAGATGGATCCAGATCCAGTAAGGTTGTTGCTCTGTTGCTCGTGCTAATCAGATTTACCCACCGCTCCTCCACAGTCCAAACTGCCATTAACTGGTTTCAAAGATTCCAAGATGGCAACTGCTAAAATGCTGAATTTGAGGCTTCATATCCGTAGTCCACAAACCAATGGTGACCTCACGATGACTAAGTTCACTGCTTATAAACAGTCTATGGTCCCACCCCTCCCTGTGTCCCCCATGGGATCTTAATTCAGAATAAATATGTAATGGACCATGAATTACACTCTCGAACTGTCAAACTATCATTCCTTTTTCTGTGAAACTACATCTCTTGTCTCACACTATGTATGTCACCAACACGGCCGATAGTTTAGCTTGCAAGCTAGCTAGCTAACTTATCTACGTACCATCTCAAATGTCACGTTCATTTGTAATGGAACATATTTTTTTATCAACCAGGAAGAGACCTGTTGTAAGTGTGACATTACATCCTGGTACCGAACACACTAGAGAGAGATGAGCCTTACCTCACTGTTGGGTGTTTCACCTTTGTTATCATTTAAATCAACAAATATGTGTATTTCATGGTTCAAGATGCTCTCACATTCACAATAGGTTTAGGGTTGTAGCCTTGTTGCTGTGAGGCGTCCAGTGCCTGGGTTAACTGCAGGGGCTTCACACACACACACACTCTCTCTCTCACACACACACACACAAACACACACACACACACACACACACACACACACACAGAGACACACTTTCATCCATTCTTGCTACTCCAATTTTACTTTCCTCTCATTGTTACTTTTTTCCGCCTCTCCTCTCTATGTCCCTACCTCCCAGACTGCATTGCAGCATCAAGCGTGACTGCTGGTTTCAACTTTGGGCTTTGGCAGAATATATGCAAGAGAGAGACTGGATGTGTCTGAGAGAGAGAGAGAAAGAGAAACTCAAACAGATTATTTTATAGTTTTGCTTTTAAACACTGCTACCCAAGAATAACTCTTTATTGAATTATTGAAAGCCTTTTGATCTTTGCCTTAGGTGAGAAATGAGTCGTGATCAGTCAGGGCGTGGCTGATCAGATTTACTGACGGGGGTTCACCGTAATAAAGAAGGGTCAGCAGGCCAAGCGAGAAATGCTGAGACTTGGAAACGGAGCTGTTCATGAGTGTATAACTCACCACAGTGCCAGAGAGAAGAGGGGGAGGGAAGAAGGATTGCAACAGGGGCGGATGGGTGGGAGGGGGAGAGAGATGATGGGGTCACGCTGGAGTGAGCAGGGAGGGAAGGAGAAAAGAGAGGCAAGGTGATATCATACAGTCGCTGGTGGAAAAAACCTCCAACCAGCATAAGGCATCCTGCTGAGTCTAAACTATAACTAAGACAAGGTCAGAGAGAATGTTTCATACCAATACTCTTAGAATACTCAACAGAATCAAAGGCAATTCAATATTGTTAATGCCTATTTATTTAAATTATTAACTTTAATAGTATTTCAAACTTCCGGACAACCATTTCCTAACAATGTAGTTTGAAATGGCCATTGCAAAAGCAATTGGTAAAGCATAATGGAAATCTATCTATCTATGCAAACAAATTATAAGCTAACAATTCCATCCATCCATCGTCTACCGCTTATCCTGTATACAGGGTCGCGGGGGGGCTGGAGCCGATCCCAGCTGTCATTTGGCGAAGGCAGGGTACACCCTGGACAGAACGCCAGTCTAAGCTTAAGCAATTGTATTTTTTTTATTTATTATTGCACACCAGAATCAACAATGCTATATCCACGAGGCGATGTGTGGTGTGTGTGTGTGTGTGTGTGTGTTTCTGTCATTTCAGACGACTTGGTTTACACAACAAAACCTCTTTGTTTGGCTTATACCGTCACCAATCCGTCACATCCATAGACTGTATATAAGAGGAATTTTTGCAACCAGTGAAGGAAGTGACCATATTTGGACTGTTGTGATCTGATGAACATAAGCAGTAGAGCAGCAACCCTCCTGGATCCATTTGGATTCTGGTGTGAAGCTGCTAACAAAGTTAGTTTCATAATTCAAGGTCAACATTACAGTTAAGTGTTCAAGTCACTATAGTGACTAATTGCATTAGTAGTGCTGATATATTTGCTTTATTCTTTTTTTGAGCCTTCCAGCTAAAGCATTTCACACGATTAACTGGAGTGAAGAGACTGGGAGTTAGAGAGACAGACTCACACTAATTGTTTGTTTGGTCTTTTCCTTTAACCATGACTGTAAAAAGAGCTTAAAGCCCAGATTAAACTGCTCCATTGTTTCCATCTTTCACACAATCTTTTCTACCCCTTTTAGACTGAAATATACAAACAAAACGACTCCCCAAAATGCTCTGCTCCCAAAGGAGAAGCCAAAGCTCATCCGATCTGTTTGCAGCAGAAATGCCTCATACTAACTTTGACGTGGAGATGGGGTTTCTCCCTCTCTGCTTTTGTCCGTTTAGCTGTCAATTATATTGAAATATAGGGGAGCAGCATGAAGCCACACATGATCTTTGACTGGAGACCAGATCCTTCTGAACCCTTTTCTTTTGGTAATCTAAAATAGTTAGTATATCAGTGCTACTCAACGTGACGACCACTCCATATTTGTCTATATGGAGCCAACTTTAGTCACCAACCGTCACCTTTTGAGCACTTACCTAACCGTAATCAAAACAATAGCCAGCATGCTAGTGATTAGCATTAGCACTAGTGTGAAGTCCAGCTACATGTTAAAGTAATGTAGACCAAGCCCAGCTGTGTTGCTTTTGTAACTGGAGCATGGAATTAGCAAGCTAGCTAGCAAACTAGCCTAAACCTTCAACCACATACTCTAAGTGGGTAGTTTTTCCTTAAGAGTTTTTCGGACCTCTGATCAATTTATGTTTAGTTATTCTTTCATTTGATTCACACATATCGCTGTCAGCTAAAAGAGAAACAGACAAGAAGAGGAGTGGAAAGATATACCCTTTAGAGCACGTTGGTATTCATTAAATCGTATCTGATTTTTGCTCAGAAGGTGTAATAAATGTTGTATCTCATTCTGGTAAATGTGGAGGAGACGGACTGATGGCAGTGAGAGGCAGAAGGCAGGACAGAGCCGCCTCACAGCCACATCATTAAGACCCGGAGATGAGTCTCTTCAAGTTTATTTCCCTTCACGTCAAACTGCGAACACACCACCGAGGATGCCAATGTCAAATGCCTCCCTGAGCACCGCATGCTCACCCCACTTTAACATTATTCATGGTGACAGAAAGTCATGACTCCTGTGAGAGAAAACTCCTCCTCCTCTTCTCCAGGTAGACTCAAATCAGCAAACCAACCATGTGTGGATCAAACAAATTTAAGATAATCCAGGAAAAGTCAGACATTTATTGAAAAAGTTTGAATCCAGGCACTGTGGAAGTTTTTTTTTTTTAATTAAAGGCCCTTAAAGTGCCTGGATTCAGATTTTTTAAATAACTGTCCAACTTTCCTGGATTACGTTTCTCATGCCAGGAGCACCGGTGGTGGAAGGGGCCAGCAGTACTCCCGCTATCTATTTTTTCAACATTAATTTAACATATATAGGTCAGCTGTGATTTAGGCGTAATATAGTTGATCTGATTGGTTGCTTTATTTTTTCTTCAACCATGTATCATTATGAATTATGTTCATATTAGATGATTGTGCAACATGCCATTTACTTCTAATGCCAACAAACTAGTGTGGCCAATTCGTGCCAGGGATTAGAGTTTAGGGCTGATCACAGTCTAATAATTAATATTGTTGGCTTTTTTGTAATTGATTGATTGTCTCAACATAATGCTCACTAAGAGGCAGTGGAAACAGTCTACAAAATGATGTTACCACTCAACAAAAGACATTGTGAATGACATTTTGAGGGAAATATTTGTCTATATATATTTTTATATGTATGTCAGGGCTGTGAAAATTACACTTTTAACGCGGGACGATTCATAAGCATTAACATGTTCATATTTTTAACGCTGCTGGCTCTCCAATTGGGATGTTTGAGTGTAAAACAACAAAGATAGAACAATGAATAAACATGCAGCCTCATAAAACTACTAAGATACAACGGCACCGACACCACTGCAGCAACGTGACGTTAACCTCTCACCATTGAGCATTATAAGCCTGAATACTGACATTTAAGTATTTGTACTCGGTCTGAAAAAATATTACTGCATTTGTCAAGGCTTCAAATTCTGCTGCATATTCGCCTTCTGTCATTTATCCTTCTGTTCCCACAGCAATATACAGAGAAAATGGGTATTTTTCAGGTATAATTACCAATGGTGATTACTCGTGATTAATCCACAGCTACCCTCTGATTAATCTGATTACAATTTTTAATCGTTTGACAGCGCAAATAAATATATAATCTCTCATTCAGCTTCATTATCAAGCCTTATTGCAGGCTCGTCATGGCACTGAAGGTGGCCGTCTCTGTGACCCCGGACCAAGGGCAAAGTCTTGTAGGCTTGCGTGACAAGACTGTGACTAAGTCTGCGGCACCGACGGGGAAACAGCAGCGGTGATGATGGCGGTGATGATGGCAGTGATGATGGCGATGTCAGTGTGGCGGTGACATGTCACGGCTGTCCTCATTAAAAGCCTCTGAATTGCAAGCAGCCCTTACAGCTGGCTCTGCTGCCACATCACATGATTACTGAAGAGACGATCGATTGAATACAGAGATATAATGTTTGTTCTCTCTCTTGATGGTGGGTGTTTTTCCTAAAAATGCTACTTTGGGTCTGATTTTGCTGAATCGTGTGATTTATGTTTAAAGTTGACTTGTCCATTTGTGAAGCAGGATTCACTCTGCGTGAATAACAGTTCTCTCTCATGCATGTTCATGTTTAGTAATTCCTTTTATATTTTCTACAGATGCATGAAATAAACAACAAAATGAATGAAAATCGCAGCCTAAACTGAACTGAACATGTTTCATCGTTTTACACCCTTTCAGTTATAAACCTTGACTTTACTGCATATGAAAAGTCCACATAGTCATTGTGACATCACCAACGGTTTTGAAGCCTCCAGTTTGGAAAAACAAAGTAAGCTTCCATAATTTAAACTTTTCAGTTAAATGTTAAAGTAATCTCAGGAGATAATTGTATATAATGTGGTAGCGACGGTAGCAGACCAACTCTGCATTCCACAGCATTTCTTCCCACCAACAGATCCACAAGAGGAACAGAAGATAAGAGCAGTTTATAAAGTGGATGTATAGGTCATCCACGGGGGTCATGGTGCATTTTAGTGACAGTCGAAGACATCTCTGCCTGTCTCTGGACTCCATCTGCTTCCCCCTATAGAGTCACATATGTGTAAAAGACATGAGCGCAGAGTAAGTAAAGACAATACAATTAGATCAGATAAATAGGAACACCAAAACAAAAGCTTAGACAAAAAGAAAAGTTTTAAGATGATATCGAGACTAAGTAGACAGAGAGTTACATTGTTTGGGATCTCTAATAGCAAAACCGTGACAATAACTATATTATAATACATCAGAAATGATTATTTCAATTTCACTGTATACATGATTTACAATTTGTGAAAAGAAGAAAAATAAATCAAGATTTACATGACAAAGAAATCTGAGTGAGAGCCCTGACCAGGATCAGTGTGTATCAGACAGTTTAAATGACATCCTAAGAGAACATTGAACATATTGCAATGTGTGTAGCGATGAGCATGCAGATTATTTCACAGTAAAAGCCACAGATCCTCCACCTTATGGTTGGCAGTAGAAGAGGCTTTAACAAACTACTATCAGCCTCACTGTTTCTGCTTCATTTCTTTAGGCTCTTTGTTGCAGATATCAAAGGAGCACTGACTGGGCGTCCATGTCAGCTCATTAAGTGTCTCTGGTGGATGTTTGACCCTTACAGAGTATTTGGCCCCTGGTCTGACCTTAGGAACGTGTTGTAAACACACCAGTGACTGCTGCTTGTCACTGCACATTCACTGACAGCCCGCAGAGAAAAACTGGGAGCTCCTAAGAAACTGCGGAAATAAGTTGAAGTAGAGTCATTTTCTCATAGACTTCCATGCAATCAGACTTCTTTTAAAAAAAAAAAAACAGAGGAGTTGCCCCCTGATGGACATTAGAGATAATTCAAGTTCAAGGCACTTCAAACTGGCTTCATTTTTTAGAACTGGATAGTCCGAGATATGTATGCCGGGAAATCAAACATCCTATCAAAAGTCCTATCTGGGATCATAACATAACTACATCCAGAGGTGCTCGGTGAAAGCTGTATTCACTGTATATCTAGCAAGACAAAACATTGGCTGGTGGTATGAACCAAAAATAAACTATTTAGCTGTGATTCAATTGCAATAACCAGATCAAAAGGATGCTGAAATAATTAGTAAAAAGACTGAAATCATGCTTGTTAAAATGCTGGTCTTCTGAATGGAGTCTGGTTGATGGGTGCTAGGCTATGCTAACATTGTAGCTGCCCCATCAACACTCCAAATAAGGTAATCTAGACATTAATACTGCAGAGACCTTGCTGTTTGTACCATAGACAGTCTCTGGTTTCTCCACGTAGTCTGGTCTCTGAAAGCTACTATCGTAGACCTCTGGGGGACCACAGACAGTCTCTGGTTTCTTCACATAGTCTGGTCTGGTCTCTGAACTAATGTGAGCTACTATCGTAGACCTCTGGGGACCACAGACAGTCTCTGGTTTCTCCACATAGTCTGGTCTGGTCTCTGGACTAATGTGAGCTACTATCGTAGACCAAAGAAACAGGAGACAACATTTGTTTCCTCTATTTCTGATTCAACAACGTCAGCAGGAGAATCTCAAACCTGATAAGCTGTCGGACAGTGTCGCGATAATTCCCTGTCTATATTGAAATATTTCAACTTGCGTAAATGATGCCAATGACGCAGCATGAATTTGTGTCCATATGCGTCTTTGCGTTGACATTTTATGAAATTGCGCCGTGCAAAAAAAAAGCTTCATTATTGGTATGGACAGAGTATAACAGTCCCCTCTGGCCAGCGAGAGGAAGTCTCACATCTCCGATCTGCTTGGATACTTTCACAATAGTGACTTGAACTTCCACCTCATCAAATGCCTAATCCCCCATCCAGCATTGTTTTCTGCTTATTCCGCACTGTGATTGGTTGACATGGATTCAATTCGACACTGCAGACTGACTCCCAGAAACACACAGCTACAATAGATTTGGCTCAGTTTGCAAGATCGGCACTTCCCACATCCCAGGTGGGTTGCTGGTAATTGTTTGGGGTGGTCCTACAGCTGAATGCATCATTTGCGATGGAATAAAAAGAGGAAGCAGTTTGGCAGTTGTGTGTCTGATTGTGTGCCCGCTCCTCCTTTCTCTCCTCTCTCCTCCAACTGATGGATCACTACTGATGGGAGTCTATTTCTGGGGCTCCTCTGGTTTGTTTTGTACTCCCCTCCCACTGATCTCCCTATTCAGTCCTCACTCGCCCCAGCCTCCAGTTCATTTAACATTCATGCCAAGCTCACAGTCTACCCTGATTGTTCATAAGCAGAGCGGTTTGAGCATCGCTACTCTTTGTTCGTATGCCAACAGTCTGCAGCTTCAATTTGTTACATTAAGTCGACACTGCTCTGGTGACATCAAGGTTTTATTGCAAAGGTTTTCTCAGCCGCGGAGTTTTACTCCGTTACTTGTCTTCTTACAAGGTTGAAATGCAAAATGCTATCCTGTGTGCTGATCTCATCTCCAATGGTCTCTCTCTTTTCATCTTTTTGGCAATGTGTGTAGATTTTACTTCCTGGTGCTGAATGAAAATCCATTTATTTTGGACTCCAAAGTGTTGTCTGCAGCTAAAAGGGCTGATGTATTGATTACATTCCAAGTGCTATAATACCCTAAGTGCTTGGATAGCGCGGGGAAGTAATGAAAATAGATCAGGTATGCATTTTAATCACAGCAGGAAGAGAGTGAGGAAAAGAGGACGGGGGAGAAGAAATTCATCTTTCACTATTCTTCATAATTATTTCTCCACTCTTTCATTTTTGACAAAATGCATCACTGTTTCACTTTAACAGCAGCTAATTCTTATTCTAGTTCTATTTGTCACACTGACGTTTGCATGCACCAACTATTCAGATTTTTTGTCATTAGTCCTAAAAACATAATATTCCTACTAAGCTGATTACATGGCTGATGAAAATGAATATTCCCCAAATATTCCCATTAATGCAAAGTTCGTTGTCTTTGTCCCCATTCTTACCAGCATCACCTGGTTCATTTGAAGAGCTCACCGCCAATCCAATCAGACTTTTGGCATTTTTCCCTCCCTGACGGCCAATAGAGAATGAAAGTTTAAGGCACTACAGCGTTGGCTTCACTTTTCAGAACCGGAGTTTACCGCCTGGTAAAAACCCAATTGATACTCACAATGCGAACGCACTATTAACATCTCCAAAGAATGCTCCTAAAACCTGAATAATTCAGAATATCCAAACAGAATGTGATGCTTACATGACCCATATCAAATCTGTAATATGAGTGCATGTTAACATAGTGTGTCTGGAGAAAGTCCTCTCACTTTCCCTTTTATTAATAGATAAGTCTAGTTAGGTATTGACAGGTATGTCTGCTATGTAATGAAAATCCATATCAACACAGAGAGTCTTTGGCCAGTTTTTCTCAGACAGAGCTCTGAACACATCAGTGCTGATTAACGTACACACAAACTGTCAGCCCGTGTCTTCCACCTTTCTTTCTCTCACGCACACAGCCCATTTGATGAGAAGGTTTTGGCACGGCATCACCCACATTGTTTTAATCTGCTGCAGGGCTTTGGGTGGTGAGATGTGAGAGAGCCAAGTGTGACGGGGGAGAAGAGAGAGAGAGACGGCTTTAGTCTGACCATTCATCTGGTTCCAATCACTCCACCTTTCCTGCCTCCTGTTGTCAGAGCTGCCTGAATGTAGGAGAGGAACTGTGATCAGCCATGCTGTTTGTTGGCCTGTGAATGTACATGTGTGTGTGCGTGTGTCTTAATGGGAGTAGGAGGATGTGTATTCTGGTATACGTTTATATAGAAGGAAGTCTTCTGCTGAGCCAACTTACAGTATGTGTGCAAATGTTAGTGTTGACTGTACACCAGTGGCATTTGTCAGTTTTTGTAATAAGACAAAGGAGGCGTGACCAATCATGAAAGCTTCAAAAACACCATGCCTGTCAGGGACAGACCCTTCATCTTTACGTTCATGGGCTGGCCCGTCCCCCCTTTATAAACACCTGTGGCATCCCAACTGTCGTTAAGGCTTTCTTCCCTTTGAAGATCATATAGGCTCCTCACTTGTCCAAATGTCAAGGTCTTTGAGTTAACTGTTCTCCGACGCAGCCGTCAAGGTTGTGATCGGATTTTGGGATCTGGTGTCAGAATTTTTCTTAGTTTTTCTTGGTTAAAAATAGTTCAGTTTTCGTATTGTGGCAGACATCTAACTTTTTCTAACGCTTTTTACAGGACAAGCTAGCACTTGAGGGTGAGCTATCCATTTTTCAAATTTACGATATTAGCCGTCAAGGTTAATTCTCGCTCACATTAACAATGACAACCCCATCCTCTAAGGGGAATGCTGCTGGAGGCAAGGTTAGGGACAGCGAGTCCCGCCATTTATAAACTCTCTTCTCTTTTAAGCCGAGGGGCAATTGGAATTGGAGGAGGAGGTAAATCCAGACTTTTACTCTCAGTATTTCCTCATTCTGAAAAATACAGATTCAGTATGCTCACACTCAATGTTCTATTCAGTTCGATTCCTCCAAATGACTGGTTCGCATTGATAGATCTTGCAGGATGCCTTTTTCACATTAGTGTTGATCCAGCACACAGAAAATAGCTCAGATTTGCTTTGAATGAATTGAGGTGATTCAAAGCATGAGGGCGCCCTCTACGTGTGCACTATATGACGTAAATTGCACGTATTCAAGAAATGGTATAAGGCTAAAGTCTATCTTGTCCTCTGTTTAAGATGTTTTATGCTCTCTGCAGGATTTGATGTACAATGGTAAAGTCTTAAGGTTTATTTGGCTGCATTTTCTAATAAGGAGGCTTATGAACGGAGCCCACTGGCTGTGAACGACGTGCAAACCTTTAGTTTCGGCATGGGATTTGCCGACAGTTTTGGAGCCCTCTTGGGGTTTCCTTTTGAGCTCTCTCTCAAAAACAATCCTGTTGCTGGCACTGATTTCAGCTAAATGGTTAAAGGTTGTATCAGCGATTCTGGTTGCCCTCACTTCCGTTGCGAGATCCAAAACAAACAGAGCCAGCTAGCCCCTCCCTCCCGTGTTTTGAAAATGATCATGGACGCGCATTTTCATGAACGTGATTGGTTGGAACACTGTTTATTTTGCTTTTGAGGTGTTGGTAGTACCATTTGTTTTTGTGTGCGATCTCGGTGCCTAGGCTGCCTAGAGAGACGCGTTTTTTTGACGGCCTGCTTATGGGGCGGGCAGCGAGTGGATCGTGAGGTAAAAACAGATGAATGTGATCATTTATGTTTCAGCCCAGAATCGCTGATACAACCTTTAAGTGAGTTACATGCATTGTCAGTGCACATATCCTGCCTGCAGTTTCCCCCTGACTATTCTAAGGTTATGTTGTGCCCTAACCCAGCTTTTAAGGTAAGCGAGTCTTCTTACAGCTGCTCCACGCTGGAGCTGTTTGCCTTTCATCCACCGCCTTTTTCGGGGGAGAGGGAGAGGTGGCTTTACTCTGTCCGGTGAAGGCTTTACGCATCTATTTGGAGAGAACCAAGGGATTCAGGAAGAGTAGCCAACTCTTTGTATCTAGGGCCCCTTCTGACAGAGGAAGGGCTCTGACTTGCTGGTGCCTGGGTGGTTGAGGCGATAATTCTGTCTTATGAGAGTCATGGACTGCAGCCCCTGGAAAACCTGCGGGCTTACTCCACCAGGAGCCTGGACAGGGCCCATGCGGTGGCCAGGCTCCCTGTGCTGCTTCCAGTGGGGCATCCCCACATACATTTATTCATATTTAGCACCTGGACATGACTGCACCTTCACTGGCTTACTCATTGTGGGGTCAGGCTGACTACAGGATAGCTCATGTGGTGGTAAGGGCTTCGTAGCTTGCAGTTCAGGAGGGGGGCACAGTGATTAATTCTAAACCCATGAATTGGTAAAAAAGGTGAAGGAGGAGCCTATTTAATTCTTCCATATTTATTTCCAATGTAATCTCAGCTGCAGAATTGTACCAACCAGTTTGATATGAATCACTAATTAATAAAAGTCTTCTAATGAATTAAACCTTGTTAAGATGACATGTGAGCTACAGAAACACTAGAAGCTGGAAGTTCATAATATGTATGTATATATGTGCACCTATATGCAAAGTAAATGAATGAGTCCGATTAATCTCAACACATCAACCCAGTCTTCTGTTTTGAGGAAGGGGAGGGCATTACTCCCCCTCTCTTGGGGGGGAGACAGACAGGCAGAACAATCAAAATCCAATTTGCATGACAGGAAACTAATAGAGTTTTAAACAGAGTTGATTATCATGATTATTATTATGATAATTATATACTATTTATAAATTCACATGTTCACAAATTTAGTCAGTAAAACTCAAGGAATTCAATTTAAAGTATGTCAAATTATAACAGAAGTGATCTCCAGAGTATTCATTCAGAGCAGATCTAGACCGTACTCCACAACAACCCCTAATGAGCAATCACTGGGGCAACAGTGGCAAGAAAAATCTCCCCAACAGGGATCTTCTTTCTCAACTGTTGGGCTGAAAGAGACAGAGAGACAGAGAGAGAGAGAGAGAGAGAGAGAGAGAGAGAGAGAGAGAGAGAGAGAGAGAGAGAGAGAGAGAGATGCCAACAACAAGCATGAGCTGGATGCGATAGCTCTGGCAGTAAAGGTGTTAAGGCTGGATTATGCTTCCGCGTCGACACAACGCAAGGGAGCTTGCGGACCCCTTACGTCCTTGCGGACCCCCCTTGCGTCAACGCAAGGGCCTGACGTGTGCCTCCCAAAAATCCTCGACGCGCGTCGAGGCGACGCAACGCCAACGCAACACCAACGCAGCGGCATCGGCTGTGATTGGTCCGCTAACTACATCCGCTGGAGACCGCTATCTGGTTTCCATTCATAAACACCGCCATGTAAACTTTTAAAAGGCTACTTTTATTGTTTTCACCTAGTTTTATTGTTTGCACCTTGTCGCTTTTGCACAAAGAAATAAAACACCAAGTTCTGAAAAATTGTGGACGTTTAAAGCCGGAAAGTAAACAAATACGCTATAACGAGGCTAACGACGATATAGGTCAAGAGTCTCGGTCGGTCGGTCAGTCTTTACAAAAAACATAGGGCCCTTTACCGGTGTGGCATTGAATTGCATTTCGACACGTAAACCCAACGCAGAACCATCACGGTCTCCAAGCAACTGCGTCGCCGTTGCGTTGCCGTTGCGTGATCACTACGCGGAAGCATAATCAGGCCTTTAGAGACAGAGGGGGGACCTTTTATCCCAACAAAAATCCATGATGTGTAACCATTTTCGGTTCTGCCATGGCTGTAGTGCAAACCAAAAACCACCAGGTAGCACATGTGAGTAGCGGCACTCTGTTGTCATACAGTAGCCACGCCTACAATGGTAATTATCGAAGGAAATAACAGAAAATATGACTATGTATAGAGAAAAACGTCTATTATTGCTGTGTGTGACAACAAGTAAATGGAAAGGCAATAATCCGGTTGGTAGACAACATGTGAACAGGCCCTGACCAGGCAGCAACCGGTTCTGAAAAGTTAAGCCAATGCTGGTATGGCACAGCAAAAGCACAGCAAAATGTTGGGTTCCTACAGCTGTAGTAAACCAGCCGAAGTGTGTTTTGCTATTCACACTGAATAAACCTTGGTGAATTTCACCGAGCTTCACCTCTGAATGATGTTATGAACCCAGGCAGGATGTCATCTGGTGTCCCAAACACAATTCACATTTGGTGTGAACACACCACTGCATTACATACGTTTACTTGAGTATGGTTTGAATGCAGGACTTTCTACCTTTCATGGAGTATTTCCCCAGAGTGGTATTGGTACTTTTACTGCAGTACAGGATACTGGTCCAGTTACAGCACCAGGGTGTCCTGTTACTTTATCTCCTACATGAACACTAACACATGGCTGCTATATTCAGTCTGGGGCCTCGGGGAAGACCTGCTCACACCCTGCTGAGTCCAGTTCCTGTCCTGCTGGATCTCTCTGTGTGAGGAGAACAAGGTCCAGACCACTGAGGCTTTAATCCATCTGCTCAGATAAAGATGCCAGGAGGAACATAGTGTGTGTGAATGTGTGTATACTGAATCCTCGAATTTCATAAACACATAAACCACATGTTTCTAGATAAATGGACATGATATTCGGTGAAGCAGTTCTCCATTGTGTGTGATTGGCTCAGAAAGCAAAGTATGGCTTTAGTTAGCAGTTGAATCATTTCAGAATACTTTTCTTTTTAATCGTTTTGTTAGAAATAACGAATCCTTCATGTGCTCTATTTGCTGTGGACCTGGGTCTGTTTTACAGCCATGTATGGTTTACTTCATGGTTGGTTGGTGTGCCATCCACCCAACTTCTCCCAATTAGTCATATTTTTGTACCACACTGTCCACACTTTTCGGCTCTGTTTTTATAGCCTCTCTGCAAGCCTGCAGGCCCAATGACTGTTACACCACACTTAATGAAAAACAAACCTATACTGTATGTGGCTTTTGAAAATTTGAGATCAGCGAAGCAACCAATTCAAATGAATTAAATGTCATAGTATGACATGTCATTATGAAGAACAAAAGGAAGAAAAGTAAGTGCAGAAGCAGCAGTCTTAAAGTAGCCGGACCAGAGACACTGAAAGGTATATACTGTATATACGTAAAGGTATATACAGTATATATACATACATACAGCATTGAGAATCAATGACTGATATTGAATGGGACTTTTATTCAGTGTGTTAAAGTGTGTTGGGGGACATTTTAAAGAAATTGTGAGTCACACCATGAGTGATGCACAATGGTGTAACTTCCCAACTAATAAGCTCATATTGATCATACCAACAAGTCATTTCAATCATTGTTGGCCAGACTGCACAGTCAGCATTAGTGCTTACAAGGTCATCTGAACTTCCTTTGGTGCTGATGAAATTAAATAAATGAAACAGTCTAATGATGCTTTGGCACCAGAATGGGAACGGCTCTCATTTAATCTTCTAATGGCAGCATCTTATTGGCAGTGGATTAGTGTGTCGAAGGTGAAATGAGGTGCCTATCACCTCCTTTCTGCATCGGGGGACACTGTAAGTCAGTGAAAGTAATGATTTCAAGGTAAATTGAGATTCCAGCTATTCGTCCAGCTTTAAGTAACTGCAGTCTGTGTTGTATTTCGACTCAGGGAAAAATGCACAACTATATTTGTTGTTAAGTCCAGGTTTTGTATATTAAACTTGATGTTACCCTGTTAATCTCTAGCCATGAATCAGGAGCATCAACTATATTGTACAGGGCCACATTTTGTGGACATGTACAGGTACGGGACATTTTCCTGAACCATTATTCTTTTGGGGTTTATTGAAATTTAAAACACATTTGGGAGAAGATTAAAGATGTATTGTTGCAAAATGTCCTTAATTGTTGGCCCTCAAGTGGCCTGGTTTAGAGAGACTACCAATCAAACTAGTCTCTATCAGCTGATCGGAGGCTGATCAGATATTCATAACCTGGGGGTTTAACCTGATCAAAATATAGCAATAAACTACAGCAAAGTCAACAGAAATGAAATTGAAGACACAAACACAAATTGTTAAATCGGGATGGATATAGCACTTCAACATGCGGCGGCTCATTGCAAGAGTGTGTTTGTGTAAGGTATTTTATGTGAGTGGATGAAATGTACAGATCAGCTTAAACACCCAGATATTAGCTCTGTCCCAATCCAGCTGCATCCTTCAGAGGCGACATTTGAAGACCGAACGTGCCACAGTGGCTGACACAAAGACTCCTTTAAAATGCAGCCCAGAATTGTGGCCTTCTTTTCCCAGATTCAGAGGATCCAACTTATCTAACTTATATAAGATTCAATGTGCGCCAGTGACAATTGGATTTTCAATCAACATGGCATCTGTGAGGGAATCAGCAGTGGGAATTGAAGCAGAATACACTCTCTCAGCCTGAAATATATCACGAAGCATATCATCCATCTTAATATGAAATAAAAATAATAAAATGATCTCTGGCTCCAGTTGAATCAGATATTAGATACCTCTTGTATGCTCTTTCTCAGCTGGTTGCTAGGTGACGCAAACAGGAAATCCCCAGTAGACCAGACCTTCTCATTTTCACGTAGACTGTGAAGGCCGTGTCCTTCTGAAGGATGCGGCCAATGAATTGGGACACAGCTAGAGTATACACTTTTAGAAAGCAGAGATAGTGGAAGTACAATCACCATGAAGACTTTCTCCTGTTCCCATAACAACTCTATACATAAGAGACTTTACACAAGTTTTATGTTCCTGTTTAACACCTTTCAATCCCTAAATAAGGAGAAGGTGTTAGTATAGTTTGTTTTGTTGCATTAAGCTGGAAAGTGTTTCATTCTCACAGGCCAAAGCAATAGCAGTCGTAGCAGTAGACATAAAAGATGATTCATGGCGAGTGTGTGTTCCCCTGCTCCTCCTCAAGTGTTCACGCTGCAGTGAAACGAGTGCATGCTTCAGAGACCAGCTAATGTGCAGAGAAACAGGTACAGCAGCAGATTCTATAGACATACACTATCACTGTGTGTCAGCATTCACATGACTAATGATTTAAAAAACACATTTTTCAGTCTTTGAGCAAATGTCAGAATTGAAAACAATAAATTCACAAAGTGCAGTAGTGTGGTTTGCTGAAAAGTTATCCTTTCAACAAAGTTGGACAAAGCTTGCAAACTTACCCCGTTTGTTTCATAGCAATGTATCTCAAATAGGTCAAAGTGGATTTGGCTGGAAGTTAATAGATGGACAACTTTTTTTTATTTTTTAGTCTGCAGGTTTGTACAGTAGGTGAATGTCAGCAGAGGCTTGTGTCTGTGTAGTGAATTCTAATTTTGGTTGCGTCTGTTTTCCATTTTGGGTCATGTAGTTATGCCATTTACTTCCTGTCCCTTGCGGTCCTGTGAGGTGTGGTGCAGTGTAGCAATGCTTGCTGCACTGTGCTGCAAGGGCAGGTTGCCAGATCTGGTTGGTTAATATGCTTCAGTTGACTCTATGGTGCATTCTGCTTTACAGTACTGATAGCATGAGCTGTCAGTGTTGGTATGTAAGACAAACAAAATCACCAGTTTTAAAATTGAACACAGGACAATTGTCTGTATGTGTCCAATCTTTTATGTTTTAGAGAGTAACTAAACCTCAGAGTTTAGGCTGAAGTCTCTCTAGTCTGAAAATTTAAATAATGTGAAGGCACTGCAGCAATAGTAGCAATGGTAGCAATATGTCAATCACATGGTAGCCACACCCTAAAGAATACCCTGTTTTATGGTCTACACAACTCTAAATGGACCATAGTTCACCTGAACCATGGTGACTCTATGGATGATGGTGACCACTCTTATAAAGATGACTCCTGTTGTCTAAGAAGACACAAACACTATGTATTAGCACATTTCCATTTAATAACAGAACTATACTCATTATAAATTATTACATTAAATTATAATTTTGACAGGTATACAAGGCTGTGATTTCTTACCATTGCAGCATGCAGTAAACTCACATCAAACCACTTTATTAGTTCATGAAATATGTCTGAATACATTTTCACTCCGGCAGAATCCTACAGGACCAAGGAATAAAACCTGGCAAATCCATTTTTCCATCCCCTAAACAGAAAAGATAACTTCACTCAGGGTCGTGTCGAGTTAAACATACACCAACAGTGAAACCCCAGAAGGCATGAATTAAACATGACACTCAAATTGCGTCCTTGTAAAAATTCAGGGTAATTGTCAACATCTTCCGTCTTTGGTATGCTGACCCATTTCTCTTATACTCTACAGGAAGCAGCACATCATCAGCTTCAAAGGGAAGGAAGGCATACACAACACATCCTACCAAACAAATACAGTCCAATTACAAACATCTTGCACATGTTTAGTATTATCTACTCTGTTAAACCCAAGGAAATTGATAAGTCAAAACTAGATAATATGGCTAGCGCTTTTCTAGTCTTTTCAACCACTCGACCTCTACCATTCATACACTGATGGCACAATCATCATCCTGAAATGTGTTGCATTTAAAACTGTTGTCAGCACACATAGATTAAACAACAGAAAAGACCCAATGAACACATTTGTGCGTCTGCTTTGACAGCATGCAGCTAACCTAACTAAACACTCATCCTACCACCACATCATATTCTGTTCTTAAATTGACCTTTTCTGTTTTTCTGTTCTATTAAATTTATTATATTCCTTTCTTTAACTATTTAAAAAAACACATGAGCCAGTCCTCACATCGGCATGAATTAGCTCCACCAGACAGCCCTTATTTGAAAAGGAAATACATCACTTTTAAAGCTTGCGTGACAAGAATATAGCTTAAAATATGGTCCGACTCTAATAATAAGGAAAGATGCAGGAAACATTCACATACAGGAACGAAATGGTCAGATAATATGGCATCATATGGAACAATAAACATTCAACATAAGGAAATGTTGTCCATCAACTCTGACTGTGTGAGTCCACCTCCTCTCGTCCCAGAGTCCTTGCTGGCGTTTGTGTATTGTATAATGTATGTGTTTCAAACTTAGATCCAACTTCCTCCAGATCACATACTGGACAACACGCCAACCTCTCTTCCTCCTTCTCTTCAACGAGGGCAAGCCTTTGTGTGTCACCTAAAAGCCCTCGATTGCTTCTTCATCAGATGAGCAAGATGACACCCATCAACAGCATTCATGTGCACACCGATGTCACTCCTTGTGTCCGTTTTGAGGGTTTATATGATGGACGATGGTTTGCAGCAGAATGGTCCTGGCCGAGCTTGCAAGTTTGAAAATTGGTGACATAATCAACAACGGATGCTCTAATGCCCCACCCATCTTCCCTTCCCTTCGACTCCAAGCGTCACACTGTGACTCTGGTTTTCTCCATCAAGTGAACAAACCAATCGAACTAACCAGCTTACACCCATATATTACTTCAAAATACAATCAATGCTGAATCCTTTCGAGACCCTTGATAACTTCTTGCAAGTCCAGAAATCCCACAGCTTAAAATTGACAGGTCTTTTTCTTCATCGCAGTCCCGAAGAGTGATTAGTAGATTCTGGTTCCATCAGCATTCCCACAGGTTCTCTCCCTGTCCAGCATTTCTCCTTCGGGATCGGCGCTTCAATCTTGCATCCCAGAACACTTAATACAAATCATGGGCTGCTGGTCCTCTCAAACGTATCACAGCTACATCCACTCAGATTTTTAAAGATCTCAGATTAACTCAGCAAAGCGGATGAGCTACAAGCAGCCCTAGCACATCAGGCAAGTCCTTTTTAGCAAAAAGTTGAATGCATCTCGTTGATGGTATGAATAGAAGCTGACTTTTTGGTAGCAGGACCAAACTTCAACCAGCAACTTCCTGCAGTTCCATAAATAACCACAAGCCAGTCCCCCTGTTCCGTTCGCCTACCCTCCTCTTCCTGTCCTCTACGTAGGGTGCTGAGGGGGTTCGTTCTGCCTGGGGTCGATTCCCTCTTGAAACGTTCTCTCAAAGTGGATGAAATATGAGCAGTTCAAGCATCAATCATGCCCTTTCTTTAAGAAATCATTAAGAGAATTTTCTTGATGGAGTGGTCTTTGCTGGCAAATCAGGAGATCAAGGAGAAATTATCTTGGAGGGAATTTGCCTCTGTTCTTTTGTGTTGTTTTTTCTATTTTAATTATTCTTCCTAAGATGAGAGCTTTCCATGGAACCAGCCTCCGAGCTCAGTCGATGTGCTGACTCGCATAAAAGGAGCAGGCAGGAAGGCGGTGTGACTTACAACCGTGTGAAGGGTAACTGGGTCCTCTGCATCCCGCTGGCTCCCACTAACACTATAATTGGCCCACTGAGAAGTCTACTGGGAGGAGCAGCAGGGAGTTTACTGGGGCACAACTCACACCAGGGCTTCTTCACAAGAACAAAGCTCTCAATGCCACTTTTGCCAACAGGCTGCAGACATTTTGTGAGTGTTTCGTGCACACACATACACAGAAACACACGCAAGCATACACTCGCATGGGAGACGTTTGCTTGTTTGTATCAGCTAATGCTTTTGTGCTTGCACATGTTCAAACGCCAAAACACACTCACACACACACACACACACACACACACAGACAAACACACATGGTTGATAATTATAAACACATAAGCATTTGCTTTAGTTTACACACATACAGAGTTAAAACAAATGCAAACACAAACTCAATGATGTAAAGAATCTCTAAATGAAACACCAGTACACACCCGCAGAAGACACTTTGACATAATCTTCTCTCACACACACACACACACACACACACACACACATATCACGTCACATATTTTACTGATACATTTACATTTCGCAGATGTTTTTGTCCAAAGCGACTTACAATAAGTACATTTGTAAAAAGAAAGAAACCACAACATATCATTGCCGATAAAGTAAGAGCTAAAGAGCCAGTGGAGGTCATGGAGGAGGGGCATTACATGGGAGAATTTGAGTAGATTGAAGACAAGGCATGCTGCAGCCTTCTGGATACGCTGCAATGGTTTAGTCGCCGAGACTGGGAGTCCAAGCAGGAGAGAGTTACAGTAGTCAAGGCGGATGAAGACAAGTGCCTGAACCAGGAGTTGCGTTGCATCCTTTGTGAGGAAAGACCGGATCCTTTAAATCTGCAGGATCGGGCCACAGCAGTGATGTTGGGGGTGCAGGATGGTTGGTCGTCGAGGATTAGGTTTTATATCCTGGCTGGGATAGGACACATGGCTGCGATGGGTGGTGGTCAATGAGTTGTTTGGACTTCCTCAATGGACTCCCACGGATTAGTCAAACAATTAGGCCCTAACTCCTATTCCTTGACCTCTGGGGAAAACATCACGGAGTTAAGGAAAGACAGCTGATGATCGGCACCGGCGATTAATGTGTGTCTCCACTGGAGAAACTACAATAATTCTCCCCATGCTGTTGGTTTTATAAGCAGCTCATTCACTGACTGGCATCAGTTCGAGCAGCTCCTCCTTGCTGTTTGACCGTTTGCTGTATTTACATTTCATTTGTGGTTTTAGTTTTGTTTTTGTGAAACATTTGTAACATAATGAAAATAAATAAAAATATCATTGAATTATTATCACTGTCCAAAGACATTTAGCAACACAATTCCAATGACTATATGTCTGCATGAAAGTAATTGTTGAATATGGAAATAAGCATATAGTTTGTTTTCATGCACGGCCAAGGTGTGCAGCACTTTAAATGTTGCTCTCGCAAGGAATTGTGGGTCGGAGTGATCTCCTTTCCTTTTGTATAGGAAGGTCCGTTGCATCCTATGCTAAAGGAGATCTGAAAGGATCATTGGAGCTCCTTTACTTTGCATTTAGAGAATTTGAAGGGCACTTATCACGGCATCCACTTGTTTACTTCCAGATCACTTCTTCAGTTAGGAACCTTCCTAAGCAAATGGACGATTCGAAGGCAGCCATTGACTCCCTTGACTTCTTTTGACTGTCCTGATGCTGCAGCTGACGCTGTAGTGACAAGCTCTTAAGAGCTTGGTTTACCTCATGCAGGTTTTGCCGCTCACTCCCTCCAATCAAATCTGTTGACTACAGCTGACATGGCCGAAACTAGGTAATTGCCCACTCAGTATCAACAGCTTCACAAGGATTTACACAACAAGGTATCTAGACGAGACTCAATATTACACCTAGCTGTAATCACAGAATGCCAAAACCCAGTATGTACAATTACTTTGTGACTTACCAACAAGATAAAAGATGCAGCTTCCTTCCTTTCTTCAGACAAAAATTCACACACAGAGCAGCATATTAAACTCAGGCATACACTTGCGGTTGTCCACACACACATTTTCCTGTTCTATTTTTGCTCTCCCACAAATGTGTCCAGCCAGCAAGACATCACAGTACAGTTGATCAGTGTCCAAGGAAGGATAAATAAATAAAAGAGGAAACAATTGGAAGCTTTGGCTTTCATCCTCGGCCTCTTGGTAATTCCACCCCAGTCAGCAGTGCCAGTTTCACTCTGTGGTTTGTGAGCTGATATCCCCTCTGGATCTTCCCGATTGTACCATGTATCCCTTTTGTGTTGGGCTTATTATTAGTGTCACCTGCATCAGACGTGTGTGTGTGTGTGTGTGTTTGTGTGTAGACCACTGGGGGACTAAAGACCCTGGAGACGACATGGGGTACTCCATTCTTGATTCAACATCATCAGTGACGACAGCAGAGGATTCTTAACGCTGATGGTGTTTAAGACACAGCCTCATTTGTGTATTTGCGCATTATGAAATATTTCACAGTGTCAAAAATGTGCTTTGTTTTTGCTGTGGCCACAGCATTATTCTATCTGTGGTGGAAAGTTTTCCTTTTGAAAGTATTGCTACTTCCTCCAACCACATTCACATTGGTTTAAACTCCTAAACTGTGAATTTGCAGTCCTCTGTTGACTATCACAAATACTATGGCATTTTCACCTGATCGTTTCACTCCGTCTTGGACGGCTCTGTCTCTCTACAGTTCTGCTGGGTGTGTTGAAGACATGCGCCCAGACAGAGATGAAGAGGGTTGTTGGAGAAAATGCTACGCTTCCTTGCCACCATCAGTTCTGGGTGGGTGATGACCCAACTCTTGACATTGAGTGGCTGTTCCTCAAGCCAACCAACAGGCAGAGAGTGGTGAGTGTCTCTCCATACACGAGCTGAAGTGTTGGGGATGGAACACATTAGAAGCTCATATTCATTACATCTGTATGTGCATATAATTAGGAAATCAACACTACATTCATGTTAAGACATTGGTTTAATGACCTTGAGCAGAATGCCTTTAAGGCTTTCAGTCTCGAGTCTACATTACATTTTACATTTAGAGAAGTGTCAAACATATTTCTCCATAATTGAAAGACTCTAATTTGTCATTTTGACATACATTTCATGTAAGAATTATTATGCCATATAAATATATAAATCCCTGAAAACATCATGTAAAATGAGAAACAAAACTGTAGCAAAGCATTAAACCAAACTGTAAGTACACTTTGGATAAGACACAGCTAGCCTTAGCTAAAGCTAAAACTTAGGGTTAATTCTATAGCTGTAACCTGTCAGTCAAAAGTTTAGAATGAGCAAACATCTTGGCTATTCAGTTTCTAAATTGGGCATACAACAACAGCTGACCCAACATTTCATAAAGAACTAATTTACTATAAAAATATCTACACACACTAAACCATTTGACACTACGGTTTCTTGGTGTTCCAATTTTTTTAGATTAATTTTAATTCATTAAATTATTTTAAACTCTCATACAGTGCATGGCCCGTATAAGCACCCAGAAACAGTATTATGATATTATGTATTAATATGTAAATAACTAAAAATTAAAAACAGGCAGAAACCAAATATTGTTTTTTGAACCAGGGGGTTGAGAGATGATTTCACAAAATTATGTAAAAATCTAGTGTTTCAACTAAGATGTGCAATTTACATACAGTGCAATTGATTAGAAATGACGATATTTAAAACAAAAACATGCAGCAGTTAGTTTGGCCATCCTAATTCTAAATAGTTGAAAGAAGAAGATGTCATGAATATAAAGAAGTGACTGGAATGGGTCATGCTTTTTCAACATCATGATTATACTGTGATTACAAAAAAAGAAAAACAAAATAAAAATGTATTGTTATTGAATTACTTGAGGGGCGGGAGTACTCCAGTTGCAGCAAACCCCCCATCGCTCCAACATTTCACTACAAAATGCAAGACTTCAATCCTGCAGGTGCATCATAAAAAATAATAACAGTGAAAAAACAGAATTCCCTCAAGGGACGAAAATAAAGTTCCTCTTTTGTCTTTCCTTTGTCCTCTCTGACCTTATGTACGAATTGCAAGTTATTATAGAGAATGTCCATATTGTTGCACTTCTTTGATCTGGCTGACCTTACATCACCTATTTCATCTCCCCCATCAGGTGATCACCTTCTTTGCTGGACGGGTTTTTGACCACAATGAGGCAGAGCGTAGCCGCGTGGCCTTCGCTGGAGAGTACTTAAAAGGTGACGCCTCTCTGCTGATCACTGACTTGTCTCTAACGGACTCTGGAGAGTACAGCTGCAAAGTCAAGACTGGTGCACAATACCACTGGAGCACCATCAGCCTTGTCGTGCTGGGTAAGTGGCAGACAGCACTTTGGGTAAATAAGGAAAAACAGAACACTGAGGGAGGACTCATGAGAACACTTTACAGCTGGAAGTACCATGTAACCCCAAAGCTATTAGCTTGAGAGCTAACGTCGAATGTAGTGCTGCACACTGTGGTATTCTGGTCGACCCATGTGATTGACCTATGAATTCACTAGCAAGTACCACACCATGAACAAGATATGTAACAATGTATTAAGGAAAGCATAAATGTATGGCTAGGCTCTAAAGTGTATTTGGCCAGTCAGTTGAATGAGTTGTGGGGAGCTTCATCAGGGAATCCGCCATGGCAGTCAGGCACAAAGAACCTCATCAATTCCCCATGTAAAGGAGAGAGAGAAAGAGAGAGGAAGAGAAGATATTACGGGAGTGGAGCAGGAAGAGTGGGTTAGCTTGGTTTGTCTTGGGAGCAGCGGCGCTGAGCTGTCTTTGAATGGATTCATCCCCTCTATTCTGATAGGGGAGGTGGAATGGGAGACATGTAGGATTAATTGGATGAACTATAGTAGTTTTGTAAGTCGAAGAGAGACTAACCGAGTCGGGTATAGACCATTGAAAATACTTTGTATGGGCTTACTGGACTCACTCCCTTCCCCGGATGGCAGAAAGCAGATACTTGACGAAGTAGGCGGTGTAGGTGATTTCAGTTTCTGTAGCTGGGTCTGCTGAAAGCTTTGGACTTGGTTTTTCTGGAGAACAGGTGAGAAGATGTGAACTCAAAATGTAGTCGATGGTAACATTGGTAGACTGCTTCTCTGTAAATAGATTGAGCTCTGGTCCTGCTCCCTGTCTGAGAATTGTGTTCGTGATCAAAGCTTGCCACTCTTTCGGCATCAAGCTAACTATACATTTCTTTAAAATGTTTAGAATAAAGTGTTGTTGCAGCAACACCCCTTCCTTGATCAACTGACTCTAATTGATTGGCCAATCTGTTGGCATTAAATCTGTAAAGATAGCAGCATGTTTACGTGTAGTGCAAACGGTCCCATAAGAAGAGCAGACCCTTCTTTACTATCCAATACAAGACTGAAATAAACAGAGCCCAGCAGATTGTTTGACCCCTTTTAAATAATTGATTGCTTCCTCCTCCAGTCACTCCATTTCCCTGAGGCAGCTGGACCTTCACACATTAAGCACCAACTCAGTTCTTACACCAGTGCACAGTACATGCTGTTCAAGGGAGGAATTTATTTTACAAGTTACAAATGCAGAGGTTTTCTAATCAAGTCCAGCAGCAGATGCAGTGCTTTTCAAAACATCTCCCTGTTTGTTTATTAGACGTGATTCAGTCAGTCAGATTACCATGCGGCTATTTTGAGCAAAGACGCAGGTGACAGCCAATGAAATCACTCTGCTTATGGAACGTTGTCAGTGCTGCTTTCCATGTACATGAGCAGATCAGTTCATTGGAGGCAAAGGAAGCTACATTTCCCTATAAAACTGTTCTGATGGGCTGATGGTCTCTCTCAGGTCCGCTCTTCATCCTAAAAATGTCACAACAGCTCAGGATTCAGATGGTTGACTGCAGATCGTATGAGGTCATAAAGTTCCACAATGAGGGCAAAACTTCCCTTTAGCTTGTATTTTCTGAGTTTTATCCACAATGGCCATTAGCTTGCAAGGTGAATGTTTATCCTTCAGGCGTTATTTTGTCCTGCTGGCCAGTGAGTTTCCCTCTTGTAATAGATTATACTCAGGGATTCCAGGGAGAATGAGGCAGATGTAAATGAATTACTTTTGAAAACAACTGTAAATCTATGCCAGGATTGACACTGCTGCCAGAAATTTGCCATCATGGAGACAAATCTCATACATTTCACATTCTGTGGTTGTGGGGTGAAATTTCAGACACTCGCTTTGTCACCAACTGGAATTATGATTAAACTTGTAAGATTTCTGTCTTGGTTAATTTGATAACACCTGTAGTTACATGGTAATTATATTAATTTTTTTTTCAAAGGGCTTTGCAACCTGTTCCATGACCCGAGCTGTGGATAAGGAAAAACACCCTTAAAAACATTAAATGGGGGGAGAGGAAGAAACCTCAGGGAGAGACACTGATGAGGTTTTCCCAACAGATGTCATATGCACAGAATAAACTACAAATAATTACAACATAGTCAATCCCTATTTAACAAGCTTTTTAAAAGTTTCTTGTTTGTCGTCTTGCAGACAGACATAAGGCATAACTTCAGACTTTTTAGAAATCGCCAACATTTTGTACTTATTTTATCAAGCCGGAAATTAGCGTTTAGTGTGAGCACAGAATTACACTGAAAATCATCATATGTCAAAGTAAGCATTCAGTATCCATCTGCACTAAGAAACAATTCTATTTTTTGAGACACTTTTAACAGGTGGTTAAATAGAGCTGGTATTATACATATACAAGGATGTACTGATACAAAAACCTGTTAAACTCAAATCCACATTTACTTCAGGAAAATCCTCTGTGTTGAGCACGGTAAGACTGTTGAAGGCTGTTTGCATTTAAATGTGATTTTATATCTGCAGTTAAGCCGTCCAAGCCGCGGTGCTGGATGGAGGGCAAACTGTTGGAGGGCGGTGATGTTAAGATGAGCTGCAAGTCTGCTGATGGCTCCGATCCCCTTCGCTACAAATGGGAGAGGGTACTGGACAAGGGCAAGTATGTTGGCAAGCTGCCTCCAATGGCCCTGATAGGTAAGTGTACTCACACACAGGAGAATGTGTGTGTCCAACACAGTCTCACAGCAGCAGGTGAAATAGTCATCGAATTGAAATCTGCACATTCAGAAACATTGATGGGACTTTTCCATCTTCCTTTTGTGTTTCTCAGCGACAGTTTCAAAGTAATGTATTTCTGTTGGAAGTATCATTCGTG
This sequence comes from Chelidonichthys spinosus, assembly GCA_029853015.1. Classification (NCBI taxonomy): domain Eukaryota; kingdom Metazoa; phylum Chordata; class Actinopteri; order Perciformes; family Triglidae; genus Chelidonichthys; species Chelidonichthys spinosus. The sequence continues at coordinate 11,787,795 of CM056835.1, forward strand.
ACTGCACCTTGCTAACAGGACAATATTAAACTACACAACCGACCGAGAGGTAACACAACCTCTTAGTTAGAATTAGGCAACATAACAAACATTATGTTCAGGCAACAAAACCAATGTTGAGTTTAGACAACAAAACCGTTGTTAGGTTTTTGCAACAAAACCTCTTAGTTAAGTTGAAGAAAGCCGTCACCAATCCACCTTCCACCCCCCACCATAAGTAGACTTTGTCAATATTTAATACTACATCACTAAGTTGCATAGGGGATGTGTGCCCACTACGAAAAAGGATCCTAATTAAAGGCAGTCACACTAGGTCTAGTTGATCCATACCGGGCCGAAGCACGATTGCCTCTTGTACGTATGTCATCACGTCGTAATATGACACATGCATGGCTTTACATAGTTTACAAGAAGTGCTGTCTCAGAGTCATCATAATAGACAACAACACAGAGAACATGACTGTAACTTTCTCACAGGTCGTATCCTAGAGTAAATACTCAACCTCTGGATCAAAACATATGAACGGATGGAGCGTAAACGTTGAGTACCAGTGCTTGTGCGACTGTACTGTGCCAAAGTACACCTCTTCCAATCATGCCAGGGTCGAGGAAGTGTACCATGCTTTATCACAGTACAGAGCACTCACACTAGTCAAACAAAGCGGACTTTAGGTTCAATTGTGCCTGGGCATGGTGCGGATTGCCTAATGTGAGTTCGCCCTAGCTTTCCATTGACATTGTTTTGGTGCTGAGAGACGGAAATCACTATATCAATTTGGTCACTATTTCATGATCTGCAGTGAGAATGGGTTGCATACACTGTTTTTCTTTTTGTTGCTACTATCAGATTTGAAAAACCCAGAGATAGTGACGTTGAAGAACTTGACCAAGGACAACACCGGAGTCTACAAATGTACAGCCAGCAACGACGTGGGAGAAGAGAGCTGCACAGTGGAGGTCAAGATGCACTGTGAGTGGAAACGAGTGCTGACCAACTTTTTATTAAGAACAGGAGGTCGTTTGCACAAATATTTCTCTCACAGCATCAGCAGTCCTACAAACAACTTTCACACACACTCATAGTCAGTTAATCCATCATGTGAAGTAATGAAAGGGATGTTTTAGGGGCAGTATTATAATCATTTGACACAAATACACTGGTGTTCCACTGTCTTTCAGGGGTATGTAAGGGATAAGGCTGACATCATTCTATATTTCCTTACTGTCATGAAAGTCACTCACTATAAACAACAGCTGTACTGCAAACTGCTGGTGCTTGACATACTGCCTCTCACCATTGATCAGATCTATCAATCACCAACTTAATCACCAGTTTACCACAAGTGATGGGACACCAAGACCTCTAAAGGGAGGCTGTCAGAAAGTAAAGCACCTGCAAATAAAAATCATTCCTATAGGATTTATTGGAACAGCTTGTGAACATTTGTAAAAGGTGTAGTATTCACATGTCTGATAAAGGGAAAGCATTATTTATGATTATTTTACTCCCTAGTATCATTAAAATAACACAATACAAAATCATTGTGGAAAAAGGTTATGTCAATAAGGAGCCCTCAGGATTACTTTCTAACACACAGGGTAGCCCTTCAAACAATAATGCTCCCTACAGTCGCAGTGAACATCTGGTTAATTCAAATAGTAACACTTAGTCAGGTTTAGAAAAACATCTGGGTTAACATTGAAGTTACTTGTGAGTTAGTTCCACCCATCATTACACCACAGTCCAAATGTGGTCATTTATATTCACTGGTTGTAGAAATTGCAAGATGCTAATGGCCAAAATCAATGAATTATTAAATAAAGAAAATTGGGCCTTAAAGGGTTACTTGTGCGTTTGTGCAGGGGCAAAACATGAGTATTTGAGGAATTGGGAGTGAAGCAATATCAGTATACTCTTTCTTACACAAGTGTGTGTGTGTGTGTGTGTGTGTGTGTGTATGTATTCTAATGTGTATAGATATCAGAGGAATGGGTGTGGTAGCAGGGGCAGTGGTTGGCGTGTCCTTTGGCGTCCTCCTTATCATACTCATCATCTGGTTGGTGTTCCGCAAAAAAGAGATGAAGAAATATGAAGAAGAAGAGACCCCAAATGAAATCAGGTAAACAATGGAGAGAAACTTTCTCTGCCAGTCAGAACCACATGACCACATGCATCATAATAATATAACAATATATGTGATTTGTTCTGATGACTCACCATTCTAGCATGCAACCATATGGTGGCCATCTTCCCTGGGTCCAGTTTTAAACTGGCTGTAATTGGAACCTTATGTTGTTTTTACAATGCTTGTATTTGTCTACCAGTACACCAATACTGTTGTTACTTTATTCAAGGTAATGTATGTAAGAAAACTGCATCTGCAGGTCCCATAAAACAATGATTCTGGTTGAATTTTATAATTATAACTCCAAGAGAACAAAATTTGCTTTCACTCATAAAGAGAAGCTGAACATTGCCATTCACGTCGAAATGGTGTGTAAAAATACTAGAGACGGTAAAGTCTCTGGGTTTATGTAATCCATCCTTGTGAAAATCACTGCATTGCTTATTTTATCTAAAATTCCAGTATTATTGATGGAGCAGCTACAATGTTAGCATTGCTTAGCAACCATCAATCCAGACTCAATACAGAAAACATGCATTTTAAAGGCTGTTTGCTTATCGTCTTGCAGACAGACCTAACAAAGCATGACTTCAGACTTTTTTACAAATCACCATCATTATGTAGTTACTTTAACATCCTTTTATCTGTATATTGCAATTAAGCTTAATAGTTTATTCTGGGATCATCAAGCTGTGGTAGACCATCCGATACAGTGAATACAGCTTGGTGAAATTCATTGAGTACCTCTGGATGATGAACCCAGACAGGACAATGTACCTAACAAACAATGACTTCAGACCTTTTAATAAATCACCATCATTATGCAGTTTTTCCCATCTTCTTTTTGATCTGTTTATTGCGATTAAATCACAGCAGAATAGTATTGAAAGAGAGAGGGAAGAAAGAGAGTTGAAAACAAACAACAAATTAGTAAAACCAAAATTCCACATTGTGTTTGCATTTAACATCCACTTTCCTCCGCAGTATTTATTTGTGTAGTGTTAGTAATAATTTGTCCAGACCCACTTCACTCCACTGGTAGATGTTCATTTGATCTCTTTGAATTCATGCAACCATGTCCTTATTTCAGGGAGGATGCAGAGGCTCCCAAAGCCAAACTGATGAAGCCCAACTCCCTCTCTTCATCCCGCTCTGGGAGCTCTCGGTCGGGTACCTCTTCCACTCAGTCCATGGTGCACAACATTGGGCTCCGAGGCCAGCGAGCCTGTGTTCCTGCTGTGGCAGCCCTCAAGGAAAACTGCCAGACCTCCTCCTTCCCTCAGTCTCCACCTGGCTACAATCAGTACCCTGAACCTCGTTCAACACCAACCTCCACGTCTACCTCCAACTGCAAGCCCAGCCCTCCCCCAAAACTGAGTCCTGGAAACCTGTCCCGCATGGGGGCCACTCCTGTTATGATTCCTGCCCAATCCAAGGCCTTCCAGACTGTGTAGGACACATAATGACACAGAGGCAGCCTCAGGACACCAGCTGAACCCAAGAGTCAGACTCTGATAAAGATCCAGTTATATTACCTAGATATATTCACACCATTCACTATTTGATGGATACTTTCAATTTAACTCTTGAAGCATCTCTGCTTTACATTAACAACATAGGAACAGGCTTCTTCTAGTGTTGTTTATTGACACACTGTCACCTGTGCAACATCATTGATGAAGGTAATCTTTTTAAACTGAAGCAGCAGTTTGTTTCTTATTAAAGGAGAGGATCACATGAACCAGGGAGTGAATGAGGTGAGGTAATGTAATGAGCTGAAGTCAAAAGCGTGAATGACATTTGATAAAAAATAATTACATTGCATTGCAACTTCATTCTTTTTCCAGAGGACAACAGACTATTCACAGATACAGCTTAAGAGGTTACAGTTGCTCATAAAGAACAGACCTGAACACATTCTCACTTACAGTGCACCACAGTACCCCTGTTGCAAATTAAAATACCCTGCACCTAAGATTGAACTGATTAAAGTAATTTAACTGTATGTTGTTACAGTATATAAACAGCAAGTTTCGGAAGTTTGTGAAATATTCACCAAATTTAAGCTTTTGGTTTTATCCTGAGCAACACGAATTGTCGATTTTTTTCATGTCGTTAAGCATGACTTATTTTTCTGTAAGTCAGGACTACATTACAAGCCAACCTTAGGTTTAGACAACAAAACAGATATTAGGTTTATACAAGAAAACCAACTTTAGGTTCAGACAAGAAAACCAACTTTAGGTTTAGACAAGAAAACCAATGTTGGGTTTAGACAATGTAACAATGTTAGATTTAGACAACAAAACTAATGTTAGGTTTAGACAACAAATCAAATGTTAGCTTTAGACTTAGACAACAAGACTAATGTTAGGTAAAGACAACAAATCCAACGTAAAATGAGACAACAAAACCAATGTTGGGTTAAGACAACAAGACCAACGTTATGGTTTAGACAAGAAAACCCAAGTTTGGTTTAGACAACAAAACCAACATTAGGTTTAGACAACAAAACCAATGTTAGCTTTAGACTAAGACAACAAGACTAATGTAAGGTAAAGACAACAAAACCAACATTAGGTTTAGAGAACAAGAACAATGTAATATGAGACAACAAACCAGTGTTAGGTTTAGACAACAAAACCAACGTTATGTTTGACAACAAAACCAACGTTATGTTTGACAACAAAACCAACGTTTGTTTTAGACAACAAAACCAACGTTTGGTGTAGATAACAAAACCAATGTTAGGTTTAGACAACAAAACCAACATTAGCTTTAAACAACAAAACCAACGTTAGGTTTAGACAGCAAGACCAACGTTAGGTTTAGACAACATAACCAACGTTAGGTTTAGACAACAAAACCAACGTTAGCTTTAAACAACAAAACCAATGTTAGGTGTAAGGCGGGTCCACACCAGACCGACTGCCCGACTCGTGAAGTCGGGCTACTTAACATGGCAGACTCGAACAACGACATGGGTGGTTCACACCTACGGAACTACAGCCGACGCCATACGTTCCGCGCTTGCGCGAGATGTAATGTCTCCAAAACAACAGGCGGCGCTAATCTGTATTGTGGGCCAAAAAACACGAAAACAGGAAGTAGGCGGTCCTCTCTAGACCACATCTTCGATTCCACTGGTTATCTGGTATGTTTACCATCGTCACTTCCGGGCTTCACTGATTCGCTAGTCAAGCTGCTAGCCTCCACCAATCAGAATGGTAAAAGAGTGACCGACTCGAACGGCGGATTACACATTTGAATCGACTGAAATGAACGCCGACTTTGGCCGATTCGAGCGACCACACCAAGCAGACTCACGTCACGGACGCCGACTCTCTCAAAGACGCCGATTTTCGGTCCGGTGTGGACTCGCCTTTAGACAACAAAACCAACGTTAGGTTTAGTCAACGATACCAAAATTAGGTTTAGACAACGATACCAATGTAAGTTTTAGACAACGTGGAAATGTTAGGTTTAGACAACAAAACCAACATTATGTTTAGACAACAAAACCAATATTAGGTTTTGACAACAAAACCAATGTCAGGTTTAGACAACAAAACCAATATTAGGTTTTGACAACAAAACCAATGTCAGGTTTAGACAACAAAACCAACATTAGGTTTAGACAACAAAACCAACATTTGGTTTAGACAACAAAACCAACGTTAGGTTTAGACAACAAAAACCATGTAAGGTTTAGACAACAAAACCAACGTTAGGTTAAGACAACATAACCAACGTTATGGTTTAGACAACAAAACCAACGTCAGCTTTAGACAACAAAACCACTGTCAGCTTTAGACAACAAAACCACTGTTAGGTTTAGACAACAAAACCAACGTTACGGTTTGGACAAGAAAACCAACGTCAGCTTTAGAGAACAAAACCACTGTTAGGTTTAGACACTAAAACCAACGTGCGGTTTAGACAACAAAACCAATGTTAGGTTTAGACAACAATACCAATGTTAGGTTGACAAAAAAAACAATGTTAGGTTTAGACAACAAAACCAACGTTAGCTTTAAACAACAAAACCAACGTTAGGTTTAGACACTAAAACCAACGTGTGGTTTAGACAACAAAACCAACATTAGGTTTAGACACTAAAACCAACGTGTGGTTTAGACAACAAAACCAACGTTAGGTTTAGACAACAAAACCAACGTTAGGTTTAGTCAACGATACCAAAATTAGGTTTAGACAACGATACCAATGTAAGTTTTAGACAACGTGGAAATGTTAGGTTTAGACAACAAAACCAACATTATGTTTAGACAACAAAACCAATATTAGGTTTCGACAACAAAACCAATGTCAGGTTTAGACAACAAAACAAACATTAGGTTTAGTCAACGATACCAACGTTAGGTTTAGACAACGAAACAATGTTAGGTTTAGACAACAAAACAGATGTTAGGTTTGACAACAAAACCAATGTTAGGTTTAGACAACAAAACCAACGTTGGGTTAAGACAACATAACAATATTAGGTTTAGGCAACAAAACCAACATTAGGTTTAGACAACAAAACCAACTCAAAAACAAAACCAAGTTTTTCTCAATATTTAACACTACGTCACTAACTCTTGATGCTGCATAGTCACATTGAACCATTTAATTTGTGTATTCAGCATGAAAGAGGATCCTTTATCTTTACCTTTATTTTATGTTTCTACTGACGCTGTTTTAGTGCTGAGAGACATGAAGAAAATGGACAATTGGTGTCCCTGTACATCAAACCCACATATGTTCCTGACTATTTCATGACCTGCTGTGAGACTGGGCTGATATAAACAGAATTAATGGCTTTGATTGTATTAACAGACTTGATGTGGACACTCCATGTATCTGTCCATACATGCGTCACACTCACTGTCACTGTAAAATGGACGCATATGATAATGAACCCCTTTGTCACTGCTTTCTCTGTGCTGCAGTAGTTTAAGTGTGGATTAATACAGGGCTCTTCATGTTCATACTGTTCCTGCCTGCCATGTCGAGGAGAATTCAGAGAAGTGCATGAGGTTTTTTTGGAGCACTTATATTTTTAAAAATTGTTACAGGGTTAAGTATAGGCCCTACTGTGAAAGTGCCACATTGTTATGGTTTACTTTTTACTTGTTTCTTATGTAGTATACCTTCTCTTTTAATCCTAGAATGAAAAAACTGTATGAATGTGATGCTAAATGGGGTGTGTTATATACAGTTTATTGTTTTCCTCAGCAATAGGTTGGTATTGGTTAAAATGTTTGATTTTAAATGAGTTTATATGACTCATGTAATTATTTGTAGGCCTAGAGAAAATGACCTTCTGCACTCTTATAATATATTAGACGTTAAATAATGATCTTGAGTGCCTTTGGTTATATACACGCTCATTGTAATGTCCAAACTATAGTGCTATTGACAGTACGTCACATTGCAAATTAGTTGTGTTTCACAAGGAGCATGCCACAAATCAGATTTAAAGAGTAATTAAACCCCAGAATTTTGGCTAAAGTGTCTCTAGCCTGGACATTTAAAAATAACCATGAAAAAGTATCAACATGTAAAGAGATGTACAGTCGCGTCTATCATTGTCTCAACTAAACCATCATAACATTACAAGATCTAGTGAATCAGTGTGACTCATTAGTTGCTGATAGGAATGTGCTTTGCTACACTGTGAAACACTGGTCTATATTACTTTAACATGTAGCTGGCGATAATGTTAATTGCGAGCTTCCTGACTATTGTTAACATGATGGTTAGGTATGTGCTGGAATGGGTCTGTTATAAAACCTTGTCAAGATATGTAAGAACATTAACCACCAAAGATGGTGAATGCAAAGTAAAAAATTGACTTTCCAGATCTGTGTCCTATTAGTGGGTGAATAGAATACATTGATATCTAATGTCCACATAGACATGTACTTGTTGTGTAATGTGTGAGACATTACCATCATCAAGTCACTAAATGATCAACGTTATCTATGGTCATGTGCAAAACGTCAAACACCAGGACGGAGACTCAGAGCTTTGACTTTGGTGCGCTGTCAGGCGGGACGGCGTCATCAGCTTTAACCGCCGTGACAGCATTATAGAGAGGCGTCTGTAAACCAGCCAGTATGGTACACTCACTGGGAGTTGGTTGGTGACTAAAGCTGCCTCAATATACGTCACTTGGCCTCAGATCAGCCCAATAGAAAAAATGAAATGTCAATAGCCAGGTTTCAACCAATAGATGGCAGTCCCTATGTATAACTAAAACACATAATGAAGAAAAAAAGGCAAGATTTGGACCTGAGTCAATCAATAACGCTACTTAATACACAGATACATTTGTTTTCAGCTGAAAAAGTGGTTTGGGAGTTTAGTTGCTCTTTAGGTTTGGGGCAGAGCTTTCGTTATGGCAGATCTACTGCATACTCGCCTGAGGCAACAGCCGGCTGCCCTTGTGCTTCATCTCCCATTCAGCAGAGGACAAACCTGATCCTTCTCCATTCCTCATTCTTCAATCACATTCCTTCCCTTCAATACATAATCTGCCACTTATCCCTGTTCCTCTTTCAACTTGTCTTGTGAGTTACACAGCTTACTCACTACTCTCCCATGACATTGTTCTTGATTCTAGTCATTTGTATGATGTTGCAGTTTTATATAACCTTGATCCAAGGATGGAGGTTTGTCACTGCTGTGCTCACATATTTACTGTACAATACAACAGAGCAACAATTCAATACCGTGATCTTTCTTTGCTTTTGTGACACCTCCTGCTTTTAAATATTACTATGTGTGTGATCATGCATGGGTCAGAAAGCACCAGTGTGACAACATTCATACACTGCAGTTTAGGTTTTACATATACTCTTCTTGTGGCTTAGAGCAGTCCAATCAATATTCCCCATAGCCAATAAAACCCTGGAGCCTTTCCATAGAATGTAAATTGGCAAAGAGATTGAATGGACTGAACTAAAACAGGTCAGCAGCAGACAAGGTGCCCTTATCCCCAGATAACCTAAAGACATTGCTGTAATGAACCAGAAGTAGGCAAGTTATAATTTCCACCAGCTCCACCCTCTGCTGGACTCAGTCGATGTGTCCAAAATCACTCACTACTCAATATGTAGTGACTGTATAGTGAGTTGGCAAGGTTTACGTCTGAATGTTTATTGAGAGTTATTATACCCTATACAGTATACTCAAGATGTCTCACAATTCATCATGCTGAAGTAGATGAAACTTGTATTCTCTCTACTGGCCATTAGGTGGCAACTCCTCTGGGTGTAAAAAGAAATCTGATTCCATAGAAGTCTCTGAGGAAAATTACCATACTTCTCAATTGATTTTTTATCTCAGTAAAATTGTAAGAGTTTATGGTCTCCGGTCGCTCCTCCATAGTCCAAATATGCTCACTTCCATTCAGTAGTTCAGTAGGTCATCAGAGACTAAGACAGGAAGCTAGATACTAAGGCAGGAAAAACCAACATGGAAGACGAGAAGCAAACCGAACCATCACAGAGGACCAGACACTGACACAGGGAAAGACATGGACTAAATACAGAAAAAAACTAATAGACAAGAAACAAGTGGGCAGACATGAGGGAAGGCTGGAAACTGACTGGTGAAAACAAAGGGGAAAGACTGAACACTGAAAAAAGAAAGGAAAATAACAAAGACAGGAAGTCAGACAAATACAGGACACAAGAGTCAATGACCTTCAAAATAAAACAGGAAATTAACTAAACAAAAACCCAAGACCATGACACATATCTCCATCCATGTCCAACTGGGGTTCTTACTGGAAATAAGCACCAGTTGGGCTTCCCAACATGCTTAGAGTATAAAGTTAAAAGAAATCAACGGGGGGAAATCTTCCAATAAAACTGAGGAATGATGGTTATATGCATGTTATAGATACAAAGCTAGGAATAATTTTGTTATTTTCCCCTCAAAAATATAGTATATAAATGATACTTCTATAAAAATCATACTGTAAATGTAATAAATCTATATTTTTTGGTTTCTATTTGATTTGTGTACTGTATGCATTCACTGCAACATACTATGTACCCTCTTGAAACATGTAAATATATTAGAAATTCTACATCTCTCTATACAGTTGGGTAACAACACAAAGCCAGAAAGGGACTGTTTGCCTGTTCATGAAATCAATGTCAGGCGTTTATTTTTATGTGGGCTCGACTAAAAAGGCCATGGCCTATATTGTCCTCTGCTTGACCGAAAGAGTGATATTTGTACAGAAACTCAGTGCAATTTTTTTTTTCTTGTTGTTCTTTTATAAAAATTAAAACTTTGAATGGAGAGTTGCAGAGATATTGTTTTTATTCCTGGTACAGTAAGACCAACGGTTTTATTGTTTAAAGTCTGCCCAGTTTGTGTGTTTTAAAGTTCCCATATTATACTGTTTTTCATCAATTCCACACAGCTGTCAGAGGTCCAACAACACTGTTTATTAAGCATTGCCCCAAACCCATCCGTGATCCTGAATTTCAGCTGTCTAAAAGTTGCTCAAATGAGCTCTGCTGAGAACAGACTGTTTCTGTGTCTGCACCTTTAAATGCTAATGAGCTCCGTCTGTCATCAAGTACTTGGAGAGCCACGGACGATACCATTTATGCTAGCCACAGCATGCGCCAATGTTTACAATGGATGTATCGCTATGGCTCACCTATGTGGCTCTAATGAAGTTGCTGGGACCCGTTACGTAACGAAAGGAGTTAATCTGAACAGCCTGTAGGAGCACCGTTTTACCAGAGGGTGGGCTGCAGAGACCATGCAGGAATTGCTTGTTTTCCTCATCCTGGGAGTTGACAGACTCAGTGAGGACCAGTTTATAGGTGTAGAGACCAGAGAAAACCTGTTTTTCATAATATGGACCCTTTAAGTATCTGGTGCCAGACTGCAGATTTCTACCAACTGAAACTTCTCCTGTTGACCAAGTGTGAAGAGATCTATGACGGCTGACGTCAGAATGGGAAAATGTGAATGACTATCTCCAGCCAGTTTTTGGTTTGTCCGTTCTGGTCTACTGTGAGTAGGACTCACCCGATATGTAGATCTAAATGTTCATTCTAAGCTAATGAAAACGCAATTTTGATGTTTGTGAGTGGGACTGTGCCTCTCAGCAGGATCCTGTGGCAATAAGAAACACCCCATGGATTATTTATTTATTTATTTATTTTGTTAAACAGATAGATATAGATAGATTGCTTTATTATTACCCAAAGTGAAAAACTAAGTATAGCATAGTCATAGCAACAAACATGCTCATAAAAGTACATGACAGGAAAGCAGACAGAACAAAACAAGTTAAAGCTGTCGTTGGTAAATATGTAAAATAAGTTCTTGATGTACAAGGTGCAGTGCAAAGTCTAAATGATCTCCTGTATCACTCCTTTACACACCAGGGCTGGGTGATACTAGCTTAGCCTAGCTAACATGTAGAGGTTGGATGTTATTTGTGAATGACGGCAGTTTTCCAGCAATGAAAGAGACACCCTTTTTTTGTGTGTATTCAGTCTGTTGGTGTCCTTTGCTATGATGCTCTTTTCTTCTTCCCAGTACACATAGTATAAAAGATGGTACGCGCAACAACACAATGTTAAAACATGTGGAGCATCCTGCAGACGTTGAAGGACCTGAACCTGGTGGACCATTCCAGGTTTTCATTCAGTTGGAAGACCTGGTAGTCGTAGGACAATCTCCACGTCACTCTCACTGATTCGGAGGGAGCCTTCCTCTTCAAGTAATCCACCACAATCTACCTTTGTTTTGGCCACATTAAACCCCAAGTGGTTTTCCCGTGCCAAGTTCTTGTTAACTTGCACAGAGCAGTAACAAAAGGCATCTTGACTGGAAACATTACAAACTATCATGCAATGTTTATGGTCTAGGATAGGAGGACTCTCCAAACAGCCAGAACATAATTGGTACTATCTACCAGCATCAGTGATATTGGTGACAAGAGGTGCCTGCAGAGAGGCCAAAGGATATTACAGTTTTTTTTGATTGCATTGACCTGGTTGAAGAAACTGGTAACCTCTCAGTCTTCATCATCACTCTCTCAGCAGAGCAAAAGACACCTCTTGCAAATGAGTTAACCCATTGTCATTGTTTTGACACACTTCCCGCACCCTTTTGCAAATCAGTTAACGCAGATGTCATTCAAGCAGTCCAAACTCCATTGCTTTAGCTGTGGTAACCAAACAGAAAATATATGTTCCCATCTCTTAGAAACTTCTTGACCAGTATGAAATCACTGAAGCACCTGTTTGACACTGCTGCACACAACTTTTCAATTAGCAATCAGTCTGCAGGCTTAAAAGGTGCCACGTTGTGTGTTGTAACTTGCAAGCATGGATGGTCTAAGGCAGATGAGAGTGAGAGGTAGAGGGCTCAGGGGAAGAGGAGTCCGAGGAAGAGGAGTCCGTGTGCGAGGTGGAGGTGTAGCTGGAAGGGCTCAAGTTACTGATGAAATTCGGGCAACTTTGATTGATCATGTGGTAAATCATGGTCTTTCATTTAGAGAGGCTGGACAAAGAGTCCAACCTGTTGTCAATAGAAACACGGTTGCATCCATTGTCAGAAATTTTCGACTGGAGAACAGGTAATGTCACTTATACAGTATATACAGATATATCCGTAGTGATATACATTATTTCATGTATTTTTTTCCACATTTCATGTGTTGTTTATAGAATCGAAAGGCTACCAGTCGGTGGTGGTAGACGAAGACTTTTGAATGCTGAGCAGGAGGCAGCCATTGTCAACATGGTTCTGGCAAATAATGCCATTAGGTTGCGGGAAATCAGGGCAGCAGTGATTGCAGATCAGGGGGTATTTAGAAATATAAATACTTTGAGTGAGACCACAATAACCCGTGTGCTTAGAAGGAACAATATGGCAATGAAACAGCTCTACACAGTTCCCTTCCAGAGGAACTCAGATGCTGTGAAGGAGGCCAGATGCCAATATGTGGAGGTAAGGACACATTACAGTACTACGTATACTCTTATGCCTTGGCATATCATGCAGTTACAGTAAACTGGAGGTACTTTTACTCTATGCAATTGTAATTTTGCTTTTTTTCTTTAGCGTATCATGGAGCTTGAAGCTGAGGGGGCACATCATGTTTTCATCTATGTGGATGAAGCCGGCTTCAACCTCTGTAAAGTAAGGCGACGTGGGAGGAACCTCATTGGGCATAGGGCCACTATTACAGTTCCAGGGCAGAGGGGCGCCAACATTACTATGTGTGCTGCTATTTCTAATGATGGTGTCCTCTGCCATATTCCAACTATTGGTCCCTACAATAGTGAGCGCCTCATTGCATTTTTGAACATCCTGCATGACAGGCTCATCCCTCCTCAGGAAAGAGGGCTGTTGAGGCCTGGCATGCCTCTGTTTGTAATCATCTGGGACAATGTGGCATTCCACCACTCTCGTGTGGTGAATGAGTGGTTTGCAGGGCACCCGAGGATGATGACACAATTCCTTCCTCCATACTCTCCATTTTTAAATCCTATAGAGGAATTCTTCAGTGCATGGAGATGGAAGGTTTACGATCATCGCCCCTATGACCAGATGCCCTTGATCGATGCAATGACCGCTGCTGCCCAAGATATAGATGCAGAGGCATGCCAAGGCTGGATCAGGCATGCAAGAAGATTTTTCCCTAGGAGCATCGCAAGAGAAAATATTGAGTGCGATGTAGATGAGGCCATGTGGCCTATTCCTCAAGAGAGAATTGACTAGAAGAGATTTCTTTCTTTATTGTACAGAATTTTTTATTTTTATTTTCCTTATGTCTTACACAGTGATGGATTTTACTGTATTTTTTCTTTCATACTATATATGTGGTTTCTGTTGGAATATTTCATTTCTTAGCCACAATCTAAAAAAAAAAAGAATGAATACTGCATTCAATAAAATTTGAAAAATCATTGTATATGATTCTGGATCTATTTTTAAGATCCTAAATGTTCATTCTAAGCTAGAAAAGCATTTTGATGTTTGTGAGTGGGACTGTGCCTCTCAGCAGGATCCTGTGGCAATAAGAAACACCCCATGGATTATTTATTTATTTATTTATTTTGTTAAACAGATAGATATAGATAGATTGCTTTATTAATACCCAAAGTGAAAAACTAAGTATAGCATAGTCATAGCAACAAACATGCTCATAAAAGTATATGACAGGAAAGCAGACAGAACAAAACAAGTTAAAGCTGTCGTTGGTAAATATGTAAAATAAGTTCTTGATGTACAAGGTGCAGTGCAAAGTCTAAATGATCTCCTGTATCACTCCTTTACACACCAGGGCTGGGTGATACTAGCTTAGCCTAGCTAACATGTAGAGGTTGGATGTTATTTGTGAATGACGGCAGTTTTCCAGCAATGAAAGAGACACCCTTTTTTTGTGTGTATTCAGTCTGTTGGTGTCCTTTGCTATGATGCTCTTTTCTTCTTCCCAGTACACATAGTATAAAAGATGGTACGCGCAACAACACAATGTTAAAACATGTGGAGCATCCTGCAGACGTTGAAGGACCTGAACCTGGTGGACCATTCCAGGTTTTCATTCAGTTGGAAGACCTGGTAGTCGTAGGACAATCTCCACGTCACTCTCACTGATTCGGAGGGAGCCTTCCTCTTCAAGTAATCCACCACAATCTACCTTTGTTTTGGCCACATTAAACCCCAAGTGGTTTTCCCGTGCCAAGTTCTTGTTAACTTGCACAGAGCAGTAACAAAAGGCATCTTGACTGGAAACATTACAAACTATCATGCAATGTTTATGGTCTAGGATAGGAGGACTCTCCAAACAGCCAGAACATAATTGGTACTATCTACCAGCATCAGTGATATTGGTGACAAGAGGTGCCTGCAGAGAGGTCAAAGGATATTAAAAGGCAAATCCCACGAGACCCAGTCTGTTCACCCTTCTGCCCTCTGGAAGAGATAAACAAGTATCTGCTGATGAACAACCAGACATCAGAGCAGCCGACAGATGTCATCCTCCAACACCCACCAGACAATAGGTAAATGGACCAACAAACTGAATTTCATTGTGCAACACTGTTGTACACTCATTCCCTTTGGGGCCTTGATGTTACACACCAGATGTGCAAACACAAAGTCCTGTCGTCTCAGATATTGCGGTCCTGTGGTCAATCCTCCTTTTTATGATTTGCATACAGCAAATATATTTAAACTTTTTCAAATTGCGCACTTTATAAACTGGTACAAAGTGGGAAGGGCAGTGACGGTTCGTGGTGACATCACAACCGGTGTCTCTGTCCCCAAAAAACGTGTGGAATCAGTGGACAGTCACATTTGAGTCAGGTAACTTGTGCTTCGAGTTCACCCATCTTATTTGCTAGACACCTCACATTCCCTGTAATGACGGCAGAGATGCATGTTTTAAATCTACTTCTTTTTAAATGGTAAATGGCCTCATTTATATAGCGCTTTTCTCCAAAGCGCTTTACAGTAATGACTGACATTCACCCATTCACTCACACATTCACACACCGACGGCGGAGTCAACCACGCAGGGCGACAGCCAGCTCGTCAGGAGCAATTGGGGTGAGGTGTCTTGCTCAGGGACACCAGGCACTCAGCTAGGAGGAGCCGGGGATTGAACCGGCAATTTTGCGGTTACCAGCCAACCCGCTCTACGTCCTGAGCTAAACCTCCCCTGAGCTAAACCTCTTTTTCTGCTTCACCTTCAGTATAGAGGGTTTTCTCCCAAACACTGTAGAGTGGTCGGACCAACAAAACCAGTGAACTTGCAGGCATGGCGTCTTATCATTAGCACTGGTCTGACACTGATAAAAAGCAGTAAAGTGTATCTGAGCTGTTGAAAATGTATCGTGCTGATGAGTTATGTCCGGTAGAATAAGGACAACCTATTTGTGCCCAGATGATAAAACCACAGGAATGAGTAAAATGCACAGATCCGCTACAACAGGCTGCCATTAGCATGGCGCTACTATGTGTCAGAAAAGAACAACAGTCCCATGCAGTGAAAGAATCTTTCAAGCTGCAGCTATGACTTCCCATTTATACGAAAGTCATATTATTTCAAAATTAAATTGTGCAGTTGAATGACCGTGCATGTAAAAACGTAGCCCTTTCAATAGGTCCCGTTTAACAGCCAAGTCCACAGCTGTTGGCCTGTCTCTGGGAAGTGGAGCATCACACCGTCCAGCTATGATAGGGCATCTCTATTGAGAGCTTCCAGTTTCCATTCCTTGAGTTATGTACCCCCACTCTGATGGAGGGTAAGTTCTTGTGAGACCAAAGCGGTAGGCTCCAGGATATATCTAGCAGCCGGGTTGAGGGCATGGCAGCTGCCCTGACAGTTGGTGTACATTGCTGTCCATTCTCACCATGACATGTCTGTTTTTCAGAGAAGCTGAAGCATGCTCGGTGGAAGCATAAGCAGACTGGTTGAGAAGACGTGTAGCAAACTGTTTGTGTAGCTGACGTGCAGCTTTGCTCCAGAAGGTATGTTTCCTCACCCTCTCCACTTCCTCAGCTGCTTCATGCAGATGAGCCATAGCACCCAGGAGGAATGGTCTCAACAGCCCATTAGGGGATATGGGACCCTCCAGCAACTCCTGATGTGAGAGGAAGCTGCGACATGGGGGGACAGATGTTACGCTGAATCATCGTTGGCCATTCCATAATTCTGGACACCGCCACCATACAAACCCTGACAGTTGAGTGGCCTGAGGAGACAGCAGTGAGATGTTATTTTGCGCTGCTGCCACCTGAGCTACACACTGGTGGGAGCAGTCAGTGAGATGAGCCTTAATCGGCTTTTTGCAAGCATTTTTTTTTACTGGTTGCAAAAATTCCAAAATGGTTACAGTCAAATTTCAAATTGGTGACAGCAAAAAGGGCAGAAGTTGGGACTTCAAAACTGTAGTCCATAAAGGGTGAGATCAAAATCATCCACTTCTTATATACAGTCTCTGCTGTGGACCCATGCATACCAAAAGGATGCAAAATAAATCTTGACTTGATATGCAGGGGATTAATTGAAAAGTGACGCACGCACGCACACACACACACACACACACACACACACACACACACACACAATAGAATAATATAATCCATAGAATAATATAATACAGTTTATAATGAATAAGAACAACACTGATAATGTAGTCAGTGGTCTTTATGTGTTACTGTGGATCTTTTTATATTGTGATTTCCTGGTTTTATATGAACATTTATTAACTTTGAACAGGTTGTACATGACAGTGTGCCACAGAGGCACCTGGGCTTCACAGCGTGGGAATTTAATAATGCTCCTGTCCTGTGGCAATGAGCGAATCACCAGTGATTTCTTTGTTTTTATGAGCATTTCTGCTAAAGTCATAATCCTTTGCAGCCAAAGAATCATTCATGGTTTTATTAAGCAGCCGTGCAGCTCTGCACTGTGGCAAGTTTCTGTCCCGAGGCTGTGATTCATGAGCAGCGGCCTGCCGCAGCTGCACATTAATGAACAATTTCATTCCACTGAATGAATCAGAAAGAAAAAACATAACTACACATTTTGAATGAGTGTGTTTGAGAGGTTGACTCATGAGGAGATGAGCTACTGGTGCCCTGCTCCATACTGACACATCTGTGCTATGTTCAATGTCAAAAGGTGACTATGCATTTAAATCCACAGTATGCAGACAGCCTAATCAATAATTAGGGCCACGGGGCAATCGCATCGAGCACTGGCCCCTACAGCTATAAGCCCCAAGCACTATTGTTATTCATAGGATTTTTTCCTACTTATTATTATTTTTCCTCCGAATTTCGAGTGCCTAAAACTTCTACAGCTATAAGAGTTGTAGGACAAATGATATATCAAAACGTGCGGTTCGATCGGGATCGGCGTGCCATTACTTTTCTTAGCCGAACACGAACCACCGAAATTTTCCCATTGAAATGAATGGGACGAGCGAAAAAAAAGAAGCAGAAATTGTAGTTTTTCAAGCGCCTGCTGCTCAGGCATACTTTCACCTAGAAACTCCATTTAAACTTTAAAACGTAGACACAAGTCTTGTGTCCTGGTGTGTCAATCCACGTTTCAATAGGTCATATAGTTTTTGATCAATCACTGTTCAATGACCATGATCGTTTTGGGAGAAATCATGAGATTATAATGGGTGTGTATTGCGTGGAACCTTCTGGGCTAGAGTGGATGACATCATCGCTTAGAGTGTGAGGGCTTCTCAGATTTTTTTCCTTTCCAAACTCCTCCCGGCCACAGTTTTCACTCTACAGACGTGATATTTTCCAATTTTGTAGACAAACTTGTCCTGTCTCTCACAATGTGCTCAAAAACTCTGTGAGATTTACAGAATTTGAACTAGCAACCTCTAAGCGCGGCCACGTCAGTTTTTCTCCCCATTGACTCACAATACAAAATGAGAAACAGATTTTCAAAGAAACCTGAAATGAGCAGCATTTCTGACTCGCCATAGCGTCCACATTTCTGACACTAGGATAAAATAAAAGTGATCAGTGTCTTCAGCAGAGTCTTGTGGCGCTAACGGTGTGAAAATTTTGGCGATAGGACTATCGGTGTGAGCGTGGCCAGCTTTTGTTCGGACCCTCCGCGAAGCCGAAATGGAGCAATAGAGACAGGCTTGAAAGCAGTTACACACGCACTAGAGGGCCGTTGCTATGGTGATGGCACTCTGTGGCTTTGATCTTGAGAATTGACAGCAGGTGTGCTCTGATTGCTGGACAGGAGCAGTGGACAGGAGCAGTCCGTGGGAAATGTAGTCCATCTTCAACTCAGCCATTCTTTCACCTAAAAACTACATTTAAACTTTAAAATGGAGACACGAGTGGTGTGCCCTGATTGGTGGACAGGAATGTACTAAAAACTACATTTAGTAATGGGAAATGTAGTTTTTTCAGTCAAATGTCTTCTGCTCGGGCAGACTTTCACCTAGAAACTCCATTTAAACTTTAAAATGGAGAGACGAGTGGTGTGCTCTGATTGGTGGACAGGAATGTACTAAAAACTACATTTAGCAGTGGGAAATGTAGTTTTTTTAGTCAAATGTCTTCAGCTCAGCTATACTTTCACCTAGAACTCCATTTAAACTTTAAAATGGAGATACGAGTGGTGGGCTCTGATTGGTGGACAGGAAGGAGCAGTCAGTGGGAAATGTAGTTTTTTTAGTCAAACGTCTTCTGCTCAGTCATACTTTCACCTAGAAACTCCATTTAAACTTTAAAATGGAGACACGAGTGGTGTGCTCTGATTGGTGGACAGGAATGTACTCAAAACTACATTTAGTAATGGGAAATGTAGTTTTTTTAGTAAAACGACTTCAGCTCAGCCATACTTTCACCTAGAAACTCCATTTAAACTTTAAAATGGAGACACGAGTGGTGTGCTCTGATTGGTGGACAGGAATGTACTCAAAACTACATTTCGTAGTGGGAAATGTAGTTTTTTTGTTAGTCAAACGTCTTCTGCTGAGGCATACTTTCACCTAGAAACTCTGTTTAAACTTTAAAATGGAGACACGAGTGGTGTGCCCTGATTGGTGGACAGGAATGTACTAAAAACTACATTTAGTAATGGGAAATGTAGTTTTTTCAGTCAAATGTCTTCTGCTCGGGCAGACTTTCACCTAGAAACTCCATTTAAACTTTAAAATGGAGAGACGAGTGGTGTGCTCTGATTGGTGGACAGGAATGTACTAAAAACTACATTTAGCAGTGGGAAATGTAGTTTTTTTAGTCAAATGTCTTCAGCTCAGCTATACTTTCACCTAGAACTCCATTTAAACTTTAAAATGGAGATACGAGTGGTGGGCTCTGATTGGTGGACAGGAAGGAGCAGTCAGTGGGAAATGTAGTTTTTTTGTTAGTCAAACGTCTTCTGCTGGGGCATACTTTCACCTAGAAACTCTGTTTAAACTTTAAAATGGAGACACGAGTGGTGTGCCCTGATTGGTGGACAGGAATGTACTCAAAACTACATTTAGTAATGGGAAATGTAGTTTTTTTAGTAAAACGACTTCAGCTCAGCCATACTTTCACCTAGAAACTCCATTTAAACTTTAAAATGAGAGACAAGTACTGGCAAACATTTGAGTGGGAAGCACTCAACTGTTCGACAATACATTGTACCTAGTAGTTCTCAGTACTTGAGTCTCAGTAGTACTCGGTAGTACTCAGTAGTACTCGGTATCGGTAGTACTCAGTAGTACTTGAGTGACAGCTGAGTTCGGTGACATGTACTGGCAAACAATTGAGTGCTAAGTATTTGTAGTTGTATTTGCCTCTAAAACAACTCCGTCTCGTTTGAAATCTCGAAGAATCTCATCGTAAAGTATATAAACTCCGGCAGTAGCCCCCGTGGCCCTTTCAAAATTTCCCGGCGGGGGAATTTTCTAGTTAACTTTTGTCACTGATTTTATATCATATAAACATATTGATAAATGTCACAAAAATGAATGCATTCTATGTGATATAACCTGGTTCATTATTATAATCTCTTCTACTTTAAAGATCATTTGACATTTGAGTATAGTGGGGAAAAAAGAGACCCGCACGTACAGTATTGCAACAACATTAGTATCGTGTATATAAAATGTGTAGATAAGGGAATAACATCTCAAATAAATAAGGTTTGGGGCAGGGACGCATCGAGGATTTAAAGATCGGGGGAAGGAGAAGCATACAAAATCTTGCACTTGCATCTTTTTAGTACTGTATTAGAACGACACAACAACCAGTAAAGAAGTCAAGCTACTAACACGTTAAACGCAACAGACATTGTCTTCTTCCATTCTCCTATGTTGAACAAGAGTTGCTTAGAATCTGATTATGTAAATGTGTCTTAAATAAGAATAATAATAATTCATTTTATTTATGGGCCTCTTTCTAAACACTCAAGGTCACCTTACAAAATAAAACTACAATAAAGCACTTAGTACATCAAAAAAGCAGTCATAAAAGCAGGGAAATTAAACTACATACAAAATCAACAACAATAAATACAACAATAGAAACACTGAGTCCATCAAAATGCAGTCATAAAAGCAGGGAAGTAAAAATACTAAGAGCAGATAAATTAAAGGGAGTGGGCCTGTCTAAAAAGGTGAGTTTTCAGGTGAGATTTGAAGGTGTTTATGGAAGTGGAGCGTTGGATGTAGTGAGGCAAAGAGTTCCAGAGGTGGGAGGCTGAGGAGCTAAAAGCTCTTGACCCCATGGTGACCAGATGGGCAGGTTGGAGGGAACTTAATCTAACACAAAATTGTTAAGGAATGGTCGATTCCGCCAATGAACAGTGCATTGCAATTTGCAATGTTTTGACTTTGTCCAATCTGCTCCAAATGACTCACGATCTGGAAGCATCTTCACACATATTGGTTATAATCATAACGCCGCCAACTGACTACAGCACAATCTTTGTTCATCTTTGTGCACACATATTTAAGTGTATGTGTCAGTCACGCTCTGTACCGTAACTGTGTGGCTGGAAATTTCCCCAGGCTTCCATTCATTGCATATGTCATAGTTCACACAGCTCGTGTTTGGTGGGAGAACAGACAAAAAGAGACATTGTTCAGTCTCACGGTGCATCTCGTTCTCTTAGACCAGTGTAAGATGTGAGATATGTTGTCTCCTTTAACCATTAGTCACATTTTGCCTGCTATCATTGCTTGTGTCTGTAGATGATATCCTGTATTCAAGCAAAAGAGCACCCAGGTGGACTTAGGAGTTGGGGTTGTGGGCCACTGACATATTAGTTCAAAATCTCAGATGTTGTGGCATTACTTGGTTTAGACAACTATACCAACGTTATGTTTAAACAACAAAACCAATGTTAATTTTAGGCATCAAACCAACGCTAGCTTTAGGCAACAAAACCAACGCTAGCTTTAGGCAACAAAACCAACGCTAGGTTTAGGCAACAAAACCAACGCTAGCTTTAGGCAACAAAACCAACGCTAGGTTTAGGCAACAAAACCAACGCTAGCTTTAGGCAACAAAACCAACGCTAGGTTTAGGCAACAAAACCAACGCTAGCTTTAGGCAACAAAACCAACGCTAGGTTTAGGCAACAAAACCAAAGTTAGGATAAGACAAGACCATTACATCTATATGACTGAATCCCACCCAGAATGGACTCCCAAGCAGTGTTACCATGACGATGAGCTCCAGAAATGAGAGAGATAATCATCAGTGCTGCTGCATGATATGATTTACCAGTATTCAGTGTCACAACGGTGGCTCTCTCTTAACCTTGCTATGTTGCCATGGTAACAGATGCTGCAGACTAACCTTTCCATTGTAAGTTATATTCAGATTTTGGGATCTCTTTGCTGGGAGAGTGCTGAGAACCGTGTTGGCTTTTCCCCTCTGCTGAGGGAATATATGCAGACATGTTGATTCTGCATTACATTAGAGTGGTATAGTGTAGGCCAATGCAACTTTACAGGGACTTTTAAGCATTAATCTGGTGAAGTAGAAGCCCTTATTTGCTGCATCAGTGTTGCTTTTTGATGTTATATTTTCTTCATAGACTCTTTTTCTCTAAATATTGATTACATAAGTTTTCTATGTGAGTGGGTAGAATACATTCATATACACGTGTTGTGTAGCGTTACAACAGCGAGACATTAAGATCATCATGTCTCTAGATGATCAGCTACATTATCTGTGGTCAGAATGTCAAAAACCAGGACAGAGACTCAGAGCTTTGACTTATATAAAAAGTCCAGTGGTAGTCAACACGCTTATTCACGCCACCGCCGGTGTTTAGGTTTAACCAGTGACCATGTTAACTGGTGACTCTCCGCTGAATTGCATCTTTGGTTGCTTGTACTGACGGCACCATTATCTCCGATTGGGGTTATAGGATTTATCAAGCCAACAAAGACTGCCAGCCTCTGTCCAACTTGTTTCATGGTACATCCCTCAAATAGTGTACAACACCATCAAATATTTCCATAGACTCCTAACAAAGCAAAACACTTAGTTGATGTTCTTTAGAAAAAATGTTTTGTTTGTCTGTACTAAACCGCTTTATTTAGCTGAAAGCCAATACTTCTGTGTATTCAGCGTTGTTGTTGATTGATTCAAGTAAATCTTGACATTTTAGTGCAAAGTATTTGAATTCCACATATTCTGTATGAATATACACAGTGACTCTACTGGTTAAAATTGGATATTGACATAGAATTTTGGTAAAAACTGATCTGGAGTCAGGTGATGTATAATGGAGGCAGTTTTTTATCATCGAACAGCGATACTGGTTTCTGCTGTTTGTAGGAGTAGTCCCTTCTGTAAACCGTCTGGTTACACAGCACTGAATGTTTTTTTGTTTGAATTCAATTAAATTTGACTATAACTGATGCAAAATCAACATGTTTAGATTCAGTCACATCCTGATGTGCATAAAACTGAGATTTATTTATTATACTGAATATGACCTCCCAGTCACACACATTCAAACTCAATGACTGTGCTGCCTGCGGCCTATGGAGATAGCTGGGTCAATTTAAATAGCAGTGTGTCTGTTTTCGGTCAGATGCACTTGAGACATGTCAAAAACACAGCTGAAACCTCTCCTGTGTCGACACATATAGGAAGTCAAGTCTCTGTGGATCTAAACAGAGCAGTTAGCGCAAGGCCAAGAGAAATAACTTCCCTCTATCTCAGTCTTTAAAGTCCTACAGTACATGACATTTTGAAACATTGTCCTATTTGTCAAGTTCTTTTATTATTGATTATTTGTTGTGGCTCTTTAAAGATATCAGAACACCTGGTGAATCAGTTTTACTGACTGATTTTCTGCTGATAGGGATGTGTTTTCCTTCACTTTGACCATAAATGGATGAACATGTAGCTGGATTTCATTGTTTTTAACTTACTCTTCATGATGAACCTTTACATTTCCTCATGCTAATTGCTAGCGTTCATGCTAATTGCAAACATGCTGGCGTTGCCGTGGTTGTTATGATAATGGTTAGGTAAGTGATGCAAAGATCTGTTATAGTAACAAAATATAGTTTAAACTCGAATAAACATTTGTGAATTTGATTGAATCATAGATTTCCATTCAATCAGACTTCTCTTTGCAATGAGGAATCGCCCCCTGGTGGCCAGCAGAGAGAGTTTGAATGTCTTTAGCATCACAGAACTGGAGGTTGCTGCTATAAAAGGAATTTGACTCTGGTCATTTCCATCTCTCACATTGTGCTTAACAGAAATAGATGTAAAATCCAGGATGGTATAAATAAGAAAAATAAAATAAGAAT
Organism: Chelidonichthys spinosus; assembly: GCA_029853015.1. Taxonomy (NCBI): domain Eukaryota; kingdom Metazoa; phylum Chordata; class Actinopteri; order Perciformes; family Triglidae; genus Chelidonichthys; species Chelidonichthys spinosus. The sequence continues at coordinate 11,812,240 of CM056835.1, forward strand.
TAAATGTCTACATACAAGTTAATGGTTCTGTAAAAAAAAAAAAATTGTGCAAATAAATAGTGAAATAATGTAAAATAACAAATAGGTTTGAGAATGGACTACTCACACTGTACAATGATAGTTAGTGCCCAGTACTGGACAGTGTACTGAAGTCAAGTTAAATGCAGCACATTGAGCTGTTCACACTAGCAACCAGTAGGTGGCAGGCACAGCCTGCTGTACACCTCTTCCCAGAACTTGCATTTATTGCTTAATTTAAAAAGGTGGAAAATAAATATACTTTAGTGGAAAACTAAAATATATTTACATCTTCAATTGTATATTGCAACTATACTTACGAAGAAATGAAATCTGGAAATATATTGAAAGTATACTAACATCATACTTTTAATATTTCTTTTTTACTTTAAAATAATTGTACTATAGTACACTTTCTATAAATATATTTTAGAAAAATATAATGAAGTGAAAGTGATCCTCAAAATTATCATAGCAACATTGCACTGGTAGCATATTTTAAAAAATGTACTAATTAAAACTCAAGACACTCAATGTTTATAATGTAATGTATAGCATGTAAATTAGTAAATACAGCCATGTGCTTATGTGTACTAAGTATGCTTGAAGTTGTTTAATTTTAGCACATATAAGTTCCCTAAATACTCTTCAACTGTTGCTTTTCTACAAAGTAAATTCAACTAAGAGTATTCTGATTATGAGTGTGTCTGTACACTTAAGCATACTAAAAAGTAAAATACTTAGCATATTTATTTTTCACAATCATTTTCCGTACACAACGGTTAAATGCATCACTGTGTACACATAGAATATCTACAGTTCCTCTAGTATGTAAATCACATAATGGCCTCTAATGTTTTCTATCTCAGGACACAGTGGCCAAAATTTACATTCTATCCCGAAATAATACAAATACTCGGAATTAGTCACAGTGAACCTCACTAGATAGTATGTCTTACACCCTCTTTTATTTCATCATCATGTTTTTGTTTATTTTTTAATCATATCTCTTATTTTGGTCATTGATCTGTGTGAGACTAAAGTGGCCTCAGTGGATTGTGGATGTCTGTCAGAGGCAACCAGAGGGCAGCATGCCTTTATAGGCTCCACCAACAGCATGTCCAAGTGAGACTACACGTCACAGGGAAGTTAGTTTTAAGTTGGATCATTGACAGCTATTCACTCAGTTTCACCCATAGAAATGACAGGAGTAGCAGGGAGACAAATATTTTATAGGGGTGGCCAGTCTGAGCATTGCTCACATCGGGGTACAGAAACAGATATTTATTTTTCTGCACGTCAAATTCGAGCTCTGCCCCTGGTCTACTGTTGCCATAGAGATTGCTGTAGTGGGCCACTTCTGTATGAGTAAACAGACTGGACTCACTGAGGTGACGTTTTACAGTGGCAGCTATCAGTGACAAATTGACTAACTGACTGACAGCCCACCCCCTTGTTTTTGTACAGGTCACATGATGATTCAGACAGTGCAATGTCTACTTTTCTATTTCTCTGGTGAAAATTATGATTAAAAAATATACTACGTTAGTCATGTAGCACACTTACTGATGGCTTCCCCCCCAACAAACTTCTGATTTACATTGCATGGAAGCTATTGAAAAAAGCATGAATTTTAGATAAAATATAGGCCTACACTCATTTGAACATCATCAGTGTAGGCTAATAATGTCGAAATGTTCAGTACGTCATGCTAACTTGCCAATATTAGCACAAGTAAAATAGGATAATTTTAAATGAAACTGTCTGGTGGCACACTTACTTTGATTATGTGAAATTCATGAATTTTACATTAATATTTTAATAGAAAGTAAAGGCAGTTTTTTCTACACTTGTCACATGGACACTGTTCTCTTCACATGTAATTTATTTATTTCCATTGGAAATTCTACATTTCTTTTGAATAACTTATGTAATGGGACTCCAAGTCGAAGTTATTGGGGGAAACCTGCAAGTTGACCAGTTTTATGAAGTAGGCTAGCCTATTAAATAATTTCAACGGCGGTCCGTTGACGAGTTGTAATCCAGCCCCCAGTTAAACGGGGTTGGACGGTGAGCTGGTCCTCCTCCTGCTGATAACGTGTGGTGGAGCTGAGCAACTAGACCCGCTGGCTCCAACTTCACACTAACTTCGCTCAGGCAGGAGGAGGGGGAATGGGTCCGAGTTCGACAGCGGTGAGTTAAGCAGCTGTTGGCATCCAGAGATTAGGAAGAGTGAACCAGGACTGTAGCGGATTTACTTGGCCTCCCTTTGTTGAAAAGAGCGAAGAGGAAAACGGGAGACGAGGATGTCTTTACAGAAGCTCCCGGGCTCTTTCGGAGTCCTGTTCCCGGCGTCCTCTCTGCCCATGAAAGCGGAGCGCAGTCGCAACAAGGAGCGGCTGGAGGCCAGCTTGGCCGGCCTGTGTGAGCTGGAGCTGCTCAAACAGAGGCAGGAATGCCGGGTGCTGAGCGCTCTCTGCCTCGGGGACTCTGCGGGTCCAGGGCGTCCGCCTTGGGGAGCTCTAAGGTCGGCACGCTGCGCCTTGGACGCACCAAACGCCAACGCGTCGGATGAGTGTAGGCTCCAAACGGTAAGTTATGTTTGTCTGATGATGCGTCTTCAACATCAAGACGGCTTTTCGATGCGAAAGACAATTATATAAATGTAGAGATGATTCAGTGTGGCGGGGATATGAAGGGATCTGCTGTTGATGTTCGGGTTGTTGTTGACAGATGTGACTTGGCCTGTATGTCTGGCGCGTGTTTTAGATGTCAACTGATTTGTAATTAAGGATGAAATGTGTTTGAAACAGCTCTCACTTAGTTAAACTCTTCTTGGATGAGCTCACTAAACCGTATGTGTGAACATTTACAGCCTGTCATGGACCTCAGTGTGCAGATATGAAAACAATCCCAGGAGCCACACATGACCATTTAAGGGCACATTTTGAGGGGAGCTTCATGACTTTATCCACTTCATGCTGGAGACGAAACACCCAGACATGTCTGTCTCCCCAGTAAATGATCACATAGATGATGGATTGGTCAATACAACATTCAACTATTAGTAACAACACTTTAGACGAAGTGTATGTAGTCATGGTGGACCTCACCCATTGTTTTCTAAACTACAGTTTTGAAGCCTCGAGTTTGGTATTTTGGCCATTACCATCTTGGATGTTTGCAACCAGTGAAGGGAGTGACCACATTTGGAATGTGGAGGAGCGACGGGTGGATCTGATGAACACAACCAGCATAGCGGAACCCCGAGCTTCAACCTTACTGGATCTGGATCCATCTGGATTCTGGTGTGAAGCTGTTAACACAGTTAGCTTCATAATTCAAGGTCAACTTTACAGCTTAGGAAAGTCATCTTAGAAGCTAACTGTATTGGTAGCATGGTCGTGACCTGTCAATCTCCAGGTAGCCCCGCCCTGAAGACTCCCCTGCTTTATGGTCCATTTGACTCTAAATGGACCATCATTTACTAAATGATCATCATGCTGGATTGAAGAAGACTTGAAACTAGAGATTGAGACCATACACTTTACTGAGATAACTAATAAGTGTAAGAAGTAGGGTAATTTTCCTTCATACATTCAGACTTTTTTTGCAACCTCTAGAAGTCGCCCCCGATTGCCAGCAGAGAGCCCAAATTTAAGGCACTTCAGCGGTGGCTTCACTTTTCAGAACCAGAGGTTGCAGCCTGGTTCCCACTACACCCCACTCGTCCTAATTTTATACTCCCAGAGATCCATGTTGGCTCGGACTCACACATCGGTGCTTGAGTGCCTTGTGTGAACTGTCTAAAGATGTGAGCCGTGAGACTTGTCTGTGTATCGGAGATGCATTCCAGATATTTTCCAGGTTGTATCTCATACAACTAAACAAATGGTCTTAGTTTGAAACAATTTAAAACATGTGGCCAATGAACAAAAGAGAACAACACATGCTACAAAACAACATATTTAGGTTTGCTAAAAACAAAACCTCATGGTTTGGATCAAAATGACTAGGAGATTGAAACAAAACAAGAACAGACGGGACAAACCTCGATCTCTTGGTGGAAGTCCTGTGTTTTTTTGACCCATAGGCCACCCAGACGTCTCCCACATGGACTACCATAGACTTGTTTGAAACTCATTTATGATTTGTCAAGAGCAAACGTAATCCATGACAAAATATATTTCCCTTGAAATGTAATTCACAATGTAGTTTAATTGTGGAGGAAAGCAATTTTTCAGACACCAGGCTGTCTATCATCCTAAATATCTGACGTGTTGAATCTTGTTTGTGTAACACAATCTGTACGCAAACAGAAATGTAAAAACATCTAGTTATGTGCACGAACTATGCTGTGGTAACCGATGGCAAGGCCTGATGTCTTCCTAAGTCTAGTGGTCACTTTGAGGTTGCTAGGCAACCAGTGGAGACTGCAAGGATTCGCTGATAAAAATCAATCTGACTTTCAAAAATACATCATGTTCCCTCTGAGACCCTCTGTGGTTTACCAGACCCTCCAAGGTCAGCTTGAAATTTACAATATGCTGAGTATTAGAGACACTTAGCTTCTGTGTATTGATATACTATGCTGATTCAACCCCCCCCCCCCCCTGCCTCTGGCAATCACCGCTCAAACGATAATATTATACGTTTATTATTCAGGCTGTTTCCTCGGTGGTTGGACCCCCTGTTATGGAGCATGTTATTTGCCCATATATCATGTAGAGATACTATGATCACGTTGTCCCCTCATTGATATTGCTGAATATGTGCTTCTAACTGCTGGTCTGAGGGTCAGTACTGGTTCATCGTGAGAATGCAAGTTTGTGTGTGTAGAGAGTTTGTGTATTCCTCAGCAGGAGCTGTTGACAGTCATGTGACAGCTGACAGCAGCTGCGTGGACTCAAAAATGTGTGTTTGTGTGTGTTTGTATGTAACCTTGTCTTTTACAAAACTATGTTCCAAAACAACAAAAAAGAGAAAAACGCTACAGATATGGGGTTAGGAAACAAAACTACATAGGTTGCAAAAAGGAGTCAGATTGTATGGATGTCTATGAGAAAATCATCCGTCTTCTCATGAGATTAATTATCTGAGTAAACATTGAAAATATGAGTTTATGGTCTCAATCTCTGGTTTCAAGTCTTCTCCATTCCAGTGTTTAGTACATTATGGTCCATTTAGAGTCAGACCGACCAGACCAAAAAGCAGGGGATGCTTTAGGGGCGGGGCACCTTGTGATTGACAGGTCGTTACCATACTACCAATGCAGTTGGCTCCTAAGATGATTTTAACACTTAGCTGTAGTAGACTTTGAACTATGAAGCTCACTTTGTTAGCAGCTTCACACCAGAATCCAGATGGATCCAGATCCAGTAAGGTTGGTGCTCAGGTTGCCACTCTGCTGTGTTAATCAGATCCACCTGTTGATCCTCCGCAGTCCAAATATAGTCAATTCCTTCACTGGTTGCAAAAATTCAAGATGGCAACAGTCAAAATGACGAACTCGAGCTTCAAAAGCATAGTCCAAAAAGAATTGACTTCATAGTCTATGGTTACAGTCCTGCTCACACAGTAATGTTGATGAGCTCGAAGTATACGTATACTAGTGTTGCTCAGTATACGAGAAAAGTAAGCCTTCTCTCATCAACCTCTCACAGAACTTCATCTTAATGTATTATAAACATCTGGTTGCACATGTGAAGTTAGTGAAGTATTGGAGACAACAGATTACAACATTTTTAATTAATAGAAAAACACATTTTAATTGCTATCCATTATTCCCTAACTATTAGATTTTTGCAGTGATATTATTCCAGTATAGGTATCCAGATATTCAGGCAGGGTATCGTATCAAAGTCGCAATTTAGGTTTTACTTGTAATGTTATTACAGAAAGGTACAGCATGAGGTACAAATCTAAATTGGTTCATGAATGATGTGTTGGTTGATGGTAATGTTATTGTAACAGGATTATGAGTGTACAGTTGCTTCTTTAAACAGCAGAGCAGCTGACAAAACATGATTAGGAGAATGAGCACAAACACTCTCCCCTTCCATGACAGCTGCAGTTGAATTGCCCTTGAGCAAGGCATCAATCCACCAACAGCCGACCAGTGTGTTTACAGTGTCATCCGTCATACAGTGAGTCTCCAGTGGCGACCTCTGCAGCTGTGTGACCAAGGTGTCACTAAAGCCAACACAAACATTCTCCACTGTAACGGATGTGTTGTGCTCACGTTTGCCACCTCGCTGTGTTGCACAAACACAGTAGCACGTCTGTAGCTGTCGAAGCTCCTGGTGGGGTGCAGAGATGGGACTGGGGGGTCTTCATTTTAGCTGGCTGGTCTCTTGTGAGGTCTCCAAAAAAACAAAACTACCACTTGGTTACTCCAAGTCACAGCTGTGCAGCATTAGGGGTGTCTGGGGGGGGAAATATGCATCGCAAGCCAAGACACAACGGCCACCGTGCCTCACGACCAAAAGGTTTCTTTAATAAGATAGAAATGCTTTGATGACAAACCATTCTCATATTCCTGTTGGAGGTTAGGGAGGTAACTGTATACAAAGACAGTTAAACCATATACGCTTCCAACACAACAATGATCCAAGCGTATTTCCACCGTGGTCCTCAGGCAGATGAAATGGTCTGAGGAATAATGCACTCTTTAGAGATGGAACGATAGGATATGAATCACAAACAGCTTTTTACTCTTCGCCATGGCTGGTGGTTGACGCCATGCAGGAAGGAAAGAGCATCAAGGGAAACCGATCATTCAAACTGAAATGTGGCATGCAGACTGCGTGGCCCGAGGTGAAACAGAACTCTCAATGTTATCCCTCAGACCCATGCTATGTTTAGTTCAGTTTCTAACCCTGAAACTGAAGGATAGTGTCAACTATGTAAAACATCCTCTTCGATAAACATAGTTCATGCCAAGGATTAGCCACCTGCTCCACAAAATGTAAGCAACAACATTCAGTAATGGTAACAAAGTTACTGGTGTAACACTGCATATTAGAGGTGTGGAAACTTGAGATGCAGAATCTGGTGAGGTGGATGGGTCAGCACATTTCCCAAACTGTTGTGAAATGACTCGTTGGTGACGTTTTTTCCGAATCTAAGAGGTTTTTTTTGTCTAAACCTAATGCGTGTTTCGTCCCGACTGACAGAAAAAGAATTCGTGCTGAGCGTTGCGAGAAAAATTGACAATTCAATTTACTCAGTATGAAACCAATGGATCAAATGTCATGACTGTTCCTCAAGTTGTCGTACGACTGGGTTGTGTGGTGTCGGCAGGATAGTTGGTGGGCTGACTTCACCACACTGGATGTTTTGTCAGATTTCAGTCACGCTTTAGTCTCGCAGGCACACTGATCGTGTTTTCTAACCCGATGTGTTATCCAACACCACCGTCACGTGTACATAATCGGGCGTCGTGTCTTTTACATTCAAACCCAGTCTGACGTAATTTAAACTAAAGCGCATCTGTGTTACCATTGATACAGTAACAACAAGTCCATTGTTTTGATTTATTTTTACATTATATTTTCATTAAAAAGAACTTGAAGCGATATATCAAGTAGGCTGAACCTGAACCCCAGCCTCCTTTGTAAATGTTTGTGTGAACCCGGCCCGACCCTCTACATGTCCACAGCCTGATGTCTGCTCACGCCAGTTGATCAACTTCCTGTGCTACACAAGCACAATTCCAATGTATTTGACAACAGCTGCATTCTGCCTCCTTAACCTTGGTGAGAAACCTGAGCTGGGCCCATGGATGTTTAATTTTCATGGTTGTCCATCATCTGAAGATGTAATACAATGAACCATACTTGGCCCAGTGTTAGACTGCCTTCACATCTGGTTTAAACAAAGCTGTGCCGGCCAAAAGACCATGACAAATTTCAGGCATTCCATGTGAATTGATCCAATAAAAACTGATTTATTAAACAGCAGTGTATACAATTTATAGTATTTAATTAAAAGTCAATAACTGAACAATTTTTCAGACATTATTGCATCTTGGTGAAGATGGAAATGTGGATACCGCCAACATATTTGTCCTCACAGTTGAATGCAGAAAAAAATATGACATAAATTAGGTCAGAAATGTCTGTATGGACTATTTGTGATGCACAGACCTGCTTTGGATCAATGTTCAAGTTTATTCCTGCACAATGTAGTAGAATAGTTATGATGAGAGAGTGAAGGAAATTAAATCTTTCTATTGTTGAGGAATGGTGTTTGAATGTTAAAGCAGCAGTCGGATCATTTGCTGCTACGTGACGCTTTGCTTCACAATGAGAGCCCAAATGAGAGAGATTTTACGACCGACTCAGCCCAACCAGCCTTCGCCTTGCTCCCTCTACCAGACCAGGCAGTGTGTAGGCGTCCCGGCAGCAGTCACTGAAGACGAGAGCCCTAGTTGCAGGTCTGGAGGGTTTTCTCAGGGTGCAGGGTCACACAGAGATCTTGTCTGCTTCTGCTTCCGCAGTTAGCCGGGTGGTTAGAGAGCCGGAAGCCTTCACTGCTAATGCTGCGTGACAGGGAGATGCTTGAGTGTTTTCTTTCATCTGGATGATCTCATCGTTATGGCCAAGTCCAGGGAATGGGCCATGTTTGAGATGGCCAAATTGATCATACACCTAACCAAATTGCTGTCTGTGATCAACTGGGTAAAGTTGCCCCCCCTGAGTTTTTGGGAGTCATGATGAATGCAGGCTGCGGGCTACTCTGTCATAACTCAGACTGGCCTCCATGCTGCAGGCAGTTGGCAAAATGCAGGGTGTGATGGTGACGGCGATGACTGTCATGCATACGAGTGGAGAGGCTTCACACAGTCGTTGTGGAAGGAGATACGTGGATCTAGCAAACCGATGCAGCAGCCTCTGCCTGCTATGTTTCTCCCTGAAACTGCAGGAGAGTGGGGGCAGCAGCAGTTCAGTCATACAGGTAGCTTCAGTATTACTAGTGTATTACTAGTTCTAAAAAGCAAAAAGCACAGGATGAGCCCTCTTCAAAGGGGCACTGCTGCATCTACGCTGCTCTCTGAAGAGGGTGTGACGTCCCTTATATACAGTGGCTTTTGCATGTAGGGATGGGTTGGCATGTCCTGATTGGCCGGTTACACTTTCCCACTTTTCATTTGGTGAATTTGTGCTCGGAAATGGAGCAGAATTTTGCCCATGGAGTTCAGTAGAGGACTCCACCTTTACTTATAGATCTAGCATTACAATATCGTAACTATAGCTCACCTACTACCTACTGCCGAGAGCCAAAAGTGATTGGACAACACAACACATTAGAAAACCACCTACGATTGATGCTATAACAAAGCTAGCGAGTCTTTGTACTGTAATGTATAATAATACATGCAATCAACACATAGAGAACTGTGATGTAAGCTTCCAATCTTAACTAGAATAGTAGTAGTTTCTACCATCCCAAAACACTTTCTGTGAGTCATCAAACATCTAGTCCTGAATCTAGCTGGAGAATGAAATAGAATTATATTTAGATGGATATAAACAACTTCACTGTTATAAATAAAGTAGTTCAGCTTGAATTAAGATGAAGAACTAACACCTGAGTTCCTCCATCTTATTATACACCGATGTCTCAAAAAGCTCTTCAAGTTATGGTTTTGCAAAACTTAATCCAATTAACCTTAATCTTGATATCCAGAGTAAACAGTATTTGTGTGCATGTAAACAGAAAAAAATATATTACATTTGATATATTACAATAATATAACTATGCAATTTTAAAGTGCATTAAAATGGTTCTGAAAAAATATGTACATTTATTATGTGAGTATACTTTCAATATATTTCCAGATTGTACATTTCTTTGTTACTAAATTTTCAATATATTATTACATTTTCAGTATACACAGTATTATTTCCCCAGGGTGATTGGGGGCAGATGGAGAACATATATATCCTATGTATTTACGGTCTAGAATGGTCGTGTAATGGTTTAAATTATTGATCAAAGTACATAAAGACTGTAAGGCGGCCTCTGTTTTCAGTCCGTCTGTTTTACTCTTTTGAAACATAACTCTTAATCCATGTTTCCTGTTTCTGTCTACCTCGTATATTTCCTCCTTCTCTTCCCCTAATCCCTTTACCTTAGAAGGGATGGTGTTTCTCCTTTACCTCTTTGTTGTGAAGGCGACTCTTTCAGATTTCTTAAATATTTTTTCGTTCAGGAATCTGTTTATTAGTACAACCACAAATACATGTGCAGCATATCTGCAAGTCCACCACTGTGAAATGACCTTTCATTGAGGCAGCCTACTCATAAAGCATTCCTTCCCCCACACCGAACCACCCACTAACACGCTCACACGGTTTATCTATTCATCTGTGCTCATGTTTCAAATGTCTCCATCTACATTTCAAAGTCTGGGGAGAGTTTGTTAGAACACATCTCTGTGCTTCAACTTAATTCCTGTCTATGTAAACAAAAAGTCGGGTTTCATGCAAAACAATAAAGCCGAAATAAAGCCCATAATCTCATTTTACTGTGAATTTAACACCAATATGATGACTCTGTTGACAAATACATTCCTGTGCAAAGAGAGAGACCTTGTGTTTGTGAAATGCACATTATGTGATTGTCATAGTTTCAGCTTTTATTAGTCAGCAATGTAATGAATGCATGAAGTGTTGTTCATTTCAGGCAATGCCTGCATATTACTGCAGCAGCATCAAGCCAACGTAAATATTATTCTTGTCAACTTATAAGACTAAACATTAAGGAAAATAAACGCACTTATTGAAGGGAGGATGGAAAACGTTTTAAATTTGCCAAGAATGTCTTTGTGAAAGTTGCGTTGCCAGTAAATTGAAGTCCACGAGACTAAACAGAACATTAATTGTCTGGGACACAGTCGTACTGATGCTTCAGAGTTTGACCCCTGTACAACCAGTGAAAGTGCGACCGTCAGTTTTACAGCTCAGTGGCACTGCCGGTGAGTGTGCGTGTATTCATCCATGACTGCGTGTCTGTCTATGCAAGGACATGAGTGTGTGTGTGTGTGTGTGTGTGTGTGTGTGTGAGCATGCACATGCACATGAGGGAAACAAGCAGCCATTGAGCCAAGAGGGTCTCACATAAATAGCTGCTTAAACCCACACACAACCCCTTTTATACAGTGCATGCCTGACATAAGCCCTGCTTAATTTTGCATGAACAGGCATGTACATACACACGCACACGCACACACACACACACACACACTGACACTGAATCTGAAGCCTGCTTTAGAGTCTTGTGATGCACAGACTAAGTTAGTTAATGGTTTGAATCTTCAAAGAGCAAAGCAGCATGTTGTGGAAGTACTTCTGTTTGCAATTTGCAAATACTGTGAACTGTGAATCTGCAACGAAAAAGACACGTTTGTTAGATTCTCATGACTGAAAGATGCTTATCATGAGAAATGGGTGAAATAATTCTAATGTGGAAGATTTTAGAGGTGCGATCAGGCGGCAACCTCCGGTTCTGAAAAGTGAAGACAATTCTGAAGTGCATTCTCTCTGGTGGCCATCAGGGGGCAACTCCTCTGGTTGTAAAAATAAGGCTGATTGCATGGAAGGCTATGAGAAAATTACCCTACTTCTCTCTTGATTTATTATCTTGGTAAACATTGTAAAATTAATAATTATTTGATAAAAACCAATGTCCACTTATACAGTCCATAGGTATGCTGAGCATGGATTTGTTCCACAAATGAAACCACAGATGTGACCTCTCCATCGCTATTTATTATGTGTGAACTGAAAGCCTCAAGGTAACACAGCAGGTCTTTGTAGACTGGCCTATTGATGAACTCACCCATAAAATGACACAACATAAACACCTGGTTGAAAATCACCCTATGAATGTTAAGTGGAAAATAATCTTCCAGTGAAACTCTTTGCCCGTTCTTGCTGCATAAGTGTAGTGATAGCAGCATGTTCAGGCGTGAAGAGATCATTCTAGGACTCTGAATCCGACCGACACGCCCTCTAAGGTAGAGCAGAGTTGGATGCTGATGGAGGATCATCGTCAATTTCCCTGGTGGAAGTCACTGAGGTAGTCAAACAACTCCTCATGCAGTGGCAAAGCCCCAGGGGTTGATGAGATCTGTCTAGAAATGCTGAAGGGTTTGGTGGTAGAAGGGCTGTCTTGGATGACACGTGTCTTCACCAATGAATGGAAGCCAGGAACAGTGCCAGAGTGTGGCAGACCAGGGTGCTGGTCCCCCTGTTCAAAAAGGGGGACCACAGAGTGTACCAATTACAGGGGTATCACACTACTCTGGTAAAGTCTACTCCAAGGTGCTGGAAAGGAGGGTTCAGACGATAGTCGAACCTCTGATTGAAGAGGAACAATGCGGGATCCGTCCTAGCCGTGTTACAACGGACAAGCTCTTTACTCTTGTGAGGATCCTGGAGGGGGCTTGGGAATATGCTCGTCCAGTCTACTGTGTTTTGTGGACTTGGAAAAGGTGTATGACCAGGTCCCAGTCAGACAGCTGAGGTGGTTTGGGCATCTGGTAATAGGGAGGTGTTTCAGACCCGACCAGCTGAGAGGCGGCCACAGGAAAATCCCAGGACTAGGTGGAGAAATTATATCTCCACACTGGCCTGGGAAAGTCTTGGGATCTCCCAGTCAGAGTTGGCTGATGTGGCCCGGGAAAGGGAAGTTTGGGGTCCCCTTCTAAAGCTGCTGCCCCCACTGCTGCCCCCACGACCCGATAGGCAGTAGACGATGAGATGAGATATCTTCCCATCGCATTTTATACATATCACATGTAGATTTGTACCTACGATATCATCTATAGTGACAGGCTTATGTCTCAGATCAGAACTATAATGAAAATTGATGGTATTATGTTGTGTTCACACCAAACACAGAGCAAATATTTTGCACAGCATGATAGTTAATTAAGTTAATTATTTTTCTGTATTCGCCTCATTTGCATCATGCCAAGAAATTCATGTGAAGTTGTGTCGCAAAACTTGCGGAATCAGAAATGGAGGAAACAAATGTCTCTTGTGTCTGTGGTCCCAGAGCTCTATGACAGACGCTCATATTAGTCCAAAAAACAGACCAGCCTATGTGGAAAATGGATGTGTATAGATTGTCTATGGTATGAACTCCATTCAGAAGTAGTTTGGTTTGGTTTCCTGGTGAATTTTTGACAGTACAAAGCAGCAATAGTGGTTATTTCAGCCATGACTGATTGACCCTTGTTGGTGTCTACATGGAGGTACCAGGGAACTGGTGTGACTCATACAGACACTAAAGGTTTCTTTATGCATCCCTATCAGGCAAGGGCCGTGACAAAGCTTCAGTATTGGATGCTGTGCTTTGAAGTGTAATTGTATGGGACGATATAGGATTTTATTGCAGATTGCGATAAAAACACAATAAATTAATCGTGGTGAATTTCCATTATTGTGATAATCATGATGAAATCTACAATTATCCCGATAGCTTGAAAAAGCTGTCTAGCTCTGTGAAAAATAGAGCCTAATTTGATCAAATACAGGATAAACGCTTTTTATCCATTATGTGTCTTATCTGTGATGCAATACAAATATTTTCTTATCAAAATGTTTAGGCATATTTTGATGATGATAATATTGTTTATTATTGTGAACAGCAATTATTTTGGCCCGGATAATCCTGACATGAACTTCTAATATTGTCACATGACATCAATTCAACACTGTAAGCTATTTTCAGAAATGTTAGTCGAGAGTCCAGAAGCAATATGACTTTGTCATTATCCAGTCTTCCAACTCGCTTCTGCCAAATAACTTCTCTTCGGGTCGAAAGGACCAAGTCATTGGAAAGTTGGATCTAAAACTTGTCAGCCGCTATTATTTACTGAAAGTTTCCTACAGCAACATCCATCCATTTTCAGATGTGATAATGTAGGAAAGAAAGATGTTATTACCAGATTTCTATCCACATTTACAGATATGATCTACTTCTGCAGTGGCTGACTCATGGAAGTTGTCTCGCAATACTTAGACAGGCTCCAATCCTACAAAAGTCATGTGAAACTAACTGGACATACCACAAATCTGTGCAGACACACTCCAGACTGTGTTTGTGTAAGGCAGCTTATGTGTGCTATTTGGTTCTCTTGGTTCAGCTGGTACATTATTATGCCTTGTGTTACGTTATAGCACAAAAACTAATTTGAAGCTCCCACTTCTCATATCAACAGTGGTGCAAATCTGTCAATAACTTATAAATGTAAATGCTAGTCAAATCTCTCTTCCTCTTCCTCGTGATGATGATGATGATGATTAGTTAAAGCAGAGATATCTCTCAGATTTTGCATGTATTAACTGATAAATCATCAGATCAGATTTGGTAAGGAATCTGAAGGTCTTGTTCTTTTGCAAAGTGAATTTTGACTGCAGGATCATTTGTGTTTCTTCACATCACTCACGCAAGAGGCTCCGGAGAGGAGGAGGCAAGGGGGTTACTTCCATGCAGATCATCAATCATGGCTGACATATTATTGCTGCTTTTCACCCAGAGGTGCTCGGTGAATTTCACCATCCTGTATTCACTGTATCTAGCAAGACACATGTCGGACAGTTTACCACATTATTGAACCCAGAATCAGCTATTTAGCTGTGATTCAATTGCAATTGTACCAGCTGAACTGAAACAACTACATGATGGTGATTACTAAAAAGTCATGCTTTGTTGTCTGTCTGCAAGAAGACAAGCAAACAACTTTTAAAATGCTTGTTTTCTGAATGAAGTTTGGATTGATTGCTGTTAGGCTATGCTAACATTGTAGCTGCTCCATCAACACTTAAATAACATCGAGACATTAGGGTTGTCAAAATAATCACTACTCAAAAATTTAGTATTGGCTTAGATACTAATTTGCAAAAGTATTGATACCAACAGTGCCGTCTTCGCCTCCTCCAGTTGACAGGCACCTTCAACCAGCAGCCACACAGTTGCTTTTCTCAATAGCAGCTGAACACATGAACACTAGTTCACGTTCACAACACTGAGCTGACTGAACGTGGCAATTGGTGCTGCTGGAGGGCCTTTGCTCCCAGTTTTAGTGGAAAAGGAAAAAAGTAAAAGTGCCATTTGGCAGCATTTTCCATAGGAGGCAAACGACCAGTGAAAGTCAATCCGATATGCTAACAATGTTTCTCTTAAAGTCACAGATTGAAGCTTAGAAAAGTCGACCAGCAACAAGACAGAAAGAGTAGCAGTCTGCTCTAACACTATTTGATCAGCCATGAAAATATGGTGTCAAGTCACTAGAAACAGAAAATAAACAGGACTGTAGCTGAATGCATTAGCATGGACACACACTTTCTTAAATCAATTATTAAATAATACCCTGCTTATATAAGGTGCTCCAATGTATATTTTAATCGGCAAGTAATTTGTGACAAATAACTTAACAATATATACAGCTCCATCGCTTCACTTTGTGTCATAAGTGAAAAACATATACAGTGCTCCATTGCCAACACTTTAAAGTGACTGCTCCACAGCCTACAAAGTTTGGTTTTATTGGGGAATTCAGCCAGCCGTCTTCTCTGCTGGGAAAACAATCCTTCCTGCGCATGAGCATTGAGTGTGCACGGAGAGGAGGGCTATTCACAGACGGGTCCGAGAGAGAGTGAGACAGCGCGAAAGTGGGGGGAGGGGCTGATGCGCTGCACGCCGCTCTACAATTCCATAAGATTTAACCCATTTTAAATAATTAGAAAACATAAAATCAATGTTATTCTGGCGGGCCACCACAAATAAATAAATGTATGGGAAAAACTGGTGTGTGTGTGTGTGTGTGTGTGTGAGAGAGAGAGAAGAAGAACGACAGGGAGAAAGAGTGCTATGTGGAGATGAATGAATGGAACATTGGTCTATGTATGGGAAAAAAATTGAAAATCTGAAAATATGTTATGTTACTGTTTATTTTTCCACTACATCAGAGAACTTTTCAAAGTGTTGTTATTGCCGTTGTTTGCATTGTTCTTAACTTTATTTAAAAAATTCTGCCTCATCATTTTTTGTCATCTGCCCCCACCCCCCGTGATATTGAAAATGGTATCAAGTATTGATTATTTTCCTAAGTATGTGACAACCCTACGAGATATAAATAAGGCAGCAAACTTGTTGTTCGTACAATAGACAGTGTCTGATTTCTCTGCATAGTCTGGTCCAGTCTCTAGACTAATATGAGCTACTATCATAGAGCTCTGGGGGACTACAGGCACAGGAGACAACATTTGTTGCCTTAATTTCTGATTCAGCATTGTTGTGAATAATCCCAATGCTAAATTCTGTGTTTTGACTAAAAAAGATGATGAAAAAAGATCGTAAATAACAGCAGCTGGTTTTCCACTCATGTTTTGACATAAAGCTGTCGTATTAGTGTTGTTCATGGTTTAGGGTTAAGACTTCCCATAGTTTCTGTGTTTTGGCATATTCATTGCTCTCATTATGGAGTTTTATATAAAACATAAGTACTGCAGACGTTTCCTGAGTCTATAACCTTCAGTTAATGATATTTTTATCTCCTGCGGTATCACTCCAGGGATTCCTTCAGTGTATCATTTCTTACAATAGGATCAGCACTCTAAAACAAAGTGCTATAAAAGAGATTGTGGTGATCCAGTAAGCAGGTTTTGTAATTTGTAGAAGTATGTCAATGTGAAACATGTGGGTTTGGTTAAATAGGTCTACAGGAATCAGCTGACCCACTGCTGTGTTCCAGGACTTGCTTGGTGTCTTTGTCTCACTGTTGACACAAGTTGTTTTTATTGAATGGATCATAATGTTTTAATGTGAGATGTACTATGAATGTGACAAGTGCTAGTAAGAGTGTTTTTCTTCATGTTGAAGGTTGTTGCTCCATCTCATCGGGGAAATTGATACACTCACGTTTAAGTGTAGCCTCACTCATTAATTTGTCACGTTGCAGTTTCGGGGGGAGATGTGTGGGTGTTCTTATAACTGTATCCAAGTTTATAGACAAACTGTCCTTGTCTGTACTGTATAATGCCACCTGGGTGAGTTTGGTGTTTGGGTCCAATATGAACACCAAAATCTCCATCAACATATTTAATGTACACCATGGTGATGAGTCGGCTGCATACCAACACTTCAGTGTGGTGAAGTTCTCAATAGTAGCAGTTGTTATCGCAAAAGGGCAAACATTTTTGTTTTTTTGGTCACTGCTGAACAACCTTACAGTCGAAATGTAAAACTGGAGTTTCAATATCAAAAGATTTCAAGATTTTTATTCGTCATTCACACAGTAGGAACATAGTTCACACTGAGCAATGCAATTTTCCCTTCACACAGTGACCGCAAATAGAAAATACAACGTAAAGAATACAAATAAATACTAAAAACTAAGGTATGAACATATAAACATATAAACATGAACAAACAAGCAAGAAGAAGTATTCACAGTCTGTGCAATTTAGCAGTAGTAGTAGCAGCAATAGTTGTCATAGTATCAACAGTAGTAGTAGCAGCAGCAGCAGCAGAGTAGTAGTAGTAGTAGTAGTAGTAGTAGTAGTAGTAGTAGTAGTAGTAGTAGTATCAACATTTGTAGTAGCAGCAGTCGCACTAGTATTAGAACTAATAGTGGTAGTAGTGGATGTGTTGTGGCATGGAACACTGGGATGCCTGTAGAAAATGAGGTTTCCTCAGAACATAAACACATAAATCTCTCTTATATAAAGTGATCATTCTTCTTCAGCCTAGTCCAGTCTCTTGAATGCCTTTGTGTGTTTGTGTGCGTTTCAGAGCAGTCCCCGGTGTATGTCCTCGGGTATGAAGGCATCTTTGGAAGAGCAGGTGGCAGAGCTGAAGGTGAACGCTGAGCTCCAATCAGCAGGTTCCCCCACTGATCCAGAAGACAGCCAACTCATATCAGGTAATTTCATCAAGGCATCAAATAATGCAGCTTGGTCACTGCTCCTTGGCATCTGACACCAACACTCATTTATCGTGTGAGCGTTTGTGCTTCACCTTCTGCATCAAAATTCGCCCTTCACCTTCTAATGCTGGTGAACCCAAAATAAAAAAAAAATTCTGGGATTTAATTGCAATAAACAAATAAAAAGGATGCTGAAATAACTACATAATGATGGTGATTTGTATAAAGTCTGAAGTCATACTTTGTTAGGTCAGTCTGCAATACCACAATCAAATAACTTCTTTAAAATGCTTGTTTTCTGAGTGGAGTTTGAGATATGGGGTCTAGGCAGCAACATTCTAGCTGTTCTATCAACACTTAAAATAACATAATCTAGGCATAAAAATGGCAGCGATATTGTGGTTTGTACCATTGTCACGAACCTGGCTTTAGGCCATGACAAACAAAACCGAAAAGGACAACAAAACTGGCAATTCCATGTTTTACTTTAACTTAAAAAATAGTCACAAAAGATTGAAGTGTGTTTCAATCTGTATTATCAGTAGTGTGCGTGTGGGTGCATGAATATGGTGATGTGATGTGTGGTGTGCAGTAAACTAAACAAAAGATAACAAAACCCAAAAGGTGCCAATGTGGTCAGCGTCGGAGTGAGAGGGGAAACTGGCAAGAAGCTGGGCCTTTTATCCTGTCACAGTTTTATCCTAGACAGTCTTGGATTTGCATCAACTCTGTATGCAATCATGCCATGCAAATACTTGTCTTTGTGTTTGGTGTGAACACAGTATTAATATATGTAAGGAGCCTAGCCAAAGTAAAGTCTATGTGTTGGAAACACTGGGGTCACATTAATGCACAATCTTCAATTTTTATTAGGAATAGCCAGGATTTATAGATTCAGAATGTGAAAGGGGAATGATTTTACTTTACAGGTAACAGCTATAATGATTCTGATCACTTTCTTTGTCTTTGCTATATTTGTCAGGATCTCCGGAATCAAATCACCACCCTTTGGTCCCTTGTTCTCTCTCGGCACCCGATGGGGCAGGAGAAACGGAGGCAGGAGAAACATGGCTGGCAGACCCAAAAAGATGGGCCATGGTTACTGGTGCTTTGGGGGAGATGAGGGATGTTGACCAGAGTCAGGGAGATTATCAACAAGCCCAAAAGTTTGAGACTTATATATTTGGATTGATCCAACGCAGAGCTCTACCCACACGCTCCTCAAAGCCCCGCACCAATTTGGCACATGATGCCCGAGGTGTCCGAGTGGTGAGGCAGGGTAGTTTATGCTGCAAGGAGGAACAACATTTACCAAAGCAAGAGATCTCTACTCCGCCCCAGTGTTCAGAGGGAACTACTCCACAAGCTTGCCATAACCTCGATCAGGAGCCTTACCTCGGGACAGGTTTTCCTGAAGATGTCCCACCCCCATACCACAACAATCTCCAGCAAAGTATCCAGCAACAACCAGGACTTTACCACAGGCCAAGGCAAGCCTCCATGAATAACACCTCCCGCTCAACATTGCTTGACTATCCAGCTTGCAGAGTTCTGCAAGCCCAGCCAGACTCCAGTAATAGTGAGGCTGATTCACCCCAACATTTCCACAACTTCCCTTCTTCTCCACCTCCTTCAAAGCCTCATCAGCCACCTGATGAGCAGCTCGTCAACGCAGAATATATTCCAGCCCAGCCTTGCCGAGCCTTCACCAGAGCTTATGCCCATCACCACTCCAACCCTTACAAGGGACCTGGGGTGCCCAAACCCAGCCGAACTACATATTCACCAGAAAGAAGTCCTCATGATCATCAAGAACAGCAGCCCACAGCATCTCAAATCCAACCCTCCAGATCCCGAGGGGGCCCAAAGAAGTGTCGCTCAAATGAGGACAGAAATGCTTCCAGCAGAAAGCCAGGGAAGAAGGCGTGTAGGTCTCAGTCGGAGAACAGCCTGCAAAGGGCTCCGGAGCGCAAGTACAATACCGTTGAGAGGGATGGTGGAGGAAGTGGGAGCGGTGGAAGGGGAAGCCGCAGTAGTCAATCCAGGAGCAAGAAACAACAGCATGGAGGTGGTAGCTGTCGGCGCTGGCAGTCTACCCTGGAGCTCAGCCAAGATGAGGCTGACCAGTCACCCGTGCAGGCACCCACGCAAGGCTCGTCAGCTTCAAACCAAAGGGACCATAGTGCAAGGCGCACACGCAAATCTCGCCCTACACATACACCACATGCTTACACACACCATCAGCACTCCCACCATCATCAGCACATGGATTACCAGTTAGAGAGGGACCAAGTGCCACTGTGTCAACCCAGTGAGAACTACCCTCACCCACGTCAGGGTGAGTCTGAGTCCAGCATGAGCGAGGCCGACTCTCCAGATTCCAGTTCTTTGTCCAGTGATTCAGATGAGAGTGGTGGTCTTGTTTGGCCTCAGCAACTACCCCCTAAACTTTCCCTCCCATCACCTTCTGTCCCTCCTGGGGCACCTCTGCAGCCCAAGGCTTTTGTCAAGATTAAGGCCTCACATGCTCTCAAGAAGAAGATCCTGCGCTTCCGCACTGGTTCGCTGAAAGTAATGAC
Organism: Chelidonichthys spinosus; assembly: GCA_029853015.1. Lineage (NCBI taxonomy): Eukaryota > Metazoa > Chordata > Actinopteri > Perciformes > Triglidae > Chelidonichthys > Chelidonichthys spinosus. Next base: position 11,832,778 of record CM056835.1, read on the forward strand.
AACTGTATGAAGTGGAATAATTGCCAAACTGAAACGGAAGGCCTTTTTTCAGAAAAAATGTGTACAGTTATCAACAGAGAGACAAATGATGTTTTGATCCATGTTAAATTGTGTCATGAATTACACAAAAGATAATTTTACACGTCTCATTTTATCACGTAACAGTTGAAGTATAAGACTGTGTAAATACATAATTAGAAAGACTTTCCACCAACAGTGTGGTAAGTGGCGTCTCTCTCTGAAGCTACGATGTCTGTGTGTTCGGTTCCAGGATGTAACGTTACTCACACTAACAGGTCTCGCTCATTCTCTCTCTTCCCGGTTGATAATCACTGGTTAAACATCAGGGAAGATAACGTTACATTAGTGATGGAACCTAAGGTAGCTAGCTAGCTAGCAAGGCCTGCTAACGGCTGTGTTGATGATGTACATTGTGTGAGACAAGAGATGTAGCTTACTGAGAACTTTCACACTGAACTAAATTATACCTTTTATTATTTTTTAGGCCATTTGTGCCTTTTGTATTGCGACAGGGTGTGTAAGAGTGAAAGGGGGAGAGAGAGATGGGGACGACATTGCAGAAAGGGCTGCCGGTCAGATTCAAACCCAGGGCCGCTGCAGTGAGGACTTCAGCCTCGGTACATTGGGCGCCGACTCTCCCACTGAGCTATCCTGGCATCCCACCACGACAAACCTACGACAAACAGACTTTCTGGACTTGAAAATTATCTTTTAAATTGACAAACATTTTATGTGTAATTCAAACAGGACAAAAATAATAGTTGTCTCACTGTTGACTACCTACATTGGGCATGACTTAACCCCTCTATAGCAGCTGTTGGATCTAAATATGGATGACTTTTGGTCACAAGAGCACCATATTTGGCCACATTGGCCCCTAAATATCCCCCCCCCCATCGACATGCACACAGCCACTGATGTACAGTATATCATAGTCCATGCTGGTATTGTCTTTCTGTAAGGGACAGTGGGCCTCATCCAACATTTGTTGCTTGTTCATATGAGGGTTTCAGGTCACATTCACCAAACTGTCTTAACTGCAAAAATCAGTGGTTTCAACCTGACAAACATGCATGTTTATTTGTGAGATTTTATCAGTCTTTGGTCTGTGTGGATACTTCTTTGAAAAGTATGTTTCAGTTGGAAGAAGGTCCCTTTGTCTCTATGTTTAACATACTGGTTTCTATCCTATTTTAATCAAATTCTTTACAGTTATACACAATGGAGATGTATTGTTGGTTATATAGTAGCCACAGACCACAGTTTCCATATGTTTGGATTGTGAAGTTATCTTTTGTTGCGTAAATGATGCATACCTGTTATTATTTAATTGTTATGTCATACTGTAATAAAATGGGAAGATAACACAAGACAAACTACCAAAAGTTAGTGCTTCCTCTAAGTTTCCTCTTCTTCTTTTTTTTTCTCATTAAAATACAGCTATGAAATATATTGTGGGAAATGTGACCACAGCATTTAGAATGAGTAGATGTGAAGGAGTGGAATATGAGTGCATTGTAAGTTCAATACAAACTGCTTGCTAAACATTTTCTCTGGAATTTGTGGTTGAGATAGCAAATCTCACTGTAGAAGTGACCAACTTTAGAAGTATGTGAATCTTTGACATTTTACTGTAGCAACAGACAGAAACCCACAAGATTAAAATCATCTTAAAATGTTTTTGGAGAGATCAAATGTCTCATTCATGGAGTCAAGTATTCTTGAAAGGCCTTGTTTAAAATGAAAGAAAAACATTTTCTACTGTTTTAATGTTAATAGGAGGCTACCTGCCGACTAATACAACTGTGCCTACCCAAAGAATGTAACATTACAATGTCACTTTGAGTATTTGACAGTATTATAATTTACGGTGCACTAGCCAACTAATGGTTAGCTTCTTTCTGTATGAAATTTGTCTGACAAAATGTATTATATGAAATAAAAAGGTTTGTTTTAAAAATATCAAAACAGTATGTGTTTTTTATATAATTTAAGGAAAACTTAAACTCATCAATCAGTAGTTTTGTTAGTTGAGGTTTTCTATTCAAGGCATCATGTGTTATGGCCAGCCAATGTTAATGTCACCAGGCAAACCATCCCACATACCAATGTTGATTTAATCCTGTCATAGGCCTCCAGGTTTGGCTATACCTGCCACCACAACAGGCCCATTTACCTCTGCACTGAGTGACAGTGCTTAACCAAGCCTCTGCACAAAAGACATGAATTAACTTGGCTGGCTGGTGGACAGGTAAAAAAAAAAAAAAAAAACAGGGCTTTTTTTTCCAGGAGACTAATGCTAGTGTGCTGTTAGAACCACGTAGTTTTGTTTTTGTTTCGATTCCAGTAGTCATTGTAATCTAAACCATGATGGGTTTTTTTTTTTCAACTTAACCACATAATGTTCTTACCTAAACCTAACTATGTAGTTTTGTTTTCTAAACCAAACTATTATCGTTTTGCGTGTTTTGTTTTGTTCATTAACCATGTGTTTCAAACTGTGTCAAACTGAGGCCTGAAGAAATAAGTTTCCCTGAATAATAATTGAGGGTGAAGTTTAGTTGCGTGGGAATGTAATTTAGTAGGAAACCGATAAACTATTTATACATGAACCTTTTTCTGTCTGTAAAAGTAATTGAGCTCATATAGTGTGTGTGTGTGTGTGTGTGTGTGTGTGTGTGTGTACCAGAGGGAAGATTTCAATGGGCTGTTTTATGACATTTAGATTCAGTTCCAGCTGCCTCAGTTGATTCACGTTGTAAAGAGAGAACTAAAGAGAAATACGAGGAGAAGAGGACACTTCGGCAACATTTGAAGCTCTTTATCGTCTCACAAGTATCACCAACATTTTCCCAGCCGCCATCATTTCACTCTCATATCCATCCCTTCCCTCTTCATCCCTCCATCTGTTAGTGGTTAGAAGAAACATGCTCCCTTCAGGGCCAGGAACCTGTAGTATTTCCTGCCATGCCAGAGAGCCAAGAGAGGAGGAGGAGGAGACATAGGGGGAGAACAGAGAGGCACTGAGCCTGAGGAGGAAACCCACACAGAGAAAAAGAAACAGAGAGACGTTGAGAGACGGAGGGAGGGGGATTGAATGAAGGCCTCGTGCACATACATCTGGCTTTGATTAGCCAGACAGAGAGGGTGATGGTGAGAGAGGAGACACAGGGGCTTCAGGGATTGACCTATTTTTTCAGCTCCCTCCTTTTTGATTTTCCTTTACTTCAACCCAGCTCATTCACATTTCACATCTCTGAAAACAACTTTTTTTTCTCCTGTCCATAAAAAAAGAAAGAAAGGAAATTTAAGGTGCGGCCCATTTTTTCCTGTATTATTTGGTATTTTCCCCTTTGTTTCATTTGCACATGGTCTTTGGTCCATGCTGAATATGCAACGTCATCAGACTGAAAATCTATACTTTATCACTACACAATGATTTACTCTCTTATTTTTTATAAGTAATTTTATTAGGTCAGGATGAAAAGTATCTTTACTCGTGCATTTTGCTTTTCCCAGAGATATCAAATCATTAATTTGTTGACTGTAGAAACAAGCTCTCTCTCTCTAGCAACAGAAGGTGGATAAACTCGGTTTTTGCTTGAGAATGTGTGACAATAATCATGAACCTGATTCAATTGATGTCTCAGAATGTCTGCCATGGAATATTATGAAACTAAATATATGTTCCTTAATATGACATTTCATCATATTTAGCTGAAGAGAACAAGTCAAAAACATAAAGGACCTATTATGCTTTCCTGCTTCTTCCCTTTTTTGTGTGTGTTATATAGTTTCTTGTGCATTAAAAGGTCTCCAGTTTCAAAGCCTGAAGTCCAAAGGGAGTTACTCTCCTTCACAGAAACTCTGTTCCTGAACTGAAATCTTGCCTTTTCTACCGTAAAATGGTGATGTCACCAAGTAATACATTAGCATCAAATCTGCCAAGTCGCTCGTTTGTCACGCCCTCAAACAAAGCCAGTAAGAGTGGAGTTGAGCGTGGAGTTTGTTGAAAAGGCGCTGTTTTCTCCTGTGAAATAGGTTAATGTCCTTTGTATGGCGTGTGAAGGAAGAGGAGCTGAAGAACAAGTGTCTGCAATAGATTTGTATCACTATTCCTCAGCAGAACAACTCCTGTTATCTGTTTATGGTAAGGGGGTGGGACTTTTTTGTATCAAGTATTATTGTTTGAATAAGGGAGTGGAGGAAACGCCTTAGGCTCTGGGAAAGTGTGATACACACTTTTTTCTAACACTTCAAAGACTGAACAGGTGATCGGTCACCTGCCAAAAAAATGGAGGGTTAGGGTGAGGGGCCTGGAGGATTAAGGTTAGGGGCCTGGAGGGTTAGGGTTAGGGGCCTGGGCCCCGGAGGGTTAGGATTAGGGGCCTAGGCCATGGAGGGTAAGGGGCCTGGGCCCTGGAGGGTAAGGGTGAGGGGCCTGGGCCCTGGGGGGTTATAGGGTTAGGGGCCTGGGCCCTGAAGGGTTAGGGTGAGGGGCCTGGGCCCTGGAGGGTTAGGGTTAGGAGCCTGGGCCCTGGAGGGTTAGGGTGAGGGGCCTGGGCCCTGGGGGGTTAGGGTGAGGGCCCTGGAGGGTTATGGTGAGGGGCCTGGGCCCTGGAGGGTTAGGGTGAGGGGCCTGGGCCCCTGGAGGTTTTGGGGCCTGGGCCCTGGAGGGTTAGGGGCCTGGGCCCCAAGAGGGCGTGAAACCGTTGAGAGGTAAACGGTTGGGATTCAACTCGGCGGGTTAGGGACAGCCGCTTGGTGTGGGAGGATCCTCTCATGGGATTTCCTCCCCCCCGCCTGAACCCGGATTCATGGTGTGATGAGGTGTGTTCAGCATCACAGTGACATCCGTTTAAACAAACCAGAGTCTTATATCAGCCAAATCACTCTTATGTTCAGAGTGTGAATGAAACGTCCACTAGGTGGCAGTAGCAGACTGAGCCTTTACATGCCAACTCCCACATGCAAGACAGGAAACCTCACTCCACGTTTTGTTAACAAAATCTACATTTATATTTCATTTGGTATTTTATGTGCATGCACGCACTCAGTCAGAATCAGAATACTGTTTTAGAAATTGTATTTTTATTTTTCAAAAACCCCAAATATTAGTTCGACTGCCACGTTTTCGTAAGTCTTCACCTTGATTTACATTTTAAGTTTTTCCCTTACATTCAATATTTTCTGAATTCTAATGTCATGTCTTATTTTACAAATATTTGGGTTGAAAGTCCAGCAAAGACTGAATAAATAAAGAAATATATATAAATTGGTTTCTTTGTCTTTTCTAAAAAAACATTGCATGAACACTGTCCTCACATTCAACAGTGTGCAGAAAACGTCAGTTCACAACCAGGAAAAGTCCAAATATCAGTTTATTATCAGAATTATTTTTCTGAAATGCATGAAAACGTGCAAAATGTGACAACTGAACAACACTACAGACATAACCCATCAGCCATTATGAATATATGGATCAGTTTAATCATTTCCTTTTACATTCATTGATTAGTTGACAGATTTAACAACTGATTTAACAGTTTGACAGACAGGGTTCTAAACATCATCACTAATAACACTAAATTCCTACCATACATACGGATGTTATGGAACTTTAAAAAAAAAAATGTAATTGTAGGTGAACAGCCATCATTCATTTGTGGCGTTAATGTTTCAGAATGATGAAAACAGTTGGAGAACAAAAAGAACAAAACAATCATGTAATCCCCAAATTATTTATTCTATTATCAAATGGCTTGAAAAATAATGCATATATCTGTACATGGGGGGACATTTTTTTTTAATAGTGTTAAGATTAAATGTTGGCTTATTGTTTTAGAATGATGAAATTTGATTACATGGATTTTCAACAAATGATTTATTATGATTCTATTCTCTAATGGCTTGGAATATAGTGCATATAGCTGTACAATGGGGGCGGGGGCTGATTTCTCTCTGTGGTGAGGGAAAGCAGGGAGAGCCAGCAAACATCCCACATCTTCAGCCTTGAGCGTCCTGTTGAGATGAAACCGTCTCTGTAATTCACAAGATTGGGAAAGGGAGGAGAAAACGGGTCGTAAGAGAGGAAGAGCACAAAAAAACAACAACAACAAATGCCCCCATAACTGCCCTCCACCTTCCACCTGTTGCCGTGCAAGGTGCCACCTTCCCATCAGGATCTCATACTCAATCACACACACATTCACACACACATCAGCAATCTGGGGTTCAGTGTCCTAACCAATGACATCAAATTATGCGATGTAATTCTGCACTTTGCAGACTAAACAAAACACTGAGCTGTAAATCAGCCGTAAGCATGTATGCAACCTTCTAACATGTACACTACCTTTACCACATGATGTCCAGTAGGGGGCAGCAGACTACCAAGTCATCTTCTGAGTTTTAATAAAAGGATTACATGCCTTTACACTTCAACAGTAAATTTCAGCCGTTTTGGCACACCTCCCTTCCCACTCAAGAACCCAAACTACCAAGCCTCAACTGGAAAGGTGAGAATGACACTGGTACTACCACTAAGTGATGCCAAAATAAGAAATGTTCAAATCCTGCCTACACATTGGGGCTTTAATAGCAATAACAGACAGGAAGCAAACAAAGCGTTATTTCACGCCATGTTGCAAATTGTGCAATACGTATTGATTGATCTGTATTGATTCATGTATTGTTGGACATACATAGATTGTTGTGGAGAGTAAGGAGCCATGGCCTCCTGGATTTTATCTGGTCCTGGGCTACATCAGTCTGCTGGCCTTTGTCTGCCTCCTCCTGGTGTTCCTTGGACGCAAGCTGCCAGATACCTTCAATGAAGCGAAGCTCATCACTTTCAGCATGCTGATCTGCTGGGCCGTGTGGATCTCTTTTATCCCTGCGTACTTCAGCTCTCCTGGGAAGTTCACTGTGGCTGTGGAAATATTCGCTATATTAGCCTCCAGTTTTAGATTGTTGCTATGCATCTTTGTGCCCAAATGTTACATCATTTTAATGCAGCCTCAGAGAAACATTAAGAAGGCATGACTGGAAAATATCTTACATGAACTTCTTACTTGTTGTTGGTGTTATTTTAATTTATTACCAAGCAAACAGAAGCACACATTAATACGAAATTATGAAAATACTTAGATTTATGTCCCTTTTGTAGATTATGTCAAATATCTTACATATTGTAACTGAGCAGATATTAAATAAAATCAACTTTGCAGCCTTATTGGATAGCTGTACTGAAGGGGGCGTAGTTTGAGTTTTTTCCGTTTCCAATATAATGAAGTGGCTTAATAAATGAATCACTCTTATGGAGGCGTAACTGAAGTTATTTGAAAGAGAATTACATTTTGGCAGGATATGAATTTTTAGGGTTATGATCCATCCAATGAGGGAGAGTAATGTGTTCCATCCAGCCAAGTTAAGGTGGAAGTCATTTAATCATCTCATGTAGGAGTAAAATGTCTTGGAGATTGATATGTGAATATCCAACTACTCGATTTTGGAGGTTATCTTAAAAAATGTTCAAATGTTTTCAGCAAGTTTAGAACTTTGGCACTTCATTTTTTCAAGGATACATGATGTATACACTCACAAAATAAAAATACACCATATTGTATGCCTTCACTGTCCTACCCAGAGCAATTATTATTTATGTCTGTGGATCATTTTAGTGACAATTGACCAAAATCAGCAATAAAATATTACCAATTGTATTCCTAGTAGCCTGTATGTATTTATTGAACTAGGATCATGCCGAATGTTTTTTTATTCTTGTTCATACTATTTAATTAGGGAAGGCAGCGTTTGGGGCTGTCAAATTCCATAAGCCGCTTACAGTCTATTGTAATTTAAATGTTGCAAATGAGGGAGAACTGGACTTCTGCACCTCAGGCTTTACAAAATGTAACATGAGACAGGAAACTTACCAATTACAGCTCAAGTCGGGACAATCTTAGGAAATAGAAGTGTGCCTTACGCAAACCACACACTACGAAAAAAAGTACCCACTTACTCACCCTTAAAAATTAAAGTTTTGTGAGTTGATAAAGGTGGAAAAAGTTAAATTCACACAGTGCAGTATAAGGTGGATGCAGAAAACAGGACAGAAACAAGGTAATTTTGGAGCGACACAAAGGCCCTTAGAATCAGTGTGAGTGTCACAAACCTTATTTTAATCATCAGAGGACACATTGTACGTGAAGACTTTAGAAAAGGCCAGAATGTGCTGGGCCTTCATAGCAGTTGCTTGGAGGCCAGAAGCAGGCTTCAACTGCCAGATTTCTTGGCTTGGCTCTGCTGCTTGGAGGGGGTTCAACCCCTCCAGTCAAAGCCCAGGAGAAAAGATAGAGTGTGTCCAGAGTCTGAGTTGCTATTTGTTGAGACTCGGAGTCAGCTCAGCCTATTGCAATTTCTGGATTCAAAGTACAGTTCGACCAATCCCATTGGAGCCTGGAGTTCCCAGATGGGTGTCAAGAGATGAGGCTTCTCTCTGGTCATCCCAAAGGAAGTAGGGGCAGGGAAGAGTTTTGCCAGAGCCCTGTGCAGAAGGTGGCTTGAATGTCTGACAAAAGAAACTGTTTGCACAACAGAAACCCGATGGTCTATCCAAAAGGCCTCCAGAATTGCTGTAGGAAGACATGGTTTCGTGGGGGGGAAAGCCAGCACATTGAGACGTGCAGAGATGACCCCGTCATCAGCAAAGTCATTAGTTTGTTAGGAGAACAACTTACCTGCTAGGTTAAAAGTGAATTCCTCTGAACTTGGTTTCAAAGGAATGGAAGCATCTTGAGATTCAAAATTAAAGGGTATTTCTGGAAGAGAGACTGTGATGGAGTCAATTCTTCCAGGATGTACTTTGTTTAACTTACCCTCAAGATCAAGGGTCCACCTGTAGTTTCAAACCATCTAAACCTATCCTGCATGAGCGTGGGAAAGGTTGATTGGTCTTGCATGCCGAGTCCTGGATGTGATGCTCCAAACCACGCAAGCAGGTTTGTCCTGCAGTGGATCCAGATAAACTGGAATACTGAAAGGGTCCATAACTGAAAAATGTCAGGGCCATCTGTGTAGCAACACCTTTATCATCGTCACAGATCCCAACCCTTTAACTTACCTCGTTACTTACCGCTTGACAAAGTCAGTTTGTTAGGAGAACAACTTACCTGCTAGGTTAAAAGTGAATTCCTCTGAACTTGGTTTCAAAGGAATGGAAGCATCTTGTGAATCGAAATGAAAGGGTCTTTCTGGAAGAGAGACTGAGTAAATTGTCCATGAGGACCTTTGTTTAGAAGTCTTTGTTTAACTTACCCTCAAGATCAAGGATCCACCTATAATTTCAAACTGTCTAAACCCATCATGCAAGAGTGTGGAAAGGATGACTGGTTTAGCACGCCGAGTCCTGGCGGCGATGCTGTCCATTGGAGGAACTCGAGGTTTGCACGTATGAAATCATTCATAGATGAGGATCGAACTGGGTCCAGATCATCAAGATATGGGATTATGTTGTAGAAACATTTTTGTCAGACATCTGAGCCACCTCCTGCACAGGGGTCTGGCAAAAGTTTCCCTCTCCCCTACTTCCTTTGGTGACCAGAGAAAGAAGCCTTATTCATTGACACCCATCTGGGATCTCCAGACTCTGAAATGATCCGTCCAGCTGTATTTTGAACCCAGAAATCACAATTGGCTGAGCAGAGTTTGAACTCAACAAGCAGAAACTAAACCCGAGTCTCCCCCTCTCTCTTCTCCAGCAAATGATTTTATCTGTTCTTAACAGCTACTGTTGACAAATTGTTTATTTGACTAATTTCCAACAAGTCAGTAATAATTAAGAATTTGGATTTAAAAGTGTCAGTGGCTTTCCCAGTTTTAGACCATGAATGTGACCATACTTAATTTGCTTTGAGATAGACATGGCATGATTGACAACGAAAGTAGACAGATAATGATAGAGATATTTAAATGATAGATAAGAGATGATGAGAGATAGAAGGAAATAAAGTGAGCAGACACAAAAAAAAAAAAAAAAAAAAAACCAGACTTAAAAATACATACCTTTGGTAGATCTGAAACAAAAAAAGGTAAACAAAACAAACTACTCATTGAAAATCATTCTGATAAAATGGTTCATTGTCAATTTCTGTAAAACAAATGTATTTTATCGTTTTATTGTTGGGTTTCATTCTGGACATTAGCACCTAAGAATTCTCACTGCATGTTGTGATGAGTATGATTATATATACGTGACGATAAAACTATTTAAATTGAGAGATGACCACAGCCATGATTGAGCTGTATTGATTTATTGACAATTCAAATAAAAACGATACCCACCGTGTGTAATTCTACCTGAAAAAAAAAGTTATTGCACCAATATTGACACAAGCTGATATTAAGCTTTAACTTGTCCACTTTATATACATAACTTAAACGGGTGTCAACAATAATCAGCATGTATTATTATTATTATTATTATTATTATTATTATTATTAATAATAATAATAATAATATATACTGGGCATATGGTGTCATTTGACGCATTGAAAAATATTTCTACCAAATTTATTTGAACCCTATTAAGTTACAGTCTATAAATTAGTACCTAAGAATCTTCATCATTCGATCGACTACTATGCAACATTAAAACTTTATTTGATTTTTTAAACAATCTGATAAATAAGAAGGCTCGGCGGCCAATGAAGAAAACTAAAATGAACATGTTATGTAGATATACCTGTAAAAAAAAAAAAATTGATTGCACCAATACTGACACAAGCTGGTAGTAAAAGCACAAGATACAAACTGGATCTATATCATTGCCATACCGATATCACTTCTCTTCTGATCCTGTATTTGTTTTGATTTTCAAATGTTTGTTTTCCTCGATATTAATTACAATATTTACATGACATACATCATACAAATATGAAAAAAACACAAATAATGCACTAAAATCTTTCCAGTTTGAGGAGGGTCATGGGGAACCAGCTCATCTCGTCCTGTCCCTTAATTACATTATCTCGTATAATTTACAGTTTAATTTATAGTATAATTTATGTATAGCTCCAATATCTTTATGAAATAGTCATTATCCAGATTTGATATGATATTGATAGGAGCTAAATATCCAACGCAACAATAAAATAAAATAAATAGAAAAAAAAAACTTATATAAGAAACTTATTCTGATACAGTTCATTATTTCAATACTTATCTGTAAACTTCATTTATGAACCTGCAGTATTTATTGTTGCTTGAATTCTGCAGCTATGCAACTAAGACATTAATCAAATGTTGTATTGTTTATCATGGTGTATGATGATATTACTTGATTTGAGATAAAGATGCACATGTGGCATGGCGGTCATAAAGATAAATCAGCAATGTGATAAATAGGCCAAAAAAACAAACTAAAAATCAAAAGGACACTTACCTTATGTAGAGCTACCTGGAAATAAAAAGTTACTGTACCAATACAGACACAGAACAGTCCGGCACGACAGTCATGAAAGAAAGCTATTTTGTTTGTCCCGTAGAGGGCCAGCCTTCTACGTGTCTCTCTTGCTGAGTTAGTAAGTAAGTCAGTGATCGTAGTTGCACCATCGGTCCGTCTAGTGAACTACGTCACCAAGCTGCGTTGTTAACGAAGCTGTGTTCACGGTCGTCCGAGGGAATCGGAGCAGCAGAAACAGTAGCGCTGGAGACTCGAGCCGGACACACGGACGTCACCGATGCAGAGTTTGTGATGTGAAACGTGAAGCTAGAGACATTGACACTTCCAGAACACACAGAATACAGAGGATCGAGAAGCTGAAGAGTTTATCACCGTTTATCAGTCTGAAAGCTGAATCCACCACAGCAGCTGCAGCTAGCATTAGCACAGCAGCTGTAGCTAGCGTTGGCACGCCTGCAGCCAGTGTCTAAACAATCTAACTTCACACCTAATAGAAAGCAAAACTATAAGTGAAGGATACCAAACTTCATTCACATGTTTGGCTCGTGAGATACGTTGTGATTGATGATCGTTTACTACGATAACCATTTTGGTTGGTTTAGCATTTTTACTAGCATTAGCCAACACCTGAAAAAAAAACAGGAAATAATTTCAACTTTATGGGCTTGTATCTTTAACTTTGCATAAAATGTATAAAACACCGATTAGTGAATTCACTACCATATATAATTATTTAATCTTTAACACCAAACATCTTAAAAAGGTACAACTACATAAGTTTTATTCTTGTAAGTAAATTTGTAATTTTTTACTGAACTGTAGCTGAACCATGTCGAGTTAATTTATCGATCACCTTTATTCTTTGTACATTATGTATTTATGATTTGTGCATTGTGTTTTTTCCATAATAATAAAATATAATTAATATAATATTTAGATTTATTTCATTTATTAAATTACATTTATTTTAATATTTAGATTTATTATATTATATAAAAAATAAATAAATAAAATATATCCATCTACAGTATTTATTGTTGCTTGAATTGTGGATCTATGTAGAAATTTACTAATGAATGGTGTACGCGATGATATATATTATTTGAGAAAAATATACACATACGGCACAATCAATGCGATGAATAGGCACGGCTGCCAAAATAAACTATTAAAATAAAGGTACACTTACCTTACATAGATTTACCTGGAAATTAAAAGTTATTACACCAATACTGAGATAAAAAGGCAGACACGGCTGCAAAAAAAAACTAACTATTAAAATAAATACGACACTTACCTTATAGATCTCGTTGGAGATGTTCGAGTAATTGATCGATTAATTTATTAATTTATGCTCCTGTCATCCTGATATCACCTATATTCTGATCATTACGTATTTGTTTTCTTTAATGTTTCCCTAACTAACAACTACCCGTTTAAAGCATTATGATTCTGTTCATTGTTTAAATTATTTTTTGTAAATGGTGGAGTGATGGACATTCATTCTGATTGTTGATTTGTGTGAAGAAGTGAAGGATCTATAGAAAAATCGTAATTAATCCTGCCATCACTGTCATACTGATGTCACCTATATTGTAATTATGCATTTTTTATTTTTCTCTGAATCTGAACTGTCGGATTATGTTCATTGCCTCAATTATTTGTAAAATAAATGTACCTAAGTGCTTGAATTCTGGAGTTATGTACCTGAGAAATTAATTTTAAAAAATGCATGTATGTATTAAATGTATGAATATATTCTGATCATTACGTTTTGTCTGATTATGTTAATTATTATTTCTGCAGAATAAGGACATAAAGGTCTGTTGTTGTCCAGGGATCAAACTGGTGGTCCTAGAGGGACCAGCAGGACCTGCTGAGGGTCTGGGACTGTGAAGTCCTGCATGGTGCTGGTCTAGAGTTGGACTCTCTTCAGACTGTAGAGACCGGTGCTGCTGCTCGACTGTGTGAACATGATTTCCACACAGTTCAACAGTGAAACGCTGCTCTGCTTCTCGTAGAACTCTGAACATCCACATCATCTCCACTCCAGCGAGCTCCTCGGACCGACCTTCTCCACGCCGTCCTCGTCTTCTGAGCCCCTGTCTGCATCCGTTGGGGGGCATCGTCTTCAGTAACGATGACTCAGCGTTCTCAGAGTGGATTTCTTTCCTTTTGGTTGTCTGACGTTGCAGCGCTGCAGGAACACAAACATCAGCAGGTGAGCTGCTGTCGGCTGCTTCTCCTCCCACTCTGCTGCGAGAGGCCAGCCCAACTCCACGAGGTTGGACCTCTATTCCAGCCACACCATTGGTTCATCAGGGTGCTGCTCTCATTGTCACTGGCTGATCGGGTTGTCTGTCAGAACATGCAAGGAATGAGTTCAATCAACGACCGCATCTCACATTTCTAAATCGGAAAAAGTTATATCGCGATAATTAAAAGCTAACGTTTTATTGCCCGACCATCACCAAATGTATATTATGTTAATTATTAATAATTAATTATTATTTTGAGATAAAAAATATACTGATCATTGTTTAATTTTATTAAATAAAAAAATATATTCATCAAATAATAAAATATAAAAAAATTATTCTGACCATGTTCATTGTTTCAATTATTTTTGTAAATTAAATCTATCCATTTAATTTCTCTGAATTCAGCATTTATTGTTGATTCAATTCTGGAGCTATTTTTTTAAAATAATTTTAAATAATTAATCAAATATATTATTTTTATCATTAATTTTAGTTTTTACTATATATAGATGCTACAACTTTATTTGAGATACACCCAAATATGGCACGGCGGCCATGTTAGAAATGTGTAATTGGTGCGGCGGCCATATTGGAAAGCTGTAAAGTGGCACGGTGGCCATGTCGGAAAGCTGTAAAGTGGCACGGCGGCCATGTCGGAAAGCTGTAAAGTGGCACGGCGGCCATGTTGGAAAGCTGTAAAGTGGCACGGCGGCCATGTTGGAAAGCTGTAAAGTGGCACGGCGGCCATGTTGGAAAGCTGTAAATTGGCGCGGCGGCCATGTTGCAAGGAGAGTCATGGCACGGCGGCCAATAAAAAAACGACACCTACCTTTTGTAGATCACGACGGAGATGTTTGTGTGACGGATCGATAGAATTTTTAAAGTCATCTATCACCGCCATACCGATATCAGTTCTATTCTCAATATTAATTGTAGATACATTTAATTTTTGTAAATAAATGTATCCCCAGTATTCATTATTGTTTGAATTCTGGAGTTGTGTAAATGCATTAAAATAAATAGGCAGACACGGCCGCCAAAATAACAAACGATTAAATTACGACACTTACCTTGATGGAGATGTTTGAGTTATGGATAGATAGATTTATTAACTTACGCTCCTGTTATCTGATATCACCTATATTCTGATCATTACATATGTCTTTAAATGTTTCCCTAAATCACATAACTTACTCATTTAAACTGATTCTGATTATGTTTGTTTCAATTATGTTATGTAAACTAAATGTATCTACAGGATTGTTGCTTCAACCATTTACTTAAAAAAAAATGCAAAAAAAAATGTGATGCTGTATCTATTTACAGTATTTACTGTTGCTTGTATTGTACCTAAGAAATTTACTATATGTATAGTTTATGATGGTGTATGTGATGATATAAGTTGATTTTTAAGATAAATATACACATATGGCATAGAGGCCATGAAAGCGGTATTTGATCAAACAACAAGGCAGACACGGCTGCCAAAAAAACAAACTATTAACATAAAAGTTCACTTACCTTATGTAGATTTATCTGAAAATAAAAAGTTATTGCAACATTGATATAACAGAACGTTTGTAGATTTAAAAGAGACACGGCGGCCACATTAGACAGTCATTACATGTAAGCCACGTTTGAGATCTATATTCTATTATAATAAATTTATTGTCTTTAATATTCACGTAACTACTGATTTAAACATGTTTCAATAGTTTTTTTGTAAACTAAATTTATCTACACTATTGTTGCTTTAATTCTTGAGCTATTTACTGTTTTAAAAAATGCACAAATGTATTTATTATTGTGTTTGTGATTTAATTGGATATACAGAGATTCATTGTTCACTCAACAATGCGATACATAGGCAGACACGGCTGCCAAAATAACAAACTACTAAGATAAAACTGCACTTACCTTACATAGATTTACCTGGAAATAAAAAGTTATTACACCAATACTGACATAAGCTGATATTAGAAGATAAATACCTACATAATCTATACATTTGTGCAGTCTCATATTTTAATGTAGGGTCGGGCGATCAACCGGTTGTGATAAATCATCGCGATATAACTTTTTCCTCGATTAGAAATTTGAGATGCGGTCAATAGAACGGCGATTGAACTCATTCCTTGCATGTTCTGACAGACAACCCGATCAGCCAATGACAATGAGAGCAGCACCGTGATGAACCAATGGTGTGGCTGGAATAGATGTCCAGCCTCGTGGAGTTGGGCTAGCCTCTCGCAGCCGAGCAGGAGGAGAAGCAGCCGGCAGCAGCTCACCTGCTGATGTTTGTGTTCCTGCAGCGCTGCAACGTCAGACAACCAGAAGGAAAGAAATCCACTCTGAGAACGCAGAGTCATTGTTACTAAAGACGATGCCCCCAAACGGACGCAGACGGGGGCTCAGAAGACGAGGACGGCGTGGAGAAGGTGGTCCGAGGAGCTCGCCGGCGTGGAGGTGATGTGGATGTTCAGAGTCCTACGAGAAGCAGAGCAGCGTTTCACTGTTGAACTGTGTGGAAATCATGTTCACACAGTCGGGCAGCAGCACCGGTCTCTACAGTCTGAAGAGAGTCCAACTCTAGACCAGCACCATGCAGGACTTCACAGTCCCAGACCCCCAGCAGGTCCTGCTGGTCCCTCTCGGACCACCAGTGTGATTCCCGGACAACAACAGACCTTTATCTTCTAGTGTGAACTGACGATATATATCCAGAATGTTTTATTATGGGTTTGTTTCACAAATATTTAAATCAGTTTGAATCTACACAAAAAGGAAAATATACAGTGAGGTCGTTTTTATTTTGTACCTAGACTTTACTCGACTTTACTCGTTAAATTATGTACGGCCATTTTATTTACTTGAAATTCAGCTTGATAAATGTTCTACAGTGTGCGATATAAAACGTCAGAGAGAAACTACATATTTAAACTAAAACTAACAGTCATATCTGCACAAATAAAAAGGAACCCTTTAGCTTGAAATAAATTTAAAAGAATGTTTTTCTAAAAAACACATACCTACTCTACTTTTAATAATTACATGCATCGAGCTACAGTATTTACTGTTGCTTGGATTCTTGAGCCATTTAACTAAAACATTCTATAAATGTATTGTTTATGATGTGTATGTGATGATATTACTTGATTTATGATAAATATACACATACGGCACAATCAATGTGATACATAGGCAGACACGGCTGCATGTTGAAATGGCACAGCGACTATGTCGGAAAGAAACTGGCACGGCGGCCATGTTGAAATGGCACGGCGGCCATGTTGGAAAGAAACTGGCACGGCAGCCAAGTTGAAATGGCACAGCGTCCATGTTGGATATGAAAATTAAAGACCACTCACCTTTTCCCTGGAAATAAAAAGTTATTACACCAAAACTAGAATAGAACAGTCTGGCACGGCGGCCATGTTGGAAAGAAACTGGCACGGCGGCCATGTTGAAACTGGCACGGCGGCCATGTTGAAATGGCACGGCGGCCATGTTGAAATGGCACGGCGGCCATGTTGAAATGGCACGGCGGCCATGTTGAAATGGCACGGCTGCCATGTTGAAATGGCATGGCAGCCA
Source organism: Chelidonichthys spinosus (assembly GCA_029853015.1). Taxonomy (NCBI): domain Eukaryota; kingdom Metazoa; phylum Chordata; class Actinopteri; order Perciformes; family Triglidae; genus Chelidonichthys; species Chelidonichthys spinosus. The sequence goes on from CM056835.1 coordinate 11,850,119, forward strand.
TGCTGGATATTAAAATGAAAGACCACTCACCTTTTCCCTGGAAATAAAAAGTTATTACACCAAAACTAGGCTAGAACAGTCTGGCACGGCAGCCATGTTGGAAAGAAACTGGCACGGCGGCCATGTTGAAACTGGCACGGCGGCCATGTTGAAATGGCACGGCGGCCATGTTGAAATTGCACGGCGGCCATGTTGAAATGGCACGGCTGCCATGTTGAAATGGCACGGCTGCCATGTTGAAATGGCATGGCAGCCATGCTGGATATTAAAATGAAAGACCACTCACCTTTTCCCTGGAAATAAAAAGTTATTACACCAAAACTAGGCTAGAACAGTCTGGCACGGCAGCCATGTTGGAAAGAAACTGGCATGGCGGCCATGTTGGATATAAAAATAATAATAATAATAATAATAATAATTATTATTATTATTATTATTATTATTATTATTATTATTATTATTATTATTATTATTATTATGTACTTAGGGGTGAAGTTAGATTGTTTAGGCGATGGCTATAACGCTAGCTACAGCTGCTGTGGTGGATTTAGCTTTCAGACTGATAAACGGTGATCAACTCTTCAGCTTGTCGTTCCTCCGTATTCTGTGTGTTCTGGACGCGTCGTCTCTAGCTTCACGTTTCACATCACAAACTCTGCAGCGGTGACGTCCGTGTGTCCGGCTCGATTCTCCAACGCGACTGTTTCTGCTGCTCCGATTCCCTCACACGACCGTGAACGCAGCTTTGTTAGCAACGCAGCTTGGTGACATAGTTCACTAGACGGACCAAAGGTGCAACTATGATTACTGACTTTAAAGTAACTCAGCCAGAGAGACACGTAGAAGGCTGGCCCTCTACGGGGAAAACCAAAAAAAACTTAAAATAAACAGTATGGCACAGCGGCCATGAACAAACTAAAAAAAATAAAAACAGGACACTTACCTTGTGAAGATCTGGCGGCCAATCATTCACCTTCCATTTTAATGTTACCTATAAAACCAGAATGATGATTTAACAAAATAAAACTTGTATTTCTCAGTAGACTGTGTTAACCCTAGCTGTGGGAATGTAGCATGGAATCAACATGGTGGCCATGAAGCTATAATAAATAAATTAAATTAATACATAGAGTAGAGTAGAAATCCTCCTCAGGTCTAAAACAGCACGTTATATGCATTTTCTAAATAGAAACGTTAATTATCTTAATCATAATAACAAAGTAAGTCTAATAAAATAAGTGTAAAACAAACATGGACCCCTAAATGACACTGAAGCTACAAGGCCCACATCCTGGTCCAGCAAAAACCACCAACACCATTCACTAAAACTCTTAATACTTAATAATATTAATATGATCTTCAAGCTATATTCTGGCAGTTTAGTAACTCACAGCACCATTCCAATCAAAGACAGACCAATTAAATCCATAGAAAACTCCAATTAACCACTAGCTCTAAATGTTTGTAGCCACAAACTAAAGGTCTGGGTACTTAACTCTGTCCCCCCTCCAGGTCCACCAGAGACCTGAAGACCAGATCAAACCTTCTATCTCTGTCACTTCACTTTAACTTTTGATTACACACTGTTGTAAGTTAAATATAGTGAACTTTAAATATAGTGAACTTCACCTGCCGAGCACGTGGGCCTCTATGAACTTTGAATTTTTACTTCCTGGTATAAGTCACTTCCTGCTTGGCTGTGAATGGATGAGCTGCTTCTCAGTGGGCGGGACTTAAAAACCCATCCAACAAAGTTTGTTCATCTATTCAAAAGCCCCCTTCTCTTCATTATATTGATCTATATTCATGTTTCTAATAGTATCTCACATCTATGGAAGCCCATTTCCGCCAGTAAAAAAAGAAAAGAGAGCTGAAACTTAGCCTTGGTAATAAAAATATCCTCAAAGTAAGTCGAAATTATGAGATAAAAAGTCATTATTATGAGATAAAAAGTCGAAATTATGAGATAAAAAGTCATTATTATGAGATAAAAAGTCGAAATTATGAGATAAAAAGTCATAATTATGAGATAAAAAGTCATTATTATGAGATAAAAAGTCATAATTATGAGATAAAAAGTCGAAATTATGAGATAAGTAAGTCGAAATTATGAAATAAAAAGTCATAATTATGAGATAAAAAGTCGAAATTATGAGATAAAAAGTCGAAATTATGAGATAAAAAGTCATAATTATGAGATAAGAAAGTCGAAATTATGAGATACAAAGTCGAAATTATGAGATAAAAAAGTCGAAATTATGAGATAAAAAATCGAAATTATGAGATAAGAAGTGCGCATGCGCCTCAATGGCAGCGTTTTCAACGGTCCCTTCATCACCTCGCTGGCCTAACCACGCTCACAATATGCAATCCTAAATGAGGTAAATATAGGTGACTTTTGTTAGATCGGATGTTAGACGTAATCGTTAAGTCTTTTAGTCTGTCCTTGCTGTTAATTTAGTTTCGGATATGTAAATATGTCATTGAACCATAAAGCGTCGATGTAACGTTCACGCCACTAGGTAGTAGCCTATCCTGGAAATGACAACAGTGTAGGCCTAAATTAACTTTACTGCGGCAGTGAATAGCTTCATTTTACTCAAAGGCGGTTACATCAGCCTAAACATATCTCTGTAACCAAGAGTTGGTAAGTCAAACATTCCCATAGCTATATTATCCTACTGTTAATGAAACGCGAAGCTGTGAATACCTACAGCATGTTTGAAAAGTAACGCTTTACATTGTCCGTCCGACTGTTCTGCTTATTTTAACCATGAACCGGCAAGAAAATATGAGTGAGTGATTTAGTCCATTTATCCAGAGCACTTATAACTTTAAATATCTGCTCCGTTTCTCCGCACAGCTTTGCGTTTTCCCACCGCTGTGTGTGTGTGTGTGTGTGTGTGTGTGTGTGTGTGTGTGTGTGTGTGTGTGGCGGACAAAAACACTGATGACCGTCACGTATTGTCGTGACGTGTCGTGACGCAGCGCTGGCGACACTCATACTTGCTCTTTCTCCATCATTGACTGTTTGTCTTTCAGTTAACACGTTCAGTTTTCTATTCACAACAAAAGTAGGTTATAGCTTAAGGAAAAAGCCTCATGAGAATGTTAGAGCAAGGCAAAATATCTGAAAATGGACAACTACACGTTATTTGCATGTAACAAGATATTTAGTTGTGAAATATTTATACAAGCTGGTTCAATTAATAGTGATTTTCTACAAATCTCTTTTTGCTACATAGTTCAGAAATAAAGCCATGTATTGTACCTATAGGTTTCTGTATTTTATTGAGTCAGCATCCAGCCAAACAACTTACTAAGTATTGGAACTCTGACAATATCAGAGGGCAGTTTTGAAACATCTGCTAACCAAGAGACTGATTTAAGATACTTAAAGAAAAAATGAAATGAAACAATGCTGATTTCTTAGAGCATAATTAAAGGTTTGGTCTTACTTAAACATGATAATAACTGTGAAGGTGCTTGGATACCAAATCCATAAACACCAAAGATTTTGTGAAAATCAATGGATTATTATTTATTTATTTGAGGTCACAGTTAAGATTTAATTTCATTCAACAGAGTTGCAGAGGTTTTCTGACCTGTCACAGGATGGATGAGCTAAGTGACTACTTAAGGTCACGACATGTGCCTGAGGAAGACATACAGCGAATGGAGCAGGAGAAGGTAGTTAGTGTAGGAAATACTTAATTTTGACAAATCACACACTAAAAAAAAAAAATTTGAAAGAGCTTTTATATATAAAATCTTGTGCCGTATATGCAGGTAGCTCCTGTTATAATTTAATGCACTTGACCTAAGAATTAATGAAATATTTCTTCATTTTAGATCGACTCCAGTGTCATACACCTCATGACAGATGACCAACTCAGAGAGTATCTTCCATCGTATGGTGATCGACTGGCTGTTTTTGGATACTGCAGAAGGAAGGAAAAAGAGCCCAGTAATCGCAAGTCAAAAATCTTTGAGCGACTTAGAGGAAAGCTCTCAAGAAACAAAGGGGATCATGTGCCTGAGAGACAGGATCAAACCATTTCAAAGAATGCTCAGAAGAAAAGACAGAAAAAAATTGTTGCTCTTCATCGTGGGCAGATTCTTAAAGAACTTATTCAGTTGTTTTCTGAGGAAAGTATCATGGAGGATGACATTTACTTTCAAGTTATTCTTCCTGATGGAAAGCTTGAAAAGGCTGTAGATGATGGAGGTGTTTTGAGGGATGTACTGTCAGAGTTTTGGAATGACTTCTATGAGCAGTGCACCATGGGAAATGGATTCAAAGTGCCATATCTACGTCATGATTTTGGTAAACAAGAATGGGAAAGTGTGGGCCTTGTAATCACATTTGGCTGGCAAAAGGAGAAATACCTTCCTGTAAAAATTGCACCTGTACTTCTGGAACAAGCTCTTTTGGGCTTTGTGGAGAGTAATCTTGTGGACGCTTTTTCAAGTAATCAGTATCAAAAGTCTGTGGAGATTTTTATCTTGTCGTCAGATTTTGAAAGTGTCGACCAGGAAGAATTGTTGGAAATCATGGACATTCACAACTGCCGGAGGCTTCCAACAGCTGATAACATTGAGCAAATCTTGAGGGAGCTTGCGCACCAAAAACTGATTCAAGAGCCAGCTTTTGTGATTGAACAGTGGAGCAACACACTTGCACCTGTTAGATCAGAGCTGAAAGGGATCTCAGCAGTCTATGAAGAGCTACAACCAACATCAAGGAAGATTATGAGGTCTATTATTTACCCCAGTAACCAGAATGCCCAGGAGAAACAAATTGTCAAGTATGTAAGTGCATACCTTAGAGAGTCAGACACCCAGCACCTCTCCTTTTTCCTCAGATTTTGCACTGGATCAGACTTGTTCACAGGAAAGAGCATCACTGTCAGCTTCACACAAATTCAGGGATTTCAGAGAAGACCGGTTGCTCATACATGTGGTTGTTACTTGGAGTTGCCAGTCAGTTATGATAACTACCCAGATTTTCGACATGAAATGAACAAAGTCTTCGAAAGCAACGTGTGGGTAATGGACATTGTCTGAGATACAAAGATTTCAGCCAACTGGAACTTGGACTGCCACCGCAGGTTCATGTTTAGGATTTTTCTTTTTCCAGAGTTTTGGCTTACAGCTACCTTGTTTAACCTTAGTGAGTGTCACAGCTTTAACATGTAGTCCTCATTTTCTGCTGCTTTTTGCCACTTATGTTTTGTTGAACATTGTTTCCAGTTTCAGAACACATTATTTTAATCAGTAAGATTGATGGCTTATAATGTTACACCTCACAATAACCAGTGAGTTATTTCAGACAACAAAGTGTTTTGGTTATTAAGAATCACATCTGGTAATGCTGAGGGTAATTTTTGAGAGAAAAAATTAGGAATTTAATTACAACTATCAAGTCTGAGTCTAGCAGGGCATCCACTGGCCACCAGTTTCTCTGTCAGTCACAATTTTATGTAACCAAAGTTTTTGTTCATCTATCTGTAACTATGACACTGACCAGATGTTTCCGTCAATGCATCCACTGATTGCAGTTACAAATGGCTTAAGCTTGTCATAGCCATCAATGTGCCAGACATAGTTTTGACCACAGCTGTGGTAAACACACCTTCACAGCCTGTTTCTTGACCTCAGATCGACACCTTCACCGTCCAATAACTGTAGTAATATTCAGAGTTGCCACCTCAGCCACATCAGTTTTGTTCTTTCTATGCCTGAGTTGCTTCTTACTAAAACTCTTTTCAAGGGTAAGTTTGCTTATAAATCCCATGTGAATCAGCAGGCAAATTAAGTGTTTCATTTGTTGTAAAACCACTTTTAAAGTAGTAGTAGTCCTCAATGTACTCAATCTGTGTCAAATTAAATGATAAATTGGGTGTTATGTGTTATTTCAACATATTGTTGTGATTATTAAATTAATCACATGTTGTAATGTTGAAGGTTAATTTGGGATGAGAGAAATTTTAATTTGAGTCTACGTTTACTTGATGGATTTAGAAACTTTGTGTTCACAAAGTTCACTCTACTCTCATCACATAGTAATCCTATCTTGTAATAATTTCTGTCTTTTTTTTTAATTTCTTATTTCAAGCACAACATGCTCTGTTCAGGTTCTGATTTTATGTACCAAAAGACAGCTTGGCCCTGTCAAACTTTCTATAAGCCTTTTAGATGGGTATTATGTAAGGCTCCCTACTTAAGCAAGTTGAATGGATTTAAAACAAAAGCAAGTGCAGTTTTGTGTGTTATGATTGTTTTGTATTTGAATAAAAAGTTCATTTAATACAGAATTTTGCATTTTTTATAGCCAATATAAAAACAATTTTAGTAATTTGTGTATACATATGTTTTAGAGGTGTTAGAAAGAACTTAACATATTTGATACATCTTTAATGTCTCTAAAATAGCTACAATTATATTTGTCTCAATCACAGATTAAAATATGTGTGAATATATGACAAATTTCAGTCAGTGCACAAGTTTCAGTTTGTCCTGGAATGAAACAAATATGTGACACAGGCCCAGGTAAGTTAAGGATCTACATCTAGTTCATTGGATATCAGCTGCCTGAGTTGAATATACAGGTTAACTGTTTCAAACACATCATTTGTTAGTATCAGATTATGCTCTGACATTAGGTCAACACAGATATGGAACACATCTTCATCGCATGGGAAGTCCTTGAACACACACTCTTCAAGGCAGACATTAACCTTCTCCAGGTCCACGTGGTGCAAACAATCCCTGCCTCCATACAATTGAGGGACTGCATGCAATATGGAGGGACGTCCATGAGGTGATCGTGAGTTGTGGACTTGACGGACTCTGTGGTTGTTCCAAGTCAATACAACCTCGTTAAGTTCTTCCTGGGAAGCAAAAAATATTTAGTCAGAGTGTGTAAAAATATTGGGGATTGTTAATTACTAAGTAGTCCACATGATTTGCTTCATTTTAAGTGTTGTATTCTTGTTATAATATAGTAGGTTGGCACAATAATATTAATACGTTAAATGTATTATTCTGCAGTGCAACAAATTTTGAACAGTTACTAGGATGAGTGGGAGCAGCAAAAGCACTGTATCACTACCAATAACACAATAACAGGAAATGATGCAAAATGTATACCATAGCACGTCAAGAAACAACACATAGGTGTTATTTATTCTCTGCACCAGACACAGACACTGAGGTTGTTACTCATGGTCATTTGTGTGGCTCTTGAAAATATTATTGGTCATCATTTATCTCATTGTATGTCAATTACCTGTATTGTTTGAAGAAAGCAAAACTGGATCAAGGACTTGTCCAAGAAGTTGTCCAAAAAGTGGCCATCTTCTCTCAGTTTATCAAACAGGTCCATCCAAAACTGGACACACTCACTTCGCAAGATCAGCCACCATCGCTCAATTCGCTGGTTTCCAGTGCTTGGACCAAAGGTAACACTGTCCGCTTCAGCTTGGTTCTCAGAAAAATGCAAAAACCGCTGGATTTCAGCTATATGGCCATTTTCTGTACCTAAATCAAGTCTGAGTCTGGCAGGGCATCCACCAGAATTGATCACAGCATCCATGAAGTAGCCAGCAATGATCTTAGGGTCGTTGTTTGTTTTATAAGCTTCAAGCCATATCATCTTCCTGGAAAATCCATCAATGCATCCACTGATTGCAATTCCAAATGGCTTAAGCTTGTCATAGCCATCAATGTGCCAGACATAGTTTGGACCACAGCTGTGGTAAACACGCCTTCGCAGCCTGTTTCTTGACCTCAGATCGACACCTTCACCGTCCAATAACTGCAGTAATATTCGGACAGTTTCTCTGTCAGTCACAAGCCCATGTAACCAACATTTTTGGTGCATCCACCTGTAACCATGGCACTGACCAGATGTTTCCAGTTGCTGTTGAAAGTTGCCACTTCAGCCACATCAGTTTTGTTCTTTCTACGCCAGAGTTGCTTCTTGCTTAAAATCCTTTCAAGGGTGCGCTTGCTTAGAACAATCCCATGTGAATCCGCAAGCAAATCCAGTATTTCATTTGTTGTAAAGCCACGTTTAAAGTAGTCCTCAATATACTCACAATCCATTTCTGTGTCAATCTCCCCACACCAGAGCTGCTATTGAACTGCTGTGTGCAAATATCTCATAATTATGACTTTTAATCTCATAATTTTGACTTTTTATCTCATAATTATGACTTTTTATCTCATAATTTCGACTTTCTTATCTCATAATTATGACTTTTTATCTCATAATTTCGACTTTTTATCTCATAATTTCGACTTTCTTATCTCATAATTATGACTTTTTATCTCATAATTTCGACTTTTTATCTCATAATTTCGACTTTAGGATCTCATAATTATGACTTAGCTATCTCATAATTATGACTTAGGATCTCATTATTTTTTTTTTCAAGTGGCGGAAATGGGCTTCCATACACATCTAAAGAAATCTTGTTTAGTTTTGTTTTCCATTTTAGTGACAAACGCTCTCTATATATTTTATATTATATTTAATTAACTACTCACAACCTTAAATACTAATGATGTGCTTCAAAAAGTGACAGGAGCTCAGCAGCAGGAAACTCTTGATGTTTTATTTATTTTGATTTCTCTAAATCCTTCATCGGCTACTTTATATCTCCAACATACTCCATACTTTCATCCACAGATCTGAACACCCATTTAATTAAATCAGTGTTTATATCCAAACATTTAAACAGCAGCATCAAATCATCAAACAGAATTTTTTATTTAATCTTTCAACATTCTCAACCAATAATAATCAATTTAATTGATAAGTATTGGTTTCCTAGTGTTTACAATTGTAACTAAAGCTCAGCCAAACTCACCACTGAATATCTTTATTTCTTCAAAATATACATTACCGTCATGTTCTATATTCCAACCATATGTTCTTGTACAACAGTTGCAATAAAATGAAAACATGAAATAAATTATATCTAAATCACTGATTTAATAGAAATCTCTAACTTCCAGCACGTTACTTCTTTTCTTTCCCCATCAGATGCTGTTTTGTATTCTTCTCTGGCTTCAGGAGAATAATGTAACATTTGGGAGCAAGTCAGCAGAACAGCAGGCCGAAGCCGGAGGCCAGGATGGCGAAGGACTCCACGGTGTCGGCATGGCGTGGCGAAGACCGCCATGGTGAGACAGGCCCCTGCCACCGAGACCACCGTCAGGGCCAGATCCAAGGCATCGTAGGACAGGAACTCCATCTTCTTTGGGATGCAGGCCATTCGGTCGTGTTGGACCAGAAGTCCTCGGGACATAATGTGCACTCTATTGAATCTAAGGGAAGAAATAAGATATTAGTCGAGTATTTCTTACACTTTGAGTGTGTTCACCAACTATTTTCATCATCTGTTCATCATCAAAAGTCATTTTTCATGCAGAAATGTCAGAAAACGCTGTTTTCAGTCCCTCAAATATGGAGATCTTCTTTTCTCTTTCTATCATATGTCATCACATAGAAGACACATTTCAAGCACTTTATTCCTAATCCAAGCACTTTTCAAACCTTGAAAACACCACATTAAAATTCACGTGTTTTCAAGGATTTCCAGCACCCGTATGAACCCTGATAATAAAATCAATGCAATTTTCTTTGACTGCAAAAATATAATTCCTGTCGTCTTTGTACCGATTCCTGTATGAAAGGAAAAGGAACTCACACAGATCCAGCTCGCTCCGCCCCCCCCACCTGACTCACCTCCACCTCAACCTAAAGAACTTTAACAGTTGGCATCTGATGGAGGTACAACATTGGGAGCAGCTTGCCTCACTCCGATGCCCCGCCCACATTATCCCGTCCTCCTGGATCACCAGCTCCTCTCCGGCTGGCTCGGTGCTGTCAAACAAACCCACGCTGACAAACTCGATGTTGCCCCCGGCGCAGTGCTGCCAGTTGAAGATATCATAATAAGGTATGGGGTCGCCCTTCAGGTCGAAGTTCACCTCCTCCCCGGCCATGTTAAACGTCACTTCCTGGAGGTAGTGCTGGAGCTTTAAAACAAATACATTGTATAAAATACTTGAAACCAGAGATCTTCAACATATGGTCCGGGACCCCTAGTGGGTCTGCAGAGTTACTGCAGGGGGTCCCCGAAATTACTTCTTCCCAAACGTTTTTCTTCCAAAAATGTCCAAAAATACACCATATCATGAATACAACCTTTATTAATCAAATATAAATCTGCCTGTTTGTTTCTCTATAGGCCTGGGGGGGTCCCTCCACCGGGTCTCTATCAGCCTGGGGGGTCCCTCCACCGGGTCTCTATAGGCCTTGGGGGTCCTTCCACGGGTCTCTATCAACCTGGGGGTCCTTGGCCTGAAACCAGCCATTAAAAATCAAACATACCTGCCAGGGCTTGATGTTGCTGCTTTGGGCACAGGAGTTGTTTTGGAACGGGCCGTCACCCGGTTCACAGAGGAGCAGGTTGTGGAGGGATGAGCGGCCTTGTAGACGTTCTAGGCCACTCGAGGGCTGGAGGCTCCAGCAGGGACTCCAGACCTGAACACGGGGGGAGCCGGAGCCGGCTGCACCCCATACAGGGCCTCCCACAGCTCCTGCACCAGCACTGGATACGCCTGAGGGTTGACGGTCTGAGGTAGCGCCGAGTCTGGAGTGTTGCTCCAGCAGGGACTCCAGACCTGAACACGCTGGGACCCGGGAGCCGGAGCTGGCTGCACCCGTACAGGGCCTCCCACAGCTGCTGCACCAGCACATCACCGGGATACACCTAAGGGTTGATGGTCTGCAGGTGGCTGCCGAGTCTGGAGTTCCTGATGCCGAACCCGATGGTGCCCCCCAGGTAAGGGTAGAACTCGCTCCCCATGAAGACCGACGCTGTGACCCAGGCCCCGTTCACCACCCACTGGATCCCTGTGATTTTCTGCATCATATAGTCCCTCAGGAAAGGTGTCATCTCGCCCTCGGCAGAGAATAAGACCACAACTTTAACCAAGAAGCTGCGCATCACCTTGGCAGAGAGGAAGACAGAGAGGAGGAAGGTTTCACGGGGAAGAGAGGAGGTAGGTGTGAAATAAACTGCCCTTTTAAGGTCTCTGTATAGGATTTCTCTCTCTGGTGACCTCTAGTGGCGATATATAAAAAAGACACTTTGGCAAACAGCAATGTCTGAATATCCTACCTGAGGATTAACGGGCTACAACAATACATGGGCTGCATTCAAAGTCTCTTAAACTGCATCCACTTTTTGCTCTTTCCCATGCGTGGAAACAAATGAGCCGTCCTTTCCTCTGATCACAGCTGGAACATGAATAAAATAAGTAATTCTGTATTTCTACTACCAGAATGCGTTATTTGTGTTATTTATTCAGAATTTGTCCTCCTCCCCCTGTGTCCTCTCTACAGGCTGATATGAGAGGAATTTAAAAAAAAAAGGAATTCAAAGTTTCATGACTGTTGATCTGTGATCCAAAGTGAAACTACATGCAGTCACAGAGCTCACACACATGTCTGTGACTTCCTGCCAGTAGGTGGCGCTCTGACTGTGAGTCAACATAGAGAGACAGAAGATTTTTCCTTCCTCTGCAGTGCTATCTCCAACTTTGCTTGGCAACCTTGAGAGTGCGTCTGCATTTGCATGATCTGCAGACTGGCGATACTCTATTTCACAGTTATAAGCCATCAATATGCGCGCCCACCGCTGCATTCTCAAAGCGGCTAGTGGGGGAATGGCTGACTTCGGGCCAAGGATAGCCAAGAGGGCTTTGTGGTCGGTAATGAGAGTAAACTTTCTCCCATAAGGATACTTGTGAAATTTCTTCACTCCTTCTCTATTTGAGCATATTTGCTTTCTACTTAGGTTAATGTACGGGATACAAATGCTATGTGCTTTTCTTCTCCATTCTCCATCACATGGGAGATAACCGCGCCGACACCATAAGGCGAAGCGTCACAGGCTAGTTTCAATGGCTTTCTAGTGTCATAATGAACCACTGTTGTGCTCTGTAGTAGATGATCTTTTGCACTTTTGAATGCAGCGTCACATTCCGATGTCCACTTCCAAACACTTCCTTGTTTCAGTAGCTCATGCAGAGGTCGCAGCTGCATAGACAGATTTTTCATAAACCTGCCAAAGTAGTTCAGTAGCCCCAGGAAAGAGTGTAACTCTGTGATGTTGGTGGGACTCGGTGCGTTCACAATGGCCTTCACTTTCTCTTCTGTGGGATGGAGCCCTTCACTATCAACAATGTGACCTAAATATTCTACTTTGTCCATCATGAACTTACATTTTGATTGCTTGACCTTCACATTATACTTTTCCAGACGACTAAACACTTCCTCCAATTCACCCAGATGCTCCTCTCTTGAACCAGCTGTGATTAAGATTTCGTCCAGGAAACAGGTTCATGTAACAGGTTCTATTCCCTGTAGGATTTGATCCATCACTGCCTGGAAGATTGACGGGGCACTTGAGACTCCATATGACAGACGGTGGTAGGTGTAGAGTCCCCGGTGTGTGTTAACTGTGAGGTATTTTTCTGAATCCTTATCCAACTCCAACTGCTGATAGGCATGTGATAAATCCAGTTTAGTGAACAGCTTGCCTCCAGCCAGCGTTGCAAAAAGATCTTCAGTATTGGGCAATGGTAAGTTTCTTCTTCCACACACTGATTTATGTTCACTTTGTTATTTCCACAAATTGGTATTGATTTGTCAGCCTTCGGCGCAGTCACTATAGGTACAGCCCATTCACTTTTGGCTGTTTTTGATATGATTCCCATAGTCTCCAGTCTGTCCAGTTTTCCACAGCCTCTTTTAGAGCATGGCACTGGGTTTGCTTTCTTAAATAATGGCTGTGCATCTGGCCTCATCTTGATCGAAGCCTTAAACTCACGGATGGTGCTGGGGCCTTCCTCAAACACCCCCTTGTGCCTCTGTAGGATTACTGCCACTTCCGGACCAGAAACATCTTCTGCTGCCTTTACTTGGAGTATTTCCTTCCAGTTCAGTTTCAAATGCTTGAGCCAATATCTGCCCAATAGTGCTGGTCGGTCGCCTTTCACAACAACCAATAGTACTCGAGCTGCTTGTTGTTCATATTTTACATTCACAATCACCTTCCCTAACACTGGGATGGGTTCTCCAGAGAAATTAGGCAGTGGTATTTTACATGGGCAAAGTGGCAAGTTAGCGAGTGATCCCCAACAGATGATCTCTGACACAAGAGACACACATGCTCCTCCAACTGCATCGGTATGTTCTGGCCTTCAATGTTCATGTCAACCACATTATCCTCATCTGCCAGGCTTGTTTCAGCCTCCTGTTCGACATAATTGGTTTTCTGCGGTGTCTTTTTATTCCTATTCCTTTTGTGCAATGGTGACATTTTTCCTTGTTTAAATCTGCGCACAGCAGCTGGATGCTTACCTCCACATCTGTAGGAGGGCTGATGTAGCTGTTGCTGCTTGTCATTGCTTGGCATAACTTTCCGTACTTGACTTATCTGGCAGGAGTAAACTTTTCTAAAGTTTGTAGGCATTCGCTCCAATTATCGACAGGAAAACACTGACTTTCTTTTTATCTACAATGTTCTTGGCCATCCACTGTTCCAGTCTCTCCAGGTAAGATTCAAAATCTTACCTTACCCTCTTTGTATTCAGATAAACTGCCGCTTAGCGCCATTGCTGCAGTCCGTCCCTTTGCTAATAACGTGCAGTCACGTTAGCTTGTTAGCTCGTTGTTAGCCACTCACGTTGGTGCCACAATTTTCTTTTCTTGTGATCTGCCGTATATAACTTCATGTCTCTCGTCTTCCGGGATGCTTCTTTCTTTCTTTTAGCATCACATCCTCGTCGCCAAACTGTAAAATATTGATGTGAGTTCAATAAGTCAGACGGAGACCGGACTGAGCGGTCAGGCAGGGACGTCGACAACACGTAAAAACGCAGGTTACAGACCAGGCTATTGCCTACCATGTCCACAAGAGGGCAGAGCACTCTACTAGTATATTATCAGAACACTACATACAGCACCCGACCTTTGGCTGCACCTGACAGAGCTGCTCTCCTTTAGGTGATAAACCGATAAATCGTTTGTCTATCTTCCTCCACCTCTCTCTCTCCTCACCATTACTCTCCCGTCTTTCCCAATAGCTCAGCCTCTCTGACAAGGATTTCTTTGGTGTTGAGTTAATGTTTGATGTGCCGCTAGAGCTATAAAGGGTCTTTCTGCAGTCATATTAGTCTCATTACCTCAGTCTGTCTCTGCGGAGCACCTCTGTGTTTCCTACCTGTGCTTTCCTGTCAGCTCACCTGAACTTAGTGTGGAAGTTGACCCAGTCTTTGTTAGTTTAGATCAGCTCTCTGTTCTGAGTTACCCTGTGGATAGTTGCATCCTCTGCTTTGCTTCTTGTCAGTTTGGCCTGGAACACCATGGCTAGGTGGTTGGGATGGTTGTGGTACCACAAAAACTACATAATCATCTTTTTCACTCCACTCGTACTCCTTCCGTTGCCGCTCATCATCTCTACGCCGGTGAGTGGTGTGTGTGTGTGTGTGTGTGTGTGTGTGTGTGTGTGTGTGTGTGTGCAAGGACGTAACTTCATTAACTGGGTGTGTTTTTCTGTGCTCACATGGTGGGTTTGACTGTAGAAAAAGATTCTGCCTTTTTCCTCTTTCTGTCCTTCTTTAATCTATACTGCCCTGTTTATTAACACCTGAAGGTGATTGGCCATGTTGTTTCACATGCACATTAAATATTTGTCCTGAGGATTTAAAGTTGCCAACAGACACCAAAACAATCTGGATTGATAGCTCTAGGTAAGAGGGACAATATTTATCTTTGATTTGGGGGGGGAACTCTCCCTTTAATATCCTTTGGCTAGCCTAAAATATGTTTTTATCTGCCAAACTTCAATTTCCACTTTGCATGTATCAGTAGCACAGTGCCACAGTATTATTAAAACAGTATTGCCTATTTCAAAATATTTGACAGTTTTTTTGTTGTTGTTGTTTTTTTTACTTTGATACCAACTTTTAAAAAATTAAGAAGTATATTTCAGTCATACACATTTCTCATTCTGTGAATGAATATTACACTTCCTAACATTACTGACATGATCAGAATCACAGTCACCTTATAAACCTGGTGACCCATGTAAGCCGATAATCAGCATTTCTTCTTGGACTCACAATCAGCATCAGCTCATTTATGGACTTTCTGCATTTAAGACTCTGTTACTTTATGATGGATGAGAGACAAAGGTGTGCTAAGTGTGCACAATGTACAGTTAATCTTAAACCACAATGGACAAGCACAAGGAGGCTTATGGGGACAAATAAAGACACAGAGAGATGGCTGCCTCAAGCTATTGATGCACTGACTGGTGGGGGACGATTTAAACTACTAAAATGGTGAACTGTAATAATGATACAAACAACATGAAATTCATTATAATAGTTGTAAATGTGAAGCTTCAACCACAACTTGTTACCTTAGCTAAGCATAAAGACTGGAAACGGATTCTGCTCATTCTACCTGCATTTTGCTTTGTACAACACCCGAAGTGTGAATATGATGAATTGTGTGTCAGTTGTGTAAACAAAGGGGTTTATGTGCCAGACTTTTCTTCGTGGAGTCCTGTCATTGCAGCTCAGAAATAATCCCACTGGTCACTTTGTTATTTGCTCAGATTAAACAGATACAACGTAATTAATTAGTGAGTTTTAGAGGCGCTTGTTGGCAGATGTTGTGTTAGGGTTAGTAAAGTACATCATAGGATTAAAGTAAGTATACGGTAGTAAGAGCAAACATGATACCGTAATTTTATATAGTGTGTATAGATGATACAATTAACATCTTACAGATTTAGCCATTCCTTCATCTTCCTTTAACTTTCAATCAAAGTGCACCGTGGAGCGAAGTCTTGTGAGCAGTGGAAAGTTTTGTGTTGGATGGTTTAAACAGTCACTGTGATTTTATTGAGGCCTCGTAAAGAATTAACTTGTGAAACAAGAGCACAACAAACTGTTTTTTTTTTTTTTATATGATCAAGGTTTACTGTTATCTGCATGTGTAAAGTCTTATTGCCGTTTAAAGAGGCTGGAGATAAGACAAAGGACGAGGAAGTGTGTGTGTGTGTGTGTGTGTGTGTGTGTGTGTGTGTGTGTTTCTTAACTGTGCCACTTCTGTGCCGGTATATTTGAATATCTCAGCATATTTCGGATGAAAAAATTATAAAATGTTGCATTTATGAGTGCTATCCGTCACTTCTCGAGACAATTTTTCCTGAAAACTTTTACTTCACTGCCAGTTTCTTCTCATCCATGTGTGTGTGTGTTTTTACAGGAAGCCAAATGTGGTTATGCTATCATCCTCATGGCTCTGTACTGGTGTACAGAGTGCATGCCTCTGGCTGTGACGGCTCTACTGCCAATCATCCTCTTCCCTATGATGGGCATCATGAAGGCTGGAGAGGTGAAGTCCTACATCTCTCTTCATTATGTGCCAGTTTATATGTCATTATTGATACGACTAGAATGTTCTCTGACAAATAAGTCAGATATTTAGTATTTATCAGGTTTTGTTCTTACTCTCATTCGTTTTTCCACAATGGGATACAACTATATCTCATCAAACAAGCAATCAGAATTTGATCAAGTGGTCAACAGATTTAGCTAACTGTCTGTCTGATGATGTAATAACGTGCTCACAGGTTATGACATCAGTTCAAACACTTGCGATGTTTGTTTTGCACGTGTTTAAAAAAAAAATGGTATTCTTCTGCTGAAGTCGGGCGTCTGTTTGCTCTGTTCCAGGTCAGTATTGAGTATCTGAAGGACTCTAACATGCTGTTCATCGGTGGCCTGCTGGTGGCCATCGCAGTGGAGCAGTGGAGCCTTCATAAGCGCATCGCTCTCCGAGTTCTGCTGCTGGTTGGCGTTCGTCCGGCCCTGTAAGGAAGGCTCACAGCTCACCTGTGTACAATACAGCACACAGCAAAAAGGACATTGTCAGCTCATTTTTCCACATCACATTTATTTACAGTGGCGAAACATCTCAGAAAGGCTCAACTGATTACATAAATCCTCTGTTCGGCACTTGCCATGACATAACTGAAAATAATCCCTCTCAATCATCACCTATAGAAGTGAACCTGTCCTCTGTCTGTATTTTCTCTTTTCTTATTATTTTGCTACGTTTGGGACTCTTCTGCGTTTGAACCTCACATGGCGGAGTCGCCCCTTCAGCTAATAAACATCCCGTTCTCTTTCTCAGGTCAAACACTGACATTTTGTCACAGACCTGACACGGACACCAACACAGCGAGAGCAGACAGGCCATAGCAGGATGAAGCATGCGCTACAGATCCGATCACCACCACTACCGGTCTCCTCATGATCACCGTCCTCATATTCGCTCCCTCTCACACAGGTTAATGATGGGCTTCATGATCGTCTCCGCCTTCCTGTCCATGTGGATCAGCAACTCGGCCACCACGGCCATGATGCTGCCCATCGCCCAGGCCGTGCTGCAGCAGCTGAAGGCCACAGAGGCCCAGGCGGACGATCGAGACTTCCAGGCGGCGGCCGAGGACAACCACGCGTTCGAGATGGAGAACAGACAAACTAAAGAGGAAGTGACGGACGAGAAACCGCCAGACAACAAGGCTCAGCTGGAGGAGAGAGTGTGTAAGTAAAAAGATCCGCTTGATAGGTGAAAATAACGTTTTCTGGTTAACTTTACATTTCCGAATGTCTTGGCCTCCAGATGAACATGAGTGGAGTCCAGAGTCCCTGCGTGAGTCCAAGAGGAAAGCGATGGATGCAAAGTACCAGCTCCTGACCAAAGGGATGAGTATGAGTGTGTGTTACTCCGCCAGCATCGGAGGCACGGCCACTCTCACCGGCACGACCCCAAACATCATCCTCAAGGGTCAAATCGACAAGTAATGCCTTAAGAAACACAGGAGCATATTACCCCAGCTGTTTGTACCCTCTTCCTCTTATATCCCCGTCTTTCTCGTCTTTCCTGAAGGCTCTTCCCTGGGAACGGTGATGTGATCAACTTCGCCAGCTGGTTTGGCTTCGCTTTCCCCAACATGTTGCTCATGCTGGTGTTGACCTATTTCTGGCTTCAGTTTCTGTTCCTGGGCTTCAAGTAAGGAAACATCAGTCAATATATTTAAATGGTCATTTAACCCATACTTTAAAACTACCGTCCTTTTTGACTTTTTTGTTGTTGTTGCTTCATTCGACTTATTTGTTTCTAGTATTTGATAAAACAGTGAAGCTAGTCAATTTTCAATAAAGCTTAATTTCTTTGATTTGATCACCAATCTGCAGCATCTTCATACTATTCTCCTCAGCATGAAGCAGTCCTTTGGCTGCGGCGTGAAAAGCGACAGAGATAAGGAGGCATACAGGGTTATGAAGCAGGAGTACGCTAAGCTGGGGCGAATGCCATTTGCTGAGTGGATGGTTCTCATAATCTTCATCCTGCTGGTCGTCCTGTGGTTCACCAGGGAGCCGGGCTTCATAGACGGCTGGGCAACGGTGCTCTTCAATAAGGGGGAACCGTGAGTCTTTTGCTTTCTTACCTTCTATTTTGGCATGAATGTAAACAGCAAGTGTGCTGATATAGTATGTATTTAATAGTGTCATCAAATCTCAAGAAAACTATTGAAAACTAGTCTTCAACAAATACTCTCTTTACTCCTGTTTGAGTGGGGTATACAGGCCCCGCTGATTCATACATTTATTGACCCTTCTTCCAAGTAATTTAGTGTTTATGACCCTTTGGTCTGTTTTAAGAGCCAACCCCTACAGACAGTCTGTACTGAGAGACAGACTTTATTGCATCTTCACAATAAGACACAAGAATAATATTGTCTGATTATCCCTTTAAATGTCTCTTTATTTGTTCTGATTTCACCATCCAAGTATGCAGAAACAATTAAACCCGTCTGAAAACTTATGCTCTTTTCAACAAAAATTCAAATCAATGTTATTAGATGCTGTTAAACATAAATGCATCTCTGTTGTTAGTTCAGTAGTTCACACACACACACTGTGACAACACTGAGAGAGAGCAACAATAGCATCGTCTGGTGTCTTTCAGGTATGTGACGGACGGAACCGTCGCCATCTTTATGTCGATGCTGTTTTTCATCATCCCCTCCCAGATGCCCCGGTTTGGAGGCTACGGTCACAATGAAGAAGGTAAATGTAAAATCCACTAATCCCCAATTAACAATGTCGTAATGATGATGTGAGACCTAAAGTTCAGCTCATCAAAGCACTGGGTGATGGTTACCCAGCAGATACATTCAGACATTCACGCTACATCTGGATCCCACAGGTGAGATAGTGCAGTCTCCCCCCCCTCTGCTGAGCTGGCAGGTGGTCCATGAGCGGATGCCCTGGCATGTCATCCTGCTGCTGGGAGGAGGCTTCGCTCTGGCTGCCGGCAGTGAGGTATATACCCACCAACACTGTTTTTTTGTGGTTGTATCAGATACTTATCCATCATCATTATATTACATATAGATGCCTTTTCCCTAACATTTATATCATCTATTTAAAGCCACCAGACTCCATTGACAAACAATGCATTTTTCTTGCTCGGATGTTGCAGACTATATGCACCTCATGCAACCTCACTTCAAACAACCCAAGACTTCAACAAGATCTCCATTTTCCCTTTTATACTGCAGTTTTGATAACCAATCGCTTGTTTATTTATCTGGTGAAAAATGGTTCGGGTTATTGCTTTTTCAATGTTAGGAGTTCTGTGTTTCATGTCCTTTCTGCTCGGCCCTTTTGTCAACAGGAGTCGGGTCTGTCCAAGTGGCTGGGAGACAGCTTGACCCCTCTGCAGAAGATCCCCCCCTTCGGCATCTCAATGCTGCTCAGCCTCCTGGTGGCGACGTTCACCGAGTGCTCCAGTAACACGGCCACCACCACCCTGTTCCTGCCCATCCTGGCCTCGATGGTAAACACATGGCCGCCGTGAGCGCGCCGGTGTTCCCACACACCATCTCCAAGTGTTTTACCTGTGCTGTGTTTCTGACAGGCCGTAGCTATTAAGATACACCCGCTGTACGTGATGCTTCCCTGCACCATCGCTGCCTCTCTGGCCTTCATGCTGCCTGTGGCCACGCCACCCAACGCCATCGCCTTCGCTTTTGGGAAACTCACAGTCATGGACATGGTGAGATTCAGGCTCATAATACACAATCTGTGACAATAATCACTAATGTGAGCAAGGTTTAGAGGTGCTAGTTTAAAAGAGGTGAGAGGGAAGGAATGAATCCATTACTTTCCGTCTGTTCCTTCAGGTGAAAACCGGCTTCATGCTGAACATCATTGGGATTTTGACCGTTAATTTAGGCATCAACACCTGGGGATACGCCATGTTCGACATGGGCACCATACCTCCTTGGGCCAACGCGACAGCTAGCCAGCCTTGAGTGAGGCTGGAGACGATGTTGGAGAAAGAGAATGACAGAATTGTTGTTTTAAAGCACCTGAAAACTTGCCTTCGAATCATCAGTGTCTCTAAAATATTCATCATAAATAAGCAACAGTTTATCAAAAAGCTTTTTTACTATTATAGGAGAGGAGAAAGAGTAACAAAGGCTGGTTACAGTAAATGTGGTGAATAAATTCAAGTTTAAAGATGATCCAAAATAGAAAGCCATTTAGAGCAAGTGTCAGTGATCAGTGGTGTAGCACACATTACATACAAGCCAGTATGTTAAACACGAAGCTTGGTGGGGACGAGGTCACTTCTACAAACGTCCCTGAACATGACGTCATCTTATCGTTCTATTTATCACTCACAAATTATGCAAACACAGAGTTCACCCTCTGTTGGAGGGATTATCTAAAATGTGATTATTCTGAGGGATGTGTTTAGAGACAATATGAAATTAGTTCCATTGATTTTAACTTATTACTGTGGTCCTTTTGTTGGGCCTGAAGTCTTTTTTTTTTACCTGCGTTTTTATGAAGCATTTACTTAAAATATCTTAGGTTCTGCTGATTATTTGTATCCCTTCAAAGAGAGATTTTTAATCTTAAAGCTCATTTTTAACCACCACCAAGTTCACTCACTTCGGCTTCAAACATGATAGTGGTGTCAATCTTCTTATCTCAGCAAGAAAGGAAGTTTAGTTTCCAAAATGTTCAACTATTCCTTTAAAGGATCAATCCCAGTAAGTAGGGCCACATGTACATAACGTGACACAGAGACGTCATTCAGCCTTCAGGAAGTAAAAACATTGAGATAAGAGGCTGCCAACAGGATACAGTTGAGGTGGAGGTGGTGGATATTACAGGCAAATGTAATAAAATAAAGCCATTTGTATTCTGGAAATAAAATGCATCATCATGTAAACATGACAAGTGTCATCTCGCATTCATTTAAGACAAGACACGATGATATTTCAAAAAAAGTCCCTTAAATCTTCATTTATTTGTACTTTCGTTCAGTCGTACGGACATTTGAATCATCAAAAACTTTACATCAGTTCAAAATGTCACAATCGGTCAAATGTGCTCTACATGTCTGCGATACTTTTTCTTTTTTTTTTTTTTACATAACATTCAAGTCAGATTGGTCTCTAGTTAACAAACAGAGTCCAATTTGAGCCTCTCCGGGGCATTTGATTACATTTACCACTTTATTTCCTTCAAATCACAATCAGCAACTTGCAGTCTCACCTGCAGACTTGTGTCTCTGTGTTGGAGAGAAAGACAAGTGTGCACATTATAATTTAGAGGCTTCCCCAAAACTGTGTGATCGATGCTCTCAAATAACAAGAAATCAACACACTCGGGTCCTAACTCGCTGGAATGTGTCTGAAAACAATGAGACAGAAATAAGAGAGGCAGAACTCAGGGGACAAACAACCAATGGACGTAAGAGACATGAGAAAGACTGCCATAGAAACACAGAGACAAACAAAATGCGATTTACGTTTCTTTCCCCATGCTACATTCCTCCAATATTCTTCCATTTTGCAACACAAATCTAACTGGAAAATATCAGCATTCACAAACGCAGGTTTTCGTTGTCTTCCCAAACAGCAAAAGCTTAAGGTGACTGAACACAGCATTTAACAGCATCTTTATGGCCTAAATAAAGCAAGATTAGGCTGCAAAAAGTACAACTAGCACACGGATGACAAAGAACATTTATGGTCATATCAGCTCATCTTTACAGGTTTCCCATCCGTCGGCTCCATAGACATGTTGTGCTTTGAGCGAAGACAATAAACACATACGCCCTACAGTTTCTACACGTCACATGACTTGAGAAATAAATAAGGAACAAAGGAAACCGGTCTGATGAACTAACTACTGCTTCATGTGCAGAATTATGTGTCAACAGGTTTGGGTTTTCTGTCTTTGCGAACCAGATGAGCACATTATTTACATTAATAGATTCTTTTTTAACAGACCAGTAATCATGCATCAAACCGACACACACGCACACACACACACACACTCCCCAAAAACAGTAAGTTTAGTCCTAAAACACACTTTTTAAAATGCAATATTTGTTCCTAAACCCTAACATACAGGAATGAAAAAAATAGTTTCTATCAATATTTGCAGTTGTATCTCTTTTTCACTTCACACGACGTGGCTAGAGAGCAAAAAGAAAGAAAAAAAACATCTGATATTTCCTACAAAAATGCTTACTTGCTGGTTTATCATGTTACAAAAAACCCTTTGTCACAGCAACGGCACACCGAGCCGTGAACCCAGTGTGTGTTTGTGGTTTTCAGGCGTTGCCAAACTTACACACAAACACTCACAAAGATCACAACTAACACGCCTGCGTGGGCTTTTTCTGGATGCCGTTCTCTCAGCGGGAGACAGGAATAGAGAAAGAGAGAAGTAAAGCGAGAGAGAGAGAGACTACAGGTTTGCGAGGATGTTAATCCCAGCGTGCTCCGCTCGTCCCCTCAGGTCAGTCCGTACATCCACCCGTCTCACGCCTCCGCCTGTCGCCTCTACGTCCCGCCGTTGTACGAGTAGTCTGCCTTGTTGTGCATCACCAGCTTATTGTCCACAAAGTAGAAGCTGTCGGACTGCGTCTCGTACGGGTGCAGGACCATCTCTCGGACTGTGAGCGGACACAGAAGCATCGCTGCTGTTAGGGCATCGGATCCCGACCCGCCCAGGGGTCCCGAGTTAAATACGACAGATGTTTTTATATACATTTTTTTTAAAGCTATACACTAGCAGCATGACTAGGGATGTCGGCCCACTACTTCATGCCAAACTGAAGACAACGAATGATAATGGTGATCCTCTGACCCTTTCCTCTAGCACCACCGTGAGGCCGAAATTCAAATTTGGTACAAATTACCATGTCCGTTTCAGGATTATTTATTCAAGTATTTATTCTGAAATCAGTTATAAAGCAAAATAAAAAACACAGACTTACTGATGTCCTCCGACAGAGGTGGGAATTCATAGATGTGTTCACAGGTGTTCTTGCTGCTGGGCATGCAGAAGCCAAACTCAAAGTCAAAACTCTTCAGCAACTTCTCTCTGAAATAATGTCTTTCAATCATCCTGAAGTTTTCTATCGGCATGTCTCCGACCGTGAACTCAACGCTGGAGGGACGAGGACAGACAGATACAAGCTGGATGAGACGGAGAAATAACAGACAGCAAAACAGAGAGAGAGAGAGACACCTACTTATAAATAAAGATTCACACACGTTCTCACTTACGTGGCTCCAACTTGCCGCAGTCGGAGAAACGCCGGGGTGAACTGGTAACGGACAAAGCGGCCGGCATTTGGGTCGACGTCCCTCTTCTCTCCTGTTTTGTCTAAGTTGAAGTTCAGTTTGTGCGGGACGGAAACAGAGGAAAATATGATGAAATATCTTTAGACGTGGACTTTTTCACGTCACAACAATGACAATATGATGGTATTTAATGGTAAATAAAAGGTTAAGTGAAAGAAATCCATGAGTGACTCGCCTGTGGAAGGAGGTTTGGTGATTTCAAACAGCACCATGGCCGTCTCCATGTCTCTGATCTTGAACCTGGTGAAGTCAATGTTGAAAATGTTCTCGTCTGGGCTGCACAGATAATCTGAGAGAGAGAGAGTCTAGAGTTACAGATTAGACACAAATACAAATGATGTACTTTTATAAAAACCAAAAAAAAAATCAAAAATCAAGCACACTCCCTGATGAAGACAGACACACAGGAATCAGTGAGTATCAAACCTCAATACTATCGGCATCGGAAGAAGAAGCGTATTCTTTCAGGAAATGTTTAATTGAGGCATAATTGGTTATTTTAACATCATGCACTGAGCAGTTCAGTTTATTTTAGAACATGTTTATGTTTCGAGGATATCTAAAAGAAGTACCGTTTTGGTTTAAGCTCTGACAACTCAGATATTGTATCGACAACAATTACCAGATTTTCAGTTCCTTTCCTATTATCACGATAAACTTCATTTGTCAGCTATTAAATATGTTAATTTTCTTTATTCATTAATATATTTAGCAAAGATATCAAGTCACTGAAATAAGGGCTGAAAATAAATATTTTTTAAAAGTACTTATGTTGGTTTGACACAGAGAAAAGCAAAACAGCCACAAACAAAGACAGTTAATTCTCTTAATGAGAACATACACTAAATATATATACACACATAAATAAATAAAAGTAGCTGTACTGAAACATGCACTCAAACATCCACATTCCCACACATAGCGCTGCATCAATGAAAAAATGTTCAAGTATTTACTGCATTTCAAATCATTTTCACCTTTGACAGCTGACTGATCTATTAAAAAGCTCCCTGTGACCAAATTCTAAGTGAATTACTGACATGAGCCTTGATGTAAAACTGGGTTAAAAGGAGCCTTTTCCTCACAAATAGGAATGCACACACACACACACACACACACACACACACACACACACACACACCATGCAAGAAAGAGAAGAGTTATTTTTATTCCTCTAATCCTTCCTGCCCTCACCAGGTAGTGTCACTGCTTATTAGCGTTCCCCAGCAGAGCAGACACTTCCTGCCTGATCAGACGCTACCGCAGGCCGGCAGGTGCAACTGCAAAATCTCTCCGTCTCACACTCGGCAGCCACAAGCTCACGTGGATTCAAAAGAAAATAAAGTTGATTGGCCAATCAACCCGCCAGCTGT
Organism: Chelidonichthys spinosus; assembly: GCA_029853015.1. NCBI lineage: Eukaryota > Metazoa > Chordata > Actinopteri > Perciformes > Triglidae > Chelidonichthys > Chelidonichthys spinosus. The sequence goes on from CM056835.1 coordinate 11,875,338, forward strand.
TCTATAGGACACACGGACAGCTTCCCATTAAAGAACGCGATGATTCCAGGTGTTTATCAGCTGTCAACTGCAGGTCCCTTTTTCACATTTCTATTTAAATTTGACGACTAATATGATTAATTTGGAATCCAAATTGTTGCACATTTATAAAAGCAGTGGATGTGGTCATTATTTCTTTTAGGACGTGTGCAGGAAGAGACTGGAGGCTCAGCACTGACTTCACACTTTAAATCAACCGCTGATGCAACAAACCTGGCAACCCAGAAATACACAAGGCTGTGGCTATTCGTAGCACCCGCATGATTAATTCATCACATGTACCTGTAAACCATCATTAATATCTCAATCCTCACTACTTATCAGAATCAGCAATTACTTTACAAATGGCTTCATAAAAGGTAGGATAAAAAAAAAACAATGGGAAATCACACAAATGAATCAAAATCAAACAACTTGGGTTTATCTATGGCAGCCAAAATGAGGGAAATGTTTTGATATGATTTCAATAATGTGCAGCTTTAATAGTAGATTAGTTGTAGTTCACCAGCGTTGCTAAATGAGAAGTATAAATGAGATGATACGTAGGCCAGGACCATTCAGGATAAAAGTGTTTTTAAGTCACTTTCTCAGTGTTACCAAACTCTCCCCCCAGAGGATTATCCACTATGCTTCCTGCATGTTACTTCTCATGTTTATGTATTTGTGCTGGAGCACGAAAACCAAAACCCGAAGTCTCAACGTGTTGTCAACTCCATTTACTGAGTGTTCCTTCCTGACAGAGCTGATCTGATTCGTTGTGACGCCCTGATGCCTTTGCTCCTCTGTCAGTCTGAGCACAGAGGTCGGCTCTTCGTAACACATCAGCTCTGCATTTGGAGCTGAACGCACCCAGACATTCAGAAGACACAAACAAACACAGCAGCCACATCGTTCCAGTTAATAAGATTCAACATCTGTGACTGCAAGGAGCGGGCATTCATAAAGGTTCTGCACCAGTGTGTGTCCTTATGCACATGTGTAACACACACACACACACACACACACACACACACACACACACACACACACACACACACACACACACACACACACACACACACACGATAGGAAGTTGGTCTGCAAATGGCTTTTTCATCATCAGCATAAATTACAATAAACTAAATTGTTCCTGGTGATGTTTTGGTGTCCAAAACAACATCATGATATGGTTCTTGGTGACTTTTTAGGGGTTTTTTTTAACCAAAGTATGATGATAAAAAAGTAAAAAGAAGGTTAGTAAAAGAGTAATATGTCTTCATTATTTCACAGGGGAGAAAAAATATTCTGCACAAATCTTTTACAGTCGTTTATGATCAGAAGCACTTGTCTTTATTAGGTGTGCAATAAGTCTGAGCGATTACGCCTTCAACAAAATACAGTCTATTGACGACGGAGCCAATGATACCGCCACACTTTGTGGTAAACATCTAAAGGCTGCTGCAAGACTACTGACAGCTGATTTGCCAAAGTGAGCGGCACAGACAGAGAAAGAGACACACTGTACCAAAAAGTGAAGTTGCTTTTGTTTTTTTGACATCCTTCCTGTCCGCTCACTGCAGATGTGGCAGAAATCACCAGTTTCCTGCCTAACTGACACGATCGGATCCATGGTTCAACATATACTGTATGACCCAGATTCAGCCAAAATAAATAGTTCTGAGCTTGTTTTAGCAGTTCACCCAGATAAAGCAAGGACAGCACAGATCTTAGGAACCTCCCAGTATGAGGGTTTAAGATCAGCGCCACATGAGACCACACTAAAGGCTTATAAAGGCAACATGCGTCCTGCTTTTTGGTCTACGATGACATGGTTGGGATGGATCCATCGCGGGGTGGCTGTGCCTGCCACCATGAAATACTACTGTTGACACTATTGCTTCTGTTAATACTACTACTGTTAATACTACTACTTCTATACTGCTACCAACACCAAATGCAGTTGAACCCAAGGATCTGCTGCAAGAGATTTCTGCATAAAAGCCTGTTAAGGCTGTTTTTTCTCACCACTGTCGCTGTAACGCTTGCCCCTGGGTGATGTTGGGACTTTGAAACTGTATAAACTCTGAAAATCATGACGAATTCTAGTCCTGCTCGATGTGTTAAGTGTCCTGAGATGACTTCTGTTCTGACACTATAAATAAAATTGAATTGAATGCATGTGGGTGAAAATGACAGCTGACACTGATAATGGGATCTAGTTTGTGTCACACTTGGTTGGGTCCATCCTCACTGGAAGTTTGCAAAGTTACTCGTCTTCTCCTCCCTGTAAGTGGGATTCACATTATCATCACAGTGTGCAAAAGTGATTTTAAAGTGAGTGACGAAAATTGTATTCATACTCGGGGTAAGTAAAAATCAAATAAACAGTTTTCAGTCAGTTTAAAATGATTAAGGCTCAATGTGTTTGTTTCTAAATGAATGTTTTTATCAAACTAAAATGGGGTGAAATTGTAGCAGGAAAGTTGACATGAAAATGGGCAAAAACTGAGAACGAGCGTGACAAAATTGCCCACATACGGAGCCGAACAAGTTTTGATCGACGTGTGCTAAAGAAGATTTTCATGGGTTTCATCTGGTTTGAAAAGATATTTGCAACAAGTTTGAGAGTTCGGTGAACACCAGTACAAGAAAGATTTAATGTCCATCCTTCTCTCAGGTTTGTATATCCCACATGAGACATAAGCTTCCCTTCAGCTCCCTCACTGTTTCTCTCCTGTATAAAAAGCCTAACATATGCTGCTGGACCTCTGCTGCACTTCCGGCATGGAGCCCTCTATCCCGTTGGCATGGAAACCACACATTTGGTTTCCTGCTGTGTTGTTCACCTCTGTAAAAGCTGCAAGTGTGAAGTCGGATTCAAGAGTACCACTTGTGGACAAACATGTAGCCTATTGGCTCTCATTGCTTCTAGATGATGGTCCACACACACATGTGAATTATGGTGCATTACTTTTCATAGGTACAAACAGTGTACGACAAGTTAACCAGTTAGCTGGGGAGGTGGAAGGCACTTAGGCCCAACACAGCTCACATGGTCTAATCCTGTTTAGTTCCTTGTATGAAGGCAAATCCAACGAGCCCCCGGAGGGAGGAGGCATGGTTGGAGTAGCAGGGCTGGGGGGGCAGGGATGAAACCAGGGTAGAACAAGGTGTTAAGAATGATTGAATTACACATGAAATATGCAAAATAACAGGAGGAAGATGCTCTAAAAGACTGGAGGATCTGGAGGCTTTTTTTGGTTTTCATTTTGAACCAGATGAAAGTCGGAGTGCCACAGATTTATTTGCAAAACATCCTGTCTACACCCTGATAAGTAGGCGATGGCTGGTCTCATGGTGCAAATGAGTTTATTACAAGATCATTTAATTTTTGTGGAATTGGATTTAGACATTCCGTTTACAGGAAACATGTGTTTTTTAATCACAGGACCTCTTGTTTGTTGTCTTAAACTCAGCTCCTTATCAAGAAACAGACTTGATTTATGACACCTCCCCCTCCTAAATCTTAACTGTCATGTCTCATTCATCTGAATTTGCTGATGTCCTCAGCGTCGTGGGTTTAAGATGAAGACCAAGGAGGGAAGAGAACCTGAGATTTGGTTTGACGCAGGTTCCCTACAGACCTCCTCATAAGGGGAAAAAACATTGTGTGAGCTGTAGACAACATCTGGAGAGCCTTCCCTAATTATGCGACCCATCTGCATCATTTCATAAGGATTCTGACAAGCAAATAAAGTTGACAGGGCATTTAGCTGCATCAGATCTGCAGCGGCACACTGCTGAAAGAGTCCGATCCAACAGGACTGCAAGCCTAAGTGAGTTATTTCAACTCTGTGTGCTTAACAGGCCTCAAGGGTTTGAAAACAGTTTATTCTCACAGTTATTTTGCTTTCACCCTGAAGACCTTGCAGGCCCGTGTGCCGGTTCACACATAGGCGTATTTGTACAAGTGCTTCTGTCACTCAGCTGAACAAACGTCACAGCAATTTGAAACTCCACGCCTGATGTTTACGAGTACTGTACTCATAAAACTACTCTGATGAAACCCCACCCAGTACCTCTAAAGTAACTTGAAGTTAGCAACAACTAGCCGCTCCGCCTCAGGCACATTTAAGGTGGCTGATCTTTAAGGTGGACTAAGTGACTGTTAGAACTGTCATGGTATTATTAAGTACTCATATATTTATGGTGCGTTCCATTAACCTCGGAAGTCGTAAGCCGGAGCTGGGAATGACGTCACGCCCGAGTCATCAGCGTTTCAGTTACAAAGTCGTAAAAAGTAGCCAACGGCCAAAAACGGAAGACGAAACCAGATGGCTACATCTCCAAAAGTTATTCTCGCGCTGGCCTTGTCCGAATATAAACACCTTCTGGACAAATATGCGGTCCTTCTGCAACCTGCAAACACGGTGGATTAAGAGAAAACACAAAGTCTTTCTACGTATTTCATTGTTTAAAAAAAGTATCGATCGCCCTTTGATCGGTCATCAGTAACGTTACTGTTTACAACGGGGGCAGCCATCTTTAAATGTCAAGTCGGGCTTGTCTGGATTGTCCGACTTTCCGAGTCGGAAATCCGACCTCGGGGCTCGTTCCAGTTGAAATTTCCGACTCGGAGCTCGGATATCCCGATTTCCGAGTACAACTGGAACGCACCATTTCTCTACAAGAACTGAAATGTAAGTGTCTGAAAAAAGTGGTATCGGTGGATCCCAGTGACGGTGAATTTATTGCATGTTGATTGTTCTGACATTATTTAACACAACGTCAACCAAATGTCTAAAAGAGAAAAGTAACACAACAACGTTAAAAACTCTTGTTAAAACAAATACTGTGGCTTGTTATTTCACTTGTTTCTGATTGGCTGTAAAGTTTCTGTTAAAAGTGTACATTGGAGTGTGAGTAACCATGGAAACAAAGATAAAGCTTTACACTTTAAACTTCAAACTAAATGAAAGTTTAAACAAAAGTGTTCAAAATATGAATGATTACTTCTTTATCCTTTATTCTGCCAGTTGCTTTCTCTCTTTCTTGATCGCTTTCAAATTCCATTTTTCTTTTGTCTGACCAACAGTCGGAGACCCCAAAATTCTCAGTTTACTATAATATAAGACAAGTAGCAAAAGCATCACATTTGAGAAGCTAAAACCAGACAATATTTAGCATATTTGCTCTTTAAAAAAATGATTTCTCTACATCGAATGCTTTTCTCTCACACCAGCACTTCAGTCAGAGAGTTTATCAGCACAAAAGATTCAGTAGAGAAAGATGATTTCCAATTAAAAATCAATCAACAGGAAACTAATCAAAAGCTGCTGGAAAAAAGTATCAGTTGTTTATGCAGCATGCCAAAAACGCACTGGTTTCATCTTCAACAATGTGAGGAATTGCAGCATCTCCCTATTTTATATTATAAATTGTAAATTTAATTTGTAAAAAAAAACACTGTGAGCTCTGAGAAACTGGGACGTATAAACAAACGTTTTATAAACAAAATTAGGGTTAAACTAACAATCATTTTGCAATAATTCATTTTAATATCATAAATTGTTTACTCTGAGACATGATTAACTAAAAGAATCCAAAGATATTCAATTTCAATAATACAGGATTTAAGAAAAACTCATGTCTTCTCATTTCATAAGATGGAATCTTTTGCAATTTCTTCACAATTTCTGCTCACAAAATACTGAATCAGCCGTCAAAATAGTGAAATATCAATTCATTGAAATAGACAAATCAATGAATTGATAAATCACTTAAGGGGAAAACAAAACTGATTATCTTTAAATATCCCTAAAAGAAACGAGTATCTGCAGGAAGCCTTTCTTGCATCTGAGGTTGGGACGGATTCACTGACCCGACAGATTAAGGATCAGTTAAGAACAAAAGTTTGGATCAGATCAGTCAACTGAGCAGAACGCAGCTTTGCCAAATCTTAATCAATCAGAGCAGCTTGCTTTGATTATTAGTGGCATCATTATGCTATTCAAAAGTCACTTTTATGAGAAATCAGACACAAACTGAAGTATCCAAAGAGACATCTTTGCTCCAAGCAGCGTCAAACAACATTTTTGACTCAGGACTCAAGTCCAACAGTTTGTTCAAATATCAGCCACTTAAGAAGGGAATCCATTTCAGCCACTTGAGAAAGTGCAGCAGGAAAAAACAGGCGACAGACAAGTCGCAAAACAACAAAAGGGGAGGGTTGTTTCCTGTGTCGTTTGACCACCACAAGCGTCAGTGTGTGTACACATGTCCAAATCTTGTCTACACGATCTATCAAGCGAAAGCACGACGCCGCTGTTCAACAGGAGAGCAGAGGAGAAGAAAGTACAGGAGGAAGTGCGTGGGAGAACATACGCGCGCTCCGCTGGCCATAACCACGGGGAGATGCTTCATGTTGCCGTAGTGATTCAAGCGTGTATCCACGTTGCTGTGGTGATTCACACATGCTTCCTCTTGCCTCCAGCGATGACGCTGCGAGAGAGGAAAGTGAGTGTTTCTCAGACCATAATAGGGTCCAGCGTGGGAGACGATCCCCCACATAGACTCAGCCGGTAATCAGCAACAGCAGACTTGCAGATAAAAGCAAAAAAAAACGCGTGTACAACATGTGTCAGCTGCAGTTAAAGGACAGAAACTAGACTTTAAACGGAAGTGAAGAACGGGCAAGCTGAGCCAAAGGATGTTCCCAGAGCTCTTCCTCTTCTCAGTAAGCTGTGATTATGTTGGACTGGATGAGCAAGGTCTCCTCATCACAATTACACTTCCTGTATTATCTCAAACTACATTAAAAAAGCAATACAAATAAAGAAAAGGGATTTTAAAAAAGGTGATAACTTGAGGAAGGCAGGAGCTGTTTAAGAGGAGACAAGCGCTCTTGCACGACCATCAGGACAAAAATGAATGCGTGTTGATGAGTTTAAAATAGCTCTGAGAAAAACCAACTGTTTGCATGTTACCAGTATCATAACAGGGCAATGTAACCATGTTGTGTAAGTGGTGTTAGCCTGTAAATATGCCCCGGTGTTAGCTAACTGCTGGTTTAAGACGTGGAGTTGGTTATAGATGTAGCCATTGGCTTCCTGTTTGTCTACAGGAGGCTTGTCTGTGATGTCCAGGTGTGACAAAATAAAAATGCATGAAATAATCACAGCTTTTTACTTTTGACATGATGAACACGCATTCAATTTTTTTTAGTATGGTACTCCAAATGTGGCCATGAAAATATGAATCACTGGTTTGTTTGTGAGTGAATGAGCAGCTCTAGTTCTGTATTCCCTTTGCCTAAACATTACTAATAAATTATGATCTTATGGTAGACACTTTTCAACATAAACTTTTGCACTGAATTCACGTGAACTGAGGAAGCATGCTGCTCGGAGTGACGCCTCCTCAGTCACTCTCACTCTTCACCTTTCCTGTCAAAACCACCCCGATGTGAACGCATGATGTCATGGAAGAGGATCACACGTAAGCACCCAGGGGTGATTTAAGGAGCATCTGCAGACAGGTTAACACAGAGTTGGTGTTGCTCTCTGAATTGGGGCCCGTGTGGATTACATAAACAAGGCGACACGGCAATGACGTGATTCATGACTCATGCAGGAGCTGTAACATGTCGACACCTTTATGTCTGCAAACTTACTCTCTGTGATCTTCTGCAAGCCCAGCACATCCTCCGGAGTGATCGCCGCGCTGCCGAGCAGGTCCTCCTCGGTGGTCGCCGGGACCCCGACGTCGGCCGAGTTGCAGCCTTTCTTAACTTTCATCGCCGCCGTTTGTTCCGGGCTGCCGTTACCGCCGCTGTCTGTGCCTCCGGTGTCTCTGGCGGGATTATTAGCGACGGGCTTCTTAGCGGTGGACGGGTCCTGGCTGTTGCCTCTGCTGGTACAAGAATAGCTCATTCTGCGCTCCTCCTCCCCCTCTCCTCCTCACCCAGGGCGCCCAAGACACAAAACAGTTGCCACCCTCTCTCTCTCCTCCCCCCTCCTCCGCTGAAGGATGCACGGTTGCTGTCTGTTATCCGGTGCTTAATTCAAATCGTCTTTATGAGGCTGCAGTCTGTCTCCGCAGACAGGCTCGCATGCAAGCAGCCGCGGCTGTCGCTGCTGGCCGAGCGCAACGTGCTGGTTTGCTGCTGCTGCTCTTCTTTTCTGCGCAGCTGCTTGATAGGACGCTGTTTCGGTCGTGTCAAGCGGATCTGTAGTTTGAGGGAAATGATTTGCTGGGTTTGAAATTGAAAAAGAGGCGGCAGATGGTCGTTTACTGTCAAGGAGGGAGGGGGGGGGGGGGGCGTCTCTCAGCTGCTGCTTCTGCGCTGCAACCGACAAATCCGCAACAACCCAGCTGGCAATTACTTCAAACAATTATCTTAAATGTGTGTCTTCTTTAATTAATAAAACAACACAAATGACTGATAAATGTTTATATAAGGAAGTTTGGTTAGTGGGAAATAATACAAGTGACTTAGGAACAAAAGGCAAACATGTAGTTGACCAACAGGTGTGCATTTATAATTGGTTGAAGGAGATTTAAAATCTATTGGATAATGGATCCAATGGTGGGCGTTGCCAAATCAAGTGCCACACCCCCTGCATTATAATCAGAAACAAAGGGATCAGTTGAAGGAAATCTGCATTCAGTGCATCATTCAGGCCAACAGACTCTGAGTGTGAACCAAACATGCCTCTCTGCACAGCAGTGTGTTAATGTCACCACTTCTGGAGAGAGTCAAATTATGATCTAGTCCCCAGGGCTTTAGATTTGAATGCAAGACTTTACATGAAAGTATTGGTACTTTAACTTAGCTTAAGGAATGAGTCTTAGAAGGTCAATTTCAACAGGAGTGAAAAAATATTTTCTCGCACCATTCAGTGGGGGAAGGGGCGGGACTTAGCCTCATCTTAAAGGTGATTTTGTGGCATCAGGATGTGAGGTCACAAATTGCAACCAGCTGAAGCTTCTCTTACGTACCAAGCATGAAGGTTCTTATACAGGTGATTATGCACAAAGAGATTCCATTTCTGCTAATAGAATCCCCTAAATGCTACACAGTTCCTTTAATACAACTATTAATCCAGTAACACAGAGTAAAGACATGCTGTGTGATTTGATACTGATTGAATTGACTGTTGAGGGTGAAGCCAGATGCAGAACACAGACAGAAGTCAAGTTTAAGGAGGTTTATTGTGAGACCAGGCTGGAGGAGTGTGAGTGAGGATGTGGACAGGAATCCTGGAGCACAAAAAGGCAAGGTTCAATTCAGGTTACAAGAATACAAGGAAAATGATTCACCTATGAAGCCTGGCCTGAGCATAGCGACTGCAGATAAAGATCAGAGATCTTATGAGGAGTGATGAAACCGATAGACCGCAACGTTGATGAGTAGATAGTTTGCAGCTGTGCAGCTTGTAAGAGGTGAACCAGCTTGGCGGCAATCAGAGGACCCAGGAGACACACACACACACACACACACACACACACACACAAAACAGACAACATCAACCCAGTTGTAGAAGCTGAGGAGAGAGCAGAACGGCAACAGCTCTCTGTGAGGTTTTTAATCCTATTTCCGTCTCTCTCTCACTGATGCATGTAAAGTCTCTGTATGACTCACTGGACATCTCAGCCACACGTGATCATCCATCACGGCTCTGCAGTGGCACCGTGTGATGAATTCAGTGCCAAACCGAGGGTAATTGCAGTTAACAGCTGCCGCAACAACAACAAAGCCCCTGTTACAGTTTTTCCCAATTGTGAACGCACATTTTCTGCAAGTGTACCTCGTGATATCAGAACGACTCTGCATTCACAACAATGCTCTGTCATCTCCAGATAGTATTTTGTGTTCAAATGACATATTCACCATCATATGATGGGAGAATTCTAAGAACCAGCTGAATACTGTGTGGTCGATCTAACAGATGAAATGGAAACACTAGTATGTAAAGTATTCTGTTGAAATAAATGCATACTGTTTCTATTCTCAAATAGAAACAGTGTGTGTGTCCATCTGTGTACATCCTTACAGAGTATCATAAATATCACTGTGTACTGTATTGATATGCAGTACTACACTACTTTAATGGGAGTAGATTTCTTACCTACTGTGTACCAACTCAAGTTTGGTTGAATTCTCTGCCTTCCTCTTCATTAGACCATCAACCAAATTGCCCCGAATTTCCTTAAGCTCTGTCTTTCCCTCACTCTTGCTATGCCTCTCTCTCCTATTGCCATCCACTGTTCCAAAACAGAAGAGCTCACCTGCAGCATTTTACATTACAAATGCTCCGATTAAACAAAAGTGCAACATGAGTTTTCCTATGTGAGGCGTCGGAATGGATATTAGAACTTTTAAGTTTGGCATTTTGAATGTGAACAGAAGAGATTTCATTCATAGATTGTGTCAAATGTTGAAAAATGTGTGTTTAGAACTGCAATCTGAGCGTGAAGCAGGACATGGGTTTGTATTTTAGCAGCAAGGAATCGGCACGAGTTACATGTTGTGGATCAGCATACAGAGTGTACGGAGATTTTAGGTCAAGGTGTACATTAATGTTTGTGGCTCTGCTCTGATTGGCAGCAGAAAGCTTGAGAGGTCATTTTGAGTGTGACAACTCCCTTAATTACCGTGATGGGGTTTTATATGGAAATGTTGCGCCCTAGAGGCAGTCTGTGTTCACTGCAAAACATGCCTCATGTTGACTTTTGGTATCTGTGGAAGAAATTAGATTGAGTTTTGTTACTTTGCCTGAATCTAATCCTTGACTCAGTTAACAAAGTTAACAAAAGCCATGCTTTGAAAAAGCTCATTTAATGACTTTCACTTTCACAGATACAGTTGAGCTTGGTTTTAGCTGGTATTGATATGTGCTATATATATGCTAGGTGGTCTGTTGAACACCTATAGAAGAAACTGAGTGTGTGTGTGTGTGTGTGTGTGTGTGTGTGTGCACTGAGAGTCGGCTATATGGTCAGTGTGGGCTCTTCAAACCGGCCTGCTGAGTTTGCTCGTCCCTTTGTCATGTCTGAGCTGCTGCTGCTATCATCAGCAGAAACTCACATGCACACACACACACACACACACACACGCACACACACACACACACACACACACACACACACACACATTGGGGACAATACATTGACTTACATTAATTTCTTGGAGACCCCTGACCTTAAACCAAGTCTTCACCAACGTAATGATTTACATTATGGGGAGCTCGATTTTCCCCAGTTTTTCTAACAAAAGATCAAATTTATTTTTCAGCGTGATGCCCACACACACACACACACACACACACACACACACACACACACACACACACACACATACATACATACATATATATCCGGTGTCACATTCTGATCTCAACAAATCTACTTTGATTTGGAATGTGCTAACAAAATATTCTTATTGGGATATCATCTGTTGTCAACACACACATACACACACACACACACACACAGACAGACAGTCTGGGCAATGTGCTGACCTCAGTAAGCCATTCCTACATGTTTATTGTTCAGTGCAGCTAGAGGAGAGAGGAGGGTGTAATAGCCAGCTGCTCCCTCTATTCTGTTCACTCTGTGCTTTCCTACTTTACTGACACAATAAAGAGCAAAAATATTGAAAAATGTTTGGAATAAGTGAAATAAGCATGTATGCTTCCACAAAAGTGTGTTTCAAAGATGCTTGAGCGATTCCCTTGTTGGGAGGAGTGTGTGTTGCCAGTTTGGTCTACCTCTTGGTTCATACAACAAACCTCCCACACTATTTCCCCTGTCTAATATTAAGTAAGTATAAGTATTCACGCTGCTACCTGAACGTGAAACAGCTCATCAGTCGATGCCAAAGCGCTGCCACTCCTACCGATGATGCCTTTCAATCAGCGTGCATTGTTCATTTATTCATTTGCACAGGTTTCCCAAAAATAGTAACGGGTACTTTCATTCACGACTCACATTTAACCAACAAAGTGAAATGAGAACAAACAAAGCGCCATGTCCTCTGCTGCTTGGACCGTCTGGTTTTTGATAACATATTATATTTAATATCGTTGAACCCCCGCCTCCTGCATCATGGATTGCTTTGTTATGATCAATAACAGCCTGATTAGATTTCCAACACGGCCACCATCTTTCTCTTTCAAGTGTTAATGTCATTGATCCAGTTTTTCCAGCCTTCATTAAACTTGGTATTCAAGTTTCAGGAAATTAGATTACCTATACCGTCGAAATGCATTTTCAAATGAGTCAACACAGGGTGGAGACAAACAATTGATCTGAGTCTTGACAAACAAAATGATTATGTCTGATACACATGCTGCACATATGTTAATGAGTAGAGACACTGGCAGTCATTCAGAGTCTGGGGTGCCGAAACTCTGCCCGCACCATGATGTCATACAATAGAAAAACATGATTTAAAAATACATAACTCCTGACAGTATCCCAAGTATCAAGTATGTAACTGGTTGAATACATATCATTTAATAATTGAAGGAACATATGACTTTGCCTGACTAATGATTGATTAGTATAGTATTTGGAGATGATAATGTGTATTTTTTTTTTTTTCATTTTATAAATCACAATATCCCTTTAAAAATGCTGCGAGTGTCAATTAAGATAAAATCTTGAGGTTAAAAAGATGTAATAAAAAAAAAAACAAGACAGCAACATGAAGTGTTTTATCACTGAGCTGTGATTTTTCTATTTAATAATAGAGAGACATACTGGTGGAGAAAGCCACCCTGTTCCCCCCCAACATATAGATTTACTACAGAGCAGTATAGATGCCCTCTTTGTGTTTGCTTGAATCACTGTGTGTCTGTGTGTTAACCCCTCTGTAGCTCACACAACAAAACAATGGACCCCAAAGCAAAGTGCTGACATGAGTCCAGGCGTCCCCCCCCCGCCCCAACCCCACCCCCCCCACCCAGCCACGTCACCCATGGGTGTATAAATACTCCCATACACACCATCTCTGCAGACCATTCAGTGGAACCCTACGACACACAGTTCACCAGTTTGGGTAGGTCAAACCAGTTAACAATACAGTACAGTTTCCCAAACGATGGACATGAGCGAGTAAGAGTCTCTTGTGGAATATATCAACTAATTGGTTGCAGGGAAGACTCTGTTTATTACCTTTACAGCAAATAAGGGAGTCATTTTTACAACAGATCAAGGAAAGGACATAAGGGGCTTGATGTTATACTGTAGTCTCATGTGAGAAACCTGGCAGTTAATTGTGCTACACAGTAATCATTAAGGTATAAGAAGCAGACAGGAGGTTGTTTATGAAACAGGTGTGTTTTCTTCCATCAGCGGGCTGACTGTCTGTGTATTTCCACAGGTATTACTTGAAAAACACAAGACAAAATGGCTCAGACTAATCCTATGCCCATGGGCCCTTGGAAGGTAAGCATGTACACACTTAATACTACATTACCCACCAGTTTAAATTGTCAGGTATCTGCTCTTGGGCTAATTCTTCAGACTGACCTCTGTTCATCCTTGTGTTTCACAGATTACCGTGTACGACCAGGAGTACTTCCAGGGCAGGCGTATGGAGTTCACCGCCTGCTGCCAGAACATCATGGAGTGTGGGATGGAGAACATCCGCTCCCTGAAGATCGAGTGTGGCGCGTACGTACACGGAGAGCACTCACCCACCTTTGTTGAAATGCTAGAGCTCCAAATGGACCAACTTGTGTTAGATTCTAGAAGTGTGCCGATTGTATAATTTCCTCGGTTTGTGACTGTTATTTTCACCCTCCGCTTGCAGCTGGGTGGGCTACGAGCACTCCAGCTTCTGCGGCCAGCAGTTTGTTCTGGAGAAGGGAGACTACCCTCGCTTTGAGGCCTACAGTGGCAGCAACTCCTACCGCATTGAGAGGATGATCTCCTTCAGGCCCATCTGCTGCGCTGTAGGTTTAACGTGCAGCGGCCCTCAGTTCACATTAGGCAAAGCTTCGTCTCAAGTGGTGCTAAACCTCCTTTCGACTCATTTGCACAGAACCACAAGGACTCCCGCATGACCATCTTCGAGATGGAGAACATGACCGGCCGCCAGTTCGAGCTGTGTGACGACTACCCCTCTCTGCAGGCCATGGGCTGGATGAACAACGAGGTCGGCTCCATGCACATCCAGAGCGGAGCGTGAGTCCATGCAAGCAATGTTTCTTCACACTGCTTTTTTCAGCTACTCACGTGACTGTTTTGATGATATAGATGAATGCATTTCATCAGCGTCTCCCTGTTTAATTCTGCAGCTTCGTGTGCTACCAGTACCCCGGCTACCGTGGTTACCAGTACATCATGGAGTGTGACTGCCGCGGAGGAGAGTACAAGTGTTATCGTGAGTTTGGCTCCCACTCCCAGACTCCCCAGATTCAGTCCATCAGGAGGATCCAGCACTGAGAGGGGGAACGCTTCATCACACTCCCTCCTCTCCCTCCTCCTGAACTTCCATTCCTCCTTCTCTTCCTCCACTCCATCTCCTGGCTCCGTTTGTCCCGCTAGTCAAAGCAGGATCTCGGGCTGGACTTCAGGTGCTTACTGGTGTCAGTTGTTCACAGCACTTTTGCATTTTTTAAAGAAACATCACAAAAGAAAGGAAAGATGTAAGAAAGACAGAAAAAAAGGAATGAAAGAAAAAAAAAGTTGAATCAGTGTGAAAGCGAGGCCTCATCTGGCGAGGTCGCCTGCAGAACGGTGAAAACACCTCAAAGGTTTTGCTCTTCTTCATCTCCACCATTGATGACATCATCATTATCATTGTCATTGTCTTCTACATCAACACGACCACCAGTGTTACTGTGATTGCCATGACTGCCTGTGTTCAAGATGATGAATAAAGAGAATGAGCAAACCGAGAGATTCACAATATGAGTGCCATGTACCTCAATCACATCTGTGTCTTGTCTTTCTATGCTGACACTTTGGTGCTGCTCATGAGAAGCAATACTCAAATAATTACAATCAACCCCTGAAACATGAATTTATTAGGTGAATCCTCGTGGACAAAAAGTCAGGGTGTGGATGAGGATTCATCTCTTTGAACCATAATGACCTGTGGGTCAAATCCAAAATCCATGGAACTTAATTTTAAGTAGTCAAGGTCTTAATGTTTCCGAATAAACAGGCTGAATTTTTGGGGGGTTAATGAAATGGTGCAAGATATCTGCAATAAAAACAAACAAAAAAATAGAAAATTAAAATAAATAAATAATATTTTGAGTATTTCTGCTACTCAACTGGAGGAACAGTCCTCTTCTGCATCAGCAGCTACGTCAGTAAAAAAAAAAATCACAACCGTTTGCCATGAGTGCATTTCAATCATTAAGCAATAAGCCCATTAGGCCTCTGCTCTCGTGTTTCACATTTCCTCTGGATATTAAATGAGTGCGCGCGTCGTCGCTGGGTTATTGATTTAGTTCAGTCAGTAATTCGCTTGCGACCGGAAACCCCAAGAGGTCGCTGTTTTCTTCATACATCCACGGGACGCCGTGGCTCGGGTTTGCGACGGTTGCTTCTGCTTCACGGCTGATGGTGACATGTCAACAACAAACATGGCGACCGGCAGCAACTACTGGGAAGGTAAATTGTGTTCCAGCATCTTTCTAAAAACAACTTTCCGCATGTAAATGTGTTGTATTGTTCGTCACCGATTCAAGTCAAAACACATTCAACGTGCTTCATGATACGTCACCGTAATAAAATTGAATCTGAACGGATATAAAGATATCTTTAGCCGGGTGTAAGCTAACCCGTTAGCCTGTCTGGCTAACTTGAAAAGTTATTAACCGTTGTCAGTTATTAACAATCATACTGCTATATTAAATGTAGCTACTCGTTTTAGCTGACTCAGGTTCGTTTCACCTAAATGGACTGTTTAGCCCTCGCGTAGAAATAAAACAATCTGATTTATTGCTATGGACCCTCTGCTACCTGTTTGCTGGGGAAGAGTTTTCTACCAACTCATTATCAAGGTGGGAGTCCTCCCACAAGGTCAATTTGGAGGATTTTATAGCCTCTTAAATGAAAGAAAATCAATATTTTTAATGGCGCTACTGACCCATATGTTGTAATTTCATATCTGGGTTAAATAGCCCATGTCTTGTTTGCCATCTTAAAAAAACATTCCATGCTTGGCCTCTACATCTTATACCAAACAAGTTATATATATATATATATATATATATATATATATATATATATATATATATATATATATATATATGAGCCACATCAGTCGTCTATGTGGATTGATTTGTGTGTGTGTGTGTGTGTGTGTGTGTGTCTATATGATACTTTCTATGTTGTCTACTTTTTATATATTTTTTTTTATTAAATTTTTTTTTATTGGAGTTTAGTTTGTCTGCTTCCATGTCAAAATGCTGGCGTTCATTGTTCCTCTGTTTCCTTACTCAGATTTGCGTAAACAGGCCAGACAGCTGGAAAATGAGCTGGACCTCAAGCTGGTCTCCTTCAGTAAGCTCTGCACCAGCTACAGTAGTAGCAGCAACCGGGACCAGCGGACAAGAGACAGCAGGTCAGCTACACAACAACTCACATTTCTAACAATCAAAACACATGGTTTTATTGAACAACGCTTCTTTTTTTCTACTGATTGATTCATAATGTTTAAGTTATGATATTTAGTATTTTTAACTAAATATATACATTTAATTTTTCAGCCACTAACTGATCCAATATATTTTATCCTCTTGTAATTTTAGAAATTGCTGTGAATGACTGTTGAAGTTAAATTTTACCTTCCCCTATCGTTCCTAAATCAGATCTGATTCTGTCGGTTCATCTCAAGACAATATGCTCGTTGCCCTGACGACTGAGCTGGAGCAGCTATTGTCCAATGTAAGTCAAAGATCACACATATATGGTTGTTAACAGTCATGGATGGAGGGGTTTTAGGGTCCTCTTCAGAAGCAGCTTTTGAATCTTCAAGCCCAGGGGATGGAATTGATAAGATGCCAAAAATATAAGGGAGTTTGATTTATAATCTGTGTTTTACACCTGCAGTTTATTTTACAGGTTGTACAAATAACATATTATAAGATAATACATCAATGTTTTATTTTTGTAATTGTAATTTAACTTCATCTTTATTATAATCTTGCCAAGTGGCTACTTGTTTTAAATTTGCTCTTGATTTTGCAGCTTAGCGCAGTCAATGACAAGATGGCAGAATACACAAACACTCCGGGGGCTTCATCACATAACGCAGCAATGATGCACACCTTACAGAGGCACAGAGACATCTTACAGGTATGTATATATATCTTATATGTATATATAATGACTTTCTCACACTGAAAAGTGTTTCAGCTCTGGGCGTGGGTAAGTATTGACCTCAACAGAAGAAACATTTGTGAAATTGTAATACATTGTGGTTTTATTTTGGCTTCTGTTTATCCCATAGGACTATACTCATGAGTTCCACAAAACCAAAACCAACTTCTTCAGCCTGCGAGAGCGAGAGGACCTACTAGGTTCTGTTCACAGAGATATTGAGTGAGCATACATCTCTTGACATAAAATATATTGTATATTGTTAGCAAATCCAACTTAATGGACTATGCAACATGCAGTTGGCAGAGTCCTCACACAATCTAAACACTCGAATTGGCTGAGCGAGGGCTTTGGGATGCAAGCTCTGTTGAGTTTTCCAAATCCAGACTGAAAAAGATTTTTTTTCTATTCATTTCACTTGCTTGGAAATCATCAACTGATTTCTTAATTCACAAGTAACTACCCCAATTCTGCTCTGTTGAAATTTGAGCTTTATTTTTATTTTTTACATTTTAAATCACATTCTGTATAATTGGAGAATGCCACTCTCGTTCATTGAGCGAATTAGGATTCTCCACATTAAATTAAGTGACAAGTATCTAGTTTTGATGCAGCAGCTGATCAATTGTCAAATTAAATGTAATTTGATCTGTAAATTGCAATTTATTTTATTGTTTAATCTTTTGATTATTTTCTTGATTATTTACACTATAAAATGTTAGAAAATGTTGCCAAATGCCCGATACAAGTTCCCCATAAAAGTGATGCATTCAAATAGCTGAATCAATTAATATTTTGGCTTATGGAAGTGTAACACTAAATCACTGGAGTGATCTCTTAAATCTGTTTTATGTGGACACAGTCAGTCTCTCTCCTTCCATAAATCCTAAATAAATCCATAAATGTTTTTAACATTTTCATCTCTCCTTCCCTTCTTTTTCTACCTTCCTTTCTCTTCTTTCTCTCTCCCTCCTCCTGTGGATGTTTGTTATGTTGTCTTTAACCAGGAGGAGGCAGAAATGTCCAGCTTGTTGCTGAAGTCCCCCACCCTTTGATCATCTCCATTCCTTCTATCATACTCCATCCTCATATTCCATCCTAATAAGAAGCATCTCCTCTTATTAGCCGACCCCCACCCCCTCCTTTTGTATCTCTATCTGTGTCTGTATCCCTCTCTTTCTCTGGGGATATCCTTCCTAAGTGCCTTCTACAGTAAATCAAACCACAAGGCTTTCCACTAGCCCAAACTGGGAGAGTGGTTACATCTGGCCTGACTGATGCAGAGAAATGCATGCAAATCAGGGGAGAGAGAGAGAGAGAGGGAGAGAGAGAAAGAGAGAGCAGACAGTCAAAGAGAGAGAGAGGAACACATTGTCCTGATCTGATCCTGATCAAAACTGAACAAAAATGATGAGAGTCAATTTTAAATATTCTCATAGAGGTGCGAGGTATTGGAGGAACGGGGGGGGGGGGGGGGGGGGCAGAAGAGATAATGGATGATGAATTGATGATCAGCGCAAACAGGGAAAGGATGGTGTAAATAAGAGATGGAGGACAGAGTTGTGGCTTAAGCAGAGCTCATCACTTAAAAGCCTTAACGCAGGAAGAACATGATCAGCATCCCGACATCAGTTAATAGGAGGGAGTGAAATACCCCTTTCAGGCTGAAAGGGGGGGAAACTAAGAAGTTTGAGTGACCATTTTGATTAACATGCTAGTCTCAGATGATGAGCATGGTAAACATTCCTTCCTCACACCTGCATGTTAGCATGGCCGTGCCTAAATACGGCCTCACAGACCCGCTAGCATGGCTGCACACTCTTGGTCATGTTATCTAGATTTTACTCCATGAGGCGTCTGGTGGTCGAGTGTGAATGACGTGACCCTGGTTCATATCTGGCCTACGACCTTTGTTGCATGCCATACCCTCTCTCTCTCACCCCACATTTCCTGTCTGGATCTCTACTATCTCTATTAAATAACAGTGGAAAATAACCCCAACAGTGTTTAATTTGACTGCTGTATCCTTATATTACTATGTATCAGTCCAATTACCCATCATTTAATGTTTCTCTCTCTTCTGTTTTTCTTACTCAGGTCCTACAAGAGCAGCACCGGGGTGAATAACAGAAGGACCGAGCTCTTCCTGAAGGAACACGAACATCTCAGGAAGTAAGAGGTTTCTTTAAAAACGGATAATTTAGAAACCGTTTAGTGCACCCTATTTACTGTCTGCCATTTTATTTCATTGTTGAATTTGAAAGTTTATGCACTATTAAATTAAAGGAGAAGAATGGCCTAAACACCACTTTCTTCTAACAATTCAGACATAGCCCAAGTAGCACTGTAGCTTCTATGTTATATTCTATTATTTGGTATTCTGAGTTCATTATGACATCAACCAGTAGAATGAGGATGATTTATTAAAACTGTGTACCTCCCCATAATCTATTACCAAATAATAAAATGAACCCCAAACACTCCAAAACTAGCTTGTGACAGGTCTGGTAGTTTTGGTGCAGGTAGTTGAGGGTTACCTGTGACTGAGTGGGCAACACTGGATTTTAATCACGTTATGGCTGATTATTTACTTCTCACACACTTTCTTGTGCACTGCACCCAAATAGAGGAAGATTAACAAAGATAGAAAACGAAGTAATACAAGTGGTGAGGAAAAGGTTTTAAAGTGAATTACAGCTGCTCACAGCAACATGTTGCACATGGGTTGTGGAACCCTTTTTTACGAGCTATTTCATTCAAATACTAAGGTAAAAAAGTATTACGTTTCTAAGCTTAAATTATTGATGTGATATGAAAGAAGAGAGAGAATGCTACTCCTGTAATCCCAAGCCGTGAGTTAAGATTCGGCAGTGTGATGTAATGCGAGCCATAAAACTGATTTCTTCTTCAAACATGCATCATCTCTCCACGCATTCATGAATAATTGTTTCCTGTTCAACTTACCATTCATCTATAGCCATCTTTTGAAAATAATCAAATGTGGTGTAAATGGCATTTTAAAGAATAGTATGTCATGTTATTTTTAAATACTTAAATTCTAAGTGTGGTGTGAGTGTTATGGATATCCAATTGTCGGTGGCATTGTGGTAGGAATAGCCATTTATTGTAACTCTTGGTGTTATTTACTGCTGCTGGTGTCCAGACTCACCATTTGTGTTTTAATTCAGGAATGTTTGAGTACAATTATTTACTCAGTTCTGATTGTTTGTGCGGCTATGTGGTATTCGTGTAGTGCCGGACAACCCTGGTATGTTTCACAGTGAACCATTAGCTCCGTGATATAAGAAACTGGTGTTCAGCCTCTCAGCTGCAACAAACCAGAAGTGTTTCCCTTAAATGGATGCTTCTGTGGCACGAAAACTCACACTCACTGCCTGCCATCAAATGTAATTGTTATCAGTAGTATTTATAAGTAGGGAAGTAGCTAAGTAAAGAAATCACATAAAGGATCACAAACTAAAGCAAGAAGCGGCCTCGCCTGCACAGGATGGAGAGAAAAGCAGAGGACAGCAGGAGATAGAAAGTGGGAGAGGTGAATAGATGAGGAGGAAGTATAAAGCGCAGTATTGATTTTTGCTCTCCAGTGAGTCAGAGTCAGTCGGCCAGGATGCACGCTGCTGATCTCATATGGTCTGCTCAGCTCTGGACTCAACACTTTCTGTCCATCACTTCTTTCAGCAGCTAATGGCAACTCATGTAAACCTCTGATGTGTGTTCAGTCCATCTATGTGTCTGCTTCTATGCACCTAACGCAAATAACAGGCATCAGGTTATCATCCTGAGATTCATACACGCATGTCTTTCAAGACGTTAAATTGTCGAGATGAATCGGCTTCTGTTATGATGGGAGCTTGATTTGACCAATCAGATTCTGACTTTTCCAAAATTCCTCCATAAACCAGCACTTTTCTCCCGTCTCATAGGAATGACAGAAAGTGCTCCTTTTATGATAATAGACTTAAAGAGCTGTGTGGTTTTATGGCATCGGCTTTCCCTGTGTCTCCTGTACAATTCTTTGACTCTTAGACCAGAAGAATACTATATATACATATACTGAATATTTTATATGATATCCCAAGTTTATTTTGATAATGGAATTAATGGGCTTTTAAAATGATGTTAGGTAGTGTACTTTTTTGTATTATTTAAATTGGCCTGATCTGAATTTTCTCTTTCTCTCTGTTCTGTTTCATGTCCACAGCTCAGATAGTCTTATTGACAATGCAATAAGGTAAGCGTTATTGCCCTGTTCACTCTCCTCCTCTTTCCTTTTACTCTCACTCACTCAACTTAGTCACACACACACACACACACACACACACACACACACACGAGCCAGTGTAGCCCATTCAGGTCTATTAAAACAGACCATCATACTTCCCTACTTTTTGGCTCCATTAAACGTAATGTGATGCTGTGAAGACAGCTCTATGCCTCTTTTCCCTCATGGTTTCTTCTTTCCTCCAGTATCGCCATGGCTACCAAAGAGAACATCACATTTCAGCGTGGGATGTTGAAATCCATTCAAACCAGGGTCACAACTTTGGCCAGTATCCTTTGATCATTTTGATTCCGCTTTTTCTCCACACCTGACCTTTAATTAGTTGTTTTCTATGATGTCAGACTTACACCATCAGACTCCATTTTTTCCTCGTCCTGGTTATGTTAAGAGCCCAGCTGATGTATTTTCTAGCTACTCACTGCAAGGAACGGAAGGGCCGACTTGGATCTTAATTATTTTCCTTCACCACACTTCCCCGCCCCTCAGATCGTTTCCCCACCATCAACAGTCTCATCCAGAAAATCAATTTGCGCAAGAGGCGGGACTCTTTAATTCTAGGCGGGGTGATTGGCGTCTGCACCATACTCCTGTTGCTCTACACTTTCCACTGATTCCCTGGTCAACTGACAGACTGTGTCTTTCTTTTAGGACAAAAAAAAAATGGTAATTGTATCTCAGAGCTTTTTAAAAAAAGATTTTCATACTTGCATTCTAATTAACTCCTTAAAACGTCATTTTAAAAAGACAGATTTTATTTTGAAAAGAAAAATATATCACATTAAAATGAGTCTTAATTGAAATAGTTTCAACTGTAAGATTGGGGGGGGATTAATTTATTTTCTGGATTGTGGTAATATTTGTATATTGCTGCTTATGTCCTGTTGTAATGTTCATTCTTTATGAAATAATTTTTTTATTTTGTGTACTGGTGAAGTCATACTTTGTATAGTATCGGCGGCGCCTGATAAAATAAAGGTGATGAGCTCACATTCACGTTTATCATGCTCATTCAAGTTTATTTCCGACATGCAGAACTATGGCACAGTAAACCAGTCATACAGTATAAATGTATAAACATCAACAACAGAGTGCCAAGAACAGTGCATACAGGGAGGACAACCCCCATTCATATCTTGCAGTATATTGTAAACATAATGAGGTGTAGAGATCCAGGCAGTTCAGTAGAGTCCCATCAGGAGTCAGTCTATAGGAGCACGCAAAGCAAATATCACACTAGTACTGCAGGAGGGCGTTGTTGTGATAAACGTACAGGAGTTAAACTTCATGTAAACAGTGTATGAAATCGGTATATACATCTTCCCACAGTCCGTGTTTTGTTGCGAATGTTAAGAGAAACAGGGCAAGCAGTGGCAGCATTACAGACTAGAGGTGCAATTTATTTATGTATCTTCGCATCACTTATTAAAATCTTATTATAAGCATCTTCTTTTAGAATATCCTCTCATCTAACGATACCATTTTATTATAAGCAAAATGCAGGGCCATCCAATGTGCCATGTCGCTCAGTGCACCACTAGTTTGGACTAGGAGTAGTTACACTTCCTCCTCAGCGTGTGCCGTCTGATGATCCGACACCACAACTGTGAGCAGCTTTCATTTTGCCTTCCTTTTTGTTCCTGAGTTTTGTTTTGTGGGGTTATTGGATTTGAATGTCGCCAGAAAAAGAGAAACGGCATGCCACTTCTTTCCTTTTTTCATTCTTTGGTCCATAGCAGAAAAAAGCAATAAGTCGTACATTAGAGTCTCTCCAGCTTGTTTTCGACTCAGATTTTGTGCTTTGTCTTCTTCTAAAACAACGTCCCTCCTCCTCTCTTCAGTGCAAATTTAAGAAGTTAAGTGACACTCCTTCCCTTCCAGTCCCACAGTTCACTTCTGGGTCTCTGAGAGGCAGAGGGAAAAACAATCATTTAAGATACACAGCATTTCACTTTGAGCGCATTTGTTTTGTGTCTTTCTTCCATACCTATTGTAAACACAATGAAGATGATGACAGCCACACCCAGCAGCATAGCCAGACAGCTGAGCAGCATAGACAGTCGCCCATACTTCCTTGCTCCTTCAATATCTCCTGTATGGAGAACAGACCTCGACTAATGGGGAAAGGGAAAGGAAGGAGGCGATGAATTATTTAAAAGCAACAAGCAAAACACCTGTAGTGTTTGAAACTGTGTTTCCATGCGAGCATCCGAACCACAGACAGGTGATCATATTCTACGTTGCGTTATCATGAGGAGAATTCTAGCTGTAAATAAGTGTAACACTCACCACATTCGCATACCACAAGGCACATATGTTGAGCGGCACGGCGGGACAAAAGCAGGAGAGCACGGCGAGCCAGAGGTAACTCGGGGGCAGGTACCCGGGCGGCACCGGGGACGGCAGCGGGCCCAGGCTGAGACGTGACGAGGATTTGGGTGGGGCCGCCAGCTGCCCGATGGAGCCCGACTTCAGTGGGGATCTGTGTCCATTCTGGTCCGCGTCCAGAGACCGGACGCTCCCCCTGATGTTGAGGGAGAAAGAGTCTGACGCTTTGATGTTGCTCTGCCCGGTGGGCTCGGTGGTCGCGGTGCTCAGCAGCTTCTCCGTGTCCTGGAAGTCGCTGGGATTGGACGCTTCCCTCTCGCCGAGGGCGCTTTTGCCGTAGGCAGCATCGGTGTTGATAGCCATCACTGGAGGATGAGAAATCTCCAAGTCGTGTTCTCTGTCTGACCGAGCCGCTTTCCTGTGGATGGAGACGCTGAGAAGTCTTCCTTCAGATGTTCTCCATTGGGGGTCATTCGATTAGATATTAGGAATTCAGAGAGCCCAATGTCTTCGAGGCAACCTATTTAATTAAGCAGGCTAACTCCATCAAAATGTCTTATTGATGAGCGAGATGTTATTGACGTCTGAGTCCCTCTCGCGTTTAGTTGGCGGTGAGCGTCCGGACGCACGCCTTGCCTTTTTACCCCCCCTCTATTATGTAGTGAGGTATTACCGCATCTCCAGAGCACATCCCCAGTGTCGGAGGCCTACTTATGCACTAGGCGAGGCGTGTGACAATGCAAAAAAAAAAAAACAGCAACAATTAAACCTCTTTTCAAGTGAACACGCGCGGTGCGTAAAAGCTTTCCATTTACGCGCGGGGGCATCGGCTGGATCAGCATGTAGGACAGCGCAGGGTGTGTGAGGGAGAGGGATTGAGACGGACTAACGTGGACCCTGTGAACCACAAACCTCTCAACACATCCACGCCCTGCTGACACAGGGCTCCTGGCTCCTGTGGAGTCATATTCTGCCATTTTTAATGTTGTAATCAAATTTGTCAATGTCTCAAGTATTCAAACTTTTTTTTAAAAGTCCCTTATCCGTCGCCTCTTAAACCTCCGCATCACAACAAATAATTGGTTAACTACAGAAGTAAAGGTTACAGTACTTTACGTATATATTCCTATTTTATACTTAGTATACTAACCACAGTATATTTGTAAGTTTATTTGTTGCAGATTTAGATTGTAATTACAAATTATCAGTTTAGACAATATATAATGCAATAGAAATATCGGTGGTGAAGGAAGTAATCAGTAATATAAAAATACACTCATGTATGAGCAAAATGTACTTAAAGAATCAAAAGTAAGAGCTCATAATGCGAGTAATAATAATGTTGCAGTGGTATATTATTATTACTGATGCATTAAGAAACGTTTGATTGCTGTATCTGGTCATGTGGGTAGTAGGAATATGAGGTTGCATGAATGCATCAATAATATATATATTCCAATAATTCAATAGCCTATAGGCTATATAAAATAGGATACAAGTGTCAGGTTATGTGATGTCATTTAGCATTCAATAGGATATTCTGCATAATAAACAGTTTGACTTGTAATACTTAATCTTGCTAAAACTTGTACATATTGTACTTCTATACTTCAGTAAAATACATCCTGAATACTTATTCTAGCACTCCCCATCACATAAATGAATACCATTGATGATGATCAAATCAACTGAGATAACATAGTTAATACCGTGTTCATCCACATCAAGTGGAAATAATCCAGCATGACTTTATTTCCGTCATTATTCTTCAGTGAAACGAGCCTCCATGGCGCCCTCAGCCATGCTGCAGCCGTAGTGTTGCACATATGATCACGCCATCTAGCGTTGATTCTGGGGACCTTGAAATTGTAAATTAAAATTGTAGAAACACTCCGCTTTCAGATTATCTCCCTTATTTGTTCTTATAATGTCCCAATAATAAGTGTAACCAAAATATTGCAAACTAATATCTTTATAGTTTTTTTTCCATTGTGCAAACACACTCAAGCAGAGCTGTCAAGAAACGTGCACTCATTTGACAAATATGATGTCAGGGGTATTTTATTAATGATTGATGACACAATTAAAGGAAATGGTTCCATTATCAAATCAGTTCAGTGTATAGTAATAAGGTTAAAAAAATGAACCTGCTGATGATAGCAAATAAGTGAACTAAGAAGCATTGCCGTGAATATTGATCAGTTATAAAGACTATTTTACATCCAATAAATGGCGTACCTCAGTCTGGGGAAGCTTGTAATTTGCGTAGGAATCCACTGAAGCAGCTGATGATGCGTTTAGGGCCTGATGAACAATTTTCACCATCCGGTTCCACATCTTATATAGAACCGCAATCTAAATGGAGTCATACAGTGCTAACTAAATGTCAGCTTGTTGACTTGCTCATGTGGGAACAAACGGTGCTTTCAGAAGTTTGAGCACATCTGAGAACAGTTTTACATTTCAGAGAGCTTTTCAAATTACCCTGCTCTTTCTTGCTTCCCCTTTAATGGGATCACCAGACTCAAAAGTTAAAAAGGGATCAGTGTGACACATTTTTTCATAAATCTATTGTGTTCCTCCTTGTGTGTATGCGTGCTGTTATTTTGGGACAAGAAGAGCCTTCACTGCTGGTATGCCTTTTAATGTCCATAGTGTGCAGTTTTGTCCACAATAATAAACGTTATATCTGAGAAAATATTTTGTTCTTTATTGTAAGAAAACATTTTGTTAAATAAATAAGGAAATGCAGCAGGTTTTTGTGAGAAAAACACCACAAAATAAACATTCTGTATTGCCTAAAGTAAAACGTATGCTACATGTGATTAAAACAGGATTCTTAACAGTGGTGGTGCAAATCTGTCCGGTTATTGAAGTCCAGTCTGAGCGTGTGAAACATCGTCTTCCTCAGTCCTCTTCCCAGCAACCCCCATCTGCTTCCTCTTGTTGAGTCATCCGGGGCAGGGCTGACCAGAGCAGTTCTTCAGCTGGCAGCTTTAGCATGTGTACAGGAACATAAAGCTTGCCAGTGAAGAACTGCTGTGTGTCAGCCATTTGGGGCCAAGGGTGAGGGAGTGCTGGGAGTCAGCCAGAGAGCATGAGAGTGACGGACAGCCTGCTTTGAGGCACAAATGGCGTCTCCTTCCCCTTTTCTTCGTCCGCTTCGGGAGCCCATATTCCTGCAGAAAGAAGAAGAGATCGTTTTAACTTCCCCTCTTAAGTCCCTGCTCTGGTAGTGTGGGTTTGAGGTGGCCTGCAGCCAGTCACACACGTACAGTAAGTGGGTGCAGTCGAGCCACAGAGTGTGCGATCAGCTGTGAATAAGTGGGTGAAATGAGCTGATATGTAAGAATGCCTGGGGAGATGCACACAAGATCCTGCTTCAGATTACCGCAAGGGATACATGCATCAGCTGCTCAGCTCTGCCTCTGCACGTTAGACGGTGCCAGCAAGAAATTCTTAGATATTCTCTTAGCTATGATGCTCAAAATCATAGGCTGGCCTCTTTTTTTTTTTCTCCCAGTTACCGTGGTTACAAAAGCGTGAGTGAGAGGCAATGTAGAGACAGCGACTACATGAAAGCAGAGTTCCTTAAAATCCTTTCAGAAGTCAAAAGGAGTTTGAGTTTTTGAAGTCTTAATGAATGAAGTGAATGTTCAAGTGTCTCCCAGAGAGAAAACCTGTAGCTACACCTGTTTTCTACATGTTGAAGCTTGTAAGCGGTGCAAAGCGCAGGTTGCATAGGTCTGACTGAGCTGCAGGTTTAAAAATATACCTACTGTAGCTCATAGAGTAGCTAGTTTCTAGCAGCTCATTTGGAGTTCAGAGTGTCGAAGCAATGTTAAGTTCACACATTCAATATTAACAAACTCTGAGGAAACATTCATGATAAATCTATATCTGTTAGGGACCCTATTAGTTTGGCCCCGGACTTGCCTTATGGTTAAATCTGCAAGCAGCAACCCCACAGGCCGAGCCTTCATCCGTAGTAGGCATGTTTTGAATGAGCATTACACTAGTCCTGCTAAACATTAGCATGTTAGCATGCTGACTTTAGCATTACACTTGTCCTGCTTAACATTAGCAAGTTAGCATGCTGACTTTAGCATTACACTAGTCCTGTTAAACATTAGCATGTTAGTATGCTGACTTTAGCATTACACTAGTCCTGCTAAGCATTAGCATGTTAGCATGCTGACTGTAGCATTACACTAGTCCTGCTAAACATTAGCATGTTAGCATGCTGACTTTAGCATTACACTAGTACTGCTAAACATTAGCATGTTAGCATGCTGACTTTAGCATTACACTAGTCCTGCTAACATTAGCAGGTTAGCATGCTGATTTTAGCATTACACTAGTACTGCTAAACATTAGCAAGTTAGCATGCTGACTTTAGCGTTTAGCTCAAAGCTCCACTGTCTGGCGGTGACTTGCAGAGACGCTAGCATGGCTGTTGACTCTTAGCCTTGTTTGTTTCTCTTTTTTTTTCCTTTTCATTTCCTGTCCGACCACATTGAAAAGCTGAAGCAGGTCCGTCGAAGAATGTAATCTGGTGGTGATCTTGAGATATTGGAGACATGCTCTGCCTCATCTGGTTGACGATGAGTAACATGTTGTTCATTCCTGCAGGAGAACCAGAATAATCTCAGGTATGTGAGTGTCCCAAGGTCTGTAGACTGTGTACAGCTGGTGGGGGTTTGACTTCACAATCATCCTGAGAGAATCATTTCTGTTTAGTCGTACCTTTAATCAACATTATATCCTACATTAAGATTTTCTCCATGAAATAACAAAATGTCAGCATGAGTGTTCCGACTTGTGACTCACTGGACACCATCGTCAAATCTACTATTATCTTTTTTTAAAACCACCAAAAGAAATGTCATGAATCTTCAACAATCTAGTCTTACTTTTTGTAATTAGTGAAGCATGTAACTGATTACTGGACTACAAAATGGTGTCCACTGACACTGAAAGTTGCGGTTCTTCCTGCAGTCAGAGCTGAGGCTCGTTAGCTGAATGTGGCGGTGCCTTTACCACGCCCGTTTAAAACAGCCTGCTCTCTCGCATAGGATCCACATCTCCATTGATTTGTTTGACTATGTTGCTGCTTTGCACTAATGATGCAGCCGAACTCCACACCCCATACTTATCTTTTGTAAATAGTTAAGCTTGTTTATAAAAGGAGGCAGTATTCGTCGACACTCAAACTTGGCTACCGTCACGCACTTTGAGCCGCAGTCTGGCACTAGTTTGCTGGCAATTAGGGTGTTAAATAGAGTACGGATAGGTAAGTCTAGGCTTAAAATTCATAATATAAAGAGTAATAAATAGTTTTTTTTAGTGCCACTCAAAGTAAAAAGGCATTTCTAATGGTGGTCTATGGATTTTTTAATGGATGCAGCACCAATATTGGCCACCAGGATACAAGACTAGAGGGTCTACAGTCACGCTAGCTTACTAAAAGCTAATGTCAGCTTGCTAACATGCTCACAAGGACAATGGTAACATGCTGATGTAGAGCAGTTTAAATGTCCACCATCTTAATTTTGCATGTTTACATGCTAATTTTTGCGAAATAACACTAAATTAAAAGCACAGCATAGGATGACGGGTATTCTGTTTGTTTTTGGTCATAAACCAAATGAATAGACACGATTTTGGCCTCCAAAAAGTTAGGAGATCATCAAAGTCATTACGATTATAGCCTGAGTCAAAGTGGTAGAGAGACCGATTGGCTGACGGCAAGACTGATTTGCCTTTATGCGTTATCCCATTAGTATGATAAAATTAAGCAGCAGCCTCCTCCCCCACACAGGCCAGCACACACGCTGCTGCTATTGTTGCTATGAATGAAGTCAGCGAGGAGGACGTATAGTACATGTCCTCGGGCAACACACAGGACCGCTGACAGTCATAACTCACAACCTCAAACTGAATAAGTGATTTGTTCCATAGCGTGCCACTCCTTTCACAAACCGTGACTCTGTATCTTTTTGTTCACAATGACAGCCAGTGTTGAGCCCCTGACTCTTCTGCTCCGTCACTCTTTCCCATATCTCTTCTTCTTCTTTTTGGGGTCTTTCCTGCTTCGTCTGTCCTCCCCAACCTCCCTCTCTTGGTCAGATCAGACTGTCCTGCATTCCTGACATTCCAGCTGCGTATGTTAGAAATTCCATCCTGCTGCTGTGGGCTCACAGACTCTCTTCCACTCCTCCCTTTCCATCCCTCTGTCCTTCACCGTCTACATCTGGTCTGACCAGACGAGGCAGACGTGGCTTCACAGTCAGGTTCACCCTCTCCTCCCATTTCCCCCTTTCCTGCCCCCCCACCACCACCCCCTTCGCTTTCTTTCTCTGGCTTTATCCGAGCGAGGGAGTCAGACGGAGCCGGTGTGGAAAGCCTTGAGACAGGCTTTTCTACATGGGGCAACAGTGCAAAAACAGATAACACACAGTCTAATACACAAAAGGCGGCGATTATCTGGGACGTGCATTCTCTACCACAGCAGGGAGGGATAAGAAAGGAGGAAAGACGCTCTGGTGTTGAGCAGGCAGGATGTGCGTGTCTGAGAGAAAAAGGTACGGTGGTGTGCAAACAGGAGGGTGTTAATAAACCGTGTACAATGCAACAGGGAGTTATTGACAATATTGAGCCTTGGCTGCGAGCGCAAGAGCAGATGTGTTTGTCTGAGAGCCTGAATATTACGGGGAAAAGATCATGATAAAAGACAGATGAGATGCGGTGGACTTCTATCAAAGATGGAAAAGAGAAAACAACTCCTCGTCTGTATTTAGGGTCTGTGCCGAGGATCCCACGTGAGGTGGCGAGATAAGATACGTCAATTGTCTGACCATCAGCGGTGGAACTGGGCGGGAAAATATACGAAGAATGGAAAGAAGTTTCACGTGAAACGACAAGAGTTGCAACACATAAAGTTGCGATGATTAATTGTTTTACATGTATCACTCCAGGTGCATTCCTCTGCTGTGGGCGTGGCCCAGTTGGAGAGCATTTACTGCTCCAGATTGTAGTCTGCAAGACTACAGACTGATGGTTTTAGACTGGGAATCGGGACAAAGACAGGGAAAGGGCGGTGGCTTTGGCAACGCACTGATCATAGTGCAGAAAGCCTCTTCTTATGCTCCGCTGCTAGCCGTCTGCAGGACTTAAAAGGCTATCGGACTTAAACCCTGAAATTAGTACAAATAAAAGGGTGTGGGTTGTTTTACTTGCTAAGAGGAATAGCTGAACACTATTCTGAATGCACGGCATCCCGGGAGACGGCTATGTGCGGTATGAGGCCCGTAAGCCTGTCCTCGGGGCAAATCTGTGCCACTTTGTTTGAAAGAATTTGTTCTCTCTCATTCTCTTCACTAAATGAACCGACATAACACATCCCTTCTTGCCCCATCCTCCCTTGACAAGGCACGCAATAGGAATGAAGGGTGTAACCCGTGTTGAGCAAGATGGCTTCACTTCTGCAAATGTAAGGCAATAAAACAAACACGGTGGACGTCGCTGATCGGGCCTGGGGTTGCGGGGCGAGCGGCACGTGTGGTCAAGATGAGTCGCTGTTCAACTGACGCCCTGTCATTGCCATGTGATCCTCATTGACAGGGAGGCTTATGTCACACTCCGTGGTTGCAATGGCACAAATGCAGCTCGTGACACAGCCTATTGCGCATTCCTACCAGCACACTGAACTCCGGCTGTACAATTATGTAAGACAGGCTCCATCGATGTAACGTACACTACAAGTAAGCTTTCCCCTGCTAACCATTATCTCACGGAAAGGCAGCTCACACATTACTGCACTCTGCTTAGAAAATGTTTTACAGGAAAGACGATGAAGGATTGTATACTGATGAGTTGAGGAGACACGGAGGCCTAAATACTTTGTTACGTCACCTGCTTTAAGAACATTTTACTGGCGCAAACGTGTACAGAAATATATACAGCTTTCATTTGAAGGAAGAATCTGCCAGATGGCCTCTGGTGCAGCTCCGATCTGGGCTCTAGTGATCTTCCTGGTCTTCACCTATCCCCTACTTGAGCTCAGGCTTTTTCCTTGGCCTATTATGAACTCAGCAAATTTGAAGGGGCCTTTTTATGCTGACACGCTTGGACTACATAAACGCATAACTTCACAGCTTGTTACAGCACATAAGACAACATATTCTCTGGAGGCTGATGTAATAAGACATCTGTAAATCATTAAGCACTGATAATATGATGTCTGTGCACCTTTGCTGGCTTTTCTCTTCCCTTTCCGTCTTCATTTGGATACAATCCTGACAAGCATCCCTTTAGCCTGCATGTGCAGATAGTCAATGCAGCATTTTAAGAAAGCCTCACTGTGTGTCAATAATCTAAATGTTGATTAAATGAGCTGAGAGGATGTGGGCAAATGTCTAGGGTACCCATAATTCATATCAGCTCCTCTGTGTGAGGGGGTCTGGACGATATGATACATGACACACACAGACAGGCCTTCAGCCAGAACTCCTATAACACCCACATGTATATCCTCGTCAATGTGACGACGCCAAATTTGTTCGCAAAGCTTCCGCTGTAAAGCGTAAAGCAGAAATCAGAGCCGAGGGAAGAGCACATTTAACTTGAATAATGTTATAAGGACTGGTTTCCCAGTTGCTGTCTGAACGCAAACTGGGTCATCAGGCCGCCACAGGCTAAATCAGACTGACGGGAAGAAGCGTTTAGCCCCGCAGAAAGCACACAGACGGCCTCACAGCCAGTTCGACGCCCCACCTTGACCGCCGGCCGGGTCGCTCCTGCGCCGGCCAAACCCATCTGGACGCTCCGGCGGAGTTCAGGCTGCCTCGCCCACCGCTCCGGCGGAGTCCCGGACCTTCGCCGGGGTGTGTCGTTCTCTGCTGGTTTGTTTTACGTCCACGCCATGGCAGCATTTGTTCACCGGTGGGGGAGCCTACTTTTCTTAGCAGCGCAGCAGCAGTGGAGGACGCAACGCAGGACTTCAGCCCCTTTTACACAACTCCTCCAGCCCTAGTCCTCCCACCCTCTCTCTCTCTCTCTCTCTCTCTCTCTCTCTCTCTCTCTCTCTCTCTCTCTCTCTCTCTCTCTCTCGCGCACACACACACAAGTCAGACACACACCGGCTTCCCATTGCGATCAGCTGGCAGCGTGATGACGTAGCATCCAGACAAAGCGGGCGTCCGCGCGGATCTGACGTGAACACGCTGCGTGCGGCCCGCAGCAGTCAGCAGATTGGCCCGTTATTAGTAATAATTGACGTAGGCCTGCGCAGATAAAGGGAGTTTTTATTTGCAGCTCAGGGTGTTTTGAAGGTTTTCACTTCGTATATTTTCCAGTATTAAAAAAAAAGAGTTGATGAGACAAGCAGTATGACCACGGCATAAAGTGTAGCACCAGAAAAAATATGAAATGTGAACAGATTTCATCATAAATGTACTGCAGAGACCACGAGGCCAGTCTGCTTGGTTCTCTGTCTTTCTCACTTGTCACTCTGCAGTAGGTCACCTGACACACTGAGCTGAAAGAGCAAATCCTCATGAGAGCAAACTGTTGTCTCATTCTCTTTGCTCTGCCTGTTTTATAACAAACTAGTAGATTTTTTTCACTATATATATATATATAGTATATATATATATATAGTATATATAAAACCACCAATCTGACAGACATGGATGCCTAATAATCGCTCCATTTTCGCTCCATTGCTAGCTGGTTAACTTCATTGCCTTCTGATTCAACTACAACTTTAGTCAGCCCAAAGAATAAAGCAGTACTCTGCATTTGTGACTGAGAAGATTTAAAAGCACAATAACCTGCGTCACCATGTAAGATGATCTAAATGCTCTGTGAAGACTGTATGTCCTAACTGCTATTCATATCTAGAGTGCCTGGAGGTGCACCAGTAAGGTTAAACCCCCTCCTGTAAAACACTCACACTGATTGCTTGACATTTCTAAGCCTTTTTTTATGTACGAGTTCCCTCCAAACAAACTCTTATTTGGCAGGTTTGCAAACGCTGTTGTTGAAACCAACTTGCGAGCAAACGAGAGTGAACTTACTGCAACTTCAGATCTGTTTGTATAATGATGTCCGCGCCAGATGGAGGAGCGTGCAAATCACACCCCCCTCCCGCCCGCCACCCGTGGCTGGCTTGGGGCATACTTCCCAACACATAAACACTGGATTGTGGGTCAAAGGTTGTGTGAAAAACTCAATACGTGTAAATGTGTTTTGCTTTGACTGCACAAAAGTGTGACATATGATTCTGTTTGTTTGTGACAACCTTCGGGCACTTTTACAGTAAGAAGACGGCAATTTGAAAGAAAAAATCCCTGCAGTATTATTTTGCATCTTACGGTGAACTTTGCCCCTATTGTGTGGATCATTATGACGTGTTCCCTCTGAGATCAGAGACTGAGATTATTCGTGGCACTGGCTCATAGCAGACAGAACGTTGCATCCAAGTTTAGTTGCCTGATTATTAGAAAGGTTACATCGTGTGTAATACCTTAAAGGGGATTGTGCTTTAACTGATACGTTCGGCATGTGTGCACAGGTTTCTGTGTGTACATGCATGTGACTTAGTACTGAGGAACCAGTGGGGGACTGGATTCTATGGGATGGGAATAGGATGGAAACTCCCAGGGAAATACCAGGCTGCGTGCTGTGGATGTTGTCAGAGGCGACATATAAAAACGCCACGCAGCGATTTAAAAGGACACGGTTTCACAAATAGCATTAAGTTTCTTGAACATCAGTAACACACATTAGCACAAGGCCTTTCCTCCACTTATAAACACATAGATGCTGACATTGTTTTCCCCTTTAGATACATAAATAAATTAACTCATACATATTCTATTCTTTTAAAACTGTTTCATTTAAATTGCCTTTAAAGCTGCTAATTTATATTGACAATGGAACAAATGAAATGGGCTCATAGTGACAAAAACCCAGGGAGTTATTTGTTGCCCAACTTTACAGATGTTGTTTTGTTTTTCTGGCCCAAAACTTGACTGTTTTCATTCACCCTCACTGCTCTATAATTTTGTTTTTTTGCTGCAGCAGGCACCTGGTCCGCACCAAATAATATTTCCTCAATAGCAATAAAGGAGATTCGAGTGGCCAGGAACATGACTCCACATGAATGCTAAAGTCATACTGATATCTGCTGCATGTGATGGCAACTGTTGAAAGGTTACAATAGGTCACTGTTGCTTTTACAGCTTGTTTCTGCTGCACCCAAGTGGCTAAAACATAGCACA
Organism: Chelidonichthys spinosus; assembly: GCA_029853015.1. NCBI lineage: Eukaryota > Metazoa > Chordata > Actinopteri > Perciformes > Triglidae > Chelidonichthys > Chelidonichthys spinosus. The sequence continues at coordinate 11,910,615 of CM056835.1, forward strand.
AGTGGAGCAGCGAAGTCAAAAATATTCACTCAGAACACAAATATCACAATAGCTACCTTTTTTATTTTAATGCACTGGCTGTAATTGGAGTTGTGCTCAACGCTTTTCCAAAGCAGAGCAAAATATTTGGGGGTATATAGGTCTATATTATAGTTAAATGTGTATAATGAGCATTAATTTCCATGTTTTTAGCTAAAGGTTAAATCTGTCTGTCTGACTTCCTGGTGTAACATTGAAAGAGCAGTGTAAATGTTCTTTCATGTGTACGCCTACCTGGCTAATAAAGCTCATTCTGATGATTATAACTGACGTCATGTCGCGCTTAGGTTGCTGTGAAAGTTGTATGTCGGCAGGGACCTCGTGGCGCAACGGTAGCGCGTCTGACTCCAGATCAGAAGGTTGCGTGTTCAAATCACGTCGGGGTCAATTTCTTTGCTCTGAAACAGTGTTAAACGAGAAAGTTATTTGGTGAATCGGTTTACATTGTACACAGGCGACAACCTGCGGTTCTGAAAGTGAAGTCAATGCGGAAGTCACTTAAACTTGGATTCTGGTACCTGGCCTCGTCTGGTTGCAAGAAAATGTATGACGTCACAACGGTTCTTCTCACTTGTTATTATTATTAAAGTAAGTAAACAGTAAACAAAGTTTATGTTCTCAATCGTTAATTCCAAGTCTTCAACAAAATAGACTGGTGTTAATGTCAATTGCTGTCCCGTTTAGAGTAAAACAGACCATAAAACAGGGCATGTGGGCGTGGCTAGCTTGACAGGTCGCTACCAGTGCAATTAGCGAATACAATTTGCTGTAAAGATTGTGTAAGGTGAGGGTTCGGGGTGGGTTGGGTCACTGAGAAGAAACAGCAGGGTGGAGACAGGTAACTTTCTCAAGCAGCACTATTCTGTCGTCCACAACAAGAGCACTTCCTTGTTTCTCACTCATATGTGGCTGAGCTAACCAATCAGAGGCGAGAAGGACTGAGACTATGCCACAGACATATTATTATTATAAGCTATTTAAAGATGCTGCAGTAAATATTTAAATATGTAAATATGTCAAACAGTGCGTAAATAGTTAGCTGTGTAAACAGTATAAATATATGTTAAGTGCATTAACACAGATCGGCCTATATAAATTAATTTAAATTCGAAACCTTGCATTTGTAAAGTACAAATATATATGTATATATATGTATATATATATGAACGTTTAGCGTATACCAGTTGTCGTCTGTAAATCTTTATTTATTCTCTTTGAGCAGGAGCGTCCTGTTGTCATGGAGACGCGTCACCGGGCAACGAGGCGGCGAAGCGTGATTGTGGAACTGGGTTTCCCGGAACAGATACTGTTATCAAAGGTAGTTAGCAATGTAGCATCCAGCATGTTCTACTTACTTCTGCTTTACCGTACAAACGTGTTTTAACACGTCTCTAAACTCCGAGACCCGGTTCGTGAGGAAACGAAGACCCAGGTCTCTGCTCAGCACCAGTTTACATTTCTTCTACATCATGCCTGAAGACAAAGATTGTTTGCTGCTGCAGCCGTCCACGAGTTCCGGCAAGAAAAAGAAGAACAAGAACAAGAAGAAAAGAAAGAAAGTAGCTGCTTCCATCCTAGAAAATACAGGTAGGTTAAATAAATTAACTTTGTAGTGTTGGAAGAAGTATGAGGTCTGTTAGTACAAGCTGCACCAAACCTAATGTTAAAATAACACATCAATAATCCCACATTCAAAACTGCCTAAAAATATTTTCTGAAAAAAAAAGTACTGTGTATTGTGTAGGGAAATTATTTAACAGCTTTAATTGTGGTGTTTGATGTATTTGATGTGGAGCCAATGTTTAATTGAATCACTCAAACCAGGAATTACAGCTGAATAACAAATAAAAGAAGCCCAAAAAATTTTCACTGAAATGTAATGAACAAAAAGATAGATACATTACTCAATTAGACCTACCTAAGTACAATTTATATTGAAATAATCAGTGATTAACTGATGAGTCACTGGACATAAAACAAATTGCAGCAATGAGATATAATTATTTTGACAGTTGAAACAGAACTTGTGATGACCATACCCCATTACTTTCTGACATTTTAAAAACTGAGTGGTTCATTTATTGATCAATTAATAATAACGACAATCATAATTAGCCTATTCTGTCCTACATGGCACCTCATTGAAGTATATTCATTCATACTTTCAGGGTGATGTTGTAAATGATATCCCCAAGACAGAAGTTAGTGTTCAGATTATACATGGAAATCAAAATTTACAACTCAGAAATAATATGATGCTTGTATAAGTTTCAAATGTCCAAATGCATGGCCTGCAAAATGACATTTTAATGGTCTGTAAAAGTAAAATGTTGAATGCAGGAATATTATTTTTGAATGTTTATGGTATAATATTACAACATAGTAAAGGAAGGAGAAATGCACATTTCAGGCTTATTGTCCCATTGTAGCCACTGACCTTGTTTATCAACAGTGTGTTCAAGACATTTGTTTCTTTACATTTTTGTAGAGAGTTGAAGGGGAGATGGTGATCCACATCACCATGGATACCACTCACAAAATGGAGGGTTGAAAAATAGATACAGGACTTGAGGCTTTGTTACAGTAAAGATGACTAAATTGTTGTGCTTCATTCTTTATTAAAAAAAGATCATATCAAATCATGAAATATATATTAATACAAAAAAATGAAAACCCCTAAATATCTTTCAGGGCATGCATTTGTAATTAGTCATACTAGAGCATTAAGGAGCATAGACTGAACCAAGAGTTGGAAAAAAATAATAATTTGAGCTGACTTGAATGGATCATTGCTTTGGCAGTTCAAATCAAGGTCACTGTAAATGTACACAATGTAGGCACTAGCATAAGGATCATGTGGTGGTGGTAGAGGATTCCCTCCAGGGTTGAATAGGTCAATAGAGAACAGTGTCACTGGCCTATTCCAGCTCTTTGCTGTAAACCAAACCATTAACCCTCCAGCTCCAGAGGGAGTCATTAGTAATCTAAACCCTCCGCTTTGTTTGGCAGGGAGCATGGGCCTACATGTGTATGTTGCCCCCCCGACAGAGAAGCTTCAGGCTGTATCTTTGCCCTCAGAGACCTCGCCTGTGTCCCCGCCGCCCCCACAGAGTCCAGGTCCGCCTCAAGCCCGGCGGCCCGCGGATTCACCGGCCCCAACGATAGCATCGAGCAAAACCAGCAGCTGTGGAGAGCTCAGCGTCCAGGCCAGGGAGAGCCTGAGGTGGGAGGGAGTGCTGGATGAGCCCCAGGCTGAGGAGAAGAGGCTAGAGCTGTACAGGGCCAACAGGCGGCAGCGTTACAGCGACAAAGGGACGTTGTGTTAATAAAGAAACCCATGGAGCCTGGAGACAGACTTTTCCTAAAGAGACCAAATAGAAAAAAGCTTTGATTGAATGCATGACTACATTTGAGCACAAACTGAATTAATGATCTACTTTATTCGTGGACATTTTACATCAGATTTAGTCACAGTGAGCCAGAGAGTGAAGCTCTTTGGTTGCCGTTGAGACGTTGGACTAAAGAGAAAATGAGATTGTTGCCAATTCAATACCCTTTAAAACACTTCCACAGTGAACACAAGAACTGTACGTGGACGAGGACAGGCCCTGCTCCTGCTTATTGAACCAGTTTATCTTCTGCTTGTATACATTTGATTGATTGATTTTATTTTATTCCGGACACATGAAGATCCATAGCACAATAAAAATAGACTCAATATAAAAACAACAATATAACACAACACATAAAATAAGAGATCAGCATACAACACTTGCAGTATACAAACATGCCCTCCAATGTCTCCAGAGTGTGGATGAGAACCTGACAGAGCTGAGCCCAGGCTTGACCAATGCCTGAATAATACAGTTTTCAGATGCCGTCAAGCTACACATAAAACGATACATCAAATTCCTAATTAAAGCATTACAGGTAGGCACACCAACATTTACAAACATTTGACTAGCACTAGACCATCTCGGTATTCTGAGAAGCATCCGCATTCCGTCAATATAAGCCACAGTTAGTTTTTTCATATTGCTTTTTCTGTAAGCACGCCACAAATGGGCAGTATATAGCGGGGTACAGAATGCTCGAAATAGCGCAACCTTTACAGCAGTTGAACACATGTTAAATTTACGTGCAAGCATATTGGCTTGACCATACATCTTACGGCATTGTCGGCATTGACATTATATAGCACTTCCAGAAAATACCCAAAGTTCATTTATCAGGGCTGAATCCAAATCAGGAAAATACCACTGAACCGCCCTCACATATGTTTCCAAGCCTGAGGTATGAGGTTAGGTTTTATGTCTGAGGGTCATGTTTTTCACCTCTAATGTAAGAACTTCAAAATATAGGTTAGATATAAATGAGCAGGGTTTTTATTTGTTAGTTGTTGTTTTTTTTTACAAAAATACCCAGAAAGCTGTTTAGTGAACTGCTGCAATGTGTAACTGTGATGTCACACACATTTCATAAAATGTGTTCAGAAACTCAAACGATTTATTGGCTGACCTGCTGTACCATGTGATCCAATGTGATGCAAGGATATATTCCTCTTATTCTACCTATTTCTTGCTGCTCTATACTGTTATTGACAAAAGGCACTTTAAAAAAGTACATTTGGAAAGGCTTAAAAGGCTTATATATTAATAACATTACCACTACTGGACACTAGATGGCAGAAAAGCTATGTTTTCCCCAAATCAATAAATGCAAAAAGAGACAGCAGTGTTGTGCCTGAGATTTTTTATATATGCATGAACAAAATTGAGACACAAGACAATAAGAGCTTAAATGACAAGTACATCCCTGGGCATATTTCACTTTGGAGAACAAAATGTATATTGTCTTCTTACCTCAAGAATACACAATATGCTAAATGACTTCCTATAACAATGTGTTTGAGTACAACGTAAGACTGAAAGATGTTCCTGTACATACATTAACACTTTAAGCTGTTACCTAACAGCATATTGCTGTACATGAGGTTGCAGGGATATGACGGCAGTGTTGCCTTCTGCCAGTGAGATGAGCAGAAATATGGATTATTTTACAATAAGTCAGTGAAAAGGGGCATGTATGATGATATACGCCCATGACAAAACATATTATGTGTGTATGTATACTCTTTTTTGCACGAATGTGTTGAAGAATCATGATTTGTTAGGTATTGATTTTGCTCTACTAGCCAATACTTAACAGCTTCCTGTCTCTTATTTTTTTCCTTAAGCGATTTCTAAATTCATTATCCAGAACATGTTTTAACTATTATATTATATGAGGTATACTGATATTCCGATCATCTAAATACTGTTAAAAAACCTGAATTCTTGTTTTATATATATATATATATTAAAAAAGAGAGAAAATCCTCATCTTTTACATGCATTATAATTACAAAATAAGCCTAGAAAAGTCTGCACCAGTGGATACAGTGAAGCGAGGCATGATGTTGACAGGAAGAGAAACCAAAAGTACATTTGGTGGTGTGAAGTAAGGACAGTGAGAAACCAACAGAGAGACAGAGGGGGGAAAACACAGCACTTCTTTTGTGAGGGTTTTTGTCACACTGCATTTGTGTGCTGTTTGTCGACGGCCTATTGTTCCCTGTTGGTGTGTTTTGTTACCGTTGCCTATTTCAGCATCTCTGCTTCAAAGAGCCGAGCCCTCCCCCTCTGTTCTCCTAATCCCCCCTCAGACTCACTGACCGGACCACGTACAGTGGGCATTAAGGCCACTTGTGTTTTTCCAGCAGCCCCGTCGAAGTAAAAGGCGTCGTACACCGGCTTTGAAAGATTAACAGCAGAGAACACACTGAGGCGTCTTAAATGCACCCCTTGAGACATAAAGTCACGAAATAAACAACTCTAAAGAAATAATAAGAAAAAATAAGGTTATAAAAGAAGTCCCAAAGGCAGCATCCATCTGAGGTATCTGTTGTTTGCATGGTTGGAGTACTTGACACTGAGTGTATGACGTACAAATTTAAATCCAGTACTGTATATATAAACGTCGCTGTGGATCGAGTGTCTCTTCACTCAGAGACACATGAGTAATATTGAGGCTGCGTGTCAACATTGCACGGATGACGTGTTGAGCTGAAGAGTGGAGGAATGCGTAGATCGGGACAACTGCAGCCAGCTCAGGTCATCTGATCTGTCGGGGAGAGGAGAGAGAGAGGACAACGTTTACATCTTTTGTTCCTCTCATGAAGGCTATTTCCATTTGAGTCACCGAGCTAAGCACCCAATTTCCTTTGGCCACGTGGGGTCAGTGGAAACACTGTTAGAGGTCCATAAACCTCATAAGATGATAAACATCCCTACATCCATGTGATCAGTCATCTGTCCCTTTTTATTATCCAAACATTGAGAGAAAGAAGAACAGAAAAGATGTTGCATACTCAGCCTCTTTCCTTGTGATGACTTTTCCCGTTGAGAACCTCTCGGCTACGGCAGACACTGCTGGGTCGTAGTTTAGGCTCGCCGCTGCTATGACCTCATCATTCCTATAGATTTTAATCAAACGTACATATTTGAACATATTCATAAAAAAAGAGATATGTTTCCAATCACAGGTGCCTCAACTTACTTGATGTATAATGCCAGGAACTTCCTCTCCTCAAACGTTCCTTTCATCACGATGTCAGTGTATCCCTCCCCATAGCCTGCACACAAGCAGAAGAAAAGCATGAGTATGAGGGGAAAATCAGAAATGTATGACGGACCTTATATAGTTTTACACACAGTGAGTTTGTCACTGTTGCTCTTATTAAAGGCTCCAGTTAGTGAGTTAACTAACTTCAAACAGAAGTCAATACTACATGAAAACAATGCTAAGATAATATTCTGACATCTGCACATTGAGGTTTGTTTCTAATAGTGCCTCTCAGTGTGTGTGTGTGTGTGTGTGCGTGTGTGCCCACCTGCATATCGGATGGTTTTACCCAGTAGGACGGTCCAGTAGAAAGGAACTGAGCTGAGTTCAGTTGGTTTATTCAGCATGTTCAGAGCTGCTATCCTCCCTAAATGAGAATGAAACATGTTTTTAATTTAACTGGAAATAAAGCTAAAAGAGATCTTGTCTGTCTGAGGTCTGACTGTCAGGTAAATGTAAGCGTTGTTGTCACGTTACCATGTGCTTGTGCCATCTGCCAGTGTCCGATGTTGACCAGCCGGTTTTTAGCCATTGCCAGAGGGAAGGTGGCCAGGTCGCCTCCACAGAACACACTGGGCACGTTAGTGTGCATGTACTGCAAGAGGGAGTTACTGTCATGTGCACTCAGGTTATATATGTGCATATTATTATTTCCGCATGATTATTTCCTGTTTTATTTTGGCATACCCACCTTTGTCTCTCGTTTTCAGATACTTTTTCCTGTCTATCTTTCTCTCTCTATATATATAATTGTCTGAGCCTCACTTGTGCCTCATTAGCTCATCACTCGAGTCAATCGTCATCAGCCTTTTTTCATTGGATAGTTAGTCTATATGCAATGTTTTTCTTTCCTGTTTTAGTGAGCGGTCCAGTTGTTTTGTTTCTGTGTTTGTCAGACAGATCCCCAGTATTTGGCTTGTGTTTTATTTATTTATTTTTTTAACCTTTCATTCTATCGGCTCTATGTTTTTGAATCTAACATTTCAGTCCTTTGTCCGGCCGGACCAACGGTGGTAGAAACAGGCAGAGACCTGATGATTAATGGTGCACATTACACTGATTAATGTAAGGAAGCCCATGTTGATTAACACTCCTGTGAAACCTGTGAGAGTCTGTGATGACGACGTGAATCTAGTTCTTCCGAGTGTTGAGAATGAAAGCACAGAATGAGCTCCAGATGAACAGCTGCTTATTATCCCACCTTGTCGACTGTTACAAAGTTTTTTGAGTCCATCAGTATTTTGCTGCCCTTCAGGAACTCTGAGTTCGGTTTGATGCCTGATGAAAGAAAGAGGAGAAAAGTGGTTGAGCAGGTTTTTTTACTAATACTATACAACCTTCTCTCATCAGAGCCAAATTGGAGACAGATTGATGTCATGATATTATTTGTTGTTATAGCTTTGTACTAGCAGTAATAAAGTGAATGAGCTCAAGCACGTATAAAGATATGATATACAGATGTGTATGAATATCACTCACCAATACCAACAATCAAAACATCTGCTGGGATAACTTTTCCACTTTTGAGCACAACTTCCTTCACCTTGAGGAAGAAAGGACGATGAGACGAGAGAAGAGGAAGCCAAGAGTGCCCGATATATCAAAATGTGTTTCCCTGTTTTACCTTGCCATCCATTCCTTTGACCTCTGTGACGTTATCATTCATGTAGAATTTCACATTATTCTCTGACAGCATCTGCAGGAACAACAGAGTTTAAGCTACGCGTAGCTGAAAAGTAATGTGAGGATAACAGACAGGACTCTCTTTATTACCATCATGGTGACTTTGCCAATCTCCCGACCCAGAGTGTTCTGGTACGGCATCTCACTGCTGCCGATCACTGTGATGCTGGCGGCTTTGTTTATTAAATAAGAGGCAACTTCCATACCTGAATAAATATGAATGTATCAATGAATGTGCAGTAGGGAATATCAAAAAGAAGAGAAGTGTTTTGAGCCCCAAAACTGACAAAGAATGAATACAAAATACAAATAAATACATCATTATACTGTTTTACATTACCAATACCACGGAGTGTAAACAAATATAAAGCTTTATACATTTCACAATCAAACATCATGATTGTACCGACAAACGAGGTTCCCACGAGGACAACGTTGCAGCCCAGACAGATCGTGTGGATATGCCGGGCGTCCTCTGGCGTCTCCAACATCCTGACGTTGTCCAACTTCATGCCAGGCACATCGAGTCCCTTCGCTCTGAAGGAAACGCCAGGACTCTGTTTAGAAGCAGTGCAGTGTAGTGGTGCTACAACAATGACCACTTTTCTTGTCTTCGTGGTCAAAACTCAAGCGAGAGAAATGTGTGGGCCCTGTTTCCCAATTAGGATCAATCTTAGAAGGATTTACTAAGAGCATTTCCTTAAACAGCAGCACTAAAGAGAAATTGCACACTGTTATGAGCCTATAGTGTGCATGCATTTAACAACATATGCAATTTTTTTAGATTTTCTTTCTTTCTTTTTTACCAAAAAATAAATGTAACTGCATTTTAAATTTCTAAATCCAAAAAAAATATGTATTCCACTAACATAAGCTAGTACCAACTAATTCAAACCTGCTTATAGTGACGAGGGAGGGGGATACACATGCATACAGTGTATCTGTGTGTGTGTGTGTGTGTGTGTATCTGTTTGTACCTGCAGCCTGTTGAGATGAGGAGCTGGTCGTAGCTCTGGACTGAACCATCGTCAAATTTGACCGTCTTTTGGTCTGTGTCCACTGACACCGCCTGTAACGGGTTGTACATGTCCAAACACCACAAGCATCAGCTGTACAAGTCAGGTGATGTATAACACAACAAGACGATGACGCAACGAGCCTGAAGGCGTGAACGGAAAGGGACTCACTTCTCTCCTGAGCCAAACCTCGATGTCGTGCTGATGGAAGAACTCCGTCCTCCTCAGCAGAATACTGTCGCTCTCCACATTCATGACCTGTACGACGGGCGAAGGCGGTCAATGAAAAGAAACACACAATATTCACCACTGTGGAGTCGCTGCTCGCATCGTGTCATTTACTCTGCAGCACCTTGCTGAGTCGTGTTTTGTCGTAAGGTAGAAGGTCGTCTCTGGTGACCATGATGATTCTGCCGCCAAAGTTCTCCTGCCGCAGAGTCTCAGCGCAGATCAGCGACGCGGCTCCTGCACTTACAGGGAGTCAACACACCGTCACACACACACACACACACACACTGATGAAACACATAAACATAGTTCATCTTTGTAAACATACATATTTACATAATTTTATATGTTTAAAGTCACAATATCTTATATATTATATATCAATATTATATATGTATATATAAAGTATATATAAAGACATACAGAGGATCACACTCACCTCCTCCCAGCAGCAGAACTGTGTGAGTAACCCCTGGTAGTGCAGTCCCCATACTCTTTAATCTTTTTTCCTGCCTGAGAGTCTGAATCGTGAAGAAAACAACAGAAATAATTATTTACAAATAAAATGGTCCAAAATATAAAGGGTTGTTAGTCACCTACAGTACATCCACCAAATGTGGTATGATTACATTACAAAGTGGAAATTCAGTTCATTAACATTCCAGTTTGCTGCAGTTTAAACTGCATGGTTTCTCTATTTTGTTTACTATTGTTTACTGCTCCAGTGACATTTAGCTGCTTCAGTTCATTATTGTTTATTCTTGTTTCAGTTATGAATACAAACATCAATGCCTGACTTTTTCTGTTAAAGAGTTTCAAAGCCACCTAAAGGAATTTCTTATGGTGGGTTTCAGAGGACAGTTTCTACAGCAGCTGATGGTCTAAAATGAGGACTTGAAGTGCAACCATACTCTCAAAATGATTGAATACAAGCACAAAATGTGACATCAACAAAAGGAGAGGAGTAAACCGTATCCTTACCTTTTTGTTTACAGACACATATACTTTGCTGTTTTGTATTTTGACCTTCAAAAGAGAAAAAAAAAGGGCAAATTAAAACGACATTCAAATGTCCCGATGAGCTTAACGGCCGTCTGTTCGTCTGGTTTGTACCTTGTGGCAGGGTAGACAGTCCATGCCCGGGTACTCCTCCAGATCTCCTGTACGCACGTTGAAACAGGCGCCGTGCCACGGGCAGCGAACTTTGTGGCCTGTAATAACCCCTGAACACACACACATCATTTACGTACTAGAGTTAAGACAGGAAGCAATCACTTACGACAAGCTATCAAACTGCAGAACACATTGAAAATGACCCATTTTCACATATCAAACTATAATGTGCACTACGGTTTTACATTTGACAACATACAACTCTAACAGATGAAAGCGTCCTGTCCTCATACTTGGACGGACTTGTGTGATGGATAAAAACTGTGAGTGCATGGAATGAAGGTGTGTTCGTTCTCTTCAGGGTCCACAAACCGGCTCGTTGTTACCTTTGCTGAGTGGAGCTCCATAGTGTGAACACTGGTTGCCAACAGCGCTGTATATGCCCTCGGTGCGTGCCAACAGAACGCTGTGATGCCCCACTTCCACTTCCATCATCCTGACACACACACACACACACACAGTTATAACATTTACAAATGTGATATGTATTCCTGTGGAATTTTAGATGATTCAAACCTGTGATCTTTGCTATATAAACTTGTACATTTGGTTTCTACCTGTGTATTGATTAGCCACGCTAGCATCATGTAAATATCTTAGCAGCTGGATTGCATTACATTTCTGAAAATATATTCATGTCTTTCCCTTGAATGTACTGATGCTGAATATCCACAGGTGTTTTTAAACTCTCTATAGCGCCATCATCAGGTTCCCATGCATGGTTTTGAGTGACATATTAAATATTAACATGCTAACACGCTAAACAAAGATGGTGGTAACTACATACAACACCTGCTTCACTTCAGCATGCTCACATTAACATTGAGAGTAGGCTATGCCAGCAGGTTGATGCTAGTACTAGCACAGCATCACACAGCTGCTAGCATGGCTGAACTTTCATTCATGGTTCCTTTAATGCATTTAAATGTTTTAAAATACCAACAATAAGTAATGTTGTTTAAATTAAAACGTTTTTTTTGTCTGGTCGAGACTATATTTTGTGTGGCTGTTTGTTGATTAATGGTGCTTAGAAAATAGGTTGCCAGGTTGTGAACACCTCCCCTCCTCCTTACTGTCCATCCTGCAGGTCTGACTCCAGACACACCACCTCGGTCAGCTCCTCCGATGTGTCCTCTGGATCAGGGTCCGGAAGCTCCACGCGCGCTGAACACACACACACACACACACATGCACGAATACGCGGACACAAGAGCGCGCGCACTAAATTAATATTTTTTTTAACGTCTTCCTCGCTACAGGTCATTCAAACATTCAGAAAACACCCATAAACCAACATTCATAGCGGTGACTCACGTGCTTTGCTCTCAGACATGTCTCCGATTCAGTTGTGGCACCACAAAGACACGCAAACCCTCCAGAACCATTCAAAGCTTGTCAGACGAGGGTTTCACTGTTTCCAGTTTGTCTTCCGCTCATCAGCCCAATGATGGGATAGGAGTACGTTTCCACGGCAACCGGTCCATCCCCGACCCACATCCCCCGATCCTGGGAGGAAAAGTGGGAAAAGTGGACGTTTTTGAGGCGGGTTGATAAGACGAGCAAAACAAACAAAAACGAAAGAAAAAAAAAATCAAGCATAAAGTAACTTTTGGGACTCCGGTGAATGAGCAGTGATGTCAGTGGTCATGTCCAGTCCCGTTTTTGTTCCAGAGAAAGGCGATGGTGGCCTTTTGTGTTTCACAACGGCGGCATAGAGAAAGGCTGACGAGGCAGCAGCAGCTGAATGGACGGGCGACAAAACATGACTTAGAAAACCGGAGGTAGGTCTACTATCATTCACACACCGCTTCAAGTTTCAAGATCCATCCCTGCAAAACTCAAGGATTGAAATCATTCTCATATCGAAATATGTCAAGTAGGCTATTATCATCCCAATTTAATGTGGTACCAAAAGTAAAATATACGGAATGACCCAGAAATTATAACATCATGTGTAGTATTGAATGAAAGTTATTGGTCCTTTCATGTATACTTTAATGGGGACTCATTTTAATGACTTAACATACTGCTGGATACCTTGTGAATTTCCTCCCAGAGATCAATAAAGTCTTATATGAACCTAGGCCTACATTCAAAAATAATTTAAGTATTGGTTGGTTATATTTTGCAGCCTATTGTTGTCATGAATCTAATCTAGTAATTTTTGACTTGACAATATTTATATATATATATATTAATTGTAGTGGATATAATGGAGTATAAAGTTGTCACGATTCAGAAAACAGAGAACCTGAATGTAATTTCAGTGGCTGAGTGTCCAAAAGGTTTAATTCCGTTAAAAAAAAAGCAGGAAGACAGGAGGATCAGGCAGACAAAACAGAGGAGAGACAGGTGAAAATCTTTAGACTGGTTATTAGGCAAGGGGTCAAAAGGGCAGGATCTAACTGGCTGGATAAACACTGGAAATCACACACTCGACAATCTGAGTGCAGGTGGATCTGGGCTGGTATAAGAGTGATGATGCTAATGGAGCTCAGGTGTGGACATGGGTGGGGAAGCTCAGGCGAGGGGAATGAGGTGATTGTTGGGCAGATTAGTAAGTAAGGACCCGTAAGGACCCGTAATGACAAGCAGATGAAACAACAGGGCAAATAACAATAAAAGAATATGTAGAAAATGGAAATACTCATGTAAGTACCTCAAAATTGTACTTTAGGAGTACTTGAGTTATGCTTTATTTCACACATTGATTTTCATTTTCTTTGCTGATTATTAAAATATAAATATACAGAAAGGTGTGAAAGGTATTTTATTATAGAGAAAATAATAGTTTTACATAAATACTGTTAGCCATATTGCTTCACTTTCCACTTGTTGTCACCTGTGGCATTTGGTTCAAACCATAAGTCTTTACGACTGGCTGTCATCACTTTGAGATATATTATCATGTAATCTTGTGCTGGGTGAAGCAACAGTGAGTGGAAAGAAAGGACTCCTACCGATGTCATGTCATCGCCGTGACCCTTAAACTGCTGTCAGAGTTCAGGTTGCCACTTAAAGCGAGGGGAGGAATGTGTGATAAAGGGCAGTGATTGCGTGTTGAAGAGCCTTCAGGTGTTTGTTTCTCTCGATCCTCAAAGTGCATTTGACCTGACATGTGGCCTGAACACAGGGGCACGTGGGATTTGAAGTTAACCGAAGGCATCAGGCTCTGTGGTTTAAAATAAATAAATACTTGAGCTATGGATTTAAAGTCAACACTTCTGGTCGTTGGAGGATCTGCGTGCTCCTTCAAACTGCTGCACACGATACTCCGATACCTTCCGACACCGGAGCTGGCACGCAAGAAATCCTGGAGGTGGAGGAATATCAGCACTTCTTTAACTCACAGCTCACTGACCGGAGCGTGGGCTGGCTTATGGTGCGTAAAGGCACAGTAATCAGGATTGTGCTTATTATTATTTATTTTTTACTTATTGCTTTCCCTTGGTGTGTCTCTTTTTTTCACACAGTTTTTACCTTGAGCCTCAGCTGATGGAGGACCTGATCTCCTCTCACTCCTTGCTCTCCCACAGTCTTGTATCCGTGTCCACAGGTGACGACCTCGCACACGACACACAAATGTTAACACACACCAGCAGACGAGGGACGTAATTCTTCACATCAATTATTTTTTAACTGATTAAGAATGGAAAAAGCACATTAAATCCAATTGTCCTGAATCAAGTCAAAATTAATAAATTAATGACCTCATCTGTAAATCTAAACACTGACCATATACCAGCTTATATACTGACATTCCAACAAGAAATGCTAAACATTTTACCAGCAAACCTTCCTTCCTGCAAAATTTAATAAACAGGTTCAAGCAAGCTTTAACTAAAACTATTCTGACTTTTCATGATGTTTTGTGTATCAGTGTGTGTGTGTTGCATGCTTACATGCAATTTGTGTACATTCTCCTGTAGGTTATTTTATCCATGACTTCTTGGACGTGGCCTTGAACCAGTCATGTAAACAGTCCTGGGAGGTGCTCCTCCACCACTCTGCGGTAATAAACTCCACACCTTAGAGCATATCATTATACTACATCTGTGCTGCCAAATTGTGTTTTATATATTTTCAGCCTTTTATGGTTCATATTTTTCATATTTCAGCTTTATATTTGTGTATGTTTTCTTAAGCTGTTGTGTGATGAACTCTAGGGGGTCATTTAAATTGAATATATGTGTGTGCATATCCAATTATTATTATATTATAATGGTAATACTTCTAGTTTAACTTAAGGGAAAATAGGAAATCAGGACTTGTTTTGCATCTGTTTATTGGTATTTTACAATACAATATACACTGCACATTATCTCAGATATTACAGAAAGAGTACAGATTTTACAAAAACAATAGGACCTATTGTATATTGTAAGTATAAATGTGAAGGTTTTAAGCTGCTTTACATGGTGATTATTTGCATCAAGTGCATCAACCAGTGGGAGGTTGTGTCGGTTTTCTGTTCAATAGAATTCAGTACATGCGAAAAGGGTTATGTGCGTTACCACAGTGAGTGATGGTGGAGTGTTTTTTTTCTTTTTACACAGAACCATCAGGAGAATGGCGAAAGCATCTTTTCTGTTGAGAAAAGCCTTATGGACGTAGTCTCCAGTTTTTATATAACTGATGCTATTGCAGCATCTACGCTCACTTGTTGCAGGAAACACTCATTTTAGAAAGCATGACTTCAGAAAATAGAAGTGCACACCCATCTGTGCCTGTATCCATTGCTCCACCACTAACTCAACACCCAAGTCATCCTCCCAAGAAAATGTCATAAAATCTATGATATATAATTGATATTATCAGCCCTCGATGTAGGAAAACAAAGATTTAATCTGGGTGCTATTCCAAGTCATTGTTTCAGTATTTGTGAGGTGTTCTTCTTAATGTGTCCATCCCTTACGTATCTGTGTGTTGTGATAATGACGAGGTCGCTGAATGAAATTGCACCGTCATCCATCAGTGCTGTTTGCCTCCATCCCCAAAAGGTGTTGAGCCTTGATGTGTGTGTGTGACAGGTTAATCTCTGAGGTAGCAGAGGTCACGACCTCATTCACCTCCAGCAGGGAAACAGCTCAGTGACTTTAGTTCACGACATTGTAAAATATATAAGGCATGTTTTAGTGTTTGCTTATAGCTGAGCTAACGAGTCTCTCTCTGGCTCTTTTAAGTTGCTGATTTCATAGGAGAGGTAGTAAAATATTTATATTTACATGCTGAACACCACTGTTTCCTCATAGTTCAAGGTCTGCTTGTGTTGAGGTTGAATAAGGCATAAGGCTTCACGGTTGCCAGATTTAATATAAATATCCCCCTTCAACAAAATCTATATTTTTAAATTATCAGGACAGGATAGGGCTGGAGCTGATTCCAGCTGGGAAAGTGACTTTTTTCATTTATTTTAACGTGGTTTTGTCTGTGATTGAAGTTTTTCCTGCATGTTTCATCTTGTGTGTGTTGACCTCTGATTCTTGTGTTGGAACTGTTCTCTCAGGTGCTCTCCTGCTTCAGTTTGGCTTTAACGACCCGCCTCTACGTGGGCTACTCTGTGGTGTCTCTGCTGGTTGAGATCAACTCGGTTTTCCTTCACATCAGGCAGCTCCTCCTCCTGTCAGGATGGAGGAACAGGCTGGGGAAAGTCAACGCAGCCCCTCGCCCCTCTGTGACCTACAGCGTGACCAGCTGGCTCAACCTGGGAACGTAGGTGACGTCAGAAAACATGAGAATCACCTTCTACGTTCATTGTCATTAGGTGAAATGGATGAAGTTTAAAGGAATAGTTTTAGAAAATAAGCAATAGGAAGCTGGCAGCTAGCCTGACTCTGCCAAACAAATCTACCTTTCAGGACCTCTGAAGAACTCTTATTTCACTTATGACGTTTATTCAAATGCATCTTGGTTTGAAAGGTCACTCAACTTCTCACTGATCCAATGTCTCGCCTGCAGGTTACTGGTGTTTCGTGTCGGCACGCTGGCTTGGATGACGCGCTGGCTGGCAGCTCACAGTGAACGCGTGCCCCGCTACGTCCTGATGATGGGCACAGCAGGCCTGAGTCTCATCTCCCTCATGAATGTAGTGCTGTTTTACAGACTGGTCAGGGCAGACGTCCTCACCAGCACACACAACTAGAAGACGTTCCTCCTGCTCAAAGATGACGCCATTGGTCCAGTTGAATAGTCTTTCAAGGACCAGACGACCACTGCAACTTAGAATGTTTGCTTGTAATGTAATGTCATTATCATAGAAAGCTTAAGCACACGTTAGCAGATGTCTTTTGAGGGATAGACATAAAGAAGAATCACAGGAGGGTAGCTGTCAGCTCCAATAAACTGCCTGTGTGGGTTTATCCAGGATATATATAGATATTCAACACCTTAATTTCCTTTTTTGCATTATCTATGTAAAAACTGAATATGGTATATACAGCATTTGTTGTTGTCATTCAAAAAAAATCCAAATTCGGTGTCTACAATGAAAACTAGTGACTGCATTTTCATGTGTAGATGCTCCTGATTTGTTCTTAATTCTAGAAAGTAATTAGATGACTCAAGTTGCACATAGGTTTCTTATTTTTATTGGCATTTGAATCCCTTATATTTAAACAACAGGCAACAGCAGCGAAAGTCAATGTGGGGAGAGAAAAAGAGCGGGAAACAGGCAGCTACCTAGCTGCTAACGGATCAAAGCAGCATGCACTACATCATGATCCTCTTCTGCTGGAACAAATGAACCAGAGTGGGAGCATTGCAGCTCGTCTTGGTTTTGACTTCTTTGATACGCGGCAAGGGAATCTTCTCTGTCCTGGACTCTCTCTCATAGCAGGGACACACCTTTAGGTGCTCGGACATGGACGGCACGCTTTGGAAGCACCAAGCATCCACAGGAGAGAACAAAGTGCTGAACTGCCAAACCTGAAGTCACAGAGAAGAGAGAAGAGAATATCCAGGGTTTTATTTTAATTTATCGCTCAATATTCTCCTAAAAATTATGCTTGAACCGAAGTGGGTCAAATATTAAATGTAAGACAATAGGCCTCATTCACAAACCATTCATGAGGGGATCTTCTTAAGACCCAAGTCGTTTTCAACACTTTTTTGTGTTGTCACTCTTCTATATTTCTAATGTTGACCTTATATTATATATGTTAAAACTGGATCTTATCTCACCATCTGCTTCACCCTCCACTTGGCTCCTCCATGTGAGTAGGTCTTCCTCTCCCAGCGGAGGGTGACCATCCCTCTGTCCTGCAGCAGAGAGGAGCACACCATCCTCATCAGCTGGGACACCAGAGCCAGCTGGGACAGAGACAAACTGTCCAGGAAGGTGACCATGTGGCACAGCACCTCGTAGGGCAGCGAGCTCAGAAAGTCCTCTCCTCCTCCACCCCGACCTCCTCTCTTCCTCTGAAAGGTGGAGGAGTCCACTGAGCTCCTGCACTGGGAGGTTTCACCCAGAGAGGCAGGGATGGTGGGATGGAGGCTAAAGCAGCCCAGATCCTCGCTGAAAGCAAAATTAAAATTCTTCAAAAGTGGTTTAGATTTATTTTACTGCACTGCCCTTTAACTATTTAATCTTACAGTAAAGTAAGCTGAGTTTTCTATAGTCCTGTATTAACTGTAAGGTGTTTAAGGTGTGTCAATTTAATGTATTATTATTCGAGTAATATTGGTAATAGAGGTGAGAAAATGTAAGTTGTGTGTGGTAATATTTTGGTATAAGCCAATTCAGTTTTGCATATTGTTTTCAAACTTTGTATAACTTGTTCATTTAAATAGAGGAGATTTTGTTTAATTTTATTTCAAAGGTTATTGCTGTTTTAAAGTGGTCTTAATTCTGTTTTCTTTTCTTTCACTGAACGGGTAAAAATATCAGTACATTCCTAAAGAGCAATCAGTGAACTGTCACTCCCGTTCATTCCAAATACTGGTCTGGGGTCAGTTATTTAAATAAAGCTTAGTCAACTAGAAGAGCTCTGCTGCTTAGTTTCTTCGTTTAGTCGTAGGATGTTATACATTTCATCCAGAACTGGTAACCTTTACGGGAGCATTCCAGTCAAAAGTTAGTCATATCAAATAGGATAATATAGACTCGGTGAAATGGTAAAAATGGTAAATGGCCTCATTTATATAGCGCTTTTCTCCAAAGCGCTTTACAGCAATGACTGACATTCACCCATTCACTCACACATTCACACACCGACGGTGGAGTCAACCACGCAGGGCGACAGCCAGCTCGTCAGGAGCAATTGGGGTAAGGTGTCTTGCTCAGGGACACCAGGCACTCAGCTAGGAGGAGCCGGGGATCGAACCGGCAATCTTGCGGTTACCAGCCAACCCGCTCTACCTCCTGAGCTAAACCTCCCCTCGGTGCTACAAGATAAAAGGTGTATCGGTATGAAACAATGATAAATGAATGATGAATAATTTGAGCTCACTTGTAGGAGACGCTGGCTTTATGTGTGGAGGGCTGAAACCTCCTCTGGCTGAAGGTGCAGCCCAGGTAGGCCAGGGGACATCTCTGCTGGAACCATCCGTTCACACCCATCTGGATGTCACTGTGGATGTTCCTATGTGAGAGCATATTGATTATTAGAACACAAAACATGATTGTGTTCATGTTGGACCAACAATTCAACATAAACCAGACCTATTGATCAAAATGTTTAATTTGTAGGGTTTATTTTAGGGTTTATTAGTGCATTTGGACAAATCTGATAAGGTCAATGGATTTTTACAGAATATATAGAAGTAATGATGATGGCATTGAAATATGAGTCACTAATACTTTAATAATTGCCTTTATGTACTTATTCTGTGTTATTTTGATTTTGATACAATATTGATATTGAATTTTTGACTTACTTTCACAAGTAATTTAAAAAATATGGATTCCAAATTTGAAAAAAAAAAAACAAGCATAAGAGAACCCACTTATAATGTTTGCCATATTCTCTGCGCTGGAAGGTGTGTCCACAGAGGAAGGTGAAGGCAGAGCTGGCCTTGTGGTGCCGGCTGGTGACGCTCTCCACCTGCAGCTGAAGGTGCAGGTCCAGTGGTTTTGCAACGGTCAGGTCAGCCAGGGACGTTTGCATTCGGAAAGGAGCAGACAGGAAGTTGTAGGTCTGCGTGCCTTCATCTTGTAACAAACCATCTGTGCACACGCTCTCCGCAATGAGGTGACCCCTTTGCTCCTTCTCCAGGGAGCACAGCAAAGACGCCTGGGAGACGCATCAAAAACACGACCTTATAGATTTTCAATACATTTGTGGTCATTCGTGTGATAATTAAATGCGTCATTCATTACTTGTTTCTGCATTTTAATCAAAGAAGTGCGATGGATTTGAAAGATTGTAGGAGGTTTTTGTCTCTCTCACCTGAACTTCCTCCCACACTGGCATCTCCTCTAGCGCCACCCCCAGGTCGCTGGTATCCACACCTCGATGCTCCCTCTTGTAGAAACCAGGGTTGCGGATGCGGGACTGCCTGGCAGAGAAGCTGGTTGGGGTTTTGAAGGTACGCACGGTGATAATATTCATCGGCTCCACGTGTCCGTACACAAATTCCGTCTTCTTCAGGTTTCCAGCGAGACAAGAGGAGGAGGATGTGAGGGAAGGACCGCATGCACTGCTCCCCTGTGTGCAGGTATTCAATGCTGTGGCACCCATACAGGTATCTGCTGTATCTTCTTCTGTCAGGGTGCCCAGACCTTTGCCTCTGTTAGTAAGTCCCCGTCCTCTGCCTGCCATAGCTGCCTCTCCAGCTTTCCTGCAGCCGCCCATCTCCATACTGAACATATGCTCCCAGGCGTTGTAGTTTTCTAACAGATCGGCATGCACCTCTGTGTCCCTGGCAAGAGCCTCTCTCTCCTCTTGGGTTAGCTCCTGCTCCTGCTCATATTCAACTTCATCGTCATCTTCTTTTTCACCAGGCGGATTTAGGTCAAACATATTAAAAGATTCCCAGGTGTGACGGCTGGCCTCCGCCTTCTCTGTTGCCTCCTTCCTCTGCTTCTGCCTCTCCTTCCTCCTCTCCTCCTCCCTCCTCTCTTCGTCTTTCTCCTCCTCCTCCACACTCTGAATCAGCTCTGGGAACAGGTTCTTCATCTTCATGGAATGAAAGAGACGGTGCTGGTCATCAAGGGCCATGGCTAAGTCCAGACACCCTCCCTGCTCTCTTTCCCTGAGCAGGTTTCTATGCAGCTCCGTGTTCGGGTAAGAATGGGCATCGTTGGCCGGCCATCGGTTCCACTCCATGGTGCAACACACCACGCTGGCTGGACACACCTGGAGGTGAGCTGCCTGCGAGCAGCGAGGCATGTGGAGCGGGCAGCCGTACTCAGCGTTGAGGCAGGGCACCCTGACGTTCGGGCAGAGCAGCAGGTGATCCTCCTCTTTGCACAGGTGGAAGAGGGCTCCACAGAGCAGGCTGCAGGGGATGAAGGCACAGCACACAGAGACCTCCACCCGAGCCCTGCAGCGCCGGCTGTAGCAGGAATCACAGTGGACATGCTGCTGTCGCGCCCTGGAGGCTCGAGAACGCTGACTCTGATTGGGTGGAGGAAGGAATGAAGGAAGGAATTATCAGAAGCAATGGTAAAGACAGGCAAGGCAAAGGAAAGGTAGGCAACTAAAGGGGCCCCTATAGATTTACCATAACGTTTAGATATGAAAAGTATTCTCACTAATTGAAATAACTTATCTCCAAAGCTCAACTGTATTATATTATTATTATATACGTTGCATGTTAACATTACATCGAATTCAAAAAAGACTTTGGGGTTTCCAAAAAAACAAAACACATGCAAAGTAAATTGGAGGACTGGTTCTTGAGGTATGCAAAAAGTGGGCAGGCAGGCAGGCAGGCTGACTGGTTGACTGGTTGACTGGTTGACTGACTGCCTGACTGACTGACTGGTTGACTGACTGACTGGTGACTGACTGGTTGACTGACTGTCTGATTGACATCCCTTGCTTTATGGAATGGGTCAGGCAGGTTTGAATATTTAACTTTGGCTCAACGTCAAACAGCTTAAATGAGCCAAAACAGGATATATTTCATACAGTCAACAAATTCAAAACGATTTTAACGACGTTAAACCTTATGGAGAAATAAAAGCAGAAAACTGAATCTTAGATTTGAGAGTTGTAAAATCAAATCATACCATGCTTCAGATCCTGCAGGTCCTGCAAACAAAGAAGAAGCTATTAATCTTGCAGAAGTCAATCTTGCATATATATACAAGAAACCAGCAGCGTCCTGGCATGAGAGTCTGGGATCACTGAACTACAGAAGCCTGAAGTCGCTGTGAGGAAATGGAAAGAAGAGACGTGGACTTGTCCGTCTAGTACGGAGTGTCTCTGTAAGTCTGAGTATATCTGTGCTGTTGGGGGGGTGTTATAAATATAGCTGAGCACAAGACTGAGAAATGTTACACAGGTGGTCAGACGCATGGTTTGGGTTACAGCTGCATCAGAGGCTTGCATCAGGAAATCCACCTTCTTCCCTCTGATTCATACTGTATGATGATGATTTCTACCTGTACGGAGTAAAATCAGTCTTATTGTCCAAACAGTGTCCTCTAGTGGAGGTTTCATCAAAACATTGTCAGTGTGTAGCTTTTTTTTTCAGTAATTCCAACAGAAGATGATTTATATTCTTCACTGGAAACAGTGTGTCACAAAAACAGTGGGTGCAAAACGACATGTTTTATTTACAAAAAAAAAAGAAGGCCCACAGCAAAAAAAGACAATTCTGAAAAATCAACAGGATAAAAAATATATATAAACTCATCACCTACTTGTATCAAACCACTTCCCACACTGAACCCCTCGGTGGACAGAGGCTTATATCTGATAAGCCCCTCCCTCGGGACCAACCAGCTAAAATAGATAAATTAATAAAGCCTATCTTTCAGCCAAACATAACGTGGTCTGGTGAGTCTGGCTCTGGTTTAGACCCCGGGCCTGTGGAGGAGAGGGACAGCACATCAAATAAACAGAATAATTGTGAGATGAGTATGACAAATAAAAACATGAGAGTGTGTAGATTGTGTTCAGGTTATTGACTGTTTTAACAGTGCGATTAGTGACAGGGCTTCGTCACACAGGGAACATTCATTTGGCCCAAGAATGGAAAGATAGGAAGTAAATAATAAAGAGGCTTGAGTCAACTGCAGAAACTGAGGGGGAGAGGGGGAGGGGTATTTCGTCATTTCTCCTGCTGAACCTGCTTGTTGCTGCTTGGCTAATTTTAACTTGGCAGTAAAGAAAGAAGCACACGGACCAAAAGCAAGGTTATCAAACGAGCAACACGTCTGGCACCTTGGTAAGACCTTGGAATTGAGTTTGAATGCGTTGAAATACTTTTGGTAATGTTTATTTTATAAGTAAATTGTAAGTAGTACAGTGAAACTCAGATAAGTAAAATTGTTCACTAGCCTGCAGTGCATGTCTGGTTTACTGTGACAGTCCCACAGTAAGCATACCTCTACAATGCTAATATATAGGACTCTAGTTTACTTACAAATCTAACGAAACTCATCATTTTGTATGATGTAAGTACATTTAAATGCATTTGTGTGCTTTGGAGCCAAGCGTTATGCATGAAGAACCATTCATCAGTTCATGATCTGGGTTTTTCATAGTTTACTTTCCGCTTTTATTTTGTAGATTTTGTCTCCTGTTTCCTGTCTTGTACGCTTTCTGGTGTCTGGACTTCCCCTCTTGTGTTGATTACCTACCTGCTAAGTTTTGTCTTCTTTTTTAAATGATATTGTTTCCTTTTGATTTCAGTTTTTTGCCTTCGTGGCCTCCCTCAGTTTTGACTGTGTTTTGTTAGTATCTACTTCTGTTCATCTTACAGATACAATTTGTGTTTTTCTTGCAGAATTTCAAGACCTCTGATTCAAAACCCCCTAGATATGGTTAGATATCCACATATAATTAAATTTAAGATCATGCATCCATGTGTCAATGCTGTAAATCTTCATCTGAGTGGGCTCCTTTTCTTTCCCATCCAATCAGAGTCAGCGTTCTCGAGCCTCCAGGGCGCGACAGCAGCATGTCCACTGTGATTCCTGCTACAGCCGGCGCTGCAGGGCTCGGGTGGAGGTCTCTGTGTGCTGTGCCTTCATCCCCTGCCGCCTGCTCTGTGGAGCCCTCTTCCACCTGTGCAAAGAGGAGGATCACCTGCTGCTCTGCCCCAACGTCAGGGTGCCCTGCCTCAACGCTGGGTACGGCTGCCCGCTCCACATGCCTCGCTGCTCGCAGGCAGCTCACCTCCAGGTGTGTCCGGCCAGCGTGGTGTGTTGCACCATGGAGTGGCTTCGGTGGCCGACTGATGAGACGGACCCACACAGCGACGTGACCCTGCAGGAGAACGTACAGAAGGGAAACGAGGGGCAGGGGGAGCCTCTGGATCTTGCCATGGCCCTGGTGGATCAGTCAGACCTTTATGAGCGTCTGAAAATGAAGCCTCTCTTTCCTGAGCTGACTGAAGCAGAAGAGGAGGAGGAAAAAAAGGATAAGGAAAAAGAGGAGACCGCAATGGGAGGGATTGTCAATGGTGTCACAGACAAAGGTAATACTTCTATATTTTTCTAGAATGGGTTCTTTCTGTTCTTATATTGCCTCCTGTTGTATTTTTCTATGTCTCCTGTAGATCTCCACACATCCGTTCCTGCAGAAAACAGCATGTGTGAGAATAATGTTGAAGAGGCTGCACAGGACAGCGTGGAGCAGGTTTCAGGCCTCAGCAAAGAGAAATACAACATATGCGATATGATGTTCAGCATGGAGAGAGGCGGCTGTGCTGCTGCTCAGGCAAACCTGGACAAGCCCAAAGAAAACCCAAAGCCTGGTGAGGATATCAAAGAGCAGGATGGTGCGGCTGAAGACACAAGTAAGACTGGTCAGGCCCCTTGGCAGGAGGGGGTGCTGGAGCGTCTCGGGCAGCAGCTCACCCCGCAGGAGTACAACATGTACATGGTGCATCATGGGCGCATGCTGATCACCTTCGGAAAAATCAAGGCCTGTACGCCAAGGGAGGACGATTTTGTGTATGGCAGCCTGGAGCCTATCCCGGTCCAGACCCTGCGCTCTTTCAAGGTGATGATTTTAAGCTACTTCAAGTTACTTCATTTAAAATAACTTTTTTTTTATCAGCATTATAAGGTGTCAGAATCCATCCGCGTGATTTTCCAAGCAAACCTCGCTTCTAATGTAATATTATTTCTTCCTCTAAGATCCCCGACGGCTATCACTACAGCCAGCGGCGAGTTCATCACTACGACAAGCCTCGGCCTCCGAGTGAGCCACGCAGCGTGGACACGTCCGACCTCGAAGTCAGCGAAGAGCACTGGTTCAGTGATGAAGCTGCAACCACACTGCTGGGCTATGCTGAGAAGGAGGTCAGGGGTCACAAGGTCAGTCAGATATCTAACAGTATAGTTAAAATAAATATAAACTACACACACGACCAGTTGAGGGAGATGATGCTACGTGGGAATTTCAGCATTGAACATGATGGTTTGGAAGCCAAATAAAGCCAAGTTACTGAGAGTTGATTAATTTAACGTGATTGATCGGTTTCTATGCAGATCAGTGAGTCGAAGGCAATCGATGGGCTTTATGTCGACGTGGGAACTCAGACGCACTCGTTCCCCACGGCTCCGTTCAAAGCCACGACCACCCTGGCGGAGGTGATGGTAGACAGACCACTGAAGCTTCGTCTCCAGCTGCAGTCAGAGAGGGTGAGCAGCAGAAACTCTAGAGCCACCTGCGTCTTCACCTTCCTATGCGGCCACGCCTTCCACCGCAGAGAGTTCGCCACACATTACAGGTGTCTATAGAGCTGATTTGGGTGTGTTTGACTGCGTTGGTGGTTTGACCCCTGCTGACCTCCGCTTACGCCACATTTGTTGTTTTCAGCAGCTTGTTTCTCCGTCACAAAGGAATCACATTCGTGTAATAACTGCTGATTTGCCATCTCCTCTTCCAGGAATGTCCACAGTGACATCCAGACGAGTTTGAGTGGATGGTTCGAGCAGAGATGCCCTCTATCATACCTGGGCTGCACCTACAGCCAGAGGAGGTTTCAGCCCTCCACACATAAAGCCACCGTCACATACAAGTGAGTGCATTGCATGTTCTTGGGCCCTGATTCCTATATATTAGCAGCTAAAGAGCCTGATTGTTCCCTCTGGAGTTGGTGGAGACCAAAAACGGAGCAAAAAAAGAGTGAATATCGCCTTACATTCACCCAACCGCCACAAAAATAACATTTATAAATAAGTGACTGCTGCTTACAAGCTCAGTATATCGTTTAAAGATGATACATCAATGTTGTGTATGCAGCATGTTCTGCCCCCAAGTGACCCAAAAAAATATTATATTGTAGTGAATAAAAGCTAGATTTTCTTCCTTGCAGTCAGCAGTTGAGGAGTTTCAACTTGCGTCCAACACTTGAAGCCCCAGTTGGTGAAACCTACCAGTCATCCAGGAGCTCAGTGGACTCCTCCACCGCTCAGATGAAAAGAGGAGGTCGGGGAGGAGGAGAGGACTTTCTGAGCTCGCTGCCCTACGAGGTGCTGTGCCACATGGTCACCTTCCTGGACAGTCTGTCTCTGTCCCAGCTGGCTCTGGTGTCCCAGCTGATGAGGATGGTGTGCTCCTCTCTGGTGCAGGACAGAGGGATGGTCACCCTCCGCTGGGAGAGGAAGACCTACTTACATGGAGGAGCCAAGTGGAGGGCCAAACCTGTGAGAGATGCATACTAAATCATCCAATCCATAATTTTAGTTGCATAGTAATGTCCCACTAACTATAATGCATATTTTCCTTTTCCCTCCTGCTGTTTGTCTGCAGGTATGGGAGTTTAGTCACCTCTTCTCCTCGGTGGATTCTTGGCATATGGCAGACGTCCCTCCAATATCTGCTCACCTTAAAGTCTGTCCTTACTTCAAGACCTCCGTGCATAGTGACCCTGTTCCCCTCCCCAGCATGAGTGACAAACAGGACTGCAGCCAGGAGAGGCTAAGCCTCGTCAAACACTTCTCAAGAAACAGACGGGAATGAAACAAAATCCTCTTAATTCTACCTGCTGTTTCAGAGTTTATTTGTGGAGTATTGACACTGATGGCAGATTATACTGGACAAGTATAGGGATGATATATCCTATAACCGGTATGTCACAAAGCACTACACAAAGCAAATAAAACCAGAGCTGCTGCAGTTTTTCTTCTCATACAGCTTTAATTTATGTACTGCTACATTGTTTTACATGGAACATTGTGAAAAAAGATACTGTATATGATTCTATTTTTAAAAATATAAAAGAATCACAGCCTCAACAACTGATGGACTGATTAAACTATATGAAATGAAGAAGCCCTGTGACCCTGAATACAGGATAAGCGGTAGACAATGGATGGATGGATGGATGGATGGATGGATGGATGGATGGATGGATGGATGGATGGATGGATGGATGGATGGAAATGAAGAAGCCTTAAGGAGAACTGTACTTTTTACTGAACTGCATGTTTGCTAGCTATAGTTTATTTTATTTTAAGTTTAAGTATTTTTCAGAGCTGAAATGAAAAATGCCTTTTAGATCACATCTCTGGTCATATTGTGCACATATTTAACAATACATGCCAAAAGAAATTAATTTAAAAAAACATGTATGTAATGTTATGATATATGTTATATTTTAATATCAATATCTATTTGCTCTTGGAAAACAAAATATGATGCATGCTTAAATCAGCTAGTACGAACCACTTTCTACCAATAATATGACATCAATCCATCAATGAATCTGCAACCTTGAGAAGGTTGTGAGCTAATATTTTGAAAGATCAAATTAACGCCTTGTTTCACTCATAAATACATCACAGAACAGAAGCTAGACACTACATTAAAATGCCGTTTCAGTTTGACTTTAAGTAAGAAAAAAAAAGATTGATGACTTTAGACAAATCTAAAGACACATTGTTGTGAGTTGGGGTGAGACTTTAGCTCTCTATTATCCCAAATAAAAAAGGATTCCTTTCAGGTTTGCTGTAGCCTAGCATCACTTCTACGTCGCTCCTCCTCCGCCTCCTCCTCCTCCTCCTCCGTGGCACTGATCACCCCTCATACCGGGCTTGTGAGTACGGCAGCGGCACCGCACTGCACACGTACACGCAGAAGGTTATGAGGAGGTTGTTCTGCAGCAGGAATCATCCCCGCTGTAGGAAACGCGTCGCCCTGCTGCAGCGGTGAACCGCTCCACCACACGGGGGGGAGAGAGGCGAGCAGGGTGCCGTTGTGCACGGGTCTTTTGTTTTCTCCGTCTGTGCCGCATCAAGGAGAGAGACAGCGCGGCGATACGAGGATCCATGCCCGACGCTTCGAACAGGATCCGGCTTCAGTATCACGGTAGGCCACGGGGAGAGGGGTGAGCGCACGGTTACAGGTAGACATGAGCACCAGTGGGGGGGACGGTGCAGAGACCAACACGCTGAATGAGCTTTAATAAGAGTGCATGCGTTTGCAAGTAAGGTTAAAAGAAAATTGACAGATAAAGCTCTGAAAATGAGACTGAGTGGACTTATGTGTTTTATTATTGAAGCCTCAAATGAAATTGTGTGTTCTCCATGAAATAATATACTGTACCCCCCTATCCCAGCTCTCTCCCTCATACTGTACTGGGAGCTGTACTGGAACCCCCCCCTCCATCCTAACACATCCGGCTACCTGTGTGCAGGTTGTGTGGGGGTGCAGCCATGGATGCTGGGAAGCTGGAGCACCAGGTGGCCAGTGTGGGGAGAGGCATCGCCTTCCTGAAGCAGGAGCACCTGGCCATGCTGACGGGTCTGCAGCTGGAGATCACACGTCTGAAGAGGCGCTGTCACGGTCAGTCCGCCGGGTCACCCGCTGCCCTCCGCCTCTTCACGTGTCACCCAAAACCACTTCCAATCCTGTCTGTCGCCCTGTTCTCATCTTTGTTTCTGTCTGTCTGCCTTTTGTGCTTCTGCTCCTGTCGGCTGCAGAGCTAAGCTGTGAGCTGGACTCCAGGTTTCCTGACAGAAGCACAGATGGTAGGACATTACAACAACTTGCTGACAAGGGGGGAAATGATACGGGCGAGTTATGGAGAGTAAAGCACCAAGGCTGTGCAGAGAATTCCCAAGCAATGACATTAAACAAACTTTTGATATATTTGCATTGCTATAACATCATTTTAACATCTATATTTACATTATATTTCACTCTATATCGTATGACTGATACAACATATACAACATAATCTATCCACATTAAATCGTTTCTTTGTAAATTAATTTGTAATCATTAAGTCACAGTAGACAGTTGACAGCGTTTCAGTTCACCTAAAAAAGTGTCAACAATGAGATCCAGGCAGGGATTAAGGGACTCAGATTTAGCATTTAAGAGACCACTGTTTGGATTGGTACTTGGAATTAGTACAGGGAGAGGAAATATTTGGATCAGTGCACCCAGTTATGTGTGACATGGTAACAAAATTTGATCTTTCGTATTTTTGTTATGAGTGTATTGCAAGTAATATCCATGTTTTATGTCTGTTTATTGCAAAATGCAAAATAAGTTCTAAATCATAGAGAAGCCTGGCACCCCTCTTCTGTATTTTCATACATTTTTCACCCCACATTTGTCCCCAGAGGAGGGAAACTAATTATTCAAGGGGAGCGATTCATAAAATGTATGTTAACTGAATATTCTTGTGTTTTGTTTGTTATATGACACTATATGTGTGTATTATTTATCCATCCAGCCAGGTTGAACAGAGTGATAAATCACGGGAAGGCACACTAATAGGAACATGTATGAAATGTAATCTGAGAAAGATTGATCGAGCAGATGAAATGAAAGAGATCTGGAGGATAGAAAAACAGACCAGCTAATGACATCCTAATGGATACAATAACCTCATCAAATACTACAGTGCTTCAGTCCATACTGCGTTTGTTTATGTTTCTCAGAGGAGGAAGCGGATCTGGCGGCACGCTGCAAGGCTGCAGAGCGTCTCCTAGAGGACCAGCACTGCATGATGGTCGCTGTGCGCGGGGAGCTGCGGGCCGGCCGGGTACGGGCCTCAGCTTTGGGAAGGAGCCTGAGGGAAGAAGAGCGGCATTTCTTGGAAGAACTGAAACGGCGCAGCCACAAGATCACGCTGCTGAGTCGTGAGCTGCAGCGGCAAAATGTTACCACGACGACCCTCTGCCACGAGCTCCACGCGGCACGCTTAAAACTGTTCCAGCAGCGGCAGAGCACGGAGTCTGGTGCAGAGGGAGAGGAGGAACCCAGGGGCAAGGAGGGAGATGAGGATGATGATGATGATGATGAGGAAGAAGGTGAGGAGGATGAAGATTACGAAGGGGAGGACTGGCTTCTGTCTCCACCCCCTCCAGCCTCTCCCAGCCAACCAGAAGCCAGACACAAGAGGCGTGTCAGCGTGAGGGAGGAGAGGGTCAGAGCGTGCGTCCCCCAGGAGAGAGTAACATCCCCGCAGAGGCCACACCCTATGCCTGACCCCGCCCTCTTCTTGGTGCCGCTTAGGTACCGCCTCCTTCGCTTGAACCAACCCATCAGAACACAGGATGTAGAGGGGATGGAGGACGAGTGGGAGGATATAGAGGACAGCAGGGTGCATAGGAGGGTGGACATGGGAGCAGGAGAGGGAGAAACGGCTCTGTGATGAAGATGCAAAAGGCAAAGTTGTCTTCCAGCAGGTCTCGGCCAACGTCGACCAACATCTGGTGCAGTTATCGTAGATAAAAGCTTAAGACAAGAGAGATGTAAACTTGTGATCGTCTGTAGATTTCAGGAAGTGAGTTATATATTTAGAGGTTAGTTGCACCGGAGCGTGTGATCACAACAATGTATTAACCGACTTTGTCACATTGGCGGTATGATATGTGCTTTGAAAATGTGGAGAAGTGAGTGGGAAAGACTGGATATTGGTCCCGTTTCCTCTGGATGCCTTTTAGTTTTCAACACTGTTGTTCACGGCTTTTGCCTGTAATTCGTGCCGCGGAGTCTGTGAACACTCGTGTACAACGTGACAACCTGCTTTTTCACTGCACTAGCTGCATTCCAGGTTTGGAAAGTCACTCTAGGAAGCTTAGGGACATTTTGTATGATTTGCACTTTATTAAATTCATGCAATGTGCCTAGTTATGGCAGAGAAGTATCTCTGGTGTCCTGTTGTCTGTTTTCAAGCACTAATAACTTTAGTGATGGCTGTGACAGTGAGCCAACATGCACAATCACAGGATCTTGAAACTGTAAAAGCTAAATGGAATTTAGCCATGAGTAATTTTGATTATTTTGCACCTGTGCTTTTCCTACTGGTGTGGATGTACAAAGATGTTTTGAACTTTTTTATATATATTTTTTACAATTATTATTAAATATTATTATACAAGAGCTGGAAAAAATACCTAATTGATCAAGTAGGCAATCAATAACTATCAATAAATCGAACTAAACACTAGACATTACCCAGGTTCTCCAATGTGAGCTTTTGCCTCTGTTTTTTATCATTATAAACTGAATATCCTTGTTTTATCTACTAATCAAGAATAACCAGCCCAAAATCTTGTATAATACAAACATTCACCAGTATTAAATATCAGCATTACCCTGTCTGGATCTGGATCAGTGTGCTGCTCACTGGGTGGCAGTACAACCAAACTGGGATTAGAATATGCCCAGGTCTATGCTTTGAAAGTGCCAAAGAAGGAAAACACCTGCACATAGAGTAGAAGGACACATGTATCACTGATTTCTCTAGGCTCATGTTAAATAGTGAAAGAGAGAGAGGCCAGAGAGGTCAGAGGACTCTGAGGAGGTGTGCAGGAACATTGCGATGACTCGCAGTCTGACTGTCCTTTATCTGCAATCTGCATCTTTTTCTACCATACAGATTAATTTGCAACATGCCTTAGCAGCACACTGAATGCTGCAGACATCTGTGGAGGTGAATGCTTATTATGTTTATTATATATTTTTATAATTTGTATGAATGCAAACTCAAGTCAATTGTCATGTGAGCTGGTAAATTAACTGAGAAAAAGAAAATACAATTGAGTATTTTTTTTTTTAATTATTGGAAGGAACATGAGATGTACAGAAACATACAAATCCATATTGTGGTGTTTCCCACCTGGCACAGTGCAAAAAGGTAAAAAAAAATATATATATAAATAAAATAAACGTTAATGACAGTGACAATTTTAATAGAAATGCATCAATACAAATAAAACAAGTTTGAGATATTTACATCAAATGACAAATGCTCCAAATAAGTCATAAATGTACCAAGCGCATGGACATGAAGCACCAGGTCTTAATAAACTTCTGTTTACATAAATCACACATTATGATGTCATACATTTCAGCAGTTGAAGAAAAATACATCATCCCATGTAAGTATAAATACATAAATAAATAAATACTTATAAACACCTCCAGTATAAACAACTATAAATGCATCCAATTAAAATACCTTAAATATATATAAATAAAATAAATGTTATATAAATAATACACATCACAAGGAAGCACCTTTCAGTAACACTTTTGATTGATTAATATATTGACAGTCATGAGGAAATATTCACAAACAACTGTACCATCCGCCTTGACGTCATCTGGTAACTTGTCTTCTCGCTAACGTCCCATTCTAGAATGTTCCCACAGTTGTCTTGGAGACTGTGCTCAGAATGTTAATGTCTCGCTGCAGCGCTGCCATGGCAACCAGCAAGCTGCGTTCAGAGAGCTCGCGGGTTGAAGAACGGAGACAAGCTAGCGTTCTATTTCCCGTGACTTTGTGTTTTGGGGGGAGGTTCGCTGCGTCGTATCATGTGTATAGTTCTCCAAATATAAAAAGGAGACAGACCTCCTCCTGCTGCTATTTATACACCCGCTGCACATGCTCACATTCAAGGTTGATAGAGAATGCATGGGCCGGTCTCAATACAGGAAGTTACATCATGAATGGCAGAAAGGTTGCCCTCTTCTGGACTCGCATGGGTAGGCTACTACTGTGTGGATGTGCATGTGTGTGTGTGAATACATGTTCTCTCACAGCTCCACCTATGAAGGGCACACACACACACACACACACACACAGCCTCACACACACGTTGTGTAACGTGTTTGCAGCAAGGACAGGGGAGCCTCCTGCAGCTGTAGAGGAAAGACGGGGCAACTCAGCTCACAGATTTCAGCAGGATGAAGAGAACAGGAGTCTGGGGAAGATGACACAGACTGGCAGCCTCTCCCTCTCTCTACACTGGCTGGTAGGGCCCATGTCGATTACACTTTGCCGTATTGGTGCTTTTTTTTGGAGAAACGTGCACATTCTTTCATTCTGCTTCACCCTTGTGTTCTCATGAGCTTGACGAAGGTGTTACTTTTATGAAAACTCTGATTAGAGTAAAAAAAATGGAGTCTATTCGGGAAAATCCTGTTTTGATTGAGACACTTTTATATGGCCAAACACCTGTAACTTATTGGCATTTTTATACTCTGGAATTGTGCTCAGCGTTCCCGCTCATCTGTGTTGCAGGATGTCCACACGTCCGACATCGTTCCAGAGTTCATCTGATGGGATTAGTCACCGAGGTTTCCCTGTCCTCTCCTCTGTAAGGTGACACCACTGCAGGATCACCTTTTCCTGTCATCAGCTGTTGTCTAAGGCTCTTAGCCTCCACACACACCACACATGTGACAGTGACGAGGCCTTTTGTTTGCAGTCTGAATAGCAAAATCACTTGGCAAAACATACATTAGCAACAAAATAATAACCACCCTTGAAGTTTTTCTTAACAGTTTATTGTTTCTGAACCTGTATAAACACTGCGGTCTTTTCTCCCATAGGCCACTTGCAGAATAGCATTGCTGTTTGGTGCACCAAGGCACCATGGGAAACATAGTCCAGTGCTTTCACACACTGTCAAACTACTTCAAGTGTAAGGATGCGCCGGCCCCGGCTGAGGAGGAAACATCCCCTCTGCTCTCCAGTGAAGAGAGTGAATGTGAATCGCCGAGCCTGCCAGACGACTCGGAGGACGATCTGTTGACCGTCTCCACCGGCGTGACCAACCCCGCCCTCCAACCAGAGCACTTCCTGTTCCCCGACATCATCCTGAGCAGCCACCTGGGAGGGGACGTGACTCTGGTGGAGCCGATGGTGTGTCTGCTGGTGTCTGAGGAGGAAGAGGGGGCGAGGGTGGACGAGCCCGAAGACGAAGGGCCGAGGAGGAGCAGCAGCTGGAGAAACAGGGGTTTTATGGAAGTTGAGACGCAGACGGAAGCAGAGACACAGATGGGCACGGGGGTGCAGACGCAGACAGAGTCACGGGCTGAAATCCAGACACAAACGGAGATCCTTGTGTGTGGAGAAGTAAACACAGTAACAAATACTGACACAGCAAAAGAGATGGTGGTAGGAGAGCTACTGAGACAGGTGGGAACATCTCCGAGACATTCTGATATTGTCATTCAAATGGATGCTGGAACCTGCGCTGCCACGGAAGCCAGACAGATAGAGAAATACAAACTGGCCTTCAGAGATGAATACAAGGAAGCTGAACTGGAGGAACCGAGAGAGAATGACATCCACAAGGAAATGACCACCACTTCTACAAAGTGCTCATTTCAAATCGAACAAAAGTCCGAGCTGACAGAGGAGTTAATGCAAGATGAAGGGGATGTTTTTAAGTTGCGACAGAAAACTGTTGCTGTTCAGGAAAATATAGACTTTGACTGGACAGAGCCGACACAGGAGAGCGCTCAGGACAAAGGACAAAAATCAGAGTGCAACAAGGATGAGAAGATGGAGGGACAGAAGGATTTTCAGCCGACAACTTACAGCATCAACGGGGAGGCTGCTGAGTGTCGTGTAGACCCGACTAATCGGGATGAGGAACTGATGGGACAGGCGATGCTGGTGCCGGATCAGAACGTAAATGAAAAGGGCCGTAACATTATCACCTTGGAAACAAATATAAATCTGTCAGGGGAACTCACAGGTCAGTCAGATTTAAATGCAGATCAATTTCAGTGCCGGGACCCAGGAAAGGGAGGGGACGACAACAAGACGGCTCTGTCACCTGTGAAGGAGGAGGAGGAGGAGGAGGAGCCTGAGAGGAAGCAAACTTTGTTTTTAGTTGACAGGCTGTTTCTGGCAGCGCCACATGTCAAAGGTGAATGGTTTGATTGGATTTTCTCCCTTTTGTGTGTTTTTTGTCCATGCACTTTATTATTCAAACATCTTCCTTGCAGCTTGGACAGGAGGTCATCGCCTCATAGAGGATGCTTTTAAGTAAAATTGGAAATTGGAAATTAAAAAAAAGAAACCTGGGCCATAATTAAATGTTAAAAAGAAAAAGTAAATTGGAAAATAATAATCTATTTCCTTTTTTGTAATATGTTTTCATTTCCTCTTCAATTACAGGGTTCAATTCAATCGTTTATTTTCCATTCTACCTTTTATATGCAATCCAGGGAAAAAGCATTCACCCTGACCCTGAGTTTTCATCCTCTCCAGGTCAAATTGAAGAAAGCCCCAAGGATGATCGCCCACAGCAGTCTGATGCCGATGAAAGGAAACACAGCATCAGCGACATTGTTGCTCTCCAAGAGACCGACTTTACTGTCAAAATCCAGCCTCCTGGAACAGAACATTTTGAGCTTCAGGTTCTGTTTAGCTCTTGTTTTTGTTGTTGTTGTTTTTTTTTAAAGATGTATCCTTACGTCTTACTCCGATTCGACTCTCCTCCACTCCCAGGTGTCGGACCAGATGCTGGTGGCGGAGCTGCAACAGGTGCTGATGGAGCACGAGATCACCTGCCACCGCACATGCTTCTCCTTCCAGCTGGGCGGCATCGCCCTCGACAGCCTCGCAGAGCTGCGCTCCATCCAGGGCATCCAGGACGGAGCCGTGATCAAGGTGGTGGAGGGTAACTGCCTCTAGGTTTTCTACCTTCTTCATAAGTTGAGTGCAACATTGTCTGCAGTTTTATTCGATCTCCCATCACTGGACCCCTAACACAGGATCAGAACAGTGTTTACCTCTCATCCAAACTGTTACAAACGTCTGCAGGTATTGGACGGATGCTCAAGCAACGTGATGGAAATGACACCTAACTTCATCCGGGAAGGTTTACCACATAATTAGTGTCTCCACACAACCGAACCACGTTTAACTTCTTTTTTTTATAATCACCATGTATTTATTTCTAATGCATCACTCACTTTAAACCTCACAATAAATGTTCACCTCACACGCCGAGGCTCAGTGATATGGAATAATACACTGCCATGCATAAATAATAAACACATCTGAAATGAAGGAGCAATGCTATTGAATTGCATGGCAATAAAAGCTGATGAGTATCACTGATTTTGATGATTTGGAGTTATTCACTTTTTATTTAATCTTTTATGGTCGCAACATAGCGAGACAATTTTCTTCCCCCCATTTATCACGAGTGACAGTGAGATTGAACACGTTCTAAGCATCCTTTCTGATCTTGTCACAGATCCTTACACGGTGCGTGATGCTCGTCTTCATCTCAGACACGTCCGTGACCTTCTGAGGAGCTTGGACCCCGCTGATGCATACAACGGAGTCAACTGCAGCTCACTCTCTTACCTCACCTTCTACACCAGAGGAGACAAGGGTAATAGCACTTTCTCGTTGCCTCCTCACTCACTAGCATTTCTGCCAGTAATCATTTCCTCTTTTTCACCTCCCTGTTCATCCCTTCAGACGGCGACGGTGTGGGGAACAGGCGAGCTTCTGAAAAGGAGTCTGTTGACTGCAGCCCTCCAGAATACATCCTCCCTGGATGTAAGGACCGACCGCTAACTCCACTGCAGCCCCTCAGAGATGACTGGAAGGTGAGAGATCAGGTTGTGTAACCGCAGGCGACAAGTTAGACATATAAGATCCAATGAAACATGTGTTAAGTTACAGTGAAGCAACACTTGGACTTTATGAAAGTATCATTACAGCCATTCCGGTGCCTGCGGGTTCTGACCATGAGCAGCTGGAACCCTCCTCCGGGAAACAGAAAGATGCATGGGGACTTAATGTACCTCAATGTGCTGACTATGGAGGACAGAGAACTCAACATCACATCCTCTACTCGGGGCTTCTACCTCAACCAGTGAGTGTTAAACGGTTCGGCCATTTTCACGTTTGCTCAGCCGAAGACAGAAACGTACCTGGATTCACTTGCTGTGCTCCGACTTCTCTAGGTCAACTACCTTCAACTTCAACCCTAAACCTGCACTTCCCAAAATCCTTTGCCACTCTCTAGTTGAGCTGCTTAGTCAAGTCAGCCCTG
The DNA here is from genome assembly GCA_029853015.1 of Chelidonichthys spinosus. NCBI lineage: Eukaryota > Metazoa > Chordata > Actinopteri > Perciformes > Triglidae > Chelidonichthys > Chelidonichthys spinosus. The sequence continues at coordinate 11,947,812 of CM056835.1, forward strand.
CTTTCAGGAAAACCTTCAGTGCTCTGCAGAAGAAGAGGTGAGCTGTAACACTACTCGTATCAATCCAATATGTGGATGGAGATACAGTAACGGGAGTCATCTCAGTTTCTAGAGCTGATCTGATACGAAAACGAAAATATCGATTTAAAATGAGCTTGATGAAACATAAATCCACCCATACAAGTCCTGGAAATTAAATAATCTCTTTTGTCACTCGCTGTGAACCAGAGTCCAGCAACACCCGTACGAGCGGATTGCCGCACCTTTCCAGATGTTCACCTGGATCGCCCGTCATGGAGACCACACCCTCGACTGTGTCAGAGCGGAGGAGACACACACCAGTCGCATGGGCCAGGACGAGCACACAGCCGGGCAGGTTTGGAGACTAAATATAACATCACACTAATGGCAGATGCTTGTATGCACACACAAAAACAACGGTTCCATTAGGCATCTGAGGCTAACTGACAGGGATGCTGATATGGAGGTTGTGTGTTCTGACCACAGAGTCGGGACTGGAATGAGGAGCTGCAGGGATGCAGGGAACTCAGTAGGAATTCCCTCCAGGAGCGCCTGCGCAGGGAAAGGAGCATCTTCAAGGTGAGACCACAGATTTCTAAACGTCTTCTTTCCTTCTGATTAAAGGTCAGAGACTCGACCTGCAGCTGTGACCACGAGTACAGATGTTTATGATCCCGTGTCCTCCTATACTTCATCTACACTGTTCAGCATTTTACAAGAAACACATGTTTGATCATTCCTCCCTTTGCCTGCCCTGTGCTGTTCTTTTTTTTTAAATGAAGGAGGAGAAACTGTGTTAATCAAAGCTTTGAATTCCTCCATCCAGACAAACAGTGACTTTGTTGCCGCTGCAACACGAGGGGCCGTAGCTGTGATCGACGGTAACGTCATGCCGTTGAACCCAGGGGAGGTGCCTCACATGCAGATGTTCATCTGGAACAACCTGTTCTTCAGCTTCGGGTTCGACGTATCTGAGCACTACCGCCCACTTGGGGGCAACACCGCTGCCCATGCTGCTGCCACCTGTGACTTGAGGGGGGCACAGGTAGGTCTTCACAGCAATACCTACGTGGTTTGTGAGGAAGTTGGGATGCATTTACTGCTTCTTCTCTCCCGATTTAAAGTATATTTGGACAGCATTGCATTCACTAGTTCTTTAAGGGTGTGATTATGTGGATTTCAATGGGGGAAAACAATATTCAACAGTCAAACACTCAAATAAATTGTCCTGCAGCTGCACTTTCACAATTTCTTCCATAGTCTTTTAACATATGACCCTCATGATGGAGCCTAGATGTTGTGCATGAATGTATCAAAGGAATAGCTGGTCAAAATGCATAAATGGCAGTAAAACATTAATTTATGCACCTCTTCTCACGAGGCCTATGTGAATTGGGATGTGATGGTTTATTATTATTTTTTTAAAGTTGGGTCCCCAGAAAAACAGCTGGGAGACACGGATTCAGCCCCTTCATGTTCTTGCCATCAAAACCAAAAAACATACAGTTTGTTTCTCTGTTACAGGCATACTCATCTGTAGACGTAGAGGGTCTTTACACCCTGGGAACTGCCGTGGTGGACTATCGTGGTATCCGTGTTATCGCTCAGACCATCGTTCCCGGGATACTGGAGAAGAATCAGGAGCAGAGTGTAGTCTATGGCTCTAATGACTATGGAAAGACTGTTTTTACACACCCCAGGTAACACACGTCTGCTCACAAAAACAATAAAGTCATTTAAGGTATTTAGAGTTTAAATGTTAAACATGCAACCTTTCATTTTCATTCTTCCAGGTTTCTGGAGCTTCTGGATAAAACCAGTAAGCCGCTGAGAATCCAACGTCACCAGGTGCTCGACCACAACAACAGCCCAGTGGAGCTTTGCTCTGGCATCGAGACCAAAGGCATCGTGGGTAATGATGGAAGACATTACATTTTGGACCTCCTCCGGACCTTCCCCCCCGACCTTAACTTCCAGTTCTCAGAGGCCGAGGAGAGGAGGGAGGTGCCGGAAGAGTGCCATGGCCTTGGTTACCCTCGGCAACATCCCCACAGCCTAGCCAGCCTGAGGCCGGAGCTGATAGAGGCCTTCGTCCAGCACAGGTGAGGAAGAGAGCCGCCATCTAACTGTGGAACCAGCAGGATGACCTCAGCCTGGGAAACGTTCCTGTGTTCTGTTGCAGGTATGAACTTTATGTCAAGACAGTGTGCCAGGGGCTCATCCAACTGGAAGAAGAACATAAAGCTGCAGAGCAGAGCGAAGAGTCGGTCTGTGAGCCGACGAGTGGAGAAGCAGCCACGGAAAGTGCCGACATGGGTGAATAAGACGAAGGCTACTCAGTAATAAGACATTAAGTGAGAGGAGAAACGTGTAACTGCACAGAGAAATCAACCTGAAAAACACAAAATTAACCAGACAAAGGATGTACAGTAATAAAAAAAATTTTAGTGTTCATTCTTGGCCTTGACAATACTGGTTTGGAAATCTCATCACAAGATCCATTCAGTAGTTGTCCTGGAGCTTTCGATCATGTCACATGGTTTTCAGCAGCAGATTGAGTTTACTCAGTAACGCTGAAATATTTATGGTTTTCTAAGGACATAATGCACATTGATTTTTCTAACTTAAAGTATGTTTTGTTTATAAATAATGATATAGTTGTTGTCCCTGTAAGACGTTGAATTCAGGGATTTCCCTTTTATTTGAGTGTTCACAGTGCGATTTTCCTACTTTTACTGAGGTATCAGGATCTGAATACTTCTTCAACTCTTTGACTTGACTTTAAAATACCCTCAAGTGTGCAAATATTCATTGATAAGTCATGAAAGAGGACAAGGACAGTGGTGAGGATGTTTGTGTCCATTAATTAATGTATTCATATTCTTTTGCAGAATGTCAGAGAAGACATGTGGTTTTGAAAGGGTGTGAGGCTGTCGGATCAGTGAGTGACTCCTGCTTTGACATCCGCTTCAACCCTGATGTTTGCTCTCCAGGTATTGAGCACACACTCACACACACACACACACACACACACACACACACACACACACACGTTCATATAAATAAGGCTGTTTAAAGATCAGATTGAACTGTGTGTCTTTGCTGCAGGTGTTCGCGTCTCCTCTGAGTGTGTTGAGGAGATTCAGAGACAGAGACTGTTGTTATGGGACATGGCTGCCTTTCTCCTGACAAATCAGATCCCAGCAGTGGTGAGTCTCACCTGGAGCAATGACCTTCTGATCTTCCATGCATGAAGCCTAAGATAATATCTGTAATTCTACTGCTGTGTGTGTGTGTGTGTGTGTGTGTGTGTGTGTGTGTGTGTGTGGTAGCTGAGGGACTGTCTCAACCACTCAGCAGTGCCGATGGACGGGGCGACCCTGACCTCGGCGCTCCACCAGCGGGGTGTGAACGTGCGATACCTGGGCGCCCTACTGAGGGAACTGGTCGGGGTTGAGGAGAGAGGGAGACTCCACCACATAGAGGTACTTGCTACAGCTATTATTAACCTTATGACTTGCACGTGAAGCCATCGTAGCTGGTTAGCTCTTGCTCATGTGTTTGCTTTTACATTGATTGAGAAAAATATTTATAAATGTCTGACATGAGTGTTCTGTAAAAAAAAAATCCCAGGCAGAAGAAGAGCATATGCTGTAGATATTATTATTGTTATTGCTGTTATAATGGACATTTGTGCAATCATTCTCCTATCCTTTGGTCCCTTGTGTCTGTGAATCTATAAATCTATAAATAAATAGAAATATCTCCTCCAGTAATAGAAATAAGAAGAAATGCAGAGTATGGACTACTTCATCTTTCCATCGCAACTCATCTTAGACTTTTTCTAAAGTCAAGGGCTAAACTTATCCTTGATCACTGTCTTTTGCAATATAATAGAATAAAATACAATGTTATGTTTTATAGAGCATGAAAAAAACCATGATAAAATAAAGGATACCAGCTGTCTGTCATGATTAACTGATCACATGTTTCCGAACAGAGAATTTGTATCAGTGAAGTCCTCATCAGAAGTGCAAAACACATTTTCAAGACCTATCTACAGGTAAATTGCTCATATAATATTCATAAGTAAAATATTCAAATAACACAATAACAATAACATGCTTTTTCTAACATTAACATCTCTTATTTCCTCCAGGATGTGGAACCTGCAGCTTTCTCCGCTGCCGTCAGTCACTTCCTAAACTGTCTCCTGAGCTCCTCCTCCAGTCTCCCCGACTCCTGCTCAGATGAGCTGCTCTCTCGCCGCAGGAGCCGGCGGCGACGGAGCCACGGGAGTCGAGTCACCTCGCTGACGGACAGTTTATGGGCTAGACTGACCCCCAGTGAGCTGTGGGGCCAGATCAGGACCGAAGCTGGAGATTATTACCACTACACAATAGACAGGTGTGTGTGCGTGGGTGTGGGTGTGTGTGTGTGTGTGTGTGTGTGTGTGTGTGTGTGTGTGTGCGTGTGCAACAGAACTTACACTGCCATCCCTTCTGTGTCCAGTGAAAGTATAGATGAAGTAATCAAAAAGCACAGCCTTCAGAGGATCTCCCTACTGAGAGAGATAGCCATCAAGACGGGCATACAGGTCAGACATCTACCTTAATAAAACAGAGGTTTGATTACATAAGTTAACACATACATGTTATCTTGTGCAGCTTTAAACAGCTGTTCCCCCTTTCCCCTTTCTCTGTATTTAGGTCCAGTTGAGGGAGTATGTGTTTGAATCTCGACACAGGCCGGCCTTTGGTGAGGAAGACGTTGTCAACATGTTCCCTGTGGCCAAACATCTCAAACCGACATCAACAGACGCCACGCGGCTTGTGCAACACGCACAGGTGGCAGTACAGCAGGGTGAGAGACACTAACATTAGATTCAGTACATTTACATCCAGGGTAGCATGATGGCCTGGGCGCTCCAAGTGACTGACCATCAACTGCAGGGACAAAATGGAAAAGTATCACAGTTAGAAATGATATCCTCATCAGTGTAGTTTCCCTACAATCATGAATACACAGTGGCAACACACTATTCAGCAAATAACACACCCTTTAGGTCATGTGGTCATGTTTTAGATGTAGGTGATGAAGTTATATATTTCACATGTTAGTGGTCTAAGCCTTTGGAACAATGGAGTACACTATATTAACTTCATGTGAAGAGCAGATGTCATTTGTTTTTGTACATTCAAAGCTCACCAGCAGAGTTTTATGCTTGCTTTTAGGGCTTCTCAAAGACGGCTATGAATTGATCGGCCAGGCCCTGACTCTGTTCAGCAGCGTGTGCGGGGTCCTGCACGAGGACGTGTGCATGTGCCTGCGCCTCCTGGGACGAATCTGCTACATCCTGGGGGAGTATGCAGACGTAAATATACATTACATTTCTTTCCTTGCCGTGAGCTTTTACAAAGCCTGGTTCCAGACTTCTGAATCATCATCCAAAACTATTTTTTGAGCTTTCATAACAACGTATCCCTCATTCGGCCATGTCTCACAGGCTCTCAGCCACCAGGAAAAGGCTGTTATGAGTAGTGAGAGGATACAAGGTATAGACCATCCACAGACCATACAAGACTATGTGAGTTCCTTTATATTTTCATCAACCCACAAATACAATCTTCTCTCACAAACTGTCTACTTATCATACATTATACTTGTGACTATGTATTCTCCGGTCTGTGGTTCAGACTTACCTGGCCCTGTACTGCTTCGCTGGCGGCCGGCATTCAACCTCCCTACAGCTGCTGTATCGGGCTCGTTACCTCACGCTGCTTGTGAGCGGAGAAGACCATCCTCAAGTCGCACTGCTGGATGTGAGTCAGACCTGCAAAGTGTTGCTCTCCGTCTTTCTACTCTACTTTGCACAAAACTCTATTCAGGGATTATCTTTGTATTTTAGGCATCTAACTATTTTGTTCACATTCTTTAGTCAATGCTTAATGGTAATTTGAGGGATTTGGTTCATTAAAAAACACCCAAGATTAGAAATGAAAACTCAATCTGTACTGACGGTAAAATGTTTTTCATTGTACAAACTGAATATATATATATATATATATTTTAAAAGTGAAAAAAAATCCCTTTAAGTACTGTGGGCGAATTTTAAGATGATTAAATTGTTGGATCAAGACTTGACGTGTTAATAAAACATTAAATGAACTTCTACATGATAACTTACTGATAAATGTACACAGGATAAAGCAACTTGAAGCCTTGCCATGTGATAAGAACACACCAAATTCAACTCGAATGTTATTTCAGCAACCAGTCCTCACATGTGCTTGTGCTCCACCAGAGTATGCTGGGTCTCGTACTTCATGGACTGATGGAGTACGAGATTTCCCTGAAATTCCTACAGAATGCCTTAATTTCAACCTCAAAATACCACGGTGCCAAATCCCTGAAACATGCACACAGGTAAGACAGTTTTTCGTCCCGACCCTCTGTTGTTTTTTTACATTATTATTCAGAAGCACACAGAAAGACAAAAAATAAAGATAGCAACACATCAAAATTGCAATCTGAGATTTTTTTTGAAATACAGGTTTCTATTATTGTCTTATATTGCTGCTTCCTTGAATTTCCTTCTATCAAAGCTTTCATTGTCTATCTTCTGTGCAGCCATCATCTGCTCGCCACCGTGTACGAGAGTGAAGGAGAGTTTCGATCGGCTCTGCAACACGAGAAAGAGGCTTATTCCATATATAAGAGCCAGGTATGCGTTTAAATGCTGGTATTATTGTGTCATGTGCTTATAATTTTAATTGAGGGACCTCATTCTGGCCCACATGAAGGTTGGTGAGGACCATGACAGTACGAAGGAGAGCTCTAAGTACCTGAAGAGCCTCACTCAGCAGGCTGTGATCCTTCAGAAAGCCATCAACCATATGTACAGTAACACACCTAGTGCCTGTCTTCCACCTCCAAAGGTCTGTAAACAGTTCTGTAATACATGAATGCATGCATGCAAAGCATTTTCCAGTTGTGTGATCATTTATTTCATGTTTCTCTAAAGTTTTCCGCACCGAGTTTCCCCACAATCCTTCAGCAGCTCAACCTGACCTGTGGAATCATTCTCGTTCCTCTCAGGTGAACACTCAAACAATCGCTGTAATGGAATCAAAAATATCTGATGTTCTGGTTGTAACGTTCATCTCACCTATTGTGTCTTTCTCTATAGTGCAAATGAAATTGCAGACCTGAGGACTGAATTGAAAGGGAAGGAAAAGGTTCAAGTGGAAGAGCTGGAAAAAAGACTTAAGAAATGAAGACAACAACCCTGAACTTTGAACCGAGGGGACAGTTACAGTAGAACATCTGTGACGCCAGTCAGCACTTGAAAATGACTGTGGACAATGAGCAATAATGGGAAACGAAGGCCTGGCACATTACTGGTGTTAACAAGCCTACTTTGGACAACAAATCCAAGAAACAGACAGCTGCAGTTGTCTCTTTGTGGAAGAGGAGTTTGTGGACACTGTAGAGACTCATATCTAATTACCCAGCTCTTGAAATATATGGGATCATTGAATGAGGATGACAGCTTGTAACTTTGATGAAAAAAATCTCCTTTTTGTCAGCTAAAACCTCACACACACATGAATTATACTACTAGGTGAACACACATGCACAGTCTGTTTTGGCATGCTTCTAATGAGGGGAAAAGATACAGCAGCAGTGTACTAAATGTTAAAATGTCTTAGATTTTTCAATTATGTGCCGTCATGTTGCAGTTCCCTGTGTGTCCACTGGGCTTCACACTTGTGCCATGGACACTTATCCAAACATGATATTCCTGAACATTTAAGTAACCGATGTGATTGTTTTGGATGTATAATAGATGTTTATTATCATTTCATCCATGTTGTTGTTATTAATATCCGGGTTACTGTAGGGAAATAAACATCCGAACATTGTATGTCTTTCATTCTACAAGAACAAGTAATATAGGGAAATGAGAGAATTACACATATTATTGTCAAGTTTATGAAGTTAGTCCACTGGCACCAAATTAATGACTGACTGTGAGATTAGTGAATTTCATTTGAGATACCCCAAATACGGCTATTTCAATAAATGGCTTATTAACATAAATATTAATCTGAAAATGTACCCTTATAGTAAGTTTAAAATGGTTAAATGGTTAAAAAGCTAACCCTAACCCCTTTTTTAATAGTTTCCTGGAAGTTATTCCATTATTCACTGTCCATAGAGCTGCATGATTTCTCCCATCAATTACATTCACTAAAGTCCGTCCTTTGCTGCTCATCTCAATGAGAAACGTGTTTATATATAATTTTTTTTAATGTTGGAATTAATACTTGGCTGTACATAACAGTAAAACATGCCGTATTATTATAATGAATGTACTGTGTGGTCTCCCTTTAATTCTAAGAGCGAAAGAGGTGCACGTTGCGCGTCTCCGCTCACCTCAACGTGCGCGCAGCCGATATCCGAGCGCGACCGTTAGCTGGGGCCGGGCGAATGCGGTGGTACCAAAGAGGAGAACAAATCTGACCGACCGTGCCGGGTGATGTGAAAAGTCACAATACTACTGGAAAACGAAGGCTTCCAATCGCACACTTAGACCAGTCACGGGAATATGAGAACATCCATATGTCACAGGTAAGTTAGTGGTTTAACACGCGATTGTAGTTTTGTTTTTGGCACTTAGAAAGACTTGTTATTTTTGACGACGAATTGCCTGCAGTCTCTGCGCTTTCCCGTTCCGATCTCAAAATGGCGGAGAGGCCGAAAGCTAAGCTAAGCTAGGCTAAGTGGCAAAGTTGGCATTCACAAGAGCATCGACTTAAGAACTGAACGTCAAGATAGCGCAACGGTGATGTTATTCAACTATATTGAATGTGATTGTCACCTTAATACGTTAAGACCGATCCTCGGTCAATGTGTGATTTGTATCGAGACACTTGTTGTGAAACCTAGCTGAACATTTGGCTAACGTTAGCGACGTCTATTTATGGAAGTTCTTTGGAGATGAGCTAACGTGTTACGTTAGCCAGATAAGCTAACGTAGGTGCTGTCAGCTTGCTGCCATATTTTATACACCCCGGTGAAAAAGATTCTGGTGTTGCGAGAAAATACATAAATTAAATGCTCAATTTTGATATCGAAACGTTGACTGTATTTGTTGCGGAAACCTCTACATTTGTGCGAAAAACGTTATACTATAGTAAACCAGTGTCTTGCAACGTTACTGGGGTTGCTTAGCTACTTGTTGGCGTAGACCAACGCCCTTTCTGTGTTTTGGTGTGGTGGCTGAGACGTAACGTTGGTATAAATCTCGTCTGCTAAAACTGACAGCTCCAGTTACCGTCTACGTTATCATGCTAAGCTAACGTTAGCTGGAAAGGGCGTTGCTGAGCCATTGCTGCAACTTTGCCCTTGTGGCCATCGAAGCAGGGAAAGACGTCACCCGAGCCAGATTTTGAACAGAGTACTGGTCTCAAAAATATCAAAGCAATTTTGGGGTAGTTTCCACTCGTACTGTAAGCTCCATAAAGGCAATCTACTAAGGTTTGAGGAATCACAGTCAGGGTGGAGACTAAAAAGGAACCGAACCACTGCTAATATACAGAGGTTTCTTTCTCGTGAGATTCACATACCCGTCTCATAAGTTCAATTTTGCTACGTAATGGAACGCCTTAGTAATTGTATGGTAGCGGTTTAAATATATTTTATAAGTACTTGATTCTTTTTAAATAATAGAATATCTCATGGTTTTAACTATTACATGATTTAAAATCAATAAGGTGTAGTTGAAAGTACAAGTATTATTTTAATTCAGCTGCATTTCATCTGGAATCCACATTTGTTCTTTTTCTCCTTTGTATGAGAAAACTACAGTTATTAGCACATTTTTAAAAAGTAAAGTACCTCTTAATTAACTGGTAAATTAAGTATCATGTTATTAGTATTATTATATTGTGATATTGTGTCAAGGTTGTTGAATACTCACTGTCACTGTCTTGTCACATTTGAATATTGGACTGTCAGCATTGATAACACATGCAGTCTGTTTTAGATAAAGGTTGAGTAACTTATTGTAGGGGAGTAGAAATCTTGCTATGAAGATGGGCATAATTGATTAACGTAAATAATGATGTAGTGTAGGCTGCTAGTTAAGTGAAAACACGATTTGTCTTGATGTTTGATTTGTCGTCAAACATTGCCCTGTGTACCAGCAGGGACCTGTTTGGCCCGAAGGTCACCCATAAGGAGCGGCATTGTAAAACAACTTCACACAAACAGAGCATGATCACTGAAAACTGGATTTGCAACCAGAATGAATGCCTTTGGCTTCTTTTATTGCCTTTTTTGTTAGATTAACATGCATTCTCTCTAAATTCACAACTACTTTATAGGTCATCAATCTGGCTTTATTTATTAAGGCAGTTTTGACTGGAGACGTTGAAGTTTAAGTTGACTTAGAACATGTCCACCTCTGGGCTCCACCTGTATTCATGATGTAAAAAGCTATTCCCCACCCAAGGACTGAAATAAGTAATTTACATTTTATAGACTAATCGATTCGACTTTTATAGATTAATCGTTGTTGTTGGCTAAGTTACCATAGCCCAAATAAATGCTATACCACTTGCTTACTTCATTTTACTAACAGTCAAACAACCCAAAGGCATACAGTATATAATGATATTTAACCCAGGAAGGAAGGCTTCACAGTCAACAACCATGATCATAGCTCTATCGATTGATCGATCGCTTGAAATTGTTCTCATGTCAAAGTAGGATCACACCATTAGATTTACAAATGAATTTCTAAATAGTTTTAAAGAATACTGCATTTATAACAACATTAAAGGTGTTGTTCAGGTAGAAAATAGAGGCAAAGTCTGAATCAGATCACATTTGCACATGCTGCTTGTTTAACTGACCATTGCTCATATTTTTAAGTGCTCTGAGAAAGACATGAGGCATAACTGATGTTTTAGTCTAAGCGTCATCAGGTCATAAAAAATAAATGTACTACAGGAGGAAGATGCTTTTTTTCTATCCTCTGTTTTGCTTAGAATTTCAGCCTAGTCATGGTGCCCCAGATATATTCTGGGGTCAATTCAGAGTCTAACTGAAGGATACTTTACATTAGTCACATTAAAGGGGTGGAGTTTACAGCATGTGACCAATCGCAAACATGGACTATTATAGCATGCTATAATATTAGACAAAGACATAGAAGTTACACACAAAATCCAGTCTTACTGTAACACAGTTGTGTGAAATTCAAAGGATTAAAGCCTAATATCACTGCCCCATTACGAGCATGAGTAGATCTGACCATAATGGCATAAATACGAAAGCGTAGTAAGCAGGCTTCCTTCCATATCTTATCACCCACAGCATACATAAATGTAGCAACCGGCAGCAAAGTCTACGGGACTCTTAATTGCATGACTCCAATGTGTCGCATGGTAATACGTGGCAACTAACACACAAAAGACAATATATGATATCAATATAAGAGAATATACTAATTTTGTAATTTGAATTATTTGAATATATGTAATTTGTGTTGTTAGATTGCTGCTAGTTCACTGTCATCCTCTAATTGGAACATCTGCGGTTCTATCCCACAAGACTGCATGTTGATGTGTCCTTGGGGAAGATGCTGAACCCCAGTTTGCTCCATGTATGTGTGTGTGTGTGTGTGTGTGTGTGTGTGTGTGTGTGCGCGTGTGCACGCGCCAATGCTCGCGCCTGGTGTGCAATGTGGCACCTTGCATTGCAGCCTCCCCCATCAGGGTAAGAATGTGTGTGAATGGGTAAGTGTTGACATGTCGTGTATAGTGCTTTGAGTGGTCAGAAGACCAGAAAGGCACGTCATAAATGTCTATTTACCTTTACCATCAGTGATACCTTTGAATGTAGGTGAACAAACATTTTTTTAACTGTAGTGAATGTTGTTTTTGAAAGGGTAAACAACCAGAATATGGATTCAATATACATTTTAGTGTAGGCTAATCTTTATGAAATTCTCATGTCAATGTTATGAATGAAACTTTGAAGTATTGAATGTGGCCCTACTGATGGAAAGGTCTTCTTACCACTCGGAATTATTCTAGCCTATTTATATTGTATTTGCTCCCAAATTTGTTTCACACCGCCAAGGTAGCAGCTGAAAGAATATTAATATAATATTGTCATGCATGCCATAAGAATACATACCATATGTTTAAACTGTGTTGCTTTTAGCCTTGATTATGTTGTTAACGTCTTTGTATTTCTGTAATATTATCTCGAGCTTTGAATGGTCAGTAGGCTGTGCTTTCATAGTCATTGAGCACTTGGGATCATGTTAGGTATGAAGCATACGTTACCATGTCAAATCTACCCCGGTAAGAAGTGAACCACCGTCATAGCCGAGGTGGTTTGTAGTACAGGGCCCAGTTGTCTGGCCTCTGTCTGGCCAAATAAGAATCATTGCTCTGTAACATCTCTGTACAACGAGTGTTTCTATAGTGCCCAACAACTTCAACATTGTGATATCTCTTCTCTCTAGCTGATTGAATTTGACTACTTCCATTTCAGGAGTTGCATTCTTACAGTTAAACATTCATAATGGTAATAATGTAAGCTTATAAACTTCTTATGTTTTTAACTTTAAAAGTATTTGGTTCAGATAGCTTATGAAAAACAAGGTGGCCAGCATTTAGAAGGGTATTTGAGTGTGAAGGATGCATAATTTTTTTAATCAACATTTACGTGCATCTAAGTCAGGTTCTATATAGACATATCCCCATTACTAAGGGGCTTTTTTAGATCGGGACCATTGCATACCGCTTTTTAGAAAAGTTATGTTGTACTATGATTGTGATCCTGTTTATTATATTCCACCTCCCATTGCTGAGTCTATAAAATGTCATAAAAGATTGAAGTCTTCAAATGTTTTGTTTTACAGTCCAAAAGATACAAGATAATAGAGGGAAATAAAACATAAAGTAGCAAATCCTCATCCTTTTTTTTTTTTTTTATCAAAATAGTTTTCTTTCAACTAATGCCTTTCGAAGGCAAACTCCTGACCACTTAATTTATGTTGTCGAGAGCCACCTTCTTGACGGAGCAGTGACTTCAGACTCAAATGATAAAACTTATCTAGAGGTTGAAGTCCTAATGCAAAATATGTTTTTATCACCAGGAACTGACCACAGGCGTTGTCCACACATATATACAGATGCAAATTGTATAATAACATTGCAAACCTTTTGACTTTCCTCATCTTTAGTAGAATCTATAAATGAATTCAAACCAATCGTTTTAAGAGAAATGGTGTGTTTAGTTTATTGCACAGGTTTCAACCTGTCCCTGTACATTAACGCATCAATGCAATAACTTGAGGACTCGAGCAAGAAGCATACTGTCACTTGTTTTTTTATGTGGTCCTTTAAAACATTCTCTCAAATTCAGTTGCTGGTGAGGCTCAGACCGGTAGAAGCAACTGAAATTGTCTTGGTTATGTAATAGTTCGGAGGTTGGTCTGTTTAGTCAAATGGCTATTTTTGAACCACGCTGAGGATGCTGTTCAGCTAAAATCATTAGCTTGGTCTTGTCAGCTCAGCACTCATCATGTTTGCAGTCAGGAAAGAAGAGTTCTTTCTGGGACGCATCAGACTGTCCCCGGATTCATGTTTTGTTGTTTGCTGCAGATTTCATTGAAGGTGAATGCTGAAGTGTTTATTTGTAAAATAGAAGGATATTCAGAAAAAAACTTTAATGTTACCAATAGAGCATCATTTAATTGTTTATTTTCCTGAAGGAGTCTTGTAGCAATTAGCTGTGGATGGTGAAATGGACAAGAACGATGCACTAGACGGTGATATAGACAAGGAAGGCTTGCTGTCGAGGTCCTCTCTCTGTGTTGGGGGTTAATCCTGTTAAGTACCGTCCCATCCCTTCTTTACATTGCACTGTCAGCGGACATGTGGTCTGTATCCCTTAGAAACACACACTCCAGGTTGTCTGGTCTAGCTGCTAAGCAGCTTAGTGCTACTGTGGCCCCAGGTAGCCGTGTTGAAGCTCAGGAAGTAAATGGTCTTAATAGCTTTACAATCAGTGAATGTTGTGTTTTGATTTTAAACATTTTGCAATATGCCAGCTATTGTAATAACACACACACACACACACACACACACACACACACACACAATATATATATATATATATATATATATATATATATATATATATATATATAATGATTTATTACCCTTTTTCAATTTCAAATTGTGCAAGAACTTTGGCTCGGTTCATCTAACGTCCATAAGCCAATCAAAGAATCAGACTGAGTAACGTTCCATCTTCCATACCACTGACTTGGCCCATGGCCACACAAAATCACGATCAGTTATTGTTACCAAAAGTTTTAGCTTGTATTCACAATATCCATAGTTTATATCATCAAATATTGAAAACTTGGCATCTGTGTAGTACAATATTGCCATGCAAAATATCATGATACTATGGCATATCAATTTTCTTCCCCCACCCCTAGTCTAAAGTAGGGCTGCACGATTCTTGAAAAAATGTTAATCACGATTTTTTTGCTTAGAATTGAGATCACGATTCTCTTGCACGATTTTTTTCCACAAAATGTTTATTGCACTGATGAACTTTAACAAAACAAAAAACGTTTGTTGCTTTGGCAGAGGCATAGTAGTAGTTCTATCATTGGAAGATAAGTAATTTTTACAAAAGTAAAAAAAAAAAAAAAACATTTTTAAGTATTGCATGCTTGGTGGGCTGCCACAAGAGGATGATTGACAGGCGCTCTCCTTCATACAATCACACGCACACTTCATGGCTGCACCTGATTGGACGATCGCTTCCACAGCTGTCCTGTCTGCTCCGGAGTTCACGCAGACCAACATGGCGGCTCGTTTGGAAACGTTCTCTTATTTCACGAAAATAGTTCACCGAAAGGTGTTTCTGAAAACATTTTAAGCGAGAAATAAGCTATGCAGTTGCTGAATCTGTCTTTATTTTAGATCGACAGCATTCAGTTTAGAAGATTTTCGCGAGCGTTCTCGAGGCGGCGAGTCGAGCCCGGCGCAATGAATGGGACGCGGGGAAACACCGCACGTACCTTCACTCTTTCCAAACACTCAACTGCAGGCGGCTTCCTCCCCTGAATCACTTGTTGTAAAGACGCTTTACCATAGGTTGAGGGGCGGCAGTGGTGCGTTTGGGGGCGCTTCAAAAAATCCGGAAGGCAATAGGAGCATTTGTGATGCAGCTCGAGATATAAAATGCTTCAGAATCGCCGTGTGTAGAAATTAGATCACGTGTATGTGTGAATCGAGATTGCGATTTTTTTTTAACGATTTTTTGTGCAGCCCTAGTCTAAAGTCAAAGCCTCTTTGATGGCTTATCCCTATTTTCCAGCAGTGTTTCATTTAATGTTGATGTACTTCCTTACTTTCTTGTCTCTCTGCCTCATTCACCCAAGCCTTGTTAATACTTAAACTGTGCTTAAGTTTGTTTGTTTTTTAATAAACCTTGAGTATGTATTTTTCTTTAATAACTTTGCCTTTATCCTACTTCTACAGGTAGCAGTCAATATGTCCGCTCAGTTATTTTTTTACTCACTTCTATCTCCCTTCTCTCTTCAGGTGATGGACACATCCGATTAGTGAGTAAGCTTTGGGCCAGTGAATACTCTTCAAGCCTTGTCCTGACAGTTGATTGACAGCAGCATCTCCAGTTCACCTCCCTCTATGTGGCACTCTTCCCGCCACCTCCAAGTCTGAAGGAAGAACACCACTGAGGGATCAGACACTTCGCCGCCACACACTTCCCAGCCAGATTCCCCTGAACATCACCTCCCCCAAGAGGGAGAGAACAGCAGCCACTATGGTGCTGTCACAGAGACAAAGAGATGAACTGTGAGTGCCCTGGATGTAAATATGTGTCTGCAGGCTCATTACACATGCAAACAAGAACAAACATGTAGACGGTCACACATGTAGTGCTTTCATGTAGAGGCGCACATGCATGAAAGTGCATACATGTAGGCTTGTTAGCAATACTTTGAAGTTTGTCCACAAGCAGAGATGTATCTCATGTTTTCCTCTCTTGATCTCATCCAGATGAGGTTAATGCAGATGTTGTGAGACAGTGCATACCTTTTATGAGAATGTGTAATCCTTGTGGAAGTGTAAAAGAGATGTGAGCTTCAAGGTGCTTCATTTGGTAGCTACTTAGTGAATATTTCATAACCCACATGACAGGGGCAAAGAAGCGAGGGGGATGGGGGAGGAGGAGGAACTTATGTGAGCAGCTCTGTGCCTGGTTGATCATACGATATGCACCCAGTTCAGTCCACCCCGGTCAAGACACCACAAAACAGCAGATATTTTATCTCTTCATAATGCTCTAACCCTTATTGGTCAAACAAATGTGCACTTTTTAATTCTGATGATTTTATAATAGACTTTGATCAGGATCATTTGGCAGAAATCCCACGGTCCATGTTCAAACATACAGTTGTATCGGGGTTACAAATATTAACCATTCAAAGTGTCCTTTAAGCTACAGCCTAAATTTAGCAAAATTACTCATGAAATATTCACCCGTCTTATAAAAGAGCTGTCCCACTCGTTTATATAACTGTGCACACAATGTGTATTTGTGATTGAGTCTATACGTGTGTTTAAGTCCGTGTTTCCATGTGCTTGTGGTTTCCCTGTCCTTGTGTCGTCCATAATAAGTGCTCTCTCTTTGTGAGCTCTGGTTTCCATAGCAGCACAGAACAGTTTCCCAGTGATTCAGTCTTTACAGTTTGTTTTCTTCACTGAAGAATAATTTCTTATGGCACTCAGTCAGATTTGAGGACATCTAAGGTGAGACTGAAACTCGAATGCCATTGCTCCCATCTGTTTGGCAGGGTGTGGTCTTCCCTGGTTTTTAAGCAGGAACCATGGAGCTAATATTTAGTATTATTTACGTCACTGTGGTGTTATTGATTATTTAATTAATTTGTGCATAATGAAATGAAATTGCAAATATTGAACACTAAATATTAGCAGAAGACATGCTACTATCTGTGAAGACCAAATATGTGATTGACAACACCTGAAATTTTTCAAAAATCCTTTTCATTCCACTTTTTCCCACAGAAACCGGGCTATAGCTGACTATCTCCGTTCAAATGGATACGAAGAGGCCTATTCCACCTTCAAGAAAGAGGCCGAGATAGATATGGTAAGGAGAGACAGTTGCACAAAAATGTCAAGAAAAATCAAAGTACCCTATTTTTGTCATTTGTTTTAAGATACCTGTGGCTCCTTTTTCTGGATGTGCCTTGTCTCTTCACCATTCATAGAATGAAGAGGTAGATAAAAAGTATGCAGGGCTTTTGGAAAAGAAATGGACTTCAGTCATCAGATTACAGAAGAAGGTAAGTCATATTTTGTGCTAGCTTATAGTGTATTTTATATTTGCCTGATATGTTTGATAAATACTGTACGCTTGCCTAGACAAATGTAAACTTTCTGACAGCCTATTAGAAATCAACACTACTGAATGGACTGCATGATAATCTAAATCTTGTGGCTAATCTTCTCCTTCACTCACCACTCTGCCTCAGGTGATGGAGTTGGAGTCAAAGTTGAATGAGGCGAAGGAGGAGATGACACATGGAGGACCTGTGGGTCAGAAGCGAGACCCCAAGGAGTGGATCCCCCGTCCCCCAGAGAGATACGCACTGAGCGGACACCGCGCTCCGGTCACACGTGTCATATTCCACCCAGTCTTCTCTGTTATGGTCACAGCCTCCGAGGATGCTACCATTAAGGTGTGTACACTTAAACGTACAGTTTATAAGGCACAGTTAGCAACATCTGAGGCTAGCTAATACTACAACCCTGACATTAATCTTTATTTTATTAATCTTATATTCAGTTTTTATTGAAATGTGACAAAATATTAGACACACCATTCAATCTAATTTAGTAAAAGCAACATAATTACAGCCTGTAGTAGGATCAATAACTTTAAACAGTTTAAAAAAATACTGGATGTATTGCTTGGTGTACCTGCAGTACAAATAGCAACTCTCTGCAAATGCATCACAGTCCCAGTACACTGGAATACATGATATGGCTTTATTGTGTAATTGTGTGATGATATAATGTTAATCATTTTGAAGGGGGAAGAAATCAAAGTTTAAGAAAACTAGTCTGACTGTAATCGTGCCCTCAAAGAACTATTTTCATATCCATCAATGTCACAAATGAACACAACAATATATTCTGCATCAGTTTGTACATCAAGAGGTCTGGAACTCCTTTTGCTTTTCTTATATTCATGCAATGTAATATCTTTGAGATATAATATCTAAGGACATCCCTGCTTTACAAATGTGTGCCTAGCAGGAATATTATGATGATTGTGTGCAGAAGCATTCATAAGCAAGATTATATTTCAGCTCACAACAACATAGCCTCTGCCTCTCTGACCCTTCAGATCAAAGCTGTTCTGTGGATCTGAGGCTCATCTCCCTTTTTATCCTCAGTGCTTGTGCTTCAACAGGCTTGTCACCCCCCTGCCTCCTCCCTTTATTCTCCTCCTACCTCCCTGCTTCCTTTCTTCTTTCTGCTTTGTCACTGCTCATCGATGTAGAGATGGGCTGACGATGGTGTTGTCGGAAGCAACACTCCCAAAGACAGCACCTTACACCATATGCTTTTAGCTGAGTGGATAATTCCAAACATTTAAACTATGATAAAATAGTTAAATATACAGGTGTTTGATTTCATAACACATTATGTATCCTGCATTTATTTTACAGCCATGAGAGCCATCACAGCCTCCCCATGACTCAACATGGGACCTGACATTCAATTATGTCAATAAAGCATTGTTAGGCCACTAGGAAGGAATCATCAATGTCATAGTCATATTTGATTTTGAACGAAAAACTATATATGTACATCTGTATCTGTTTGGGTCTGACTGAAAGGTCTAATTTACATTTAGGTCATTTAGCAGACGCTTTTGTCCAAAGCTCCCTCACTGACTACCGTTATCCACAATTTTAGGTGTGGGACTATGAGGCAGGGGACTTTGAGCGAACTCTCAAGGGCCACACAGACTCTGTGCAGGACATCTCCTTTGATCAGACGGGAAAGCTGCTGGCTTCTTGTTCAGCTGACATGAGCATCAAACTTTGGGACTTTCAGGGGTTTGAGTGCATCCGAACAATGCATGGTAAGAGATATTTACAGAAACAGCAATGATTACACAACACAACCACCTGTAAAAGTGGTGAAACTAATATACAACACACAACTAATGCTGTATCCAGTCAGGATCCAGCAAATTATTGTATTGGGTTCACAAGTATTTGGTTGTACATCTCTAATGATGAGCTTTGTTCAATTGCACATGATGTTAGCACGACCAATTATTCAAGCAAAGCCTGCAGTTTTATCCGGGGTTCACATTATGAGGATTCATAATAAATGGGGGAAAATATCTATTATGATGCGGTTCACTTGAAATGAGTATTAATATATTTTATGATTCTGGGTTTAACTCACTATGGTTATTTTTAGTAATTAAAAAAAATAAACACCAATCTTTTTTTAATGATGGGGTAGCTTCATTTTAGTCACTGGCCTTGGGCACATCTGGCTTGGTGGTCTAAGTATTGACATGAACTCTGACCGTTTACATGACTAATCTCTTGACTGTGTCGTCCAGGCCACGATCACAATGTGTCGTCGGTAGCCATCATGCCAAATGGTGACCACATAGTGTCTGCCTCCAGAGACAAGACTATCAAGATGTGGGAGGTGGCCACTGGGTAAGGAGGGCGGAGCTTTGTCTCAACTTTCACTATGACGAGCACTTATAGTTACTGAGATTCATGTCATTTTAAATTTTAAGCAGTTTTTTGTTGTCACATAGTTTCCATATTCCTTTATGTGGTCTTCATTTTATCCCTGATAATATTGCATTAGTTCACAATTCATTTCTGCTGAAAGTTGCTCATAGTTGAACTTATACTAATATTTCCATTTACAGGTACTGTGTGAAGACCTTTACAGGCCACAGGGAGTGGGTGAGGATGGTGCGTCCCAACCAGGATGGCTCGTTGATCGCCAGCTGCTCCAATGACCAGACGGTGCGTGTCTGGGTGACTGCCTCGAAGGAGTGCAAAGCTGAGTTGCGGGAGCATGAGCATGTGGTAGAGTGTATTGCCTGGGCCCCTGACACTGCTCACCCCACCATACTGGAAGCCACAGGCTCAGAGGTATGTACAACTGCTGCAGGATCTGACATTTACCTACAGAGGATGTTCTTTTTGTCTGGTTCAGCTGGAGGGTTTCCTACAATTGTGTATATTATGGGCAGTGAAGTAATGACTGGCTCACAAGACATGATGCACTTATTTATAAAACTGTAACATAAAATAAAAGTGCGATTTCAGTGAAGCCAGTCAAGCCTTTGTGAAGACAGTTATCAAACTTGTAATTGAGTTTATCACAAAAGATAAGACGTCAAGGTCTTTCAGACTCGGCAGCAGAGGAGGTTGAGCCTCCTCTATTTTTAAAAGGCAAACAGAAGATCAAAAGAAAAGTGAATTTAGTTGGATTAAACCATTACCAAACGTCAGTATAATTTGTAGAATACTTTACTCTCCTGTTAAAAAAAAAAAGTATAATTTTAAATCCTGATTAAAATGCTTCAACAGCAACACCTGCAGGACATGTAAGAAAGTGATGTTGGGGGTGAGACGTGGACCGGCTCCTGCTGTCCTCCATTAGGGCGGGAACTTTTCTAACAATTCAATGTATTCCATGTTCTTCACGCTAATCTATGATTGGCCAAAACATGTAAACTGGACATTGTTATTTTACTCCCTATTATTTCATTGAACATAAATAGATCAAATTGCAGCTATTAAACAATATATTCTGTAAACGATCAATTTTTTCATATTTTTATATCCAATGTTTTATTCAACCAATATGACATCCATCAATCAACCTGCAACTACAGCTCTGCACAGAGCTAGAGCAGGTTGTCAGATAATCTTTTGAAGAATCAATTAAAATTCCTCCCAACGTTATGTCCAGCCACCATAGCTAGATACTATTGCAATGCCGTTTCAGCTCAACTTTAAGCACAAACTGCTTTCCAGATCGAAGGATTTACACAGTAAAAAGTAGATGTATTGTCTTTCATGTAGCCCGTCACTCTTTCTCACATATTCCCTGTGTCTGCTTCACAGAGCAAGAAGAGTGGGAAACCTGGCCCCTTCCTTCTTTCTGGATCCAGAGATAAAACAATTAAGATGTGGGACGTCAGCATTGGCATCTGCCTTATGACTCTGGTGAGTAGCCTAAAGTGGTGATTTCTAGGACTGTGATGGTGTTAATATTGAAGAATAAGGGGACTGGTCTGTAATCAATCTTGTCTCATCAGGTCGGCCATGACAACTGGGTGCGTGGGGTATTGGTTCATCCTGGAGGACGATTCATAGTGAGCTGTGCTGATGACAAAACCCTTAGGATCTGGGACTACAAGAACAAACGCTGCATGAAGACCCTGTGTGCCCATGAACACTTTGTTACCTCTCTGGGTAAGACCAAGTGATTAATGTGATTATTGGCAAGATTGAACTGCACTGAACCTGTGACGAAATGTACTTTGAATGCAGCATATCTGAATTACTGTTTACCCTTCTTGCAGATTTCCACAAGACTGCTCCTTATGTGGTGACGGGCAGTGTCGATCAGACAGTCAAAGTCTGGGAGTGCCGCTGAGACTGTCGCCAACTCTGACCCTGTTCTGACACCACGCCAACCCCCCCACCCTCTCCAAAAGCCCCACCCTATCCCACCCCTCTGCTCCTCAGCCCTCTTCCTTCTGTCCTGACAGCCAGCCCAGCACCTCACCTATCGCACTCCAAACCATAGTTGACCATAACCCTTACCTTGTCCCCGTCCGCTCCCCTCTCCTCCCCCCCCCCCCCCCCCCCTCCTCTACATCGGATGAGATAACTATTGTCCTTTTATGTAAATTATTCTGGATGTAGGGTACGCTTAATAAATGTCACGCAATCTCTGACACATAAACACACTCAAAAGACGAGAAGTATTCCTTGCATGGTGAATCAAACAAAAAAAATGTATACTGTTAAATTTGCCGAATTTGCATACTGTTGTCATGACTTCCTGTCAGGTCAAAGGGTAAATATCCTTGTGTGCTGGCGCAGGTGGATTCCAGTTACCTTACAGTGCACGAAAAACCAATGACAGCCCTTGTTGAGGGTGTTTAGGTTTTGTTTTGTTTTATTCCATGCTTCTATTTTTGTGGTCTGTCACTGCGTGGATGGTGATAGAAAAGGTGTGAGGAAAGTAAGCATAAAAGAAAGAATGAGTGGAAGGTAATAACAAGTTAAAGAAGAAAAAATAAGCAGGATGCAGCTCCCTAGTCGAATCACATGATCTTCTGTTGGCGAGTGCATGTGTACATGTGTGTATACATTGTGTGAGTGTGTGTGTGTGTGTGTGTGTGTTTGTATATTATGACAGGAGAATCTCTCCACCATCTCTCCTCTGATGGTCAGAGGAGAGAGAGGAGGCCAAGCTTCTCACCCACTGTGTTCATTCATACGACTTCATCTCTTTTAACAAACTTGCTTTCTAGTAGATGTTCACAGGACCTTAATGATCCCTAAGCTGCTGAGCACAGGCACACGCCCCATAGCAAAAGTGTGTTTTACAGAGGAAAAATCTGCTCACCTTTTTATGAGGTTTGTGTGTGTCTGTATGTCGCCCCAGAGAATCGCCCAGTGCCCTCTTGCTCGCTATCTCTGCCTTGTTAACCCATTGAGGGCTCACTCACATAGGATTTTCATTCTGCTTACTGTGGTCTCACTGCTCACACATACACATACACTCACAAATGCACATACACGCACAGTTAAAGTTGTGTATCAATATATCTGGATGTCATTGTTTGCAACATAATGAAATAAAATTCTGTAAATATAAGTTATCTATTTGTATGCTTTCTTTGAGGAAAGGAGGTGAAATGAGATGAAGGGAAAACTTCGGGGAGTCTGACAGAATTGACCACCCAAAGTTTCATAGTGAGGTCAGATAATGCAGCACACCTTCCAGTTCTTCCCATAGTAAATATGTGGTTACAGTCTTCTCATTCTCATAATCAGTGTGACTGTAAAACAGGGTACAATTTGGTTCTATCAGGCAAATATCATTTTGGGATGTGAAGACCAATGACTAAAAGCATGTGGGTCTGATAACTACTTCATGTCGACAGAGAAAAGTGTCTAGAAAGAAGTGGGTCACTAGACAAAAACTGGATAACTGCTGCTCTAGACAGCAAATATTATCTATGTATAAGAATCTGGCTCCGCTGCACCGATCTTGGTCTGATGCTACACCTTGGCTTCTTGTTAATAACTTCCATCTGAGCAGGGCAGAGAAGCTGACTGTCACCGCTGTTATTAATTCAAATAAAGACAGAACAGATCAGCCCTGACCTAGTGGTAGTAGTAGTAGTATTTGTTTAATGAAAAATGAGTTGGGAGATGGGGAGGATATGGTTGATTTGTGATGTGAAGAGAACAGCATAATACGTTTTGACGTTTATTCCTCAGGTACAGCCTAGCGACTTACATGGCAAGCTCAGACTGGAGAGGCGAAGTCATTAGGAGGCAGCAGGGACAGATCAAGCCCCCTTATCAATTATGTACAGTACCCCAGCCTGCTTCTGTGCTCGCACACATACCTGCTCACTCACCCACACACCAATTATGCGTTCTCTGTGCTCCAGTATCCTGGCAACGGTTGCCAGGATGGCAAGTGAGCAAGCATCACACCTTGCTCTGTCCTGCAGGTGTGTGGGCGGAGTTAAGGGTGCAGATGCCAAACTGGAAAGTTATTGCGGCACAAGGTTCATGTCGTACCAGGACACGGAGAACAAAGGGTGGTGGACTGAAAATGGTGCGGTAGATTTGTATGCAGTGAAGTGGCTCTATGGGACTTAATGAAAGGATAATAAACCTGTCTCGGTCTGAAACTTCTGTTTCTCAACAGAGGCACTGGAGTAGAAACATTGGCCTACATCCGCCCGCCACCACTCTCTCATGCCTCGCACACTTTCCCCCTCATGCAAGCTAAATACATCAAAACAGGGAAGAAGCATGCTCACTTTCTCATTTATATTTCTACTAGGTCACCCATTTCTTTCCATCAGACAAAATTGTCATCAATACAGATTTATAGCAGAGAGAAAGTGAAAGGAGCAGCAGGGAGGTATAAACCTGCATCGATTACAATGAGCGGGTGTGATAAGGACGTGTGGAGGTTTCAAGGTCACTGTATACAACAGACATGTCTCTGTCAGAGGCAGCAGTATTGATTCTGTCGGAGAGGGTTGAACAGTTTCGTACAACAGGCTGGATTTTCTTTATTAGCATATAGAAACAAACACTTTCAATGCAGGACAGCTCTATGTTAATATATAGGTTTGTGTGTCCTCCCAGTATGGCTTACACGAGTCCCGAGATAGTTTACGTGACCAGCGTTCTAATCCCTGCAAAGCCTGAGGACAGTGGGGTGAGGTTTGGAGCAGTTTAGCAGGAGGATGTGGCGCTCTCTAGTGGTAGCAAGCGTTAAGAGGTCCATGTCCCTATAAGGAAAAAACCTGCTGCTTTCCCTGCAAGTGAGGAATGGTCACATGGATGTCATGGTAGCCTACTCACCTGAGCATCTTGTGTCTCAGGGGGAGAACATTTACATTCATTTGTTTTTGTATTTATTATGTCTTTACAATGTAAGTGAGATGGATACAACCCTTACAGGTGTTTTTCTTTTTTCATACTGAGAATTGATTTCCAAGTCTAGTTAAAGGGTTGTAAATTAAGTCATGGTTAAAGCAAGAATAAGTATGTTTCTTAAATGTTCACCACGAGAATGAATCAAATCTCTGATGAAGATGGTGTAAATATCCAAGAAGTTTCATTTCCAACAAGGAAACTGACCAAAGACAGGCTACTGGGGAACATGTAGATGGACTTTAGGGTTGGGGGTATGGATACGCTTATGGTCACGATTAGATACAGGGTAAGTACATTTTGGTCGTACAATCACATTCACCACATACAATAAAAGTAACAAATAATCAAGTTCTATGATTAATCAAAGCCAAACAATCAACCCCCCCCCCTCCCTTATGTCTGTGACTCCACACACTCTTTGCTAAGTCCATTTGATCTTTGAACATTTGCTTCCTCTTTGTCTCTCCTCTGAAGATCCACTAGTGATGCAGCACTTCTAACTGGGTCAGTCCCATCCCTGCCTCACATCCCTCCCACCCTTCCCGTCTCTCCAAGCCAACCCCTCTTCCTCCTCCCCTTTTTCCTCTGTATATGCATAATATCCCTATGGACGGTTTTTTTATGCAACTCATGTGCTGACCATGTGCAGCAGCTGTCTCTTCACTATTCTCTCCCTCCTCCCCCTTTCCTGCCTGATTCACTTTTTGTCATCCATCCTTATTCAGCCTGTTGCAAAGCGACTCTCGTCTCTCTCTCTCTCACACACACACACACACACACACACACATTTCCTTCATATTGTCTTGTGATACAGTTTCTTTTTCAGTCAAACCTGACAAGCTATTTTGTGGCTTGACAGTCAAAATAATAATGATGTTAGCAGGTTTCTATGTGCAGACAGGGCACATGGCGTGGCTGAAGCAGCTCTCATGTACTTCTGAGCTGCTGTTTTGATTGGCTGAGACATTCAGCCCCTGTGATGCGGTATGGGATATATAAGACTGAGCAGTGTCCAATCAAAGACTGTTACCATGCAGCAATGCAAACACTACATACATGCATCTGTATACAAATATAGAGAAACTCAACACTGTCACATTAACCAATAATCATAACATTAGAACTAGATTCATATTGTCCCCAGAGGAAGATTTATTGCATAAAGCACCACATCATGCATCACATGTTCCATATAATCACACAGCATAACACATTCAAAAGTCACAGCATACATTACACAATATACAACAGAAAAAATAGACCTCATGCACTATACCATATAGAAATAATGACAGAGAAAGGAAATCCTTGGGATGCAAAAGATGTCCCTCAGTGGGTGTGAGATGAAAAAAAATCTACAAAATAGATATATATTCAATTATTAAGCTATATAATAAATTGGAAGTTTGTATACATGTGTCTGTAAAAAAAAGGAAGAATTTTAATCTGCTAATGCATTTAACATTTTGGCCACTTAATACCAATTATTTTTGGTGGCAAAGGAAATGTAGCAATTCATGTATTTTTCTTATAATTTTCCAAGTGACAACCAACCTCTATGTTTTGTTAATATAGTAGCTTAAATCTCATAATAGTTGTGCATCTAAATATTAATCTCAACATGTGCCTCCAATGCATTATCTGGGTTATATATATATATATATATATATATATGTGCATGTAATTGTTAATTTACTTCAACGTCTTAATATTGATCTACTGTATAATATTGATTATAGTACATTTTGGTCAGCCGCCTGTCCTCAGAATTCACCCACAGACCGGAGTAAGCCCCGCCCCTCGACGTTTGATTGACAGATCTGATCCCGAGACAGCAGGGTGGCCAGTCACGCTCTTGCTATGCAAATGAGCCGCGCTCGGGCCGGGCGGGTGCCCATGTGGACCAGCACCATGCCTTGTTGTTCTGAGCGCTGATTGGCTCGCTGGCGCCTGATTGTTCTTCATGCGCTGCGGGCCGGCGACGCGGACGAAAACATGGAGGCGCAGCGCCGTCGACGGGACTTCGCTTTCTCGGTTCCCACAGAGATAGGGGAGTACATCGTGAGCCCCTCTGGCTCCAGACGTTTCTGAATTGAGCCTTCGATCATTTTCATGTCAAAGTTTGACATTACGTGGGAGGGCTAACGGCTAACAGTTACCGACGGTGCGTGACAGGGAGTGATGCGGTCGCCGGGTTTTGTCGGGGGCCGTAGTAACAGGGCGGGGCAGGAATCCTGGAGGGGCGGGCCTTAACGAGAACACGACTCGCCTTGTTGTGTGTATTCCCGTGCTCGCATCGCCATCTTGTTGCAATCCTATTTTTTACGTATGCGAGGATCTACTTTCCGTTCGGCCGGATTAAAAACTGACTGCTTTCGGGAGAAACACAAGGGACGAGAAGCTCGGGCCTGTGGGTGTGAACCGTGCATACGGCGCTTCCTACCGGGACACTACCTACCTACCCCCTCGGTCTTTTTCCTCCTTCCGTCCCGAGCCACCGGGTCGCCTGTCGTGAGGGTTTACGCGCAATGAGCATCGATACACTTTTGGAGGCGGCCAGATATCTGGAATGGCAAGCCCAGGAACAACAGATCAAACGTGGTGAGTTCAGCGGCGGACTGCTGCATCGCGCTGGCCGTACATGACACCAAAAAGCAGTGTGTGCTGCATCCTAGACTGCCTTTTGTGGGACCGTATCCCGTTACTATCAGCGACGGGGCTTGCATTTTTAACCGACGCGCCTATGATGAACGGAAGCGCTTGTAGTTTTTGTTTGCCCCTGGGTTCATGCCAAAAAAGGCTGAAGTTACTGCGAACTGTCGGTGATTCCCGACTCGTTGATTGTTGCACGGATGTGTTTTCCGCCTAATGCGGAAACGGTCAAAGTTTTTTTTCCGAACTACTTTGCGCGCTCTCCGTGTGTGTGTGTGTGTGTGTGCGTGTATATGCGTGTGTGTGACAGTTTCAACACTGTAGTGACTCACCGTACGTGTGTGTGCGCGCGTGTGTTTGCGAGAGGCATAGCAGAGGAGTTCCTGTCATTAGCCGTGGTCCTTTTATTGTATTGTATCTTTATTATGGAGTAACTCGCTCTATAGTGTGTAGTTTATTGCATTATATAAATATCTAAAAGCGCAAGTGTATATATATTTAAAGTCTATTATTATTGGTGATTATTTTCAAGTTTCACATATATGTCATAGAAGAGCTCCTGGAGTCGATTTGCCCCGTTTTTTTGTCCGTCGAGCAGCGGCAGGGCGGTGGCGAGCAGAGGCTGCTTTTTACATAATAGCCTGACATTGCTCAGCTATCTTATGACACACACTGGGGCGGGCCCTCGCACGCGCTCCCCTTCCCTTTTTCTAAATAGCCGACCGCGAGCGTATTGCATGTTTGCGTTTATAAACCTTCTTTAAAAATCGACGAGTTGTCAATTGGGATAATGATCCGTGTCATGGTCTAAGGAGACTGGGGGGTTGCTTTTTGTGTTTCTCCCCTCTGATGACGTGTCAGACGAAGCAACCCTCCCTCCCCCCGCATACTTACCCTACCGCGTGCTAGGGTCCGCCCACAATGACCACGTGCACACGGCTTGCCTTCTCTCCTAGATACACACGAATGCGCGCGCACACACACCCACGCGCACTCCTCGTCCCCGCCCTTTCCATTCAGTCTACTGACAGTGGCGGGTCAGAGAGAGAAGGGGGGGTAAGTAGGGCAACCTCCCTGCTCTCCCCCACCCAGCGTCTCTCAATGCAGAAGTTATGTAATTTACGTGCGTGCACTTGACAATCCGGAGCATGGCGTGTGTGTGTTTGTGTGGATTGTACTACACAAGCTAAGAAGAAACTTTAAGACCTTTTTAGGATCCTCAGCTGGTATAACCTCCTGTCTTGTGTCTGTATGCTGGACACTATTTTTACGATTTGGCCCCTCTTTGAACTACAAGTTCATCCTTAAAAAACTAGAACTGAGCAATAAAGTTGCAATAGTCACAATCTTATGACATTTTCTAGACTAATATCAATGTATTGCGCCACATGTGTATGCAAAATCTAAAGCAATGATCAGTGTTCATCTGTTATATAAGACCGGAGACCAAGCTAGTCGTATTTGTAATGCAGAAACTAATAACTGGATTTTCTGTAAAATGTCAGAAAATAATGAAACATGCCCACTATTTATTCGAGTCCAAGATGTGCCTGTTGTTTTGGTTGAACAATAGTCCAGAAATATTCAGATGGCACCAATCATATATGTCCCAAATCCTCATTGAAACGACAGAACAGCATTTTTCCAGCTCAGTAATACTATGAAATTATTCCATGTGGTCCTCCTTAAAACCAAACAATAATATTTTAACTCCGAGGTAGCACTCTTAATACATAACTGGATTGTTTTCAAATTCCACAAATTAAAACATTGTTTATGTTTCAAAAGGACAGAGAAATAGGTTTCTTGTTGGTCATGTGCCGGTCTTCCCTATAGCAAACTATCGCCCGAGGTGAGGAGAAATTGCGTCATCAGGTGTTTGCTCTTTCTCGTGGAGAAGAAACGAAAGCATTACTTCATCGGCAGCCAGACATGTTGACATGTCGTGTTTCCGTTTTTTTTATAATGGTGGAGATGGCTGAGCTGTGTGTTGGCGTCGTGCAGGTTTGAGGAATCCCTGGGATCTTCTGTTTCACATGTTACAGTTTCCATGGCGACGAAGGGCTTTACACATTGCTTTGAGTCTGCTGGGTACGGTGTGCAATAACTACTCACTCATAACGTTAAGAATGTGTCTGTGCTTGTGTGTGTGTCTGCACACTCAACACGAGCACGGCGTGGGAACATTCCTGTCCTAAGATGTGATTTAAAAAAATGGCTTTTTGGCTTTTTGGTTGTAACAGTGTGTCATATGTCATATGTTGTCATGGTGCCAAATATAGTCGACCCTGGGGGGGGGGGGGGGGTGCAGAAATGATTTCTGTGATTATTTTCCCCTCCCTATGATCAGATTACCCGATGACATCATTCCTTGTGTGTTTGGGTGCACGTAGTGTTGAGACAGCTACTTTGACGAAGTGATCAGGATGAAACTGCTAAGATTACCTGAAAGGGGATTCACATCATTGGTTGGATTCAGGATGTTATATTACACAATTTTAAGTTATTAATGTTTTTCAAACTGCAAACTGGAAGTAGAGCATTCTCTACATTCAAGACTCTGTTAGGGCACGAAAAGCAAATTTAACCATTGGAAATGAGTTTTCCTTAAATCTGAACCAAGGGTTGTCTGGTGTTCAATATGCAATCGACTCTTTTGTTTGTCTACGTCCACTCTAGGGGTGTGAATCTTTGGCTTCACAGCGATTCGATTAATGTTACAATAGTTGGTGATTCGATTCAAGGATGATTTTTTTGTTTTGTAACGATTTGATTCAGTAACTTGTAACCAAAATTCTATATCCATGAAATAAACATGCAATAATGCGAGTGAGACTATCTGTATTCTTCTGAAAGGTGAAAAAATAACATTTATTCTTAAAAAAGTGGTCCTGCATAATATTTTATGCTCAATACAAAAATGTAATTTAACATTGCTCAGTTGTGTTTAACATTTTTCAATAGACTACATGCTGGCAAGGGAGAGAATGTCTTAAACGTATTAAAACATTAATCATAATTAAGAATCGGTGGGTTGCAGACAGAAAACCGAGGCACTCGTGAGGGTACGACCAATTAAAATGCCTTTATTGGTACATGGCTAATCTATTAAAAGCAAGTCAACGCGTTTCGGCCAAACTGGCCTTCGTCAGGACAAAAGTGAAATGTTTGTCAGTCTCAGTTCACAGTTAAGTAGGTAATTGCAGACAGCTGCTCAATGTGAGCAGGTAGGAGGTCACATGACCTGAACAGCATAATTAAGAATCGCAATTCATACGATTAAACGCATTTAAAACGATTCATTCGTTTTGGCATATCGATTTAGTTGAATCTATAGGACTGTAAATCAATTCATTCCTCTAGTCCACTCTTATCCTTTTTTTATCCATTATTATCCATTGTCCACTCATCTGTCCACTTCTTTTCCTGCCTACAGAAGAGCAGCAGTGCGAAGAGAAGGTGCACATCAAAACGGAGGAGGAATCAAGGCATGTGGAACTTGTGGCCTCGTTGTCTCAGCCAATCAGAGCCAACCACGTCACTTGGGGCGATGACACTCACCGTCAACAGCTGCGTCCCGCGCCGTCCCCTTCTCTCCCACTGCCTCAAGTCCCCATCGCCGTCATCCCAATGGTCCCAGTTGTCACTGCAAAACCCTCGGCCCCGCCCCTTCATCTTACAACGCAGATTGCAGCGGCGGCGGCGTCACTCAATGGCTCAACCCCACCTAAGAACCTTTCCTCCTCTCCGAAGCAGGAGCCGCTATCTCCTCACCTGTTGTGCACTCACCAGATCAAGTTGGAGACTAGTCCGCAGCTGATTAATGCGAAACCCAGCCCATCGCAGCCTCAGGTTCAGATTCAGTACTCAACCACCATCAGCACTAATGGGTCTGGCCCTCAACATGCACTGGTTCCCCATCAAGCTCCACCTTCATCTCAACCGCGGCCTAATGGAGTGACCATGGAGGACCTGAGGGGGATGGAAGGGAAGAGAAGACCAGGAGGGTGTGTGTGTGTGTGTGTGTGTGTGTGTGTGTGTGTGTGTGTGTGTGTGTGTGTGTGTGTGTGTGTGTGTGTGTGTGTGTGTGTGTGTGTGTGTGTGTGTGTGTGTACGTGTGTGTACGTGTGTACGTGTGTGTGTGTGTACGTGTGTGTGTACGTGTACGTGTACGTGTACGTTTATTTGAGAGTGTAGATGGTTGTATTTGATCATTCATTTTGTGTTTCCAGAGCGGGGACCAGAGAGGTGCATAATAAACTGGAGAAGAACAGGTTAGTCATAATACATTGTTTACTTGTTGTAATTGGTGTCAACTCTTCTGGAATTAAGGAAAGCAGTCCTGTTTTTTTATTTTTTTTATCTTAACTACCAAACGCACAAAGTTTTGTCATGAAAGAGTTTCATCAGCCCAGGTCATGGCATTTCTTCAACCTATACAAAACCATAAAAGCCCTCACAATGCAAAATAAGAGGCCTGAGGCGTCGTTAAATGACCACGACGTGGTTAACCTTTCAAGCAAATAAAGGATCAACCCACTGATAAATGGTGAATATTCCCCCAAGACCGTAAACGAATGACAACCACATCAAAAGTGTGACCCCTTCTTGTTTCTGACTTGGCTCTTCAGGCGAGCGCACCTCAAAGAGTGTTTTGAGACGCTGAAGAAGAACGTTCCAAATGTTGACGAGAAGAAAACCTCCAACCTCAGTGTTCTCCGCAGCGCTTTGCGTTACATACAGGTAGAGTTTTAATACATTTTCTCAGCTTTGTCAACATTGTGAGGCTGCAAATCTTAACATACTGGTGTGGACTTCTTGTTTATTTTTCACATTGTTTTCATCTTTCTCCGGTCTTGAATTGATCGGTTCAGCTCTGGGACCGGCACAGCCTTTGGTCCAGTGTAGTTGATATACAATGCCTGATTGTAAGCCATTCAGCCCTTTTGTCTTCTTGTCTTGTGACGATGATATGGCATCTGTCACATGGTGGCGAATCAGCCTATAACAGAGTGGTGAACAAATCCTATGTTTTACCTAATCTATCCAATGTTTACTCTTTTTTTAAAGTTTTACTTGGAGTTTATTTTTCTTGTGAACATTAGTTTGCATTTTAAGCCTTTCAGTGAGATTCTTATCCAGTGGAAGTGTTGTTGTGTAACTCCATCTTGTAGTTTCATGAAGAATGTCATAGAAAAGGATCTGGTTGTCCAAAGAACTACATACGTGTAAAGGATGAAGGAGAACGTTTTTCTTGTTTGTGGGGAAAGACTTGAAGCCTATTGTAGAAGTGTAGACAAGTAACATTGCTGAGGATGGTGTGGGGGAGGGAACCACGCAGCCTGAAGAGTTTTCAGTCTACACCAGTAGACGAGGGAGGATTTCTGCACTGTGGCAGAAACGAACTGCAGCCTGGAGCTAGATGCAGTGGTTCCTTTTTTTTTGTGTGAAATAGACACTTCATGAATTTGAGCGAAGAGTAATATGCGATGGAGAGTAATATGCAAAGGAGCTAAATTAGGCCATGAGACGGAAGAAGTTGTTCAAAACAAGGCTGCAAGATCTCGGGCCCGCCTTCTGGGAGCACAGCTTACAGGGGTTTGAGGTCGTCTTTGACACGAGATAATGATGGTTTTGATATGAGGCAGAGCCAAGCTGCTACTGAGGAAATCCATACGGCACAGCTTACTTAACGGTTTCATGTTTTAAAAGAAAGTTACAGAAGACCGGTCGCTGTTCATCAGCCACAAAACACACACACCAATATTATATATAATGATAATAGCTGCTAGTGCTGAAACAACGCTCAAAGTTGTCAATCGACAGACAATCAAAGATTTGATCACGATTAATGATTTATCAAGCATAAATGCCAATATTTGCTTCCAGCTACTCAAATATGAGGGGTGGCTGCTATAGAAAACAGCATGTAAAAATATGTCAAATCCATTGTTTCACTCACACACGTTGACGAAACTCTTCACATGTAGAATCTAAACTGAGGTGTCTTTTTTTGTCCTGAGGATCTTTAATTTGGACCACAGGTTTCTGTAAAATAATAATTAAATATGTTGATATCAATTCAATATGATTCTATCATTTTATACTGTTGAATTATTGAACAAGGCAACCTAACACAGCTGCACTAATCCCGAAATGCTTATAGCTGAATGTCTAAACATGATTCTGTCTATTTCTCCACCTTCTCCTCTGATTTATAATATTATCAGTCAGTTTTATCACTAGTAGGTCCATTTTATTTCCCCCACCTTCTCTCTCTCTCTCCATAAAACCAGTAAACCTCCCTCCCTCTCTCTCCCCCTCTTGCTCCCTCTCTTTGAGCCATGTGAGATCTGAGCACATGGCTGGTGCAAGCCTGGTGATGTCATCGTAGCTCACCCACTCCGAGCTGCCCTGTACCTCTAGACTGCAGAGAGACAGCGATAGGTACCGGGTGTAGCAGTGTTTCCATGGTTATAGCAGTGGAGTAGGTGCAGATTTGCAACAGCTGTATCAGATATGCTTTGTCTTTTAACACTCGTCCGTCTCAACCTTCTCCTCTGTCCATCTCATTGTGTGTCTCCCTGCTGTTAACCATAGCAACAGGCGGCCAGGCACTGTCGTCAGTTCCTCCATGTTTGTGTGTGTGTGTGTGTGTGTGTGTGTGTGTGTGTGTGTGTGTGTGTGTGTGTGTGTGTGTGTGTGTGTGTGTGTGTGTGTGTGTGTGTGTGTGTGTGTGTGTGTGTGTGTGTGTGTGTGTGTGTGTGTGTGTGTGTGTGTGTGTGTGTGTGTGCGCGCGCGCATGTGTGCAACGTAAAGACTAAACCAATCAAATTCTGCTTATATTGGTCTTTTTTTCTGTCAATAGCGCACTGATGTGAGCTTTCAGGACTTTCAGCATTTCCTTTCATCCTATTGCAGTTTTTTCTTTCTGCCTTGTCCTCATATCAACTCAGTTAAGATCACATCTCAACACAGATTCATGTGTGATTAAAGCAAAGACACCTGTCATGCCAAATATCGTCACACCTGAGTCATTTTCACCTTTTTCCTTAGAGAGGACATCTTGAAAGAGGCTGGATAAAGGAGGTATAGATGAAGCAGAGGAGGAGAAAAGGGGGGAAGGGTGTCGAGGGAGCGATGGATGCGGGAGGAGAAGGAGAGGGGGTGTGGGATGGAGGAAGTGTAGAGGAGGAGGAGGAGGGGGTCGGGAGGGATCCGGAGCACCCGACTGGCAACCATCCAGTCACATCACTCCTCATACGTAATTACCTCCATGCTTCACCCAATTAGATAGCTCCTTATGTTTTTTACAAACTGCTGCTCAAGCAACCAATCCTCTTGGATGAGGTTGCCAAGGAAACTGCATTGGGTGACAGCTGTTTCCTTGGTGATTTGCTGCAGGCCTAATGGTGTCTGGGTTTGAAGTCCTTGAAGTGATGTTCATCGATGCACATGCGCACAATCACAAGCAGTTGTAGTTCCTCTGTGGCCCGATTGAGTTAGGAAATGTCTCTACATCGAAGAATATATGTTGGCTGTATGTGTATTATCATGCTTTGTCGTATTTAGTGAGTATGCATATGCAGCAGACATACAATAGAAAGATCAGGCATGGAACGACTGACAGAAAGCGCCTGGAGCAATTTATTACAAATCCAGCTCGTCACTCCTGCCCTCTAAAAGCTGTCCCTTGTGTGGAAACACATTGTTATAAGAAGGCAGAATTCACCAGATTTACACTGCTAGCTGTTGCAGACAGGGCAGTGAGTGTGGATAGGAGCGGTGAGGGGAGCAGGCGTCACATGCCTGCAGAGAGCTAACAGCTTTGCTCAGTGAAGTGAGTGTCCTGTAGTAGGATCATGTGTGCCCATGTGCTTATTTATGTCCTTTGTTTCCATCTCTATCATATGTTTTTGGTTGCACCAGTAGGACAGGACATACTGTTTTCTTTTTAAAGAATATAAGTTGACTATTCAACAAGTCAGCTGGATATTTAGTTGAAATGTATGACATTTCCAGTAATGTAATGACATCAACAGGAAAACTACCAGAACTCGAATTTGACTGGTTTCTGTTTCTGGTTGACAACATAATCCCATAGCCTTTTCTGTTCCCAACTCTCAACGCCCCTATTTAACCACCCGTTTCCCTCCTGTACCTCACCCCCTCCCTCATTCCTCCCTGGTAATCTGTTAATGTCCTTAGCCTGTCATACTGTTGTGAGTTCATGCATCAGCTGACAC
Organism: Chelidonichthys spinosus; assembly: GCA_029853015.1. NCBI lineage: Eukaryota > Metazoa > Chordata > Actinopteri > Perciformes > Triglidae > Chelidonichthys > Chelidonichthys spinosus. The sequence goes on from CM056835.1 coordinate 11,983,587, forward strand.
AGAAACGGGGTCAAAGGGGCGGCATGGCGAGGCTGGAAAAGCTCTTTCAAAGTCTTCCTGTTTCTTTTTGTGTCTCCTGCTGTGTTTGTCTTCCTTGATTCATGTGTAAATCTAAACGAGCACATGTATTAATACTTTCATTCAGTCTTATGTGACTGTATGTATGTATGTTCAGGCTATAGTAATCCATTTTGAGGATGATGGTGAACTTGAGTGATTGGTGGAAGTGAAACATGACCGGACATCAACTCCAACCCCGACACCAACATCTTGAAAAAAAATGTGGTATTCAGGAAATAGGAGGAGCTTAAGTAGATGACGCCAACAAAAGCAGCGTGAACATGCTTGAATTTGCATGCGGACCTTCCTGCTGGTGTATTAAAGTGAGAGGGTGCGGGGAACATTTTGTTTCAGGGTTGTGCAAGCTGGGAGAAACGTGGGAGTGGCCAAGACTGGACAGAGGGGAACAAAAATGTCCCTTTTCTATTGCAATGTTGGTTCTTTGATTTAAGATTTAAAACTATTCTAGTAGTAATAAGGTCATGAGTTCACACACACATTCTTTGTTTTGGTTTCCCCATTACGAAAAGTTTATTTAATGTAACCGGTTTTTATAATCTACTCTTGTTTTCCATTTGCTCTTGGTGGTTTTGGTTATAACTACAAACTCAGCCGAACATTCAAACATTTCCTCCACCTTATTCATATTAACACATGCCCAGTATTTCAAGGGCCATAATCCCTTTACTTCCCTCAAAAGCTTTTATTGACGACTTCTTTAACAGCAACTAACACAGAAGGAAGAAAGAGAGAGACATATTTATTGTCAAAGGGGAAATTCAGGATTCATGACTTGAATGAAAATAATGCGGTGGATATTTTTATTCCAATATTATGGGAATTTGCATGATAATGTGAACAATTGTGTATATATTGTTTTTACGCATTTGTTTTCACACCTTTATTTGTTCATGCAGCCTCCATTGAGCACAATCTTTATTAGCAAATTGACACAGTACATCTGCCAACCACTTTCCATTCACACTTTCTTCATTAGACCGATTGCTGATTAGTATTTTCTTGTATCTGTATTTTTGGTATCTAGCGTTTTTAGGTGTACTATAGAGCTTCATGTACTGCTGTCTGTGTCTCCACTGGTAGACCCTGAAGCGTAAAGAGAAGGAGTATGAGCACGAGATGGAGCGCTTGGCCAGAGAGAAGATCGCCACACAGCAGCGGCTGGCCGAACTGAAGAACGAGCTCAGCCAGTGCATGGATGTTATTGAGATCGACCGTGTCCTCCGACAGACCATCCAGCCGGAGGACGACCAGGCCTCCACATCCACCGCCTCAGGTACAAAGATCAGATCCACCAATTGCAGTAGAAATGCACCAGTCGACTGGCCGCCAGTTGTAACTGGCCTGTTGGCAGCTGACTGGCCGTGACCGACCCATCGGTCTCATATATCTCATTTGTTTTACCCAAATTGTGTCTGCATGATAGCTTTATGCAGCACACACTGGGAAGGGTTGTAAGGTCACACACACACACACACACGTGTGGAAGTTAAGTTTGAGTGAAAAAGACATAAAGCTCGCAATTTTTAAGCTCTGTAATCCAAATAATCCGTGGAGGAATAAACTTAAAAACGAATGTAACTTATCCATGTGCACACACACGGACTACATACACATGGCAGTGTTTCTTGGATGGTATCGTGATGACTAATAGTTTCCTCTCTGGTCTACAGAAGGAGAAGAAACCTTTGAGCAGGACATCGACGAGGATGTCATCGCTACTCCCGTTCTCACGCCCATCTCCATAGCAACACCTCCCATCTTGCAAGCCCAGCCTCTTCTCAACTCTCACCTGTCGATCCAGCACGCCACCCTGCCTCTTTCTGCCGTGCTGAACAAGGCCATCTCCTCTGCTCCTCCTCACGCCATTGCGCCGGCTCCAGCCCCAGGTCCAGCACCCCTGCAGCCTGCCCATCCCATTCAGCCCACGGCGATGCAGGTCCAGCCCACCGTCATCGCCCACGCTGCCGTCTCCCAGCCGTCGGTCATCAAGGCTGTCAACCACGGCCTGCAAGCAAATCACAAGCACCTAATGCACATCGCCCCTTCACCTGGCCCCATGTCCTCCATCCCGCAGCCAATCGCAGCAGCACAAGCTGCTGCCACTCACCAGCCGATAGCCGCCCAACCCATCGGACACATCACTGTGCACCCAGTGGCTCACCTAGGAGGTCCCCTACAATCCCACCTCCCGACTCTCTACCCCCAGGGCGTGTCTGTGACACAGCCCACCATGGTGGGCCACATTACGCACACGTTCACCCATCACACCCTGCCGCACGTCCAGGCTAATGCTCAAGTTAACACTAATGGAGCCCAGGTTACCAGTGCAGCTGTGATCAGCCAGGGGAGCCCGTCGCTAGGGAAACCCACTGCTGTACTGGCCCCCCACCCTCAGCTGGTTGGACAGGCTGCCGTCCTCAACCCTGTCACCATGGTTACAGTCCCAACCTTCCCCGTGGGCACACTCAAACTGGCCTGAAGGAGAGAATCAAAGGTGACTGGAAGAAGAGAAAGATTCAGAACTTCTGGATGAGTTTTCACACTCCTCAATAATCAATAACAGAGAATCTCTGACAGGCAAAAAAAAAACATATTTTGGTTTTTGGACGTGTGATGAATATATCCGGGGATATTTCAGTCACAGCTCTGTTTGTGGACAATAACATTAAAAGCAGAGTCAGTGAGTCAGGCCATTGTTTGTGAAAATAAGACGTGAAGATTTGTGAAATTTGTCTGCGCTGCAAAGACAGGAACTCTGTTTAACCTTCCTTCCTTTCCTTCTCTCCTTCCTCCTCCCCTTCCTTTCCAGCCAGAAGCACTAACATAATAAGCTCAGTTCACACTCAGGCATCAAGGATTTACCTTAACTATTCATCCACTCATTGAGGGGAAGCGTGCGAGAGAGTTGTTTGTTGTCAGGCTGTTGCTGTGGTGATGCAGCATGTGCCCACTGATGTAATCATGTTTTGTGAGATTTTCTGGTGGACTAATGTCACTGATGTGTTTGGGAGCAGGAGGAGGGAGCTCGGATGTCTCGCTGATCCGAATGAATTACAGACAGGTGTGAAGTAGATCACCTTTCATCGTCAACTCAGTGGAGCTGAAGCGTTGGCAGTTTTTGATGCAGTTCTTCACTTTTTTTACGTCAGGAACGCCGTTTACTCATTTCTATTGCATCTTGTGTTTCCCTGTGCTTATGCCTTCAGTCTTGGTCCAACAAGTGATTGTCAAGCCCTCTCCATATTCCTCCAAATGAAGGCTTCTCACCACTGCACCAAACAAATAGATGGGAAAAAGGAACAAACTCATTCTGTGTCACACATTTCCCATTCAACAGTGGTGTTATTTTTATCCTCAATGTCCCCTTTCTTTTCTTTTTTTGAATAAGGAGCAACTCAAGGGTCAGAGTTCATACAGAAGTCTAGAGAAAACATGACCATTGTCTGTTATGTGAGAGTCTGAAATTCCTGCAAAAAAGACTTAAGAGTTAAATTGGGAAACCAAGTTAGGGTTAGTAAGTTTGAAAATGTAATTCATGCAGTGAGTTGAATGTAAAGATGGTGCACTCCACTTTAAACATGATTAGCTTCCCCACAGAGACAGGCTTGAATTAAATGCCATGCTTTCAAATCATTCTAGGACTGTTAAAGACTATTTGAAGATCATTGAAGTTATGCCTGAAATGTGTGTGGTGAATTCAATGTCAAAGGTGGAAAAGAACCCATACGACTGCTCTCAAAACATAAAGTGGCGGGTCATCTTCTGTAGGGCTTTGCAGATTTTCACCCTTCAGTCTAATGCAACAGCTCCCTCTGCTGCCTCAACCCAGACCTCATACACAACAAACGTTTCCTGCACACGAGACATGTTGAGTGTAAAAGTTCACTCTCGACCTTGAAAACAAAGACGATTCTTAACTCAAGAAGTTTTGTACTGCATTGTATTACACACAGTATGGTACGTTGATCATGTAAGAGACTCAAACTGCTTAAAAGATTTTCAGATGTGGATTGAAAGCTCCAGAAAAGCTGAGTTAAGAATTCTTCGAGAAAGATACATTTGTCTCATTAAAATATTTTTGGGAAAGTTTGGATATAGCACAAAAAAAATATGTAAAAGACTGGAAAAACTTTTGTTTAGGCCTAAGATCAGTTTAAATTTCACTGCAGTTTTGTGGAGAACAATTTGGCAAACAAATCAAACATGCAATGTTATCTGAAGAAAATCCAAAATGTTTTCATTTCCAAACGGAAAATGTGTTGCGACACCCACTTTTCTTTGTGTGTGTGTCTTCTGTGTGTCTGTTTATGTGCACACACTCAAAAACGCTCATGGTTTACCCGCCATCTTGCCAGCCTATACGTGTCGCACCATAAAAATCACCATTCATAGTATGTGTATGTAGTCAATGTGGCGTGGATCTGCTCCACGCCTCTTCTGCTGTTTCTGTGTGTTCTGTCTGTATACGTGACCGTATTCAATATGTTTTATATTCTGTACTATAGTTAATCCTACTGTACCTGTAGCATGGTTCTGTTTTTTTTGGGGTTCTACAATTTGCCCTGTGCATGATGAAGTGTGTGTGTGTGTGTGTGTGTGTGCGTGTGCGTGTACGTGCGTGTGTATGCGTGTGTATGTGTGTGTGAGTGAAAAGCAAGCTATTTTTTTAAACAGAGGTGATCTACGGTATGAGCCTGTTTGGATGCGTGTGTGCCTACACTTGGTTTTCCTGAACACTGTGACAACTCTGGCAAACACGAACACATTGAGCGAATGGAGGAGACAAAAGATTTACTGGCATGATTGTTTTTTTTGTTTGTTTTTTTGTTTTTTTTTTAAGTCTTTATATTTTCCATTTTGTCAGTTGGACTGGAAAAAGTAAAAAAGAAAAAAAAGAAAAAAATTGTTGCTCTAATATTCGATTTGAGTTTTGTAATATTTGTATGTACGTATTAAATTTTTGTAAATTTGTAATCGTATGCACGTTTTTGCATATGAGTGTATGTATCTTAAAATTTTAAATGCTTTTTGGTTTTGATTTGCATGTAGATTGCTGTTTATTTACTTTTGTTTCAATGTTTTGTTTTTTTGTTTATTTTTGGGACCATGTACAATACTGTATAACGTGGGCAGGATCTTGGACCTCATGCTACATTGATATTATATATGAATATAAAAACATGTTTTCCCTATGGAGAAAGTTTTAAGTTATATATCGCCTGTACACTTTGGGCTGCCTTTTAGATCTAACTGTCCACTCTTTAAGATAACAATGATAATAATGGATAAAACATATTAATGATGAAGAATTATGCTGATGAAATAATAAAGATTCTTAATAAATCTTATTACATTTACAATCTTGCTCCTGTATTTATTGACCTTGTGTGAAAACATAAACTACAGTTAGAAGCTTTTTTTATTGGTTGTTTTTACTTTCTTGTCCTTATGAAAGCAAAATTAAAGATAAAAAAAAACAAGTACAGTTGACTCGGTAGTGAAAGTAATAAAACATGAAAAAAGTGGCTTACAAATGTGACATCACTACCACGACCCCTAGATGTGTTACATCATTATCCAGATGACTAATCAGGGAGCATTGCTGGAACACATTATTAAAATGAATGGAATAGATTTGATGATTGTCATCTGAAGAAAATCAAAGAATGGATCCACCTGTGAGTCGGTGTGACCTGCTGAAGGCTGGGACGTGCATCTCCTGGCTGCAGGTAAGCAAACATACTTCCAGAGTTTGAGTGTAAAGTTCACTTTTTTGTTTCTAACCAGTCTTCTTACAGGATTGGTTCAGCCAATTGGCTCCCCAGAAACTTTGAAGGGAGATTTTTCTTTAGAGATTTGGGAGTGGGCGGCTCTTTTGTTTGGGCCTCAGGAACTCACCCACCATTCTAGACTCACTCACTATAAGGAGTCCTGGGAACAGCAATCAGACAAGGACCTCAATGTTGCTACTTTCCATTTCATACCAATTCACTCTCTTTTTTTTGTTTTCTTGTCAAGCATCATAAACAGAGCCTCTGCCTTGCTCCTGGGCGCACGTCGGAAGTCTCCTCTTCCAGGGATTTCTCAGAAACCGCCTCTCTGGCCGTGCTGCATGTGCTCCTGGACCCTCTCCAGCACCTCCTGCATCCTCCTCAGCTACGGAGGGGAACACATTAAGCAAGTGACGATGACCTCTGTAAACAGGCGAATAAACCAGCGAGTCAGTAAGAGAAAACGTACCTCTTCGTCTTTCTCAAAGATGAGTCTCTCTGTCTCAGAGTCAGTGGTAGCCAGCGGCAGAGGAGAGTCTGCCTCGCTCCACTCTCGATGCTTCTCGCGCAAACTACAACCCATGTTCACACAGGAATACACACAAAGAAGACATCTCAATCTCAATCATCACAGAAACTAACAGTGGGCTGCATGGATTTATTGTTGTTTTTATTTTTAAGGGCCTATATTGTGTCCCAGAAACAAATCCCTCTACCCCTAGAAGCAACAATGTAAGAGTGAGTGTATGAAATACTGTAAATAATAATAACTTGCATCAAAAACGTACAGATGCTCCCAAATAAGCAACTTCAGAGACAGAGTTTAAACAACCGTGTGTGTGTGTGTGTGTGCATCCTGACCTGCGTTTCCTCTCCTGCACCACCATGCGCGTCATACTCTGGATGCACTGGGCTCTGTAATTTTCATAGTGCGTCTCCCCCGTCACATCCTTCAGATCTTGCATGTGTGTCCTCACCAGCATGTTCCTCAGCAGCAGGAAGTCCGAGTGAGCCGGGTTCTCCACTGACCGTGCAATGACAACACGTTTTTCTTTGTTATCAAATACAACAAAAGGAATGTACAAAACTGACACAAAGTAAAGCAGCCACTCAAGCCACTGTAGAAGCTTACGAAAAGAAAAACATTTGATAATACTGAGTCTGTGTTTACCTTCTACCACACCCCAGGGATAGACACGACCCCTGAACTTGCGACCTTCACTCTCCGCCTGAACGTTGCTTCCAATTACTGCAAACGGGATGCTGTCCTGCAAAGAGGAGCACAAATAATTAACTGCCAAGTCTTGGCGTAGATGAGACGGCACATTTCAACCAGTCAACTGAGGAACCTTGAGTATCTGGTCCTGATTTTTAAAGTCTTCGTCCTCATCTGAATCACAATCGGGGAACTGGTAGATGTTGATCCCATGCTGCTCGATCTCCTCTCGGATCTGGAGTACATGAACACATTGAAACAGTTATGTTTGAGAGAAACAGACTCGCAATCAAAACTTCTCCTTAATAATGTGTTTATGATCTCATACCTTCACTTTCCTTCTGTAGACCTCTGCTTGGGTCAGGCTGTCAGCTTTGGCTACTACAGGAATTATGTTGACTTTGTCATGCAAGGCCTTCATAGATGCTACATCCAGAGGCCGAAGACTGACGGGACAAAAAACATAAAAAATACACAAATGATGCATCCAAAAGATACTGAACAACTTTTAGGTGAGGCTGTTTCACCACTGTTTTACTTGTTAAGCTATGTGGTTCGCGTACCCGTGGCCAAATGGAGAGATAAAGTAGAGGCAGCAGTGGACCCTGTTGTCCTGGATGTTCCTCCTGTTCAACCCGCTCTCGTCTCTGAAGTACTGTTCAAACTGCTGGTCGATGTAGTCTTCTATTGGCTTCCAGCTGATGGAGACGTATCATTTCTGTGAGTAACACAACAACCCTGGCGGACAGCTGATGTGTTCATAATGTGAAAATAATGTGTTTGTGATGCACAAGTGTTGAAGGTTTATGCTCATGAAGCCTGTGACTTACAACCATGTGCGACAGAGAATACAGCCGTGTGTCATGTCCAGGTCTGACTGGTTTACGTTTGAAGAAGGCACGTGTTGATGACCCCACCTTTCTGTGTCATTGACTGCGTCTCCAAAGCCGGGTGTATCTATGATGGTGAGCCTCACTTTGATTCCTTTCTCCTCGATGCTAATTGTGTGTTTTACGATGTCTACTGTTTGGTCGATCCGTTCTGCAGACACATGCAAATGCAAGGTATCTGTATCTACAAGTAAGCATCGTGTACAAACATGTACAAAAACGTATGCACACCTCAGAGTCAGGAAGGAGCAGCGTCACAATTTGAACAAGAAAAATTACAGCTAATAATGTCCGTTTATTTAACACGGAGACCATTCAATGCATCGCCTGGTTCCGCCTACTTTTTATGGGCCACACATAAATAAATAACAGGACTAATCTCACCTTGTGCATTGGGAACCTTCCTGTCTTTGTAGAGGTCCGTGAGGAACAAGCTGTTGATAAGTGTGGATTTACCGAGGCCAGACTGCCCTACAGAGAGAACGAGACGACGCTGACTCTTGAAGTAGGAAAATATCAAATTGTGCAATGTCTATATTCCTCTGAATAATTTACGTCAACACAAACCGCCCCTAAAACATTTACCAAACCAGAAAGTTCACACAAGTTCGCACAAAAAAGCAAGATGACACACAACTCCATACTCCCACGAATCAGTTCATTTCAAGACGTGACTGAAAAATGTAGAATTCAGAGCATCTGTCTGTAATCTACACTAGTGAAGGCATTTATTAGCATTACTGATACTTGATATAGTGTGTTAAAAAAAAAAAAATACAATACCATTCCCATTATAGGAGACATGTCACAATCTGTCATGATAACAGCCAGTTGGAAGACATATGGGAGCACTCACCTGCCACCATAAGCGTGAATGTGAAACCTTTCTTCACTGTCTTTCTATGAACCTGGTTGGGCAATGTGGCAAAGCCCACATACTCTTTGTCCTGATCCTGCAGAGAGAAAACACAAACTGGTCTGACCTAGACTCGTTGACATGACTGCGTCCGAGATCGCACACTATGTAAAGGTCTTGTATTGAAAAGTTGAATACTAGAACAAAGTACAAAGAGTTGAGAATCGTGTGCAAATGTTAGGAAATGTATAAGACAGACATTGTGTAACTAAGGGGCTGATTCTGACCTAAGGTCAGACACACACACACCTCTGGAGGTTCGTAGGGGTCAAAGCGCCCCCAGGGACTTTGAGGACGTGAGGCCGGGCTGAGTGGACAGTCCATTGACACCTGAGAGATGAGCTGCCTTCTTAGCACCAGGGGCTGTAACTCTGTATCTGGTCCAACACGACTCGGTCTATGAGGGACTGTCGGGGAGCCAGAAGGGTGGCAGAGGATGGGACGGGGCAGAGAGGGACTCCCGGGGAGGCTGGGGAGTCTCCCGTTGGTTGCTGTCCCAGTTGGTTGCTGCCCCAGTTCTGCTCCATAGTGGACTGGTACCTGACCTGGTGTCGGGTGCTGTTCACCAGGCAGAGAGATGGGAGGCAGATCCCTCATGGCGTAAGGAAACTGAGTGTCCTCCTGGTCCTCAATGGACAGACTGGACAACTGTGACAGGAGGTAACACACCATGGTTTTAACTGGATGAAAAACATGACTCACATTAACTAAAAAGGAAGGAAGTGATCATTCTTCCTGTTTCACTGATGATGATTATGATGGCACAATATGTAGTAGAATAGCATCCAAATGAATGGACAGACTCAAAGCCAAAAAGAGCACGGAAACCTTCAATATGTAGTAAATTATACCAGTAATCACTTAAAATTACAATCATTACAATTAGGACACTATAATATATTGACTAACTAACTGACTAACAGGTTGCCACAGTCACTGTCATGTTCTCTGAGTGTAGGATGAGTCTTCTGTTGTAATGGCTACTCTTTCTTCACTGATTGGCCCTGACGCGTGATCCCATTATACCATTACAGAGGCCTTCATCCATCTGTCCAGGCAGGGTGGGAAGGGGAACCACAGGCGGTATGGAGTTGTGGGTTAGTAAACACTGGATATACTAACTAGACTGACTCTGTAGCATCTTTCAGTGTGGAGCTTATAGTGGATACAAATATTCATCTGGGCCATATGCCCACACCTGCTTTGTTTACCTCACAGGTAAAATCCCTCACAGAGTGACTCTATCATGAGCCGTTAGCACAGTCGAGCCTCCACAACAGCTTTTCAGGAGATTCAGTGGTCACAGTGTCCCGTTGAGGGCCCAGCAGAGACACAACAGTGCTGCTGTCCTGACCAGGGTTCGCCTGGTGTCCCATACCTGTCAGCTCTCATTACCCACAAAGCTTTGCAGCAGGCTTAACCCAGCTTCTAATACTCTGACAAGGGGGGTAGGAGATTCTCTTAAACACACACATACAGACGCTATAAACACTATCATTAAAGACTAATTCTACAAACGTGTCCTACCTCCTTTTCTGAGAATGTTGCAGCTTTTTGATCAGAGAATAGCATGTAAGAGGAAAACATTTACAGTTTGTAAAAACACAATATTAATGCAAAGAGACTTTCAATAGAGTTCCATAGAAAGGAGTAGAACATATGGTCATTGTGAAATAAATAAATAAGTAAGTAGCTTAACTATACTCTCAAATGGGCACACTTACACTTGTACAACACCGAATGGCTTATAACAACATGTTCTCCCATAGTTTATATCACACACGTGCATGTCTATAGTGACAGAGGTCTAACAGCATCCTCCTGACAATAAAAAAAACCTCGAATAAGCCAAATAACTCAAGTACCACACACATATAAATCACTGTTGTGATATTGCTGTTGACTTTTCATTCGGCTGAGTAATTATTATTGCAGAAACTATCGGTTCTTGTAATACATCGGTGATACAACCTACTCTATGCATACAGGTGTCCAGCGTTATATGCGCATTTACCCTGGTTGCTGTTGCGGAACCTCACCGGAGACGACATATGCTCCATGATGCTGTCGGCTTCTCAAACTGTCCCCGGATCAGGATCCCGGACAACGACAACGCCACAATGTGAGAGACAAATACAAGAACTACAGTGTGATGAGGCATATGGCGCGCGCGCGCGTGTGGTCATTAACTGAGCTCCGGAGCTGGCAGCTCTGACGTAGTTTACGTGATTTACGTACACGGAGAGCGGGCGGGCGGGCAGGGTGAAGTTACAGGGTGGAATGACTTCAATGCGGAATGCTAACACCAGCTACCACGACTACTAGTAACAATACTATTAATAATACCTTTAAAACGGCTCTTATTTTATTATTCATGAATATGATGAATGTTAAACTATTTGTCATACCTAGTTTATGCTAGCTTGCGTGCTAGCGTGTATGCTAACTTGAACTGTAAATGCAATTTGAAAAAAACATGGATACACCGTGAACTTCGCCTTTGCGTGGCTTTTCGAAGTTGCGTACGGAGCTAGGATTGGAGAGCCGATTTAGACGGTAGGGCGGACTGTCACAAATTGAGCTAACTCTAGTGCTGCTAGCTAACGTTCTTTCATCGGAGTTATCGTCACTTAGATTAGCCTCCAATGTTTGAATTGAACGAATGACCTTAACGATTGTAACAGCTAAAATTAGTAAAGTATCCTGGGCAATCCCGCCCAGAAGATGGCTATTAGCAACATTTCTGCCATAGGTGGTGATAATGATTTGAATAGTTTTTGTGCTATATACTGGTGACGGATGATTACAACTTTTTTTTTTCGCACAAGATCAATTTCATAAACTGCATTTTTTCAAAGCCATCTGTCAAGCCCACAGTCGGTGAGTGTGTTACACTTCCTTCTATATCATTTAGTATTTATGTGACATTTGAACTATTATGATACCAAAAATGTGTGGTCACTTAAAAAGATAACAGATTGTTGGCCACCTTCCATGTTAAAGGATAAAGAATAGCCTGAGAAAAAGACTGATTTAGTAATACATTTTATGGTGATTGGATGCTAAAAATGGGTTTGCATTTAGTCACATGCATTTATATTTGTCTTTATTAAGTAACAGTTTTTTGTTTATTTGTTCACAGCTTAGTATGTTAGATGTTGTATGAAACATTTCAGCAGAAAATACAAACAATATTTTCATAAATTATTACCCCATTCAGTGTAGCTTAAAGTTTCACAGCTTCTGGACAATGTTGACACTGGAGCCCAACCGATAAATCCCCCCCACAATTTTTGCTTAGCTCAGTTATACTAACATCATCGACAAACATGTTCGCTTCTGTTATGTGGTTATGTTATTAAATAACTACAGACCAATACTCCCCTAACCTCTGACATGTCAATATGGGTATAAACTAAATCCACTATAGGTGGGGCTCTTGTTGGAACCACATAAATACCTTCACAGCACAATAAGAGTCAAATATAATGTGCTTGGCAGTTCTCACCAAATGGCATACGCTTTTTATTCATAATATTCCATATGAATCAAATTTGTATGCCTCTGCTCGTCCTGCATACATTACTCCTCCACATACAGCTTTCCCAGTTGTTTAAAAAGGCACGGATGTCTTCGTAAAGTGTTTTATCCCTCAAAACTGTACTATGTATGTGTTCTGTCCCGACCACCAGAGTAACCAGTCAGAGAAAAGAGCTGTCCTCTGTAGATCTGTCCCACAGCACTCTGCACGTCCTTCCGGGGCTGTTAGATCGACCTAGCAGAGAGTCGCTGACATGCAGCGATTGTGAGGGCTCGTCCTCGGCTTGTGGTTGTCCTGAGGGGTTATTGCATTCAGACCCATTGTTATCTGAGTCTATTGATCTGTAACAGGTTTGGCTCTTGTCTTGTGAGTGGTCTTTAGATTCTCTGTTCAAACAGGAGTGGTCGTGCTCAGTACTCATGTCACGGTTGTCATGCATGTGTAGCTCTGTGTCCGAATGGCTGTGAGGCGTGCTGTTTTGGTTTTGGCTCTGAGTGTGGTTATTTGCATTGTCTGAATATAGCTTGTGGTCGGGGCTCGGTCGTTGTGACTGTGAACAGGGGGTTTGTTCATGACGATCAAGGAACTTGTCCTGGTTGTGAGTGTGGCTTTGAGGATTCTGATGCCAGAAGGCTCTGCGGAGCTGCTCTAACTCGGATAGAAGAGGCAGACCGATGTTCAGGTGCATCAAAAGGTTCTCCAGCCACTCCTCCAGCTTTGAAAAGGATGGACTGAAAGACAAGAGTTGGCAATAAGAAGTTGTTGGGCTTTACATACTGTACTCCAAAATGGCCTTCATGAAATATGTAGTAGATTATTCTGCCCTGTTTAGTTTCGTTTTGTAATCCATTGCTTAGTAGAGTATTCGCTGTTTGTTTGCTAGTTGGCTCATACATTGTGATACAGCAGATTTTGTACACCATACATCAACTGACCACAAAATAAATTCAAGGCTTCCTTACTGACATGGCTACAGTAACTGATAAATAAAATATTTTGTTTATTGTTTCCCTTTACCACATTTTACTACCAACTACAGCACTATCCCTCAAATGAAGTGCCGTTAAGTTACATTTTAAGTAATGCATGGCTCATAGTTGTTATGTTATCTGAAACTAAACTGAGATGTACTGTACATTGTGTTGGAATTTTCCAGTTATACCGTTTATCAGCATCCATGTCACAGCAGAGGACACCCAGTGGCAAGAAGGCTGGGGGGCACTGTGGAGGGTGGTACTGCTGCAGGAAACCAGCTACATTTAGTCCAAAGTCATTTGACCGGGGAAGGTAGTCAGGGTCAGCATTCACTCTACCTATTATCTGAAGAGAGACAGGGATAGATACATGCTATAAAATATAGGGTTGTGCCTTTATTTAACATTTAACTCAGGAAATTCTCAGTTTGTTCCGTCAACAACACCTTTTTGGCTTTCCTAAATCTGTTTTTAGAAATATTATACCTTGACCAGATGTTCTTACCTCACATATCATGATACCAAAGGAAAAGATGTCCACCCGTTCGTCATAGCTTTTCCCTGAGAGGTACAGGAAAGATTGGACAGTGTGAACCACATCCTTACTAACCCATGCCAGGGATGTAGAGATGTTATATTTAGTAAATATTAGACTAATTATTAGAATAATATCAGGTCCCCGACACAGTTTACCCCCTTTTCTGCATATTTTACAACAACAACGTAGCACCTCTGGTATGAAGAAGCAAGATGAAGTTAGTCATTACAGTTCCAAAACTGCACATTGTCATTCATTGTGAAGTGTTATATTATTGAAAAAGGAAAGCAACATTAAGTTTTGGAAAATATAAATTCAATAATAAAAAAATAAGAATCTTACGTCTAGACTGTGAGGTCTCGCATGACTCCTAAGTCCTTTGTAAAATTGTTTCAGATTCAGAGATGACTCTAACTCGTAGCCTGGACCTTCTGCACTTACCACGGATCATCTCAGGAGCCATCCAGTAGGGGTTTCCTACCACAGTGTAGCGCTTCCTCCGGTCAGGCTTGCGAAGCTCTGACAGTGCCCCCTTCGCAGGCCGTTCCAGTGAGGATGTTTTGTTCTGATTTCTTTCCTTTGTCACCAGCCTGGCGAGTCCAAAATCTGCTACCACCACAGACTGGTTCTAAGCAAGGAGAACGAGCAACAAGGAAAACACTAAGTTAAAACTACAGTTAAGAGTTTGAAAATTTTAGTTCAAGTGTTAAGTTTTAGAATTTCAAACAAAAACAGAGGCTAGCTGGAAGATGGCTACAGTGAATATATGTGATGTTAGCTTGTTTGTGTGATGGAACCACTTTCTTACCTCTCTAACCAGGCAGTTGTGTGAGTTAAGATCTCGGTGGATAACATTCATGGAGTGTAGATAGGCCTGAGAAGGGGGATATATGTATATATATACACACACACACGCTAGGGAAAGTGTGTACTACATTATGGAATGGTTTTGGATATTAACCTTGAAAGACTCACCATTCCAGCTGCAATGTCTTTGGCATAATTCACTCTTATACTCCAGGGGAAGTCCTTTTCCTACAACAAACAGTGTGATCAATAAACAGTGACAGTCCTTATGAAGAAACATGAAAACTTACATTTTTACCATTTTTATGATGGTCTCTCGGATAGTTCCTCCTTGGATGTATTCAGAGACAAAGTTTATTCGTTTGTCTTTATAAAACAGTCCAATGAACTTAAGGACATTTGGGTGGTCCAGACATCTCATCACCTTCACCTGTACAAATTGAGTGGATATGTGGTTAAACCAATGCTTCAGGTCATAACAAATCCAAATAACTCATAGGTAAGCCAGTGCCCTAATAACTTGTTAACTTGTTGTGGTTAACTTCCTACTTTGATGACCACTTACCTCCTTTAAGAACGTCTTCTGTGTCTCTTCGTCAAAACGTATCAACTCTTTCATCACCATCACCTCCCCTGTCTCCTGATGCGTTACCTTGACAGCAACGGGTTAATCACAATGCTGGTTACAAATCAACATTACAAAGAACTGATGACTGTGTGCAAGAAATCACTGTGATGGGAAGAAAAGTAACTGTGGTACCTTGACAGCCTGTCCATAGAAGCCTTTGCCAAGCACTTCTCCATAGATGAGTTCTGAAGGTCTGAAGATGCGATGGGTCCGATCTCCAGGGTCCACACGAAGAGACTCTGATCGCACCATGTCTCTCCTTTGAGATAAAAGTGGTCCGAGGGACAGGGGGCACTTATCTATACTACAGCTACGCCTGAGAATAAAAAACACAGATTTAGACCGAGACAAAAAGGATAGCGATGAATCAAGAGTCAGTACTTACAGAATTTGTCTGGAGCGCATTCCCATGATTCCTTGGTGCTGAGGCGGTGAGAGGCTCATCCTGATTGGTCCATCTGTTTCCTCCCCTGGACTTGGCTCTTCCTCCAGACTTGGGAGTTTGTGAGTTGTAGAAAGTTTGTCGTGGACAGAGGGGTCAGGGCAGCTTATTTCATCCTGAAGATTGTTTGAATGAACATCAGGAGACTGCGGGTTGTGTTCAATGGTCAGCTGCAGTGGTCTGCTTGTGTCCTGGATCACACAGTCTATCTACAAGTAAAGGATATGGTGTTGATGTTTGACATATTTTTTGTGTAGTTGCAAGGAAGTCTAACTACTTCTCATTTAGTTATGTTATTATTGCTGAATTGGTGGGTAGTTTGAGCCTTACCTCATCTGGGGAAATGTTGTGGACAGGGATACCATTGACCTCGAGTACTCGGTCCCCAGTGTGGACAGAAGAGAGCAGGTCAGGGCTGAGGAGGGCTGAGTCTAACCTGAAGGAGAAAGACAATGAGTGAATAGATGCAGGAAAGGTAGGTTCAGACAGAAAACAAGTCAGGGTTGCTGTTGGATTTATTTCTAACTCAATGCAAAAATCACTCTTGGTCATGTTCTAGATTCAGATACTCACCCTGTCACAGTGACAAGAGGGCCTTTCTCTTGGCTGGGGTCAATGGTAACAGTCAGGCCTCGTCGGCCACCTGCATGAGGAGGGAGAGACACCAGCGCCACCATGTGGGTACTCTTGGTGAGTGGAGAAGCTGACCTCACAGCGGATACTAGCCCCCGACAGAAACAGTGGCCACTGCAAAATAGACAAATCAGTACATGAATGGCTGACAAATTCATTAGCTTCCCTGCTGCAAATTAAGCAAATAACTTAGTTTCTGTCCTTTAGTTTCAAACTTACCAGTAGAGTTTTGAATGTTCAACAAGTGTGTAGGTGTCTCCATCTCCAATGAACATTTCACAGCTAATACAAATGAAGCATTCTGGGTGGTACTTTTTCTCTCCAGCAACCTGTTTATACAGGGAAATAGTGTGGTAAAAAAACAATACAAAAGAGTGTTTGGTGGGATAAGACATTAGGGATCTAATGCAGCACTGTATTATTATAGTTATTCTGTGCATTCCTGTATCAAGTAATTGCAGTGTCGGAATATTTTCATAGGATATCCTCTGGCTTGAGTGTTGAAACAAAAAAGACCCATTAACTTTCATACCAGGAAGAAACCAAGAGGCAGGAAGGCTTTGAATGTATGAATAGTTGCCGTAGCATGCTGAGAATCAGTATTTCCTGTCGTAGAGATAATTGCCATACCTCTATCTGTGAAAATTACATAATGTATATATGAAAAAATGGTGGCATTGAATGATCAATAGAGCAGCTATTTTTACACTAGCTCACTAACTATCAATCAATTTGTTATTGGCTGATTCCAGAGTGTTTTTCTTATGAGAGTGAGCAGTAAACCAGGCAGCTGGCCAAAGCCAAGATCTCATTTTAGATATAAATCAAGATTATACATATGTCTTTCTTATTTTCAGTGATTGCCATGTTACCATAATGAGTCCTGTGGCAATAGTCTCTTTGCAGCCGTGGCAGTGCTCCCCATAGCGAGCCCAGTAGTGCTTCTTACAGTAGAGCTGTCCCTCTCTCTCATAGTACCAGTGAGACAGGATGCAGCCACATTCACAACACCTAGAGTAAAGGGGGGAGCAGGGAAGCAAGAGAGTGGGATGGAAACAAGAAAATGGAGATATAGAGCAGATGTAAGATGATAGATACTTCAGAACAAAGTAACATGAGCCTCATCAGTGATGGAACACATGAGACATACGAGGAAAGTCGACACGTGAGATCGTCACACACAAGTTAAGGTACAACCTTTCCAGATTAGTTGGACCATACATTGCCGTCTTTGGTGAACTCTTTGACCATGCTTGTGTTAAAGCTGAGACTGAAGTACAGTTATCTTCACTGCAGGGATGGTGTTGAAATTATGCATAATAGATTGTGAATTGCTTATGTCACTGTGAGAGAGCACATTCAGCCAAATGTCCAAACTAATATAGCTTCTTCCAAAAGAATTAATCATGTAGGGTCACTGGTCTGTCACGACGGTCTGTCTTAACTTAATGTTAGTTTCCTTGGGCACATCCACTTAAAGACTGCGAAAGAGAGCTAACAAAGTAAAAACATTGCAACCTTTTGAAAAGCACTCGTTCCTTAAATGCAGTGCACCATGTTCTCTTTCAGTCCTTTAAAATGCACAAACAGAAACTTTCAGTGGCATCCCAGCATTAACTGAATGGAGAATAATGCCTTTGTACAACAAAAACCTGCTTCCTTATCTCTTCAACATTACAGCCGGAGTGGGAGGTGACTTCCTGAACAGAGTACAGCTCCATGTTTCCTCTGTCCCAACTTCAGCTGTAAATGCCATGCTTTCCTTACAATAGAGAATGAAAAGGTTGCATTTCTATGGAGAATTAAATAGTTGGGTAGTTTGCTCCAATGTAAGACTCTTCATTAATCACATTTTATTTTATGAAAAACCTTTCTTGATTGCATAAGGAAAAGAGTTTATCAGTGTAGCATTTAATTCTGTAACACAACTTAAGTGGTAATGAGCATGATCCTACTTAATCTAGTAACTTCAATCCTGAGGTTTTGTATTGTGCTCACCAGGGATTAATATGCCCAATTGTTCTTCGGTTTCTTCCAAAGAATTAAATAAATACAGTTACTCACAGGAGTCTCTAGTCCTAACAGATACTAGGTTTGCTGGGGATACAGTGCACTACCTCACATTCATTGCTAAGGAAATAATTAAGACAGCTGCAGGTTTATTTTTGACCTTTTGTCTTTATCATTGTGCTGCTGGCAGCGGATGTGGACCCTCCCAGCGTCACATCTGCAATTCCACCTAAACATCTGCTCATAAGAAAACTGACATTAATCCTCTCTGTTTCCTGCTGCCACCCATCTCCTCACATTTCTCTGTTTGACATTAATACTCATCTGGCTTATGCTTATGCATCTTACACTTATCTTTAGCCAATCGTAACTCTCCTGAGATCTATTCCTGTGTCACGAAAGGTGCCAGCACCTGGTGTACATAAAACAAACATGTTATGATGTCAGGACATTAACATATGTCACAAGTGAAGAGGTATTGTCCTGCCATGGTTTCCTCTGTCTGTGTCGCCCTGCTGGATTTACTTTAAAAAATAGTAGGACTTCAGAGGAATATTTCTAATTGTGTTGGTTACATGGATATTGTCTCAATGGTGTTCTTTATGTATTAAATGTATGCATGTTTTAATATAGAGATGTGGCCAAGTAGTGTTTGATGGGGTAGAACATACAGCGATCCAAAACATTTGTAGTTTCTGATTGTACTGTAGGCTGCTTGGATGATTGGCAGACAATAACTTTGCCTTTAATTGTTATAGAATCATAAACTTCTTTTACACATACTCATAGTTTATGTGTAGACAGAATAGGGACACGCAGCACGTTACTCATGGGGCTGTTTGTCACAACAGAGTTGCGTTTGAGGAAGTATCGCCGATGTCGACCTACAATTTGTTTAGATTTACTTTCTCTCACTTTCCATCAATCTTTCTATTCTTTCTCACACACGGGCATACTCGTCACACCAATTAATGATAGTGGCTCTTACCTTCCTTTCATTCCTCTCCGAAACCTCTGGTCCCGTCGTGACATTCTGCCCTCTCAGTTCACCGATAGACAACTGTCTCTCAGACCTAATCCACCCAGTTAAAACAGTACTTCCAGTTAAGAAAGGAGCTTTTTTGTTGCATGTGTTCATGAGCGGATCCTTCATGTATGCTGCTGTGACCGGCACCAGGCGTTGTCTGTTGTCTTCATTTCAGATTCTCTCTCTTTCTCTTTCCATGCGCTCAGAGGCTTCCTGTTCATATAAGTTCCCTCTAATGTGCAGAGTTGCTGTGTGAGAAAAAGCTCTGACCTACTGACACCAGCTGGCCAATCTCCCTCTGCTGGTTGCCGAGAAACAGACATATCCCAGTATAGAAGCTGTGCTCCACCGTCCCTCTCCCGTTACTTGCGGTATTTAGACCTCAGGAAGATACAGTTTCGCTCCTTGTGTGTGGAGCCACATGGGTGTTTGTATTAGTTAAGATAAGTGTGTGTTTTTCTCGGAGTTTGTGAGTCTGCATTTGAAATGAGCTCTGCTCCCGTATAATCCCTTTATGAATGCTCCAATTGCCGCACTGTCCTGACCCTATAGTAAAGCACTCTATTCATCAGACACAACAAAGGAAAAGGGACAATAAAGTTAAAGCACAAGAATGGGAAACAACTCAGAATTAGGAGTAGACACACATTACTATGTGCAGCTTTGCTGCTGTTAATTTGGCTTGAAGAGTAATGTAGGACCATTTTTATGTTGTCTTTTGTTGTTAAGTACATTTTCTATAATTAGTCTAGTTTGTAATTTATGCCAGTTTGCATTCCATGTCCGCAGATGCATTTTTTTCATTGTACAAGGTAGATTCTGCTGACTGAAAGACAGAAATAAATTTGTGCACCTGTGCGCGTGTGTGTTTGGAGGGGTGCTTCTATCATTGAACTGACAAAATGATAAGTGACGACTTGTATTATACTATGTGTTGTCTCCATCACTGGTTATTGCTTCTATAGATCGAGAGCTTAAACCTCTACTGTAGACTACATAATACACTGCAGTCTGTACTATTTACTGACTGAGTCAGCTGAAGACAAGGCTCGACTTCTGCTCTAAATGATTTAGTCTTCCTAGGCGTACTTTGTTGTTCAACCTTAAGTGTGGTTAGCACACTGCCGCAATACATGAACATGTTAAAACCAGCGTCTGCCTCTGACGTGAAGCTTCCTCCTTTTACCTCATACCAAAACCTCCTGCCTGTTTAACGTATTTGTGCATCCGCAACATTGTCGATTATTATAGCTTAGAATAACTATAACACAAAATAATTGTCATTGGTCTTTCTTTATTTCAGATAGAATTGTCTGAAAGTGTACAAAAGTGCATCATTTTGTTCATAGGAACACATGTTGAGCTACATGATCGAGATACAAACGACAGCTCAAATTAGAAATGAGATACAGTAACACTTTATCCAAATGACATCACAGTCTGCATTGTGGTTTAGCACAATGCAGAAAACAGGCACTTATATTAATCATAATAGCACACTTTTTTAAAATGTTAAAATATGCACGCAAAATAACTAAAATAATTAATAACGTATTAAATCACATAGATAAATCACTCAGCTGTTTCTGTTTTTTTTTTGTCAGCATAATTTAAAAAATCTAGCAAACGTGAACAATTTCTCTCAACAGTGTTAAAGGAGTACATCAAAAAGAAAAACACAGTAACAACACTCCTCATGTATTCTAAGCATATACCTCACAATGAATGCTTACCACAACAGCAAATGTAAAATCCAAATCCAAGCCACATCATAATGTCATGACAAATACATACATGTAGCTATAAAACGGTGCCTTTAATGTCATGCATGGATTGGAAGAATCTCAAAAGTGTAAACAGCTGAGGACCTTCAGCCTCCAAGTTTGTTGATATCGCTGAGGCCTTAGCAAAGTAATACTGAACAAAGACTGCCTTTCACGGTCAGATAATGACCAGTCAAAACACCACCTTCACAGTTCCCTCCAAAATAGCAGCAGTCTGTTTTTTTTCTGTACAGAATATCCAAGTGTTTGCACTTTGATGTGAAAGCTAAAAACAGTGAATTAATAAAACAAACATTACACTGCAGACCCACAGAAACACAGTCTAACTGGATAAAAGTATGGCCTTGGAGATGCCTTTAAACACGTGTCAGCATGCAGACAGGTCTGAAGGAGCTGCCCCGAAGGGTGTCCTTGTGATCAGTCGTCACCCAGAGGATCTATGGTGATACTTGTAAAGGAACACAAGTGATGTTCAACAACGATAAACAAAAACTGTATTATAGTACAGCTTGGCCTGACCTTTTAAGAGCAAGTCTTATTTTTTTCAGTGGTTCTCAGCCTGGTGTTCGGAATCTCCAGAGAGTCACAAAGTGATTAATGGTGGGGGAAAATGCTATCAAATGAAACCCCATGCAGACATGTGCTTTTTCTTGTAAAATAGTGAATGTTTTGAATGATTTGACCAAAGTCACATTTGGTGAATTATCCCCTCCAAAAAAACAATACGACAAGGTACAAATTTCAACACTTTGCACAGCAGCCTGCAACAGAGGTATTGCCTTGTTTTAAGGAATCACAACACTAGGTTGAGAACCATTGCTCTTTTTGAAAGAGACCCTAGTAGAAAATCTAAGCAAATGAATTGTTTTAACATATGGAATGTGTTGAAGCTTTAGCTTCTATGGTCGGTTACAATCTTGGATCATGCTATAGCACCACTGTTGTTTTGATGAGGTCACTTCCTGTCTGTTGTTCTCTCACTTCCTCCTTCGGCCACAGTATTTTCCCTGACAGCCAGCGCCTATGTACCAGAGCAGAGGAAATTATTCTTCACTTGATGTACAACATACGTAGGCTACTGCATAACAACTATAAGTAAAACATGCTAATCTGGTTCAACATTAAAACACAAGGTCCCTTGATGTGGAAGAATTTGTTTACAAAAAGCATTATAGTCAGAATGTCATCACAGTAACATTATCTCAGTGAGAAGGATCTGTTTTTAATTTACCACACAACCACATGTTCTTGTTTTTGTGGAAATTCATAAGTATTCCAGTTCTCTGAAGACCATGTTTGTACCAAACACAATTCTGAGAAAAGTGGGGTAGATTACAGTAAATGCTGCTGTTGGTTGCTTTGATGAAAGTACTGTACTGGGATAATTACTGAAATGGAGAGTATGATCATGGTTAGAATGTTCCCATCATGTAACCTTTTCTTTAAACTGGAAGGAATTAAACGTAGTCAATGGTCATATTAATTAATAACTAGAACATTTTAGTTGATTCACAAAATTCTAGTACAATGTTTTGAAGTGTATACATCCAGCTTATTGTAAAGCAATAACATGGGTTTTATTTATTTATTTATTTATTTTTACCTCTGTAGCCACCAGCTCCCAGAAAGGCCTGCATGGCTGCATATTTGGCTGCCTTCTGTGCCTTGGCTAAAGTACATTAAAGTAAAAAGGAAGGAAAGAGAAAGATTACAAAAGCATACACAACTTAATTTTTTCAAAACATATTTCAAAATGATCATCCTGTTTTTTCTCTCTGATGATTAAAAAAAAGCCTCTAAATGAATACTAAAAAGTTACTTTAAGAGACGTGAAATGAATGGGCGATTGCCTTGATCTAGATCTTTATGTCATGTGTGTGCCATGTAGTATTAGTGCTGGACATATGTGTGTTAAGAGGCTGAAGCAGCTGCTTCGAGCATGCCTATCCCAGAGGACACAGTGAGTTTTCTTACATTTTTGTCCGGCTCCCGTATATCCTAAAAGACAATAACAGGAAAGACAGTCATAATGAGCAATTGATAATCTTCACAATGGTCTTGTTTGTTATCTCAGCAGTGACATAAATGAAAATATGCCTAAACAAATATTCACCATGCAAAGCCACTTAGGATCAAAACATGTTCTCTGTCCTTTTGTGTGTGCATATAAGCATCTGTGTTTTGGATGTGTACAGGTTTAACAATATTAACTGCTTATCGTGTTCGAGAGAGAGAGAGAACGTTTAAGTGTGACAAAGCTTCTGTCCTACCTGGATAGGTTCCACCAGCCACCCCACCATAGCCAGGGCCAACACCGCCTGCTGGAACAATAGAGACATTATAACCTACCTGCATCACTCTACACTGCTCCCCCAGAAGGGCAAGGTATTTAATTTGCAGTGGTCTGAATTTTGTATGTATTTGTTTTCAAATCTCAAAATGTAAAACTGTAAATGTTCATACTAATAATGTGTATGTATTGTATCAGTGCTTCACTGACCTGGTAAACTGCCTGCACCTCCTCCTAATCCCTGACTTGTTCCTGCAGGACCTCCTGTTCCTCCTGCTGCACTACCTGGACAGTCAGGTGAGGTTAAGTCAAGTCAGTCACTTAAAAGACCCAGAAGATAACCATGACACACAGTATACTGTGCAGAGAGAAGGCTTTGCTAGTTTAGGCATGTTCAACAGACTTGTATCACAGTTTGAATCCTTTTACAAGGACAACACCAGGCTAGAATATGAATCTGTTACAAAGTACACATTTGTATTCTTTATATGTCCATTATAAAGCAGTAACACACCTGAGCCTCCAATGATACCTCCGGTTCCTGCAGCAGGAAGCCCTCCTACTCCACCACCTGATGAACATGGGTGGGGTTGAAGTCAATTAGAAAGATGAATGGTAGGTAATATGATGGATAAGTAGATTAGGTTTATTATTTTGGTAAATGGGAGAACAAGATAACAAATTAATTAACATGGTAGAAAGATGGAGACAAGAGGTTTAAAGTGTAATTGTATTATGTTTTTATGGGTTTGTATGCTTATTGCATTTTGCTATATACATTTGTTCATCATACAATATAATATGGAAATATCACAATTGTTTAAACGCTTTGTTTTGCATGATAAATGTCTCGTTTTACATAGTTTGTCACAGTAATGTTAAGACATTTTAAAATCAAATATTCATATGCATCAATAGAGAATTTTACCTTGTCCATAGCCAGTAACACCCAATGATGAGCCGTAACCTGAATTAGGAGTCTTCCTTTTCCCAAGTGCTTGGCCACCAGGTCCATATCCACCCACACCAGCAGGTCTTAAACCCCCTGGCCCAGTTCCAGTACCTCCTGGCCCATAACCAAAAGAGCCTGTTCCAGTTGGACCATATCCTCCTGGGCCATAGCCACCAGGTCCAGCTCCACCAGGAACACTTCCTGTACCTCCTCCTAATCCTCCTGCTGGGAAAACATCAAAATATATAAGCACAAATGTCTATATCTATATACATATATATGTAAAAAAAAAAAAAAGAAGAAAAAACCCGAACCTCACCTGATCCATACCTAGCTCCCCCATAACCTGGAAAAAATGGATGAGATTCGTCAAACAATTATTTCTCATGTAGAACAATCATATAGACAGTCTCATCAGTACAATATTACAATTGATATTTGTACATCACGTGGTTTATTGTTTTATTTGTATAATCACTACTTACCAGATTTAGCAGGTTTTCTTTTTCCCAATCCTTGGCGCCCTGGTCCAAAACCACCAGTTCCTGTGCCAACACCACCTGGTCCAAAGCCTCCAGTTCCTGTTCCAGCACCACCTGGTCCGTAGCCTCCTGTTCCTGTTCCAGCACCACCTGGTCCGTAGCCTCCAGTTCCTGTTCCAGCACCACCTGGTCCGAAGCCTCCAGTTCCTGTTCCAGCACCACCTGGTCTGAAGCCTCCAGTTCCTGTTCCAGCACCACCTGGTCCGATGCCTCCAGTTCCTGTTCCAGCACCACCTGGTCCGAAGCCTCCCGTTCCTGTGCCAGCACCACCTGGTCCGAAGCCTCCCGTTCCTGTTCCAGCACCACCTGGTCCAAAGCCTCCCATTCCTGTTCCAGCACCACCTGGTCCGTAACCTCCTGTGCCAGCACCACCTGGTCCAGCTCCCCCAGGCCCAAATCCACCAGGCCCATATCTGCCAGGCCCAGTACCTGTTCCATGTAGAAAAAGTCATAGGTTTTTAACTTTTTACAAAGACATGGAGAAAACACTGAACAATCTGAACATTTTAACGGTATTAAGTTGTTAGAATAGAGACGTTTCTCACCTTGCCCGTAGCCTGCTCCACCCAGTGAGGATGATCCATAGCCTGTCAGAAGATAACAGCCTGAATTTTTCTGTAGAGAATATATCTCTAAACATAATACATGATTAAATGTTGTTTGTGTTATGATACATGACCATTATACCTGATTTGGGTGGCTTTCTTGTCCCCAGTCCTTGACCTCCAGTGGTATAAACACCAGGAAGGACCCCTACTCCACCAGGTCCATAGCTGCCTGTTCCTGTGCCAACACCACCTGGTCCAAAACCACCTGGTCGGGTTCCAACACCACCCAGTCCTGCCCCGGCAGTGCTGGGCCCATATCCACCTGGTCCAGTGCCACCAGGTCCATAACCACCAGGACCAACTCCACCTGGTCCAGTCCCATAACCACCAGGCCCAACCCCAGTACCACCAGCTCCTGCCCCATAACCTGAAAACAAATATTGGTTCAGTTTCACTTCTGTGTGTAAATGTTTGTATCTGTTGTCTGTGTATCTGTCAATTCTTATCATACGTTTTGGTGGTTTGCCAGTGCCGGCACCTAGTCCTGGACCTGTGCCGTATCTTGAACCTAGATAACAGAGCAAATAAGATAGGTTGACCAATATTTAATTTACATGCTTTTTAGATAAGCTGTGGTCTTTTTGCATTCAAATTCAAACTAAATCATTCATTTTCATAGACCAACTTACCACCAAGACCCACACCACCACCCCCCAGTCCACCACCGACTCCACTGGTGGCTGCTCCTACTCCTCCTCCTAAACCTCCGGCACCAACTCCAAGGGTTCCAGCACCCCCTGGACCACCACCAATGCCTCTGCTTCCAGTCGTTGCTCCATAGCCGCCAGGTCCAACTCCATATCCACCAGGCCCAGCACCGTAACCACCGGGGCCAGCCCCATAAGGTCCAGGTCCTGCGCCATAACCTCCTGGACCAGTACCATAGCCACCAGGAACAGCTCCATAACCACCAGGACCAGCCCCACCCAGGCCTCCTGCTCCAAGAGTCCCATATACTGATAGAAAGATTAAAACATTACTTGCATTATGTAGCTTCTTCCAGAATATAGTTGAGAATATAGTTGACGGCTTATAGAACCTTTGCCTGATTTTCCTGCTCCCTGTCCTACTCCAGCTCCAGTCGGGTAACGTATACCTGAGAGAGATAAAAGAGGTGCTGCATTTCAGATATGTTTTTGTAATATTTGTGATCTAACTTAGATGGCAAGGATAGTGTTAGTTAACATACCTCCACCTGGTAAAACTCCAGCTCCACCAGCACCATAGCCTTTGACAGATGATTTGTAAACATAATTGTAATATAAGCTTGTAGATTTGGAATGAATACATTTCCAAGAACATAACATGGTAACAGCTCACTTTTTCCAGGTTTAATGGCTCCTGCTCCTACTCCAATAGGTCCCCCAGGTACCAAGCCTGTTCCTCCAGGACCTCCTCCGACTCCTCCTGGACCTCCTCCTGCCACCCCACCTATTCCACCAGGTCCACCACTTATGCCTCCTGCTGCAGTCCCATCAGGTCCGTATGCTACATTTAAAAAATAAACAAATATAATTGACCTTTTTCTGCAAGATGAGCCTTTTTATTGCTTTAAAACAACTAATTTGTAGTAGCTAGATTGGAAATTTGATACACAGTGGTGGTATTGGATGGTGGTAGATGTAATGAAGTCATAATGAAGTCTACATTCAGATGGCAAAAATAGCACCTTTGGGTGGTTTTGGTGTTCCTCCAATGCCACCTGCCGCACCTCCTGTTCCAACTCCAGTACCAGTTGCAGGACCGTCAACTCTTCCCTCTCCTGTTACACCACCTGAAATGCCGCCTGCTGCTCCTGCACTGCCAGGTCTCCCTTCTACTCCCCCCTGTCCTCCACCTGTGCCATCGCTTTCTCCATAAGGACCTCCATCTCCTTCACCTGGCGTGTCACCTCTGGGGACACCTGCAGACAGAATGTAGGTGAGTATTCTTTATTTTGATCCCCATTAGTTCCTCATAAATCAATAACAAGCCCGATGAATGCATAACAGATTACCACTTATTGAAGGTTATGCATTGTGTTGATTTGCCTTCTACCATTGGTAATTTGCTGTTTGGTAATAGTTAAGCACTAAAAGTAGGTTATCCTGAAACTTGGGCTGTATATTTTTTAAGGGTAAACTGGATTTTACTTCAGTCACCTGGGGGTTTGAGTGGTTTGGCTCCAGGCAATGAAATTCCACCACCAGAACCTGCAAAGTTGTACAGTGTAATTAATCCTTGATTTCATCTACAAGATCTCTGAAAGGACATAAAAACTTAGGAGTTAAAAATCTCAGAAGCACAAGTCTTGGACAGTCTTGGACTGTGTGTGGCGAAGAAGAAATCTCACCTCTAGAAGGAAGTCCTGTCCCACATCAATATTAGAGAGAGAAAAACAAGAGAGATACCCGCATTACAACTTCAGTCAAGACTCCAGGAAAACAGACCTCACTTATATATGTTTTAGAAGTATGTGAGCCACACAGGCCTTTTTACCAACACCTGAAAACAATATGTAGACTAAACCAAACAATTAACGGGGGTTTACGTACCACTTGGTTGTACAGCATCGCCACCAACTATAACAATATAAATACAGATTATTCTGGGCAGCTATCAGTCAGCATCTTTGCTATATTTTTTCAATGGTAATATGTTTAGCTTTAGTTGTTTGCTAGCGTCAGTTGTTTGCTAGCGTCAGTTGTTAGCTAGCGTCAGTCTGCCATGCAGTGTTCTGTGGTGCCAGTTTTGTGAGGAAGTGTGAGAAAAACACTCTCAGGTACCGGTATACCAGTGATGGCTGTGAAAGCATTCAAGTGGAGAAATATTGTGATTTCAAAATTAAAAGCATTTGTGATAGGGTGACATGCCACTGCATCCTATTAGACTGATTATAGGTTCAAATATGCGGATTCTGTTTCAAAATCCATCGTCCTTTACAGTATAATCATAAGCTCTAGTAACCTCTCTAAGATCTCGATATATTTTATGCAAATTTACCAGGGGCGGCTCCTGTGGAACCTGTAGGATATGACACCCAAACGCTCAGTCTTAATTAGACTAATTTCTAAAATAAGTAATAAAATAAGTTTAGTTTTGAAATATTGCTCCATCCTGGAGGGATAATGTGTTTCTTCTACACCCCAATGTTCAGAAGTTATTAGTGGTTTATAAATGGCCACATGATGGCACTGTCCACAACGACCACCAGATTTAATTAAAGTCTGCATCGTGTTTTTTGGGATGTCCGGCTGACTAATAGACACACTCTTACAGAAGTGGTTGAACATGCAGTGCTTGCAGACAAACATGCAGAAGCTCTGGCTAGGAAATAAACACTGACCTAGAATGTCTGTCCCATTGAGTCCTGTTTTGCAAAAAATATAAAAAATAACACATTTATATTAATACAACTTCAAAAATGATCTTGAATGATGTAGAAGCAGAATCAATTAACACTTAAACTTACACTAATTTGTTGTTTAAATGACCCAAATACCTGGCTTTGCTCCAATGATGGGGATTCCTGTTCCATCCAAGCCATCTCCATCTACACCTACTGGTTTGCCAGCTACACCAGTACCTCCTGTTTTAACACACACACACACATTTTTTGAACAAAGTGTTTTCAAAAGGTGTCTGCCATGGAGTTTGGAGGTCATCTTGTATAACCATCAGATTATTACATCCATGGACCTAAATGCCAGTGTTTGTGATAATTGTTGCCACCCTATCCACACAATCTGTGCATGATTTCAAGGGATGGCCAGTTCTCAAGAATCCAGCAAGTTTTAACGCACCTTCTCCTCCAGAACTTCCAGACCCCTCTATCACACTGCTAGCACCAACATCACCTGGAATAAGGTTAAACTATTAAAAGGACTGAGATTTGAAAATAGCAGGCCTAGTGCATGTATTTATAAGGGCTGTGGATAAGTATGTGAACTGAATAAATCAATCTAAGCCAATGGCAAAATGCTTTTTAGATAAGCCTGTTCTCTAATTTTTATTCCATTATTTGGGAATTTCAGCTCCATCACTGTTTTTTCCATCCTTGTTAGGCATATTTTATGTTATAACTTGTGATCACCTTCTGATCCTGGAGCTGGTGTGCCTCCTGTGGCTCCAAGTCCTCCTCCTGATCCAGCAGACATAGTTTATTATAAATACATTATCTGATTCATTATTAGTAAATGACAGCAATCCAAACATGTATTCTCAATCCTCAAAACAGAAGCTTACCACTGGGTCCACCTGCACCGATGCCTGTGCCATTCACTGAAACGCTAGTGCCAGTCCCTGTACCAGATCCTGCAGTGCCGGTCCCTGTACCAGGTCCTGCAGTGCCGGTCCCTGTACCAGATCCTGCAGTGCCGGTCCCTGTACCAGGTCCTGTAGTGCCGGTCCCTGTACCAGATCCTGCAGTGCCGGTCCCTGTACCAGGTCCTGTAGTGCCAGTCCCTGTACCAAGTCCTGTAGTGCCAGTCCCTGTACCAGGTCCTGCAGTGCCAGTCCCTACTCCTGACCCAGGTAGAACTCCACCAGGTTGCCCTACAGTTTATAAAAGTGATAAATGAGTAATACATTCAAAGTGGTGCTTATAAATGGTTCTATTCCTCAGTTCAAACAACTATAAAATATACAATATGCACATAATGTTGAGAGTCTGGACACCTTACCATACTTAGCAGCTTTAGATCCAAATGTACCATAGCCTGAGGACAAATAAGGTTCAGTTAGAGTATTGACTACTATATAAAGCTACTAAAAAATACACTGATGGTCATTAGATTTGATGACTAGTGTTAGTTACAAAATCACCTTTCCTTATTGAGATTTCTGGCCATCTAATTTCACTTTCCAAACAAACAGAGCTTTTCAAAGTCAAAATATCTAGCCTTGCACAACATTTGTCCCCCTTCCACCAAAGTAAAGATGATGATCAACTAATATCAAATTATTACACCATAACACCAAGCTGCTATTGGTATATGAACCATCATTGTCGAGCAGGACATGTATTACCCATAGATTTGATCAGCGTTTTAGAATAGCAGCCTGAAATAATGAATTAATTAAATGAGTCAATTTCACCATATTGCAAAATACTAATGCTATGAGATGTTAACTTTGAAACCAGCCCTGTCCTACCTATCTACTCATATTGGCAACTTTATTAAAGCAAATGTGGGAGAATTATTGTCAGTCCAATATTTTAATATATTTCTATTCAATTATACTGTGTATAGTATATGACCTGATTATTTGTTTCACCTACAGGGTAGGATTGGTAAAAAACAAAAACAAACACCTGTTGCTGCATTTTCTACTAGCCACCAATAGAGGTCAATAAAGGAATAGTTAATGTGATCTCGACTTCAGACATGATTCAGATTCAATTACTGACAAAACTACACACGTTTCAACACAAAAACTCTACTGAAATCCAACCTTGACCTCCAGTGTTGGTTCCAAAACCTCCTGGTCCATAACCACCTATAAAATTACAGAAGTTATTAAATAGAATATAAAAAACTCCATCAACAGGGTTTATAAAGTGTATCACTGATTAAAAAACTAGCAAACAGAAATTATTTGATTTCACAAACTGAAAACTCAGTTGTTCAGGTCATCATACACAAACAACTCACCACCTCGTCCTCCTCCACCCCCAAGTACTCCACCAGCACCCAATCCACCTCGACCTACATCATGATCATGTAATAAATAAATAAGCTTTGACTGGAATGTAGATGAAACATCTGCCATTATGTATTTATCAAAAAGGGACATTTGAATACCGTATTTATAAGGTTTTGATCCAGCTCCGTAACCTGTAAATAACAAAGCATTTAGACAAGTTAGGATTTAGTGTATGTTGCCAAGACTTATCTTGGACTAAATTAAAATAGTCCCTGAACCTGTTCCATATCCAGCCCCTGGTCCTGCACCATAGCCTTGACCTGGTCCATACCCTGTCCCAGGCCCATATCCACCGGGTCCATATCCTGTTCCTCCACCAGGAAGCCCTAGGGAGGAGCAAATGTGTGAGGATTTCATATAGAGGTGTATTGAGTGCTGTTTGATTACTTATCATAAAAAGGTACCACCTGTGCGATTTCATTGAGTGTAAGCTTCAGTTTATGTGTTACTGGGTCAGGGTGAATTAAGAAATTTAAGATTTCTGCTCAACACAACTCTTATAGAGTGAATATTCCTTTTGAATGATGCAGTTGCAGCCCAACACCTCTAGCAAAACCGTATCACATCATGTGAACATTACTAAAACCAACCAACTTTGCACAGGTAGAGTCATAATAAGGCATAATCTTCAAATTGGCCATTTGTGTATCATTTGTGCCATTTGAAATTTTCTCAGGTAACTTATTTACTTTAATTTAATTTACATGTCACTATAGGTATTAATTCCATCTGATGTGTTTTGGCTTTGTTTGGAAAAATCTTCCCATTAACAAACAAAACTTAACCCACTTGTCTATATGGACAACTCAATGGCTTTAGGATGTGTGCAGTACCACGACTCATCCACAAGATGGAGATATTGAAGGTGTTTTCACATGGAAGGCTGAGATGTTGCTGTTCAATGCAGGGGGAAGGTAAACTGCAAATGCTTCTACATGTGGGTGAATAGACTGAAATCCGGATGGATAAGACTCAAAAATGATCCGTAGCCATTGGATTACCAGCGGTTTATGCGCCTAAAATAAGACATCATTTATGGTTATGGTCCTATGTTTGTTCCATGAGTTTTGGTTGTAGAGTGTTGAAACGAACGTTCTGTAGAGTCTCAGCTTTCATCATTACATGTTGTTTGTGTGGGTAGCAAAATATTTTTATAATAACAATGACCACATGTATTAAAGATAGGCAATTACAAAAAAGGAACAGCAAGAGCCAAGTGTATAATGTAGCTATTTAGTGACTGTAAGTGATTAATTTATTCATGTTGATGTGCATGATATGTGTAATCTTTGTGTTTGTTTTATACAGTTTCTGACTAACTGAGAGAATTGTTCTTCTCTTCATACCTCCAACACTGCCGGGTCCAAAGCCCCCTGGTCCACCTCCTGTTCCGACACCAGAACCAGGTATCGTGCCGGTCCCCAGTCCAGCTCCAGGACCACCACCAGTTGTTAGTCCAACACCTCGTCCCGGGACCCCTCCTCCTCCTCCGAGCCCTGAACCAGGCCCAGCTCCAACACCAAGTCCTCCTGCACCCAGGGCACCTCCAGCACCTCCGGGAAGACCTGTTGAGAGCAGCATTTTATTAGAAAATATAAACGTACTTGAAAACACTTTACATTCTATTATCAAGTACTGCCTGTTTTCATGGCAGACTTTGAATCGTATAGCTGGAAATAGGATAGGTATGATACCAGTATGATGAACACATACATCTGTGTTGGTAAAAACAAGATGAGATGAGTTGTTTCTTACCATATTTGCGTGCTTTGGCACCAGCATAACCTACAGAATGCAGACACGTCAGAATATATTTTAAAAGCATGATATTAATGAATCTATTTGTATTTAGACATGGCTCCATATCTAACTTTCATCATGATCTTTCATCATGATCTTTCATCCTACCTCCAGGTCCATAGCCGGCACCACCAGGTCCAACTCCTCCTCCTGGTCCATAGCCTGCACCAGCACCAACGGGCCCAACTCCACCTGGTCCATAGCCTGTACCAGCACCACCAGTCCCAACTCCACCTGGTCCATAGCCTGGACCAGTACCACCAGGTCCAACTCTACCTGGTCCATAGCCAGTATCAGCACCACCAGGTCCATAACTGGTACCAGTGCCACCTGGTCCATAGCCAGTACCAGCACCACCAGGTGCAACTCCTCCTGGTCCATAGCCAGTACCAGCACCACCAGGTACAGCCCCCCCTGGTCCATAGCCAGTACCAGCACCACCTGGTCCATAGCCAGTACCAGCACCAACTGGTCCGTAGCCAGTACCAGCACCACCAGGTCCAACTCCTCCTGGTCCGTAGCCGGTACCAGCTCCACCAGGTCCATAGCCAGTACCAGCACCACCTGGTCCGTAGCCAGTACCAGCAGGTCCAACACCTCCACCTGGTCCATAGCCTGTACCCGCACCACCAGGCCTGATTCCGGTACTTGTTCCTGCACCTCCGAGTGCTCCACTTAACATGCCTATGAGAGGAACAGTTGTGTTTTATTTGTTCTGATATTCTTTGTTAACTATTCAGTAATGATACAGTAGAAATCTGTTTTTCTATTATGGAATTCTTACCATATTTACGAGCTTTGGCATTGGCATCATACCCTGAAATACAATTATAGTAATTATACATTTGTGTTTGCTAATGCAATACAGTTACTCAATACTATATCGTAAAGGGTAACTGTAGGATTTGACACCATCTAGTGGTGTGGTTGCAGATTGCAACCAACTGAATACCCTTCTGCTTACTCCTCCTTTCGCCATTTGCTTTGTTCAGAGGCCATCTTTACCATAATCACTACTTTAGGAGCAATGGACGGCAGCTGGCAGTAGCATGGTTTTGCACTCTGTTACTAAGGTGGCCTTCAGGTGATATATTAATGCTACAAAAATGGTTGGGTTTGTCTGTTCTGGGCTATGGTAGAAATATGGCAGTGCAACACAGACTCCATGAAGTTGACCCACTCCTTATGTAGACAATAATGGCTCATTCAAAGCTAACAAAACACAAGGATTCTTATTTCCAGGTGATTATACACTAATGAAACATAGTTTTGAATATTATATTTGATTTCAGTTAATAGTTCCTCCAAAAAATAATAATAATTTTATGTAATTTCTATGCATAATTATAGGCAACATTTTCTAAAAACCCTAGATCTACTGATTTATAATTACCTCCCGGTCCTATTCCTGCTCCTCCAGGTCCTGTTCCTACTCCTCCAGGTCCTATTCCTGCTCCTCCAGGTCCTGTTCCTACTCCTCCAGGTCCTATTCCTGCGCCTCCAGGTCCTGTTCCTACTCCTCCAAGTCCTATTCCTGCTCCTCCAGGTCCTGTTCCTGCGCCTCCAGGTCCCGTTCCTGCTCCTCCAGGTCCTGTTCCTGTTCCACTTGGACTGTACCCAGTTCTACCTGGCCCATAACCTGCTCCACCAGGGCCAGTGCCAGCACCACCAGGACCATAACCAAGACCTTGTGACCCAGTGCCAACTCCAGAGCCAGGTCCCAATCCACCTCCCGGTCCTCCACCACCAAGGCCTCCAGCTGTGCCAGTGCCTGTATTGCCTGGACCAAAGCCATAGCCACCACCCAGCCCACCTGTGCCAAGACCAACTGCAGCTCCTCCACCTGGTCCTCCACCTCCAAGGCCTCCAGCGACACCAGTACCTACGCCGCCCGGCAGACCTGAAGAGATTCAAGGCATTTTGAGTGTCTCATCTATTGACTAAAAGAGGTTTTTGAATACACACACTTTATATATAATATTCATCATGTTTATTTATGCCTCACCGTATTTACGTGCTTTTGCTGAGCCAATACCATAACCTATGGAACAAACAAATGTCAATAGTAAACAGAAGCACACAAAAAATGTACAAATACTTAAGTAGATTCGTTATTGACACAGATATTACAGCAATGCTAAATTACATGACATGAAAACAATCTTTGTTGGGTGCATCGTGCACCTTGGTCTCATTTAAAAGACCTGAAAAGGGTGCACTACTCTATTCACCTAAGCCAGGTATGCTGCTGGCTACTCCAGGCCCACTGCCTGTTCCAACTCCACCTCCAAATCCAGGTCCACCTCCTGTTCCCAGTCCACCTCCTAATCTGGATGTGACTCCTGCTCCTCCTCCTGGGAATCTTCCCGCCCCAACCCCTAAAGCACCTCCTTGACCAAGTGCACCTCCTCCAGCTCCAGCTCCACCTGGTTGAAATGTAAATACATAGTAAGCAATAATTACATGTACATTACATGTAACTACCAAACATTGAACACAAGGATAAGACCTCAGCTAATGTGTCTTTACCGTATTTAGCTGCAGCTTTTGCTGGATTCTTCGATTTGCCGGCCGCTGTAAATGACAGAATAAATAACATTTAGTGTTTCTGCCTTTCATGTATCATTGATGTTATTATTTCTACTACCTATGTACCTGATTTTGGTGATATGAGAGGGTAACCACGAAAAACCCCAGGCAACTGCTGTCCACGACCGTCTAAGGTGAAAAATAACGCTCATTCTGTGAAATACTCAATTGCAGCCTGGCATGATATTTATTATTGTTAATTCATCTTTTAATATAAATGTTAAAGTTTTACATTCTAACCCTGCTTGTAGGATAATGTAGTTTATCAATTTAGTAATTTCTGGTACTTACTGCCTGCTCCTCCTGGTCCAGCACCCCCCTGGCCGAGTACCCCGGCTCCTACAAGGAATGAGATAAAAGTTTTTGTTTTAGGTATGTCTGTCAAGATGCAATGTTCCAAGATTCATTAAAAGAGTGCTTTAACACACCAGTCTGAGGCCCAAGTCCAGCTCCTGTGGCCACTCCAGGGAGAACACCACGGCCTCCAAAACCTAGTCAGGTATGAGAAGACTTATTTATTGTAAGTCGCTTTGGACAAAAAGCATCTGCTAAATGCCCTAAATATAAATCTATTATGGTATTGTTTAATGATTGCTTGATATGTTTGTGTTTGTTATATATTAGTTATGTTACAACATACCCTGGCCCGGTACGTATCCACCCTGATAGAGCCCAGGCACCCCAACTCCTGTGTGACAGCACACACACATTTAGGACATTATCCCAAAAAATGCAGTGTTTCTTGTTGGTCGTACACTGTTAATTAGGGAATTTTTCTTCTTTTAATTATTTTTATTTTTTTTTACCTGGAACTTGTTTTGATGCTTTTCCACCACTCTTTCCTCCAGTCGTGCCAGTCTGAGGCAGCAATGGGACTGAAACAGCAAAATAGAGCTTTTACACAGAACTGAAATAGCAAACAGCATATTTGTATTCTACTTAATTGTAGAACACAGATATGTATATGTTGTATACAGTGTAGCATAATGTATCATATTATCTACCTCCTCCTGATACAGTACCTCCGCCAGGACCAACTCCTCCGGCACCACCAGGTCCAACTCCAGCACCACCAGGTCCAACTCCAGCACCGCCAGGCCCAACTCCTGCACCACCAGGTCCAAATCCGGCACCACCAGGTCCAACTCCAGCACCGCCAGGACCAAACCCTGCACCACCAGGTCCAAATCCGGCACCACCAGGTCCAACTCCGGCTCCGCCAGGCCCAAAACCGACACCGCCAGGACCAACTCCAGCACCGCCAGGCCCAAAACCGGCACCGCCAGGACCAACTCCGGCACCGCCAGGCCCAAATCCGGCACCAGCAGGACCAACTCCAGCACCGCCAGGCCCAAATCCGGCACCGCCAGGACCAACTCCAGCAACGCCAGGCCCAAAACCGGCACCGCCAGGACCAACTCCAGCACCGCCAGGCCCAAATCCGGCACCGCCAGGACCAACTCCAGCACCGCCAGGCCCAAATCCGGCACCGCCAGGACCAACTCCAGCGCCGCCAGGCCCAAAACCGGCACCGCCAGGACCAACTCCAGCACCGCCAGGCCCAAAACCGGCACCGCCAGGACCAAAACCGGCACCGCCGGGACCAACTCCAGCACCACCAGGCCCAAAACCGGCACCACCAGGACCAACTCCAGAACCGCCAGGCCTATAACCTGCTCCTGAGGTAAAAACAAAGAACATCCAGTCATATTTCAATGATTAGATCGAGATCTTTCCATATTTTATATAAGTAAAGTAGCACACGTATCATACAGATAGGAGTTGGTTGGAAAGATTTGAAGGAAAAATTTAAAAAGTCCAAAATAGAGATGCATCGCTATTAAACGATGCATCCAGAATCGTTTAATAATCGAATCGTGACCCTCTGAATCGTAATCAAATCGATTCGTGAGGTGACGATTCCCACCACTTGTAATGATGATGTCTAAACAGCAAATACCTGATTTAGGAGGTTTGGGACCAGTTCCAACAGTTCCTGGGTATTGACCTGCACCTGGTCCATAACCACCTCCATAGCCACCTGGGTCAGGAAAGAGGATTGTTTGTTTAATACACATTGTTCAGAGAAGCAGGTTTATTTGTGATGCTTTGAGCGAGCAGGTTGTTGTGTGTGCATGAGCCAGCTCTGTTTAGTTTTGTTCTACAATGATTCCCAGTGCAAAAACACAGATTGACTAGTTTTGTTATTGCATTGATTCATTTATGAATGAGCTTGTTTATAATAACATATGGACACAGACCTATGCATTTAAACCTGTTACTGGATATCATGTAAAGATACAGATTTAGACAAATGAAAACCAGTGACCTCCAGGTGTGTAGCCTGCTCCAGCTCCCAGTCCTCCAGCTCCCTGACCTCTGCCAGTACCAAGTCCTCCTGCTCCAAGCACTCCTCCACCCAAACCTCCTGCTCCAAGGCCTAATGAGCAGATCAAAGAGAAATAGTACTTAGTACCTCCTATACTTGCTCTAGTAACTACAATACACTACATCATACGTTAATTAATTCAGTGTGTCCCTTTGCGACTCCACCCTTTTGTAATGTTATACATATATGATGGCTGCCCAAGAGAAACCTCACAAGGATTAACTTGTTCTCCGGAAAGATTTTGAACATTTGTTTGAAGTATGCATGTCTGACTATAGAACTAAATCTCTTATAGGGTTTGGCTGTAGATGGATCAGTAACAATGACAAGGTTGTAGAGAGGGAACTGAAGTCTCTCTGACTGAGCAAAAACACTTGGAGTCGAGGTGACTTGTTCTCGTTAACAAAACTGTCGCCACATCAAGCTATACATTTAATTCTCTCACTCTGTTAAAAGAGAGCTGGTACACATGATCCTTCATATTGAAATACAAGATATTAAACGTGGTATTTGGGTGAATGAATCCATTTGTTTGTTTCTTTTTTCTCCTGAGATGTCCACTTTTGTGCACATTTTTTTGTGAATTTTTGCATGAAATTGCACTAGAGTGATTATAAACACATGCCTCCCATTGCTTTTTCAGGTGAGCCAGGATGTTTGTGTCTTATTCTACAGGGTGGAGCAGAGCAACGCAAACACACTTTGTGGGCATTATCGTGTGTTAAGCTGAGACGGCCAGACTTTTGGTAAACTGGAAAGTGTGACATATGAGTCTGTTTCCTGTGCTTACACTGACCCACTTAATACCCAGCGGCATAATGGGTGAAATTCAAAAGCTTTGACAAAACCAAAGCTTAACCTCTAAGGATTGTTCGGATATTATCACCAACATTCCTCATCCTGCAAAGGCAACTCGCGTGTTTTGAGGATGAAAAACAGAGAGGCCTGAAATTCCAAAGCATATCAGTGTATTTGACTGACGTGATGACTTCCGTCCTTTATCAGGGACCTTCCATGCCTAATGCATTAGCCTTTATCACTGTATGTGTGTTTGTGTGCGTTTGTGCATGCATGAGGGTGGGTGGCCCCTCAACAATGGCTTATAACCTTGAGGTAATGAGGAAATGAAATAATGGTACATGTATGCAATCCCTATCCTGCTCCACAGAATTGAATAGAGGAACAATATTTACAGTAGAGGGGCTGCCCACGTATCCATGTGTGTAGAGCGGAGAACTTCCCCTTATTGTGAATGTCACATGATGCAAGTCATAACATAGCAGGGAATCTGTTGGTAGGTAATGAGCTAATAATGATGTTTGAACTAGATTTTGATAATGTGAACATAATGAACATTTTCTTCTACTTAAGATCTAATATTTTACGTTAAATATATTTAGGAGTCAAAAACGAAACTTCTTGCCTGTGCCTTGGCCGCCAGGTCCAAAACCGCCAGCTCCTCCAGGCCCAGTTCCAAAGCCTCCAGGACCAACACCACCTGGTACAAAACCACCTGGCCCAACTCCTGGTCCTACACCCCCTGCTCCCTGTCCTCCTCCGAACCCTCCACGACCACCGTAGCCGCTTCCTAGAGAGACAAATAAGATGCCAAGAAAAATGAAATATACTTTTGCAGAGGTTAGAGGCATCATACTGTGTAGATTTGTTCCCACATACATCATATAAACAACATTTTCTATGCATATAGTTTATGACATTTTACCTTTACTGTCTATTTGTTTGCATCTTGGGAGGTTTTCTGTTGCCTCTCAACAGCTCTCAACATGGTGATGAGTTAGCCTCACATGCACGAGCATGAACTAAAAGCACTCCTATTTCAACAAAGCAAGGACAAGCTCCAATAACAACACAGAGGAAGATTGACTTCATCCTCT
This sequence comes from Chelidonichthys spinosus, assembly GCA_029853015.1. Taxonomy (NCBI): domain Eukaryota; kingdom Metazoa; phylum Chordata; class Actinopteri; order Perciformes; family Triglidae; genus Chelidonichthys; species Chelidonichthys spinosus. The sequence goes on from CM056835.1 coordinate 12,023,595, forward strand.
GCTCAGGTAGACATGACTCCACTATATCTTTGCATAGCAAGTAGTGGTTTACAACTACATTAACGCTCTGAATTTGTGTATTGCACCTTTTAAATCAGTGCTCCAACAATAGGTGGGCCTGAAAGTCTTACCTGTTTTTGGAGGCTTTCCACCTATAAGAAGATAGCCATCACAACAATTAAATGAACAGTAGCACAATGAAAATCTTGTTAGACTTTGCTCTAGAGATAATAACGATCAACCAGTACCTCCAGGTACGACTCCCAGTCCACCACTGCCTGGCCCAAAGGTGCTTGGCCTGAAGCCTCCCGGTCCGACTCCTCCCTGTGCGACACCTCCCGGTCCAACCCCCGCTGGTCCGATACCTCCTGGTCCTTGACCACCATAGCCTCCTGAAGGAAACAGTCATCGGGACATTGTGAGTTGAAGACGAAGATGAAGACGAACCAGATACAGTTTTTGTATCTGGGGGCCTGTATGTTACTAGCAGTTAAATTCAGTGTGTTCTGTTGAACAGTTAAACATGCTGGTCGTCTAACTTCAAACTAGATTCATAATCAGCTTTTATAATATTGAACAGAAAACACTAATTGCATCTACCTCCACCTGCTGCCGGTCCAAAGCCTCCCAGACCAGCACCTGCACCAGGCTGAAATCCAGTCCCAGCTCCTCCAGGGCCAAATCCAGTTCCAGTTCCGCCTGGTCCGAACCCAGTTCCAGGTCCAGCACCGGCTCCTATGCCGGCTCCAGCGCCTGCTGCAGCTCCGCCAGCAGGTATGTATACACCTGACACAGAACACACAAACCAGTTTAATGATAAACATGTTTTCATTGATTACATTTCTACAGATTTGTGGAATTTATGAGTCATCATTCAGGTCTAATGAGGCTTCATTTACCACCTCATTAACTTGTCTAGTTAACAAGGATTACATTTCACAGATTGGATCTGATGCCTCACAAGTACAAAGAAAAAGTGTGTGTGTGTGTGTGTGTGTTATCTGTAGCTGATGACAAATACCCCTTCATCCAAAAGGCATGCAACTTCAATCATAATTCTCACACTTTTCTGCACCTATATTTTCTTCCAAAAAACACGATAGCCCAAAATAGAAACACGGAGGGGAACAACTATAAAAGGAAAGGTTTAAGATCCCACAGTCCAGATGTGAAAAGAAGGTCTGTAGGGAATCTTAAAGAATGTGAGTTACTGATCTCACAGCAATACCATGTACAACGCATTAACAAGACACAGTAAATAACTTAACTCTTCAGTCATTCATCTCTGCCTGCTGAATTCTACAGAACAGAAACCTCCTCCCACAAATATTTGTTTTGTTTTTCGGAGGAATATCGGAGGGATATTTATTGAAATAACACAGTGGATAGAACTACGTACCCATTTACCAGAGATGTGATGAGATGTGTTATATTTATTTTATCATAATCTTTTGTTTAATAGAATAAATAAAGATGCCATCTCTTTAATTTGAGGTGCAGATGATCAGAGTTCACTGTTTGGAAAATACAGTTTTTGTAGGGTGACATAAATATCTCATAATTGAATTAGTAATGTTTGTATGATTTTATTCCCCATTCCATGACATCATACTGTAACTTTTATTGTTTTTAGCCACTCCAAGCTCCAGGGATGACAACATCTGTCTGTCAGTTAGCCCATCACTTTTCTGTGGACTGAAATATAACAATTCTGTGGTACGTTTTTTTTATAGATATTTGTGATCCCAACAGAACTCTAGTGACTTTGGTGATCCAATTACTTTTGCATCTCACCATCTTCAAGATGGATGGGCACTAATTGTGATACAAACATTCATGGTTACCAGCGGTTAAAACTGACAGATTTGGCACAGACCTACATGGTTTAAGTATACTAAAGTATTATCCTGACTTTTCATATAAAGTGCCACCATCAGGTCAAAATATATATATATTTTCTGAATTATTTTGTGTATTTTTCAGATTGGTTTTCTTTACAATGAGCATAAAGCCTCACATAAGTGCGTGGCTGTTGATTCTTAATCTTGTTGGGGGTGGATTTAAAATTAGCAGCTAAAAGTCTGTATTAAATGCAACCCTTTTGATTGCAGTCGGATGCCTTTGTACATGTCGTCCTGCTCCAAACCGTCTGCTATCTAATAAATAAATACACTCATCCAGCCCACTTCAGTAAAACCAAGACACAGAAACTAAACAACCAATGACAGCCCGACAGTGTGATTCAAATTATAGAACAGCCTGGAGCAACTTTTGAATCTCATCTAACAAGATGAGGAAGAGGATGACAGGACCAGCTTAAACAGACAAGACGGTTCTATAAAACCTTTAATAAGGTCCATTAAAAGTCAGCTGCAACACCTTATTAAAGGATAAAATAAAAAGCCACAGGCCTAGAGAGGAGGAAGAAGGAAGATGATAAATACACCTGAGCTTTGTGAAGTCGCAGATGGTTTGTTGAAGGATTGTCGTTCTTATTTGACATGTTAATGCACTAAAATGCTTTTAAAGTTCATACAGACAAATACCACATGTTTTGAAGTATGAGAAAAGTTATGGCAAAGACATTCAATCATTCAACAAAGCAAAACAGTTCTGTTTATAGCTAAAAGAAACAAGGCACTCCAGTGAGTAGTTGGCATATCTCTTGAACCCTTTTTGATGCGGGGAAAGTAAAGTATGTTCAACAAAAACATATTCTCCACAATCAGATTCTTAATCTGACAGCAAGACTGGAGATGGGTTTAGCCTTTTGTTCAGAGATTACACATTAATTCAAACAAGATGAGGTGAAAACTGACTGCAGGAGTGATAATGATGTCAGTAGTAACCACTTATACTACAGCAAAAATAAATATATAAATAAAAGTAATTTCTCTTTAAACCACACTGAAATAGGTTCAAGTCAAAATCTCTCAAATCACACATCTCATAAAATGCACTTTAACTACCATTAAAGACGACAGGGCCTGAGTTCATGCATCCCTGTTACATAAACCTTCTGTGACACCTGGTCCACAGGTGCTGCGTTGCTGAGCGCCACACGCCTGCACTAAAGCATCCACCAACCTCCTTGCAGTGATGGTTTCCACAGAGCCAGGAGAAAGACGCCATGTAGGTACGTAGCCACCATCCCTCTCGCCATCTTGCTCCCAAATGTCCCTCTCCTCCCCTAAGGTCCAGGTTTTATCAAGGCTCAGCAAGGCCTTGAGAAAGAAGGAGGGAGAATGAGTGAGATCAGAAAAAAAAGGGACAGGATGCAAGACAGGACACTGTAATTGGCTAAGAGACACAGAACGATAGACAAGGGGAGAGGGAGAGAAAACAAGGGATCACCTCATTAAAGCAAATGGGTTGTTCTAACCCCCCAGTGACAGTTAGGCTGCATTTATTTGGTTTTCTTACTGCCAAAAAGAGGGAGTATGAAGGGTGGGTGGGGGTCTGAGAGAAAACACACACACACACACACACACACACACACACACAGAAAAAAAGAGAGGGAGAGAGAGAGAACATATACGAGATGTAAGAAGGTGTGAATTGTAAAAATTGAGGGTCCCTGTTTCATTCTCCAGACACATGAAAAAGAAATAGGATCTGTGCCAGAAGTTCCTTACAGATTTTAAAACAGTGTTATGTTTGTTAAGTGGAGGAGAAACACGAACTGTTGTCGACTCATTAAGGCATAATTTATGTATGTTCGGTATTCATATAAGAAATGTAGCTTAAGGAGGCTTAATGTGTGCGTTCAGATACACATCTACATACATAGTTTTTCCTGATGAAGGGCTTTTTGAAAATGTTGAAAACATCAAACTTAGGCCTTATGTATGATACAGATATATTAATATAATGGATGAAGCATTTTGTCTGAAACGTGTGTGTGTGTGTGTGTGTGTGTGTGTGTGTGTGCACAAAGGGGGGAGGAGGTTACTTGACAAGAATCCAAAGACCTGAGTTTGTTTCCGAAGAAATTAAATCATGTCAATTAAAAATAAAACATACCTGAAGAAATGAAACCCTGTGACCTTGAAGTCAGATCGTAGCATCTTCTGAGAGGGGAGTAAACACAGAAGAAGCACATGGAAGTACAAAGAGACAGAAAATGAAGGAAAATAAACAGCAGACAAAGAATAGGCAGGCGAAAAAGGAAATGTAAAAGACTGTACTCTCAGCACTGCAGTGCCGGACGTTTACTGGAGGACTTCTATCCACAAAGCCTTTTGTCCATCAGAGGCCCATCTGCTATAGACGCACAACAATCAGAATACCTGGAAACAATCAGGGTTTTCACTTTAACCAGTTATCACTGAGATTTGTCTCCATGTTTGGGGTGGCCGGTGCAGCCTCTTTCAGCCTCATTCTGGCAAGATTGAAACATATCCTTCTTCTGGAGATAATGAGCCTGGAAACAAATGTAATAAGTGAGCTAATGTTACTTTAACATAGAGAGTCTCAGGCTGGGAGAAACGTGAATCCTGTTTCAGAAAGTGATTTGCTCATCCTTTGGGAGACACATGTCGCCTCACAGTTGAGTATCTTTATGTAAATCCTGTTTACCTGTTGCACTTTGACCCCAGAACTCTTGGCCAACTGGGTCAACCCGAACTTGGCTTCTGGATCTAAATGATCAAGCACATTTGCAAGTGCTTGCCCAATGACTGCTGCCTCAACCATGAGATTCTCGCGTGAAATGATAAACAGCTTATCGTAAGTGACAGAGTGAACCAGCAGCAGAGGCTAATGTGAGTTACACCAGTCTGCAAATGTTTCTGAGATGTGATCATGTAGAAACCTTTGGCCCCGAGTGCTGTCCAAAACCGCTCAATTACAAAATGAGTGCATTGTATATTTGTATTTCTGCATGAATGTGTGTGCTTGCATTGCATAGCTGTGTATGTACATTTGTATTTGTGTGTGTTAGAGAGAAAGAAGGAGAGAGGCAGTGCTACCTGTGCACCCATAATTGGTCTTAAAGTGTAGTTTTATCGCTCTGTTTTCAGACCTTGTATGCTTTGTGTTCAGCTTTGATGGAACCACATAGTTATGCAGTGAAATAACTGGTGTAAGAAGATTGAAGAATGAAGGGGGAATTGAAAACTATATGCTTAAGAGCCATATACATTTTATTCTTATGTTTATGATTGCTATGCATCATCCTAAATCCTTTCAAATGCACGGAGGGATGTGCTTGTGGGGCTCCTGCCCTGAGTTTTGATTATGTATTTGCTACTTTGAATATTGGTTGACTTTCATAACCTGAAAACCAAACACCAAAACAAAGCAATTACAGTCTTTTATACAACAATGTCGTAAATGGTGATGAGCAAAAAACTATTTCAGCTTTCAATATATAACCCCCTCTTTTGTTCTGGATTCTGAATAGGTTAGCTTCTTTATTTTTTGTTAAAGTGAATGAACATTAGGTATAATATGTTCTTTATCCAAACCATGCATTTGGTTGAATTACACAGTAAGACACAGCAACAGTGATGCCATAGCGAGTAAGATTAAGTAAGTTAAGAAACGTGGTTTTACTTTGGAGAACGATGTTTGAATAGATTAGTATTGTTATTATTCTTCATATGAAATTCTATTGTGCTTTAGTTACAGTTGGAACATGTAGACATGACTTCATGTTGTCTGCATTTGGCCAGCTGTCACAGGAATTTAAATAAAAACCCTCAACAAAAATGGGCTCAGAAACCCAGGTGCTCTTGCCAACAATCCTTTAAACAAAGTTAAGGTGTTATTCTGAATGTGGCCATCAGTGCCGTAATATGTGTAAATAGTGTGATTAATAGGCTTTCACAGTCATCACTACAAACACACACACACACACACACACACACACACACACTCTCTCTCTCATCCACCTGCTGTCCACTTTCCACATCCACACAACCTGCAGTGCCCCCATATTCGCCAGCTCAGACAAGCGTATCGGTGTTACAAATAAAGTAGCCAACAGAGTAGTGGCTGCTTTGAGTTTACCTAACGTCTACCTAGCGTTTACCTAATGTCTGTTGCCTATATATGGGCATGTGTGTGAGTAATGGAGGACTGCTCACCCCCACTTAACAGTAATTTACCCCTCTGGGTGACAGATGGAGGGAAAGCTAGTGATAGAGAGAAAAAGAGGGAGGTAAAGGCAGACAAGGAGAAAGAGAGTGAGACAGAAAAGGCGTGACCCATACAGACAGAAAAGCAGACAGACGTGCACTTGTTTGATTTGATAAAGTACTCAAAGTGCTGGTGAATATCAGGCTTAAGGTCTGGGTAGGATCGACTTTCACCACATATCTGTGCCAAATAGTTACATCTGCTAATCTCATGACAAGTCCACAGACCCGATGCCCACCCGTACACACACACCCCATAAAAAACAAGTCATCATGGACATTATTCACTTATTCAGTTATTCCACTACACAGTTGTAAGGAGATAGTCAGGTGCATGATGGAACCAAATGGGAAACATTTGTCTCGTTGTAAAAGTGCAACATCAAGGATTATTAGTCAGCATGTGGTCTGTTTTGGTCGTGCAATACTTTGGCAAAAGTATTGCCAAAGTCGGTCACTGTTTTCAGCTACCATGAATATTGTATACAATAATTTAGATCTCTGTACAATGTATGATCCATAATTATCAGAAGCCCAAAATCTATGAGGGATGACGCACCAATGATGAATCTAAAATTTTGCTCAAGTGTTGGTATGGTTTAAGTCTAAACAATCTTGTCTGCTTGATGCTCCCTTACACTTGTGGATGTAGACTATCATCTGGCATGGGAGGCATGTTAAGCCCAAGTTATGCTTCCGCTAGGACACAACGCAAGGGGGCTTGCGAACCCCTTACGTCCTTGCAGACCCCCCTTACGTCCAACGCAAGGGCCTGACGTGCACCTCCCAAAAATCCTAGACGCGCGTCGAGGCAACGCAACACCAACGCAACACCAACGCAGCAGCATTGGCTGTGATTGGTCCGCTAACTACATCCGCTGGAAACCGCTTTCCGGTTCCCACTCATAAACACCGCCATTTAAACTTTTAAAAGGCTACTTTTATTGTTTGCACCTTGTTTTATTGTTTACACCTTGTCGCTTTTGCACAAAGAAATAAAACACCAAGTTCTGAAAAATAGTGGATGTTTAAAGCCGGAAAGTAAACAAATAGGCTATAACGAGGCGAACGACGATATACGTCAAGAGTCTTGGTCGGTCGGTCAGTCTTTACAAAAAACATAGCGCCCTTTACCGGTGTGGCATTGAATTGCATTTCGACACGTAAACCCAACGCAGAACCATCACGGTCTCCAAGCAACTGCGTGGCCATTGCGTGATCACTACGCGGAAGCATAATCAGGGCTTTAGAGCTCACCTCCCGCCCAGGCAGCACAACAGTGATGAACGGGACTGACAAGGATGTACTATCAATGACTGGATTTAGGGGAAAACAGGGGAAAACAAGGCAAAAGAAATCGGTTACATGCCTGAGTCGGTAGTGATGCCACATGTGGCGGACCATTTAAACTAAAGACAGTAAGCATTTGCTTAAGTGGCTTAATTAAGCCATTGAGGTAGAATTGCATCATGTTAGCATGGGAACACTTACAATCCCCCAAAGTGTTTTCTCCTCTTGTTTTCACGCTGTTACAAACTGAAAAAAGGAGAACACACAAATAGCGTATGTGTACACATGATCACACACGTTTTATATCACAAAATGCGTCTGAGGAGTGTGACATCAGATGAGTTATGCGGTACAATGGCGTCTATTACTAGAAGGCCCCTTCCCATGACTCATAACGAAGGCTTCTCCGTTCTATCTTCCCTGGAGGTTTGAAACAACACCAAAGAGCAGCGCCTTACACAAACACTGCAGCACTGTAGCATATAGCGGGGACCATCCATCAGTGTGCAGCAAGGGAAAAAGGGGACTGAAAGACATGAGGGAGACAGGAAAAGGCTTAGTTAGGAGTTCATGCAGTGCAGAGTGAGGGGCCTGAGAGGTCACAGCACTGTGTGTGTGCATGCCTGTAGAGATCAGCTGCAGCGTCTTTTATCGCTTGTGAACTCTTGAGCTCACTGTGAACTCGGCATAATGGCACCGAGACTGTGATGCCAAGTTTCTTTGCATTAGTGAACAATGGAGTGTGTGTTTTGGATTGTGTGTCAGCAGGACTGACAGTTTCTGTTCAGAGGAAGCAGTCAACATGAAGCACGGAGGTGCTGCAGATAGAAACGCAGCTACATAGATTAAAATGAGAGTGCTGCGTGAGACGAGTGAGTCCCTTCTTCCTTAGTTTTCACTTTTTAACCTCCTGCCCCTTCCCCTGTTTCACCACATTCACTGTATATAGCAGAGATCCAACCGGTGCCAGGACTGTAACCCATCCAGTGTCATGCATGGGTCAGGCCTAAAGTAGGCACGGAGTCTGATTGAAACGTAACCTCCCAGCACCCAGAACCCCCATCATGCAATCTGAGATCACTTAGCTCCCCGTTTAGCGAGGATCACCCAGCCGAGGACCCCGATGATGAGTCCATATCTGTCATCGCCGCAACATCAGGACTGAGGCAACCAGATGGAGGCAATTACGATGCGGAAATCATCTCATTCTGCTGCTGACATCATCAGAGGGAGACAATTAAGACAGCAGGCTCATCTATCTTCTTTCCTGATCAGATGCATCAAACGTGATGCAACCTCCCAGTTCACAACCATCAAGTGTCTTATGGAGGATGCTTGGTGATTGGTCACAGTCTAAGAGATGATGATGAGTTTTGCAATGTGACGATGAGGACGAGTGCAATTCATCGTCTTTGTTTAGGTCTGTAATGACGTGTGTGATGATGATGATGATGTGTGTGTGTGTGTGTGTGTGTGTGTGTGTGTGTGTGCGCGCGCTTGTGCGTTCACACCAAGCATGTTTGAAATTATATTAGTTTCTCCCTTGACTCTTTTCATTTGCTCAGGTGCTAAACATGCCAGTCAATCTGTATCCACCCCACCTGAAAACATAGCTGTTGGTCCCGTTCCAAGTGAACTGTGGTGCAGCTCATGAGTAGCGAGAAAATGTTAGCAGCTACAGGAAATTGCCCTCAAACGCACCATTTTACAGGCGTAAGGAGGCAGACTCTGACATCTGATAGCCAGTTATTAGTCACGCTGGAAAGTCTAGTACAAAATTGATACATGATTCTCATGTTGATCTTTTTTTGACGCATGTTTTTACAGGGTATGAACACCAAGGAAGGTGAAATATCATGTAGAGGTCAGAAAGTCCAGTTTTGTTGGGAATAATTTATTTGACAATGAGGATGCAAACAAGTAGTTTAGTAGGGTTCCCTTGCAGGTTTGAGAGTAAAGAAAATATACAGTGAGTGCAGGCCTTTATTATTAGCATGTACAGTAAATAACCAGAGGTTAAGTAGATGTAGTCACCGTGATGTCAACTGGCCGTTTGAAGCCTTGAATTTGGCATTTTTGGCCGTCACCATTTGGTTATTTGCAACCGGACAAGTGACACAATGGTGGTGTTTAAATTTGTATGTACATATCATTCTCCCAGAAGTTTGTTTAACTGTTTGTTTTTTGTACCCTTCCTCCAATGATTTGCTTATATTAACTTCATCATCATGGATAGGGGATTGGGTGAATTTTTATGAATGCAATCAGAAGCCCTGAGCCAGATATGCAGAATTTTATTTAGTGGTACCATATGTTTAACCTTGGGTAATAATGAAGAAGCATCACCATATCCTAAACTTAACAGTACAAATAGACCAAATCAAATGTGCTCACACTGTCCAAAGGCCTGCTGTGTTACAGACAAGCTCATTCTGCTGACTCTGTGGAGTCGTACATTAACCAAGTGGCCTGCGATGTCAGCTTCTTATCGCCATGATTAATGTCATGTAAATGCCACCGCGGCAGTGGACAGGTGGCAGGGCCCGTGGGTCCGTTACTTGTGATGTTACACAGTTGCACAGTCTCTCACCGTATCACATCCACCGAGCCCAGACTGAACACATTGCTCACATACAGCACATGCATCATTTATGCACAACCGCCGACACATTTTAGTTGGCGCTCAGAGCTGTTTTCGATTCCTGTTTTTTATTGTTGTCTTAACTACTGTGAGAAAGATGCAATAAGACTTCACTTGCGATGGGAACATTTTAGAGAAAGAGGCTAGTCAAACTCATGATAACGACTGAATGTCACCCAGCTCATTTGGAGAAGGCCTATTCAGCCCAGTATGTAATCAGCTGGTGTCAGAATGGTAAAGTCTTTATGGTGGCTGCTCATATTTTGGTAGATGTCTCAAAAGCTACATTTCTAGCAAAAAGTGTCTAATTTCACTTTTGCTTGGCTTCTACATTTGCAAGCACAATTAAGGCAGTAGTATAAGTAGATTTGGTCAATCGAGTGAAGCATAGCTTTACAAAAAGGCCTAATGGACTAACTGAATTACAATAAAAGTAACTGAAATGGAAATGTTTTTAACATGTCTGCCCCAACCCCTGGCATTTGTTTGGAGGAATGCCCATCTTATAGGTCTCGTAACATTAGCATCTGTGTGTTTGAGCCAACGCTAAAGTGAAACGCCGTAATTACGGCCCTTTATGTGTCTATGCAGTGTTTATGTTGTCTCCAAAACGTTGGGTTTTCTGAAGCATCTGCCAACAATGTGAAACATAAAAAAAAAAATATTAGAAAAAGAATTAAGTGATCTAGAGATCATGACATGAATGACGAGAGACGATTATGCTGTTGTTTGTGAAAGTTTGTCTTGTACCCGGAGGGCCAATGAGCAAAGGCAGTCGTTTGAATTTGTGCTCACCAGACTAAATTCATAGCTTGTCAGATGACTTAATGCAGCAATTACAATTATCTCTTTCCAGGCTGATAGCCTGAGCCTCAGACTACATGAGATTGGGAGCGTAGACGTGAAAGCCACTCGTGGATATCTGCGCTGTGCAGAACTGTGTGTGTTCAGTGTGTGTGTTGCCAGCACATGCCACAGCTATGACTGTAAAGTGTCTGATCTTTGAATCGCATCCAAAAATGCAACAGGCGAATTGAATCATTGTTCAGAGAGAGAGAAGAAAAGCGAGAGAATTGTGGAGCGAAAGAGGCAATTGAACTGATCTGCCACTCACGCCTTTGGCAACAGAATTTATGGGCTCTGCTTGTGGCGCATACCTATAATACGATCTCTCCTCCTGACCATACATAGAACGATATAAATATTGAGCTGAGACGTTTTGGCAGCTGAAACTGTGACTTAAATACTGAAACTATGAGCAACTCTGATGGCTGTTTCTTCGAGGCAAAAGAGAAAATAAAACTAATGAAGTTACTGTCATCTTTTTATAGACTAACTGAGCACCCTGGCCAGCAATGCCATTAATCATAGCTTGTGAATGCATTCGCTGGCTGGAAACGTGATGGACAGTGTTACACGTATACTCGGCAAAGTTGTTTTGGGGTGATTCTGATGGGCAACAGTGACCATGGAGATGCTTTGTTATTATTGCTTTTATTGTTTGGTTTCCCGGAGACGCCACCATAGTTTTTTACTTTGTTGGGGGGATTGAAAAGAATTTGCTCCGAGCAGATGAGGAAAAATCACATTTACAAACAGTAACAGTCATGGCTCAATCATACTAGATTCTGACTGCTTTCTCCCAACCGCATACTACATCAACTAAATTACAATCCCATTTTGAGTATGTTGTTCTTTTATACTGGGAAAATACACTCACTCGCCAGCCTATTAATAGGTGCACCTAGCCTAAACTCATTAGGTCCTGTAATAAATCTTATCTCCATTAAGGTCGCAATGTTCAATTTTAGTTTTTTTGTTTTAGAGATGTGTTGATTTGACTTTGCGGACGTTTTGGATGTTTTAGTTTGTGGTGCTGTTGAACTTTATTGTTTTGTACTGACAGGTGTTTTCAGTGATATGAATGGGGCAGTCAAAATATTAGAAACTATGCTTAAAGAAAACAGTGAAAGAGAGAACATGGCAAATATTGATTCGCCGGCTGTATCACAAATCATTGGGAACATTAGTGGCTTTTGTATTACTGGAGAGAATAAGTGAACGTAGTATTATGTATGTTGTTATTTTAACTTGGAAGGTTTCTGATGTAGGAGGTCAATTTAGATTCATGGACAACCTGGACAGTGGTTTGCTCTGGATTTTGGTACATCTCCCCACACTGGATGGATGTATCTACAGCACACAGTTCAATACAACCCAGCTGTTGGCACTTCATTAAAACGTTTACATTTTTATGAAGCAGTCATTGGTCATTCAGGTCTAATAGGCCGCCTCTATAAGTGTTCGGTTGGAGTTTGCAGAAGAGACAAGCCACTGGGGACGTGAATTTGTCTTTTCATCATGTGTGCAAGCTCCATTATCTGGGGAGGTCACGGCAGACTTGAGTCAAAACCATGACCTCACTGCACTGTGGGAAATATCCGTGGTGTTCTACCTCCATCGCGGTTTAATTTAATCACGTTCTCTCTCTCTGTCATGATTAGGATTCATGTGGCTGGGTTTCCCAGTTACTCTTAAAGGCATACTCCCCTGCAAACTATCTTTTGAGTATCAAATACTCGGTCCTAGTGGACTTAAAAGGTGGCTCTGAAATGTTTGTATGGTTCTGTCAGTTCGCTGCTGTTATACAATGGCTTCCAAAGGCCCGGGTTCTCTGACTCACTTCTGCTGCATAATCCACTCTGTGTTTTTTATTTGATCAATTAAAGCTGTTATAGTCTACAACTTTGCAATGCTACTTACCAACTATCTGAAAACAGTCGCCACTAAAAATCATCCTCCGTGGATTTATTACTTCTTTGCTTCTTCCTCTTCTACTTTTCCACAGCAGGTCTTCTATTTCCATTCCAGCTAACATCTGTAACTGACCGTTTAGGATCCCTGCCCACAACATTTGTGGTTCCTTGCTACCGTTGTTATTGCTGTGGCAAAACCGTCTTGCACCTGAGCCTATAATCTCCTCGGCTTCTTGAATTGGGTGCACGCCACTTTGACTCTAATCGGAGAAGTGTGCACATATTGGACTAAATGATAGCTGGACTCAGGCCTCTAGGAGACAGAAATAAAGAGTTTGTGATCAAGCACAGGAGGAGACAACAGTATTGAAGAAAGAAATGGAAGGTCAAGTTAATGATTGATATAGGCTTATCTTCACGAGCATCAAACCATTTCCAGCCATCTTTTATTGAATAACATTTATGCATTCTTGTCCAGAATGAGAATAAGGTGAAATCTCCACATATGGTATATACATGGTTTCTTCTATCCCCATGTCGGCATCTGATGAAGACCTGGGACTGATGGGGTGTGACTGGAATTCTGCCTCTGTGAAGGTTACAGCGTGACATTGTTGTCAACACATAATCGCAGAGATGTTGATGTTAAGTCTGTGGTCATTTTAAGCTCTTTGTATATGGGGAGACCAAATGTAATTCTACTCACCTGCTTGCACTTATGTTTTTACCCGCCAATGTTTGTGAGGCTATACACTGTTTTTATTATGCAAAGCCTAGATTAATGGGGAATTAGACTTCATAAACCCAATCAAATTGTGCGACCGTGAGTTATGAATTGTAAATATGAACCACATTGCCGGCACGACATCTTATAGCCGGGGGGATTTACGATAACACGCCTGCTTCAAACGCTCTGCCCTGCTCAGAAGTATGACACCAGGTATCGACAAAGATATCACCTACATCAAACCACGGAGTCCCATAATGAATGTTTGATGCTCCATTTAGAGGGAGTATTCTCTTACAACACGCGCTGTACTGTAAAAGGTCAGGGTGCTGGCAGCAGAGACAGGAAGAGATGATGTCACTGCCCGGGGAATATCTCTGAATCCCTCCCGACTTGGATGTTTAATTTACAGCGCATTAACCAAAGTAATACCATATTGTTACCTATGACCTACTTTAATGTTGAATGTGTGTTTCATGTGGCGTTGAACATGACTGGTATCGCTACATGCAGGGTGACACCTTCCACTCAACCCAGGTTTTATGTGTGTGTAGACAGATATATCTTGAATTATTTTTTTGCCTTTATTTCATAGAGGGCAATGGTGAGGTGACAGGAAATTAGAAGAGAGAAAAGGGCTAACATGCAACAAAGGTCCAAGGTCAAACTCAAACCAGGGAGTTTGTGATAACATGGTCAGTATTCTAAACACTGAAGACGCCCAAATACGAGTTGAGACACCTCCCTATTTGAGTGTAAGTTTATTCCCCAAAGAACTGTACACATTATTTAGTATTCTAACACAGGATTAATTACTGGTTCATGACCAAAAAGGTCTGTGTATATTATTCCTCACAGTCAGGCGATCACAGATGTCACAGTTTTCCTGAAAATTAAACATGCATGCTCTACTTGTGCGTCTTTCATCACCACAGAGAATGCGACAGATTGATCGAGAGAGAGACATGAAACTTTGTGAGCAATCGATATGGAAAAGATGGATATTATCTGGTAAATTCTACATGATTAATGCCCCTGTCCTGAGGACCAAGAGCTCCAGGATGATCTAATAACTTCACATCTGCCAGGGCACGGACAGCGAGGTCTGCCCACACCAGCATAAACAGAGTATTGGTGACACCTTCAACTCTCTGTCACTCACATGCAAAATATGAAGTAAACAGTCACCTTTATTTATTGGTATAAGCAGTGGCAACAAATGTTTTTAGAGGCAGGAGGTGAGAACTACAACTGCTCTTTGTAACCTCTGTATGACGAAAGTGGTGCGAAGGCCAAGGAAAAGACAGGATGTCGTGTGTTGTGACTGTCATGCTGTCAAGGAGCTTAGGGACAGTTAAAACTCTCTCCCCTCTGACTCAATCAAGTTCATACACGTGGAACTTCTATACTTTAAGAATCTGACATAAGAGAGGAGATTTTTAGGACTTAATCGCTGTCTGTCCTGGATATGGGGAGGTAAGACAACATTTAACTTTTCTAACAAAACATTATTTTCAGGTGATTATACACCAAAGAAAACCTACTTAAAAGTGATGCATCATTTCTGCTAATAGATCTGCCTAAATGCTACTACACTTTAAACCAAAAAAAGTCAAGCTTCAAATCCCACTCCCCAGTATTTTGTGGAGCCTGTTCCAATATCGGACCTCTCGTGTCTGTAGTCTCGATTCAAGTGCCCACTTGTGTTATGTTTTTCCAATTTCCTACAAAATTATGTTTCGATGCAACTTAATAGCATTTCCAGGGAAACGTATTTATTTTCCAGACGATATAGTCCTAGATAAACAGTTTGATTCATGTGGTTAATGTACAAAAAGAAAATACAAAAAAACGCTACAAATTTACTTACTTAGGCTAAGGCAACAAAACTCCTTGATACGGTTTGGTTAAAAAACATCATGGTTTGAAATGACTATGAATTTGAAACAAACAATTGCAACTTTGTTATGTTAAGGCAGCAAAATTATTTGGTTCAACCGCGACACGAACAGCAGTCTCCTGGATGACTTTTACCTTGAAACCATGATTGTATTCACACTTTTCACTACGCTGACCTTTGTTCTATCGATGTGTCAGAGTAGACAAATTGCAAAACACCTACGTTTTGACACCTAACATAACTCAAGCATTTAGAGCATATAACTGAATGAGGCCCAGACTCCATTTACTGCAGAAAGCCTAAAGGACTAAACAATTATACAAGCTCAACAAACACATAGCTTTATATCTGCCGCTTTGTGAACTCCATCAGGACAACATGACTGATCTGCCACGTGCGGCTGCTTGTTGTCTCAAAGACAAGTCATCGGTAACTGAGGTTAAACCAACACTTCATCACGAAAGATGAGAGAAAATGCACAGATAGTTGGAGACGGACAGGGCCCTGAGGATAACCATCTCAGTCTAATCATCACCAGCTCTGTTTGAATTTTGGCTGCAGCCCAAAAGGGGAACACTTTCATTAACCCTACAGTTGATCCACCGTGAAAACAAACACATTAGCTTGCCATTCTATGACTCACCGCCCTTTTACATCGGCCGCAAATGTTAGGACTGCCAAGCTTTTTCCTGTCCGCCAGGCCTCGCCCTTCCTCGCTTATTTCTGCCATCGCGGTGCTATCTCACTTTCAACTTTTAACCCTCAGAGCTGGAAGCCGGATGAAGCTAGGACTGACCTTATCGTTTTCACAGACTGCATAAGGGGTTTGGAATGAATAGAATTATCGGACAGACCGTTTCATATCTATTCAACATGTTTTTGTGCTTATTTTCCAAGACGATGAGGCCTTGTTGCTATTATCTCAAACATAGCCTGTGACTTTTAATGAAATTACTTAAGTTATTGGGTCTTAAAGCAACATTTTCTCCAACACAAAAATAATTCGACAATTGTGCTGAGTTTTTCCTTTTTGTGGAATGTAATGTAATCTAAATCTGTGCCAGCAATCTAACCTCAGCCATATCTAAATATGTCCGTTTATAATATAGATAATAATAAATATATAATTTAGTATTTTAGGATCTGTAGGCAGTGTTTATCTTATATTATTACCCAGATCTACAGTCAAGTTAATTTCTGGATGTTTAGGGGATTTTGTCTTTAGTTGTCTGTCAGATAGACCTTGTATTCAGGCCGTATGCAAATCTCACCTTCTGCGCCAGACGTAGCCTACACTAAAGGCCTCAGTTTGCTTCAAAGAAAGTGCTCATCGAAACCACGTCTGCAGGCAACAAGTCATGCCACTTTATACTGCAATTTACAAGCAAGGTTCGAACACCTCTCTTTTTTCATTCTTCACGCCGCCTTAGTCTTAAAATGTTTGCTTTGATCAAAGCACACATCATAATATAAATTCCAACCAGGGTCCTATCCTTAACCATACCTATCTATAAAACATCTTCTTAGGAGGGTTGTTGGGGGGTAGTGCACAGCCTGCGTAGCACTGTGGGAGACTTGTTTAAATAAAAAGTTGCATATCCATGTACCACCTTGAGTTTATTGGTTTTTGTGACCTTTTTCAAACTCTGAAAACAACAAAACATTCTCTCATGATCAAACCTTCCCAGTATTTCCACAATAGAATTGCTCAACTTTTCCCTGCTTGAAAAACGACCCCATGCACAAGTCCTAAGGGCTGATTTTAATTCAGTGATATACTCGATCAAAGCCATGCACACACACAGTCCAAACAGTCTAATCTATTGGAAAATGTAATTTCTGGAGACTAATAATTTACAGAAGGGATGTAGGCCAACATTATTCTAGCATGTTAATCAAGCATGAACATATAAAACTTAAGAGGCCGTTGTGTTATCATAGAAAACATACATGTGTAATCACAGTCTAAATGCTTGCAGGCCTCTGTCTTATGTCACGACAGCCATGGTTTCACATGATTCAGAGCTGATAGCCGACTATGTCCGCTCTTTGTGTATAAAAACATTGGCTGCATTTGCAAAAAGGTATGAATGTGATTATCTTTGGGTAAATATTGTAATATGGCCATCGATAACATGTGATCTGCACTTACCCACAGATTTGATAAGAAGACCATAGTGGAGCTACTTCTGTGCATTTTTTTTTTATATCTATAATCCCATAAATATAGTTATATGGTGGTGGCAGCATATGTAGACAGCATCTCTATCTTGTGGAACGCTGGTCAGCATCAGTTAAGCCTTGCGTTATTTGTCGGACAACGGTTTAACAAGGAACAGTATGAAAACAGTAAAATGTGAACTGTCTCAGTGTTCTCGTGAAGGCTAAAGTTGGCAAATGCTGTAATTCTGGCAGGGAGGTATACCAATGCTGCACTGCCTTAAATGGGAAACAGACACCCTGACCTGTGCTTTACTACAACAAGGTCCTGATTAAGAACAGATTGGTCTGCCTGTGGTTGGTTCTGAGCCATAGCCAATTCCTACTCAGGGACTGTTAACGTTGCAGTATGAATGCATTCATGTAAATCTCCCCCTTCCAGCCACTCACCACCACAGTATCTGTTTATGGACATAGAAGAGCTCTTCCATCCATCCATCCATTTTTCTCCGCTTATCCGGGACCGGGTCGCGGGGGCAGCTGCCTGAGCAGGGACGCCCAGACTTCCCTCTCCCCGGACACTTCCCCCAGCTCCTCCGGGAGGACCCCAAGGCGTTCCCAGGCCAGCCGGGTGACATAGTCACTCCAGCGTGTCCTGGGTCTTCCTCGGGGTCTCCTCCCGGTGGGGCATGCCTGGAACACCTCCCGAGGGAGGCGTCCAGGGGGCATCCGATACAGATGCCCGAGCCACCTCAACTGGCTCCTCTCGATGTGGAGGAGCAGCGGCTCTACTCCGAGCTCCTCCCGTGTGACGGAGCTCCTCACCCTATCTCTAGAAGAGCTCTTGTCATTGTCAAATAGCTGGATAGATTATTGGTCCATTTATAGAAGCCTGACATAAAAAAAAAAACAATATGCAATAATTCAGATTCTGACTAGAAGTATTGCCATTTGCACAGGTGCAGGACAGTACAGTTATATTACAAATAGTGTGCATATCTATCAGTCAGCGTTATATACTGTGTATATAAAAAGACACATGGACACAAGGATTAATGAAGGATTGGCAATAATCCACCATACGGATGTTGAGGGATGCATTTTTTTCTCTCTTGACTATTATCTCAAGTTGTTCTGTTACGCTAATTGGTTCAGAAAACTAAAGCTATTTTTTCCAGGCTAATCTCATTATACAAAGTGTTATCTGACGTAAACAAGATCATATTATAATTTTAATTAAAAAATGTCCTCATTCAAGCAGAAGACTCGCAGGGAATGTGTCTTTCAGTCATCCTACTGCTGCTGCTGTACTTTAAGTATTGGAGGGATTGCCATGACATTTTTACGTGTATTCATGGTCCTCAGCACAGCATCTGTACATGTTGACATGGCTAAACCATGAATCATTAGATAACAAAACCCCTGTATCTTGGGAAAAGAAGAGCGAGACAAAGTTTGTTTTGATGCTGTGTTGTTGATCGTCACCTCCTTTCTCTTTCAGGGTGACATGTTTTCATAGCCCCTTGCATCTGCAACCCAAGTTACTTGTGTCAGCGCTTCAATGCCCCACCACCCTCTAGTTCCCCCATAAACTCTGCTGGCTCTGTCATCACTTTTGCCAGGCTTCCAGTCTCATATTAAGCACATTTGTAATGTAACTGTACACTGCTCCAATATCCCATTTCACTGAGGCGACATGTCGTTCATCCCTGTGCATTCTACTTGGGTGTGAATATACAGGGGAGCCACATGAGCAATTCCTGATTAATAATTGCAACCCACAGATTGCTAAGGTCGCTGTGTTTTATTTGACATTCCATCTGTGGAGGTCGGTTATTGAGGAATAATTGTTTGTACATTTAGTCTCTTTAGAAGCGTGGGTGCCTGGAGGCAACGACCCGCTGCCATCATGTGTTCAGCAAATAGTATTTGCAGCCAAAGAGCCACAACTTTACTCTGCAGGCTCGAGTGGAAAACCATGTTGAATAGAAGCAGAATATTGTTGTATTAATTAGGTATTGCAGACCTCGTTGCTCAGAATGAAATTCCCGCCTGCGGCTTTGCACCAAAATATCCTCCCACCCTGTTTTGCAGGTTCCCGGCCGCTCATATATGATATGTTATTAGTTGTATTCTTCTTCCTCTCTTTGCAGCTATATGGAACCTGCACTGCAAAGAAAATTATTTCCGGCTGCGATGGTAAACAACTGCTGTGAAACGTGAGTGATACTTAATTTGCAATCACAGGCCGAGACGAACAATCAGCCTGGCGGACGACAAAAGAAGAATTCGTTAATGATGTGACACACTTTAAAATAAACTTTCTGATTTACTCAACATGAAATACAAGGCCATTAAAAAACAATGCCTATATAGACTTTAGTATGCAAACATAGCACTGTGGTGTCCATGGGACCACTTTAATGACACATAGGCAACCTATTTACCTGAATGTTCCTCTCTCGTCCCTCACGTTGGACGTTGGAACATGCATACACATTCGTCTGGGGGTTTGAGGAGAACCATCTGAAGCTCGAAATCACGCTGCAACAGCTTTGAGGTTTCCCCTCCATGTTTAGGAAGTGATGTTTGCTACCATCTTGTGGCCAGAGTGCAAAATTAACCAAACAGATGAACGCAAATTGAGGACATGATCCTTTTGTATAATCGATTCAATAATTGGTTTATTAATAAATGTATCAAATAACAGCTTCATGGAATGTTTTGTTTCTGGTCCAATCCCCGCCATAACGCCTTAGTGCTCCGCGCGCACTGTCCCTCGTTAGTAGCCGTAGTTACGTCATCAAAACAAGCCGACCTGAGCAGCATGGAGGCAACCCTCTCCGAAGCAATTTTGACCTTCTAGCGTTATTCTTTTCAGGTCGTTTCGGTGAGTTGGATATCTTTTACATCCTAACGTCATTGTAAATGTGTGATCATTTAAAAAATGGTTGGTTTAGTTCGTCATTCCTTCTTTTAAATGAACGGATCTATGGAGTTAAGGCCAACGTTAGCTACAGCAAGGCTAACTACGTGTAGAGCGCGTCCTCCTCCTTTTATCATCAGCATTTGCTTAAGTTTAATTAGTAATGCGAACGTAATAGCAAATGATTAACTGATCAACGTGTTCCGGTTTGCACAAGCTGGAGCTATGCTAACTGTATGGCTGTTACCTTTCACTACTGATTCAACGAAGTCGCAATAAATGAACGCGTCATATTATTATGTTTCTAATTCTAATAATGTGTTTCTAAATTGTTTTGCAAGAGGGGACTGCGCCTCCAGCTGATAGTCATGTGTCAGGATGTTTCTTCTTCTGTACTACAGAGTGAATACAGCTGCCCAGAATGTCGGTCAAGGCTGGCGTGTCGGTCCATGCCAAATGGATCATCGGCAGAGTGATAGGAACCAAGATGTACAAGACTGCCAAAGTGAGAGTCACGAGGCTGGTGCTGGACCCTTACCTGCTCAAGGTGACGATGTTCATGCCCTACTGATGCATATCCATCATACTTCAACAGATACAGGAAGGGCAGGCAGCAGCCTACTTTCCAAACAAAATAATGTAAATGTAGTTATATATTTATCATGTTTTTTACTCATTTAAACACATTAGGACAGTTTGAAATCGCATGATAATGGTGTCAATGATACCTGAGTTTTGGTACGTAAGAAATTGAGATTTGTTTCCAACAAGTATCTAATTTTCATGTCATTTTCAAATATGTGAAACCTTCTGTGTATCAGTCTATAATGTTATCATGACACACACACCGCTGCACAGTAACTTTGCCGCGATAGATAAATGTGATTAGAAGTAATATTAAGAAATGTTATGAATGGATGTTTGGCAGTAAGAGAACACATTCGAGTGCTGATTGAAAGGAGATACTTTTATCTTTCAGCTCATAGTTTTCTGATCCATGTATTTTCCCTTGAAGAGAGATCACTTAACATGGTGCACCTTTTTATTTTTGGATTTATATTTATGAATAAATATATTGTTTTGTCTGACTTTCTGTTGACCTTTAGTTACTTGGGATTTGCCTTTTTACATTACTTGATGAATAATAACTAGTCACTCCAATCAGTTGTTAAATTTGCTGTGAATAATCTAATATTGCAAATTATTTAAATCCACAGGTAGCCAGTTCATAACCAAATATTGTTAACTTTCAGATCAGTGATTAATTGCTCTACACTATGTATTTAAATAAGTTTGTTGTCTTTTCTTTCCTGCAGTACTACAACAAGAGGAAGACCTACTTTGCCCATGATGCTTTGCGAGTGTGCACTGTTGGAGATATTGTCCTTCTCAAGGCTCTGCCCGAGCCCAGGTCCAAACATGTGAAGCATGAACTGTCTGAGATCGTGTACAAAGTCGGCCGGGTGGTCGACCCGCTGACGGGCAAGAAGGTTGAAGGAACTGAGTTTGTGGAGTCTCTGACTGACCTTCCACTCAGCCTGGGAGAGGACACAACACTGTCAGAAAAATTGCAGGAGCTCAACATCTCTGCCGCTTCCAGTGAGGCTAATTCACCATCAGCACAAACTCCCCCTTCATGATGATGAAAACTACATTCTTTTATGCAGTACTGTTAATGGTCACTCTGCAATTCTGTTCCTGTTTCGGGTGTTCGTGTAAATATAAATGTATAAACCAGTCATCAATATACATCACATGCTGAGGTCATTTTGAATTCAAGACACATTTCTGAGAAATCTACAATAAAATGACAAATGAGGAAGCATGTCATTCTCAAACGTATGTGTGGTGCTCCTTATGGTCGGACTAAAAGGTTTAAAAGACCTAAAATTCTTAGTCTTGTAATCCAAAATAGGGTTTTTATGCAAAAGCATTTAAGTTATATCACTAATTTGTTCTATTTCATACATTTGATGAGTCAGATAGCTTATCTATTTATTGGAAGTGTGCATATTTGTATGATACAACTCGATGGGAATATTTGGGACCTTTCTACGTTATATTTACAAGTGGAAGAAAAATAGAAATTAGTCATTAGTCGGGTGTGTCTGAAGTCTGAAAACCTTGGAAGAAACTCATCAAAACACGAGTGTTGGCAACTGTGCGTTACGTTAATCAAGAGCAGGTGGGGAATAAAACAAAGTTATGGCTGTGCTTAATTAAATGCTGTGAGTTTAACCACTCCGTTGACAAAATCAAAAACCACGGCCCCTGGTTGTGGAGACAAACGCACAACGTTAACTGATTCCGGTACATACGGTTAACACGGGGTTACGTTAATGTGAGTAACGTCAGCTCCACCGGGAACCGTTCGGACCGCGGCGGCTGCAGCCGTGTCAAACAAGCTCAACTGACAACAGCGTCCAAGGGAAAGATGGCGACCAGAGTCCTTCAAAGAGTCGGCAAAGGCCTTAAACAGTCGAGAAATGGACTTCAGACGAACGGACAGGCCGTGGTTGTCGTAAGGTATGGCGTGTGTAAAGTATATAAGCCAATGCAGATGAGCAAATGCGACTTAACGTGTGCGTTTATCTTCCGTAGAGTTGACAGCAATGACAAAGTCCCGTGGGCTAGGTGGCTAAGCTAACGCTAAAGTTAACGCTAACGTAGGGACGTCGGCTAGTGTTACGTTTACATCTCCGTGTAACGTCGCTAGCATTAGCCCTCCAGCTCTAAACTGCTCTGTGCTAATGCTAATTATATACAAAGTTGTGAAGCAACTTGTGTCGCACTTATTCTCCATCACAATTATGTGCGTGGACGTATCGTTGGACATTTTTGCAGAAATACTATGTACGAAATCACAACTGAGTTTCTGTCTTGACAAACTTCAAGGTCAAAACGCAATGAATCGCTGCACAGCGTCACTTGTTTGCAAATGTGATTGACCCAGTTTCCGCATGGACGGCTGCGACAAGTGTCTGACCTAAAACTAAGCTGTGTAAACACATCAAAACCTGAAAGGCTGCGATGACATTCAGCTGAAACAACTTTGAATGCACTGTGTGAAGTAGTAGTTGTGTTTGCGTCTGCTCGTAAACTGTCTTCCCGATGGTCCACAGTTACTGCATGGAGTGATTATTGATACTTTTAACCTAACTTCGTTATCAATAAAGGCAATACAACTCATGTGGAGAGGCTG